>JAQJAG010000005.1:0-1357511 GCA_028828245.1 Penicillium lividum
CTAACCACCCTAACCACCCTAACCACCCTAACCACCCTAACCACCCTAACCACCCTTAGGAGTAGTACTTATTAAGCTTTAACTAGCTAGCTTCTAGTGTGCGGAATATTTATTATTTCTATAGAATACGCTTTTATTATAGCTAGTTTATTAACTACTTAAGATATTTAAAGAGTTTATTATAAATCTTAAAAATATAATATATAGTGATATCATAAGTCTTTAATAACTAGGTTATATAATTAAAGAATAGTTTAGTAATATAAAGAAGATAGTTAACCTAGCGCTACTCTTTATAATTTAGTAGTATCTCTTTATAGTTATACTCTATATAGAATAGTATAAAGATATTATATAGATACTTTATCTAATAGAGTATTAAGAATATTAAATTCTATTAAGTTCTTATATCTTAAATAGGCATAAGCTTTATATTTATTATCTAGAGATTATAAAAGGTCTCCTAGTACTAAGGACTTATATTTATATAGATAGCGAGATAGCGGACCTTATTTAAGATATAGGATATCTTATATACTTAGTATTATATATTAAGCTAGGCTAGCCTAGATTACTTCTCTATCTACTTTATCTTAGTAGAGTTATTAAGTAGAACTACCTTAATATAATTAAGGAGTTAGTTAAGACTAAGCTAGATAATATAAGTAAGATATAGAATCTAAGTAATAATAATATTATCTAATAGAGACTACTAGAGAGAGTTAACTAATATCTTATTATTCGATATATTATCTATTATAATCCTAAAGACTTAGCCTTTAAGATTATACTCTATTAGAGTTTAAAAGAGTATACTACTTAGATTTATATCTATATATAAGCTATAAAGAGGCTTAAATCTAAGTAGTACCTTATAATATATCTAATTAGTATTAATAAAGTAGCCTATAATTACTATAAATACCTATAAGAAAGAAGATATCTAGTAATTAAGTATAATTAATATCCTTAAGCTAACTAGTAGTATCTAGAGTATACTTTCTTACTAGTCTTTAATAGTACTACTTAGTTAGCGACGGATTATATTAATAGAGGGGATTACTAGTAGTATTAGAGTATAGTAAGCCTAAGAAATTAGATAATAGAATAATAGATACTTAATAAGATAAAGTAGAAGCTAATTTAGTATTAAGAACTAGAGAAGGTCTTCTTCCTATAATTCTTATAAAAAAGGCGTCTTATCTAAAGGCTCTCTCTAGTATAATCTAAAATATATTAGTTATAAATTCTTAAGTATATTTCGGCTAAAAAAAAGGGTATACCCTAGTCTTTAGAAATTTTATAATCTTATTTACCTTTCCTTACTTACCTTTTAAATATATAGCTATCTTAAGATATTTCTATATTATTAATATACTATAGTATTATACTCTACCTTTTAACCTTAGATTAACTATATATAGATACTTAAGAATAGCTCTATATTATTTATATATTATCTTTAGTACGCTATCTAGACTATATATAACCTATTAGAAGTAGCTCTAAATTTCTATATATTAGATTAAGTCCTAATTAATCTTACTCTTTCTCCTATAATCAGTCTCTAACCACTATTCTACCTAGTTATTATATATTATTTTCTTATAGAGAATAAAGGCCTTCTATTAGTTAGGTCTAATATATATAAAAGAGGATAGGACTACTAATTAGAGAGATTAGAGAAAGTCTTAGTTAGAGATATTAAGTATATAGTAAATACTAGATAGAGTAGCTAGGGGGTTTAATATAGTAAGATAGCTTAGATTATCTATCTTACTATTATAAAGAGAGAATATAAAGTCGGAGTACTAACTTTATAATATAATTAATTAGCTCTATAGTAAACTTAGGATATAAGAGAGAATTAATTAAAGAAATACCTACTAGAGAATACTATCTTTAGGGAATTAAGAATAAATTAGTATATATAATATATTAACTACTATAAGGGGGTAATAAGTTTTATTAGGTTTAATTAGCTAGTAGGTTCTATCTTTCTATAGAGATAACCTAAAAAACCTAAGAGAACCTAAAAAAACCTAATAATAATCTAGTAATAACCTAAGTAACCTAGTAATAACCTAATCATAATCTAATTAACCTAGTAAAAACCTAATTCCTACCCTAATATACCTTTTAGATACTTAAAAAATTTTAACCTACTTTACTAAGAAATCAAAATTTAAGATTTAATTAGCTATCTAAGTCTATACCTTTCTTCTAAATAATTTTAAAGTTAATAGAACTAAATAATAAAAGGAAAGGGATTATTTTTATATATAATAATAATTACTTTAAGCTAAAACCATAAAATTTTATAATAATTTTATCTAATCTTAAAAGATATACTATAAACTATATATAAGAAATATATATTCTTATAACTTTATCTAAAATCTTTCCGAAATTTTAATAAAGGGGGGCTAAGTCTCGCCCCCCCCTATAAAACTTTCAAATAAAGTTTTAATTTTAATCAGCTAAATCTACGCTTCAGGATTATAAGCCTATTTCTTAAAATTTCTAAAGATTAATGCGAAGACGGCATAGTACTACGATATACAAACCAGAACAGTTATAAAGAATAGTATATTATATTAATAACTAAGCTATTTTATAACCAGAATTATACAAAAGTTAGATCAAGTTAGATTAAGTTAGGTTTTATTAGGGCCCTAGTATTAGGTCTAGGTTAGGTCCGGGTTAGATAAGTTTAACCCGGACCCAGGCTAGGTTAGGTTTTAGGTCGAGACCTTTAACCTAAGTTAGGTTCTACGGAAGTCTAGTCATTATCCTATTATTATAATAGTAGATAATTTTTATATAAACTTTTAAGCCCTACTCTAGTATTATTTTTAATTATATATATTTAGTATTAGAATAATATCTTATAATTTAGTACTATAAGATTAGAAAAGAAGGGTAAGAATTTTTTAGCTATATTAGGTTAGCGCTATTTTAGCAGCTTCCTATAAGTCCTACCAGACTACTAAAAGGAAGTAACTTTGACCTTTAATAGCTAGAGCTATAGGTAATTAATAGAACTTCTAGAAGATAATCTAGAATTCTTAAAATATTGACGTTTTATTAATATTAGTTTTAATTTATTTAGATCTATGGTTAATACTAGTTCGTCCTTATAAATGCCCCTATAGAGAAGCGGATACTATGCCCTTCGCGTTAAGGATCAGCTAGGGCGTTCAGGCGCTAAGCGTTATGCATTAATGGCCTGAACTTATATTATTTAATATTGTTCTAGCATCTGTTCTCATTTTTCTGTGAAGCCTAGAGAGTTTAGCAAGCCAGAGAGTTTAAGCTTCGATCTACTACCCCGACCAATCGGAATACTTGGCGATTCGCTCACCACATGCTCGTTTGCCCTATAAAGTCTGGGTCATATCCGTTCCCGCACAGAGACATCACAAGCCTGATATGAACACCTTCTCCTGTCAATGCAGCAAAGACTCTGGAGTGTCAAAGCTATAAAAAGGAGGAGCCGACGCCGGGAAAATGCATCAAATCTTTTCAAAACGGAGAAATCTTATTGTATCTATCCTCCATTCTCTTTTTTGGCTGCTCTCGTCCTTCCACCATTCTTCAATCAATATCACCGAATAACTGCAAACTAATGACTGATAGACTACGACATTCATACTAAGTTAAGCCCCCACGCCTTCAATGTAACCCAGAACCAGGATCAAGAAAACGCCAAGCTACACATCCGAGGCGCCGGCCAAATCCAGCAATATGGCCCGAATCTCGGATTTAGCTTTTCAAGCTAAACCACGTTTTCATCCTGTACCTGCTATTCAAACACGAAAAAAAAAGACCGACATTCAGTTTCGCGACCATATCAGCTCAACATACAACTCAAACACGAACCAAGCAAGAAAATCATTTTTCCTGCCTCAACCAGATTATATAGGTAGGACCATAGGACCCATCATGCCTAACCCGAGCAGCTTGCGTGGCCCACTAACTAGTCCCATTTAATGCAAATATCTCCAATAATCTACCTAAAAGCCAATCAAACTCCTCTATCCGGATGAGAATTCTTCCTCAATCCACAATTCACGCCCCTTTCTGGTCCATATTAACCCCTCACCCGAGTCACCCCATCCCATCACAATCCCAGTCCGTACACCCTCGGAGAAAGGAAGTTCGGCACCCGTTAGGCCCTTATCGAATAATGCATGCATGCCTTTTGATTGATAATAGATTCTCCTTCTCATAGGTTCGCGGACACTAGCGAGGATTGGGTTACTGCGCTGTTAAACCTGCCTGATTAGATTGCTTCTACGAATCGGTACCTTGGTCATCTGGGGTTGTTACTTCTTTCCCCCGCGGAGACCTCCGTTTTCCGGGTGAAAATGATCTTCCTTACGTACCTAGCTGGGTAGTCACATGTATACAGGCGGAGGAGGGTAGTAACCCACCCGCAGGTGTCGGTCTCGGTGTTTTCTTTTTCTTAGCGAGAGGTTAGCTTGGTGGCATGCAGCTAGCAAGGTTTTTTTCTTGCTTTTGTACAATCAACAATTATCTGCAGACCTCGGAGGTATATAAGGCCCGCTGGAGTGGGGTTATAAATTTAAATTTTTTGATAGTTTTTGTTTTTCTCTACCCGGGCCTAAGGTTGTATAGACATCCATATTGCATTGCATCAAGTCAAAATGTCTAGCGAGGACGTGGACTCTATAGCGCCACAGAGGAACATCGAGGCACAGAGTGTTTTCGCTTCTACCCTGGTGAACGATGTTGAAAAAGCCGAGCTGTCGAAATATGGCGTTCGGTCTGAGAAGGAGCATAAGAATTTGTTTGGGTTGAGGATCGATACGCCTGTGACCCATGCAGGGACTGATGCTGTTTTTGCTGCCAAGGCCCAGCTGCTTAATCAGGCGTTACTTGATGTTGGCATGGGGAAGTATCAGTGGTTTCTGTTTTTGATGACTGGTGTGGGATGGTTCCTTGATAGTGTAAGTTGAATCAAATCTTGATTTTCTACATCATACTTACGTTGGTAGTTCTGGGTTATGTCTTTCTTTGTCATCGCTCCTTCTGCCAGTAATGAAGCTCAGTTCTTCTTCTCCGGTAATAATGAAGACTACCTGTTTATCACTCTGTTTGTCGGTTTGACGGTTGGGGGAACGTTTTGGCCAATGATGTCTGACGTGCTGGGTCGGAAGTGGATGTTCACAAGCACTATTGTGCTCATGGGAATGGGAGGCTTGGTTGGTGCAGGCATGCCCTCATTCACAGGACTCTCCGTCGTTGGATTTGTCGTCGGCTTTGCGGTAGCTGGTAACAAGAGTGTTGATGCGATGATCCTCTTGGAGTCACTCCCGGCATCTCATCAATTCTTGGTCGCCATGCAGGGTGTGTTCTGGGGATTGGGACAATTGGTTGCGTCGGCCGTGGGCTGGTGAGTGATGCGAATAGAGCGAATCACAAGAGACTCGGCACTAAATGAATATAGGGCTTTCATTGCGATCTACACTTGCGGTACTGGTCCTGCCGAGAAGAGCGGTGCCTTCTCAGTGACCAGCAGCAAGCGCGCACACTCCGGTAGCTCCTCGAGCAGCAGCAGCAGCAGCACCTCCTGCCACTACGTTAGCAACAAAGGCTGGCGGTACGTCTGGTGGACCTTCGGATGTATTACTCTGTTCTTGTACCTCTGCCGCTTCGCACTAGCCTTTTACGAGACCCCCAAATTTCTATTAGCTCGTCGCCGTGACGCAGAAGCTACCCAGCTGGTCAAGGATATTGCCCAACACAACAAACGACAGACTTGGATCACCGAGGCCTCTTTCGCACGTATCGATTCCACAATCGACGAATCCGAATCCGAGCTGCGCACAAAGTCTCGCACTAAGGCCCTCGTCTCCTCCCTCCGTCCTTTCGGCACATTATGCCTTACCCTCCTGTGGTCAATTATGGGTCTCACATTCATCCTCTACAAGACCTACATCGGCAACTACCTCGCCGAGCACAGCGGTGTAGGCAAAGTCACCTCCACAACAGTCAATACTCCATACCTATACAGCCGCTACGTGTACATCGCCATCTGCGCCATCCCAGGCCCGCTCGTCGCGGCTCTTCTGATGGAAGTCAAGGGCATCGGACGGAAGTTCACTGGTGCCGGAATCGCAGTTCTGACTGGGCTTTTTATGCTTCTTTCGGCTGTTTCGAAGTCTCGGAATGCATTGCTGGGCTTTGAGTGTGTTTTGAGCTTTTTGCACTTTGCCGGCTTTGCGACGCTTACTATCTACACTGTTGAGGTCTTCCCTACCCCGACCCGTGGGTTCTCGCTTGGGTTTATGGGTTTCTTCTGGGGTCTCTTTGGGATGATTGCGTGTATAATCACTACTTTTGATAGCACGGTTGTCTCGGGTGGTGGACCTGTTTGGTTCTGTGGTGCTATTTGGATTGTTATGGCTGGTGCTTGGGTTGCCTTGCCTGAGACGCAGGCTAAAGCAGCTGCTTAGAGGGGAAGTCTCGCATGGTACATCATGCGTTGCATGGATGGAACGGATGAAACGGAAGTGATATGGGTATGAGAAATTGGTATATAGGCTTGCCAGTCGTGTTTTCTGGTACTTCTAATTTGTGAAAAGCCTCCTTAATAGTGATTCAATAAACACAGTCATCATCCAGTACATAGATTCATTGTAGTCCCCAGAAGCGCAGTTCATTGTTGAGCCGGCCGAATCATATCTAACTGCTCATAGCCAGGGAATGGCGAAAATGACTCGAACGACTTAAACCCATTCTTCTCATACATAAACTTCCCATCGGGAGAACTAGAAAGATAAACCTCAACACCCTCTTCATCAGCTCTCGCCAACCCCCACTTCAACAGCTTAGAAGCAAGTCCCCGCCCCTGATAAGAAGGGTGCACACCCAATAGCTCAAGATCTGCAACTTCGTCAATAAGTTGAAAAAAAAGAGGGAATGTTCCCTCAAAATAAAGTAAATCACATACAATAATGAGGTCGATCTCCCATCAACTCATGATGTTTTTCCCCATAGTTCCGAAAAATATATCGCAAAGATCCTTATCACTCCCCACAGGCCACCTACCCACCACATCATCCTGTAGACTCCGATCTACAGCGGCATGATAAGGACGTACCTATTTTGCGAACGCAATGGCCTTTCCCTCGTCGTTTATCGCTTTTTGAATAACCTCGTGCTCTGACGTGCGTCCGTTGCCATTAAGGAAGTGGTTAGATACCTATTCTCGCACTTCTTCTGTGGGCGGTAATATGGTCCTGTTGAAGGGATCCGAGAATGCCGCTATGAATACCTCGCAGAGGTCCTGCGCGTCGGATGGTGTCGTGCAGTTCTGAAGCCATTCTGGGTTGATATTATCCCTGCTCTGTGTGTTCTTTTTTTTGGCTATATGAGGTTCGTTGTCGGAATGACTCTTTCGCGGGGGCTGGATTGGGTTTGCGTGGGTCGCGGAGAAAATTTGCCTTTCGCGGCCGAAGTTTGAAAAGGTCGAATTTTTGGGTCGTGATGATTATTTATTCATTTTGTGTGTAGATGTGTCTTAGATATTTTTATATTTTCGTTAAGGGCCCGTGGCTAATTGGAAAAGCTGCATTGTGCTGATTATGGGGGCTGATATGTGGGCCGAGGGCACGTTGAGTTACGCCTTTGCGGCGCGCGGTATAAAAGAGTAAAGGTGTAACTATGACTTCGAACGGTAGAAACTTGGAATGATATGAGAATTTTGGTATAGATTTAGATATTATAATATGATGACCATGGCTATCTTAATATTCCGTATTAGTGTCCAGGTGGATTCACGGCCATGGTGTTTTGTTCCAGAATAGGTATCGGAATGAGCTCTAACTAAGTTTCGCAATTAAAGTCGTAGGAACATAGAACATAAATACGGGTCGCTCTAGATAGAAGCTTTATGTTATGGGATAATTGTAAAAATCGGCGAACCACCCCACTCGCTAATAGGTCGGTCGCGGATCCACATGAATTGAGAGATCGCTAGTCTAGGACGGGTAGCTGAGTGCAGAATTCATAGTATGGATTTTTATGAAAGTAAGAAAGCGGTGGCGCATTAAGGCCTAGGTCTGATCGAACGCCTTTTCAGGAATGGTAATAGGGCTGACCGGCTCTTCATCTTGCGGATGCAATGCCGTGGAACGTTTTGCCGGGGTCACCGTAGGCCGTTGACCGCTAAGCTCATTGTGTGTGCGAAGAAGAGGGCGACGAATCCTCGGATCATCTGGCTGCTGAGTTTGAGAATCACCAGCACTCCGCGACGTTTCCATCTCCGATTTCAAACTTTGGTACATGCTTTCCACGATAAAGGCTTCTTCTTCCATGTCGAGATCAACACCGACCAAACAGAATTCACGTTCGCGCTGTTCAATGTATTCTCGGATATGCTTCTACTTATTTTGGTAGCCCTTTAAGCGATCCGGAAGACCAGAGCCGCGCAGGTAGGTCAGAATACCAGAAATAATGGTGTTAATGGCGCCGAATGCTATGATGGCGGCGTGTGGACCGCTTGCCGCGCCGAGGGCTGTCAAGGCTGCGGCGACAACGATCTGAATTCCTAGATATATGTTTATCATGTAGTTGAAGAGACGGTATCCACGCGCGGCTTTGGTTTCGTTACGGATAACACGCGTGTAGATGCCGACGTTCGGCGCGCTACGGAGAACATAGCCTCCCTGAGTAAGGGCGGGCACGCCGTTGATTCCGGTTAAGGCGCGGAAGATAAGAAGCTTGTCGTTGGCTGGGATGAGAGCTTCGGGGTGGCTTATTCTAACATTCTATCGTTGGCCTTCCACATCGCCACTATTTGTAAAAGTGCCATTCTTCTGTGCTTCTGCGGCGGTACAGTACAGTGGGCAGCTATAGGTGGGTAAGCGTCTTCGTGGCGATCAAGAGTAGCTTTAATCACCCGGCGTAAAAGGTTCTTATCCTTTGGAGGCTAGGTCATGGCTTATAGTATACTCTGGCCTAAGGTAAGAAAAGAAAGGACTGATTCGTAACGCGTCATAGCAGGGGAAAGGGGGAAAGGTCTCTAATTGTAGTTATGCGAATGATAACTGGGTCGCAAACCCGTAGTTGTATATGATACCGTCCTTAGTATATATACGAAACGAAGTGACGGCTAGAACATAGTCTAAAGATGCACCTTAGCGTAAACGGAGATATGATGAGCGTGATTTAATACCCAATATGGCAAGTAGGAGAAGCTAAAGCAGTAGGATAGTAGATGCAGAGACTCAATCTCAATTAGGCTGTGCCGTAACCCGCAGAAACCCGCACCCGAACCCGCCCCATCCTCCCTATGGGTCGGGTTTTGGGTTGGTCTGTTCAACCCGCATGCGGGTTGCGGGTTCTTATGGGAAACCCGCGCGGGTTTGCGGGTTACCCAATGGGTCGTCAAACAGGACAAACATAGAAATTTATGTATAAAACTGTACATAAAAGTGGTTTATTACATAAAAAATTGGATTTATCCATCCTATTTAGGTATAGTGTCAAAAATTTATGCAAAGATGGGCTAGCGTGGGTAACC
Organism: Penicillium lividum; assembly: GCA_028828245.1. Lineage (NCBI taxonomy): Eukaryota > Fungi > Ascomycota > Eurotiomycetes > Eurotiales > Aspergillaceae > Penicillium > Penicillium lividum. Next base: position 9,554 of record JAQJAG010000005.1, read on the forward strand.
CGCACCCGAACCCGCAACCCGCATGGGGCGGGTTGCGGGTTGACTTGACCAACCCATGGGTTTTGCGGGTTCGGGTTGCGGGTTGACTTTACCTACCCATTTGCGGGTTATGGCACAGACTAATCTCAATGGTAATAGGTCGGGAACTATGGAAAGCGGATATTAAGTAACGACCCGCGCATACGACGGCTGAACTTTATAGACGAACCAGCCGAGCAATAATTACCCTGAAATATAGATAAAGGCTTAGTAACTCGGTAGTAGCGTCTATTACGGTGAAGATCTGCACGGAGTACCTCGTGAAATAAAGAACAGTAGGGTCGATTCTACAGCAAATACAATCACGGCTCATCGCGATCACGCTAAGGGGGAGTGTCGATCGATGTTACAGCCTCTGCCGCCATTAGGGGGTTAGGAAATCAGGGGTAGAAATTTTCGAGGTTTGATTTAAGATGGAGGGTCCTTTAACGCAAAGTGGTTAAGCTTGCAAAGCGAATTTATTACTAATATTATGTGTGCTTAAGATTAAGGGTCCAGTCGGGAAATTATTGAGGCTCAGGAATCAAAGTAAACCGCTCTAGTGGAGCTATTTGCACGGGATGGCAGCTCCATAAACACGCAGTAAAAGTGCCGATTATCTACTTTACTCGCGTATAGAGCATCAATACATAAAGAATTGGGAAGGTCTAAGGTTTCCTTAATCTCGATCTTGTGACTTATCAGTAATTTGAGTAAACCATCAATTTTTTGAGTATCTTGGTCAAAGTGGGAGTCCCACTATAGGTAAGCTGCGTGGGTCCTAAAGAGGTCTAGGGGGGGCTTAATTACAGCTTATGATTGCCATCCTAGCTTTTATGGTAATGCTTAGCGTGCATAATTAGGCTAGAAAGAATGCGCTAAGTTAAGTGATAGCTTAAGGCGGGCTGAACCTGTGAGTATCGGGGTTTGAAGGTTGATAAGGGGCTCCGGGAAGATTTCGGGACAAATTTTGCATTTATAGACATACGTGGAGAGATAAATAGATAGATAAACAAACATCACCGAGTCTAGGGTGGTTAACTTTTGAGTTAACTTTTTTTTTGAATCCTCCAGTGTCCCTAGTTCTTTCTGGTTTTAATCCTCTAACTTTACTATTAGGTAATAAGTACATAGCCTGTATAGAGGGTAGATAATATGGCTCGGATCTAATCGGATCCGATACGCCTATAAACCTTTCGAGAACAATTCGAAGCTCGGACTAAGGTGATTTAAATCGCTTCTACTGTACAACATATATAAACTAATCTCTCGCTCATTAGCCAGTCATAGGACCATTAACTAATTTGACTAACTGCATGAATACTATTTTTATCAGGCAACTATCTAAACTAGCGCTATCCCATACCATAATGCACTCATAAATGACCATTGTCTCTCCACAACGAAGTAGCGAATCACATCATCGCTCCTTTATCAGCAACCTCCCGTATGGTTAATGCTAGTCAAACGGCTGCGGGGCCCCTACCCCGCCCTGCCGTTAACATATTAAAAATGTGCATCTCGCAACTTTTGGCATCATTACTTATTACATCTCTATATTGATAAGATGGGTGAAGCGCCGCTACCAACTGAGCATATGCTTATTATTGTGAACCTTGGCATGTCCGACTCGTTTTTGGAGAGTGTTCGTCAGAAGTTTGCTGATATCGAGCTTACCATTTATCCTACGACTCGCGGTGTAAAGGTACCGCCTAGTAGGTCACAACTCAGTATGAATGAAGCTACGTAGTAGAGGCTAATTATTGAGTGTAGAGTTGTTCCGCAAGGCGACTATCCTTATCATATTTATTAACATACCTGAACCCAAGGATACTGAAAAGTAAGTAACCTAAAACCCTTAGTCTCAGTAGTCGGTATATTAACATCCACGCAGCTTGAAATTAATCTACACATTTTCGGCGGGTCTGGATTATCTGATGGATAATCCTATTCTAAAGAGTGGTCTGATCCCGTTCACTACTAGCTCTGGTATCCATAGCCCACCAATTATAGAATGGACTATCATGAACTGGCTCGTCTCCGCGAGAAAATACAATATCATATATGAGGCGCAGAAAGAACATAGATAGGATAAAGATACTCCATGGATAGAGACGGGTTACGATCAAGTCGGTAAGAGAGTCGGAATTCTCGGATATGGAAGTATTGGTCGGCAGAGTATATCCAATATTATTAAAGTTGAGTACCATAGACTCACTAACTATTACTAGTTACCCGCGTCTCCCAAGCAATAGGAATGACCGTCTACGCCTACACAGCCTCTCCCCGCCCAACACCGGAGTCTCGCCACGATAACAAAGCATTCCTTCGATATTAATTGGATAAAAAAATTAAATGTGATAAATCAAATAAACCATCACAGACAGATAACGAAACCCGAAATAGATCATTGATTATTCATTTCATTCTAATCAATTATCAAGCAATGATCAGCATTTTGAATCATTTGTCAATGATCCGTAACTCCGTAGGTATTAAGTAACGTTTTTGATTAGCCTCGGAAGTAGCAAACAACAAGCCGCCCCACTAGCTGCCTCACTAATCGATGGCCGCAGCAGCTCATGGAGGGGTCCTTATTCCCGTCTACGACATACTTTAAACCCTGCAATGATCTGAAATTCTAGTTTCATCCCCCTAACACTTATCTACCAGGCCACCAGCACTTTGCGAGGAATTCTTTCAAAACACCTCACGGCGATGGATGTAAGTTGATCATATTATGACTTTGAACTCAATCACTGAATGCCGGCCAGATTCAACGAGGCCGACCGTCTAAACGAACGATACGTCAAATTTCGACCAGCAGAACTCCAACGAATCGCCGGCGAAGCGGTACAACAAGACTATTGCCCTGATATTGCAAAGCTTGCAGAGGGAGGCTTCAACAAATTGTTTCTTCTGCGAGCAAAGAATGGCCGTGAAGTGATCGCGCGAATTCCCACTCCCATTGCCGGGCCTCCTCATTACACAACCGCCAGTGAGGTGGCTACGATGGACTTTTTGCGAGCTGTCCTGAAATTGCCGGTACCGAAGGTCTTGGCATATTCAACTTCGTCGGACAATCCCGTAGGAGCAGAGTATATTCTGATGGAGAGGGTAGAGGGGGATAGTCTTTCCTCACGATGGTTATCTCTCACGACCGACGAGGTGAAAGAGATTATGACACAAATCGCAGATATGGAGAGGACGATTTTTGACTTCCATTTTCCTGCGTATGGGTGCCTATATCACAAGAAGGACCTTTGCAGGGAAACCCAGATACCAATTTTGGAAGATTATTGTATCGGCCCTGTGTCGGCCAGGCAATTTTGGCATGGCGAGCGGAGCAAATTAGAAATTGACCGCGGGCCATGTATGTTCCCTCTATCCTCCTTCCCCTTCCCTCTTTGTTCTTAGTTATTAGAACTAAAATCGCAATGACCTGGACTGATAATTATCACAGGGCTTTCACCTGTGGACTGTGCTACGTCTGCGGCTCGCCGAGAAATGGCTATCATCCAGCACTACGCCCAAGCTCAGCCCCGCCAGACATTTCTTTTACCAACTAAGGATAACGTTTAGCCCTCTGAGCATACCTCGTTACTTTCGCAATTCCTGCAATTGGCGCCTCATTTAATACGACCAGGTTCCTACAGCGCTCCAACACTGAGGCACCCCGATCTGAGTCTGAGCAACATTCTTTTAGCACCTGGATCAACCAAAATCATCAGTATCATTGATTGGCAGGATGCCGTGATATTCCCTCGCTTTATGCAAGCAGGCTATCCCGCATTTTGTGAGCACGATTCCTCCTAACCGCAAAGTCTGCAGATTCCATCTCTCCCTGATGATTTCCATGAAATGAGTATCGATGAGCAGAGAAAATTGACAGCCATGTTTCGCTTAGAAGAGGCTAATCTCTACTACACAGCCGCGACAGGTGTACACGGTGACGAACACATGGCTATATTGAAACTTCCTCACCTCGGAATGCGGCAGTATCTCCTTCGCCAAACAGGGTATCCCTGGGACGCAGACATAATCAACCTACGTGCTGCATTAGTAGGCATAACGACTCCTTCGGTTTGGAGCAACATCTCCTCGGCAGTTTGTCCTGTTGTGTTCAGCGATGACGAACGGGAGGCTGCTATGGCAGAATCGCAGGAATGGAATGAGTCTGAACAGCTACTGTCCGAGGTTAGAGATCACCTCGGTATCGATCTGGAAGGTGGGACCGAGCCTGACAACTTCAAGAGGGCAGTAGAGGGAAATCGACAGTTTCGTATGGAAATGTTTCGGCAAGCCGAGGTGGACCAGCGGGAGATCTGTTGGCGTAATTGGCCGTATAAAGATAAAGAAGATAAGAGCACGTCTCCTCTCGGGGATATCTAGCGTTTGGTGCGAATAAATATTATAAATTCCTCTCGGGAATTTTTTCACCTTTTAAAATGCCAATGTCAAGTAGCAGATAATCAAGAAATAACTATGTACGTATCAGATATACAATGTCTAAAACTTATTATTGAAATAGCGGTGGCCTTCAAAGTCGGCGAGGATTCTCTCGTCCATTCGTCAAGCAGAAAGAAAATCCGATGCCTTGCTCGCCATGGTATCGGTGCTCCAGGGCTTCCTCGCACCTCGTCTTATGCTCCTGGTCGCTGTTGGTTCGCTAATACCGAGACGCGTAGTACTGAATGCTACTCAAGATCTGCCTGGTATTCTTGCTCAGTGCCGCCTATTGCTACCTGGATTTAGATCTGGAAGCGCTGCGGAAAGACTTTCCCGATGCCCTGACGCCGCCTCCTTGCCTTGCTACCGGAGATATTATCCCACCTTATAATACGAAAGCTATTCTCCTGAACTAATAACCTGAGATTGAATATATCTTATTTTCTATTCCGGAAAGCAAATATGGATTCTACTGGTTTGGACTAGACCCATTAGACCCTAAGACTTATATAAATAATATTTTCTCCCATATTTCTACTTTTACTCTTATAGATAAAGTCGTTTGGGTCGAATTTAAACTATATCTGTAATTTGTGTGGGTACGTAGCGGGTATAAGGAAGTTATTAATATAAATATAGATAATATAGTTAGATTTGTGAAATCTATTAAATCTATTAACTAGCTATATATTAGCTACTCGTGTGAGTAGGTCTGTTTTAACTATAGGACTAAGCCGAGGCTAATAGAATTCTATATAAGTATACCTAAGACTTAAATCTAGTCTTTAAGTATAGTAATTATATCTTAACCGATTTACTAAGAAGCTATCCTATTTAGATAGAGTCTATTATCTAGGGGTTATATATATCTAATAGTAAAGGCTATTCTAGGTACTATATAGATTAACCTAGAAATCGATATAGGAGCGGTTAATCATATACTCAAAATTTTGGCCCTAATCTAGAATTTAATTAATATTCCCCTTAACTCGTCTTTAAAGTAACTTAAAATATACGATACTTCTATAAAATAGAAACTACTAGGATATATCTCTCTATTAGAATAAGCTAGCGTCTAGTAGATCATATTTCTATATATATAACCATACGCTAAGCTACAGCTCCGGCGTATGGGATTTAGGGGTACCCTAAACTTAAATTAAGACATATATCATATATATATACGAATTAACTAACCTTTGCTTTAGAAGCATAAACCGTTTACTTAACTATATACACAGGACCTAGCTAGTGATACTAATAGAAACTAATTATATGCTTATGTTTATTAATGCTATAAGGGCTTGAAATTTCTACTTATATCCTATCTCACCTAATAGCTCCCAAGATCTTTATTTTTCGTATCGAGGATATATAATGTATTTTATTTCGGATATAGTGTCTATTAAGCCGCAGACGAAGAGATACATATAGAGACAGGCTTTGCTAAAGCCTAAGTATATCTACTAAGCTAAGTTCTAATATTAGAAGCATTTTCAGTTTACCTCTAAATCGAAGTTCAAACTATTATTCTATAATAAATATCCCTAATAGCTCTACTAATCTTTACTTCTATCTGTCTAGCCTAACTGACTACTCTTAGGTCGCGGTTAGAATAGGGAGTAAAATAAAGGACTTACTTATAATTAATATCTACGCTAGCTCAAATAGGAAATTTTAGTTTTACTATCGAAATATACCTTTGTAAAGATAAGTCTAACTATACCCCTTCCTTATATTAGGGAATTAGAGTCCAGTAGACTGCTCACTAGACGATTCAATCCCATAGCCAGAGCTATTTGATTTAAAGTTAAAGAAAGTCTTATTCGATGTCTTTTGTAAGCGGCAGTTGATTAAGCAAACTTTCAATAAACAAGAAATGAGATGCGCAAATTTCGCATATACACGGTCACCTCATTAGTTCCTCCTTCTACCAACATAGATGCCAGGTTTATTCATAGACCCGATACCGAGGTGCAGTTGAGTGCCAGTAGCAACTCCCGCCAACATACAACTCAATAGCCTCAAAATATTGTAGGATGTTGTTCGATGCCTGTCCCTTCAATTTTTTCTCCTTCAAACTCGCGGCTCTAGACTCCTGTTCAACAATAATACCAAGAAGCATCGATTTAGCAGCCTCTGCAGTGATGTTGTACTCTTTCATTAGAACCATCACTCCGTTCCTCATCCTATCAGTTTGCTGATCCTTCTCAATATTCCAACTGAAATAGTCGTTCGTAAGACCAAGGACGTTTCCCATTGCAATATCATATTGTTCTATACTGGTGTATTCTTCGGTGCTAAGGTCCATACTCATCCCCCAACGGATGAAGTAAGAGGACATCCTATATTGATCATTATGGGAACCTCTTCTAGTAAGCACTGACTAAAACTCACCAATAACCGCAATTTGCAATTCGATAGGGCATATAGCTCTCCATCCGGATAAAGTCACCATCGATGTTATCAAACGTTGCCAAGTAAGTTTTGAGCATTTTAATCATAGAAAAAGCTTGCTTTTCGTCAATATCAATTGCCTTTCGAAGTATTTTTGACAAAGCTCTTTGTCGTGGATTTTCCCACATAAGGGTCGATGGGTCAATATCGATTCGAAGAACCTTCGCCAGTTTGTCATGCTCTTCGCATGCCTTTATTTTCATTAGAAGATTCTTTTTCTTGTTAAATCTATAAGTGACTTACAACGGTATAGCTAAGTTCCTCAGTCACATCTACAGATATCATATGGTCAATAAAAATAACATGGCTCAAGGATATTCATATTATACCATCGTGAATCCACATCACCTCGATCAACATAGCTAACAGAGCAAGTCTTTCAGGGGAGGCCGAGCAGTGACAAATAGTGAATGGATCTCCGTACGGATTAGTATGTCTGATAAGTGCTCGGCGCCTTTCCCTTGAGCCTTCCTCGGAAGCTTCTTCGACAATTCCCATAAGTGCATCTTCGACGTCTTGAGCTGCAACACTGATCCCAACAGGGTAACGTGAAAAGAAGACAGGGACTTCCTTTCCTTTGATGGGATGAAAGAATAAGTGAAAAGAGGACCCGGGAGTAACAACAGAAGAAGAAAAAGCCCCTCCCATTTTGAGTCGTGAAGTAAATATTAGTGAACTTTTTTTTTTCGGGAAATCGACAAAGATACAAACTCTCCTGGTGGAGAAAATGGGTCCTTTTATTTGAGCCCTGAAGCTGTCCATTGGGGTCGGCGGCCGGTGGATATCATTGAAGTCTGAGCCCTCTACAGTGTCCAGCTTTCCTTTCCCAACCAGCTCCAACCACCATTCCCACATAGTGGCTCAGCTCAGTCAACATTTGAGCTGCATTTCAGAATTTCCATTAAGCAGCTTGTTGAAGGAAAGCCAATAATGCTCAGAAAACTTGATTTCTGAGGCCTAAAAAATATGTTTCATGCTCAATTTCATCACCCTTCGTGCCCAACCGGTGAAAATGAGGGGTAAATGTATCATGTGGCTTAGACAAAATAATTGGTAAATACACTGTATCCAATCAATGAATCGGATAGTCAATAGAGTGCGGGGTTTTACGGATATGTATTGTTACACAGCGCAAGCACGATTCATCGTCCTAGGCGCGAAAAATGCAATACGTTCTTCTTCTAGACTGATCTTCTTTCCATTTTTGGCATGATGCTCCCAATATTGTCATGGTGTTTCCATTATTGGCATGGTGTTTCCATTATTGGCATTTTGCATCCGTTTAGACCCGTCATGTTGCAGGTGATTCCCAAACGACCCCAAAACCGCAGTATGTAGTGTGTGTATAGGACAAGGATCTACCCTATGTATACCCTACTCCCAGAACCTCCTTCGCAAACGGCATAACACAACTTGTGTCTTCTTTTCTCTTTATCTCTGCTTCGCCTTACTTAGGCCACTTTTAAAGATTCGCAATAAATAGGGACGATGCTTCGATTTCTCTCTCTGGACCAGCTGAAAATATTGGGTATAGAGAAGAAGCTCATTTTTGTTATCATTGTGGTATCAATAATATTGTCTTTAAGTTTCCTCGCCAAGCTATTCCAAGCTCGAATGAAATTCAGAAAGCTTCAGTACCAGGGCATAGTAAGCCGCTTATCTCACTGTCGAAATCTTCCACCATCCGAAGCTAAATTACATCAGCCAATTATGTCACATTCCCTGATCTTAGGCCATTTGCTTGTTGTCATCCAATTCTACAAAGACTGGGCCTTTGACGCCAACTTTATTCAGACATTTGGATTATACATGAGCAAAAATTGGTCCAAATTCTTCCCCAGTGAGAAAGAATGCCCCCCTGTCATATATGTTGATGTATGGCCTATTTCTACACCGATGGCGTTTTCTATGCAAGCATATGTATCCAATCAGATGGAAATTGGGAGCAGTTTGCCAAAGTCCCCTATGCAAGGTGAATTCCTGTATCCTATCTCGAATGGCAAGGATCTGAACTGCATGCACGGTGAGGAGTGGCACATTTGGCGCTCGAGGTTTAACCCTGGATTTAGTCGGAGCAACATTCGGGCATGGATACCTGCCATCTTGGAGGAAGTTGAAGCATTCGCTAATATACTAAGAAGCCTTTCAGGTGAGAAGGGTCAATGGGGCCAGGTCTTTCCTCTTGAGCAGATATCTAGTAACTTGGCATTTGATGTGACAGGGAGGGTGGTTCTGTGAGTGAAGATAATGAAGTAATCCGGGTTATATGCTAATGAATGCAGTGGCACTCGTTTGAATACTCAATCACCCTGTCCTTCTCTATTCACTATCGATTATAGAGAGCAATTGAGCCGTATGGAAATAACTCTAAGCCCCTTGAAGATTCTATGGAGGGCAACCCCATGGTTCAAGATACTTGTCAAAAGCAAGAGAAATCGGCTATTCGAGCATCTACGTCCATTTATCACCCAAAGCATAGTCAGTGCCAGCAAAGTACCACGAACTATAGTCCAGTCTGCGGTTGAAGAATCTTCCCGTGAGCATACGAATGGAGCCGGTGCCAATCCCCTCGATGACGCCTTTATCGAAAAAGTATTCTACCAGCTGATGATTTTTTTCTTTGGCGGTGATGATGCCTTGTCAATAATGATCCCTCGCATGTTCAGGCAACTTCAGCTCAACCCTGATTGTGTCGCCAAATTGCAAGCTGAACACGACATGATCCTTGGTCCCGATCCAAATCTTGCTGCAGATAGGATTCGGGAAGCGCCCCATGTCATGGATTCGCTGCAATATACCCTTGGAGTTATCAAAGAAACATTACGCATGCACCCAGCTACAATAACAATCCGAGAGGGTCAACCTTCATTTACATTCAAAATAAAGGGTCAAGATGAACCATGGCCGACGGACGGATTCGATCTATTTGACAGCTCCATCACCATCCACCATGATCCGGCCAACTTCGTTGAACCACTGAAGTTCATCCCAGAGCGCTATTCAGTCCGCGAAGGCGATAAATTACATTTCCCTAAAGATGTTTGGCGCGGTTTCCAACTTGGACCTAGAAAATGCATCGGACAAGAGCTTGCAGTCGTTGTGCTTAAATTAGTGTTGGTTTTTACTATCCGCACCTTTGATATTGAGATGGCTTGGGATGAATGGGACAGGTTCCGAGAGCTGCGGGGTCTGGGAGTAGATCGCCGGATGGTAGAGGGTGAGCGTTTGTATACCACTGGGAAGGCAACATCTCACCCAAAAGATGGGGCGCCGATGCACGTGCGGATACGGAAGTCATTCACAGATTAATAAATAGCATGTTGAAGTGGCTTATTGGAGGGAATACGGAGACTTGTATATATACTGTCCTGCGAAATGGGAATAGGATTAAGCTGATACTTGAATGAATCCAAGAGACAGGAAATTGATCAGAAACATAACTACATGAAGTGTTTCGGTTCCTAAACTAAGTCAGAATGCCAGAGAACCTGCAGCTCTCATCTAGATACACACTCTGGAAGAGAACCACAGGTGATCCTCAACACATAGCCGACCGGTAATATGAATCACTTTCAAGATTACCTTCCGTAATTTTTATTCCTTTGCTCAAGTGTGTTTGCGCTTGAATGCGCGTGAGATAAAAGGGAAGGAGGGAGATCGACATGACCCAAATATTACATCTCCTCTCTCCTTAATTCAAAATCGCCCCACTGATTTTCCCGCACGCAATACCACTTGTTTGGCAGAAGTACGTCTTTTTTGGCCCAATAACTGCTACCCGTATTAGCCGGAAAATCTCACTCAGCGAAAATAATCCAAGCGTGTTCGAGGTGCAGATTTCCAGTCCTATGTCAAGATAATCTAATGATCTTTTCTAAAGACGAAGAAATTCATATTAAATAGGGAAGCATTCGTTTGAAGTCTACAAAGCGGTATAAATATTTCACAAGCTTCATCTTTCTTAATGGCTTAGTGATTTTTTGAAATCTCAGAGTGTTTCCCGAAGTTTACTATAGAGAGGAGAGGCTCCGCCATAGTCGACTTGAACATCAGTTTTCGCCTCTGTTTTCATTTCAACTACAATTTAATCACCTAGGTCCTTCGTGCTAATAGAGAAAAATGATAATAATTCGGGACTTAATTAGAAGTTTGAAAAAAATTTAAAATCAACTTTTATAATATAACTTTCCTGAGAATTTTAGAGCGGAAGACAGTCACTTTGTTAGTTTTCTTCGGGGAACTAACAGTGTGCACAGACTTTTGATCCCTGTGTAGAAGAGGAAGTCTTTAAATTATTCTAAAAAGTTCGTGTGTGTAAAATAGAAATAGGGTGATAACAAAATTGTTCGGAACTCAGTGGGATACAAGAAAATCTGTTTCTAGCAACACTCATAAAAGCAATCTGAAGACTACGCTAGTGGGCCCAAATTTCCGGTTAGGTATAAATGCCAAATCTGACAGTCACTCCGGGCATTTGAGTCATCATCACGCTAAAGCCGAACATGATCAGGCCGAGTGTACAAATAAGCGACATAAAGTACGAGCGGGTCATTGAGTGGTTCTTGTTGTCTCGAATCTGCAAGGATTTATGCATTAGGAACTCTAAGTGAAACTGATGATATTTTGGGAGTCTTACATCATATACCCAGTCATCTTTCCTGCCCCAGTGTGTCGAATACCACATATCAAAGGAGCTCCACGGATAAATGAACCAATTCTTTTTGGTTTTCTGATCAATGAAATACTGTTAAGATTTTTGATTATTAGACTGGGTAATTTTCTCGTTGATCACCAAATTAAGTGACTTACACTGCCACATGAATTGTTAAAAATTGTCTTGGCGAGGGATCCGTGCAGTTTTTCGTTATAAAGTCTTTCTCGGTCCGCCTTGACCTCCACGAATTTTGAGTAATCCTTGATGACAGGCATGATCACTTGAGTGATCAAATCGACGTAACTATACATAAATTAAGTAAGCTTTCTTAAGATGGACAAAGTGAAGAGAGTTAACCTACTTCTCGATAGAGTAAATGGTAGAAGTATGACCTTTGCCAGAATTTGGGCCCAAAACATAGAAGAAATTGGGAAATCCGGACATGGCAATTGATTTGTATGCTTCTTTGAAGCCATATTCATTCCAGTGATCATTTCGGGTACGGCCATTTCGACCTTCGATTTCGACATCATACTGCGTTAAAGCGAATCCAGTGGCGAGGAGCTGTTTGAAAGACACTGTTAGCCTGATTTGATATTCTGCGGTTTTAGAGAGGGGGGTTTCTTTTCTTACAACGATGTCTGCGGGATACTCCTGGCCGGACTTTGTCAAGACCGACTTAGATCGAAGCGCAACAATCGGATCATCTGTCAGATGGATGTTGCTTCTTTGGAGATGACTTATATACTTGGAATTGTCGAAAACGCGTCGCTGTTGTTGAGGCGTGTCAGGATATGCTATGTGATAAGTTGGTGTTTTAATTGTTCCAATATTTTCTTACCTTGCACCCAAGCTCATATTTTGGAATCAAAAGCGGCCAATATTTCTCTTTGATCAAAAGTTAACTTTGCTTAAGTCTGGGGACTTGTTTGGTCGGGATTCAGAAACTCACCCGGTGCTGTTTGTTTGATATAAGCCTCGCTACTCTTGAAAGACTGATTTCTAGCCTTAACACCTTTCTTATCCATGCCAAAGCGGACAGATGTGCTTTCTAGGTAAAGGAAGACAATCATTCGAAGGATCCATAGGGCGCCAGGTACATGGCGGAAGATGCGCCTCCAAGTCTCATTGACATGCATGTTGTCATTTTCCAGGTAGTGCTGGGGAGTCTATAGATCTCATTAGCGGAAACATTGGGACATCGTGTAGAGGTGCTGTTTACCCGAATAAATTGAGAAATATTTTTGGCTTCATTAGCAATGGCTGGCACCAACTGTGCTGCTGAGCCTTTTCAAAAAAAAATCAGTGAAAGCCTTGGCGTATATAGGTTGTTGAGAATTTACATCCATTACCCACGACAACAACATTCTTCTGACGTAGGGAAGTATCCGACTTCCATCTCGCAGTGTGGATAATATCGCCTTCAAAAATTTCGAGGCCCGGGACATTGAACGTGTTCGGATTGACCAAGCCCCCAACAGCAGATATGAGGATCTGACATTCTTGATAGAAGATCTCACCAGTGGGGATATATTTCATCTTCACCAGCCATGTGCTGGTGAGCTCCTGCCAATAGGCTCCTTCCCATTCCGTATTTGGAACGACGTGCCGAGAAATACCGTAACGCTCCGCAACACCGTTAAAATATGCCAGGATTTCCGACTGTGGAGGAAAGGCCTTCGAAAACTCCGGATTAGGAGCAAAGGAAAGGCTGTAGAATACCGCAGGAATATCGACAGCACATCCAGGATCTGTTCTTCTATTAGCTTTCACCAACCAAGCCTGTGGGCATTTTGGGAGAACAGAGCATGCACTGGCATTTGTTTGCCCACCAAGCACCACCAGGGGCTGATTCTCTATCATAGATAGCATAGTCATCACAATTGAGCTTGATCTGAAGCTGACATGCCATGGTCAAACCAGAAAATCCAGCTCCAATTATCACCACCTTGGTGAAAGGTCTTTTCCCGGAGAAAGTCATGATGTCGAACCTGTGATTGAGAGACTTGGCGAATTGACAACAGGCAAATTTGAGGGTTTAATCAGGCCAAACTTATAGTACTTCCCAGTGAACTTTCACATGTTCACGAAATCGAAATTGCAATTTGCGTTATATCACTCAGCTGCAAGTAGAGGATTAGTCTATCGTATATGCATCTTGGGGTGGCACAAGTCCTGCTTACTGCGTTGACGATTGGTAGTTCGTATCCCTGTGCCTTAAATGGAAGTTCCGATATCAATGACGAGTTTCATGAGTGGTAAAGATGGTGTGCTCAATGACGATCTTGCCCGGTACGGTTTTTTGTGGCGACTCGGTGCCTATAGCAGCCCGTTTACTCGCCTCTGGAGCTAACTAAGTTTGGCTTCTTCAGCATGATAGATCTTCCAAACTTAGTAAGATTCATATTTCACATGTACACATCTCGGCGATTGACCTGTTGAAGTGGTATCAGAAAGAACGGTGGCCTTTCCTTCTAACCGAAACCAGCCATATTAAACAGTCACCCCTCGGTCCCAAATTATCTGATTTTTCCAAAGAATTATACTCGAAGTCATGTTCCATACCGACACGTTATCCGTTGATTACTTCCAATTCCTTGTGCCTTGTCTAGGCGTTATTGGTATTGGGACGTTTATCTTTTCATTCCGATACCACCCGGGTACATCTACTAAGGATGCATTGTTTACACTATTTCCTCTTTTTGTCGAGGTATCACAAAGGGTTGGCTGGATTAAGACACTTGGGCTCTTGATCTCCATTTCTTTCGGAATTATCGGTCTAGCCTTACTTGCTTGGGTATCTATGGTTGCATATTTTCAACGAAAGTTGATTTTTCAGTCCCAAGAGAACCCTGAGATAGAGAAGACGCTGCTGGGACGACCCCTCCTTTTCCCATCACGACTTACCCATTCCCGTATGTTTCCAGAGAAATACACCTACTGGATCAACTACTTCCTTGTTGGCATTCCTGTTGGGTTGCGTGGTCGTGTTGGAGCGGTGTTGTCCATCGATAGTGATGAGTCACAACAGAACTCCTCAGACATCATTTCCCGGGTATTCAAAATGCTGCTTTGGTTCAGAGTGGACACGAATTTGTATCTCCATGGAGGAGATGGTCATCTGGGTCTGGCCAAGAAACTTGAAATTTTTTTGAAAGAACAGGTAAATTCCCCTTGGGTAGTCATTGAACTATAAGCTTGGGTTAGTGCTAATTTACATCAGGGTGAAGATCCAAGTCAATTCCCATATGCCTATATTGTGGGAATTCCCAGGTTTCTCTGGTGGACGAAAAGTCCAATTTCCTACTGGTATCTCTACTCGCCCTCAAAGGAGCTGTGTGGTATTATCATGGAGATCAACAATTCATACGGCGAAAAAAAGAACGCCTTTACCCGACTCTATCCAGAAGAGTCTTCTGTTTTTGAAAAAGCGAAAAAGTCCGAAACCATCAGTGTTGTGTCGGGAAGAGGACCGGAAGGCACCCAGTCTACTCGGTTCATTTCTTCCGCGCCTGGCGCCAAATACTATAAGGGTAGCTGGGACAAGGACATTTTCGCCTCACCTTTTGAAAAAGTTGAAGGTTGGTTTTCTCTCCGATTCGTTGACCCCCTTGACCCATCACCTGCCAAGGGAGGTCCCTTGCACTCCAACATGACGCTCATGAGCACCGCTGGCAAACCTAAAATCTCCAGTCGCCTCTATTCATGTGCCCCACCCCTTGACCCTCTATTGGCATCTTCTTGGGAGGTAGTGATCTTCCTTCTAAATTGGTCATTCACTGTTCCACTCTCCATTGGCCGAATTGTGGTAGAGGCCCTTCGGATTCGCTTCAGAGGCAATTTACCATATCTGAACAAGCCAGATGTGAAGCCAAACAACATTCCACGCAAGGCATCAAAGACAGAAAAGTAAGATCCACTCACACTCATCTATACTGCGTCTCTTCTAAAATGTTACTTTGCAGGACCTTGGAGCCCTTCTTCCGACTTTACCTCTCCCGTCTGATCGACGCGTGCCCATTTCCCTTAACGGTGATCTACATACCTGCCAAATCCATGCAGATTACTCCCATCACCATGCATTCTCCTATTAAGACACTTACCTCGGCCCCACGGCCAACTCTGACGATCCAACCTCTCACCCCAAAGTTCTACACAAACATTCTGAAGTACAACTGTGCTGTCTCAGCGTTTATGGCTGAGATGCAAAGTGAACCGCAGATCTGTGATCCTATCTCTCAACGCCTATGGGCATCTGACCACGAGCTGTTCCAAAGTCTGATAAAAAGCGCACAGCCTCCTCCTGTTTCAAAGATATCCCGATCCGTATCTGTACTCCCCTGGCAGCGGAGCACTGGCAGAACCTTCATGGACGAATTTTCCGAAAAGAACTTCCCCGTCGGAATGTATAGGAGATACCGGGCTGCATGGATCCATTGTTGTCTCACTGAAAGGTTTGCGTGGGGTTCATACAATGCAGCTGCGGTGCACGCTTTCTTCCTGCGGTTGGCGTTCATGTGGGTTATCTTTCGGGCATTGGTATGGAATATGTATGGTTCTTCGGCATTGGGCCTTGAGCACGTTGTGATGGCGTCAGGGATAGAGTTTTTGGGCGTTAGATGGTGGGCGATTCTGAGTGACTGGTTTTTTTGGTAGTCATGATTGGATGGGGAAATCGTTCCGGGAGTCTGGTTCGCTCGATGCGGCTGGCTAGTGTAGAGCCGCCACGGGGCACACCCGTCTAGGTCATGCACCCTGTTCCCAATTTAAACATGATTTCGTCCCGAAATAGTCGAGTGCATGTTTCTAGGGTGTCAGTGTCAGCTTAGTGGTATCAAATTGAAGGCGGCAGCATTTTTATTCCGTTAAATCCCTCATTTTCTACCGCTTTTTCTGTGACAATAGATATTTTTGTCGCCACTCAATGCTCTCTGGGCTAGTCAATATATGGGTGTGATGAGTCCCATCTCTCGGGTCTGGTCTTGCATACTATCTCAACTAAGATTATCAATAGCATATACTTCTTTGAATCTATCTACCTGCAGGGATCCAAGTTTGGTAGCTTGAAACTTGCATATGACATTTGATCATCCCGTTGATCAGACCGCGTTGTACAGTGGTGGACAACACTCATTATTCACACGTTTGCTCATTCTTCAGCATCGACTCAGTCTACACTAGAATGAAGAAAGATAAGCGAAGAATAGAAGGGTTCAGTCGTATGTAGATAACACCGGGAATGAGGGTCCAAGTTGAAGTTCTTCAACTCTGAACATGTGTTCATTGGTCAGAATATTCCCGTTAGCGGAGCTTTGACCTTCTACGAAAGAGAAAGTGTGTCACCTAACGTACCCTATACACTGTCTTTTGAGTGCACGATGTTACCCATGATTATCTGTAGTGCGTCAGGAATACCATTGGTAGAATATTTCCAAACTCCAGAGTACTTCGCCCCGAATGAGTCGTTGTGTGGGTGGGTATAGATATCGTATAACTGTAATGTAGGTTACCTACTACGGTTATTAGCGCATGAGAGATCTGCATTGTGTAACCATGATGTGACGTCATAATTACATGCCGGCAAGTTCCATTATTGATTGGCGAGAGCCCATACATCAAATCTTTTTTTGGGGCCGCCGAACGTTCTTGCACTGGCCATTTCGGATTCTACATGAGAAGGGGGCTACTCGATTTGATGATGTTGCTTATGTTAGGCCATGACAAGTTCCCGATCTGAAACTAGCCTCGATACTGTGCAGGCGCGAAAGGGCGTACACCGCTAGATAATCCGCTCACCCGACTATTTCCCTTCGGGCAATCCAGTTTCAGGCTCGACGATAATATGTACAACGCTTGATTGGGAGGGGCTCAGGGTCGACAACACTGCGTAGGCACTGCCTCAATGACCAGGTGTTGGGAAATAATCCAAGCGGTATTCCCATAGTTCGTGCTCCGTAAGCTGAGATGCATCATCGAGGTGAGATTGGCTCATCTCTCACAATAATCGCTATCTTTGCAAATCCCAGATTAACCGGGAGAACCATTTTAGCTTTGGGGCAGGTAGCGAATGAGAAACGCAGCAGAGAGCAAAATCGAGGGAGATAGACATGAAGAACTATAAAATCTTGCTATAGTTTATTAAAACCTCGGGCTTTTTCAATTTTTCCGGTTTTTAATCATCATAGCTCGCTTTACTAATAGGCAGTGATACTATTCCACGCCCACCTTCCTAATATGCCTAGCAGTATCAAAAAGGGCGCTTGCGGACTGGTCTAGTACTAGTAGGCTTTAGTATAGGCCGACCTATAGGCCTAAGGCGTAGCCTGTAGGCTTTTAAAAAGCCTATGTGTGCCTGATTCTGCCTGATTCTGCCTGATTTTTTGATATAAACTGCTGAGTTACCTGAATTTAATTCTATTATTTACCCGCGTTTTGGTGAAAATACATACCACTTACCTTACTTTTTACCTTCTCTCTTATATTTTTATGAAATATTGCTGTTTATAGATAAAGATTTATTATCTTTATTAGTGTAATAGCTAAAAATCAGGGATAAGGGTAGGGTATAGGGTATATTAGAGAATAGTAGTTAATAATACTACTAAGGTATAAAGATATATATTTACTATATATAAACCCTTACTAATTTTCTAGTTATCCTATCTTTTTATTATAGTATATCTATAGAAGACCTATAGGAGGACTTAAGAATAAGAGTATAAGTATATAAGAATAACCTAATATTAATATAAGACCTATTAGAGTAGAGTTAGGCTTCGGCAAATGGGCCCCCATTTCAAAATTCCAGGGTCCACCCCAACCCATAAAATTTATGCCCCCATATGGGGGCCCATATGGGGGCCCATGGGCCCATAAGGCCAAAAAATATGCCTGATTTGGCCTGATTTTGGCCTGATTTGGCATAATATTTGCCAAGCCTTTTTTATTATTACATCTGTTCTGGTCTGTACATGTATAGCAACCACCTTTTCTTATACCCTCTATAATACCTATTATAATTATATATAATATAGGATAATATAAGCTAATTATACTATATTACCCTATATTATGATAGATTTAGGGTAGCTGGATATGAAATGAAGTGGTAATTTTGGAAGTGGTTGATTTGGTGTGCGGATAGGAGATATATATGTGTACAGAACATGCAACTTCACCACCTTCTGACTATATATATAGGTCTTTGCCCCAACTACCCTATATTTATTATTTAAATAAAGAATAAGCTATATTATAGGGTTAATACCTTATATATAAGCCTATAAGCTATATTTTAGCTATTTTAGCTAAGGATTATATAATATGTAGTATTTAAAGTGGTATTTTACGACTCTAAAACCAAGATTTCTGCATAGTTTATGAAAAATACACATAATTTTAAGACCCACAAAAATAGGCCTAAATAGGCCCCTATATAGGCCTAGGCCCATTTCAAAGGTAAATAGGGGCCCATTTTTTATAGGGGCCTATAGGCCCCTATAGGCCCGGCCCATTTTGCTAAAGCCTAAGTAGAGTAGGTTAGAGAAAGATTAATCTAAGATATTCAGGTAACTAATTAGATAAGCTATACTATATAAGTAGAATATAGAAGAGATCTAGAGGAGCTCTTTAGTAATTATATTATTAATATCATAATAGTTATAGGTATATACTAATTAGGTTATTACTCTATCTAATTATCTAGTATAAGCCTTAGCTTAATAGAACTAGGCTTCTATAGGACCTAGGTCTAGGTCTAAATATTAGACCCAGCCCTAGACCTAGGCTAGGTCTAGGTTAAGATAAGATAACCCGGACCTAACCTAGGACCTAGACTAGGTACCTAATAGGTACCTAGGAAAACCTAACTTTATATAAAAGAAGTTAACTATACCTAATTTAGATATATAATATTACTGATTTATTCTATTTAATTACTATTTTTAATACTGGTTTTAGTTTATATAATATAATACTATTCCTTCTTTATATAAATCTATAGAAATTTAAAGAAATGACTTTGAATTTAGAAAGGAAGTAATTAGCTTATAATAACTTAAATTTTAAGTTAAAAGTTTTATAGGGGGGGGGGCTAATATCTACCCCCCCCCCTATAAAACTTTTAGAGATCTTATAAACTAGATATACTTTAAAGTTATCTTAATATATATATTTCGAGTCTATACTAAGTATAACTTTCTAAGAAACCTATATATTAGCCTTTTAAGTCTTATCTTATTAGCTAGATCTTAATTTACTTATAAAATAATAAAGTATAATATAATATATTATTAAAGTCTACTAAATTCTAATTATAGGAAATATATCTAATCTTTTCTTTGAATTTAAATATAAGTTAATTAGGGGGCCGCCTCTTAATAAAAGCTAAGTATTAGAATTTTTTAATATCTTTTAATAGAGCTAGGGTAGGAATTAGGTAATTTATAGGTTTTTCTAGGTTTTTCTAGGTTATTATTAGATTATTATTAGATTATTACTAGATTATTATTAGGTTTTATTAGGTTTTACTAGGTTTCTCTAGGTTATTACTAGGTTTTATTAGGTCTGGCTAGGTCCTATTAGGTCCTATTAGATTATATCTACTTCTTCTAGCTAACCCTACTAATTAGATAAAAGTAGTATTTTTACTTTTAATAAGTTAACTTATTAATTTAGCTCTCTACTAGCTACTTAGCTAGTATATCTTCTAATTATTATAGATATTACCTTCCTCTCTTAACCCTTACTTTCTATCTAGTATATTATTTATTTATTCTATTACTATATCCTAAAGTTAGCGATCTAACCTTATCTTATCTATCTATAATAGAGATATAGATAATCTTAATTATCTTATCCCTTTAAACTATCTAGGTACTCCTAATCTATCTATTAACTAGTAAATATTTAATCTTAAGTCTTTTAACCCTAAATTTCTTTATCTAGTTATTCCCTTAATACCCCTAACCTCTCTTTTATATATTAGACCTAATTAGAGAAAAGAGTATATTCTCTATAATAAGATAATTTATACTAAATAGGTAGATTAGTAGCTATAGACTAGTTTTAGAAGAAAGAAAAAGATCTACTAGGATTTAAGCTACTAGACTAAGATCTAGAGTAAATTTAACTAGATTATATATACTAGAGATAGAGCGCTAAAGATTATATATAAGAATTATAGCTAAGTTCTTAAGTACCCCTATATTCTCTATACTTATATAGCTAATTAAAAAGAATAGTATTATAGTATATCCTCTATATTAAAGTATATTAAGAGTATAGTATATTAAAAGACTAAGCGTAGACCTATAGTAAAGATAATAAAGTTTCTAAAGAAAGTAGTAAGGCCTCTATAATTTAAAGACTTATACCTACTAACTTACTCTAGGATAATAGTATAACTATATCCTCTTTCTTATAAAAAGCCTAGGAAGAAGAGATTTTATTATTTTTATCTCTTAATTAACTTCTATTCTATCTTATTAAGTATCCTAAATTCTAGAGCCTAATTTAAATAGCTTAGACTTCCTAATCTACTCTATTTATCCTCTCTATAGATACTATTTATCGCTAGCTATAGACTTTAGTTAATAGTTACTAAAAGTATATACTTAAGCTACTTCTAGCTAGCTTAAAGATCTCTATTACCCTTAATTATTAGATATCTCTATATTTATAGATATTTATAGCTATTACTAGCTATTTTATTAATTATGATTAGATATATTAAGAAGTACTCTTAGATTTTAAACCTATTTATAGGATATATTCTAGTATAAACCTAAGTAATACCCTAATAGATACCCTTCTAGAATATAGAATTAAAGACTAGATATTCGGCTTAACTATAGATAATATATTAAATAATAAGACTCTTATTAAGAGCCTTTAGTAAGTCCTACTAGAGAGTATTATTATTATTTAAATCCCTTATCTAGCCTATATTATTTAGCTTAGCCTTAACTAGCTTCTTAGGTATATTAAGATAGTTCTAAAAAATAATACTATAGAAATAAAGTAGACTAATTAATAATTAAGAATAGTATAAGAGAATATATAATAATAATAATAAGAGATCTATTCTATACTTAATAAGATCTACTATCTTATAATTTATATTAATATAAGTCTATAGTATTAAGAGATATTCTATAGTCTATAGTCTTAAAAAGTAAAGCTTACCCTAATCTAAGATATAAAGACCTAATAGAACTCTATATTCCTTATACTCTATTATATAAAGAGACTATAATCTATCTTTAGCCCTTTTTATAAGGAATATACTTATCTTAATCTATTACTAGATACTAAAGAATAGCGCTAAATTAACTATCTTCTTTATATTATAGAGCTATTCTTTAATTATACTTTATAACTTTTAAAGACCTAAGATATTACTATATATTATACTTTTAAGATCTATAATAAGCTTTTTAAGTATCTTAAGTAATTAATAAACTAGCTTAAGCGAAAGCGTATTTTATAGAAGACTAAGATACTTAATATACTTAAAGTAAGTCGATTAAAACTTAATAAGTATTACTTATAGACTAATTATATTTAAGGATATATCTTTATAATCTATATAATACTTATATCTATTAATAAGTTTTAATTCTTTCTATCTAATAATTAGGACTAAGAGTAGTATAACTAATATTAAAAGTCTTTCTAAAAGGCTCTTATACTATATTAAGCTTAGATTTCTAATAATTAAGAGTTACTACTCTTAAATAATTAACCTAGATTAAGTTTAAAGCTTAATATTATATTAAATAGTAGTAAGAAATAGCTAATAGGAGTTTTAGATAAGTTAATATAATATCTTAATAGTAGTTAGTAAAGCTTCTTATATTATCTTTATTTTTTACTAATTAGTTAATAGATATAGTTAATATCTACCCTCTTAGCTTTTAGAGAGATAATTAATACTACTTCCTAGCTCTTATAGCTCTTATAAGAGACTATCTCTTAGTACTAATAATAGATACTAATATAGAGAGACTCTTTAATACCGCCTAAGATATCTACTATTATTACTAAGGAAGAATAAAGTCTAAAATAATTTAAGAGCTTATAATATTTCTTTATATATTAAGATTTAATCTTAAAGAGTAGAATATAAAGCGCCTTAAAGAATTCTTTACTTAGGATAAAATTAAAGCTATAAGAGAGAAGAAAGATAATAAGTATAAGGAGATTAAGATAGAGCTAATTAGTAATACTAAAGAGCCTAATAAATTAGAAAAGGAGATTATAGTAATAGGTAATATTAAGGATAAGAACTCTAAACCTTAGCTACTAGAGAATAGTATATAGCTATAAGTATTAGGATAGAAGCGTAAATAGCGAGAGGATAATACTTTTAAATATCACTAGATAGCTAATTTAATATCTTTTCTACCTAATTAATACTAGCTTTAATAATTACTTAATTCACTTCCTTAAGATATAATCATAGTACCTAAAATTATAAGAAGAATTTATATAAATTATATAGTCTAAATCTCTTATCTATTTATCTTATTTATTACCTAGTTAGGTACCTAGTACTAGGTCTAGGTTAAGGGAGGTAACCTAGAACCTAGTACTAGGTCGTGATTTTAGACCCAGACCCGGACCCAGCCAGGTCTAGGTCTAGGCCAGGTCCGGGTTCTGCTAGGTCGTGCGGAAGCCTAAATAGAACTATAGAGTTTATACCTTTAAAGCCTAGATTTATCTTATCTATATATAATATATATAGTATTTAAAGTAGTATTTTACCCTTAGAAAACCAAAATTTCTTTATATTTTATGAAAATTACATATAATTTCTGGACCCATATTAATAGGGGCAAATAGGGCCCTATCATAGGCCCGGGCCTATTTAAAAGGCAAATAGGGGCCCTATTTTAAGCCCACCCCACCCCACCCCATTTACCGAAGCCTAGGTACGATAAGCCTTTCCACAATGGTTACCTATGGTTTTAACTATGCGATATATATACTAGCAGTTTTCGGCTGGACAGCAGTAACCAGGATGGACCCCTAGTCTAGGGATCGGTCGTGAGCTTGGGGGTAGTGGGGTGAAAGGCTCGGTGTCTGTATTCCATATTTCAATCTTAACGGCTTGAGCATGAATCCCCGCACCGGTGTGGCCCAGCGTGTGGATCACGGCGTGAGACGCTGGATCCGTGGTTACCAGAAGAAGTTCTGGTGGAACACCTTTGATCTGATCTATGCTCTTGCTGCTCTGGCTACTGCTGGTCTTGGTATCTGGGCGTCCGTTGTTTCAATAAATGCTACTTTCAAGACTACTAAGCTCACTCCTTTCTCCTGCACTAATCCTTCTGGTTAAAATAGTTGGATTTAATGTTGCATATTTGATAGATGAGGGATGTTGATGATGTCGCTTTGATCGTGTTTAAACCCATGTATTTAGTTATCCATATAGGATTGTATGATGTTCAATATAATAAAAAATAACCATAGAATGAGTAGTTAGCTTGGAAGTTGCATGAGAGTGGATCACGTCAAATAATTCAATAGATCAACCAATGAAATTCCAAGGTTGTTCTACCGAATTTTGCCCTTCCAACTAACAACTAGATGACATTAAAAAGCCGCTCTAACCTCTCAAGTCGCAGAGATTTCAGGTTTTGTTCGCAATATTTCCAATGATTTTGGCATTTTTCCAAGACTCCTGGATAATGGTCGCGTGGCGGTCAGATCGTGGAGTTATGGCGCATGCGAATGGGCTAGGAATGCTGAAGAATCCTCGGACCATAGATATGGGGGGCTCGATGACTTGCCCATCAGGGCCCTTCATCTTAGCAATATTGAACGCCCACAATGTCCGCGCAATAATGATATACAAGGAGCGCTCAGCGACATGAACACCAGGGCAAACTCGGCGACCCGCTCCATACGTGAAATGATCGCGAGCATAGGGGTCTGAGATGTTAATGTACTCTGCGGCGGAAAGAGTGTGGCTCAGGTAACGCTCAGGTTGGAATTTGTCTGGGTTGGGGTGCAACTTAGGATCTCTATGGATGGCCCTAGAGAGAATTTAGCCATATAAAGGTTGCAAGGATCAGCTCAAAAATTACCACCAGTTCAAAACTGCAACAGTCCCCTTAGGGATGAAGTGTCCGTCGTACCAGTCGTCTTCACTCGTGGCGTGCGTCATGCCGAACTTATTAACAGGTCTCCAACGAAGGGTCTCCTTGATGATAGCTCTAATATATGGCAGATCCTTCTCGTGATCCCAGTTCGGCAGCTGGTCTGGCCCAACAACTCGATCAAGCTCCTCTTGGGCTTTCTCTATGACTTCTGGGTAGAGAGTCATGGCGAGTAGCCAGTTGTTTAGAGTAGATGCTGTTGTTTCACTACCCGCCTCGACGAGGCCTCCGCAGGTGTAAGCTGCGAGAAGATTGTCGATTCCAGCTTTCTTAGGGTCGTTTAGATAGAAGGACTTGCAAAAGCAATCAGTCGCGTTCCCTTCATCCACACGCTTCTTTAGGTCTTCCCAAAGTTCGAGGTAAACCTTCGAATCGTGCTCATGTGTCTGCTTACCAAAGCTTCGCCAGTTGCCAAGCAGGAATTGGGGAATATGTCGCAAACTTGGGAAGCTGTCCACAGCATGTGCGCCAGGAGCGGTCATCTCGGTAAGGTTGTCGAGCACGCTATAAATCTTGGTAACCATCGGATGCTGCCACGAGGGAAGTCGATATCCATAAGTCACGTACATGATAACACTCGCAGAGTAGCGGCGGTTATGCTGGTAGAAATGGTCGGGGGTATCGAGGAGATCAGAGAGTAGCTGCAGAGACTCGAAATGTTGTACAGGCTGATAGCTCATAGCTGTTTGTGAATTCAACAGGTTGTGACTGTATTTTCGGATCCTTCTCCAGCGTGGCCCGTAGGGCATGAATAGTTGACGTCTTCCAGCACTAGCAACATCCTGGGCCAGAGGAAGGGGAGGGCGTGAGGAATAGATAGATGATTTCTTATCCATACACTCTTTGACGGCCTTGGGAGACGACAGCCATATGTAGTCTGTTCCGCCGATCTTTGTGTAGAAAACATCTCCATATTGGGAAAACCACTTTTGGACCTGAGCAGGGACCTTGTCCGAGTCTGCAAGATTCAGCATGTTCCCAATAAATGGCAAGCCACGAGGGCCAGGGGGAAGATGTTTCCGACGGGAATCTGTGAATCGTGTAGGAACAATGCAAAGGTAAACGGAAATGAGAAAAACAAAGGCAAGAGAAAAGATTATAGCGAGCGTTTCCCAATAGGAACCACCAAAGGGCAGAAGCGCGAGCATTTTTTGGAAAACAACCATAGTGAGTGGTAGGTGATGAATAGACTAACAGAGAAATTATTGATCTATTATGATACGATCGATTTCAATCACTCGATTATACATTGATGGTACCTATGCACAATGTACACCCCACCTGCCTGCACCCTAGAAAACCAGTCAAATATCGCCCCCATACCCCACTGGTAGTGGGGAGACTAAAGAGGTCCAAAGGGAGGCTTTTTTCTCTTTCCCTTTGTATAAGCTGATTATAAACTCCCTCATTATCCTTACCACAGGTGTTCCGTGAATGCGGATTCCTATGTTCATCGAGGGGCTTTTATTTTTAAATCTAGCAAATGGTTACAATCTCTCATTCATTTGAGTATTCTACTAGTGTTAAAAGAGACACAAAGCAGTAAATAGGATGGCGAAACTTTCGCACTTTCAATGACTTTCGTATAGGTAAGCAGAGAATTCGTTTCTCCTATATTTAGCCCACTACTTCGCATCATGAGCCATAATAACTTCCACATATGTTCCCTTGTTGCGAGTGAGCTTTTGAATACGTGAAAGTGTGTCTTCAGCCTTCGCTTTATCAAGATGAATACAGCCAACATGGGCATCGTTGGTGGCCCAAGTGGCTACCTGTCGTTCTCCACTAAGAAGTCGCAGATAATGATAACTATCTCCACCATGACATACCCACTTTTTCGGTTGAACGCGAATCAACAAATTAATATGCCCCGGAAGATGGCCGGGTGCATTCACCACATACACCGAGCCATCCTCAAACAAATCAAATGCAGCCTCAAATGGCCCAACTGGTTGCCAAGGTGGAAGATGGGGATCTGGAAATTCGGCAAATGACGATTTAGTAAAGAGATTTCGATCGAAATGCTGATGTGAAGCCTCAATATTCAATCCATGATGCAGGATCTCCAGACTTCCGGCACCAACAAGGAACCGAGCATTCGGAAAATCTTCCGGGTCGCCATGATGATCGTAGTGGACGTGGCTTAGAATCACCATATCGATTTGGCCAGGATCAAGGCCCCCATCTCGTAGACACTGCGCGACACCTGGGCCAAGCTTATAAGGCAGTCTCGCTTGCATATGGGCCTGTTGCGCTTCGGTGTAATTATCAATTTTCGAACGAAGGCCTAGATCGAACAATATCCGTGTTGTTTGAGAGTTCCCGTCGCGTGAACCAGGGTGAGTGACGAGAAAGCTGAGGGAAGGCACCATTAACCTGGTAGTCGGATCACTAGGAAAGAGAAATGCATGTTCAGGGAGGGTGATTTCACCGCCGTTGATGGGAGCGATAGAAACATAGATGGGCTCAGCTGGAGTAGAGCCATGCATAATTGAGCTGTAATGTAGATCGATAATTTTACTGTTGCTAAATCATCTGAAGTCTTTCAGCAATCCATATGAAAGCGTTCATGGTTTGGTGGGGATAAGATTCATAGTCAGGTGGCATAGGAAGCCTTCGAGTGTGGGGTAATTTGCAACGGCAAAAGACCGATCAGCATATTTCTGTATCACACTTAAGACCCGTCTAATTGCCACTAAGGATTTCGTTTTCTATTTATCTATTAGCTATGAAAGTGGACCAAATACAATTTTCAGGGTAAAAAGTTAGGTAAACCAAGATGTGGTAACATAGATTCTACATAAACTGAGAATAGTAGTGTATTGATGTCTCGCGTGCAGGTATGGAATATCTAGGAAAATCTTGGAATATTTCAAGTCCGTAATAGCCTTGTAGGAACGTCCCCAATTTAGCACACCGCATTTTTTTGAAGATTCACACCCCACTTCTGGTGCACAATTCTTTTACACAATTCAGACCATGATTTGATTCCATTTCAATCTTCTGGACGAAGCCTGGGTGCCTGCAGTGTATTATGGGCATTCATCAGCCAGAAAGCTCGAAATTATAGTGAATGCTTTGCAAAAAATAAATAAAAAGAAAATCACTAAAACTTTCATGTAAGCGGATGAGAAGTAAGACTGGACCTTTTCCGCGGGTTGTGAAGTTCGCTGTGGAGGCAAAAAGGAGAACATCATGTGGGGTGAAGAAACCTGCTCAGACTTGTGGACAAGGAAGAAAATATGTGGGCGGGTTGTATACCTGTTTGATGGCCGGATAAATTCCTTATGATGATTATTTGCTTTAACACATATGTATCTCAAAACTGTCCGAGTTCGACTTGACGCTTGCCTTTGATCCTGGCTATTGTCTATCTTCACATCTGAACAACGATGCTGACAACCAATGTGTATTGGGATTTAGGGAAAGTAAAGTCAGCTTTGGGGCGTGGGAGCAATCCAGAAATTTCCAAAGTTCAGATTGGCCTCCTTTTCAGTCTTCTTACTCTGGTGGGCGTATTGACATATCGGCAATTTTTCCATCCACTGTCTGGAATCCCCGGGCCCTTCCTCGCTCGTTTCACTGGACAATGGCGAAACTGGCAATACTACAGGGGCAACTGGCATGACGTGGTTCTTGAGATTCACCAGACGTACGGGAGTGTGGTGCGCATTGCTCCCAACGAGTTATCGATCGTTGACGAAAAAGCGCTGAAAGCTCTCTACGCGCATGGTCACAACATGGAGAAAACGGACTGGTATGCTACTTGGGAGATTCCTAATACTGCCCCGGGGCTGTTTGCTGCTCGAGATCAGAAAGTGCACTCTTTCCTTCGAAAGCGAGTGGCAGGCACCTATTCTATGACCGCAGTCCTAAAGTTCGAAACATTCATTCAAGGCTGTTTTGATATTCTTTTCCAAAAACTCAAGGAACACTCTGGCGAGGTGGTCGACATGGCCGAATGGACGAACGCAGTCGCGTACGATGTTGTGGGCGAGTTGGGATACGGGGAGAAACTTGGGCATCTTGAAACTGAAACAGATGTGATGGGGGTAAGACAGGCTATCCTGGATGGCTTCTTCATTATGGGCAATTTTGGCCATTTCTGGGGCCAGGGTCAGATTCTCAATAATCCAGTCGTGGCCAAACTGACCGAGCTGGTTGGAATGTCAAATTCGTTTAACAAATTCCAAGATTGGAGTGTCAAAAAAGTCTCCCACCGCCGGAAGCATCCCAATGCCGATCGCCATGATATGCTCAACCATTTCCTTCAGATGAAAGATGCAGCTGGAAATCCAGTTAGTGAAGGGGAAGTTCTCATCGAGGCGATGAATATCGTGTATGACATTTTTACAGATCTTTGGCTCAATTTCCACACATGCTAATAGATATGATAGTGGTGCTGGTGCTGATACCACTTCCATTGGGATGCGTGCATGCCTTTACTACGTCTGCACCAACCCCATGGTATATCGAAGACTGCAGCAAGAGATTGATGATTTCTTCTCAAGCCGAATCAGTGATGGTAGCATCACTTATAACGAAGCTCGCCAATTGCCATACCTGCATGCCGTAATATCTGAAGCGACCCGTCTACACCCAAGTATCATGTGGCAGCTACTGCGAAAGGCGCCACCGGGATTCATCATTGACGGCCACAAGATTCCAGAGGGCACACATGTGGGCATCAGCCCCCGGGCACAGAACAGGGATCGCGCAATTTGGGGAGATGATGCAGATGAATTCCGTCCTCAACGATGGATCGAGGACCCCGAAAAGGCTAAATATTTCGAAAATATCACAATGACGTTCGGGGGTAACGGCCCGAGAATGTGCATTGGTCGCAACATCGCTCTTGTATGATTATTTTACCCTTTATATACGCTTTATGACAGCCCTCTAACCGCAGATTTAGGTTGAAATGAACAAATATCTTGCTCAATTGTTATACAATTTCGATGTACAGTTGGTGAATCCTTTACATCCTTGGAAAATCAAAACATTTTGGTTTGCGTATCAATTCAATATGCTGGTCCGCGTTGAGCTACGACCTGGTCGGCTATTGGCCTGAGAGGAACAAGATGCTGAAATTAAGTCCGTTTATGCTTCCATTTTCTACCTAAGACTGACCCAGTGTGAAGTGCTTGTGAAGGCGTGAAGGCGGATAAGGTATTCTCCGCTTTAAGCACAGAGGGAAATCTACCCAACGAGGGAAGATTAGCGGTGACATTCACAATTATGGAACCTTCATATCTTCAATATCAGATCAACAGGATATGTACAGGCTTGGCAGTAGATAGTAAACCAAGTAGCCCCTTTTTCCATTGATACTAGAGCTGTTTAACTGTCTCCAAGAATGCCAGCACATACTACATATCGAAGTCTTCTAAAACCTTGCATGCCCACTGCACGTAAAGTTTAAGTCCTGAAGATTAATTAGATAGACGCACTTTTTAAGATTCTGTGTAGATTGAAGCTCAATTTATTCTCCAAATTGCCTAGTGAAAGGAAAAACAAAAGAAAATACGAAAAAAGGGGCACATATGTCAAGGATCAGCATGAAGCCTTGGAATATGACTAGACTTTAATATCATTGAAAACTTTGGAATCGCCTTCCAGCCACGGATGCTTTTCGCCAACAGACCTCATCAGTGTTAAGAGATACGAGAAGAACTTTTACAGTCGCATCCTAATGTGAGTGTACTTACTCTACCAGTCAACATAACGAACGAGAACTCTGTCGAGGGTTCTATAAGCAGACAGCCACCAGTTTCCGTCGTATCAAAATTGCTGTCCACGCTGCAGGTGTTGGGGATCCAAGTAAACCAACTCACGAGCATCCTTTAAGCAGTTGGCAGAGAATAATTGATGTGAATGTAACTGGAGTATGGCTATGCGAGCGCGCAATTATCAGACACATGCTGCAACACCAGTAGGAAATTTTCCAACTTCTTCATTTATTATTTCTGTTAATTTAGAACAACAGAACACGACGACCGCGCCTTAGGAGAGGTGTTGTTGTCATCGTTGCCTCAGCTCTTGGTTTAGCTACTCCAAACGTTGCACCATTTCCATCCTATACAGCAGCTAAGCACGGCAAGTCTTTCAAACATTGATTGCACGTCACAAAGCTCAAAATCTAAAGCTCTATATTAACGTTATGTTCAGCGGTGATGGGGCTCACTAGAACGGTCAGCTCATTTTTGACTTAGTACGTTTAATTTCTAACAATATTATGATAGGATGCAAAGCTCTACGCACCATTCGGAATCCGCATCAACGCGGTTTGTCCAGGGTGAGCCAAATCTTTGTTATTTCAACCATATAGTATCAGAAATAATATGGCTAATTCCCGTGATATAGCTGGGTACGCACTGCTATGGTTGAGCCTCATTTACATTTGGATATTTTTGCTCAGGAGACTAGTTCTACTACGGCAGGAAGGATTGCCGATGTAGGCGAGATCGCAGATGCTATATTTTTTTTATCTTCGCCATATAGTAGCTTCATGTATGGCTCTGGATTAATTGTAGATGGCGGTTATATCTTATAACTATAATAAATATGTATATTCATTCAAGACCAGGCTTATTTAAAACTTAATAAATAGTACCTAATCCACCTAAAAACTTCCAAGGTTGCCCATTCCAACAATGAGATGTTTAAAGTCAACGTAGAGGCAAATTGCACGAAATCCTCAAGCAATTATCGCATTTACCACACACCTTTCGCACTTATCTTAAATCTATACGATCACCTACATTGATCCCGCGAAAATTTGCGCCAATCTCACGGACAATTTCAACACCTTCATAGCCCAAAGTCTGGCCCGTTCTCAAGGAGAATTTCATTGTTGCCACATACTCCGGGGCGGGTAGTTTGGAAAAAAACTTCAGTATCTCTCACTTCACGAGTAACAGTATGTGAATCAACTGTACCACCAGGCGAACCACGGTAGACTTTGAAGGACACAATCATGATTATGTTTAAAAAATTCGACAACGACACTTCAGTATAGTCTGTAACGGCTATCTGAAGACGTTTAAGTAGAATGGCATAAGGCAATCTTATACTTGGCTGCCGAAGAATGAACCAATTCATCTGATGATTACTGTGAATTACTTTATACGTCATTACTGCTGGACATCAATTTAAACGCTTAAAAAAGCAGAATTTAAGCACGAGGTCCGTTCACTGCATGTGAGAGATCCAGGGGCAGAAACCTGTCATACAGGTTGCTTCCAAAAATATGGAACAATCAACCTATGTTTTTGGGATCAACGTACTGTCACCGACCCAGAGCTAATTTACACCGCTGGTTAGGGCTATTCTTTCATAGCATTGCACCACTCCTAAGAGCTTGTAGCTACACGCTGCTCTTTCATCATGAGGCTTCTTGGATCCCTAAATGTTGGATTTAAAGCTAGATGAAAATTTGCAGGGTCTATTATTCGATCAATAGTATCTTGATCTATAGTAAACCTGGGCTACCGTGGCGGCTATTCCGGGCCCCAAATTGCTAAAGGCTCTCGCATTCCGCATATTATGGCTAAGGTTAGTGCTCTGATAAGTCAGTACAGATCTACCACAAAACAGGCTTTAATTGCATGGAATATTGATTGCCCGGCTGGTATGGATAATGATGCTCTTTTATGTTGGTAACACCGGGATAAATTCAACGGATATGTTTTGCGATTTGAACATTTATCAGAATTTTGACTCCAATGGTCTCTCATTTTTGTGTTACACTTTTTTATGGACTAACTCTTCTCGCGAAAAGATGGAGTCTTAAATCATGACTATATGGTGAGTATTGTAATTTGATTCTCCATGTTTAAAAGTCTCACATTGATATACAATGAAGAAGGCATTGCTTGGGTTTATCATATACACGGGAAATATCCAGTTAACAACACGTACTTAGCATGGCACGTTGCAGCCAATGTATTGAGTAGCCCTGTTATAGCAGTATGGTCTCGAGAAAATTCAATTTTTGCATTCATAATGCTTTGTGAAGTCGTAAGACAGTTCGTAAGATCCATTCTGAAGGGCCTTTGCAGCTGTATAATCAGATTCGGCTTTTTTGCATTCAACCAGGAACAGACTGTCTTGAAGGGCCGTATCTGGGTCCTGCTCAAATAATAGTCGGATGTTGGCGCTTGACACTGGGTTCACAAAGTTTTCATACTTCAAGCGGCGTACTGAGTCATAAATATCCAGGATACCGTCATTGACCTTGTCGGTATAAATCCCAAACAAACAGTCATACAAGCCACCAACATCGACAATTCCACCACTAAGTCCCAATCCACCGAAAGGGTTGCACACTAGACAAATTAGCGACTGTGTATGGGCAGGGTCAAGTAAGAATCTCACAATGTGCTGCATCTGCTGCAAGCAAGAACCGCCCTACCCTCATCTGTTTCGCTAGGCGTTGGTGAACCTTGTAAGGGCTGAAGTTCACAATTTTGTACTCATCGGGATTAGGGTGACCCGGAAGAAAGGCCTTGAACTTTTCGGGTTGCCTTGCTTTAAGTTCCTCAAATGAGAGTCCGGGAAGTTCTCCGTATGTTACCCGCCAAAGTCCGTCGTTTGAGATACGTGCTGCCATAAACCAATGTTCGGGATGGATGATAAAGTTAGAGTCGTAATTATAGCCATACTTTTCAAACGGATAGTATGTCTATATCTCGATAATAAGCAACATAATCAGAGAAAGGATAGCAGCTGGCATGACATACATTTGTGGCCACAATTTGCTCCTTCCATGTAAATCCCGGGAATTCCCAGTCTCCAAAAAGAGAGCGCCGGATCTGACTGTTTGCTCCATCACAACCAATAATGTATTGTGCCACCATTGACTTCTTCCCTGTGGGTGTTTCAACATCCACCCAAGCCTGAGTGTCATCCTGACCCAGGCCTGTCACTTTGTGATTGTACAGGATCTGCGCTTTGGGATACTTCGCGATATTTTCAGCGAGAATCTCACTTAATTTGTTTAGTGGGAGGCAGATCATCGGATCAATAGCTTCTCTTCCAGGCGCTGCTAAACAGGCGATTGGCTCGCCGTTGAGCTTTCTCCAGCATACCCCATCAGGAATGAAACCTCCTTTAGTCATTATGTCACTCAAAATCCCTGCTCGGCGAAGTTCCTGGACGGCTGGTGGGGAGTAATGAGTCGCTCGGGGATGATCATCAAGACCTTTCTCAGCCTCGAGGAGGATGACAGGGATTCCTTGCTTGGCGAGTAAAAGAGTCAGAAGGAGGCCACTTGGACCTCCGCCAACAACAGTCGCAAATGGAGAAGACATGATGACAGAACGAGACTGCAGGATGGGATGTAAAAGTGCTCACTGAGTGGGTAGCTTGTACGTACAGGCCCTGCAGTAAAGGCACTGAGCCATTTATATTGCATGTTTTCTCTATGATAAACACCGAGTGGAATTAAGACCTTTTGACATCTGAGAGGCACGGGTAACCAATATCGTAGATGCCATTATTGCTGCAACAGTACACGCCAGAGGTGTAGTGGGGTGGAGCGGAGGGGGAGCTTCTCACCCCACATAGGCATTTCCCGGCTGTGTGGGCGAGTCAGATTTACTGAGATCCTGATAGTGATGAGCTAACCATTCAAATGACCTCGACCACCTAATTGACTGAGTCCGCCGATCGGAAGGGTCCTCTTTTTATTCCTAAATTAGGATTGCTAATTCATGAAGAACGGACTTATCTGACATGAACTGCGGGGGGCATAGAGTAAATTGTCTGAAGCACCCTGCTATTGATCAACTAATAGTTCTTGACATATACAAGACGTAAATACGACACTAAATCACATGGCCAATGTCATTATTAAAGAAGGAATGAACTGCTAATGTGAACGGCGCTCCAAATCAGAGCTAGATTCAAAGCACCCTGGCAAGGTGTCGCTCAGAATCCGTAGCACTTCACAGTATTCACGAGTATTCCACTTTCCTACTTCTTCAAGCTGCGCCGCAAAATTCATAAACGATCTTCTTGCAGCACCATAGGACGTATATTGAGCCTGTCTGAACGACACTGGGCCTCCATGCCGGATAAACTCGATCGCTGACATGGATTGCATTGAGGGTGTGGAGGGACGAGGAACGAGGGGTGTGGAGGATGCGGACCCAGAAGATGCGGGAAGCACCGGTAGTGAAGGCTCGAATGAGGATGAGTGAGAATCCATGCCTTCGCCTCCCATTTTCTCCCAATCAAGTTCCTCGAAAACGTCCAGTGGAGGACGATCTGGAGACTCAAAAACTGGTGCAGTTAATAAATAAAACCCCATGACCAGCGCAGCAGTGAAAAAAGCCATCTCTGAGTGAAGCATTATAACATCAGAGTTGCGATGTTGAGTGATGAGCAAATAGGTCTGTGTAGAATGTAGAAAAGCACGCCGTGCTCTGGGAGAATCTGCCCAAATTCGGAGGGAGTCAACAGCTGCCTTGGCAGCCTCGGGACCACTACGTCCCGCTGCATCTTCGATTACGGGCAAGTTGGTGGTCATTTGTATGCATAAAAGATTCCAAAGTAGTATAGAGTTGGAGTTTCCGTTGGCGAGCTCATGTCCGTATGCCTTGAATGCTTGAACCAATCCGGGGCCAAGGGACTGGGATTTAGTGTCTGCCGATAAAAGCTCCAGAAGTGTGAGAGCCAGTGCTTGATGTTGCGGCGGACAGCGGGCTTCTGTTGAGATGCGATGGCGAGATGTGAGTATATCCAGCCAGATACAGCTCAAGAAGATTTGTAGGCCAAATCCAGATAATCCGTCTGGGGGGCGATTGATATCATAAGGAACGCTCTGAAACAATGTCAAGTTGCCACTTGCGCCAAGAAACGCTTTCCATTTCACCAGTGACTGATGAGAGAACAAAATATCGGGGCATAGGACCGGAATACTTATATTTTCAGGGCGTAATATGGGTGATGTTCCAAGGATTTGAGCTGAGTAGGAGTCGGTTATAATTAAGGCGGCTATCAACCTGTGGTATAGTTAGACTATAGCCGGCTCCCTCGCATAGGTCAAGAAAGCATTCCCTCTTATGTGCGAAGGTTAGACATACCTCTCAGCAGACTGTACACGTGCCCAAGCCTTCCAGGAAACATCATCACTGAGACTCTGGATAACGGTGAGGTTGTATTGTCGATGGTCAAAAAGGCCTCGTTCACGCGCCAGCTGTGTGCAGTTAATAAAAAATGAAGAATTGAATGCAATAGAAAGAGGTGTACCAACCAGCACTGCTTCCTCGTATAGCTCTTGCCTTTGCTCCTCGTAAGCGAAGTCCTGCAATCTCATCAGCAGCTCAAACAGAAGAAAAGACAACAGAATTGGGAGCGCCGTACAGATGTACATGCGGCTACGTTAAGTAAGAGAACAGCACTGGCAAGGACGATGAGCAAATCAGATGCCGGGCAGGTGCGAAGATGTTGAGATGCAATATCGGCTCTGCATTGACGTATAGCAGCCTGTAAGTAGGAGTGTTAGCCTACACCGTATATGTATCCAAGTGAGGAAATGACCCACAGCAAGGTATGCGTGAATCAGCTTGGATGCAGACTTTCTATCCAGTATCATATATCCGATCAAGCACATGGGAAATACAAGCACACTGGGGGTTTCACATGCTTTGAAGCACGGCGGATGAACAAAGGGAAGCAGATTCTGAGCGTGGGAGAAGTATAAGTCGAGACAGAGATCCAGAATATCGGTTGAGGGTAATTCGTCAGACCAAGAGCCCCGAGATTCAGGAGACTCAACTGCGACATCTCGAGATAAGGAGGTCGACGATAACTCAAATAGTTGCATCATTTGAACCAACTGGTCCCGACACTGTGACGTGAATCCCCATATGGAATCTGCCTTGTTAGATACATTTATCCCCCCAGCAGCTCTTGTAAAGCTCGAGGAGAAAATTCCATCTTTAGAATGAAGCACCACTTCGTCACAACAAAAGCGAAATAGAGAAGCACTGGCCTTTCTTCGTCTAGTCGGCCAGAGTCTCCTCACCTGCTCGAATTGCTCATTCGAAATTCCATTCTTGTCGGTGATTACTAAAGGTGGCTCACTTCCTGATGGAGGAGTCATAAGAAGCCCCTCGAACGTGAAGTTATCGAGATTTATAACATGTGATAGCAGGTCCAACTCATCATGGAGATTTGGTGTTTGAATGGAAGGAAGGAGGGGAGTATAAATCAAGTTTGCTGCTTGATGACCCTTTGGTAAAGGTTTTAAGGGTCTTTCAGCTTCATTCCAATCCCTGGCTGCTTCGTGTGATATGTACGCATCTTCTGATGCCTGATCTACTGTAGTCATCAGGCTATCTGGCCATGCGGTCCTATTGTGGTTCTTAGTGATGCCAGGCCAAGGAAAGTTCATATCAAGGCCTTGAATGAGAAGGGAGTTGAATCGAAGTGACCCAGATATAGAATGACATACTGCGGATTCTCCAAAGAAAAGACATCAGGTGACATGTCCAAGATGTTGGCCCCGTTGGCAGCCGTCGGCCAAGGCCCTTCCAGGGTACACTCCGTTCTCATTTCTTGCTCTGAAGAAATCGACAAAGGCAAGTTTTGGGTGCGATCATCGGTGGCATCAGAAGGCTGGCTTGGGTTCACACTGTCGTTGACACCCCCTGCCGGACAGTGATTATTGCGAATATGCCGACCCAACACATCGCTACCATTGAGCAGGGATGATCAACATTGATGGCCAACAAACGGGTAACCATAGTGAAGATCTTCTTACCTTCTCGCGTAAGTCCGACCGCACGAGGAGCACTTGAACGGACGTTCGCCAGTATCTGCAATGAATATCAGCCCCGCACGTATAAGGTAAGGGTGGTGACCCACGTGATCGTTGATGTCGCCGGAGATGTTCAACTTTGGAGAATACCCGATCGCATTTGGTACACTTGCGACAGGCGATATCACGATTCTTCATGGTTGAGCCTGGTGGTTGGGAAACGGGTGTGGGGTTGCTGAATTATCTTTCGGATCCTGTTCGGCTCAAGGCCCCAGAAAAATGCGGAGGTGGAGCCAAGACGACTGTGGCGCCGGATCGGATGCACAATTCTCCCGGGTCAGAGCTTCAACTTGAGTTTTAGTCCTGTATTCATTTGGTTGGCTTTGAAGGACTTGAAAACTTGAATCGGTCAGCCATCAGCTGTACTTATTCATATTTTCGGAGAGGTAAGTAATCGCGACCTGTGAGTTCAGCAGACTGAGACTAAACTTGCGGGCGTCTCTCCATTTAGTCCTCTATGAATCTACATAGGATCAAAGAAGCATAGAATGTTTCGAGTATGAGGATATGTGATGTTGGAGATATGGAGAAGGACACACATCTAGCTACAGGAAGGTTTCAGATATGGGTGTTGCGAGTGCCGTTAACAAGTGCCATATTGCATAAATAGCCGGCTTCAGCCCGCACTCACAATCTCTTGAGCCAAAGGTAACAGTGGCTGAGAAGACTGAATAGATGACTGCTGGTCCATATACTTCTTGGTGGCCTTAGATAATGAGATTGGCGACCGGTGTCATGAGTAGCAGTAACCAGGGCTAGTGCTACTAGTAAATCCATGGAGAAAAGACAATAAAACGATGGTGAGTTTGATAAAGACCTTGAAACTCATAAAAACAATTTGATCTCTCTCAATGACTGAAATGAGCTCTTTTAAAGTCATATAAAGGACACACTCTGTGACCCCACTTGGGATAGATTGAGGGCCTCAGTCGGCTACAAGCCGTCCACAAACCCCACTTATGCACCATGTGGAGCTGGTGAATGAAAGCCCAACCAAGTTGTTATAACTCTTGGGTTCTGTCATCTTCAAAGGTCCTGATAAATTCATTGTCAATTTCAGTTTT
Organism: Penicillium lividum; assembly: GCA_028828245.1. Lineage (NCBI taxonomy): Eukaryota > Fungi > Ascomycota > Eurotiomycetes > Eurotiales > Aspergillaceae > Penicillium > Penicillium lividum. The sequence continues at coordinate 48,185 of JAQJAG010000005.1, forward strand.
CTCACTTCCCTTGAAATAGCCTCATATGAAAACATTCGAGTTTAAACATCCCTCACTGGGCGCCATTCGTGGCTTGACATCTGAGTCGACGAATCAATTCCTTGGCCTACAGTATGCAACTTTGGACGGCAAATTTGAGAAAGCTCAACTAAAGGGTGGATCGGATGGTGTTACAGACGCAACCAGATTAGGGTATGTCACTAGATTTTTTTGATCTATTCGATGCTAACTTTACATCGCAGACCATCTGCTCCGTCCCCCTCATTTGGGTTTGATATGGAATCAAGTCACATCCAGCGGGCACTAAAAAAGCCAGACTTGACCCAATCAGACACTGAGTGCCTTAATCTGAACATTACTCTCCCTAATGGCACGTCTTCGTCTTCCAAACTGCCCGTCATCGTTTTTTTGCACGGCGGTGGCTTTGCGATAGGCTCAAATGCATGGCCACAGTATGACTTTCAAAGATTTGTGAAGTTGTCTAAAGAAGAAAAACTTCCTTTGATTGGTGTGACGATCAAGTACTTGATTTTAAGCTCTCATAATCTTGAATGTGGCTAACGTGTGTAAACAGCTACCGGCTTGGACTGTTTGGTTTTTTGACGTCAGAAGAGTTGGTGAGTCACGGCAAATACCCCAACAATGGACTTCAAGATCAGTGCACAGCTCTCCTCTGGGTCAAAGAATACATCGCTGGATTTGGGGGTGATGATGAAAATGTTACAGTGATGGGCCAAAGTGCAGGTGGTGGTAATAACTGCCGATTCTATTTTTTTGTGCCTTTGATTCCGAGAGAACCTGACATTGTCACACTCCCTAGTCTCTGCTACTATTCACTTGGACTCCGAAGTTCCTTTATTTAAACGCTTGATAAGTATGGGAGGGACAAATCTCTTGATGCCCCCGCTTCCATCGCAAGTAACGAACTCGGTCTACGGCCAAATTACTGATCGGCTGGGCTTGGGCGAACTATCTCCTTCCGATCGAGTAAATGCCCTGATACAAACCCCAACAGAGAAGCTCCTATCCATCATTCAACCAGGGGATACTTTACACCCAGCAGTCGACAATACCGGCTGGGTGAAAAAGCACTCATATGCCGAAATATACCATGGAGTATCGGGCCCCCTTTGCATCCCTGGGAGAGAGTGGTGTTCCGAAATCATCATTGGAGATTGTCAAATGGATGTGAGTGAATCAGAGAGCATCTTGAGAGGCCCCTAATTAACTGACAATATCAAAAGTCGAGCATTCTATCCTACATGATGCCGGGCCATGACGCTACCACTTTTAAAGAGTCGTTGACCCGATCTTTGAAATCCACCAAGGCCGCTGAGCAAGTCATGCACGCATATGGTATCACGGGGAATCTCGAGCGTGATGAAGCTATCCTCAGAATCCTGAACTTTGGGAACGACATCAGTTTCTTTGTTCCTGTCCTCAACTACGGTCATATGTGGTCTGGAAAAGCGTACTTGTACCATTTCAACGAGCCTAACACATGGGACGGACCTTGGAAAGGCCACGCAAACCATATATTGGATGTCGCCTACCTTTTCCAAAATTACAACGATCACCTTACGTCTGAACAGTGTGAAGTTGCTACTCAGTTTGCGAAAGATTTCATCTCTTTTGCCAGTGGGAAGGCACCATGGCCTGCTTTCAGTGTCGAAGATTGGAAGCTCCACATAAGAATATATGGCGGAAAGGCTCGTGAAGACTTAAATTCTTTTGAGACTGTTGTCGCGCCCTCCCCAAGAGCTCGAAGGCGTGATACAATCATTGATCTTCAAAAGTCAATTAATTCTGAGTCTTTGGCTTTGGCCTGGGGTATGTTTTTGGCTGGTTTTTAAACGAAACTTGGAGTATCTTTCAAGCCAACAAACCTACGTTGAAGATTTTTGCAAATCTTTACATCTTGGTTATTTCCAAAATTTAGAATTGCTGAACGATTTCGTGCTATAACACTATCTTCTGCTAAACCTGGTCTCAATAAGACGATTAACACATGAGGGTCCGCATTCTCTCCTGTGTATCCTTCATAGATGGTTTTGAGTCGTAAAGTGACTGCTATCGAAGAAATGGGTGGTTACGAAGTATTTCCGCATCCTGAGATAAGTTAATCGTGTTGAATGCGTACAAGATCATCCGAAATGCAAGTAGAATCAGGGGATTCAGAGATAGTCACCCAATTCTCATGGGGGGTGAAACCTCATAGGCTGAATTTTGCCGAAGTAGAGTGCTTTAAACCATGATATCCGATGAACATCTCCTTCGGATCCCAGCTTTCACGAATCTGCAGAAATCTTTTCAGTGCCCTATCGCTCATCACCTATGAATGGCATATATCAGTAATAACAACTTAGTATATTGTGGCGAGCACACATAGAACTAACCGGCGTAATTCTCTGAGTAGCATCATAATCAGCGATATACTGACCGCATGATGCTGGTGCAGCGTGCGCATAGGCCTTTTTCATCCATTCGCGCATCCTGTCGTCCCATGACGGATCAGTCCAACAGGTCATGGTGGCAATGTAGTAGTGTTGTGGGAGACTAATCGCTTGGTCTAACTCATTCGGAGTGTAATCTCCAATATAGATGCATCCGACGGAGCGTCGCGTCGGCAGATCACACATTGCAGGCTTGATTGCTTTAATTAACTATCGAACAAAAAGTTAGCACCGCCCATACAAATATTATGCGTTTGATTTCTACTTACTTCATTTCGGGGAATGTCAGCATGATCCAAGATACTGTCACATTGATAACGTTCTCCGTTGCCACGTTGAAGTAAATTATCTTGAGCTGCAAACAATTCCTCCCAAGACTTCTCTGCCAAAGGCTCTACCACGAGGAGGAACTTTTTCAAGACTTCAGGGAGATCTACCCATGGGCTCACGAGCACAGCAGCCTCATCGATCGTATTTGTGAATGCCAGCACGCTCACACCCATGAATACCCGCCGATCATGGACTTGCTCGTCCAGCCCTGCCTCGAATCGATCTGGGCGGAATGTGGTCAATGCAACCTCTACCCCATATTTCGGCGTGCGATCATTAAGTGCAAAAATGGCTTCGAGAATTTCTTCAAAATTCGAAGTACAATTAAAAGCAAACGTAGTCTCAAACATATGCTTCATCGAGATCGTCGTGCCCCATATGCGAGTGACAACGGCGAAGAATCCTTGACCACTTCCCCGAGCGGCCCAGAATAGATCCTCGTTCTGCGACTTGCTGGCTCGAACCACGTCGCCACTCGGCATTACCATTTCCATTTCAGTAACCCACATATCGGAGGTGCAGCCCCAACCCCGCATGAACCATCCTTGTCCACCTGCCAAAAGGAATCCACCTGCGGCAACAGTAGGATCATGGCCAACGGGGAAGAACCGACCGATCTTTTCAAGTGCTGATGCAAGATCTTTTGAACGAGCGCCCGGGGGAAAAGACACCTGGCGAGTTTGAGGATTATAGTCAATCATCTTGTTGAGATGAACCGTGTCGATAAGAATGCCCTTGTCGATCAAGGAAGCACAAGGGAAAAGATGACCACCTGATCGGACACCGACTTTTGTGCCCGTAGATTTGGCTTCATGGACTATTTCCTGGACATCCACTGTCGTTCGCGGGGTGAAGATCTTAGCAGGATATGCATTGGGAACGCGGGTGCTAAAAAAACGAGTCCTCAGCTTTTCGTATTCAGCATTTCCCGGGGCGACTGCTTCGTCAGATATGGGCATTTTGAAATCACAGATTTTCGTTTCACGAGACACGAGAAAGCGTGTCAGGAACTACATATGTTTTGACTTAGTTCCTCAATGAGTCTGTTGCAAGGTTGATCTCCGGGTGTACGCGGAGTGCCGTGTGGGGTAGAGAGTAAACGTGGACATGTGGGGGTGTGATATTTTACAGCTTCACTTCTCAACCCTCCAAACTTTTCCTACTTTGATTTGAAATTCTCTTTTTATTCCAGGACTCCACTGAGCTGAATCCCATATAAGACTTTGCGGTAGACCTCATTAAATTGGCCTTTATCTAGTGAATATCACAATAAACCCTTGCAAGACGCGTCATTCTGTTTAGATGAAGTAAAATAAATCTCGATTAAAAGTATTGTCTATCTGGAGTTTTGTAACATTAACCTCATCGGTATCATCATGCACTCGTTTAAAGTCAGACTTCAGCTAGGCATAGGTGGATGGATATGATATATAACCGAGTCACTCTTGAATCCCAAAGGCTTGTTAACACTGTACAATAGTGTCTATATTGCCTCCGGGCTCTCAACTCGTCATTTTACCCCAAAACGCTGGGCAAAGCTTGAATGAGCCCAGAAATAACGATACTTTCTTCCCCACAAGAATACCATCGGGTAAGTCAACAGCAAGATACCAGCCACTAGGCACAGTGTCCACATCACTTCAGCAGCGCCAGCACGTGCAGCCCAGTCATTGATGAATAGCGAATACGCATACATGATCAAATTCTTCACAGCCATTGAGAGCAAAAATATCTCGTTGCTCATTGGTCTGAATGCATCAAGAGAGTAGTTGGCTGTCGTCGCCACCACAAAAATAATGCCAAAAAGCCCCGTTCCGTGAAGAAAGGCCGTGAGATAGTAAGACTGTCCAGAGTCAACTGCGTAGCCAAATCCAATGAATCCTGGGAGTACAAGAACTCCGACAACCCCCAATAGAAGGCGGTATTCTGGCTCAAACCAACCCCTATTGCGGTAGGAGCACCATCGCACTAACGGGTCATTCACAAGTCCCATGACCCCGCTACCCAAGAGCCCTGCAATAACGGGACCAAGCGACAGATAGCCGACTTGTGCAGCATCCAGGTTATACGGCGGTATGGAAAAGAACTGGGACAAGAGAAAAGAGGTGGCCACAAAGATACTCAGGATATAACCGGACACCAGCACAGACCACACCACGGCGAGGTTGAGACAGGCAGTCAGCGGTGAGAAAAGCAAGACGAGAAGATTTTCATCACTGTAAATGCCACTCAATACTGCTAGCATCTGAATGAAAGTTTTCTTCTCAGGAATCACGGAACCCTCTGTGCGCGTTGTATTCTCAATGTGCTTCAAATGGCCAGGCTTTGACTCATCCAACTCAACATGCTGCACGTATTGTGCTGGTTCTGCGAGGCGATACTGTGTCTCTGGAACGAAGAGGAACTGAAGCAGGAGTTGCAGACCACCCGCAAGGATCAGCAGGTGGAACAAATATGGCCATCCGAGATGTGTCGTGACGGGGCCACAAACTACCGAGCTGAAATTGGAAACAGCCACCAGGATGAAAGTGATCATTGCTGTATAAATACCACGCTCATGGACAAAAAACAAGTCTCCAATCATGGAGAAGACTAGGGACTCGTATGCACTTGCAGAAAACCCCTGGATGATTCGTGCCGCAAACATTTGATTGAAAGAGTGGGCGGTGGATCCAATCACACTCCCAATAACTCCTATTAGACTCGAAAATAGAAATAGAGGTCTCTTTCCCCATTATCTAGCGATGATGTTGATCGGGATGATGGTGCATGCCACTACCAACAATTGATAGCCGTTTGCTGCCGCGAGCTTTGCCACAGTTGTATTGAGCTCAGCCGAAATAGGAGTCAATCCCGCATTCAATAGAGGGCCAACGGTGCTAGAGAAGATGCAAGATCCCAGACCCGTTATCAACATCATGAAAATCTTTTTGGTGCGAGGAAAGTTGAGAGGGTTGTTCGGGTCATCGTTGGGCTGAGGAACTAGAACAATTATTTTGCCTCCGAGTACCGTGTGTTTGAGGTTTTCAGATATGTGGTCCTCCAAGGTATTCAAATCATTTAGAATCACGGTCCCTGGAACTTTGCAGTCCTCCTGTTGCGGCCCGAAAATCCCGAGAAAAGTCATCTAGACACAATTTAGGTCAATACGTAGTTTCAGTAGTAAGAAAGGACACGGCAACCAACTTAAGTGGACCTCGGGGGTTTCAGAGAGGTTTATACAACACGGACCTGGTGGAATCTGAACAAGGTGGTGCTGAATTAGTGCGTCAAGATTGGGGTATATATGTGTGTGATAGAACAAGATGAAACCAATCGAGAGATACTTTTCATTGGGTTGTGTTACCATGCTAATCTTTGCAATTACACCTGTGACCCGAATAATATATATTTTCCTGCGCTACACATTACCGACAGACCTAAAATCCTTTGTAGCTTTGGCAGGTGGAGCTCGATCCATTCTCCCGGATTCTCCCATCTTGCTAATCAATCAATCCTCATTGAGAGGAGAATCTGCGGGGAAGATTCACCTCATGACTGTCCTCCACCCCACACTCCACACCAAAGCGCCTTATCTTAAAAAAGTTCTCTTTAATCATGTGGGTGGACTAGCGATCGGGTTTTACCCCACTATGTCCAAGTCAAAACAAGGGCCTAGTTCAACCGGGTTGAAGGCCAGTTTGAGGCTTTTGTCTCTACCCTAAAAATCATGACCTCGATGAAACAAACCAAAGTCGTTGGTATCATTGGCCCGGCTGGCTTTGGAGGGTCGTATTTGGCAGTGGAACTACTTCGCCGGCAGCACATAGTCGTTGGCATTTCGCGCAACCCACAGAAATTCGGTGTCCATGAGAGATATATACCCAGATCAGTCGATGTTGAAAAAGCGGAGATTGATGCCCTAGCTGATCAGCTCCGCGACCTCGACGTCTTGGTTAGTGAGTATGGTCCGCACACACAGGGAGCAGACGCATTACAATACAGTCAGTCTATCTTCTTCAGCGCCGTGGGACATTGTAAATAATATATTTTTCTAGTGCCATACGTCGAAACCGTGTTCAAATTGATTCTTGCCGTCAAAAAAGCCAAAGTGAAATACTTTGTCTTTGTCGGAGGCGCAGGGAGCCTCCTTGTTCCTGGAACTTCAGAGTATCTCGCCGATCACCACGACTTCTTCCCTGCTTACCGTCGGCAGTTAGCCCAGAGCGAAGCTCATGTGCAGTATATGGAAGAGCGTTTAGGTCCTCTGGGCTCAGCTTTGCGGACTTATAGAACGGCAATTGTCGCCATGTCAAATGGTACGGCATCCTCCGAGCACCAACAGGCGATAGCAACCTACGAGGAGAATCTCCAAAAAGGTGATAGAGCATCAAACTATATCAAAGCCGGGCGAGCAGCTCTCTTGTTCTTTGAAGGAAACATATCCTTTCAATGGACATTCGTATCCCCAAGTCCGATGTATCGACCAGGGAGGAGAACTGGCCAATATGAAGTTTCGGTTGACTACCTGCCACTAAAGGGCTCGGCGGCTTTGGAGAGTCTTTTAGGGGGTCGTCTGACTGGTATTAGTGTGGCTGACTTAGCTGTGGCAATTGCCGATGAGATCGAGAACCCAAAGCTTGTTCGAAAGCATTGGACTGCCACGGGAGATCTGTCGGAGGATGTTTATTATCCGAGCTATATCAAAGCGGACGCTGCAAAGTGGGCAGAGAGCTGAGAATGAGGTTGTGTCAATCATACCATCACCTTTTTTAAGAAAATTGCTTTGATGAACAAATGCCAAGTTTGAAGTACATATAGTAAGAATTTTATACGAAATAAAGGGCACACATGGCTATCAGCGACCTCTATTTTACGATAGCTTAGAATATAGATTCTACTTTTACGGGGGCGAGCAGCGGCCAAGTTATCAAAACCCTTTATCATATAACTATTATTCACCACTTTTACTAATTTTATAACGTATTGTACTAAAAAACCCATAAATCTACTATCTAATATCCACCCATTTAATCTCTACCTATCTCCACCCTTTTACCCCCTTTTACCCACCATACCGCGCCCGCAAATTATCCTTGCTGCCTACCGAGAGGAGATACAGACCCTTTTTAAGAGTAGAGCTACTCATGAAGCTATTTAAATGCGAACTGAATAATAAAACCTATCAAATCCTATACGAAAATATCACACTATGGGATCCTATAGAATATCTTCTATCTACTACTCTGGCGTAGTGCTCTACGTAGCTAAATAATATTATTCTAGGTAGATTTGACCCTGAAAACCCACCTCTCTACCGACTAGGGGATAACCCCTTATAGCTATATCAATCGGTGTATAAGTAGCTGCGGATTCGAGCATTAGACTATAAAGATTCTAGTATATAGCCGAAATTCAGCGATTATAAGAAGCCCTTAGATAGATATTATTAGCGGAATTTAAGTATAGTTAAGGGTATAAACGCGGAAAGTAGTTAATAATCTAATATCTCGGGTAACGAATTTTACATTTATAAAATATAGCGATGAATATCTATTAATTTTATATACTAAATAGCACGTTTTCCTATCAGTTTCTTCCACATTATCCACTTTTATTCATCAAATTCTTCCCAAATTCTGGCAAAGCTCTTAAGCTTTACCTACTCCTACCCTTACCTCTACCCCTACCCCTACGCCTATTCATACACCTATATAGGTTAATACTTAGGCCCTTTAACTAACAGGGTATAAAGCTACTATAAGGTCTTATGGGGTAGGGCGGATAGGAAACGAATTATGATCTTCGATATACTCTAAAACATGTCGTAGGATAAGTGGCATATAGTTGGGACCTAGTAAAATTCGACTAATATTGGACTTCTTTACTTAAATATATAAATTACTGTTTTCTCGAATTCTAGTATTTTTACGTTTTTTGCTATTTTTGCTATTTCTGCCTAGTTTTTAGAAGTTTTGATAAATTGGCCGCTTCTCGCCTCCGTATACTTTGTGTAAAGACGTTTTACTAGAAATATATGCCTATACATTCCTAGTTTAGCCCGTTTATTGGCGAAATTAGCATTTTCCATTTTTCCCCATCTCTGGCGAGAAATCTAGTCCTAACTAACTCACTAGTTCAAGCTCTTATCACCTACTATCTGTAAATTTTCCCACATGAAATATAAAAGTTCACAAAAGTTCACAGAACTTTTCCTTCATTCTTGGCCTCCTCTAGCACCTTCTCTGCGATTCGGAAACCAGAAAGTCCAGCTGGCATGCCGACATAGATAGCGGCCTGTAGTAAGGCTTCTTGAATTTCAATTTCTGTCACTCCATTATTGATCGCACCTTGCACGTGCACGGCAAGCTCCTCTCCCCGATTGAGCGCGCATAGCATGCCGATGTTGATTAAGAACCGTTGCTTCCGGTCGAGACCCGAGAGGGACCAAACACTACCCCAGCAGCTTTCGGTGACAAGGACTTATCCACATATGGTTTTCCGGCTACTTCGTACCGAACGCTCAGGCCTTCCTCGAAAAGCGTTTGTGGGCCTCTTAAAGTGAGACTTTCATTGTTGATCAGCCATCTTGACTTAAACTCGAAGGATTATTTAGGGAGGCAAGGGGTCTTGCGAAATTTGTGAAAATTCAGGTTTCATGTGGCGGAGGTAGTTCTTAAATGGGATGAATGAACACAGAAACTCCCCCACATTCACCTCTCCACGTATTGGTCCCTCGCCCACGTAGCTGCAACAATAATTTAAGATAGACGGGAATGGCAGTTTTTGTTATACATAGCCACGGCATTTTTTATGACTTCAGTCACTGCAAAAGTCATTCCCTACGGCGACTCAATGTTTAGGGTTCATTGGCCTTGGCGCGATGGGGTATCCCATGGCAGTAAATTTGCTAAAAAGGGTGGAAGCCGGAACAAAGCTTCATGTATTCGACATTTCTGCTGAAGTATTGGAGAAACTTCATCGGCTGTCACCTGATTTGGTAAATGTTTGCTCAAGCCCCCGCGAAGTCACTGAGCGTTCTGTGAGTATATATGAAACCCGTCGTCATACAAAACAAAAGTCTAATAAAGAACTAGAATATCGTTTTCAGCATTGTTCAAGAGGGGAGGCATGTTTCTCAGGTCTATCTGGATGAAGGAAATGGGGTGTTGACGACAAACATCGACGGTAAAATTCTTGTCGATTGCAGTTCACAAAGCGGTTCAACAACAATCTAAGTCCGCTTTCTTCTATGATGCTGCAGTCTCTGGAGGCTCACTTGGTGCCGTCGCTGGTACCCTGTCTTTTATGGTTGGATGTGAAGAGGATACTCCTAATTTCACCCTCCTGAAAAACCTTCTTGGGGTGATGGGGGCGTCGATTTTTGCATGTGGTGGGTTTTCTTTGGGGCTCACGGCCAAAGTTTGCAATAATTACTGCTTGGGCCTCATTGCCATTGCCATAGCGGAGGCAATGGATATCGGGATTAAGTCTGGAATGAACCCGGCGCTTCTGGCCCGGATCTTTTCAACAAGTACAGCGCAAAGTACAATCAACGACAGATGGAACCCTGTTCCTGGAGTCTGTCCCGATGTGCCCGCTAGCAAAGAATACAAGGGGGGATTCAAAGTTCAGCTTATGAGAAAAGATTTCAATTTGGCTGTAAATACAGCCAGCCGCGTCGGTTCCAAGCTGTCTCTCGGGTCTGCCGGTTTAAAGGTCTATACAGAGGCAAGTGAACGAGTCGACTGCTGTGATCGGGACTCGCGAGTCGTGTTTCGCTATATTTGAGGTGATGAAGACTGGAACCAGAAGCTGGAATTCAAATCGAAAGATTAAGATGTTTCCAACAGATGCACGTTAGCCTCTTGAGTGGCAATTATCTATCCAATGATTATGCGCAGCTGAACGTGGTTCATTGCAATTTACTGAAGAATCTAGAGAACTTTTACGAAGACCAAAAAAAACCCCGTGTAAAATCAACATACGTCAGAGGGGAGCAGTCGGTTGCCTAGTTTTAAATGCACAAGTGAACAACTGGCACTCTCTACGTTCCGCCACGCTGGTAGAATCATGTGGGCCCCCGCATATTTATTAAGAGCCAGCGATGAGCTTAATTCGCCTGCAATGTTTGTCATCGCACTCTCACGGAATTCACAATGGCTATTTTTTCTATTGCTCTTATTCTGACGGCGGTTACGAGCCTAGCTTTTTATTATGCTTTCGGTCTTGTGCGTTCCCCCGCCATACCCCCCAATCTTCGGGCCGTTCCTCTGGCCGGGGACCCCAGCGAACTGGGTCGGTACCCCAACCAACAGCTACGAAAATGGGCTTTAGCGAACGGCGAGCTATTCAGAATCAAGCTGGGCTGGACAACTTGGATATACGTCAACAGTCCAGAAGCCGTGAAATAAATATTCAACAAGCAATCCCAACATACCTCGTCTCGGGCTCCAAGTCCAGTGGTTTCGGATATACTCTCAGGAGGCATGCGGTATATGTTTCTATCGGCTTGAAAAAAAGCTTTGGGTTTAATTTATTGACAAATTTCTCTTCATTTAGGTTTCTGCTGATGCCATATTCAGCCAAGTGGCGAAAGCTACGTGCGATCGTTCACCAACTTTTGACCCCGAAATCATCAAATACGTTCATGCCATCCCAGGAGTTTGAAGCAAAGCAGCTCCTGCATGACATTCTCACAGATAATCAAAATCAAGAGAACTTCTATATGCATATTCGGAGGTATACTGCATCCGGTACGTCTAACCACCCTAACCAATTATCGCTCCACCTCTCAGAACTTTGTTATACAATTGCTTTCATGGTTCGCATGTCTTGTATAATAAACTCATCCTAGCTGAAATATACTTCTGCAGTCTCTTTACAGGAAAATGATTATGGTTATGATTCATGGATTTATGAATTACTGTATCGCATGTCAGAAAGATATAATTCTTTTGCCAGCGGATCTATGTTTAGGCCTTATGTGTCGAGGTTGAGTGTGCAATAATAAATTTCTTAGGCCCATCCATCACAGGAATACCAACGCCATTCTTATACTGCTGGTCGACAGAACTGTATATTCTATCGTAAATTAGCCGTAGCTAATGTCGTTTTCTCTCCATGGGAGAAGGTCCTTCTGCTGTTGTCGTTCTCGAAAATAGGCCATTAGCGCTTCTCTCCTTGTCTGGACTGGATCCCATAGTGGATCGAACACAAGTCCCGGGGGTAAAGGGAAGCCAATGCTCACGAGAGATGAGTTCGCGTTTGCTGTTTTTTCGGACGATGGAAGAGGAATAGGTGAAACAGATAGATTGGGCCAGTCAACCCATTGTGGAACCTGAGTAGTGATTTCAGGAGTTATTGATGAGGCAAGCGGAGTTGTGGTTTCTTGTGAAAAGTATCTGGATAAAAGAGCTTCTGCATGCAAGGTCGTAAAGTCATATGGAATACCATCTTCGAGCATTCTTGAGATTGGGCTCAACAGTGGTATGTTGGTTATATCTGAGGATCTCTGTTGCCCCGTCCGGAGGATTTCTTCCATGTCACACTTTGCGCCTTTGTTGTGTGACGAGGTGGGGACCTTCGGCGATTGATTCGGGGTTGCTGCCGATAGCATTAAACTAGGCGTAGCAAGCTCTGTTGGGAATTGATCTTCATGCTTGATCTTTTCATGGCGAAGTGCGGCATCCCTATTGCCAGGTTCAGCGGTTGGCTATAATTTCCCGCCAATTGTGCTTCCACCGATCAACTCACGATCTTGAATATAATCTATCACAAAACCTACACGGGTGCAATTTCTGACGCCTATCTTTATCGAAATCACATGTCAGCGTCTCAAGAGAACCTGGTATGGCTAGAAAGATGTGTCTCACGAGTTTTTTCATGTCGCGAAAGATGGGGGCCTCTTGCAAAAACTTTATTACACGTAAAGCAAACATGGTGCTGGTGATACTTGAATTTTATAGTGTCACTTGGCGTCGTTTCATTCATGACATCCGTTTGAGCGCCACCAAACGCGGAGAACCCGGAACAACAGAGCGAGAATTTTAGCAGTTATCTGAAGGACTCATGAGTCCGGTCCACGTTAGATTTTGGATATATAATATCTATCATTTTAGTCATCATAGAGTCCATTGAAGGGGGTACTATATCAGTGGTTCAGGGTTAACGAGGCTTCTGATCTCGGAGCCTTCAATTCACACCCCACATGAGCAATGTGGGGTGCAGAAGCAATTTTACGCGTCCAAAAAACAAAGGTTCATTGCAATTTTTCCCCAATAGATCAAGATGTTGTTTCAGACTCGCCTTGCCTCTAGGATTAATACAATTGTCGCTAGCATTAGATGATGGTTGCCAAACATCGTTATGGCGGCTAGATGTTGGCCATACCCTGAATTACTGGAGAGATGCTTTCTCAGAGTTTCCTCTCTCCTAGAAACCCTTTCCAATTCTTAATATCCTTTTCCATCTTACTGAGCTAAAGAAAAAAACCATGGAGGTTCTCGGATACTGAAATTTAAACTACGGCATGAACTCCAAATTAATATGTTTCAGTGGGCTTCGAAGAAATGCATTCATCTCGTTGTTGCCGTCCATGGTTCGTGGGCTAAATAGGGTCTACGAGGAGCACATTCCACCCTTTTCCCTTGGGTGGATTCTTGCTTAAAGTATCCAAGGCAGCCATTCTGTTTCTTCAAACAAACCGTCATGTGGGTGTGGCGCACATGTGGGGGTGCCTGCATGTCCGATAGTAAAGAAGGGAAATATCTTCTCTGAACATCCAAACTCAACCAAGACATCATCAGCAACACGACCTGTTGCACGGAATTACTGCTTTTTCTCTCGATGTCTACTTACAAAATTGAGCGCCATGAACTTGTTGCGCTTGCGTCTAAGACAGTCATTATTACTGGAGGTGCCTCTGGAATCGGGCGTGCTACTGTCGAACTTGCACATGGTATGATCCCGACATAGCTCGTTTCACCGTACAATAATTCTAATTGCGGCATGCAAAGAACACGGAGCCAATATTGTACTCGGTGATTGGGATGAAATCAACGGCAAAGCCTTAGAAGCGAAGCTGGCTGAGTGAGAAATATTGGTGGTGAAAGTGGGCAAAATGCTAACAGGGAAGCAGAAGAGTCACATTCGTCAAAACTGACGTTTCAAGTTGGCAAGATGTTTTGGCACTATTCCAAACCACACACCGGAAATATGGTATTATACACGCGGTGATATCTAATGCCGGCATCAATGCAGAGAACCTGTTTGATGAAAATACAACCAGAGAGGGTGATCCCTCGGTACCAGACCTGAAGTCGATAGATGTCAATTTGAAGGGACATATTTATGTCACTCGCTGTGCAGCTCATTTCTTTGCCAAGTCAAAGGAGACCAAATGTCAACTAGTCATGACTGGCAGCGCAGCCAGCTTCCTCGATACACCTCCTTTGCATCTTTATTGTGCCGCGAAGGCGGGGGTGTTAGGTTTCATGCGCAGCCTTCGCAGTCAATTAATTAAGGATAATATCACGGTTAATATGGTCGCTCCATGGATGACGGGTAAGCTTTCCCATTTAAGAAATTGTATTATGGATTGCTAATTTTTCAAGTGACCCCAATGCTGCTTCCATCCTTCATTGATGTCTGGCGAGAACTGCCCGCAAATACATCTGAAGGGGTAGCAATGGCTCTTCTTCTGCCAATTGTTCAACTGGACCTGAATGGGAAATCTTTATTTGTCGCGGGCAATGAGATCATTGATTTCGAGGACACCCTTCATGAAGCACAGCCATTATGGATGGGGAAAGAATTAAGTGCCAATGTTGATGAGGGTCAGCGTCGCCTTGTGCCATAATAAGCTTCTAAATAGTGACACATAGCCTTACATTACCTATATTGGAATTGATGTGAAGCTTTGGCAGGCACGAAGCCGATACTTCGCTATTTTGAAGTCGCCGTAAAAGCTGCTTAACATTGAATAGCCAGAAATTTATCAAAGCAGGGGTAGTAAATATTTTCGGTAGCCGAGTGGCCCTACGCCTGAACCACAAATTGCACTCCCCAATTTTTAGGTGGAGATATTCAAGATTGACCTTCCTAGAAACGTCATTTCATTCGCTTTAGATCAATGCCATCAACCCATTCTATTCCATATCAGCATTCTCCCAAATCGCCTTATCCCCGCCCTTTAACGCCAATTCAATCATAGATTTGGCCAGAACATCCACTTTAACCGACGGCCCTAGCCCAAACACCAAACTGTGCAAACTCATCCCCTGGGAAATAAACATGGCAGGCCGCATGACATACGGCTTGGAATCCGCATGAGCCTCAGCGAATTTCAAGAGTTCAGTCTCAACTTGTCCTTGCCTCGGAGTTTAGTAAATTACTTTCTTAAACTTGGGATCTTAGAATGTTTCTCAATACGTACCCGAATGCGCCGGTAATTTTTCATAGTTCAAAGCGACTTGCTGTGATCCCGCTCCGTGCGCGCACCACTAACATATACAAAGTGGAAGGGTTCCTGGCATACTTCTTGAAAGACCCGCTGTTCCACAAGTAGCGAGACAAGATAGTAAATCAAATTGACAGGAAACAACCCTCCATCAGACCAAAGTATTAACTGATTTGTTTGAGACGAACTATGGCTCGGCTTTCACTGTAACTAGCACTCATTGTGTTGAAATGCATCCCCGCCGAGAGGGGCGGCATTTGGACTCATGTACAGTCTTTGAATAGGATCCAAAACGTCCCGGGCGGAGAATCTTTATAAGTGGCTTGCGCCTCGCATGTCTGTTTAATCAAGCTGGAAACTTTGTTCTGAAGCTGCCATAAGATTCGGTGGACGGAATAGGCCGAATGATCTCCATCTGATTTGTAGATGCTCCGTAGTTCGTAGGACGTCTGTTCCGTGAGGTCTTGCAGTAATTTGAATAAAGCATAGCAATCACGATAGTACGCATTCTGTGCCCGCTGTCGACCAAGTTCGCGAACAATGTGCTCGTTTCCGTTCGTCCTTGCACACAGCGGAATTTGCAAAGTATTGAAGACGTGTATATGCTACCTCGGCACAGTGAGATTGACAAATACCCCTAAATGGCCCTAGCAGTCAAATTAACAGTCGATCACTTGATGAGGACTCGTGAGTTAGCAAAAGATTCAAGAAGCTCGAGACTGGTGATTTGAGACTTGGTTTAACTGGTGATCGATTTTTTTGGAGGGCCTCACTTTTTAGCACCTGTTATGTGTGATGTCGGAGATTTCACCTCGCCATTTCGGAATCATGTTCTGGTGATCAACGGAATTTATAAATATTATTTCATAGAGATACGGCTGATTAATATACTCTATTAGTTTATCTATAAATCCAGAGATGCCCCTAGGAATACCACGCAGCAGAGTCTTTCAGTCTTAATTTCGTAATGAATGTAATCAATCCCTGAGACCTACCCGATCGCGTGCTCGGTGCCATCATCAGCGGTTTTGGCCTTTCTTATTTCATTGTTTTTCTCCTCTAATTTCTCCTTTTCTACTTTCCTTCCTCGTAAGAGGACATCCTAGAAGCTCTCGCGGTGATTGCGTTTGGTGTGGGTGTCATGCTTTGGCACCTAGGTATCTTCTTCTATCGGATTTTCCGCACATCCCATGAAAGGTCGACTGAGTAACAGCTAATACTTCAAGCTAGAGTGCTATTCTTGATTTGGACGGCGGCAATTCCCACGATTGTCTTCCTTTTCCCAGCTCAGCCGTGGCTACAGCTAGGGTATATATAGGATGGATCGAAATCAGTTTCACCACTTGCACACGGAGATTCTTTCTCGAACCCTCTTTCAAAACACGCTATGCCTATTATAGTTACGCTACCCCTGACTCCTTTTCTTGGCAGTATTCTAATATAATCGTAAATAACAGTACAAAAATAGATTCGGTATTATACTTATATAGATTTCGGGGGTTCTAGAATGTCGAACCTGTAAACAAGGCAAATAAAAAGCATCTCCCTAATCTACTAATCTACTTTACTGTCTTAGCGTCGCGTACCGTATAGTAGTCAGTAGTCACCTGATGGTGAAGCTAAGGACTTATGCCCCTCCTTTAGCTAAGAGTAAGCCAGCGGGCTACCCCAAAACATATAGTAAATGCGATAAATTGTCGTTCAATATCTCTACAACAATGGTTTGAAAAGATATAAACTTTTTTCTATATACTTCCATGAGATAACAATAGTCTATTTTGGAAGTTTGGTATAATTTAATAAAGGATTTTATGACATTACCATAACATATACTGTAATTTATCCACCTTAACACCAAGTATATATCTTTGACTCGGTGTGCCGTTGAAATGAACTGAATTCTGTAGGTATACTATATATAATATGAGAAATGTCAAGCTATAGGAGAATTTCATAAGGAGCTACGGTTGTCGATATATCAGTTTGTAATTTATAGCATTTACTATGTGTTTTGGGGTGGCCCGCTGGCTTATATGGCCCGCTCGCTTACCGATTACGTTACATGATCCATAATCGCGACAACAGTAACCAGCTGACCTAGACTTTGCCAATAGAATCATCACACCGATTCCACCAAGCCAGTGTGAGTTGCGATAGCGAAGAAGACCAGCCAATAGACAGCTTCACCAGAAATTATTCTCTGTATACAAGAAAAGCTGCGCTGGCGGCAAAGAACACCCGCGGAAAAGGCTTCGGCGGGACCTAACCTCAAAGCAGCCAGCTTCTGAGGGTCTAGCTGTTAAGGCGCTTTTGTCACCCTGTAGTTCACGCCTTACAATTCTCCAGCCCGAAGAATCTCCAAGTCAGCACCTACAGTCGGCCACCTCCGTGAATATGGACCTAGTAGTTACGGACACATGCCAGGCCTAATTCAAAATAGAATCATCAATCTCAATGGTGTAATACCAGGCGACTTTGTACTTCCATCCAGACATTTATTAGGCCGACTAATCACGAGATACTTCAATACTTTGCATGAACATTATCCGTTTTTGCACATGTCCATACTGCGATTGCATAGTCTAAGCTGGGAGCTGTTCCTAGCCAAATGTGCTGTAGGCGCCCGATATGCGCGAGAGCCTGAGATGAGTCTAAATATCTTACGAGTGACAAAGGCTGTGGTGATGGAGAGGATGCGTGAGCGCCGGTAGGTCAGGTTTGCCAAAGTCGACTGCCCAGAACAATGCGCCAGATACCCCCAGACCGGAATATGGAACCCTCAGCGTATGCTCGGCAGCTGATCTTCAAATTACACAAGCCATGCTTCTGCTCATCACGGCAGCGACATGATTTAACCGGGATCCAGAGCCTTCTAATGCCCTGTCTATCCTAAGCATGCTATATTCATTCATGCGTGAAGGTACCGCGGCACATGGGATGCAAGAAACACTGGCTGTAGGGGACAATACTTGGCATGAATGGTGCAGTCTAAGGCAGTTCGCCGGGCGGGACTCGTCATGTTTTGCTCCTTTAACCTGCATACAATTGTGTTTGATCTGCCGCCAATGATGCTTGCCAGCGAGGCGAATCTCCAGCTACCCTGCTCTGAACATCAGTGGAAGGCGAACGATCAGGGCGCATGGCAGACAGCGCGCAGTGCAGGCGATTTGCCACAGAATTTCCAGACAGCGTTCGAATGCCCTGTTTGCAGACCCCAAAGCACCGGACCAACGCATGCTCGCCCAATTTTCAGCCCTCAGCGGTTGCATGCTCATCCACGCCATCATCCTGGGAGTGCACTATCACATTGCATGTCTGACATTTCACCAACTGCAGGTAAAGAAGGAGAACCTCAGCCAACTTATCGCTCAAGCCCCGAACCTGAGATAGAACATAGTCCGGGTCTTTGCAGGAGGCTCCAAAGAAGCTCAAGGAAGGGTTTGCTATGGTTCACGGAAGAGAAGGACCTCCTAGTAGAGCTCAGAGAGGACGTGGGTCGATCTTGGTCCGAGGTGACGAGGGTATTCTCGATACGCCGCACTATGCCCGGATGTCTCTGAAAACTTGGTGATTGCGCGAAAGTCATCGCAACATGGTTCACAAATTTTCATCTATGGGATAGAACAGGATTTCCACAGAGCCATATCCCAACTAGGGTAATAAAGTACCTTTGCCCATCAAGGGCCGACTTATTAGATGGAAGGAAAACTTCGGATTGATTATCAAGCCTACACCCGACGTTGAGTAGCATTAACTTGTATTATATCCTCCGCCCGACCCTTCCAGCTCGCTTCCCATCGCGACACAGGTGGGCGGCCCTCCACAACGTCGTCACTAGGCCTTTGCATTCCTGCTTGGTCTAGTTCCCGATTGGTCTCATTGTCAGGGCAGATGATATAGAATAATCCCTTCTCCAATCTGTGGAGCAACTCTTCTGCTGCTTGGCTAGGATACCAGGCGCCAGCCATTACCTTCACTTCGTTCTCTGACGTAGTCCCAACATTTCCCATGAGTCCCATCCATGTCCAGCCTGGAACAAGTAGGTGGTCCGAGATATGCGAGGTTGAAGGATCCGATCGGAGATCATGTGCTAGATGTTCTGTCAAGCTCTTAATTGCCGCCTTCGAAGCGTTATAAGCTGGGTTCAACCCCATTGGAGGGTTGGTAATGCCTTGCTTCGAGCCGGTCATGACGATTGATTTTGGCCACGATGACGAAAGGAGTAGAGGGATAATGGCCTCAATACCATGTAATGGACCAAAAACTTTACTGTCAATACTCAAAATAGACTTAGTTGTAGTTTGAAATCTGCTCGAATAAATCACCCGGAGACTTGACTATCTTAATAGAGTAACCAACAGAGAGCACCGAGAAGAACCATGTGGAAGAGCCTTGAAGATATACCAGGACAGTGTAGAGGCCAATGGAAGCCTGGAAAACAGGTGAAGGGATCAAAGTTTGGTGGATGCTGGTGGGGGTGCTACTCCATCCCCCTCAGACGACTCCCTGTGTCCAGTAATTTCCCAGCCCCTTCCTCTGTACCTTGCGGGCCAGATGCCGCTCCGCCCCGGCGCTAGGATTCCATTTGGATCCAGACAGTCCTTTAGCTTCTCGTTGAATTTCATGAGTGCGTTATCGTTCCACGAGTAAGTTGCCGCGACCTGGTCACTCAGCAGCAAATGCGTCCGATACTCACCATATCCCTTCTCTGCAGCTTCCTGAATAAGAGACCTCATTACCTCCAGTGCAGTGGAGCGCTGCCTTGGATCATCGCGATCATACACACACTCCACAATCAAATGCAGTTCGCGAAGCCCAACAACGAAGTCGAGGAAAAAATCCAGTCCAGATGCAGTCCAGTGTTTCTTGGCCATCTCCCACAACCGCAGTGCATCTGCACCGCGAGTAGGGGCCACAGGACTAAAAGCAACATGACCACCATTCGGCCACCAGTTGACCCACGCAAGCTCTTCGAGGTCCGGCTCTCCACTTGCAATTTTGTCGCGGGACCAGAAGTAGTCGCTGGGTGGTAGGGTCGCCGGGTCAATCCGTCGTGCTTCAGGTACCTTCAAGAACTCGCGGTGGATGATGTCGAGCTTCAGTTGGCGTGTTTCCTTCGGGCCATAGCATGTACCGAAATATAACCAGGTGCATTCGCCATATGGATGGCCTTTGAGATACTCGGACATTTTCTCGGTAGGAAAAGGTCCCTCTCCTTGGTAGAAAGCCGTTCGGGGTTTCCCAGACAGTGCTAGGACCTGCAAAGCATGACGAATGTTTGCCGCATTGTCTAGAATCATCGCAATTCGCATAGGTCGTACTATCTCCACGAGCTGCTCCAAATCCTCTTCTTTCTTGAAAGCATACAGCTGAAGAAGAATAATTAGCAACAAGCTACCGATGGGACACTTGGGCAACCCACAAAGCTCTCATGCCCACCCGGATTCGGCATCAGGCCAAACCCCATCTTAGTGACGATGCCGTAGTTTGATTGCGAGAAGATACCACTGGATGAATGTATCAGAAAATATCCAACGTAATCTCGGGGCCAAACGTACTCGATAAAAGGACCAAAGCCATAGGGAAATACCTGCCAAGTATTGTTTCCTGGCAAGGCACCCATACCGGTGCGAACGACCTCACCGGTGGGCGTGACAACTTCAAGACCGGAGTGCATGGCCCAATGATCCCCGTACGGTGTATACCCGACTCCGTGGTCAAGGGCATTTCCCAGCACTGATCCGCCTCCTAGGTCAGGAACATCAACCCAGAGGTGCTTGTAGCCGCGTCTTTGTACCTCCTCATAGAGTGCGTAGTAGGAAACGCCTGGCTCGACCAAGCAGGTACAATCTGCTGGGTTGATATCGAGGATCCGATTCATGCGCTTTCCAAGGTCAACCACGACAGCGCCACGAACCCGCGGTGCGGCTCCGCCATAGCCAACTATGAAACTGCCAGTTAGAAAGCACTATCATGAAGGTTTTGATGTGGACGTACAATTCCGGCCCATTGAAATGGGATGTAGCGGGATGAGATATTTGTTTGCCCAATGCACAATTTTCTGTACCTCTTCCGTACTGCCAGGATAGACAATCGCAGACGCAACTAGTTCTTCCTCATCTGTAACGGCCATCCCATCATGCGTGTTGGGAGCTGATTCGAATGACATCAATTAGAAGATGCTCGCTGTATTCATAGTAAAGACCACTCACGCTCCATGTACCTAATTGAAAGATTAATTTGCTGTTCATCGAAGGTATCGTGGATCAAGAGTATTTCTCACCAGCCATCATCAAGCGGTTTATCGTTAACTTCGACGTTCTCATTACCGAGTTCCTTTGCAAGTTTATCGATAGCTAAAAAAAAACGCGATCGCTCGATTCCTTGTGGTACCACTGGCAAGCGTTGTCTAGGCCGTAGTGGCTTGGTTGCAATGTCTTGTATAAGACTTTTAGCGCGACGCGCCTTGTGCAAGAGGCGCGCTGGCACACCATTGTGCTTTTGTTCCAGTGTGGGAATAGGAGCAAGGCCATCAGCAGGCATGATAGCGGTTGTTTGAGCCCGGGAAATTCTGAAAGGTGTGGAACAGATTAGACCTTTTATATCCAAGGCATGGGTGAAATGAAAATCAAATGAAAACAAAATGGTCGACACTCATGGCCATTCCTTCGGGCAACCCACTTGGGATACACATATGCATAGCCCACAGAATTACCTCACGCAGGTGTTGGCGATGCTCAGAATCGCCGGGGCAGAAATGTGGGGGATGTCCTGGCGGACCAGCTCACCCCACATCCGCCATTCAATTGTATCTCGCTGCTATCCTGCAATTTCCAGTTTGGAAGACCTGCATTTGAAGTGCTTTCTACCTGCAGCGTTTCACGACAATATTTACAATGTCTCAACCAGTTTCCGTGATCACTGGTGCGTCATCGGGAATGGGACTCGCCGTGACGAAACATCTGGTCGCAAAAGGATGGCGAGTCGCCATGGCCGATGTTGATGAAGATTCTGGACGAAAAGTTGCTACTGAGCTTGGAGACCAAGTGTTGTTTTGCCCCACGGACGTCACCTCATACCCTCAACAAGCAGCTCTTTTCGAAAAAGCCTTTTCGTGGGGGGGCGGCAGGATCGACCTTTTTGCCGCGAATGCCGGGATTGCCGACACGCAATTCCTCCACGAAAACGATTACCAGTACGACGAGAATCGCCTGCCGCTCCCTTTGAACATCAAAGCCCTGGATGTGAATCTTACAGCGGTAATACAAGGTGTATGGCTTTTCAAACACTACGCCCGACGGAACAAGGTCGCAGGCGGCAAGGTCGTCATTACCTCGTCTTCTGCAGGGCTATATCCCATGGAAACGAACCCCATATACACAGCCTCCAAACACGCCCTGGTTGGGCTTACCAGAGCCCTCGGACCGGTGCTACGGCCGCAGAATATACAAGTGAACGCCATCTGTCCGGCGTTTGTACCGACGGCCCTGTGCCCGAAAGACATGCTGGATCGCTTTCCGAAGGAACATGTCACTCCAATGTCGACGGTTATCAAAGCATACGACACCTTCCTTGAAGATGAGAGCCTTTGTGGACAGACTGTTGAACTTAGTCTGGACACGCTATATTTTCGCACGAAGCCCGACTACCCGAATGAAAGCCAACGCTGGCTAGGGGAAGAGTCGGCCAGCTTTTGGGAGGAGGCTTATAAAGCACCTGTCTCCTGATCATGTCGTAAGGGTATGGCTATAAGGAATATATGTGTTTTCATGGAACCAAGCCGAATAGTGTTAAAGCCAAATATATCTGGATTCTTCAGAGATACCACTGCGCGACTACGGGCGTGCGGTTAATATTGCGTCGCTGTATCCCTTAAGTTCCAAATGGGGTTGCCGGTTCTTCACCTATACCAAAAAACACTTTTTCTTTGACCTGTGGGGGTGCCCATAATTTGATCGTCTTGTAACTAGAACTTCTCAAACTCACCATTAGGCCCTTGGCTCACCAAACGCGTTATTAAAAGAGAGAAAAGTTTGGGAAATTGGAAACGGCTGTAGGCATGATCGACGGATGCACTAAAGGTAAATAGTGCAAAGTAATAATGACTTTCAAGTATGGTTCCTTGGTGAATACTACCTTTGCCCACTCAGTACTGTCAATTAATAGAGCCCGCGCGGCATGAGGACGCATCCTAGGAATCAGAGGATAGTAAAAATCCGCGTCAGTAGAGCAACTGCTATGAAGCACGACATTATGGTACTGGTATTACAGTACATGTCGGAGGGCTAGAATGTTTGCCTGAGAAGCAGCTAGCCTCTCCCATGTGGGGTGACCAGATCCTTATATGACACCTACATGCCCGCAAGTTAGCCTCATCCTGCCTAATTCCAAATCATAGCGCTAATAACTATTAGCATTGTGGCTGCCGCGGCTGTGTTCCTCATCTACCACCTTCTCGCTGCTACCCTTGTCACGAGGAGACCACCAAAGGGGCTGCGGGGGCTGCGAGATGTCCCTGACGCTGGGGATGCATCCCAGTTGGGCGTTCACCCGCAGTGGCAGCTCCAAAAATGGGCTGTTGAACACGGTGAGCTCTTCAAGGTTCGACTAGGAAGAAAGCAATGGATCTATGTCAATAGCCCAGCGGCCGTCAAGGAGATCTTTGACAAGCAGTCGCAGCACTCCTCATCTCGTGCGCCGAGTCCTGTTGTCTCCAATTTTCTATCGGGTGGAATGGGGTGCGAAAAGCCTGAGCTCTCCAGGTTCTACTTGTGTCACCTTTCTGACGCATAGATAGATTCCTACTGATGTCGCACTCGCCTCACTGGAGGAAGCTTCGAGCAATTGTCCACAAGGTTCTAACCCCAAAATCATCCAACACCTGCATGCCGTTCCAGGAGTTTGAAGCAAAACAATTGCTCTGGGACATCCTGAACGATAATAAGGACCAGGAGGTTTCTACAAGCATATTTGCAGATATACCACATCTGGTCAGTAAATCGCGAACTCAAGTCCTGGTGGAGCCACTAACACGGAATACCTCCTGCAGTGGTGATGACTTCAACATACGGGCGGCGCGTCCCTGTTTGGGTACCTATGCTTTTCCCTTCCCATCTCAGATTTATTGACAGATATTGCAGGACTGTGAAGACATCCGCGAAATATACGGTCTCATGGAAGAGTTCAGCAAAGCTGCAACGCCGGGCAAGTACATGGCAGAAACGCTACCGGTGCTAGCTAAGCTTCCGGCATGGATGCAGTGGTGGATGAAAGAGGCCCTCAAGAGGAGGCTTATATGCTTGGACAGGTTAAAGTCAGCGCGGAAGGGGTCGTTGTTATTAATAATTGAGGAAGAATCGAGAGCTGTGACTTAAGCATTGTGCTGACGGCGTTTAAATAATGTGTTGTGTATATGTACGATAGTGTTGAGCTTCATACTATATTGGGCTTTTGGTAGATTAACGAAGAAGAATCTGCTGGTCAATCGACTTGGCTTCCTTGTAGGATCTATGAGATTTAAAAGGCTCGCCTAGTGGGGGAGGTATCAATGCACAAGCGAGATAGCTGTAAAAAGTAAGCACGCGTTCCACGTGCAGATTCGCTTATCCTAGGACCAAGCTATCCATCAATAGAAACACCTGTCCTGACCGTAACCTCGGGACAACTAAATCAGGCCGACGGACGCTTGATTTTCTCCGTGACACACATAAACATGTCGTGCTGATGGGCGAACCAGACTGTTTGAACATGCCAGGGCCGTGCATGATCCGCAAGCTCGACTTCACATTTATACAAGAATTGCGCTATGTACTTGAACAATTCAACCTACAGGCAGAAATACCACGCTGGTTAGTGCAAGGCTCAAAACAACAAGTACATCGCTCCAAACTTACCAACGCAATCTTCCGTCCGATACACATCCGGGGCCCATTCCCACCAAAGGTCATATTGACCGTTCCATAGTACCTCGTCTTTTCTGCATCCTCAAGCGATAATTCTGGACGGAACTCATTGGCATCCTCCCCCTAAATGGCACGATCCCCGTTTTCCGCCCGTGGAATTATCCCAACAGGCGTGCCGCGAGGGACATCCGAACTGAAGAGTGGGACTAAGGTAAAGAAACGGAAGTACTCAAGCAGTCAGTTAATGATCACAAACTCGATCTAGCTTTTTTTACACGGATCAGTTACGTTGAGAAAGAAGGACCGAAAATATCCTCACCTTCACTAGGTGATTTTCGCCTTTTCCTCCTGGATCTCCCGTAGCACCTTTTCTGCAATGCGAAATCCCTCCAGCCCAGCAGGCATACCAACTTATATAGCCACTTGGAGCAATGCCTCGCGAATCTCAACATAACCCCCAGCTCTGCACATCGATGAAGGGCGCAAAGCATCCCGATATCCAGCAAAGACCTTTGCTTGCGATCGAGGACGGGTCTAGCCTACACGGAGCCCCAGAATGCCTCAGTGACGAGCTCCTGCATGGGTTGGGTGAAGGAGGAAGCTGACGATAAAGACCGGTCGACGTAGGCCTTGCCAGCGACTTCGTAGCAGATCTTGAGGCCCTCGTCAAAGAGCCTTCTGCGGGCATCGCCAAGGAATGCATAGGGTTTATCGGCCATTTTATGTAGGTCAAGATAGATAGAAGTAGCTCGGAGATAGACAAAGACAATGATTTGCCTACTTCTATCTCATTATTTTGTGGGATGAAATGGGGTTTCATGCCGTTTCTGCCGCTCGTTCCCCCACATACAAACCACCCCACTTACCTGGAGCACGGCGGCCTCATATACCCCCTTGTTTGCAAGAATACACACAGTCTGGAAAAATATCTATACTCATCGGCAAGTAACCAAAGAAAGAAGAAATGTTGCCACGTGTGCTTGGATTCATCGGTCTGGGTGTGATGGGTAACCCCATGGCCTTAAATCTGATGAAGAAACTCGAGGGAGGAACAAAGCTGCATGTTTATGATGTCTCCGAAGAGATTCTGAGAAAACTCAACGAAGAATCCCCAGAGCTCGTGTCGGTTTGTTCGAGTGCCCGTGAAGTTGCAGACAAATCGGTAAGGTCGAGAATACTAGTGACCAGCATACGTGATTAACCAGTGGCCTAATAGGACATCCTTTTTACGATTGTTCCGGAAGGAAGACACGTAAGGGCCGTTTACCTTGACGAAAGCACAGGGGTCTTATCTGCAGTAATAGACGGGAAGATCCTGATTGACTGTTCCACGATCGACACAAAGACCTCATTCGATGTTCACGGGGCTATTCGTAATAAGTCCGCAACGGCATCCTTCTACGACGCACCTGTGTCTGGAGGATCTCTAGGTGCGGTTGCTGGAAGCTTGACATTCATGCTAGGCTGCAAGGAAGATGATCCGAACCTGCCGCTACTGAAAGAATTATTGGGCGCGATGGGGTCCTGCATATTCCCCTGTGGCGGGTTCTCCCTCGGTTTGACGGCAAAGCTATGCAATAATTACTGCTCCGGTCTCATCGCCATTGCTACAGCCGAAGCAATGAACATTGGTATCAAGTGTGGTATGGACCCAGTCCTTCTGTCCGGGATATTCGCGACTAGCACCGCCCAGAGCACAATAAACGACAAGTGGAATCCCGTGCCGGGAATCTGCCCAAACGCTCCGGCTAGCAAGGACTATCAAGGTGGATTCAAGGTGCATTTGATGAAGAAAGACTTCAACCTTGCTGTTGAAATGGCGAAGGGAGTTGGCGCTGAATTGCGTCTCGGGGATCCAGGTCTGTCCCTGTATCATGAAGCAAGTGTAGATGAAGCATGTCGGGATAGAGATTCCAGAGTGGTTTTTCGGTATATTGGGGGCGATGAGGACTGGAAAGAGAGACTAGGGCGTCAAAGTGGGTTGTAATAATTTCAACCACAGTCGTCATCTTGCCAAATCGAACGGTTTTCTCAGTCAACCATTTGTACAATCAGTAATTATGGAATCTCCCTATATAATCTTTCCTCCATGACCGATTCCAGGTTTCATATCGGATCTTTTTCTTGTCCCGCGTGCCAGCTGTTTCCAGCATCAGCCCTTGTGGACCCATACAGGGCCGTTCCTTCCCCTTTCGTTCCCGTTCTCTTATTCTCCTAGATAGAGAGACGCAACTGAACTGCTTTTCTTGCTTCCTTGCACTGGCGAATCTATCGCCATCAAGTATATTTTATAAAATTCTACTTCTCCAACATCATAATGAATACAGAAACTTGCACCTTTGCTCAACACTGGCCCAAGTGAGTTAGTTCACCTAGTTTCCGAGTGCCGGCAACGCGCGATATTGGTTCGTCTCCTACCAGTGTACATTATGTGCCATTACAACCTCCACCGCCACCTCTGTCATCTGCTGGAGGCTCCGAATTCTCGAAAGAGTCTCTTCGCCTCGGGCTGTATCCACGTGAATGCAGCCCCTGTGGCCATGCGCATCCACTCATGTTGCAATATCTCTCTCCTCACTAAGCAAGCAAGCGCAAATCGTGACAAGTATCCCCGCCTGAATACATCCATTTCTTGGGGCCAAGACGACATAGAAGGTTGATGTGACCCGGGAGATGACCCGGCGCATCAATGATGTAGATAGATTCATCGTGTAGTAAGTCAAGCTTTGGGATAAAGGGACCAAGTGGTTGCCATAAAGCCGTGCTAGGGCTCGGCAGTTCGCTTACCCGTAAAACTCCATTGAATAAATTTGGATCAAATACTTGGTGTGAGGCGTTGATTCCAAGGCCATCGCTAAGGAGCTTCAATGAGCCAGGTCCCACGAAGAACTGCGCACGAGGAAAGTCGCCTGGACCCCGTAGTGGTCGTAGTGGAGATGGCAGAGGATCACAATGTCGATATGATCTGGATTCAGACCGCAGTCGCACAGGAATTGAGCAACACCGGAACCAAGTTCGGGGACACGCGAACTTGAATGTGATTGCTGGTCTTTCATATAGTCTTGCAATCTGGCGCGGAGACCTAGGTCGAAGAGCAGGTACCTGGGTCGGCATCTTCCATCAACACCTGGATGTGCTATCAGGAAACTTAGGGATGGAACGGTAATAACTGCCTCAAGGTCACTTGGAGAAACAAATGACTTTTCCGGTAGGTGTGATTTTGCCTCTGTTGATCGGGGTCACGGAGACGTAGTTTTGGCCAGCAGAAGGAGGTAAGTGAGTATGCGGCTATATGTTCGGACAGTGATCTGTGAGTATAAACAGACCGTCAAGGCAAACAGCATGCACATCTCTGTCCTTTGTAGATTGCATTAACCGCTTTCGTTTAGGTGGGGGAAAATCATGTGGGGTGAAGGCAGCCGTTATATAATCATGCAAGGACAGCGACTTCATCCGACGGCCGCCTTCTCAATTGCAAGGAAACTGTAACGCTTAGTTCTTCATCATGGCAGTTATTACTGTTGCATTCGTGCTCGCCGTCGCCACATATGGCATCGTGCACCTTTTCAACGCTTCCCGTGCTAAGAGGAGGGCTCCGAATGGGCTTCAAGATGTGCCGTTTGCTGGAACTGGTGCTCAAATGGGGCCGCAACCTCAGCGGCAGCTTCAGAAATGGGCCTCCGAACACGGAGAACTCTTTAAGATCCACCTGGGGCGCGAGGAATGGATATATGTGAACAGCCCAGCAGCCGTCAAAGAGATCTTCGACAAGCAGTCACAGCACACCTCGTCGCGTGCACCAAGCCCGGTCGTTTCAGATCTTCTATCTGGTGGGATGAGGTGAGCAGATTATGATTATCCAGGATTGATTCAAGTTTGGTAATTTTGTATTCGGATAGGTTCCTCCTCATGCCCTACTCGCCCGATTGGAGGAAACTTCGGGCAATTGTGCACAAGCTTCTGACACCCAAGTCATCAAACACGTTCTTGCCATCTCAAGCATTTGAAGCCAAACAGCTGCTCTGGGATATACTAACTGACAATGCGAACCAAAAAAACTTCTACATGCATATTCGCAGATATACTACATCCGGTGAGCGCACCTGGCCAGAATCTCTTGAGAAATCCTGCTTACCAAAGCCTTACAGTGGTGATGACTTCAACTTATGGCCGACGGGTACCTGTGTGGGTATGTCATTTCCTCCATCCTTTCCATAATAAACTTACTCATAGGCTCTCAGGATTGCCAAGATATCCACGAGATATACGGTCTGATGCAGGAATTCAGTGAGGCCGCAGCACCAGGGAAGCACATTGCTGAAACATTCCCCGTTCTCACCAAACTTCCAACATGGATGCAATGGTGGAGGAAGTCAGCCTTGCAGTCGTTCCACCGCCAGGCGAGCATTTGGATGCAGTACTGGTTTAGACTCAAGGAGCAAATGGACTTAAAGCAGGCCCCGGAGTGCTTCGTTAAACAGTTCATCGAGACAGATTACAAAAAAAACGGTATCAGTGAGCTACAAGCTAGCTTTGTTGCGGGCAGTGAGTTGATCAATGGTACATCCTGCACGGAATAGAGTTACCGCTAACAACAAACTACAGCTATGATCGAAGCAGGCTCCGAGACAACCTCCTCAGCGCTTAACTCGTGTGTCAAATATTTGGTGGCGTATCCAGAGGCACAAGCTAAGGCATACGCCGAAGTGCGGCGTGTGGTTGGCGAGAACCGAATGCCGACTTTTGATGACGAGCATGATCTGCCATTTATCCGAGCCTGTGTTAAGGAGGTCCTTCGCATTCGGCCGGTCACCAAGTAAAGTGCTCTACCCTCCAAGTTCAACTCCTATTATTAATACAATGAATCAGTATCGGAAGCCCCCACTACAGTACGAACGACATCGTATACAAGGACTACTTCATTCCAGCAAATTCCGTCATTGCGATCAATCAATATGCACTTCACTTCGATCCGGCACGATACAAGAATCCCGAGGCGTTCATTCCAGACCGTTATTTGAACCACCCTCTCAAAGCGGGTCCATATGCTGCCCACCCTGATCCATATGAACGAGACCACTTCGACTTCGGAGCCGGTCGACGGATTTGTCCTGGCATGCATCTGGCGGAGAACAGTCTCTTTATCACCATAGCTTGCATTATCTGGGCTTTCGAAATCCTACCACCCCTTGAGAATGGCAAGACTGGGGTGGTCGATGTTTCTGATTCAGCCTATGAGGATGGAGCGAATACGCTTCCGAGGCCTAGCAAATTACGGTTTGTCCCGCGTAGTTTGCGAGTAGAAGCCACCCTCAGGACGGAATGGGAAAATGCCAAAAAGGAAGGCTATATGCTGGGAGACATAAAGGTCAACGTTGAGGGCATGGTTGCGCGCGGCAAATGAAAAGGCCAGGAGATTTATAGTATTATATCATGTACTAGCTCGCAGGCGCAGATACTTTCCTACTCTTTGTTGGCTTCATATCATCTATTTTGCAAAACATATTCAAGGCCCAAAATTTGAGCAATTTACACCACAGCCTCCGTGCAACCCTCCTTCTAGAAATTGGCAGATTCCTTGCCTAGTCATAGATGTGAGGTCTACAAATAGTGCCCGGCGATCAAGCAGTCCAAAGAGGCTATGTTTTTCGAACTGTTCTTTGGTGTTGTAGAGGAACTGGGTGTCGATAATGCTAGTGTTAGGTGCGAAGAAGTCTAGGCGGCTTGGCGACGAGAGTCTTGCGCCAGGGCCAGCCCAATTCTGAATGCAGTGCTGGTAATTACTGTGACGAGATATAACATTTTTGAACATCTACATTTTGTACCGAAAGCGATCTGGAGACATTGGGCGAAGGTCAGAAGCCCGGTAAGGCTGCTATTGGAATGCACCAGAGGCCATGGCAGATCTTCCACGCCAAAACTGGTGACAACTATGCGTATACCCTCGAAACAATACTGACCGAGGTCGTCGATACGCTTGACCAGTTAGGACTTGACAAAGTTCATTTCCTCGGAGAAAGCACCTCCGGTATGCTGGGGGAAGCATTCGCAGTGGGATTTCCGAATTAATTGCTCAGTTTGACTGTCTGCTCGAGTCCAAGATACCTTCCGCAAGCAGCCCTTGATCTCTTCTCCTTCGGCCTCTCCAGCTAGCCGGAGGCTTGTCGTAAGCTCGACCTCAAAGCTTGGTTGTTATCCATGGGGCTGGGCACGAAATCTATGTTGATAAGGCTGAGGATGGTTTAGGGGCTTTTACGGAGTTTGCACTGGAAATTGACTCCCATGTTTCTATCAAAAATGCTTATAAGCCGGCTCCATAATCGCTCTGATGCTTTGATTTCTTCATCTATGGAGCTTTGGGATCGTTGAATCATACAGGTATTTTGTCCTGTTCTCAGCGTCATTTACGTACGACTATGGGACGAGATCTATTGTATATACCAACAGCTTGATCAGAATTGGCTCTTTGTAGTTCTGAATGCAAGATAGATCACTCCATATACACGAATAAGCCTTCGCCCTAGAAGGGTGCTTGCTGCCTCAGCGCAACACGCATGTCCCTCAGGAATGCTACGTCTAGTAATGACATCAAAACTTGGTCATTTTCCTTCTCCATCCAAGTAGTGTCATGGGCAAGTGCAATGTGGCCTCCCAAACTCTCCATGACCCTGATTCGTGCCAGGGTGTCCTTCGCTGCAGAGATATCCGTGTGGAGACAGAATGTGGATCCGTCCGGGAGTTTGAAAGTCCCAAACTCCTTAGTTCCGTCAAGCAGTGCGCTATATGAAAATTAGTTTTAGCACCCGAAGAGACTTTTTGGCATATACCGTGAGTGGCAACAATCAGAGCCGAGGATCAACCATTCACCCGTTTCAAGCCTAGCACAGGCACACAGATTACCAGGCATGTGGCCGGGGGCTTGAATGATCCAAAAACTCCCATCTTTGAAGAAGTCCATGGCATGGGTAAATGGCCCAAAGGGTACCCAGGGGCCTTGTAAAGTCTTCCAGCGCTCCGTTGCGTGTTCAGGATCGAAGAATCGTCCATCCCAAATCGAGGATGGGTCCGCCAGGTGACCTGGACTGCAATAATTTGACGTGCCGGGGCCAAAAAAAGCTGTTCCATTTGGGAAAGTCCGACGAATCGGCCGGCAGTGATCGAAATGGGCATGGCTAGAACGGGGATCAGAGCATTGTCAAAAAAGAGAGCTTGTTGTCTGTTCACACCTGAAGATGATGGTGTCGATTTCACCAGCTGTGACTCCATTTCTGCGTTTGATTTGCTCTGGAATCGATTCTTGAGGATCTTCGAATTGAGCTTCTTTTAGTACCCCATCTGCAATAGCCGGAGGATAATCGCCCGGAGCCTTACAACCAGTAGACTTGTCAGTCGTCACCATAGCATATCTTAGGAAAAGCAAACCCACCGACGTTAGCCCCAAGTCCCAGATGATGCGTCGCTGAAAGAGTGGATGATAGATATAAAATGCCCAATTATATAGCCGGAATTTGACTGCTGACTCATCCGCGTGAATCTTATGGCGTTCTGCAGTCATGCTTCCTCCGTTGAGAAGCTGGACATGGACGAATGCGTCTGTGACTGGCAAGTCAGCTCTGAAATCCGACATTGTGTGGTATATCGGTCTTCACTTGGGCTAAGTGGAGCCTGGCAGTCCCTGTTAGATTTCGATCAATGAAGGATGGCGGATAGTCATGGTTGGCGGGGTGAAGGACAGCGCGCACCCCACTTAACCAGCCTGGCAGTTCTTGTTAAATTTTGATCAATGAAGGATGGCGGATAGTGATGGTTGGCGGGGTGAAGGACAGCGCGCACTCCAGTTAACCAGCTGTCTGCGATCGTATGAGCAGCCTTGGTCTTCCATTTTGTAGTTTACTACTGTCACCTTGTTCCCACTGAGACAACGGACTGTCTCTATTCATCACTAAATAAATTGAGGAACTATGAGCTATCATCCGACTATGGAGGACTAACACCTGCATCCCAGCTTATGGGAAACAGAGGATGGAGTGAATCATACAGGGGTGCAGCAATTATATGTATAGTAGGTCTAAATGCCTGAAAGGTACCTAGCTGGCAGTTTGAATGGGCTTAACCAAATGACTAGTGTAAGCGGGAGATTATGTCTCCTACCTCACCTATCCTGCTGCGTTCCGACACAGCTCATAATCCCTAGGTGTCTTGCGCGGTCCTATTCGGAAGACTTGCGAGTAGGATCTGTAATATGAAGGTAAACAGATGATCCGTCGAGATCCTATAAATAAGGTACCGCAATTAGCCTCTAGAGTCCTTTACCGGACACAGGGTACAGATTAGTACTTACAATGCACCTTGGATTGACAGCTGCCTTTTCGTATACACGAAGAGCAGCCTCTGCAATGGTTGGCGTAATCCCTGTCGCATACCCAGCCTGCACACACAGCCCCAGATCCTTGATCATCATTTGCGTCTTGAATCCCAATCGATAGTCGTTGCTACTGGGGGCATGTGCCACAACTCCCGGAACAGGCTGCACGTTGTCGGCCATGAAATTCTGGCCAGTCGAATGGTGGATCACCTCGTGCAAAAGCTTCTCATCAACCCCCGACCTTGTCCCAATCGCCATAGCCTCGGCAACCGCCAGCAAAATGGAACAAGATAGATAATTATTGCTGATTTTGGCCGCCAATCCTGCGCCGAGGCGTTCGCAGTAGAAGAACTTTTTTGGATCGCCCATCATTGATGCCACTTGGTGCAGACGGTGCGAGACACTGTTCGTATTGGAAGGTTTACTATGTCCGATGAGGAAGGATAGTGTTCCTGACTCTGCACCGGGGACTCCACCCTAGAAACATCATTTATCTGTTAGTAGGATGCTCAAAGTGGCGTAGTCGCAAACATACCGAGACAGGCGTGTCGATATATGTTCCCGATTTTCCGAGCAGGAGCGCCTCCCCCACTGCTTGAGTAGACTTCGAGTCAATAGTGCTACATTCCAGAAGCAACCTTTCAGGGTTCTTTCGCGCAGCAATGATGCCTGTTACGGCGTCAAGATACACCTGTCGCACATCATCGGCTCCAGGGACAATGGAGATGACGGTATCGGAGAATTCAGCGGCCTCCCTGGGCGAGTCTGCAATGATA
The DNA here is from genome assembly GCA_028828245.1 of Penicillium lividum. NCBI lineage: Eukaryota > Fungi > Ascomycota > Eurotiomycetes > Eurotiales > Aspergillaceae > Penicillium > Penicillium lividum. The sequence continues at coordinate 82,450 of JAQJAG010000005.1, forward strand.
ACTGGGCCAGTGGCTTGCATCTCATTGCAGAACCGCTCACATGCCGTGCGAAAGACATCGAAAATGTACAGAGTCCCCGTCGGGGACATCTTTTGGCGGATATTCTTGGCCATGGCGTATCCCATGGCGCCCAAGCCTACGTCAAGTTCAGCATTATCCTGTCTATTGTAGGGAGTCGGCGTATTGTACCAATAAAGGCGACATTCTTTTCAAGCTCGGCCATTCTGGTATATGGCTGTAATTATAGCGCGGTATATGGTGTGGTTAGCGCTGTTTGGCAGCAAGTCAGTTGGATCGGGATGCATGTCACTTTATGTACTTCCACTCAACCGAAGCCGGTATTGACACCCCACTTAACGTTCCAGGTGGTACCGAGAAGCCATTACTGATCTTGTACCGGACTAAGTTACAAGATATGCAGAAAAATCTAGTAATTAATCTTTTCAGCATGGAATATTAATGATTAAATTTCTTTTCTGTGGTCGAATTGCCGGCCTACTGGCTAGATGCCGGTTGTGGGAGCTTTTCACTAAATGTTAACGAGGAGCAAGTCGACCACATCTATACCACAAGTGGCAAAAAACAGCGAAGTGCAGGTTTCAATTCATAGTAATCCTCTATCAGGAGAGTAAAACATAAGGATAGGTATGCTCTCTTCCCAACAAAAAGAACGGCCCCAATATCATCTGCCTCCATGATACTCCCTGAAATCAAACCCTGCAGTTTGAGTATACTCACCCAAAGATTTCAAGCGTCTTACAAGTCTCGCCCATTGGTCCCGAATTCGCAGCATTCCCCGATGCAATCCCATCGCATAGGCATTGACTGCGGCCCTCCTCGTCATAACCGGATTACACAAGGGATCAAAGACCGTTCTAAGGGGAAGAGGAATGTCATTAGACAAGAATTATGGTGTATCATTCGTCGTGTAGATGAAGACCGAGAAGAATGCGTGGTAGACTTTGTGTCATGGCCTCTTCCTCTTTTAGATGGCGTGTTATCTGATTTCTGCGAAGATGCTGGACTCTCGGGCGTCAAATACGGAGCATCCAGACATAGCGGTTCTGTTGGGTGCAGTAGTGTGCGGGGAAAGTCCACCACATGGCCTGGTGATGATTTTTGCCCCCAGGGCCATGGGCATGTCGTTGCCGTTCTAGCACCAGAAAGATCCTCGTACAAAACGCAGCGAAATAATCTTGAGTTTAACGCGGAGTATCCCAGGATAACCTGTACTGAGGTTGGGGAATTTTCATAGCGGGCTATTTATAAAGTGAATACTCATATAGTGTTTTGCATTAACATCTGATCTTGCATTCTTTTAATTATATTGTGGATGACCACTCTATGATGAGTACTGTTAGCTCATGTTCGCTACGTACACTTGCAAGAGTCTCAACGTGAAGAAATATTGTGTCCCTGTAGAATATACGATGTCTTGGCGCGGTTTTCGGTTCATGTTGACCTTTGCCAAATTACCCCACATGGTCGTGTATGTGGGGTATCGCCACACCTCAGTCAGTCGTGGGTGACTTCACCAGCTGCACAGCTTTGCTACAGGTGCTAGGGAAGCTGGCTATGGTCTTTTCCATTACCCCCAGACGTAGCAGATGTCACACGATATTGGTTTTTCACCATCTATCCCTTTGCTTCGATATTACGTCTTTGGTTACTTTGTGGAGGCCTTACCTTAGTCTCTGCATTCCGCGATGGGTAACTCACCGAAATTGTCCCGAGCGACGCAAGGACCATCCCGAAAGCATATCGACACTAGCGACAGCAAAGTCACAACGGCCTGTGCGAATATTGTGGCCGCCACAGACGCGGTCCTTGTTAGTGCCTGCCCCATTGACCTTAGTGCAACATACTGGACGCTGATCCGAAAGTATAGATACACGAAACAAGCCGTTCCCTTCCTGTTATTGCCCCACGACCCACGTTAGAGCGTAAGTTCAGACGCATTATCATTGACGCGTGCCCCCAAACAGCCTGGAACCCTATAAATCTGACAGCTTGCTGCTTCCAGAGCTGTAGTCGTCCGGCACGAGAGTTCCATCAAGCAAAAGGAATACTGCTCGCGAATTGTACCCGAGAAAGATGCAATGGGAGTTTCACTCCCCGAAGAGGCATCAGAAAAAACTCATTGCACTTGCAGAGCTACACCAGAGCTACACCAGTCCCGCGCCAGAAACAAGTAGTGGACAAGGCCGCACCCTCGACGTTTCCGTCTAGCCCAAATGAGAGGATCCGACGGGCCCTTACAATACTAGACTTTACAACCCTTCATTCAGAGGCGCTTTCAGCCAACCATATGACACTTACTTATTAAAAAGAGTTATCTTACATCCACTAATCTTTGTCGGTAACTTCATTAGGTAGTATAGACCCCTTAATGGCGATTACTTGCCACCGGAAATTCTGTATAGGCCACAATGTGGATCTTCTATGCAGCAGGCTTTAGTGTCTATAGCTTTTCTACTAGGAGGTTAGAGGGTTGTTTAGGAAAGCTTTGTGCACTATATATGAATAGAAACTCTGAGCAGTAGTTTGGATATCGTTTTGCGCACAACGTATGTAATTCCCCACACGTTTGGCAGATGGATGATACTGGTCGATGATACCATACCTCGTCGACACATTCCTGTATAAAGAAGTCACCAGAGAATCAGACAACTAAGGCATTGGTACAAGACCCATGCAAAGCATGAGAACAATTATATTCCGCTACCTACTTGCATGGTGTACACAGCATGATTCTCCTCCGGCAGTCTACGCCAATTTTTGAATTCTGTGCCATGGGTTTGGGTTTCACCCAGTATGATGGTCTAAAATCAGGACCTGTTGGGCAGGCTTTGGTCTTAAAGTACATGCTAAGGCAGTAATGTCAGGAAAGTTTAAGAAGGCTTCATCATTAAAGGCAATTGTATGTTAAAAGGAGGCAAGCAGGGTGGGGAGGGGCTTTTTGTTCATGGAAGATTGGGAGCCAACAATAATAGAGTTTCATTGCTACTTCTCAAGCTGCCCCGTTGCGGATAAAAAGTAAATATCAAGGGCTAGTAAAGAAATAGTGTGAACGATCTCTCATTTCCGATAGTGTTGCCTAAAGTCATATTGCAGAGCATCGGCCGCTCTCCGCTGCAAAGCACCGACCTCTGGGTCTGTCTCCGCCTTCTTGGACATTTTCAAAAACTCACTCTCCTCAAGAGCTGTTTCCGGATTTTGCTCAAATAGAAGACGAAAATTACCAGTAGAAACAGGGTCCACAATCTCATTATACTTTGCCCGGCGAACAGTGTCATATATGTCCAAGATGGTATCGTCTGCTTGGCCTGAATATATACCTTCAAGACAGTCAAAGAGTCCGCCAACATCCACAATTCCGCCTGTCAATCCAAGGCCTCCGAAAGGGTTACATACTGCGGCAAAAATTAGTCCTGTGAGCCAACACGAAAAAGGGAAAATAGTGTTTAACTACATAAGGTATCACTTACAATGCGCAGCATCAGCAGCCAGTACAAACCGTCCGACCCTCATTTTCTTAGAAAGGCGCTGGTGGACCTTATAGGGACTAAAGCTGACAACCTTGTAATCCTCAGGGTCGGGATTACCCGGTAAGCATGTCTTGAACTTCATTGGTTGTCTGGCCTTAAGCTCATCAACGCTGAGGCCTGGCACCTCGCCGTAGGTGACACGCCATAGTCCATCACTGCTGATCCGTGCAGCCATATACCAGTGCTCCGGGTGAATGATGAAGTTGGAATCCCAGTCGAACCCATGTTTCTCGAATGGGTAATAGGTCTGGATTTTCATCAGCGGACCTTTTTCTTTTTCCAATGCGTCGTGCATATACATACGTTCGTAGCAACAATTTGCTGCTCCCAGGTAGAACCTGGAAACTCCCGATCCCCAAATAGAGAACGGCGGACCTGACTATTCGCGCCGTCACACCCAACAATATACTGCGCCTCCAATTTCTGCGGACCATTGGATGTTTCCACGTTCACCCATGCCTTGGCTTCATCTTGGCCAAGCCCAGTGACTTTGTGAGAATAGAGGATCTCCACAAGGGGTAATTTGTCGACTTGACGTTGGAGAACAAGGTTCAGCTTATTCAGTGGAAAGCAGGTCATGGGGGTTGGAGTCGGTTCGTTGCTTCCAGCAGCACGGATTCCACTCAGAAACTCGCCATTAAGCTTTCGCCAGCATGCTCCATTTGGTATGAATGCACCTTCGGATTTCATATCATCTAGCACTCCAGCACGGCGCAATTCGTAGACGGCTGGCGGAGAGTAATGGGTGGCGCGTGGACGATCATCGAGAGATTCTGCGGCTTCGAGAAGTCGCACAGGTATGCCCTTTTTGCCGAGCATTAGCGCTAGCAGCAGGCCGCTGGGGCCAGCGCCGACGATAAGAACGTAAGGAATCGTCATCTAGAGTTAAGATAAATTGCAAATGCCCGGTTCGATAGATGTGGGCTTGCTCAAGGCTTTGCTCAATGCAGGGACAGGGATTAGAAATATATATAGCAGCCGGGGAGAATCCCCAGATCCACGCTTGTCCCTATCTTGGGCTAAAAGAGCGGGGTTGACTCGGACCTTTGAGCACGTTGTTTCAGATGATAGGATACAACATAATGTCTTGATGCTCTCATGGGTGGGGGATGGGACAATAGTGGGTTGCACCCCACATGGATGTCTTCGGGCATGGAAAGTATGGTCAAGGTCCAGCATTTGAGAAGCCCAATCACAAGTAAAAATGTGCCCCATTGAGTGCATGGGGTGGTGTCCTATGCGCACTCTAGTGCTGTGGAGCTGTTACCGTCTCTGTTCCACATTCAAACCTATCAAAGTTAAGAACGATGTCTTGCACGGCAGCGATGTGCTCTAAGAAATTAGGTACGATAAGTGGAGGAACAGATATATAGAATCAAAGATTTCTCAGCTAGCGCCGTACTTAAAAGTATACGTTGGCAGAGGTTTGCAACTCCCCGTCAGCGATCATAATCTGGCATCCTGACTATCGGGTGTCAACAGGGTGTCACTGATTATATGCAGCACGTTGCAATACTCCTGGACATTCCATTTACCCACTTCTTCGAGTTGAGAAGCAACATTCAGGAACGACCTCCGGGCCGCACCGTATGGACTGCAATATTCTGCGCCATGGAAGGAAACTGGACCGCCATTCAGGATGAACCCAGCCGCTGCCGAGACTGGAGAAAAAATGGCTTCGTCCGAAGGCTGTGACTCCAACCCCAATGCCCCCAGATGCATCCAGTCCACCTCTTCAAGAATGTCATAGCACGGGCCATCGCTCGATTTAAAGTTGGGAGCCTTGAATAAATAAAATCCCAAGACAAGTGCTGCATTAAATAATGCCATTTCCGAATGAAGCATCAATCCATCGGACACACGATGATTATTGATGGTCACGAACATCTGAGCCGCATGTAGGCAAGCACGACGGGCACTAGGGGAGTTGGCCCATAGCCTCAGCCGTTCAAGGGCTGCCATTGCAGCTTCAGGGCCATTCCGACCGGCGGCATCCTCGATAACACCAAGGTCACTCGTGAGACGAAGACATAAGTAATGCCACAGGATCAGTGAGTTCGCATTTCCATCCTTCAGTTCCGACCGATAAACATCAAAAGCTGAAACCAGACAAGATGCAAGAGAAGGTGCATTCCCGGTCTCCGTGTCTTCACACGATAGGGTACCGTTGGGCGTCCAGGGCTCAAACACAAGGGCCGCGCGTTCTTGCATTTGGGGGCGAGACTTGAGCATACGGAGCCATATTAATGTAAGAGCCGTTTGAAGTCCCAGTCCAGTGAGCCCTGATGGAGAATTCTGTATATCAGGTACCACAGAGAGCGGCTGTCTCCATGGGTCCTCGACCGCAATGAGGGCTTTCCACTTATGTGAAGAATACACTGTGAACAAGGCGTCACAGCATATAAGCGGCATTTGGACCTTTTCAGGTGAGAGGATAGGTACAAGATTCAGCATTTGCGCCGAGTACACGTCAGCCAAAATCAGGCAGGCCGTAAGACTGATTCAATGTTAGAAATTTACTTAGCCATCATTAGAATTGCCTACCGTTGAGCGGATTGGATCCGAGCCCACGCCTTCCACATGATGTTCTCATCTCCCACGGCTTGTATGAGAGTATAGCTGTAACTGTGCAAGCCGAAAAGTCCCCTATCTTTTGCCATCTACGGAAGATTAATGTTAGTCTGCAGTAGGTTGAATGGCTTGACTGGCAGCAGGTGGGACAATCTGACCGATATTGCTTCTTCATAAAGCGATTGCCGTCGGTCTTCAAAGGCTATTTCCTAATCATGTGTCAGTAAGGGAGGAGTTGCAGGGTGTGAAGTAACTCACAGCCGTCGAGGCGGCGATAAATAAAAGGAGGCAAGCGCTACCCAGGACAGTCAATAACTCCGGGCCTAAACAGTGGTGGAGAGTTTGAGATTTCAGCTCAGCTCTACAGTGGTCAATAGCTCCCTGTAGAGCCCAAACAGTTCAGTATATGTTTTGCCCAATCCAGAGGGAGTCAGAATAAGAACTCACCGGTAAATAGTTGGCGATCAATTTGTGAGCTGTCTTTCTGTTAAGGATCATCATACCCACCAAGCACATGGGAAACAGCAGGATACTGGGCGTATCACAAGCCTTGAATGTCCCTGGATGAACGAAAGGTAGATGAACATGGAATTGACCAAAGTAGAGATCCAGGCACAGGTCTAAAATATCAGTGGGTGGTGGTTCACCGTTCCATGGCCCATGACCGTCAAGACCATTTGGTTGATTCGCGCTGTGAGGCGCATAGCTGATCATACTTTGAGCCAGACGGTGCCTGCAAGCCTCGGTAAGTCCCCAGGGTGATCCGGTCGCAGGTGAGGGCTCAAGGCTTGCTACGTATTTCAATTCAGTCGACGAGAAGATATTATCTTCGGGGTGGAGAAGAACGTCATCCCAGCACACAGGAGACGGGGAGAGGGCGACTTCCCGACGCCTTGTGGGCCAGAGCCGTCGCACCTGCTCAAATTGCTCCTTTGAAATATTATCTTTTTGGTGATGGAGGAGCCTCCGATTTCCGGGAGTCGGTGGTGTCAAAAGCAAATCATCTAACTGAACGGAACCAAAATCCAAATGAGGTATGGTATCGAATGTGCCACAGATGATGGATGGCTGTGTGATTTCGAGGGTGTCGCCCATATGTGGACCGAATGGAGTAAATCCTCGTCCGGGACTTTGAGTGGCCGCGAGTTGCGGCGGATGCTGGTCGTCTGTTGCTCCCACGGCGCGAATATCTTCGAGAGATCCGGGTAGCCCCTCAGTACAGGGAACTTGCAGTTCCCGCATGTCATCGTCAAGATGCATGTCATTCCAATTATCGTTGGCTGGGTCATGAACACCAAGATCCTGTGGAGCCGGGCACTCAGGCGGTGTGTTGCGCCACGAGGAAGGCGTGTTGGACGGAAGCTTCCCACTTCCTGTGTTCACTTCTCCGGAACTAGCATCTAGCGGAGAATTGGTCCTCTCTAGCAACTCATCCATCACAGGCTCGCTTTGTGGGACAACTGCTCTCTCCCCGTCCTGCGGGGTTGCTAAATGATGGTTGCGGATATGCCGATTCAGAACATCACTATGAGCGATCCCGTCAGGGTAAAGACCGATAGCTACAACGGTAAAATTGCGCACCTTCTGGCGTAAGTCCTTCCGCAGGATTTGCACTTAAAAGGTCGTTCCCCCGTATCTTCCATAGGCAAGGTTCTCAGCCTGTCGTCTCTGCGAAATGATTTCAAAAGAGGCACTCACGTGATCGTTGATGGCGTCTCAAGTGCTCCACTTTAGAAAACACCTGATGGCACTTGGCACACTTACGAGCCGCAACGTCGGCATTCCTCATCATGAGGTCTTACAAAAGGAAGAGGTGGCACAAGAGTCGAGTAGAAAGAAGTCGTGGGCGAAGAAAGAATGCGCGACCCGTGCTTGGGTTTGGAAAAAAGCGGAGACTCGGGGGAGCAGAGCGGGGGGCGAATTTGGGGAAAGCCAACTATGGGGCCGCCGTTTCTCTTTAGTGTGTCCACTGTGACCAATCCTGCTCGTGATAGTAACGTAATTCCCGAGCGAGCCGTGCCCCCCGGTACTGATCCCCGGGTGAATATATATATAAAGCCCCCAGTGTGCGAAAATACGCCGCCAGGGAGTTTACCAATTGGCATCCTGTTGTCGGCTTATAGCCTGTCGCGGAATGCGACGGATAGTGAAATAGGCTAATGGAAATGCCGAAAGAAATTGCATGAAAGCACTTCCGGTTCCCCAGAATACTTGGATTTGAATATTATGAAACAAAAGGCTATGTTTGCTAGAACTAGCCTGTCTGTGATCATCTATCTTCAAGAGGGAGGATTTGCAATTGGCGCCAATTCATGGCCTCAAAATGATGCCTGGCGGATTATTGACCTTTCAGTAAAAAGGGAACAGCCTATAAATGGGGACTAATATCAAGTAAGGTCTCTGTTACTAAAGAGTTCTCATTGAGGGATGTCTGAAGCTACCGCCTTTAGGTATTTGGGTTCCTAACATCTAGTAAGCTGATTTATCACGAATACAACCCCGAAAATGGGCTACGCGACCAGTATACCACTTTGCTATGGATTGGAAACATGTTTCTGGGTTTGAAGTTGATCCTTATAATATAACCCTTGTTGAAAAGAGTGCTGGCGGAGGGATTTAAGGTCTATCCCTCACCACAGCTAGTAAAACCTAATTGAAGCTGCCATCTCAGTTTCTGCAACACATCGGCTTCAGTCGCAAGTGCTGGCATTCAAACGAGCGTTCAGTATGAGTGGCGCAATCCTTCTGATGCCACCCCTTCCTAATGAGGCGAAGGAAGCTACAACAAAAGCGATTACTGATCAACTGGGCTTAGCATTGTTACTAGCTTCGGCGGGATTGGGCACGCTCTCGTGCAAATAAATACTCATAATACCTCCAAGCTATTTCTCCCTGGCGATGCTCTTTGCCATTGTTCCAGCGGTTGGGGGGATATAGGTGTTAAGTACCATATGCTGAGATTTGTTAAGGCATCACTGGCACACTCGACTTTCCAGGATGAAGATGGTGTGAGGCAATCATGATTGGCGACTGCCTATTTGTAAGTTCCTTTGTCCGCCAGAAATTAATCCTCAAAAATCATATAAACGACTGGCATCTTAACTTCGTTACTAGATCACCGCAAAGACTGTGATGATGTTTAGCAGAAGCACTGACTATAGTCTCTAGTTGGAAAATGCGCGCTAGATCCTCATATAGTCAAACGGAGTACCGTCTATGCTGTAAAAACTAACATTATGTTTTATTTCGATACCTTTATGCTATAAACGCTTTTGGGCGCCAATGTGCAACGTATCTCTGTGTTGAGAGTTGAGATTGATTTTCGCCAAACTGTTACCCCACACAGACATGTGGGTTGTTATCACGCGCCCCGAACGGTCCGGCAAGCAGCATAGCTTTATCCTAAAGGTCAGTTCTGATGATATAGTCTTTATCATACGATTAACGTAATTCCCTGTCTCGCGGGACAGTCGGTCTCGCGGGATACCCTAACCAAAACGCGTCAATTAATTCAACCTTTCTCATTTAACTAACCACTATGCCACTAATTCGCGCTCAAAATCGTCAGAAATTGACAGAATAAGAGGGCCGGATATTGCTTACTACCCAGGCTCTTGAAAAACAGGAAAACCATTTATTCGTGAGATAGCACGTATATATGATATCCCACGTTCAATACTACGAGGTCGGCTTAATGGAATTGAAAACCGCGTCGAATTCCGCCTAAATTCCTTTAAAGTGACTGAAATTGAGGAGAATCACTAAAGAATTGGATAATCTCTATAGATATACGTGGAGCGGCACCCCGACCTAAAACAGTATAAGAAATGGCCAATCTCTTACTCGCATCGCGTGGAACAACCCCAATTCCAACCGTTGGTAAAAATTGGGTCTTAACGTACGTTAAACGACACCCAGGACTCGATATACGGTTCTTAAGACGCTATAATTATAAATAAGCGAAACATGAGGACCCTAAAATCATGAAGGAATGGTTTGATTTAGTTCAAAAGACGATTTAAGAGAACAGTATCTAAGAAGATGATATCTAAATTTGACGAGATAGGTTTCGCGATAGGCTTAACCGCGACTATAAAGGTTATAATAAGGGCGGAATATTATGGTTAGCGCTCTCTTTTATAAACTGGAAATCGTGAATAGGTAACCTTAATTAAGTCTATAGGCACGTCTGGATTTAGCCTCCCTCTAAAAGTTATCTTTAAGGATAAAGTCTTTATCGTAAGTTAGGCTGATGACCTTCTAGATGATTAATATTTTGATGTTAGCCTGAATGGATGGACCATAGACGAAATCGGACTTCGTTAGCTTCAAAAGGTCTTTCTTCCCTCAACCTTTCTAAGGATGAAGGGGAAATATCGACTTTTGGTTCTTAACGGTCATGCAGCCATCTAACTCCAAAATTTGATGAAATTTGCCATCAAAACAACGTGATTCTAACTTATATGCCACCGCACTCTTCTCATCTTTTACAACCTCTTGATATAGGTTATTTTGCCGTTCTAAAGCGCGCGTACAGTCAAATTGTTGAAAATCTTATGCGGAATGGAGTGAACCATATCGACAAGTCAGACTTTCTTAACGCTTTTCCGACCGCCCGAAACAAGGCATTTAAGCCAGAAACTATCAAAAACAGCTTCTCAGCAACAGGATTAGTTCCATATAATCCAGATCGAGTGATTTAAAAGCTTAATATTCGACTTTATACACCTACACCACCACCAGCATCTTAAGGTAGCCAACGCAGCGCGTGGGAGCCAAAGACACCATCAAATTCAAAATAACCCTAGAAACAAGCTTCTTCAATTAGAAAGCTCTTAAACGCTCCAAGAGCCCACCAAATCTGTGTCGAAGTGAGAACCTTGCGCTCTACCGCAAGGTTTAGCACAATACCGACATTGAAAAGGCCATTCTTGTGTTTAAATGTTTTGGGGATTAGCTTCTTCATTCAGTTTGACCTAAAATGAACAATAACTAACGACGGCCACGCTGATGGCGAGCACGATGTTCACCCCGCTTGAATGTCTTCCTGCAGACGGTGCAGACATGCTTCCGAGGGCCCCGCGCACCGTTCCTCGACGTATTTGGTGAATTATTTATGGATAACAGGAGTTACGGAAGCTTTCCAATCAAGCACACACTAACCTCGAGCCAGAGAAAGAGTCATTTGTGAAAGATGAATTTTACAAAATACTGGTCTAGATCAGATATATAAAGGGTTCTAAATAGAGCTGCAAAAGAACGCTTTTCTTACTCGAGAAAATGAGCTCTTACGTGCTGGAATGGAGAAAAAGAAGAGAAAGAAGGCAAGATCAAAGAAAGAGATAGCTCATCCAGAAGGTCTATCAGTGGCAGAGCTCAAAGAATTAGCCCCAAAGGTTGAAATCCCGCAAATTCAACCTCAAGATGCAGAGCCAACCGGTCAAAATCAAGCTCAAGAACCACGACGTCGAGCTCCACCAAGGTGTTCAGAATGCAATATTCAGGGTCGTATAAGAACGCGTTGTCCAAATTTAGCTAGATACCTTATATATTCAATATTATGCGGTTATGGTTGAATTATTCTAGATTGAATTATAATATGTTGGTTGGGGTGGGCGAGCCGACTGCACTGGAGATCATCCCAAAACAGCCTATGAGTTCCCATACAGATACACAGGATTCCAGACCAAACACAAACCGAGGAACAAAGAGCCACTGGCACAGTAGCTAACCGTCCATCGCCAGTCAGCAAGCTTGCCACACCTCCAGCTGCTTTCGATGACAGAATCCAACGGGCAATCGCAGTACTTGACTTCACTACACTTCATTCACAGGCTCTATCTGCCAACGATATGCAATTACCAACCTCGACGCTGCACCCTCTTCCAGGGGAGGATGAGTTAGTACAAAAAGAACCACTTGTGATTTGGCCACATGGGCTCTCTACCGAGGTAGGTCAGAACACATGTTGGCTGGCCAGCGGGTAAGCATTGAGTGAAACCGACCATATTGTGTTCGACGAAACATCGAGTACGCATTCTTCTCACTCCGCTGTCAGGACGCAGACTAGATGCTCTAATCTTTCTTCCGAGGGGAACAACTTTCCCGTGCCTCTGGGTCTGATGTTTGATTCACTGTGGAATCCGGTGGCAGCCAAAAGGGCTGCAATAATTGGCTACGTGGTTGATTTGCATTGCAGAGAAGGTGCAGCGATATGTACAAGAGGAAAGAGTGCAAGCCGCTTCACCCTTAGTTCTTGTCTGGCCAATGAAGAGCCTGCTGCAGACATAAAGTTCACCTCTGTCGCCCACGCACTGTATCTTGCGCCACTTAAATCATGGGCCCTACATAGACTATTCCCCGAGCCACTCCGTATACTGTATGTCGCGGATTCAGGATTTAAATCCATTGGCTATACACTATATACTGTGAGCTATCAATTAAATATCCTTGCCTGTCACATAGCTAGCATACACTGTGTCATCAGATAAGTCGGCAGAGGCAGTCCAGTGCTTGTGCCTAAGTTTCGGCGACTCGATTTCGTCCGCAATAGCCACTGCCAAGTCCGCCGCCGATATGTCGGTCAAACGACCATCCAAGATGTCTTTCCCTTTTTGGACTCTATTCAGTGGGCCGTAGTCGATGGAAATTTCCTAGGCCTTAGTCCGCGGCCCCGGTCGGTATAGAAGTCTAGGCGAAACAAACGTCCACGAGAAGGAAGTGTTCCCCTTAAAGAACAAGAGGCTAGCTCTCCCAGCCTTGATATATTCTGATGCCCGATCATTCTTCCGGATATTGTTTGCGTATGTTCGTGTCAGCTCCAAGTCCGCTGCGGTGGATTGGCCGGACTTCTCGGCGAGACGAGCATTCCGGTATGAACGCGAGGCGGCCCCAATTGGACCAAGACGCTCCTCCGTATACCGCACATGAGAATCGCTTTCTGCCATTTGTCGGCGATAGGCGTAGAAGAAGTCCGGGTGATCTGAAAAGACTCGTGCGTTCCAGGAACCAAAAGGCTGCCGGCACCTCCCACAAACACGAAGTATTTCATGTTTGCGAGTTTAACAGCGAGAATCAGTCTCCTGACAACCTCCTCGTACGGCACTGTAGAATAAGGTGTGCTTAGATATGAACTACAAGGTTGAAGAAGAATGAGTCTTTGCTTACTATAGCGAAGTGCATCTGCTCCTTGCGTGTGAGGCCCGTAATGGCTCACTAATACCTCTATGTCGCGGAAAGAGTTTGCCAATCTCCAATGCTACCCGCAACAAGGTATAACTTTCTAGGCGTATAACCAGGGCATGCGCCAAAGGACTCAGGGTTGCGTGAGAGTCCAATGACCGAGTGTCCCTACGGATGGGCTCAGCACAGGTATGAGCCTTCGAATCTAGCAGGGCCAATAACGCCAACAATCTGACTTTTTTTGAATGTAGACATATCGTGTTCCAGTATAGAGACGGAGGAGAGTAGAAGGGCCTTATTCACAATCCTTCCTGGGACCAATTACCTTAAAAGTTACTGAAGGATCATGTGTGGAAAGGAGGCTGTGGTAAACATAAGGCAAACAAGCACCTCAAGGGCTGTATTCTCATACTATGTTCTCTCCGTGAGCTTTACAACGATCAATACGGGTTTGGGGTGAGGTGCTCGGCCCTTCCCCCTTCTCCAAAGCCAAGGGGATATGGAGACGAGGATACTACCCACACCTTCATTCGGTTAGGACAATGCCAAATTGACGTATTTTTTAAAATGGTCTTGTATGCACTTTCTGCCACGTTAATACACTGCGGGGCTGTCATCCTAGTACAGCTTGGTACAAAGTCCTATGATCCGAATCATTTCATTCGCCAGTGCCCGTGCGTACACACCTCAAAACATAGTAGAGATCATGAGTCAAGGCGTTCAAGCCGAATCTGGCTAAGACGTTGGACGTGGGCTTCACGCGTGACTAACGACTAAGCTGTACAATTTGTGGGTTGACACTTAGTAAGGACGATTAATCTTGACACTGAAATTCTAACGGAGTCCTCATTATTCAATCATCTAAAAATTAAAATTGTTGACAAGAAAAACACAGCAGATTTAAAGTGTGGAAGAGGCTGCAGCGAGTTTCCGTTGCGTCAACCTTGAATACTCGGAAAAAGCCACAGTAACTCCTTGCATCGTCAAGAAAACATTATATCATCGAGAGAGCACGCAGGAAATATCCACGTATAATTTCTGGGCTAAATGCTTTTTGGGAGAGTGCAATGTTGTCGAATAATGTGGATGAAAATTGGTGAGTTGCGCAAGATCTCTATGTGGGGTATGTGGGGTTCGAGTTTGCAAGTTCACCGAAGACAGTCGCTGGGTACCCAGATCAATACTTCCCTGTTTGGTTCTGAACTATTGTAAAAGAGTTTAGTGGGAGGGGCTCCACTGGACTTATGACCCCTGACACCTATTAAGACTATATATGGAGGAGCTGCTTGTCCCAGCATTGAAGTACATAAAAAGACACTGATCTGCCTAACTGTTCCTTATCAATCAGAATCTGATCACACACCCGAGTGCTCAAACCTCCAGAATGCTTTCCCCCACCGAAGCCATCAGCGGTTTGAAGGAACCCGGCCTATTCATTCAGAATTCAGCCTTCATTAACGGAAAATGGGTGAAAGCAAGCGAGACATTCAATGTATATGGTTAGACCTCTCTTACTGCGACCCTCGAAGGAGAAAGGAAAGGAAAGAAAACTCCCTTTAGCTAACCGTATAATATTGTTTAGAACCCTCCACTGGCACGATTTTAGGCACTGCCGCAAACTGCGACATGACCGCCATGCAAACAGCCATCCAGAGCGCATACAATGCCCAATCGAAATACTTCTCCGAGACAACGGCCGCTTCCCGCGGTTCATTACTCAGAAAGTGGCACGATGTGGTCATGGCCAATATAGAAGATTGTACTTTTACGCTCCCCAAAACTCCATTAGTAGTTCTAGCTAATCAATCTATAGTATCAATCATTCTCTGTCTTGAAAATGGCAAAACTATTGCCGAATCTCGGGCCGAAATTGCCTACGCTGCCAGCTTTATCACCTGGTTCGCAGCCGAAGCACCCCGTGCCTACGGTGACTTGATCCCATCATCAACATTGAACACTGTGGTCATGACTATCAAAGAACCCGTGGGTGTGTGTGTGGGATTATCACTCCATGGAATTTCCCTGCGGCCATGATAACGCGGAAAATCGCGCCCGCATTGGGGGCAGGATGTGCAGTCGTCATTAAACCTCCGTCGGAAACCCCATTCACAGCATCAGCATTTGCAAAATTGGTGGTCGAAGCAGGCTTCCCTACAAATGTGGTTCAGGTCGTTCCGACCAGGGATAGAGCTGTTAGCTCTGAGTTGGCGGTCAATCCAATGGTAAAGAAGATAAGTTTTACTGGGTCCACAGGTGTTGGGAAAGGACTGGCAAAGTTAGCTGCCGGCACACTGAAAAAGGTCAGTCTGGAGCTCGGTGGTAATGCTCCCTTTATTGTCTTTGAAGACGCAAATCTTGATCTCGCTGTCGAGGGGGCAATGACTTCAAAATTTAGGTGTTCTGGGCAGACTTGCGTCTGTACAAATCGGTTTTATGTGCAAAAGAGTGTCGTCGAGGAGTTTTCGCAGAAGCTCATTACAAAAGTCAAGCAGCTCAAATGTGGTCCCGGCCTTGAGGTTAATTCGACACAGGGCCCTCTAATCAACAAATCTGCTGTGCAAAAGGTCCAAGAGCATATTGGCGACGCTGTTGGCAAGGGTGCTGAGGTGCGAATTGGGGGCACTATTCCTGAAGGACTCGAAGACGGGTTCTTTATTGAGCCGACTGTGCTCACTGGGGCGACAGAAGAAATGGCAGTTGCACAGGAAGAAACATTTGGCCCATTAGCACCGATATTTGCATTCGAGAGTGAGGAGGAGGTGTTGAGGTTGGCAAATAATACTGAATTTGGTCTGGCGGGTTATCTCTACTCGAGAGATATCGGGCGGGTGATGCGTCTTGCGCAGAAAATTCAAATTGGCATGTGTGGTGTTAATACAGGCAAGGTGAGCGCAGTGGAGGCGCCGTTTGGAGGAATCAAGGAGAGTGGATATGGTCTTGAAGGCAGCAAGTATGGCATGGCCGAGTACCAGACCATCAAAACTGTGACTATCGGTAACATAGATCACTAAAGCGACATTAGGATTCGATAGGTTCGATAGGTATCAAATGGGGGAACGTTGCTCAGGCTTTATTATTGTACTGCATATCGATAGATTATTTTATTTTGGTGTCGTTATTGACGGGGGCTTGACTGACATACCTGAGCCTGGCTTCGGGGCAACCTTAATAAATTACATCTACGTGGTCGGTGCCCAAGAGATGGTCATTTCGCTCGTCAGGAAGTACCGTACGTTTTTCAATTTCCCATCTATACTCCTCTAGAATCCCAGGTATTGTCTTCGATAGTAGCGCAATCCAACTCAAGGCAGACCATCCGATTCATGCTGGACTCAAGCTTAACTTCGCTATTCAGTCCGAAGATTCGCGTCCCATTTTCCCTCTTCCTGGATACACTCCGTGGGTGGAAGACTTCTTACGACATCCACTCTATGATACCGACGCAGATGAACACGCATGTTGCAGGTGTGCCGTAGTGACATGCTCTTAGCTGTTCGTCTAAATCCGTTAAAATCGTTTAGTAATTGACCTGCAGGCTTTTTTTTGAGAGTGGGGCAGAAAGTAGCAGGCCACATGATCCGGCGCCGAGGAAAAAGACCTGGGCATTGCAAATAATGATCATTTTTCTTCTTTGTAGACAACAAGTATCATTCTTGCCTTGATTCTATGTAGTCATTGCCTTAATGTGTGGCACAGGTGAACAACAGTAGAGAGTCCCTAGTGTTTCAAGTATAAACGACATCGGTTACAAGATTTAATCCCCACTTCTCCGAGATTATGACACATCCATGTGGAGATATGATCTCGGGTCTACCTTAATTGCCGGTTTGAATCGAGGACAATATATGTAGGGAAGGGGGCTTATAAGATTGATTAATCTGTTGAATGGAACGACAGCGTCTCGAAGAGTGTGGAGTTAAGGAGGAAGGGTTCTTCGGGGAATATTTACAACCCAACCTGCGGACAATCATGCACGCAGTACCACCCAGAAGGTAACATATCATTTCATGTACAGTCACAATGCAAGATTGGCTTGGGAAGTGTGAGAAGAACTCAATAGCTTTGCCCTCCAACATTATTTATTCATTGTCATTTCCCAGTCCAAGGCCTCTATTGGTCTCCAAACAGATCAAGAAATACTAGATTTCGGCATGTGTCTGGATCTTCAGCATCTCCATGATGTTGTAGCGAGACCACATACTCCTGTACTTTTTCCCGAACAGATAGACAGGAAGCGCCGTCACAATCAACCCGGCACTAAGACCGCCAAATACATAGAATGGACTGGCCACCCCCTTCTTCGTGATCCAGTCGTTGATGAAGTAGCTGTAACCAAAGAACAAAAAATTTTTAAACATGACATTTGCCACGAAAATCTCATTGCTCATATCGCGGAATGCATCGATCGCGTAAGCCGAGCAGGGTCCAACAGCAAAGGCGATTCCAACCAGCGTCATCCCCCACATGAAATCAATCAGGTAGACATTTCCTTGTGCCTGTGCTACAACACCAAAACCGAACAGCCCACCAGTGCAGATAAATGCAAAGATGATCAAGGGAAGTCGGAACTCTGGCTCGTAGATACCGTTGTTGCGCCTTGCCATCCAGATGGTTAGACGGTCTGATATCTGTGCAACTAGAGTACAGCCAATGACGCCGCCAAGAAATGGGCCTGTGGACAGGTACCCGACTTGAGCGGCTGACAGCAAATAAGGCGGCGGAGAGAAAATCTGAGCTACGATGTAGGATATGGCGACGTAGGTTGAGGTAATGACACCGGTTATTACGACAGTCCACAACGCGACCAGGTTGGTGAGGCACAAAAATGGACCTAGCAAGAGCTCAATAAAGCTCTTTTCGCTGTATGTTCCGGTGTAAACGGCCATTGCTTGCCAGAAGGTCTTCGCAGGAGGTGGACATGTGGTAAGTTGTGATGCTGACTCAACATGCTCTATCACTGTAGCTTCTTTGACATCGGTTTCCTTATTACCGGTGGCTAGGTGTGCGTTAAAGCAAGGATCCCTAATGTAGCAAGTCTCCGGGGCGAATAAAAGGAGCAAGAGTGTTTGGAACCCGGAGCAAGCCACCAGGAGGTAGAAAAGGTAATGCCAGCCAAGATTATTCGTAATTGGCCCAGCAATGATAGAACTCATATTGGACACAGCCGTGAGAGTGAAAGAAATTACATTGACCCAGAGCCCACGTTGATGGACGTAGAACAAGTCGCCAATCATGGTGTAGGTGAGAGATTCGTATGCGGCAATTGCAAAGCCCTGAATAATGCGACCGGCAAGGAGGGTGCTGTATGTTTTGCTGGCCGAGCCTATAATGCTTCCGATAATGCATGCAAGTGACGAGGCGAGAAAGACCGGTCGCTTTCCATATTTTGTAGCCAACGCCGAGGCCAATGGACAAGAAGCCCCAGCAACGACCATGTTGTAACCTGTCAGAAGCGTGATGTCGGTCAGAGGCCTCTTGAATTCCTCTGAAAGAACCACGATGCTGGCACTGAGGAGAGGCCCGATTGTCGCAGCATTCAGGCATGCCCCAAAAACCATAATTGCCACGACTGTGACTTTTTCGTAGTACGGCCAATTTAAAGGATCGTTTGGATCGTCCGACGGTTGCGGGGTGAGGATGATATTTTTGTCGCGTCCGGTGCCTCGTTTCAGCCGTCCAGGATTTCCAGCGGTCTGTTGGTCAATCTCAGCTAGAGCAACAGTTCCAGGCACTCGTCTCAAGCCCGACGAGACCTCAAGTACACCCAAGCCCATGGTTGGAGAAATGCTTGGATAAAGGCGTTGTAGTTGCAGGAATAAACGAAGCTAGAAGTTGGTACGGCACATTTCTTGAATTCCACCTCAAACCGAACCCTGGAGATGAATATATAGGTTTCTTTTAAATATACCAACACACGGGGATGATGACACAGTTCATGTGGAGAAGGAGAATCCGGGGTCTACGACCCCACACGCGACAGCACTGATCAAGCTGTGGGTCAAGCTTAAAGTTAGGCTAGAGATCTTGGCGATAGATTACATGGGATGTGTAATTCAAGAAAACAAATTTCTCTTCCCCCATCACCCTCCTTCAGAGCAGTGTTATCGATTCAGCATATCTCAATAGGCCCAATAGTGAAAACCACGTGTATGCTGTTGAAAAGCATGGGATTAACTATAGGTAGGCGCTATTCGATTCAAGAGTCGTAAAGACCCGTTACGCAATTATCCTGCTTAACGATGTCACAAATTACTTATGAATGCCCATGTGGGGTGAAGTGGAAGCTGCCAGCAGGCACTAAGGCCATGCCAGTTTAAAAATCGGGAAGTCTACTTGGAGTGCTTCCCCGTGCAGCGAGTATAATCTCGCATACAGTAGGCTTCGGTTGCCGAGCCTGTCAATCTCCCCAGGAGATTTCCACGGATTCACTCCACACTTTGAGTACTTGAACACAAAACACGGAGTAATTGTCACACGCTTGGACCACTAGTGGTGTGCTGACGTATACAGGGTTCGTATCCTTAACTAGGATATAACCTTGTACTTGAAGACGTAATCATGACTTTCCCACCTGGAAATCTACTTTGTCGGGCGTAATGTTTGAAGAGCCATTCCCCTGTATGACGCGTGCTAATTCACATCCAAAACTTTGATATCCAATGGCAGCGGGAGGCCATTTTTGTCATAGTGGTAATCTTTTTCTTGGAGGAATTGCGTGTCCGCAATGCCAGCATTTGCGGCAAAAAGATCCAGCCTATTCTCTCCCCACAAAGCGGCCTTTCTAAATAGGTCAACTTGTTGCGAGTAGGAAGTGACATCCATGAGGCAAAATAAGACTTGGTCTCCGAGCTCATCGGAAACTTTTTCTTCAGTATCTGCATCAATATCGGCCATAGTGACTCGCCATCCTTGTGCAACCAGATGTTTCGTGACAGTAAGCCCCATGCCCGCTATGCACATAGGGTTTCTAACTGGACTTAATTCAAGACAATGGGCTTTAGTGTTCAACATCTAATTCTCATTCCACGTAATCATTGAGTATAAAAGATCCGGTGTTCGTCACTCCCAAGGCAATGGGCCAACCATACAAACTTGCTGCTTTGCTAAATAGCTAAGCGGCCACCCTACAGCTAAACTTTCTCTATATCATCGATCACTTAGCGTAATGAAAAGCCCTGCGTGCTAAATCACTAAGGATGCAATGTGCTTGTCATTGCTGATAACGATAGTCTGCCAGTAAGATATCTCTGACCCGACATTATATAGGTACCTATAGGCTACTGTGTAGATATGGATCACTAGAAGATTGCATCCCTTATACTCCTTAATATATAAGGTCTACTGATCTTCGTCTTCTCTTCACTACTACAGCTAATTACCAACTAATTGATCACAACGGACTGATCTCTCGTCCACTGCTTTACGGCTTCAATTAGCTTATCTGCCCCGCACTGGCGGCGCCATGTGGACCTCTCGTTTACATATATTTGCTGTGAACTGCCTAATAATACAATTAAATATCATAAACAATGGGTTTGACAGAACGTACAAATTACATTGCATAGAAAGGCAGCAGGTATCTAGGCAATACTACCCAAGTAGAAAGTTCAACAAAGGCGTTGAAGACCCTAGAATTCACCAAAAAAGGCGCTGGTCAGGAGGAGAAGTCCTCTGGAGACGAGAAGAAGAGAATATCCCCCTGTAATAGGGGTGATAGAGATATCTACAACCTTTTTGATAGTAAATAAGTATAGACAGCAGACACACTCGTGGACCGTAAAAGATTTTTTCTCTTCTCTTCTTTCTCCTATAGAATATTTATGACTATGCTAGGATACTTATGATATAGACAAGTTCTTCACCTTCGCTAAGATCGCCTTAACTTCCTTAGCATACTTAGAGAAATTATTAACCAAGCTATCTCATATCTTAGGCTCATACCCATACTTCTTATTACTATTCTATATATAGTCAGTAATAGTTAGGCTTCCGCACGACCCAGCAGAACCTAGACCCGGCCTAGACCTAGACCCGGCTAGGTCTAGGTCTAGGTCTAAAATCACGACCTAGTACTAGGTTCTAGATTATCTCCCTTAACCTAGACCTAGTGCTAGGTACCTAACTAGGTAATAAATAAGATAAATAGATAAGAGATTTAGACTATATAATTTATATAAATTCTTCTTATAATTTTAGATACTATAATTATATCTTAAGGAAGTAAATTAAGTAATTATTAAAGCTAGTATTAATTAGATAGGAAAGGCGTTAAATTAGCTATCTAGTAATATTTAAAAATATTATCCTCTTACTATTTATACTTCTGTCCTAATACTCGTAACTATATACTATTCTCTAGTAGCTAAGGTTTAGAGTTCTTATCCTTAATATTACCTATTACTATAATCTCCTTTTCTAATTTATTAGGCTCTTTAGTATCACTAATTAGCTCTATCTTAATCTCCTTATACTTATTATCTTTCTCCTCTCTTATAGCTTTAATTTTATCCTAAGTAAAGAATTCTTTAAGATACTTTATATCCTACTCTTTAAGATCGAATCTTAATATATAAAGAAATATTATAAGCTCTTAAATTATTTTAGACTTTATTCTTCCTTAATAATAATAGTAGATATCTTAAGTAATATTAAAGAGTCTCTCTATACTAGTATCTATTACTAGTACTAAGAGATAGTCTCTTATAAGAGCTATAAGAGTTAGGAAGTAGTATTAATTATCTCTCTAAAAGCTAAGAGAGTAAATATTAACTATATCTATTAACTAGTTAGTAAAAAATAAAGATAATATAAGAAGCTTTACTAACTACTATTAAGATATTATATTAACTTATCTATAACTCTTATTAGCTATTTCTTACTACTATTTAATATAGTATTAAGCTTTAAACTTAATCTAGATTAATTATTTAAGGGTAGTAACTCTTAATTATTAGAAATCTAAGCTTAATATAGTATAAGAGTCTTTTAGATAGACTTTTAATATTAGTTATACTACTCTTAGTCCTAATTATTAGATAAAAAGAATTAAAACTTATTAATAGATATAAGTATTATATAGATTATAAAAATATATCCTTAAATATAATTAGTCTATAAGTAATACTTATTAAGTTTTAATTAACTTACTTTAAGTATATTTAGTATCTTAGTCTTCTATAAAATACGCTTTTACTTAAGCTAGTTTATTAATTACTTAAAATACTTAAAAAGCTTATTATAGATCTTAAAAGTATAATATATAGTAATATCTTAGGTCTTTAAAAGTTATAAAGTATAATTAAAGAATAGCTCTATAATATAAAGAAGATAGTTAATTTAGCGCTATTCTTTAGTGTCTAGTAATAGATTAAGATAAGTATATTTCTTATAAAAAGGGCTAAAGATAGATTATAGTCTCTTTATATAATAGAGTATAAGGAATATAGAGTTCTATTAGGTCTTTATATCTTAGATTAGGATAAGCTTTACTTTTTAGGGCTATAGACTATAGAATATCTCTTAGTACTATAGACTTATATTAATATAAATTATAAGATAGCAGATCTTATTAAGTATAGAATAGATCCCTTATTATTATTATTATATATTCTCTTATACTATTCTTAATTATTAATTAGTCTACTTTATTTCTATAGTATTATTTTTTAGAACTACCTTAATATACCTAAGAAGCTAGTTAAGGCTAAGCTAAATAATATAGACTAGATAAGAGATTTAAATAATAATAATACCCTCTAGTAGGACTTATTAAAGACTCTTAATAAGAGTCTTATTATTTAATATATTATCTATAGTTAAGCTAAATATCTAGTCTTTAATTCTATACTCTAGAAGGGTATCTATTAGGGTATTACTTAGGTTTATACTAGAATATATCCTATAAATAGGTTTAAAATCTAAGAGTACTTCTTAATATACCTAATCGCGATTAATAAAATAGCTAGTAATAGCTATAAATACCTATAAATATAGAGATATCTAGTAATTAAGGGTAATAGAAATCTTTAAGCTAGCTAGAAGTAGCTTAAGTATATACTTTTAGCGACTACTAACTAAAGTCTATAGCTAGTAATAAATAGTATCTATAGAGAGGATAAATAGAGTAGATTAGGAAGTCTAAGCTATTTAAATTAGGCTCTAGAATTTAGGATACTTAATAAGATAGAATAGAAGTTAATTAAGAGATAAAAATAATAAAATCTCTTCTTCCTAGGCTTCTTATAAGAAAGAGGATATAGTTATATTATTATCCTAGAGTAAGTTAATAGATATAAGTCTTTAAATTATAGAGGCCTTACTACTTTCTTTAGAAACTTTATTATCTCTACTATAGATCTATACTTAGCCTTTTAATATACTATACTCTTAATATACTTTAATATAGAGAATATACTATAATATTATTCTTTTTAATTAGCTATATAAGTATAGAGAATATAGGGGTACTTAAGAACTTAGCTATAATTCTTATATATAACCTTTAGCGCTCTATCTCTAGTATATATAATCTAGTTAAATTTACTCTAGATCTTAGCCTAGTAGCTTAAATCCTAATAGATCTTTTTCTTTCTTCTAAAACTAGTCTATAGCTACTAATCTACCTATTTAATATAAGTTATCTTATTATAGAGAATATACTTCTTTCTCTAATTAGGTCTAATATATAAAAGAGAGATTAGGGATACTAAGAGAATAACTAGATAAAGAAATTTAGGGTTAAAAGACTTAAGATTAAATATTTACTAGTTAATAGATAGATTAGGAGTATCTAGATAGTTTAAAGAGATAAGATAATTAAGATTATCTATATCTCTATTATAGATAGATAAGATAAGATTAGATTACTAACTTTAGGATATAGTAATAGAATAAATAAATAATATACTAGATAGAAAATAAGGGTTAAGAGAGGAAGATAATACCTATAATAATTAGAAGATATACTAGCTAAGTAGCTAGTAGAGAGCTAAATTAATAAGTTAACTTATTAAAAGTAAAAATACTACTTTTATCTAATTAGTAGGGTTAGCTAGAAGAAGTAGATATAATCTAATAAGACCTAATAGGACCTAGCTAGACCTAGTAAAACCTAGTAATAACCTAGAGAAACCTAGTAAAACCTAGTAAAACCTAATAATAATCTAGTAATAATCTAGTAATAACCTAGAAAAACCTAGGAAAACCTATAAATTATCTAATTCCTACCCTAGCTCTATTAAAAGATATTAAAAAATTCTAATACTTAGCTTTTATTAGAGAGTAGCCCCCTAATTAACTTATACTTAAATTCGAAGAAAAGATTAGATATATTTCCTATAATTAGAATTTAGTAGACTTTAATAATATATTATATTATACTTTATTATTTTATAAGTAAATTAAGATCTAGCTAATAAGATAAGACTTAAAAGACTAATATATAGGTTTCTTAGAAAGTTATACTTTGTATAGACTTAAAATATATATATTAAGATAACTTTAAAGTATATCTAGTTTATAAGATCTCTAAAAGTTTTATAGGGGGGGGTAGATATTAGCCTCTCCCTATAAAACTTTTAACTTAAAATTTAAGTTATTATAAGCTAATTACTTCCTTTCTAAATTCAAAGTCATTTCTTTAAATTTCTATAGATTTATATAAAGAAGGAATAGTATTATATTATATAAACTAAAACTAGTATTAAAAATAGTAATTAAATAGAATAAATCAGTAATATTATATATCTAAATTAGGTATAGTTAACTTCTTTTATATAAAGTTAGGTTTTCCTAGGTACCTATTAGGTACCTAATCTAGGTCCTAGGTTGGGTCTAGGTTACCTTATCTTAACCTAGACCTAGCCTAGGTCTAGGGCTAGGTCTAATATTTAGACCTAGACCTAGGTCCTATAGAAGCCTAGTAATAGTAAAAGGCTAACTTAACTTAAATATAAAGGTAATAGAAGCTTTAAAGATCTATATCTCTAGTAGAATATTATTACTAGTAGCCTTAAATTCCTTATATATAACGCTATAAGGTACTATTCTATATTTAAATGATATACCTCCTAGCTTAAAAGCATCTGATCAACTACTATAGTCGCTATAGATCAGACCTATTAGTTCTGATGTGATATTGTGGTGGTAGTATAGAGGTTGGTAGGTGACTATATTCGTTATTAGAAAGGATGTTTTATGATTAATATTGAATTACGCGATATACGGGAAGTAACATCCTATCTTAGGGAGAAAGTGAGGAAATCCGCTAATAAGCCATTAGGTCTTGAGACTTAGTAGTGAGCATATAGAAAATAGATAGATCAATATGATCTATAGTAATAAAGCCAATATTCACGAATTTGGTCAGGTCATATTTATAAAGGACCTATTAAAAAGATTAGCCATAGTCTAATGTTTAAAAGGGCATTCCCGCGGTAGGGTAATATATATAATTTCTATACTCAGTAACCATATTAAAAGGACTATGGTTCTGAGTGCTCTTAAAGAACTTTCCGCTAAGCTTATAAATAATCTCCTAGGGCTCTTAAACAATTTTATAGTAAGTGATAGGGCTTAGGAAGTCCTATATATTAGCTAGCCTATTTACGCCTAGAGGTCCTAGCTCTAGTAGCTTAAAGTAGGTTCCCTAGACCTTAAGAATATATCCTTAGGAAGGGCTATTAGTAGGCTTCCGCATAAACTAGTAGAACCCGGACCTAGCCTAGACCCAGACCTAGCCAGGTCTGGGTCTAGGTCTAAAATCATAACCTAGTACTAGGTTCTAGGTTACCTCTCTTAACCTAGATCTAGTACTAGGTACCTAACTAGGTAATAAATTAGATAAATAGATAAGAGATTTAGACTATATAATTTATATAAATTCTTCTTATAATTTTAGGTACTATAATTATATCTTAAGGAAGTGATTATTAAAGCTAGTATTAATTAGGTAGAAAAGGTATTAAATTAGCTATCTAGTAATATTTAAAAGTATTATTCTCTTACTATTTACGCTTCTATCCTAATACTTATAGCTATATACTATTCTCTAGTAGCTAAGGTTTAGAGTTCTTATCCTTAATATTACCTATTACTATAACCTCCTTTTCTAATTTATTAGGCTCTTTAGTATTATTAACTAGCTCTATCTTAATCTCCTTATACTTATTATCTTTCTCCTCTCTTATAGCTTTAATTTTATCCTAAGTAAAGAATTCTTTAAGATACTTTATATCCTACTCTTTAAGATTAAATCTTAATATATAAAGAAATATTATAAGCTCTTAAATTATTTTAGACTTTATTCTTCCTTAATAATAATAGTAGATATCTTAGATAGTATTAAAGAGTCTCTCTATATTAATACCTATTATTAGTACTAAGAGATAGTCTCTTATAAGAGCTATAAGAGCTAGGAAGTAGTATTAATTATCTCTCTAAAAGCTAAGAGAGTAGATATTAACTATATCTATTAACTAGTTAGTAAAAAATAAAGATAATATAAGAAGCTTTACTAACTACTATTAAGATATTATATTAACTTATCTATAACTCCTATTAACTATTTCTTACTACTATTTAATATAGTATTAAGCTTTAAACTTAATCTAGATTAATTATTTAAGAGTAGTAACTCTTAATTATTAGAAATCTAAGCTTAATATAGTATAAGAGTCTTTTAGATAGACTTTTAATATTAGTTATACTACTCTTAGTCCTAATTATTAGATAAAAAGAATTAAAACTTATTAATAGATATAAGTATTATATAGATTATAAAAATATATCCTTAAATATAATTAGTCTATAAGTAATACTTATTAAGTTTTAATTAACTTACTTTAAGTATATTTAGTATCTTAGTCTTCTATAAAATACGCTTTTACTTAAGCTAGTTTATTAATTACTTAAAATACTTAAAAAGCTTATTATAGATCTTAAAAGTATAATATATAGTAATATCTTAGGTCTTTAAAAGTTATAAAGTATAATTAAAGAATAGCTCTATAATATAAAGAAGATAGTTAATTTAGCGCTATTCTTTAGTATCTAGTAATAGATTAAGATAAGTATATTCCTTATAAAAAGGGCTAAAGATAGATTATAGTCTCTTTATATAATAGAGTATAAGGAATATAGAGTTCTATTAGGTCTTTATATCTTAGATTAGGGTAAGCTTTACTTTTTAGGGCTATAGACTATAGAATATCTCTTATTACTATAGACTTATATTAATATAAATTATAAGATAGTAGATCTTATTAAGTATAGAATAGATCTCTTATTATTATTATTATATATTCTCTTATACTATTCTTAATTATTAATTAGTCTATTTTATTTCTATAGTATTATTTTTTAGAACTATCTTAATATATCTAAGAAGCTAGTTAAGGCTAAGCTAAATAATATAGGCTAGATAGAGGATTTAAATAATAATAATACTCTCTAGTAAGACTTACTAAAGGCTCTTAATAAGAGTCTTATTATTTAATATATTATCTATAGTTAAACTAAATATCTAGTCTTTAATTCTATACTTAAGAAGAGTATCTTATTATATAATACTAACTAGTTATATTAAGTATTATTTATTATAGGTCTACTTACTAAGGTAATACTTAATCCTAGAATCTTAATCTATAACTATATTATTACTAGTTAATATTAGGCCTTATATAGACTTAGGTCTATAGGATAGATTTAATAGGATACGCTAGGTAGGTTTACTTAGTTAAGCTATACTTAGGTTCTATAATAGATATTTTAGAGACTAAGGATACCTCTTCTAATTAGGGTTTATCTTATATAAAACTAGTAGGTAAATAAACTATTAGGTTCTAAGTAGTAATATAGAATTAAATATAGAGAACTAAATATATATAGTAATAACTATCCTTATATATCTAATCCTCCTTAATATCCTATCCTTATAGTAGGATAGGTCTATTCTGGTCAAATAGATAGGTTATACCTAATCACTAAGGGTTATACCTTATATAATCGTCCTTAGTATACTATATTATTATAGCGTAGTTCTTAGTATTATTCCCTAGTAGCCGTTTCTAGCCTACTATATACTATTATATACTAATAATAAGTATATATTATAATAGTAAGTTAGAGGCCAGAAATAGCTTCTTATATAACCTTACTATATTATTTATTCCTAAGAGCTTAGTTAGCTCTCGCCTTTCCTTATAAGATATATTAAAAGTAGATCTATAATATTATCTCTCTCTCTCCTAGTTCTTTATCCCTAAAGAATCCCTTAATAACCGCTAATCCCCTTAGGTAAGTATAGTCTATTTTTTTAATATTTTCTCTTCCCTCTATATTTTTCTAACTATATCTTTCTCTAGTATATCTAATCATAAACTCTATTAATTAATTAAAAGTAAGGGTTTTAAGTCTCTAACTCCTTATCTCTATTATACTTATCTATATTATATCTATATTTACTCTAATCGTTCAAAAAGTTATTCTTACTATATTTATACTAGCTATAGTATTAAGTATAAGATACCTAAGTAGTCTTTTACTAATACTAAATAGCGTTATTTACTTAAATCTTAATTATCTCTTTATATCTAAGAAGAAGAGCTTCTTAAGGCTTAGGCCGAAATTATTTCGAAGTTAATATATATTTATAAATAGGAACGTCTACTATATAAATAAGCTAGTAATTTTATTATAAGGGAATATAAAGATATTTCCGAACTTAAGGAACTTAAGTATTATAAGTAAGAGGAATTAGATTATCTTAAATAAGAGTATCTTAATTCTATCTAAAAAGAATATA
Organism: Penicillium lividum; assembly: GCA_028828245.1. NCBI lineage: Eukaryota > Fungi > Ascomycota > Eurotiomycetes > Eurotiales > Aspergillaceae > Penicillium > Penicillium lividum. Next base: position 111,553 of record JAQJAG010000005.1, read on the forward strand.
TAGCTAAGGCTACTCTAGCTATTAAAGAGTATTCTAGCCTTACTATAGGTAAGGATACTTAGATCCTTATAGCCTTATTAGAAGATATTAGTCTAATATAGATAATTATATCTACTAATCCTCTATCCTCTTCCTTTTAGGATAGAATCGATATATTAGTATTAGTAGACTTCGCGAAGTCTCCTTTACCTATTAGTAGTACTATCGAACTAGCTAGGGGTAGCCTATTAGGTTTATAATAGGTTCCTATATATTATCTAAGGTATTATATCCCTACTATCTTACTAAATAGTAAGGCTTACCTTTAATTTTCTTATAGCCTAATAGCGATTCCTTTATTATTATATATATTATATTATTATATATAAACTATATAATTAGTAATAATTATACCTAATTATCCTACTAGTAGTTTAAGTAGTATCTTAGATACTATTCTATAGTTTAGTTAATATATTCTATTTAGCTATTAGTCTATAGGTAATAAGTAGTAGAGAGTCTATACTTAATTCTGATTTAATCTATAAATAAATACTATATCTTAGAAGTAAATAGTTTATCTTAGTTAGATATGATTCGATTTAGTACTCTATAGTTCGCGAAAACATATTTTATTAGTAGATTCGCTATTTACTCTATATTAATCCTTTCTATTATTAGGATTATAATAGTATATTTAGTAAGTTTATTAATAATAACTATAATTATATTATATCCTTCTAATACTAGTAACTTTATAATAAAGTCTATAGTAATCTATTCCTAAGGTTTCTTAGATATCTCTAAGTTTTATATAGTACTATAGAGAAGATATTATATAGGCTTATCCTATTAGTAAGTATTATAATTCTGAATATACTATCTAACTTTCTAATATATATTTAGGATATAGAAGTATCTTATAATTTATTCTACTATTTTCTCTTCTCCTATATACTCTCTAGCTATTATATTATAATATTTCTTAATGATTTCTCTTTATATTAATATAGGGATATATATTAGTCTATAGACTAATAGTAATCCTTTATCTATAATAGGTTCTTATATCTTATTAGCTAATAGGATATTCTATAGTTACTTATTACTAGCTATAGCTTCTTTAATTCTTTTAAGCTAGGTTTTATCCTATAGCTTATTAGTTACTATAAGTATTTAGTAATTATAGATAAGATTTCCTTTTTTATCTAGGATTAGTATTACTAGTATTATCTCCTTAACTCTAATTTAGTAGTTAGGTTATCTACTAAGCGCGTTAGCTTAGCTATTAGCTTTTCTATTATAATATTCGATCCTATAATTATATTAGGATAAAGTCTTAGCCTAGCGCGCTTATTATTATATAAGTTCCTTTATTATTATAAAAAATATAAGGTTCTTATAGTCTGATTTAACTAGAATCTAGTAGTTTACTCTCTCTAGATATAGTCTCTAGACCTTAAATACTAATACTATAGCTAGTAATTCTTTATTATAGATATTATAGTTAAGTTCTACTATAATTATCTTTTATAACTAAAAAGTAATTAGCTTTAGTCCTTTATTTCTATTAATCTCTATTTCCTATATAAGTTATACTCTAAGTATATAATTAGATATATTAGTTTCTATTATAATTAGAAGTTCTAGGTTAAATATATAAATAATTAGTTAAGCTCTAAATATTTCTTTTAGATCTTTAAATAATCTCTTTATCTTATTATCCTAGTTCTATTTCTAGTCTTTTTTTATAAGTTTATTAAGTCCTATAGTAATTTTCCTAAAGCTATCTATATTTCTTTAGTAATAGTTATATAGTCCTAAAAACTATTATACCTTCTTAAGGTTCTTTAGTTATAGCTATTCTAGTATACTCTTAATTTTTTCTTCTTCTATACTAAATTAGTTACTATTAATAATATATCTAAGAAACCCTATTTCTTATATATAGAATTTATACTTTAAAAGCTTAAGAGTTACTTTAGCTTCTTATAGCTTTTATAGTACTTTCCTATTATATTCTTAATATTCTTTCTCTATCTTAGAGAAGACTAGTATATTATCTAAGTAAACTATAATAAATATATCTAGGTATTCTTCTAGTATACTAAAGATAAAGTATTAGAAGGATATTAGTATATTAGTTAATCCGAAAGATATAACTATATATTCAAAGTATCTGAATTTTATTCTAAAAGCTATTTTCTATTTATCTCCTTCTCTAATATATAAGTAATTATAGGTATCCATGATATTATACTTTAAAAACTATTTAGCGCTATAGATCCTATCTTAGATCTCTTAAATTAGTAGTAATAGATATTAATCTTTAATAGTAATTAAGTTAAGTTACCTATAATCTATATATAGTTATAGCTTCTCTCCCTTCTTTAGTATAAAGATAATAGGGTATCCTATTAATAACTTAGAGTATTAGATATATCCTTTTACTAAATTCTTATTAATATATTCCCTTAGTATCTATAATTCCTTCTCTAATAGCTAGTAAATTAGTATATATTTAGGTTCCCCTTCTTTAATAGGGATTCTATAATTATATAGCCTATACTCTAGTAGCTAGCTAATTAGTAGTAGTATAAATACGTTCTTAAACTCCTTATACTTTTAGGGTAGTTCTAGTACTTCTTCCTTTATTATATAAAGAGTATCTTTATAGTATACTATAATATATTCCTTAAGTTTATTATCTATTATATTAGGATGCTATTCTAGCTCCTTAATATTACTTATATTATTAGTTTTATTAACTCTACCTTTAAGTTAAAGAGTTAGATTAAGTCTTTTATCTTAATACTCTCTATAGGCTTCTACTCCTATTCTAGTACCTTCTTAATATAATATACTTCTACTCTATTAGTAGTTAGCTATTTTATAGTTATAATTAGTAAAGTTAATCGCCTTAGTACCCTAGTAGATTACTAGGTTATAGTACTTTAACTATAGTATCCCTAATACTATATTATATCCTCTTAGACTAGTAATATCGAATTCTATTATCTTAAGATAGTTACTAATAATTATTAGTAATAGGCTAGACTTATAAGTAATACCTAGTCCTAGGCTTTTTCTATTAAGTCTAGTAATTAGTATTACTTTATTCTTCTTCTATAATTAAATCTATAGTCTATATATATATTATAGGTCTATAAAATTTCTATATACTCCTAAGTTAATTATTACTTTAGTTAGTTAAAGGAGTATATTTACTTTGATTTTAAGATATATACCCTACTTAGTTACTATAAGTTACTATATTAGGCGGATCTATTCCTTATTATACTATATTCCTTAGTATTTAGGTCTCTATTAAGGTTTCTTTATCTATTATTCTAGTTTTATATTTACTCTATAGTCTAGTTTCCCTTAATAGTAGATTATATATATTTTATTATAATATACTATAATCGCCCTAATACTATACTCTAGATATCTAGTATATCCTTAGTATATATATTTATCGCTAGAATATAGGTATATAGATCTATTATCCCTAAGGTTAATAGTTACTTTATATACTTTATCTTATAGTATCTTAGTATATCTTTCCTATATCTACTAGTATCTTTTTTCTTCTTCTATAAGGTCTTATAAGATTTATTAGAGTTATTCCCTAATCTTCTTAAATTCTTAGTCATAAGGAGTTTCTATAGGTATTTCTAAGATCATTATTAGTATTCTAGGGAATAGTAGGTCTATTACTAGGAGCGCTATAGCTCCTAGGGTCCTATTATTAGTTCCTAATTCTATTACTATTACTCCTAGGATACTTATTCTTAGCTTAGTATCCCTTCCTAGGGTCTATAGTCTAGGCTCTAGGATCTATAGTATAGATCCTAGTATATCTTAAGATACCTAATATATATCTAATTCTTCCTATAATCCTAGGCTTAGTAGATAAGTTCCTAGGTCTTCCTTTAGAATTTCCTTAAATATATCCTATAGGGTTATAGTATTCTAGTAGCTATACTAGGTCTATCCCTAACTCTTGATTTTATCCTATTCGATAATAGGGTATTCCTTACTTATCTATAATCCTATATCCAGATTATAAGTCTTATAGATTAATACCTTATATATTAAGCTTAGGCTTACCTTATTTCCTTAGGCGGCTAATACTTATTACTATTAGGTAGTATTTATCTAGTATTATAGGAATTTATCCCTAGTTATTCCTAAAATAGTATTTATCTATATCTATTCCTTAGTAAGAGTTATCCTATAATATAATAGATCTTCTAAAGTTATTCTCTCTAGGGATTCGTTAATTTCTTAAGTTATATAAAGCTACTATACTTTATTATTTTCTTAGGTTCTAATAGAATTATAAGCCTCTCTCTCTTAGATAGCTCTAATCTATTATAGCTAGTTACTCTTTCCTTAATAAGCCCTTACCTAATATCCTAGTTTCCTATAATTAAAGTAGAGCTACTAATCCTTATATTACTTTTATTCTTTATTAGGGAGTCTCGCTATATTAAGCTCTATTAGTCTTAGTCTATAGGGGTTACTATCTTAAGCCCTTAGTTAGTATTATTATTAGTTATTAAATTAGTTATTTCCTTATCCTAGGTTCTATTTCTATTATTTAACTTCTCTAATCTTAACTTATCTCTTATAATACTGATTATTAACTTTAATAGTATAGTTAATAAGTTCTTATATTATACTTAATCGATTAATCTATACTAATTTATTCTTAATATAGGATTTAAGGCTATCTATATAGTATAGAATAAGTATATAATCATCCTAGCCTAGTACTACTATAGCTTATATAAATTATATTATATAGGTACTTACTAAATAGGTTTATATTAGAGATACTAGCTATCTTTCTGTATTATATATAGTATTAATTTCTCTAAATATCTTCTATAAGTACTACTAGAAGTTAATATAGCTAGTAAAGATTTCTATTATAGTAATACTCTATTTATCCCTAGGCTTATTATAGTATTCTTATATATAGACTTTAAACTAGTCCTATATCTATCCTTTTAGATAAGTAGATATAAAGATAATCTTAGATTTATTACTTATTAATTATACTTAGTTAATATTAAGATATATCTTTATTTATATAAGGAATCCTTAAAGCTTAGATTAGGTACTATTAAAAGACTTTACCTTTAGTAATTTGATAGTAGTGATACTAGCTACTAGAGCTAAAGTAATAATCTAAGCGTTAAGTTATTATAGATAATCTAGTATCTATTTAATTTATTTAGCTTATCTAGTCCTATTATTCTAGGTAGCTTCTATAAAGATCTTAAGGTTCTTTCTTAAAATATTAAGTTTATAGTTAGTCTAGTCTTACTAGTCTTTAGCCGATCTTATTACTAGTTATTAGGATCCTTCTACTAGTATTATAGATACTATTTTATATATAATTCTATAAAGATAGGATATTTAATATATTATATAATACTAACTAGTTATAGTAAGTATTATTTATTATAGGTCTACTTACTAAGATAATACTTAATCCTAGAGTCTTAATCTATAACTATACTATTACTAGTTAATATTAGGCCTTATATAGACTTAGGTCTATAGGATAGATTTAATAGGATACGCTAGGTAGGTTCGCTTAGTTAAGCTATACTTAGGTTCTATAATAGATATTTTAGAGACTAAGGATACCTCTTCTAATTAGGGTTTATCTTATACGAAACTAGTAGGTGAATAAACTATTAGGTTCTAAGTAGTAATATAGAATTAAACGTGGAGAACTAAATATATATAGTAATGACTATCCTTATATATCTAATCCTCCTTAATATCCTATCCTTATAGTAGGATAGGTCTATTCTGGTCGAATGGATAGGTTATGCCTAGGCTTTAGTATAGGCCGGCCTATTAGGCTTTACCCTTATCTAAGCCTAGCCTAATGGGCCGACCCTTTATCTATAGCCTATTGTGGGCCGGCCTAATAGGCTTTTTTAGGCCTATTACTACCTGATGCTACCTGAATTTTTGATATAAACTGCTAAGTCACCTGAAATTAATTCTGTTATTTACCCGCGTTTTAGTAAAAATATATACTACTTACCTTACTTTCTACCTTCTCTCTTATATTTTTATGAAATATTCCTATTTATATATAAAGATTTATTATCTTTACTAGTATAATAGCTAAAAATCAGGGATAAGGGTAGGGTATAGGGTATATTATAGAATAGTGGTTAATAACGCTATTAAGGTATAAAGATATATATTTTATATATATATACCCTTACTATTTTCTTAGTTATCCTATCTTTAGTACTAAATTTACCTTAAAAGTGCGTTTTTGTATAATTTTAAAGCAGAACTTAATAAATTAGACCCTCTATTATCTATAATCTTTATTTAATTTTTGAAAAATAGCTTAAAATAAGATAAAAGTTCAGATAAAAGATTAAAAATGCTGGACTTAGACAGATTTTCTTAGTAAATACTAGCCCTACTTAGACCTACTTACCCCTTTTATCTTCACTTTTTCTTTACTTTTTCTTCACTTTTTCTTCTCTGGTTCTTCTCTGATTCTTCTCTGATTCTTCTTACTTACCCCTTACGTTAATATGTCTTAAATATTACTCTATAGTGATAGTATTAATAGTATTAATCCATCTGATTCTATATTATCATTTTTACCCCCTACCCTACCCCTTACTATACCCCCTATCCTACCTAAATTAATTAAGTAAGTAAGGGTTAATAGTAAAGAATATATACTTTAGACTAGATCTATAAGTACAGAATTTATAGGGTAGTAGTCAGAAACCTAATATAGATTAATCCTAGCTACATATTTAATAAGATAGGATAGAAAGTATATCTCTAAAATTTAGTAAAGTTTATAGTAATTAGCTAGCCTTTAGACCAGAAAACCTAAGGTTAGGTACTTATACTATAAAAAAACCTTTATTTATCTAAATTAGTATAGTACTTTAGTAGTAAGTAGACTTCTATAGAACCTAACTTAATCTAGACCTAACCTAGACCTAACCTAGGTTAGGTTAGGTTTTAGGTTAAATTCTCTAACCTAACGCTAGGTCTAGGTTATAAAGTCTGATCTAGTATTAGGTCTAGGGCCCTAACTTAGGTTATAAATATACTATATATACTAAGACCTATAACTTTCCTTAACTATATAAATTATACGGTTTTTAGCTATAATATTAAGTATTTCCTTTATAATAAGAAAGGTATAATATTAAGGAAATAGTATATTAAGTAGGGGCTAGCCTAGATAAGAAAATCAGATTTATATATAATCTACTCTAATTAACTAATTAGATACTATTACTTTAAGTAATATTTAAAGATATTATTATCTTAACTCTTTCGCTTCTATCCTAATACCTATATCTAGGTATTATTCTTAGCTACTAGGAGCTCTAGTTTATCTATCTTATCTTATCTAGTCTTATTATTTATCTTATTATCCTACTCCTTAGTATTACTAATTATATCTACCTAAACCTTACTAAGCTTCTTATCTTTCTCTTCCTTTACTATCTATATCTTAATATAAGAGAAGAATTACTTAAGATACTTTATTTTCTTCTCTTCTATATTAAACTTTAAAATATAAAGAAATATTATCTACTCTTTAATTATCTATAATTTTATTCTCCCTTAGCGATAATAATATATATCCTAAGTAATATTAAAGAGTCTTTTAACTCTAGTACCTATTATAGGGAAGGAAAGTATATCCTATATAAGAGTAATAACTATTAGAAAGTGAGCTTAATTCTCCTTCTAGAATATAAGAGGCCTAACTTAGATAATATCTATTAATCTATTAGTATTATTTTAAAAGTCTTATAGAGAGGGCTATATCTTAGCCCCCTCTCTCCCCCTATAAATATTTTAGGCTAAATATACTACTATTAAGATATTAGATTACTTTATTAGTAGCTATATCTAATTATATCTTACTCTTATCTAATATCTTATCTAGCGCTAAGCTTAACTAAATAACTAACTAAGTTCTATCTAAAGTCTAACTAAGCGCTAAGAGCTACTCTTAGTATAGAATAACTACCTATTAAAAGGAGTTATAATATATTTTACGCTATTTCTACTCCTAATCCTTTATAAGGAAGAATTTAAACTTATTTATTAAGGCGAGTATTATACTAACTATATAGATATACTCTTAGATACTATTAGTTTAGGAGTAGTACTTATTAAGCTTTAACTAGCTAGCTTCTAATATATAGAATATTTATTACTTCTATAGAATATACTTTTATTATAGCTAGTTTATTAACTACTTAAGATATTTAAAGAGTTTATTATAAATCTTAAAAATATAATATATAGTAATATTATAAGTCTTTAATAACTAGATTATATAATTAAAGAATAGCTTAGTAATATAAAGAAGATAGTTAATCTAGTACTACTCTTTATAATTTAGTAGTATCTCTTTATAGTTATACTCTATATAGAATAGTATAAAGATATTATATAGATACTTTATCTAGTAGAGTATTAAGAATATTAAATTCTATTAAGTTCTTATATCTTAAATAGATATAAGCTTTATATTTATTATCTAAAGATTATAAAAGGTCTCCTAGCGCTAAGGACTTATATTTATATAGATAGTAAGATAGTAGACCTTATTTAAGATATAGGATATCTTATATACTTAGTATTATATATTAAGCTAGGCTAGCCTAGATTACTTCTCTATCTACTTTATCTTAGTAGAGTTATTAAGTAGAACTACCTTAATATAATTAAGAAGTTAGTTAAGACTAAGCTAGATAATATAAGTAAGATATAGAATCTAAGTAATAATAATATTATCTAATAAATACTACTAGAGAGAGTTAACTAATATCTTATTATTTAATATATTATCTATTATAATCCTAAAGACTTAGTCTTTAAGATTATACTCTATTAGAGTTTAAAAGAGTATACTACTTAGATTTATATCTATATATAAGCTATAAAGAGGCTTAAATCTAAGTAGTATCTTATAATATACCTAATTAGTATTAATAAAATAGCCTATAATTACTATAAATACCTATAAGAAAGAAGATATCTAGTAATTAAGTATAATTAATATTCTTAAGCTAACTAGTAGTATCTAGAGTATACTTTCTTACTAATCTTTAATAGTACTACTTAGTTAGTAATAGATTATATTAGTAGAGAGGATTACTAATAGTATTAGAGTATAGTAAGCCTAAGAAATTAGATAATAGAATAATAGATACTTAATAAGATAAAGTAGAAGCTGATTTAGTATTAAGAACTAGAGAAGGTCTTCTTCCTATAATTCTTATAAAAAAGGCGTTTTATCTAAAGGCTCTCTCTAATATAATCTAAAATATATTAATTATAAATTCTTAAGTATATTTTAGCTAAAAAAAAGGGTATACCCTAGTCTTTAGAAATTTTATAATCTTATTTATCTTTTCTTACTTATCTTTTAAATATATAGCTATCTTAAGATATTTCTATATTATTAATATACTATAGTATTATACTCTACTCTTTAATCTTAGATTAACTATATATAGATACTTAAGAATAGCTCTATATTATTTATATATTATCTTTAGTATACTATCTAGACTATATATAATCTATTAGAAGTAGCTCTAAATTTCTATATATTAGGTTAAGTCCTAATTAATCTTACTCTTTCTCCTATAATTAGTCTCTAACTACTATTCTATCTAGTTATTATATATTATTTTCTTATAGAGAATAAAGGCCTTCTATTAGTTAGGTCTAATATATATAAAAGAGGATAGGACTACTAGTTAGAGAGATTAGAGAAAGTCTTAGTTAGAGATATTAAGTATATAGTAAATACTAGATAGAGTAGCTAGAGAGTTTAATATAATAAGATAGCTTAGATTATCTATCTTACTATTATAAAGAGAGGATATAAAGTTAGAGTACTAACTTTATAATATAATTAATTAGCTCTATAGTAAACTTAGGATATAAGAGAGAATTAATTAAAGAAATATCTATTAGAGAATACTATCTTTAGAGAGTTAAGAATAAATTAATATATATAATATATTAACTACTATAAAGAGATAATAAGTTTTATTAGGTTTAATTAGCTAGTAGGTTCTACCTTTCTATAGAGATAACCTAAAAAACCTAAGAGAACCTAAAAAAACCTAGTAATAACCTAGTAATAACCTAAGTAACCTAATAATAACCTAATTATAACCTAATTAACCTAATAAAAACCTAATTCCTACCCTAATATACCTTTTAGATACTTAAAAAATTTTAACCTACTTCGCTAAGAAATTAAAATTTAAGATTTAATTAGCTATCTAAGTCTATATCTTTCTTTTAAATAATTTTAAAGTTAATAGAACTAAATAATAAAAGAAAAGGGATTATTTTTATATATAATAATAATCACTTTTAAGCTAAAACCATAAAATTTTATAATAATTTTATCTAATCTTAAAAGATATACTATAAACTATATATAAGAAATATATATTCTTATAACTTTATCTAAAATCTTTCTAAAATTTTAATAAAGGGGGGCTAAGTCTCGCCTCTCTCTATAAAACTTTTAAATAAAGTTTTAATTTTAATTAGCTAAATCTACACTTTAGGATTATAAGCCTATTTCTTAAAATTTCTAAAGATTAATATAAAGATAGTATAGTATTACAATATATAAACTAGAATAGTTATAAAGAATAGTATATTATATTAATAACTAAGCTATTTTATAACTAGAATTATATAAAAGTTAGGTTAAGTTAGGTTAAGTTAGGTTTTATTAGGGCCCTAGTATTAGGTCTAGATTAGGTCTAGGTTAGATAAGTTTAATCTAGACCTAGGCTAGGTTAGGTTTTAGGTCGAGACTAGACTTCTATAGAACCTAACTTAGGTTAAAGGTCTTAACCTAAAACCTAACCTAGCCTAGGTCTGGGTTAAACTTATCTAATCTAGACCTAACCTAGACCTAATACTAGGGCCCTAATAAAACCTAACTTAACCTAACTTAACCTAACTTTTATATAATTCTAGTTATAAAATAGCTTAGTTATTAATATAATATACTATTCTTTATAACTATTCTAGTTTATATATTGTAATACTATACTATCTTTATATTAATCTTTAGAAATTTTAAGAAATAGGCTTATAATCCTAAAGTGTAGATTTAGCTAATTAAAATTAAAACTTTATTTAAAAGTTTTATAGAGAGAGGCGAGACTTAGCCCCCCTTTATTAAAATTTCAGAAAGATTTTAGATAAAGTTATAAGAATATATATTTCTTATATATAGTTTATAGTATATCTTTTAAGATTAGATAAAATTATTATAAAATTTTATGGTTTTAGCTTAAAGTAATTATTATTATATATAAAAATAATCCCTTTCCTTTTATTATTTAGTTCTATTAACTTTAAAATTATTTAGAAGAAAGATATAGACTTAGATAGCTAATTAAATCTTAAATTTTAATTTCTTAGCGAAGTAGATTAAAATTTTTTAAGTATCTAAAAGATATATTAGGGTAGGAATTAGGTTTTTACTAGATTAATTAGATTATAATTAGATTATTATTAGGTTACTTAGGTTATTACTAGGTTATTACTAGGTTTTTTTAGGTTCTCTTAGGTTTTTTAGATTATCTCTATAGAAAGATAGAACCTACTAGCTAATTAAACCTAATAAAACTTATTACCCCCTTATAGTAGTTAATATATTATATATACTAATTTATTCTTAACTCTCTAAAGATAGTATTCTTTAGTAGGTATTTCTTTAATTAATTCTCTCTTATATCCTAAGTTTATTATAGAGCTAATTAATTATATTATAAAGTTAGTACTCTAACTTTATATCCTCTCTTTATAATAGTAAGATAGATAATCTAAGCTATCTTACTATATTAAACCCTCTAGCTACTCTATCTAGTATTTACTATATACCTAATATCTCTAACTAAGATTTTCTCTAATCTCTCTAACTAGTAGTCCTATCCTCTTTTATATATATTAGATCTAACTAATAGAAGGCCTTTATTCTCTATAAGAAAATAATATATAATAACTAGATAGAATAGTAGTTAAAGACTAATTATAGGAGAAAGAGTAAGATTAATTAGGACTTAATCTAATATATAGAAATTTAGAGCTACTTCTAATAGATTATATATAGTCTAGATAGTATACTAAAGATAATATATAAATAATATAGAGCTATTCTTAAGTATCTATATATAGTTAATCTAAGATTAAAAGATAGAGTATAATACTATAGTATATTAATAATATAGAAATATCTTAAGATAGCTATATATTTAAAAGATAAGTAAGGAAAGATAAATAAGATTATAAAATTTCTAAAGACTAGGATATACTCTTTTTTTCGGCCGAAATATACTTAAGAATTTATAACTAATATATTTTAGATTATACTAGAGAGAGCCTTTAGATAAGACGCCTTTTTTATAAGAATTATAGGAAGAAGATCTTCTCTAGTTCTTAATACTAAATTAGCTTCTACTTTATCTTATTAAGTATCTATTATTCTATTATCTAATTTCTTAGGCTTACTATACTCTAATACTACTAGTAATCCCTTCTACTAATATAATCTATTACTAACTAAGTAATACTATTAAAGACTAGTAAGAAAGTATACTCTAGATACTACTAGTTAGCTTAAGAATATTAATTATACTTAATTACTAGATATCTTCTTTCTTATAGGCGTTTATAGTAATTATAGGCTACTTTATTAATATTAATTAGGTATATCGTAAGATACTACTTAGATTTAAGCCTCTTTATAGCTTATATATAGATATAAATCTAAGTAGTATACTCCTTTAAACTCTAATAGAGTATAATCTTAAAGACTAAGTCTTTAGGATTATAATAGATAATATATTAAATAATAAGATATTAGTTAACTCTCTCTAGTAGTCTTTATTAGATAATATTATTATTACTTAGATTCTATATCTTACTTATATTATCTAGCTTAGTCTTAACTAACTCTTTAATTATATTAAGATAGTTCTACTTAATAACTCTATTAAGATAAAGTAGATAGAGAAGTAATCTAGGCTAGCCTAGCTTAATATATAATATTAAGTATATAAGATATCCTATATCTTAAATAAGATCTATTATCTTATTATCTATATAAATATAAGTCCTTAGCGCTAGGAGACCTTTTATAATCTCTAGATAATAAATATAAAGCTTATATCTATTTAAGATATAAGAACTTAATAGAATTTAATATTCTTAATACTTTACTAGGTAAAGTATCTATATAATATTTTTATACTATTCTATATAGAGTATAATTATAAAGAGATACTACTAAATTATAAAGAGTAGTACTAGATTAACTATCTTCTTTATATTACTAAGCTATTCTTTAATTATATAATCTAGTTATTAAAGACTTATAATATTACTATATATTATATTTTTAAGATTTATAATAAACTCTTTAAATATCTTAAGTAATTAATAAACTAGCTATAATAAAAGCGTATTCTATAGAAATAATAAATATTCTATATACTAGAAGCTAGCTAGTTAAAGCTTAATAAGTACTACTCCTAAACTAATAGTATCTAAGGGTATATCTATATAGTTAGTATAATACTTACCTTAGTAAATAAGTTTAAATTCTTCCTTATAAAGGATTAGGAGTAGAAATAATATAAAATATATTATAACTCCTTTTAATAGATAGTTATTCTATACTAAGAGTAGCTCTTAATACTTAGTTAGACTTTAGATAGAACTTAGTTAGTTATTTAGTTAAGCTTAGCGCTAGATAAGATATTAGATAAGAGTAAGATATAATTAGATATAGCTACTAATAAAGTAACCTAATATCTTAATAGTAGTATATTTAGCCTAAAATATTTATAGGGGGGAGAGAGGGCTAAGATATAGCCCCCCTATAAGACTTTTAAAATAATACTAATAGATTAATAGATATTATCTAAGTTAGGCCTCTTATATTCTAGAAGAAGAATTAAGCTTACTTTCTAGTAGTCGCTACTCTTATATAGGATATACTTTCCTTCCCTATAATAGGTACTAGAGTTAAAAGACTCTTTAATACTACTTAGGATATATATTATTATCGCTAAGAGAGAATAAAATTATAGATGATTAAAGAGTAGATAATATTTCTTTATACTTTAAAGTTTAATATAGAAGAGAAGGAAGTAAAGTATCTTAAGTAATTCTTCTCTTATATTAAGATATAGATAGTAAAGAAAGAGAAAGATAAGAAGCTTAGTAAGGTTTAGGTAGATATAATTAGTAATACTAAGGAGTAGGATAATAAGATAAATAATAAGACTAGATAAGATAAGATAGGCGAACTAGAGCTCCTAGTAACTAAGAATAATACCTAGATATAGATATTAGGATAGAAGCGAAAGAGTTAAGATAATAATATCTTTAAATATTACTTAAAGTAATAGTATCTAATTAGTTAATTAGAGTAGATTATATATAAATCTGATTTTCTTATCTAGGCTGGCCCCTACTTAATATACTATTTCCTTAATATCATACCTTTCTTATTATAAAGGAAATACTTAATATTATAGCTAAAAACTATATAATTTATATAGTTAAGGAAAGTCATAGGTCTTAATATATATAGTATATTTATAACCTAAGTTAGGGCCCTAGACCTAATACTAGGTTAGACTTCATAACCCAGACCTAGCATTAGGTCAGAGAATTCGACCTAAAACCTAACCTAACCTAGGTTAGGTCTAGGTTAGGTCTAGGTTAAGTTAGGTTCTGCGGAAGTCTAGTTAAGACCTTTAACCTAAGTTAGGTTCTGCGGAAGTCTAGTAGTAAGTAGAACTAATACTATCCGTTAATACCTTTAAAGTTATTAAATTAGGGCAAAATACCCTAATATTTAACAATTTCTAGTAAAAGTAGTAATATATACCCTTTTTATACTTTTTTTATGCTTTTTTCCTATGTTCTTTAATAAAAAACCACTAATAAGCTCTTTAATAATAGCCTATAACTACTACTATACCCTTCTTAGAATAGCTATAGCAAAATCAACTTTTGACCACTTTTACTAGTCTATACCTCCCTTTTCACCTGATCGAGAGCCTATACTTCCAGAACCTTCTATAGCTTACCTAATCAGCACCTTCTATCCCGTCTTTCCCCTATGGTTAGACGATTTAACGTTAGTTAATAAAAGATACTATTATGCGATAGATAGCTATTCTCAATACCCTACCCCCTACTTCTAAGCTTTCGCTTAGCCTCGATTACTGGACGTCCCCTTTTTAGTAAGTATTTATAGCTATAATAGGCTATTTTCTCGACGAAACATAGGAGTATAGAGAAGTGCTTTTAGGGTTCGAGCCCCTATTAGGGACCTATTCTAGTGAAAACCTTATAAAGGTTATATAAACTACTATCGAAGCATATGATTTATCTGACCGAATTATAGCTATTATAGCTAATAGGCTTCGGCAAATGGGGTTGGGGTTGGGGTTGGGGTGGGGTGGGGTTGAAATGGGGCCCCTATTTGCCTTCAAAATGGGCCCGGGCCTATTGATGGGGCCCTATTGACCCCATTAATATGGGTCCAAAATTATGTGTAATTTTCATAAAATATGCAGAAATTTTGGTTTTCTAGGGGTAAAATACCACTTTAAATACCATATCTAATATAACCTTTAGTAAATTATAGCTTATAAGCTTATATATAAGGTATTTACCTTATAATATAGATTATTCCTTATTTAAATAATAAATATAGGGTGGTTAGGGTAAAGACCTATATATATGGTTAGAAGGTAGTGAAGTTGTATGTTCTACATATATATATCTCCCCTATCCGCATACTAACTAAACTACTTCTAAAATTACCACTTTATTTTATATCCAGCTACCCTAAATCTAGGGTAATATAGGGCAATATAGTATAATTAGCTTATATTATCCTATATTACATATAATTATAATAGGGATAGTATAAGGTATGAGAAATAGTGTGTGCTATATATATATAAACCAGAACGGATGTAATTAAAAAAAAGTCTTCGTAAAAAATATGTAAAATCAGGCCAAGTTCAGGCCGAATTCAGGCCGAATCAGGCCAAATCAGGCACCCACGCTAACCTCACTTAAAAAGGCGCCCCCATTGGGGCCCTATTGGGGCCCTAATGGGGGCATGGTTTTTGGGGTTGGGGTTGGGTTCTAGGATTTTGAAATGGGGCCCTATTTACCGAAGCCTAATAGCTAATAATACGTTAAATAACTATACTTTAGTTATATCTCTCTAAGCTATATACCCTATATACTTATTTATCAGAAATCCTTATATAGCCTATATGATTTAGCTAAGCCTAAAGCAGCTTCTAGGCTAGATAAAAGCTAGCCCTAAGAACGATATAATTAACCTTACTTAGTCTAAAGATCTCTCTTATAGTAAAAAGGGTATAGAGGGTATAGCTAAAACACTCCAAAAAGCTCGGAATTTAGCTATCTATATTAACGCAAGCCTATAACGAAGAGATACCTTCTTAGGGCTTTAAGATCTAATAAAAGTACGCTTATTACCACTTTAAGATATCTAGACTTAATAGAATTTAACCTTTTTAATACTATAGCGGGCTAAGCGACTTCGGATGGACCTTATAAAGTATTACTTAATATTAGAGCTCTAAGAAATAATGCTTTCTTTAGATAAATAGTAGCAAATCGACTATTTACTATATATTATAGAGCCTTTTTACTAGTTTACCATAGTTTTATACAAAATAAAGGATATTACTATCTATACTATCTTCTAAATCTATAATAAGCTGTTTGTCCATCTGGAAGCTTCGATTCGGAAGCTATAGCGGAAAAAGGTAAGTTTCATCCGATCTTTTTTTCATTCATCCGATGTTTTCGGCCGAAAAAGCTGATATCTTCTCTTTAGATTCTATAGAAGCAGCATATACTTCAGGCCCTAGAAGTAGCTAAGATTAAACTCTCTAAGTATTATACTCAAACTGATAGCCCTAACCTTAGTAATCTATATATATATAGGATAATTCTTACCCCTTAGTATAAGCTCCGCTTTTTTCAAACTACTGATTAGTCAGATAAAGATTATGCTAGTTAATATAAGATAAGCTTAAAAGAGTATATTCAAAGCTATCAAAATAAAGCTACTAGTCATAGTAGTATACCCTCTATTACCCTCTAATAGAGTAAGCTTAAAAGCTTACTAGCCCTAGAAGTAGAGACCCCTTTTATCTAAGATAAGTTATCTTACTATCTTTAATCAGGTAATTTATACTTTTTAGCACTTTTTAACACTTTTTAATACTTTTTAGTACTTTTTAGCACTTTTTAATACTTTTTAGCACTTTTTAGCACTTTTTTAGCTAATAAAGCTTTTTATTTATTTCTATAGGTATAACCCTTCTGAATCCTTAATAATTTTAGAAAGAAAATAAGACTAAATACCTAATTCTTACGTAAATTACACATAATATCTTTTCTATCCTAGCTATAGGTACTAGGGTAGAAAGGCTTTTTAACTTAGCACGTGATATCTACCACTATTAGCGTGGTTATCTAAAGGCTAGTATAATTAAAGATCTTATACTCTATAGCTATACTACCAAATTTAAGATAGAAGAGACAGAGCTTACTTTTATCTAATCTCTAGATATCTTTGATAAGGGTGAAAAAGACGAGATTCGGGTATAAAAGAGTGATATTAGTAAAATTAGTGATATTAAAGAGAGTAAGAGTAAGGGTATAAGAGAGAGTATAAGAGAGAGTAGGTGGTCGAAGAGAAAAAGAGGGATTTCATCTGAAGAAAGTTCGGATGAAAGTGCGGATGATGGGTTTTTGCCTATATATCGTACTTCTAGTCGTGTACGGAAGCGCCCTAATCAGCTAATTAGCTTTTATATAGTAGATTAGGTGTTTTTAGTGATTATTTATTGTTATTTATCCATTAAATTTTGTTAATCAATAAGGGTTGTTGATTTCTGCAGAAATGATTGACTCCTGAAATTTCAGGCAGTAGGGTTAGGGTATATGAAAACCTATTTCTCAGTAGTAAAAGGGTGTATTTTATTTATGGTAATTAATAGCTAGAATACTAAAAATATAGCATATTTTTCATAAATTATGTAAAAATAGTGTCTCCACTTTCGTGGGCCTAATGGGCTTTTCGTGGGCCTAATAGGCTTTCGTGGGCCTGTCCAAGCCCACGTGGGCCGGCCTAATGGGCTGTCCAATGGGCCGGCCCAATAGGCTTGCTAAAGCCTAGTTATAGGTTAACTTAACTAACCTATAGGTTTTATAGGTTCGGGTTATAGGTTAACTTTACCTATCTATTTATAGGTTATAGTATAGACTAATTAGGAACTTACTATCGGAGTTAACGAAGGCCTTCTTTATTATACTAGTATTAGCTATATATATATATATTATGATAACTTTATAGAGAGTAGGGTCTCTAGAGCTAGTAATAGACTTAAGACTAGATATAAAGTTAATCTCGCTAGTCTCTGAGATATTAAAGGGGTACTATACTAACTATATAGGGGAGATATGGATCTAAGGATTTAGTAGGAGAAAGTTAGACTCTATGTCTAGGTTATCTAGTAGTTCGGTCTAGAGTAGGCTTTGGTAAATGGGTTGGGGTTAGACTTTAGCATGGGCCGGAAAATTGTGTCCAAGGCCCAACCCATGCGAAATCCTAGGTAATATATACATATATTACATATATTACCTACTTAATACTAGTGTTTTTAATATATTTCATGGTTATTACATAAAAATCTAAAATTTTCCGGCCCATGGGCCGAAAAATTATGTCCAAGCCCAACCCATGCTAAAGCCTAGTTGGGGTTATGTTAGGGTTATGGGTTAGGTTGGGTTGGGCCTAAAATGGGGCCCCTATTTACGTTCAAAATGGGCCCGGGCCCATAATGGGGCCCCATTTTGGGCCCATTATTATGGGTCCAAAATTATGTGTATTTTTCATAAAATATGCAGAAATTTTGGTTTTCTAGGGGTAAAATACCACTTAAAATACTATATATATTACATAAAGATAAGATAAATCTATGCTTTAAAGGTATGAACTCTATAGTTCTACCCTATTTTTCTAATTTTTTTGTTATTTTTTATACATAAAAGCAAGACCCATAAGCCACCCTAGAGAGGGTTTCCATACCCTAATTGAGACATGCTGGGCATATAGAAACCAGAAATCAGGATGAAAGGATTTTTCAAGATATAACCTTCTAGGGCCCCATTGGGGCCCCATAATGGGTTGGGTTGGGTTCTGAAATTTTGAAATGGGGCCCCATTTGCCGAAGCCTAGTCTAGAGATATTAGTCTTTATTAATAGGAACGGATATTATATATATAAAACCTTAGTGTACAACTGCCGGACGGGCGCGGTACAACCAGGCCTTCTTATTAGCGTGTCGCGGAGCCACAAAGGCAGTTACGGTGAGCTGCTCTACGTATAGACCAAAGCGCACCTTGCGGGGGTTGTTTTGGCCATATGGAATAGTGCCAGGAACTGCTTCAGACTCAAATCTGATGAGCTACATCAATCAGTTGAATCACTAGATGCATGTTCATGGGAATACATACGAGTTGCCAAATCCGGCTTGATACTAGTTGATGTCAGTCAAGCTATCATAACGATCCCGAGGATGAACTGGTTTCGTACCTGGTAAGGGTCATTGTGCCTTGTGCGGAACGAGGAGATTGTTCCATCCTTCTGTGTCTCGGCCCAATGGAATATCTTTTGATATTCCTGGGGGTCTGATAAGCCATTGGTGGAAGGCATGATGTGATAGTGGTGAAGAAAATAAGGGAGTAAGTATTGATTCTACGTGTTTACAACGGCCAGGGGGCAGGTTTATAAACTCTAGAAAAGCAGGCACGGTTGATATGTGGGGTCAATCGCTCGACTCCGGATATAGATAGGCGGGTTTATGGTGGGCGGGAGCCTGGTACTTCGGGGACTGTGGTGACTGTGCCAGAACCGGAGCCGCGCACGGAGCGTACGGATACGATTCTGGGGCTGATGGCTAGTATTCCAGCGGATGACTTGGCTCAAGCATGGGCTACCTTTATGGCTGGTTTCTAGAAGTGGAACGAAGATCTCCTACACAGTCCATGTACATTGCCGCGAGTGTTGTACCGCAAAGCAATCTCGAATTCTAGAGCACGAATATTACCGTAGATCAGACGTAACGGCGCCCGTGATATAGTCTTCTTCGGGTACATGACCCGACCGGGCGGGCATTCTACGGTGATCTGCTCGACGTCGGGTTCCATATCAACAAACGATGATAATCTAGAGTCGATGCTCGGCGCCCGTAACGTAGTCGACGCTCTGTCATCACGAAAATGGCAGTTTGGCTGCCAAACCCTAGTAACTCGTGATCTGCACTGTGTCCTCTCGCCACCGTACGATAGGATACATACCCCACATCATCATGTGGGGGGAAATCCCCTCAAAAGTTGCAACGGACCTGAGTCGCACCGGATTGCTCGACTAATGTGATGACAATAATCTTTGTCAGTCAATCTGTTACTACTACGCTCATCGTCTCTCGTCTACTATTTGTGCCACAGCCATACTTTGCCTTTCGCAAGATGCCTTTCCCGTGTTATGTCAGGATAATACGCAATGCCCGCCCATCACGGTATGGATAGATCTCCTTTAGTAATGAAAAAGCCAGCGCGACGACGGGCAGACCGAAAGCATGTCTGCGAGATCTGCAACATGACCTTTAAACCAAGCGAGCACTGTGCTCACCACCAACGTGGTCGTCAGTCGTCTTTCCCGATCCGACTGTGCTGGGAAACAGAGCTGACTTTAGGCTAGACACTCAAGAAAAGCCGTTTCCGTGTCGTTACTGTCCCAAAAGCTACACCAGGGCGTGAGTGCCACCCCATCTCGCCGAATCTTGTTTCTTGAGCGGGAATAGCTAATGCCACGCTCACAGGGATGTAGTCGCTCGCCATGAGAAGGATCTTCACTGGGAGGGGTGTGTGTCGCGAAGGTTGACCAGCCCGCGTAGAAGAATCAGCGTCCAAATATCTGGAGAAGAAGCTACCGACGACACGCGCACTTCAAGCAACACACCTGACCCCGAGCGACAACCAACGAGCCTAGGTCAGAGTACACCAGGTGTCAGCAGGATACTGTCGGGTGACCCAACCGAGCGGCTACTAGTCTCCCCTGACATTGCTTCATATGCATCCAACCCATGCACCAGAATCCAACAAGCGATCGCCGCGCTGGACTTCACCACCCTCCACGCGGAGGCCCTCTCACTCAATTACATGGCTACCCCCTTTCCCTCGCCCCCGCCGGAACTCGAGTTCATGTCCACCGGGCAGACTTCCTCGGAGATGCAACCATTCACACCCTGTGGCGGAACTAGCATCGTGCCCATGTCGTCGGGCGAGAGTGAAAGATCGGCAGCGCTGAATGAGGCACGCAGTTCTCCGCCTAAGCCCACACCTTCCCGTCGACAGGACGCCGTGCGCAACGGACCCGGAGACACCTTTTTGGTACCTGACGAGGACATCCTTGCGCTTGGCCCGGTGTTTGATCCGCTGTCGGATCCTGTCATCACCAAGACTGCCGCTATCAATGGGTACGTGGCTGATTTGCATAGGAAAATGATGATTAATGCTGGACTTTGGGGCAGGTGAAGGGCATTTGGTTATTACTTGTATTTCAGATATGTATATCTCTCTCCTGAAGCGCTGCATAGATATGTGCAACTTGGGCATTTACAAACTGCTCCCCCGTTATGATCGATTTATGTAAACTACAACCTTAACACCAAACGCTTGAATTAGAGCAATAGGTTGGACTCACGTTTGAGGCAGACGCGAGGTGTCTTAGGCTTCGAAAAAACTGTAGACTTTCTTGTGGTTGTTGAAAATTATACTAGGTCCCACCAATATGAATAGCTTGGTAGGTGGGGTGCCCACTCTTGTGAGGGGATCCTATCGGGATCTATAACTGCGGGGCTGGTCTCGAAAACAAACAGCGAAGCAAGAACAAACCATCAAAGGAGATTCAGCATCATATATACCATGTCTCAGGCTACAGAAAATGTTGCTTTATCGGTAAACGATAATGCCTAACTCCTCCGTATTTACTTGATAGCTGCTAAGCCTTGACAGGGTTGGGCGCCATGGGGAATGGCATAGCCAGGAACATCCGCAAGGAAACGCCGCCAACAGCAACTCTGTACTTTTAGGATGTGTCGAAGAGTGCTTGCCAGCGCTTCTGCCAGGAAATGAACGAGATTGGGCGCTCGGTCGTTGTTGGCTCACCTCGAGAGGCGGCAGAGTCGTCGCAGACCGTCATTTCCATTGTCCCAGGAGCCAAGGAAGTGCGACAGATGTATCTCGATGCGGCGACCGGAGTGATTGCTGCTGCGAGGAATCCCAATCGGCTCATTCTAGAGTGCAGCATCATCGATTCACAGTCGAGTCGCGATGTCGCCGAGAAGCTGCTGCTGGCAGGGGCGGGGCCCTACGCCGACACCCCTGTTTCGGTGTGTTGAACGGTCTTCCGCGCACAAAGAGTATTCAGCTAATTACTGTGACTAATCTTTGAGGGCGGAGTCCCCGCAGCAAACGAGGGGACTTTGTTGTTCCTCATCGGCCACGGCAAACCGTCCAAGACAGACTCGATCTCGCAACGGCTGGAGGCCCCAGAGTCAATGATGGGCGACCCGCAAAAGCTATCCTACTGTGGCGCACTCGGCGCAGGCCTCGCGGCCAAGATCAGCAACAAGTATATTTCCTGCTCGATCCTCCTAGCAGTCGCCGAGGCCATGGCCATCGGCGTTCGATCTGGCGTTGACCACAAGCTCCTTCACGAGATCATCCACAATTCTACCGGTCAGACTTCCATGGCAGACAACGTTCAGCCGGTTCCCGGGGTTGTGCAACATGCGCCCAGTAGTAACAACTACAGATTGGAATTCACAAGACGCAGATGAAGATCAAGGATTGTCATTGGGTGTGCAGGCGGGATATGCGACCGGCATTCATCCGAGCGTCGCAGAGGCCGCTCTTCGCGTGTACGAAAAGGCTGCGGTGGATCCGCAATGCAGTGTAAGTCGTATTCCGTCCCTCCTTTGGTGCCCGTAGTCACCATGTACTGACTACGCAGGCTCGTGATGGATTGTCGGTTTATCTTCACCTTAAAAAACCTCCCAAAGAGCCTGCGGAGTAGCCTTTTAGACTGGCTATGAGAGTGGGAGAATTAGAAAGCTAAAGTAGGGCTAAGGCCACAGAATACGCGCTTTGTGGGTGTATTAGGAATTATAAAAGCAGCCCAATAGCATAAGCCCTCTTTGGGCAAGTTAGTGGGGTGATAGTTGCCACCTCAACCCCGCTTTGCCGTCTCTGGCTATGTAAAGCAGCCACGGTATCGAGCTGCCGACACGAAGGCACATGTCTATCTTCTGCTCCTGAATGGAGGAAGCATGAAAGCCAAATACCACAAATTCCACGCGGAAGAGCCAGCTACAGAATTCCGCATGTACAACTGGAGCTTTCTCATTCGCCACAAAGAGCAACATCGCGACGTACTATGGGACTTGGGCATGTCTTCAGTGTGTCCTTCCATCGTAAAGACACTGAATACTCCTAACAACCGGGTCACATGATTAGCATCCTGATGATTTCCCTCCGGTCATTGCAAACGGCCCAATACTAGAGGCAGCAGTCCAGTCCCCTGTCGAGTCCCTCGAAGCGCAACTAGTACGTCGCAGTGGCGTCACGACTGACCACCTTGACACAATTATCCTCAGGTGTGAAGATGCCCTGCAGCCGTCCCGCAATCCAAATCCATGTCTGAACACTCTTTGAGACAAAGGCAAATTTGGTTAAGTTATCATATAGTCACGCGCACTTCGACCACTGTCGCCCCGCACGCAAAACCTTCCCAAACACAACCGTGTTTTTCGGCCCCGGCACAGCAGAGTATTGCGCACCAGGCCACTTCGCAGACCCATCATCAATTTGGGAAGGACGGTATCTTGATCCGTAGCGGGCAACCGAGCGGTGGAAGACACACTCGGACCATGGGTCCCATTCGGCCCATTCGACCGCGCAATGGACTTCTTCGGGGACGGGTACTTTGGGTTATACAATCTCCGGGTCATATGCCGGAGAACCTCTGTTCATGTGCGAGAATAGAGACGGGGGAGTGGCTCTTCTCCGCTCTGATTGCTGTCATGCACGGTAAGGTCGCTGGTAACATGTGTGTTTTGTTCGAGCGTATAGCTGGAATTGAGTAGATGCGTGCTAGTTGAATAGAGCGATCCTTGATGGTTTGAAAAAACTCGGGACATTTGAGATGCCCGATGGAAGTACGTTCTGTCTCCACACCGATGTTGCCGCTGCTCGCGATACACTGGCACGCATACGGGTGATGGAGACCGAACTAGGGGTGCATATTACGCTGGCTCACGATGCTACCTGGATGGAAGAAGGGAAGAACGCAGTGACACTGCTGTCGTTACTGGATGATAAATCTTGTGAAGATGTTCGCCACTCGCTCAGACAACAGCTGCCGTTGTAGTAGATTCAACCTCTGCATACAAGAATGTCTCTGCCCTCAGCATGACAGAATGGAACCAAGAATGCAATCAATACGTCATGAATAAATGCCAAATACCATATGTTGATATATTCACTGTGAAATACGTGCTAGCTGTGTCGCAGACAAGAGAGGACGACGATCTCGGTCACATGCGCTTCATTCACTTCACGTCCAGGGAAGAGCGTAGCTTAACTTCCACTAAAAAGTCACTGACTGCGTTTAAACAATCTCCAGCCTTGTCTCCGTAAACCTCATGGCCCCGCCCATGTATAATAACAAGCTTAGAGCCCTTGACCTGTCTCGCAACATCCAACTGCTCCTCCAAGCTAGTCGCCGCGCTCTTCGCCGGCGCAAGGATCAACATTGGAACCGAAATTTGCGATAGATACGCCCCCGCATCGAAGGTTGAGAGGAATTCAGCATACCCTGCAAGGCCCTCGCTCGAACTGGCTGCAATCTGCGACAGCCACCAGGCCTCATACTCGGGTTCCGATGCCGACAGAGTGCCCGGGACGCGCGCGAGACGCTCGCCCCAGCCCCTCGAGCCCAGTTGAAGACACGCCTGAGGCCAGCTCGGGTATCCGAATGCGAAGAGCTCGAGCGCTGCTGGTGGGAGATTGGTCGGGCTGGAGATAGTGGTCAAACTGTTTAGGCGGGAAGGAAACCTGGCGGCGAATGCTTCACCGAGCATGCCCGAGGTGCTCTCCCCGATGAAGTGGACCTTGGAAACGTTAAGCTGGTTCAGTGTGTCGACAATTTCGTCGAGTAGAGTGTCGAGCGTGTACGCATAATCATCTTCTGGCCCCGGGGCAGACGATTTGCCGTGTCCTCTGGTGTCCCGTCTGACGACTCGATAGTGCCGGGCGAGGAATGGAATCCAGTGGTACCAAAACGCAGAATGCCTAGCGAAACCGCCTTGTATTATGATTGTCTCGGGCTCCGTCCAGGGGTCTGTATAATCATCGACAACCACGTGTGTCGTTTGCCCGTTCGGGTGCTTCAGAAAGCAAGAGGTAGAGTTCGTTCGCACGTCCATAGCAGCCAAAAAAATGTGAGTATGTTGAGAAGCAGTATTGGAACATACTGAGAGGGTTTCTTTGAGTGGCAGCGCAAAGACAGGGACATGTAAATCCACTGTGGGGTATAAATCTGTACCCCACATAACACGTTCGATGCTAGCTGAGCCAGTTTCCCAAGGCATAAACAAACAAAAAAGAAGAAAGGAGAAGAATGACATCCTTATGACACCCAGATAAGTCCGAGGAAGATCACCGAGCCTATACAGTCACAGACCCATTCCATCAGTTTTGTCGCCAACATGGGGTTTTCACTACCAGCACCCTTTCCAGGGCAGACTTATGTCACCGTGTCTCCAATCAACGGAGGCCACATAACACTCCCAGAACGTACATTTGTCTCTCCCAGCGGAGATGCTGTAGTTACTGTTCCCTCTTTAAGCTTTCTCATCACCCACCCGGGCACCGGAAGCGAGAGAAAGCCAAGATACCTCGTCTTTGACTTGGGACTGCGAGCAAAGCTGAAAGACTACATGGAAGAGCAACAGGCACACTTGGAGTCGCGCCGACCGTACGTCCTGGGTCCAGGAGTCGCGCAGTCGTTGCAACGGGCAGGTATCAACCCTGGGGATATTGACACGGTCATTCTCAGTCATATCCATTACGACCACCACGGCGACCCTGCAGATTTCCTTAATGCGCAATTCTTCGTCGGGGCTGGCTCTCTCGACTTGCTTGAGAAGGGGATTGGGATTGAAGCATCACATCAGTACTTCGATCCAGATCTCTTCCGCAACAACCCCTATGTCAGGGAGTTTCCCTCGCCAGGCACAACGATATGGAAGGCCCTAGGGCCATTCGAAGCAACCCTAGATTTTTTGGAGGATGGATCAGTCTTTGTTGTCGATGCTCCCGGGCACCTGCCTGGTCATATCAATCTCCTGTGTCGCGTTGGCCCCGACAACTGGATCTATCTTGGAGGGGACAGTTGCCACGACCCAAGGCTGCTTACTGAAGAGCGGCAAATCGCGACCTGGAAAGATGTGCATGGGAATACAGGCTGCATTCATGTTGATAAGACGCGTGCAAAGAAAACTTTGTCGCGTATTCGCAGGTTGGAGGAAATTGAAGGGCACAAGGTGGAGGTGGTCATGGCGCATGATGTAGAGTGGTGGAACAAGAATAGATATCACGCTCTTGGATTATGAGCTGTTAATTTGATAGCAATGTGATGAGGAGGGTCGTCATAATCTACTATCCGTCCAAAACCGATTCTTTGTATTAGCCTCGCGCCCTCAACTTCGTTTCCCAGTCCTCGTCACCCCCAATGTACCGAAAAACAACCCGTGAGTCCAGGTCGCGACACCTCTCATCCTCACTTGCCTCTTGATAAACTTGCAACCCGGACACACCCAACCGTAACTGAGCACCAACGCGGTCTGCAGCCTCGACGGCCAGCGCAAAATCCTTTTTCATCAGCTGCACCTTAAAGCCACCCTGTTACCCCTTGCTAGCCGGAGCATTTGGACAGACATCTGGGACAGGATTCCACTTGTCATTGATTGTGCTCTGGGCAGTGCTGGTGGCAAAGACCTTGGCGAGCAGAGAAGGATTCATCCCAGACTGGATGCCGATGTTCATTGCCTCTGCGGTGGCTATCGCGATGAGACCAGAGAAGTAGTTATTGCAAAGCTTCGCCGTCAGGCCTAGCAAGAAGCTGCCACATGGGAAAATGCTTGAGCCCATGGAGGTCAGTAGGTCTTTCAGCAGTGTGAGTTTTAGGTCATCCTCCGCGCAACCCAACATGAATGTCAAGGTGCCAGCCGCCGCTCCTAATGACCCTCCGGAGACAGGAGCGTCGTAAAAAGCTGCGGTCTTAGATTTCTGCCGGACAGCCTCGCCAACGTCCGTCGAGGTCGCTGTGTCAGCAATCGACTAAGAGCTTGTCATCAATCGACGTTGTCAGCACACCTGCCCCCTCGTCAAGATACACGCTTCGTAAGTGCCTTCCCTATGGGACAATAGTAGACAGAATCGTCTGGTTGCAGCTTTGATTAGCGGTTTGCCCTTTTCTAATGCAAGTGATGCGTACCGATGATTCTGCAACCTCACGTGCGTTCGAGCAAACGTGCACCTTTGTCGGTTCCTCTTCTTCAAATTTCCGTAGAGCACGATCATCCACATCGTACACATGCAGCCGCGCTCCATCCTCGAACTTCTTCAATAGGTTCAAGGCCATGGGATATCCCATGACCCCTAGACCGATAAATCCTAGCTCCCGTGGCAACATGGTTTTGTGATTCCCAACTGATCTGTACAGACAGGTTTCGCAATAAGATGAGCAGAGGCTTTTGATGTGCATAATAACAGGCTCGTAACGGGGAAGTGGGGGAATTTGCATGTGGGGGTTGACGCCTCGTTCCCCTCAAGCCGGACTGCGACATATAACTGAAACAACATTTCATTTTCTGACATATTGCCCTACTGCAATTCCAATATCAGTCTGTCCGCAAACATGGCCGACCAAGAATCTTCCCTCAATGACGCGCACAAACGCCTCTTCAACGAGGGCCTTCGGATCCGCTACGAAGTCGCCGGAAAGACCTACGTTGACGGATCCTTATCCTCAGCATCCTCCTTCTCCCAGCCAATGCAAGAGCTCGTCACAGAGGCGTGTTGGGGATCCGTCTGGTCCCGTCCCGGGCTCGACCGCAAATCCAGGTCCCTGCTCAACATCGGTATGCTTTGCGCGCTAAACCGCGGCGCAGAATTAGCGGTCCATGTCCGTGGTGCAATTAACAATGGGCTGTCGGAGGTTGAAATTTGCGAAGCTCTGCTGCAGGTTGCAATTTATGTTGGCATGCCTGCAGGCCTCGAGGGATTCCGGATTGCAGAGAAGGTGCTACGGGAGATTAGGGAGGAAAAGGTGCCTGATTTTCAATAAGTGTGGGTGACCAGTTCTCGCAAATGGTAGCCTTTGGCTGACCAGGGAATATAACGATTATTCAACACATCTATTAGGCGGATATTACAAATGATCGTTAGATGTCATGTTTATATGATGCCTGCCGGCCGTAATGCACCTTCCTTGCGATGTACTTAATGAACTTCATTAAATGAACGTCAACATTTCTAGCTGCTCATTTTCGGAGTTGCTATCTATATATCTTTTGCAGTTAGGTAGCTGGCATAAGGAGTGTCGTCCGACAAGTCCCCGGAGGCTGTCCAATGCTTATGGATCAGCCGTTGATTCTCGATCTCGTCAGCAATAGCGACGCCCAAGTCTGCAGCCGAGATCCCCGTCAATCGGCCATCCAAAACGTGTTCCCCTTTTTGCTCTCCCTTAAGGGGAACATAATCTAGCGTCACTTCATATCGCCCGGTCCGTGGACCAGGCCTGTACAGCGGACTAGGCGACACAAACGTCCATGGAAAGGACACATTCCCCTCAAAGAACAGGAGGCTCGCTCTCCCAGCTTTGATATAGTCCGAGGCCCTGTCACTTTTCCGAATGGCCTTTTCGTATATCCTTATCGTGTCGATATCAGTTGCCGTGGCGGTGCCAGACTTCTCTGCCAGACATGCATTGCGGTAGGATCGTAGGGGGCCCCCGAGCGGGACTAGGCGCTCCTCCATGTAGCAGACGTGTGCGTCGCTTTCTGCAATCTGCTTGCGATACGCAAAGAAGAACCCTGGATCATCTGCCAGGGCCTCGTGCGTTCCGGGTACCACGAGACTGCCGGCGCCGCCTACAAAAACAAAGTACTTGACGCCCGCGAGTTTCACCGCGAGAATCAGTTTGCGGACAACCTCGATATACGGCACTACAACGAATAGACGTCAGACCACGACACGGCAACCGAGGGAGAGATAACTGGGGGGTGGGGTAGCTTCCGTACTATACTGTAATGCGTCTGCACCCTGCGTGTGAGGTCCGTATTCGCTGACCAGAGTATCGAGGCCGCGGAACGCGTCTGCTAACTGAATAACCGTAGATGCTTCAATGTCCAGCGGACGGGGTCTGTAATATTCATGTGTGCCGAAAGACTGCGGATTGCGGGATATACCCAAGACGGTATGCCCCCGACGGATCAATTCGGCTGTCAGGTATGACCCTCCGAATCCAGCGGGCCCGATCACGCCCACGAGCTGTGTCTGAAGGTTGCTGGTCTCAGACATGGTGTGTAAGTTCTTTGATGATTCGGCATGGAGGGTTTGGGCTGTTGATGCTCAGTGCGCTGCGGGCTTCCCCATAAGAAACCACAAGTGTATGTGGGGTGCGGGGAACATGTCAATAAGTATTCTTCTCCACGTTGCTCGCCAAAGGACCCCCTTGAAGCACACCTGATATAATATAGAAAGACCTGAAAGTTCATTTCAAAGCTACCTGAAAAGATAATATGTGCGCCGGGCTTTAGGGGCCAGGTTGTGAAATTTCCCTTCATACCAGAATTCAAATTTTATTACTATAAACACCTATAAGCATAAATTATTAGACCTAATAATAGACGTAATTGGGACACTAAAGGTAAATCTCTATATTTATAGAGCTAATTTCTACAAACATGAAGCAGTTCGACTGCATTATAACGCACAAAGCTAGCAGTCTTAAGTTACTGTCTTACCTACCTACAGTGACCGGACAAAAGTGTTAACACCCCCATAATAACCCGCCTTTCCCACCGCCTACTGTTCTGCCTATCTAAATCGCGTATAAAATTCCTGCTAAAACATTTTAAATATTTCTGAGAGCCCCGAATGCAAGCAATGATTCGATAAAAAGAGTTACATAGGCCTTACTATGCAGCGTTGTATACTAAATCGCCTGGTTTCAAAAAGTTTTTTGACTGGCAGAATATTACATAATCAAAGAGGGTGTTAACACTTTTGTCCGGTCACTGTACTCTAGAGTATCGTGGTCGTCGCCGCTGAGGGCGAGGGCGACGCTGTTGAGTTGTTACGATGCGTCTACAAGAAGGCCCGCATGAGAGCTCGAGTACGAGCGCATAAGCATATGAGAACAACCTGATATCAATACAGGTCCTGCCCAAGAGCCAGAGCGGGTTGGAGAAAGGTTGATCCGTGATACTCGGGTAGCTGATTAGATAAGCCGCACAACACAAGCAGGATCCTGGAAGAGGTCCATAGGAGCTCTTCAGTGATTATATTATCAATATCATGACAGGCGCATGTGTTGCCCTGTGTCGAGGTTATCACTCCATCCATCCAACCAGTATAAGCCTCGGCTTAACATGAGTCCTGTCGAGGCCGTTTTGTTCGTTATCTCTAATTCGTAGCTGAAGACCCAGACGCGTACAAATCCTGGGGAGTATACGCGTTGAAGATGGGGTTCCTTCATCTTGCAAGATATTTAAAATATCCTTGGTGTTTAGAGGAGGATGAATTTGAGTCACGCGTTCCTCAAGTGATTCATTTTTGATTTCGCGGAGGCTTTGATTGATGTTCGTTCTACTCTAAGAGACCGGTCCTGAGTGACTCCCGAGGTCTATGGTGTGAAATTTGGTTACTAAAATTGAATTTTCACAACCTGGCCGCGAAAACCCAGCGGAGAAAGTCGAGATAACCTCTACAGCCTGAGTTGTACGAACAAAAACTGCCTGGCTTCACTGCCGTAAGTTTTTGTGTGTAGGACGCTAGCAGATGCTAATCCTACCTAGATTAAAATCCATAGGATTCTTCCCTACTGGATATTCACAATTCATTCAATGGTGATAAGGGAGGATTCTGAGCAATCAAATACTTACTATTATTACGACCCATGTATCCTATTGGAGGGGAACAAGTTAGGATGGGACACTGAGAGCCAATCAAGTCCAAGAGCCTTTATTGGAATGCAAGTCATGTGCAGTCCTGTCGCTGCCCCTCCTTCGCTCAGAGAAAATGCGGAATTTGGATGAAGGGGCATGTATATTTCGCTGTAGCCGGAATGGCTGCTTCAGCCTTCATTCCATGTACTTTCTTATGTGAGCGATCCATTATTTCACGACTAAAAATTCAAAATTACTGGCCGGAAGGCCTTTCTTCTTATTTTTAATAGCTGTACTACTATGGTTAGAATGGGTCATGGTACTGTAGTGATTGATCTCTCTACCGAATCATACTATTCTTCCATTGAGAGTTATAGTAAGGGTGATTAAAGAGATCAAGGCTATGTGAGTAGTTAGTATGGTATCAAAGTTTATGATGATATTGGATCCTATGGGTGCTATGGAGATGGAAAGAAGCTAAAGGGTGAGAGATGAGATAGAGCGCAGCTGAGGGCAAGGACCCATTAAAGTGGGTCTCATTGAAGGGAAAACTTCTTTATTACTGTTATTTTTCCATATAATAGGGAACTTAGAAGTACTTTTCATACTATTCCACTCCAAATTTTTCGCCTTTATCACAAATATACTTTTGATACATAGAAAGAAGAAAACATCGAGAAGAGAGGGAAATGGCCATGAAGATAAGCTTGAAATTTAAAATCCAGGCCGAAACGGAACTGGTGCGGGGTACACACGGGGATGTAAACCCCACACTTTCTGACCAATAAGCCTGTGTAATAAGGCGCCGGATCCGGTCAGTTCTTTATACGGGCCGGGTTACGATTTTAAAGACCGAAGAATCCACCAGGCCGACCCTTATCAAAGCAATTCTAGCGGTTTTAACATGCTCTAGTTATTTTAATATGTCGTGGGTTATTTGCACAGTGTATTATAGCAGGCGATGCCTGCAATTTCATCTTAGCGGTCACGGCGCAGTCAAGATAACCCTCAGACATCAGCTTATTATACAGATATAGCTTTCATTCCGCATAGCCGTTACCATAATATATTATATGACCATTGACTGGAGCCTGCCCCGCTCCTGAAGCCCTAATTCCTCAGGTATGGTTTGTGTCAATTGGCCTTCCTAGAACTCTCATCCTGTCCTGGAATAGCTTCTTATACCTAGGTCTATAATAGCAAGATGATTCGTCCATTTCGGTAAATGAATTAGCCGTTAATTTCTACTCAGGCCCACTATATTCAACTGCCGGTAAATATATTTTGCGCCCCAGCAGGAAACAGGTTACAGAAGTATAATTAGCGCCCTGTAATCACTCCAGGAGGATGCCTATATCTCCCTTTTTCCACGTACCACAGATTGAAACAAGCATGACCTCCAAGATCTTCAACGTTGGTATTGTTGGTTACGGCCTCAGTGCCAAGATCTACCAGATTCCCTTCATAAACGCGGCGAAGAACCTCAATCTTTATGCTGTCGTTCAGCGGACCCCGAAGCCCAATGACGATGTCGAGCTGGATTGGCCAGGGATCAAGAGCTACCGTAGTACGGAGCTGATGATCCAAGATCCTGAAGTTGATGTTGTTGTTGTGACAACCTCCCCGGACTCCCACTTGGAGCTGGCGAAATTGGCCTTAAGTGCAGGAAAGCATGGTAAGTTGATGGTTCTTGAAAATTATCTTTGGATGCAAAGGAATAATTGCTTAGTCTGCTTCCTCTAATTTCACTCAGCTAACAACTTTGAATCACTAGTCGTTGTCGAAAAACCGTTCACACCCACATATGAAGAAGCCCGGGAGCTCATGGAGCTCGCGAAAAAGCAAAACCGTCTGCTGACAGTTTATCAGAGTATGTTTCTCGTACTGATATTGTTGGTCATAAGATGAATAATATCTAACCCGAAATTTTAAATAAATAGGCCGACGATGGGACACCGACTTCCTCACGCTGTCCAAGCTTGTCCAGACCGGCTCTCTAGGCAGAATAGTGGAATTTGAGACCCGGTTTGAGCGCCACGTACCTGCAATCCCGGGTTCTGCGTGGAGAACCAAGGCCATGCCTGGTGGGGGCGCTATCTACGACTTGGGCGCCCATCTCATTGACCAAACAGTCCAAATTCTCGGCCTGCCAAAACGACTTACTGCTTTCCTCGGTAACCAAAGAGAGGGGCAGAGTGGCAGCGACGATTCATTTACCGTGCTCATGCATTATGATGGACTCTTGGCCACGATCAAGGCAGCTGTCGTCAGTCCCCAAGAGAAGCAGCTAAGGTTTTGGGTGAAGGGAACGCTGGGCACATTCAAGAAGGTAAGTGAGAACATAGTGCACATAATTGATACAGGAATTGATCTCAGCCTACTTACAGTTCCACTTCGATGTGCAAGAAGAACAACTGAAGTCTGGCATGCGCCCGGGTGACCAGGGGTATGGTCAGGAACCCAGTGAACGATATGGTACATTAACCTCAGTCCAGCCTGATGGCACGTTCAAGAGTGACGCTGTTCCAACTGTGGATGCGCCACTTTATACCGATTTTTATAATAAACTTGCGAAGGCTATGGCTGGCAAGGGTGACGTACCTGTGGATCCCACGGAATCTGCCACGGTCATTCGGCTAGTGGAGCTTGCCGTGGAAAGCTCCAAGACTGGCCGAACATTGGACGTTTAATATTGATGGATCCTCATTGATATACTAATCTTCTATCGACCATTTGCAACAATTAATCAAACAATGATTCAAATATCTTTACTTAATAAGTAGAGTCATAGGTAATAGTGATATATATACTAATGATACATGCATACATGTATATGTATATATATGTACTGAGATTACCCTCAGATACCTGGTCTTCTACTATACTAGAGGCTTTTCGCTGCGTCTTTCGCGCAGCGCCTACCTAGGTATTATACTATATCTCCTAGTATATCTCCTCCAATATCTCTCACTCAGTTTCCTACTCAGTATCCTACTTTGTCTCCTGCCAAATCTCTTAGCAAGTAATTTACTCGGTCTCTTCCCCCGACTGATATCTTCTTTTTTACCG
Source organism: Penicillium lividum (assembly GCA_028828245.1). Classification (NCBI taxonomy): domain Eukaryota; kingdom Fungi; phylum Ascomycota; class Eurotiomycetes; order Eurotiales; family Aspergillaceae; genus Penicillium; species Penicillium lividum. The sequence continues at coordinate 146,052 of JAQJAG010000005.1, forward strand.
CATTAGTCAAATAGTCGAAGTACTCCCTAAAATCATAAGCAACGAACTGGAAGGAAGAAAAGAGAAGTGAAAGTAGAAGGGAAAAATAAAAGTCGGGTGGAGTTTTTGAACGAATATCCAACAAGTCCACAGTGTACCCAAGTAAAAGAGGGTTTGTTGTCTTAATTCGCCTGTATTTAGATATTGGTTCGGTATATGGTGCGGGTAGTTAACTCATGCGGATTGATCAAAATGGTGAAAGTGCTGTAGTTACTTTTATCATTCTCCGGCTAATTCTTCCGTTAAATTTTCAGCCATAACTTTGACGTACAAGCTCACATTCTCCCAGTATACCATAATTGGCTAATGAAAGCGTCCGCTGTCTGTAAACAGAGAAGCTTGTCCATGTATGATGTTTTTTTTTTTTTTCGAACCTAGTTAGCTAGTCACATTTTGCCGTGATCCAAAATTCCTCTTACAATGAAAACAGCGTTTGAAGTATTTTTAGAATGGGATCTTTTTAGGATTTGCAGACTTTAGAAATATATTAAAAATTCTAAGAGATTACCCCTGAATATTTCGACCCACTGGCCGACCGGAGAGTTAAATTAAAATAGTGTGTCGATGTTTCTGGCATTTGCTCCTTTCTAGCGCCGTCAACAATGCCATGGAATGCCACGATGGCACGCTATTTTCTGGCTGTCCGGCGCTTATAAATTGTGAGTTATCACCTAGAAAAGTAGATAACTCACAGCCAAAGATAATCTATTACGGAGACTTTATTATCTGTTAGCACATTCAATCTTCAAAAAATTCATTCTTCTGACCGAGCATGATGGCCATAACACTTCGCACTCTTCTTCTTGCGCTAGGCTTTGCCTTTTCGGCCACCGTGAACGCAAACCCTTCAATGATGACGGGAGAGCCCGAATCTCAACCGGCAGGAGACTGTACATCACCCTTGAACTGCGACTCCATCATCCATGACTAAAATTTACTGACAATACGCAGGTATCGCGTGGTATTCCGCTCAACTCCATGCGCCTCCGGAGACCTGCAACGACGTTGTCAGCATGCATCCCGGGCTCGACTTAGCGACCTTTCTTAAACTGAATCCTTCAATTCACCCCTGGTGTGATAATATGATGCTCGGCCAGAAAGTCTGTATCGCTACTCAAAACTGTCCTAAGCCGGCAGAGCCTACTCCACCACCGGAGACTAGCTCAAAGCAGTGGAAGACTAGTACCACTCCAAAGGCGCGGGAAAGCAGCTCCATGGGTTCTCATTGATCGCAGTGAGATCTCGTTCGACTGCGCGAAGTCTCAATGGTGAGATTCAACTTTCTCTATTGAAGCGGCTTTTCTTGGTGGCATTTCTAGCCTCTTCAAAACGGTCTTTTAATACTGAATTTTCAATAAGACAAGAGTGGATATGAGAGTGATCCTTAATGTACTGGAAGAGAGATGGTCAAAATTTTGGGGTAATATGACTTGGTAGATGTGTTTTACGCTAGCTCGCTGTTTAAGGCCCAATGATCAAATTACTACTAATTGCTACTCTATACCATCTAATCCTGCCGAATCTAAATTTGTATTCACTTCCATTGGTGAGCTTGAGTGAAGGAGAGGGCAAGCTGTGGCCTAATCATCATGCACATGTGTACAGAATACTCTATCTATATGGATTCACATGTTTCTTTGTCCATTGTTCTTTACATAGTCTATAGCATATTCCGGTCCTCAAATCTGGCTTAGCCTTTCTCTTTCCAATTTTATAAAGTTTCCCTCCACTGTGTTCTCTCAGTCAAATGTACCAATTCTTTCCTCTTCCCAGAATCTAAATAACCTTATCATATTACCATTATGAGATGATGATGTTGGGACTCGCTCCTACGAGCTTGAACACGGAGAATAAGACTATTTAATTAAGTGAGATGACTCGGACATTACGCTTTTATGTGTTTATATATATATATATATATACAATGTCAAATCCAATTTCAAGTTTCTTACAACTTCATCGATTGGAGATCTGTGAGCCTCAAACACGTAATCTCCCTGAATTACTAGAAATTTCATTCTGATTGAATTACAGGGCAAGCCTCACTGGCTCGGAAGGATAGCAATAAACTTATTCAATACTCATCTGTAAAGAAATATACTAATTTGGAATGTTTGTTGGCGTGCTCAGATATGGCTACATTTTTTAGGCTCCACCAAAAGGCTTGGCAGATGACTAATTCTGATTGGTCCACCACAAACTTCAAAGCTTGAGAATCTGTCTCTTAAACCTCACCCCTCGGCCCTCAAATTATTCACTTCCGATTTAGTAAGAGAAGATATGCTGGCTGGATCGGCTGTCAGCCGGAAACGCCCTGTGACAGCTTGCATGGAATGTCGTCGCCGGAAACAAAAGGTGCCCCTTGCCGGGTTGGCCCCCACACCTGCATGGTTAAGAATGCCGGGTTTTAGGTCACCAACCCACCAATAGTGCGACCGAGAGAAGCCCTGCAATAATTGTATCACAAGAAAGGTCTCGTCAAGATGTATGTATGACAATTCAACAAGGTAAGGAACCCTCACTAGGCATTCAAAAATCTTTATATCTTAAAATTTCCGCTCCCTGTAGCTCTGATGAAGTGCCCATAACTGTGGTTGACATGCGATCGCTGCATGACCTGCCATCCACAACAAATGATGACCGCAACCAAACTTTACCCTTGGACCGACTGTTCCAAGATGAAATTGGATATTCTCGTGTTATGGAAGGGGACGCTTTGTCAGGATTATACGGACTGAGTATACAGCCCATTCCTTCATCGGTGCCCGCGGCTTACGGAGATCAAGCGTCTGATGGGAGACTACGGAGATGTCCAGGCTCTGAACTCCAAATATGTCTCATCTTTGCCTGCATCCACAATCTCAAGCCTTTCAGATATCTGCGGAAAATTACCACCTCAACCAGTTATGCGGAAACTCATCGAGACTTACTTCACAGAGGCTAGCTGGTATTTTTGGGCTAACTGGTATTTTGGCCTACTGGAGAAGCATTACTTTGAGAAGCTTTACAGCTCCTGGTGTACTCTCACTACAAATGGGCAATTTGGCGACAAATATCACGTGACCAGATGCACTTCCCGGCGCTTCTGTTCTAGGTTCTTGCTATTGGTTTGCAGTTTGCTCCAATAGATGTATCCTATGTTCAGGCTTTGGGGGTAGACAGTTTCCGTGAACATGACCGCCTCTCCAGTGGACTTTCTACAGGGGGCATGCAAATTGTACACATTGTTGGCCGAGATGATTCCACAATGAATACCGTGCAGAATGACTTGATTAGGGCACTGTGGCTCAAGAACTCTAGCCGTGGGAGAGAGGCATGGCAAATACTAGGCGGTGCGATCAGGTGGGCTTGGTCATAGATATTTAAGCGAGTTCTTGCTGACAGTTGCTCTATAGAATGGCTCAAGATTTAGGACTTCACCAGCAGTCAAGGGTTATCCAAAAAGTAAGGTCTACAGTCGATGAAACACTCAGTCAGCTCTTGTACGATGAGTACAAACGAAGGTTATGGGTGAAAGTATTCTCCTGGGATAGGTTAGACTCTCTTGGTTATCGCGACAACAGTCGGTGCTAAAAGAAAAGCCAGCCACATGGCATTCACTTTAGGTCGACCTCGAGCAATCAATAGCAGTAATTGTACAATAATGCCCCCAGTAGATCGTGACATACCGGCAGATCCAGCGACAACCGTGCCAATGGCTTTATTCCCGCAAGAACCTTCCTCATCTTTCACACCCCATCTCTTTCAGTATGCTGTCTGTCAACAGATTCATGAGGCGATGTCACTCGGCATACAAAAACCCCACCTCGAAGATTACACCTTAGTCAACATTCTTCACGGGCGCATCTTATCCTTATTGAGCAATTTGCCACCGGTGCACAGGGGGACACATCCTGGGATGCAACTCATCCCCATATTCCTAAACAGCGCCAGCAAATATCAACTGCGGCGAATTCATTTTTATTGGCCTTGCACAGACCACATGCAAAAGCATACCCGGCCAGTTGTAGCGCTGCGATAGAAGCGGCGCTTTCCACCTTGGATGCGCAAGAGCGCCTGTTTGATCTCATGGCTACAGGGTACTATAGTATTTATGCCCTTTCTGTTTACACCGTCGATGCCGCTATCTTCCTATCCGTCACTACCCTTGAATACCCTCCTTCAGATCCCAATATATCCCATCGCATCTATGGTGCGATCGAGCAGGCCACACGTCGTCTGGAAATGGCGCAGGAAAGGGTTTCGTTGGCGAGATCGGGGTTGCAAATTTTGCAAATTTGCTATCCAAAATTGCAAGCATTTTCACGATCTCAGTCACATGTTCCTATGAACACGGTTTCTCTGCCTGACCTGGTTGTGAACGGCATCTCTTCCGACCAGTCCCGAATTGAGGACCTGCCCACTCATTCTCTGGAAGACTTCACAAATATTCACAAATCTCACTGAACCCAGAACGCTGTCAATATTTGATACTAGCCAATTTGACAGTGCGGTCATGTTTGAGGATATCACGGTCTCGAATTTTAATCTTGAATTGTGGGAGCAACACATGAGTGAAACGAATGGGTTGTAATAATATTGACAAGTCGACACCTCAACTCACGATCCTGGCCTCGAAGTCAGAGTAGACTGAATCCAAGATTTTCAGCTTCAAAATATTTCTTGTTCGCCATATATTTAGGCAAGATCGTTATATGGTTAAATTGTCTGATGGGGCACTCAGTAAGAAGAATTGATGTAATGTGTTGAATAGCATTTACATAGGTCTACACTGGTCTCATGGATGCGGGAAAATCACTCTTACCTAAACACCACACTCAACTGACTTGTAGCTAGTCAGCTAGTCTTCATGTCGTATCCTTTTACCTCGGATGCTCATTTGTTCACTTATTTCTTATTCATCAGCTATGCAGGAATTTCATAGATTGGGTATATCATTATCAACCTGCTACTAAAGCTATTCAACAAACGCAAATAACCTGAGATCTAATATATAAACAATTCTCCATGCAAAACTCTATATATGTCGTCCTGAATCGTTTTCATCATCCAACAGGACGGAGATATCGATCTGTTTAGTGATACCTTTGCCAAAATGGACCTGCGTGAGGGAATACGGGGCAACGGTGGTGAAATTATTGGTGCTCTGATCCAGAATACGCTCCAAGCTGTCATTTTTCGTGTGATATGATTTGATAATTTGCGCGCGCCTTGAGACTGGAGAGACTTGTTTGGGCCGGTCGAGCGACTAAGTTCATATGATCGTGGGAAGCCATCACTGGAAATCTTTCTCACAGATAAGGTTATCAGGGACCAATGCGCGGGATAGACCAATTGGAGACATAGACTTCCCAGGATCCGTAGTTGATTACGTTCTTGAGTGTAAACATTCAGGGAAATATTGAAATATCTATATGGTTCGGGGGTCGTCCTTGGCAACATCAACGTAATTTCTTGATCATCTTTCAGCTTTTTGGAATGGATGGTTGAATTCATGTGCTTTGTCTTTATAACCAAACCACGCTAGGCCTGTTTTTCTTGCAAGCTCTGGAACAATAGACGAGAATATGGTGAGAAATTAATTTAGAATTTGAAGGCATATGTGATTGCTGTGGGAAATTTGGGAAGATTGGTGAATAAAGGCGTGTCCGATTTCCAATACTCGCATTTGAGGGCGCTCGGACTATTGCTTGAGCTACGCACTGTTCTCCATCCATTCCATTATCTTATTTCTTTGCAAGGCCGGGATCAAACTGCCATCTACATTTTGCCCTGGTAGGCAAGTTTTCCTCTCGTCGAAATGTCTGCTTTTACTGGTGAACTCATATATTCGAGTTTTGTATGGCGCGACTTTTAATTTTGAAGAGGGTAGTTGAATTTCATCTTCGTAATCTTCAGTGCGATGAGTTAAATCCATAAAGCACATGATGATGAAAATGACCTACAGCAGTGAAGGAAAGACCCAGACCCACCGAAAGGACATATGTTTTGTGAAACGTGACAGGTTTTGTCTTGGCGGGAATGGAATCTCAACAACCTCGCTCAAAACAATGATGGAAAAGATGCGTGGCGTGGAGCCGGTCCTTTCCGGCCCGAGAAACAGAATCAAACCAGTTCTCCGACCCTGGGCGCATGTTTTTTATTTTTTATTATTTTATAGAAAATTTGCTCAAATGAAACCCTGAAATTCCATGGTTGCCACCTCGGAGTCAGCTTACCATGATCAGCCTAGCTCCTAGTGATATCTGATCCGTCGGCTTAATTAACCCTGATTATCGGCGCAACTGCCAAATTGGGTTCTAAGCGGGCAATCAATCCAAGGTTCGAGTCACAGCGGGTGTAGATTGATAAGAGCTGACACGCAGGAAAACCCAAGTGGAGTTTTGTGGAGCCTACTAGATTTGATGTCAAGCATAAACATTTGGACCGAGTGCTTACGTTCAGCCACAATTAAATAATAGTCGGCCCGCTGCACGTTTGGTTTCCCCCCCCCCCCCCCATTTTTCCCATCTTCGCAGTTTATACAAATTTTCCCTTCCACACTTCCAGGTTGGTTCGACATCATGGGCTCGGTTGTGGATCGACTGAAGGGCCGCAAAGTAACTCAGACTGTGGACGATGTGCATCCCGTTGAGAATGATGCAATTCCTGACTCCGCCAAGCTGGAGTCGACCAGCCAAGCTGAAACCCATCCAGATGAGGTCACCAAAGAAGCTCAGATCGGTGTTCAAAAGGCAGAAGCAGCTGCTATAGTGTGGAGCAAGAAAGCTGTCTACATAATCTATGGATGGTGAGTGTATAAAGACCCGTCTTGGTAGGAATATGGTGCTAACAAAACGGATTAGGATCTGGATTTGTTACTTTATGCTATCCCTCCATGAATATATTGGGAGTAATGTTCTGTACTATGCGTACAGCAAGTTTAACTCAGCTCCACAAGTGACTACGTATGAACTCATATTCAGGAGGTGTTGACAGTTCTAACTAAATGCTCAGGGCTTTCATCTTGGCTAACATTATTGGTGGAGTACTTAAATTACCCATTGGCAAACTCCTTGGTTTATGGGGCCGTGCAGAAGGTCTGATGGTCTTCTTGGTTGTCTATCTCGTGGGTATGATACTTCTTGCTGCCTGCACTGGTCCAAAGTCCTTTGCTGCTGGGTATGTCTTTTACTGGGTCGGATTTGACGCCATTTACTTGATCTTGGAGATTTTCATCGCGGATACGTCGGGCATGCGAAACCGAGCTTTCGCCTTTGGCTTCTCAACAACTCCATACATTTGCACCGCCTTTACGGGTCCACTGGCTGCCGCCTCATTTCTCAAAATTGGCGGTTGGAGATGGGCATATGGCGCGTTCTGCCTCATTCAACCCATTGTCTTTGCGCCACTGATCATCACCTTCAAATATTACGAAAATAAGGCCCGGAAAGAGGGTATCCTCGTTCGGCAAGCAAGCGGTCGCACTGTCTTTCAATCTATCATTCACTACATCCATGAGTTTGACGGTAAGCCTGCTTCTTCGGTTGACTTTCGAATAATGTGAACTAAAAAGATGTATCAGTCATTGGAGCACTGATTTTGATGGCCGCTTTCATCCTATTTCTCCTGCCCTTCAGTCTGGCAACCTACGGTCGGACACAATACAGCGACGCCTCATTTATTGCTGAAGTAGTGGTGGGCTTTTGTTTATTCTTTGTCTTCTTCGGGTGGGAACGCTGGTACGCCCGCACACATTTCATTCCTTACCAACTTCTGCGCGATCGCACTATCCTGGGCGCATGTTTTGTTTCAGCAATTCTCTACTTCAGTTTCTACTGCTGGGACAGTTACTTCTACTACTTCGTCATGGTGGTTTACAATCTTGATGTCAAACTCACCGGCTATATGACTTCCATCTATACCATTGGGTCTTGCTTCTGGTCTCCTATTTTTGGGCTGTGGATCAGAGGAGTCAAGGAATTCAAATACTCCTGTCTCTTTTTCGCCGTGCCTCTCATGCTTCTGGGATCCGGGCTTATGATTCATTTCCGAGGACAGGATGCCGACATCGGGTATGTGATCATGTGTCAAATCTTCATTGCATTCTCCGGTGCTATGCTTGTGATCGGCGAGCAAATGGCTGGCATGTGTGCATCGGACCGTGATAGCATTCCGATCATTCTTTCGATGATTGGTCTATTTTCGAATGTTGGCGGTGCGATTGGAGATGCCGTGGCCGCCGCGATTTATACAAACACCTTCCCTCAGGGCTTGCGTAAGGCCCTTCCCGCAAGTGCTGAATCGGAATGGGAATCCATTTATCTCGGCGGATATTCCTCGCAGTTGGGTTACGCTCCTGGAACAGAGATTCGTGATGCTATCAACTTCGCGTGGGGATACACACAAAAGTACGAGGCAATCGCAGCTACCTGTTTGGCTGTTCTGCTGATTCCAAGTATTCTTTTGTGGAAGCACTACACTGTTAATCAAAGTCAAAACAAAGGCGTGACTATATAATCAGACAGGGCCATTTGGCAGGCTTGCCAGTGCCATATGAATGTGGAAATACGCAATGGCACGGTCGTCCTCGGCATTTCCAGAGGCTATACTCCTAGATCATGCTTGTAATCGAAAAATTGGATGCTTGATACAAGAATCCGCATGATGAGGAATGGGATTTCACATTGGCAGATTTTATGTACACGGTGTGTTCACAGATCTTAGGAAGAAGGGGAATTCCACCATATATTTGATGTTTATTTGTTACTATCACTTTAATTGGAGATAATGGGAACTTTTCAAAATCACGGGGCTTGACCTAAGAATCCTTCCAGAAGTGCGGCAGCCATTAGGAACGGCTCCGGCGAATTAAACTACCCCCGATGGAGGTGGCTACCGAAGCTCTGTGTAAATTGGCTCGGTGGATCTCGGCTATCCGACTCTCAACATTCGATTGCCTTGGCAGCTTTGCGAAATGAAAGAGAAAGCTCTTTCCCAATTCCAAAACTTGGTCATAATCCGGCTCCCGTCGAAGACATTTTGTGAGGGTGACGCCTTGTTTTCTGAGGGGGAGAGACTTAGCCAACAGGTATTGGAAGGGTGGTTTGAAGCGGATTGGAGGGATTATGGCTTGTTTCCAGATTATCCTAATACAGGGGAGTCAGGAACCCAAGTTGGACCTGTTCCAGAGAGGATGATGTGTCTCGTCTCTCGGCTATCGGATGTTAAGGGCTGAGTTCCGATGTTTCCGGTGCCAAGAGAACCCTTCACTACCTCGTGACTACAAGAGCAAGGACTATCAAATTATTATACAGTTGATATCGATTATATGTACTATAGCTATTATGTGTGCTATTTTGAATGAAAAAAAAATTATCCAGAATCTCGCTTCCGCCATCCATATGCAAAATATCATTCCTCAGGAATCGTTGCAAATTTGTTCAGTACTTGCTTCAGTGCGGGCCGTCGAATGGGTTTGCTGGATTGATGTTAGTGAACGAAGTGTTGGACTAATCACATATGATCTCACCTAATGAACATGTCCATGCCTGACTCCATGCAGTCCTTGACATTGCTCTCGTCTGCAAAAGCACTCAATGCCACAATTGGAGCAGAATAACCCATTTCCCGGATAAGCCGTGTGCTTTGGATTCCGTCCAGGTTGGGCATCTGGATGTCCATGAAAATGAGGTCAAACACGGTACCTGTTTCCATATTGGATTTCACAGTGTCGTAGGCCTCTTGCCCATCTTTGACCATCGTCACATCATAAACGTCTTCAAGCGCGAGCATCCTAGCCAGAGTTAGTATGTTCCCATTTCAAGGATACCATGGTGTCATACCGTCGAACCACCTCCTGGTTCACTTTATTATCCTCAGCGACCAAGACTCGGGTCTTTCTGGAACCTTCGTCCATTTCAGGCTTGCCTTGACTTGATGTCTTGAGATGAGGTGGAGGTGACTGGGGGGATGAAGGTACCGTTGGCGTGAAGAATGGCTGGCTGAGACCGACCAGTCTAGGCTGGACAATGTCTGACTTGTCGAAGTTAGCAGTGATAGGCTCGCCTTTGAGTGATCCTTGGTTTGAAGGGGTGCGCGCAGCATTCGAGAATTCCTCCAAGGATAAAACACTGGGCGTTCGTGATCCTGGATTGGAATTTTGTACACTTGGGGCAATCTCCTTAACAAATCTTAATGGTAGTCGGAGAGTGAATAGAGAGCCCTTGCCCTCCTCGCTCTCCACCAGAACAGTGCCACCCATAATTCGAGACAGCTGCGCACAAATACTGAGACCAAGGCCAGTTCCTCCGTACTTGCGATTCAACGACAGGTCCCCTTGGACGAAAGGCTGGAAGATAGCCCTTTATAGCGTAACATTAGTACAGTGATAGAGTTACTAACAAGGATGTTGGTGTTGGGTAAACTCACTTGTGCAGGTGGTGAGGAATGCCGGGGCCGTTGTCGCGAACCTCAAACAGGAATACCAACGGACGGGGGCTTGATTGATCGGAAATATTATCCTTGGCCACGTGCATGATGTTTTCGATTTGATCTGAAGAGGACTGTCGGCTGTTGAGGCTTAAGGTTCGAAGGGCAGGAGGTCTCTCTTTGGTTGCGGAGCCATCACTGCTAGACTCTTCACCAAGACAACGAATCCAAACCTCCACTTTCCCATTCTCTGGCGTGAACTTTAAACTGTTACCCACGAGGTTGATCAAAACCTGGAGAATACGATGCTGATCGCCATAGAGCACCATGTCCATAAGCTTCACCGGCGAGGGCTTGCCCACTAAATCGATTTGGTGGACCGGGTCTAGACAGAACGTAGCAGCTCGTTCATCAGAGGCATGGCTGCTTCCGGTGACGCAGTGAATGCTGAAATCGATATTCTTCTCGTGTACCTGGTTTTGGAAGATGATGGCGAGCTGTGCCCTGACGTCAGATAATTTGAACTCCTTCTCCTCCAGCTGGATGGCCTGTTCAATTTGGTTCTTGCTGAATGTCAACAAATCGTTCAGTAAGTGGAGAAGAAGGTCGCCCGACTGATAGACAACCTGTAGGGACTTCTTGATTCGTGAAAGGTCATCCTCTCCCATACAGACAGCACACATTCCCAAGATTCCGTTCAATGGTGTTTTGAGCTCGTGGGATATGTTAGCAATAAAGAGGGTCTTGCTCTCGTTCGCGGTTTCGGCTGCAAGCTTTGCTTTCTCTAGCTCTCGGGTCCGCTCGATCACTCGCTCCTCTAGTCGATTGTATTGGATGGTCAGCTCATCTGACATTTCATTGAATGTTTTGGTGAGTTCCGTCAGTTCGTCTGTCACAAAGTGGCGGCGCTCCTTGACTCTGCGTGGAATCTGAAAGGGACTCTGGGCCCCTTGGGCGATGACCTTGGGGGTGCTGTTCAGCCTCTCCAATGGACCACGAAGGCGTTTGATCAGAGCAAAGGGATGTTTCTCGTTGCCTTCACTTTCCACGTCTCGCAGTGCACTCTGAGTTATGTCTGTTTCATCTTGTCCCGATCGCCTTCCGTCGGGCAGGGGTGCGTATTGCGAATGCACTGATTTGCTTGCGGCCTCTCTTAGGCTTCGTATAGGCGCCGTCCAGAAGTGGGTCATCAGCGGGACGATCAAGATTATTAAGCCAGCAACCCCAAAAACACAGGCAAGGATGATCTTCCTCAGCCGGACCACTTGAGAATATGCCTCTGAGTGGGTCTCCTCCACCAGCAGGATCCATTGAACCAGGCTGCTTTGTGGTCGAATTGCCCCAACCGCCACAGTCTTGTTTTTTTCGTTCTTCGTCGTCAAGTCGCTGATGGCCTTGTCGTCATCCGCGTACGATTCGAGCATCAATTTCAGGGCTATCGGGTATTGTAAGAGAGTGAACGAGTCGGTGGTGGAAATACCGAGATGGCGGTTGGTCTGTCCTGATGTGGGTGTAGGTTGGAAGACGTAGTGTACCTCCGCTTGCTTGAGGGCGTTCGTATCTGGAGCAGACGTTGCCGAGGCGGGTTGGGCGGTGGAGGCAAAGGTATTTTCAGGTCTCGAGGGACCGAGGAGAAGGGCTTGACCCGTAGTGCCCAGTCCATCTGTCGAGCTTAATACGCTCTGAAGATTTGCAGCGCTGGCAACGACCCTATCCGGAACCCGACATTCATCAGTATTAATCACAAGATCATGGAATATAGGATTTCCCACGTTATAAAACCCAATAGATCGGTGTTACTGGTGTTGTTGATGATTGGGAGTGTTAGAGACATCAAGGAGAAGGAGGTATTAATTGCGAGTGGACCCAATAGCAATGCCGACGTTAAGCCAAGAGGGTAATCCTGGAATGCATGAATGGTTGTTGAGCCGTTGGTTGAGGTGCTGTACGTCAAATTGGGGTAGAGCGTGGGCGGATATCCCAAGCCATCATCTCCAAATTGTACGTAGGTCCCGTTCGAATAGGTGTATGGGAGGTTGAAATGAGGTGTGTTGTCACCAGTGACATTGAGTAGCCGACTGGTATAATTACTTAACCCGTTTGACCCCTCACTGGAATATACCGAAGCTTGGTAGAGATCAATATATCCTCGGCTTCCCAAGGCCGACTGAACATCCTCAGTAGAGGTCACCCAGTTGCTTGCCGAGGTATTTCCAGCGTAGTAGCGTCTTAGAGCCGACTGGACCAGCAGGCGCGTGGCAATTGTCTTACAGGTCACTTCCACGAGATCGAGGCTGGATGCGATTTGGCTCGCCTTGATGGTCGCAACAAGCTCTAGACTGTTCGATCTGAAGCACAGTCAGCAAGCTGTTGGATTGTCACGGATTAGGATATGTCTTACTCGACACCAATAACAAAGTCATATGTGGTAACCCACTACAATAAAGAGCCGATTAGCTTGTCGAACTCGTCGATTTCTTCTCCTACCCCCGATATCCTTACTGTCGCAATCGCTAAAACGGCAATCCCCAGTAATGTGGTCAACAGAACCAGCAGCGCGAGCTGCACGGCGATAGGAATGCGCATCCCACCGCAACGTCTTCACCGAAGTTCATGGATATTAGAAGTCGCGCCTTCAAGCACGAATGTGTGTCGAAGTTCCAAAAAAGGGAGATATTTGAGGATGGAAAAGGCTAGAAGGCTACGGGCGCCAAGGGGGGGAGGTTAACATGGTAATAACCTTCGCCTATGGGCAATTTCGGCTGGAAATGTTTCACGGGAAAACGGATCTAGACTCGAATAGATTAGTTGTCACAGTACAACACTAGTCTTATATAGGTTTAGCGGGTGTTTACCGCAACTGAAGTGACTTTAGCCGACGAGGGGCCAGACCATTTACTGTAATTGGAGTACGGAGTACTCCGTACTCTTACAATTTCCTTGATTTACTGTAGAGGAAATTTCAAAAATTCCTTTACACTCCGTGGTTGCCTTTCGCCACTTTCATAAAATCCACTTCAATTTCAAACGAGAATTCGGTCTTCGCTAACGTCGCTAACGGCTAACGCCGAAGCCTGGGCACAAATGTGGAGGAAATTGTGATTCGCATAAAAACGCCCGCCACAATACACTAGGATAATTCGTACATAAAAATGGTTAAAAGCATGTTATTCATAACTTGGAAACTCAAGCGATACTGTAAAGCCTTGACACTTTTATCTTGAATCTTCTCCACATCACTCAACCCCCCGCACTTCCCCCGCGCACAAGATACAATCTCGATTGTCCCATTGATAACTTGAATTAGATGTTTAGGAATCGAAAACGGATTCGGATTTGTCTTTTTCCAATTCCGGAAAGATTTTCTCTCTGTAGTTACTCTCCTCCGTCCTGTGAATCGCCTCATTCTTACCAGATTCGGTATCCTCGGCCATAACGATGTTAGCTTGACCTTGTCATAGAAAACAACATCGTTTATGTCAAAGACCATACACAAGAACAACAGGTCTAGAGATATGATTGTGTGAATCTGCTGACCTGATCTCCCTGTTATTGACACCTGAGGCAGCAGCATAGGATGACTGATCATGTTGGCCAATCCAATCGCGTTCCCCCATCGATGACGATCGCGACTCCTGGACTCTATACCTTGTACTTACATGACTTATCAGATCGGCTATGGCTACGTTGCGACCAGAACGACCGCCTGAATTATTTACAATTAGGCGAAAACCTGTATCCAACCCCAACTTGAGACAAACTGCAGTCGCGCAATCCTCGGCGCTGGGGTATGCAACGACCTCCACTGCTCTAGTTCCTCCGCCTTCATTGCAACCTCCGTCTTATACCGAACTCTACGGGCCCTCATCAAATTTATCTCGTCCTGTTAGCCCAATCCTAAGACCACGTACCGCTGGAGCCACATCGTCATCTTCATCTCCGTCTCCATCTCCGACCCCTGTCCAAAAGGCTTACGGTGAAGCTCGACATTTCCTGGGCGGCTTGATCAACCACCCAACCGAATCCAATAAACATGTCACTATACTTCGTCATTCTCATGGCTTAGTGTTTTACCGTGGAAATTCTACCTCGGTCGCGGTTTCAACATTCTCCGATTCTCCTTTACCTCCGGATCGGACTTTGTGGCTGCAAAGTAAAGGGTGGACTGGCAAGACTGGAATGCGCGCAAAGGCAATGCTTCGTTTACGCGACAGCTGGCTTGATGTGACCCCAGCGATGCCATTGCATGCGGATCAAGTCAACCCTGACGATGAACGAGCCTGGCAACGTGATATCAAGAAGTTCGGCAAGAAGGCCTCTGCCCGGCAACGAGATACTCACTTGTTGCGTGAAACCGCGGTGGTGCGAATTCCTGCTGAGAGTGGTGACGGTTACTTTCAACTGGTCCTCTGCCAGGGCCCCAAGAGGAAGGTTCTTTGTAACAGTCCTGTGTTCCGTGTTCTTTCGACATCAACGAGCCCCAGTTCTCTCCGCGGCGCAAGTCTCAGCACTTTGCCCTTGGAAGTCGGGGCAATGGTCGCCAGTCTTTATGCAAGAACGGCCGCTCAAACTGTAGTCGCGCCTGTCTCCTCGGCTATAGCATCCCAGGTTCAACCATACCGTCCCTCGTGGCTGACCCAAACGGCCGCACGGACCGTTTATTCGACGAGTGGTATCCAGGATCGAGTTGGAGGAATCGTCAACGGGGCTACAAGGCCGCGCCAAAGTGGATCAGCGGGTGAAGAAGCTGATTCAGTGACCTTTTATGATGGGGTGTCGCCAATTCAACCCGGTCCTCAACCGCCATTTCCGATGACCTTCAAAGCCCGTGGGCAAGTCCTCGAGTCATCACCTTGTAGCCTTGGTGATAGTCCACGACTCACACTTGATAAAGTACCAGATTGGGTGCCTCGGCAACTCCGGGGCTACTTCTTTGGCTGGGCTCGGTTTGACCTGGGAACAGGCAAAGAGTCTACCAACGGCGCCTGGTACCCAGCCGTGCTTTCCATTCGCACCATTGATCCTTTACAGGCGGCTCGAGTCGAAGTATCACAACTTGCAAAACTTGTTGTGAGATTAAAATTACTGGACAACATTCCCCTTCAATCAAGTAAATTAGAAATCCGCGTCATGGGATTCCTTCGGGCTGATATCCCACCCCCAACGGGCAAAACCAGTCAAGAACTGGCGGATGCGCAGGCCGCCGCAGCGGAAGCTGCTATGCTTGCAGATGCGTACGATGAATCGGTTGTCCAGAACACACTGGCCGGTCCAGCCTGGGCAGCCGAGTTGCAGCCCTTAGTCGAGATACCGCGAACAAATAGTGGGTGGATCGATCGAACACGAGATGGATGTGCTAATATGCGAACTCGCGGGCAGAAATTGGTGGAGCAAGCTCCACTACATCGCCTCGGGGTTCGCTCGGCAACCGATGATATGAGAGAAAGGCAAGTCGCGGTGAACGGCTTTTACATTGTTCGATGAGCTCCGTTCGTCGTCAGTGGTTTTCTTTGTCCTTCATTATAATTTCTGGCCCGCCAAATACTTAATATATAATGTACATTAGCCCCTCGGTGCATTGGTATTAGCATCTCAAAAGCTGTGTTCTTATGAAATATTGATTTGGAAATGAATATATTGAACGCTTCATTACAATCGACGCAGCGCGGATGTTAATTTGTTAATGGAACAAAAAGCAGTCTGGGTCACCCAAAGCAATTGGAAACATGTCTTACGCCATCATCTATCGTTCAACACCGGTCCCTCAAGCTCCCACCGGAGGTTCAGATGCAGCCAGATTGCACTGACGGAAAATGCGAATCTCATCTGGCTTGAACGCACCCACGACAGAATGAATCACACCTCGATTGTTGAATAAAACCAGATCCCCCTCTTCCCAGTCGTGTGGGTACACATACTGGGGGCTAATCGCAGGTCTTTGCAGCTTGTAGACGATATCCCGCACACGTTCTAAGTCATCGATAACGGTACCATCGGCACAGTGAATCCGACGGACCGCTGATGGGTGGATCTGCAAGGCAAGCTTTCCTGTTACTGGATTCTTCCAGACCATGGGAAAGACCATGATTTTCTTTTCGTCGATCGGTGGTAGGTCGGAGGTCGGCAACTCGAGGCCTTCGGAGTGTAAACCAAGACCGGTTGAGCGGGAGTGAGCAGGACTCATCCAGATGTACCTGACAGATCCATTAGCCTTCTTCAAATCTGTAGTTTGTTATGGGAGTCTCACGGATGGGGCGCATATTCAATTTTGCTCGTCCGTACAAAGTCTTGATCCTCTGGGGATAGTAGGTCGTACATGCGCTGTCCGCTAACGAAGGCAGTAGTGCCCAGTGGCACATCCATAGTCTCTCCTGTTCCATCGTCATACAATAATGTCTGTCGACGGCCCTTGGGAACTGCCACTGCCAGCAATGTAGTGACCTGTGGCGGGTACAAATCATATAGAGCGGCATCAATGTGCCAGCGATAAAAACGAGTAAACTCGTAATCCTTGTCGGCGGGAATATGGTCTTTGTGAAAAGTTCGGTGGTGCGGGTGGTTTAACTGAATGTTTTCAAGCCCTTCATAGGAAGGGACAAGTCCGTTTCCAATCACCTGGACTTGTGGCTGGTGGGGGATTGTCTTCAGATCGGGGTGGAGGATACTGCGTTTCGCATCGATGGTCTTGCCGTGGCCGTAGCTTTCAGATGTGGGATCGAATCGCTTGGTGAGCTCATATTGTGCTTTGGGTGATAGTTTGTGTTGGTTCTTCAATACAACGACATGGTGGTTGTATAGCGCGTTTCGGATCGTCTGGAATTGCTCATCTGTGGAATGTTAGAACTCGTTAAGCTTTCAGAAACAGGGTGGGTTACAAACCAGTCAAGGTCTCCAGGTCCACGCCCTCTATTTGAGCTCCGAAATCAATATCGGACCCCTTGGGTGGTTCCAGAGGGCGAACTGTAGGAAGTTGGACAGTCATGGTTCAATTTAGCTTGATTTGCCTGAAGCTAAGCTTTCGATGGGATCGTTTAAGGTTTTATACTCGGGATCGAGGACGACAAATCCCACTGCGAATGGGAATCGGTTAGAATATATACGGGCTACGGCGTATACCGAGGTGAAAACGGGTGAGTTGGGAAAAGCGATGGAGATGAAGAAAATAGTTCGTTAAAATGTCATCGCCACTCAACATATCAAGTGCGGGTGAGTGCGGGTGAATGTGGGCCGGTGCGGACGAGTGCGGGTTGGAAATCCCGATAAGATTGCAACTCGTGCCGATTCCGAAGTGCGGCATCTCGCACGTTTTACGGCACACATGGATCGACAATTAAACTAAAGTGGTTTATGTTACTGTTCGGCATCTCATATCCATGTCCGCGACATCGCTAGATAGGAAACCTTTCATGGTCCAGGTGGCCCCTTGTACCTCTGGTGTATCTGGTCCGAATCCCTCAAGAGCCGATATGCGAGGTAGATCCATACGAGAACAAAACTCTATCTCTCAGTGTAGATCCCTCTAATCCATGTATCCATGGCCTCAGGTTAAGCCCTCGGTTGAATTATGGCTTAGCCTATGTAGCTCTGTAGCGTCTTGTCAATCTACCGGATACCCTTCAGTATTGATCGTGCTCTTCTTACATTCCGTCTTGCCTGTCACACGACGCACTGTCTTCTTCGTTGAAAGCTTGGGATGTTCGACTAATTTCATACACGAGTATCTCGGAGTATTTTCAAATTGGAATCTTGTTGGTCTGATATATTATTCAAATAATTGGTAAGCGGGAAAGTAAATCAAAATTACTAATAAGTGTGTGGCAAGGGAATGACAGGGTCATAATCATCCTTTCTAATTTCACTCATGTGGGCTGTGGTCATCATATTCCGCCTAGTCTGAGTGAGAAGCTGCAGCTTCTTCAATCCTGAGTTGTTGAATTAGGAATCTTGCAGTACGCCAAAGCTGGCCCACAGTAAAGACACTTGCGCACATTCGCTCCCTCTCCATCTCTCTGATAGCCCCATCTTTCAAAGCTGGATGTTGCTGACCGAGCTGATGCAGCAGGCGTAATACGGCATGGTAGGGTACAGGTGCGATGGACCGACGTTGCAGTCGAAGATATGACTGACCGAAAGCCTCCACGTACTGGGAAGCATAGGGGTAGTCCGACAGCTTCTGATTTTCATATCGGTTGAATCTCTCAAAGTCGACAGATACTTGGTTGAAATCCATGTATGCCCAGATAAGAGCGATCAACTCGTCAGCCAGGCTCATTGGGAGTGCAAACATTCTGAGCTGGGTCATCAGGGCGGCCGAGATGTGCCTGCGGAGCCATTTGGCGACAAATACGGAAGCCTGGACCCATATCCGCGTTTCGGGACTCAGGGGGCGAGTCTTTGTGGGGCGTAGAGTCTCAATTTCGATCAAGCTCTCTAGGTTGTACCACCTTAAAGTTCCAATCGCTTCCCAGTACCAGTGTCAAATTCGGTCCACGAGTGGAGAACAAAGCTTAACTTGTCAATTCGGATATTCCTGATTGTCGTCACTTCTAGTAGTCCATAAGCTTGATCTGGTTTCTTTGGTCGTGGAAGCCATTCATCCGGAAAAGTCATAGGGTAGTCCGGGAGACTTGCCATGGTGGTGGGACAGTTCGAGCTTTGATCTCTTGGTTTGCAGATTTCTTTGCCAATCTGGCGCCCTTGGCGATGACCCTATAGATTCAAGCCTATGACTTGTGATAGTGTTAGCCAAGAAAGTTGGCAAAGAACCAGGATAGCATACCTGACTTTTTAGACCGGAAAATTTGTATTAACGGGAAGTCAGGAAGATATCAACTTGAACTCTTCGCGAACAATATATTTGTCTATATACTTGTTCATCATAAACTCGTTCCTTACATTCTCAGCTCGTGAAACCTAGTTTCTGGATCATTTCAACCTACTATCACACACTGATGCTCTTATCCTAAGAAGGTCTAGTCAACCCCACCCCCGCACGCCACGGGCCGGAAGGCTTATAGAGGCTGAAAGGTTAATGAGGTCGGACCATCCCCGATGGTGACATGTGCCTCGCTGCATTGTCCGACTTACTTTCTGTCTAGATTTCATGCCACGTTCTTATCCCTTTACTCTGGATCTTTACAGCTACGCAGTATGAAGGCCATTGTTTATAGGGGGAACCAACCACTGTGGAAGTCCAGAAACGGCCGAACCCAAATATCCAAGCCCCCACTGATGCTGTTGTGCGCCTGCTCCACTCCTCCATATGTGGAACGGATCTCCATATTCTCAAGGGCGATGTTCCGAATAAGAGCCCGGGCAGGTTTTCGGCCATGAAGGAGTGGGGATTGTGGAAGAACTTAGCTCTGCAGTACAGAGTGGTCTGATTGGAGATCGCGTGTTGATTTCTGAGATGACCTCTCGTGGTGCATGTCGGTTCTGTCAGAAAGGAATCGCCTCATACTGCGAAATGGGGGGATGGGTTCTTGGGAACCATGCAGCTGGCACCCAAGCTGAATACGTGCGCGTGCCTCATGCAACGCTTTCGCTACACTCACTGCCCACCATCATCAGCTCTCACGATGCACTGGCCGTGTCCGATGCATTCCCAACCGGTCTCGGATGCGGTGTACTCAATGCAAACGAGCAGCCTGACGGGTCAGCAGTGATTGTCGGGGGTGGGCCGGTCGGCATAGCCTCTCTTCTCACTGCCCGTGTATATACGCCTTCACTGATCGTGATGGTCGATCTAGATCATGCCCATCTGGCGACCGCTCAAGAACTCGGCGCCCCTGCCAGCGTGGACTCATCCGCCCCCAGTGCACAACAAGAATTGATGCAGCTGACTGATGGACATGGAATTTATTCGGTGATAGAAATCGTGGGCATCCCAGCGACCTTTGCCTTGTGCAAAGAGATAGTCGGAGCCGGGGGCAGAATTGCCAACGTCGGTGTACACGTAACCAAAGTGGACTTGCATCTAGAAAGATTATGGGATCGATACATCGGCAAGTTCCGGAGAGGATCCGACAATCTGGATCTGAATACAAACCTATTGACCTCATTGGTATCCACATGTCACTGGTACATGCCACGACGACATGTCGTCTTCTACGTCTTGTGGAATCCGGAGCGTTGGATGCCGGTTCGCGTGTTACTCATTGTATGCTTCTAAGATGTGCTAGGAAAGCCCTGGAGACTAATTTTGGATTTAAACTCCCCATGAAGAAGCAAGGCGTATGAGACATTTCAAGCCGCATCTCAAAGCAGCCATTGACGTTTGACGCGGGGAAACACCGAGAGATGGAGTTCATGCTGATCGCTAGTCTTTCTTTGGGTTTAGATCATGCTACACATTAACTAGGCAGAGGAAATTACGTTTCATGAAACTGGAGGGAAAAAGCGCAATTGCCCCACAGTACCAGAATACTCGATAGTGATAGGTTCAATTTAGGGGGCGGTTCGCCTTGGCAACCGAGGTTTTCCCTAAAGATTTTCCCTGATTTGAACTTCTTTTCTTTCAATTTGACGTCATTTCCGTTCTAATTTCTCTCAAGATAGAAGGTGGACAAGAATTAAGGTCCAATGCCAACTCCTTACGGACTTTTTGTTCAAAAGGTTATGCATCAAAGTTAAACATACGATTTAACCCGAATTTCCATAATGAAACGCCTCCCCCCACAGAGTAATTTGTGGCTTCCAGAAGGCTTCGCTCTAATCGGTTAGTGGCTTTTAGTGGTTTTTTTTTTCTTCCAAATCACTTCTGGTTGGCTCGTCTCTTTTGGTCCCTTAAGATCATTGCGTCGTCCTTTTTGGGGTGAAAATCTACTCCGTACGATTCCCAAGACTTAATGCGTTATTCCCCACTTGCCATTATCCTCTAAGCAATTCCATTTCTCTTCGTTATTTATTTGCTGATCTCCTTCAGCTCTTCCCCTTTTTATATATGCACGGCTCCCTATAAGATGACATTCGAAGGAGAATCACGCCGCCAGTCGCGGATATCGGCCAGCAATGCTGAAGCAGGTGTCACTGACACTAAGGCCGACCGCAACCTAGAGGATCTTGGATATACCCCGGAATTGGAGCGCAATCGGTCCATTTGGTCGGTCACATTCATGTGCTTTATTCTATCGTCGGTCCCCTATGGATTATGTACTACCTTGTACTATCCTTTGGCAGCCGGTGGTCCTGCCAATATCATCTGGGGTTGGGTATTGGTGTCATTCTTGATTCTCTGTGTGGCGATTTCGCTGGCCGAAATCACCTCCGTCTACCCAACCGCCGGGGGTGTCTATTACCAAACCTTCGTCCTATCCCCGCTGTGGTGCCGTCGCGTTGCAGCCTGGATCTGTGGTTGGTCCTACGTCGCTGGAAATATTACCATCACCCTCGCCGTCAACTTCGGAGTCACCTTGTTGTTCATCGCCTGTCTCAATGTCTTTGAGAAAGCCCCCGGCGTGGGCCTCACCGATGATTTCCAAGCCTATCAGACTTTCCTCATCTTCTTGGGTCTTACTCTGTTGACCCACGCGATTTCAGCTTTTGGAAACAAATGGCTTCCAATTCTCGAGGTATGTTGATATAACCCCCACAGGAAAGATCGAACACACGTGCTTTATTTCCCAAAGTGGACAAGTGCTGATGATCATCCGCATAGACATTCGCCATTTTCTTGACCATTGTTGGTTCGCTTGCGATCGTCATCGCCCTTTTGGTTGTTGCGAAGGAAGGTCGCCGTTCCGGTGCCTGGGTCTTTGGAAGTTTCGAGCCAGAAGCTGGTTGGCCCGCGGGATGGTCTTTCTTTATTGGTCTGCTGCAGGCTGCCTACGCCACCTCCGCCACCGGCATGATTGGCTCGTATGTATTCCCAACGAGACCCAATGAGCGTTTGCTAATCATCTTTTAGTCTCTGTGAGGAAGTTCACCAGCCCGCTATCATGGTTCCCAAGGCCATGGTGGGTACCGTGGTAATCAACACCTTTGCCGGTCTCCTCTTCCTGATCCCCGTTTGCTTCGTCATGCCCGATATCACCATGCTGGTCGACCTCGCTTCAGGACAGCCTACCCCCGTCATTTTCCAGAAGGCTTTGGGCAGTAACGTGGGCGCATTCTTATTGATGGTCCCACTGCTGATCTTGGGAGTCATCTGCGGCGTTGGCTGTGTCACCGCCACATCCCGCTGTACCTGGGCCTTTGCTCGTGACGGTGGTATCCCTGGTTCGGGCTGGTGGCGCGTGGTCGACAAGAGGCTCGATATTCCTTTCAACGCGATGATGCTGGGCATGGTGGTTGAAATCATTCTGGGCGTCATCTACTTCGGTTCCTCCGCTGCCTACAACGCCTTTTCGGGCGTCGGCGTCATCTTTTTGACGATGAGTTATGCCTGCCCCGTCCTCGTGTCTCTGGTCTTCCGCCGTCGGGAGGATATTAAGAATGGCAGTTTCAATCTTGGCATCTTTGGCGCCATCGCCAATGTCATTGCGCTTGGTGAGTTTTGTCCCCAAGTTGGGTGCTTTCATCCTGAGTTTACTAATATCCCCCTCAGCCTGGAGTGCCCTTGCTATTCCCCTGTTCTGTATGCCGACCCTGGAGAAGGTCACCCTGAACAGCATGAACTATGCGTCCGTCGTTTTTGTCGGAGTTGTAGCTATGGCAGCTATTTGGTACGGTGTCTGGGGCTACAACAACTACCGTGGCCCCCCCACCGATACTCTAGAGAACGACAGCGACTCCATGCCCGAAGCGATTGCCGAAATTGAGAAAACAAAAAGCCGATTATTGTCTGATTGCAGCTCCGACCTTGCACCTGACCTCTCTGCCCAGTCCAAGCGCCTATAATCCTGCCATTGCAGCACCGATATATACCCCTTCGCCGACACCCTTTATCTATCGATGGTCCCTTGCAACTTCTCCCACACCCAACCCTCCATACGCACCTCCGCCTTGCTCATCGGATTCTCGACCTTCCACATGCGCCATCGTAAGACTTCAGGACTTTTGTTGCTTAGCGTTTAGATGTACATATAAGCAGATATTCTCTGCGTCAGATATCCATTCAATGTTCAATCAATTTCCTTTCTTCCAGTCTATGCATTGAGGCGAACTTGGCCATTTTATTTTCTATCCTTGATCCTAACAACAATGCCTCTGGCAAATGAATCAGTTCTGGGTTGTTCATCAAGACCACTCACTCTTTTCAGCTGTGTTCGAGTGGGTCCAACAATG
The DNA here is from genome assembly GCA_028828245.1 of Penicillium lividum. Lineage (NCBI taxonomy): Eukaryota > Fungi > Ascomycota > Eurotiomycetes > Eurotiales > Aspergillaceae > Penicillium > Penicillium lividum. The sequence goes on from JAQJAG010000005.1 coordinate 169,725, forward strand.
GGGCCGTTGCTTTGGGGGAAATCTAGATTGGCGACAACTTGCCCTATGAAGCAGCCATCCTTTTTACTTAATAGAACTTGCCGATATAAAATTTGTTATCCTATCAATGAACATGTTCATGCGTGCCAAGGTTGCATGCCTGAGTTGTCTAATGGACGGGGTCATGTTTGAAAACAACCAAAGTATCCACCATGGGCAGCCCCGCGACCCGTCAAATGCTTGGTGATCAATTCACCAATTCGGGGTCGGAGGGTCAAAATTGACCAATACTGATAATCGCGCATCGTCATTCAAATGCCCTGTTGGATTAAATTCGCGCCTATTCATCGCGTGGCTCTAGTCCACATATCCACTTTTGGGCAAATATGCCCCCAACCTCAGTCTAGCACTTCATTCGTTGAGCGATATGGTCCGAAATCTTGGAATTTTTCAAATTTTTGATTATAACAATTAATTCTTCGAACTACTTCAGTACATACTATATAACTAGTTCAAGAGGTAAGTAACATTGAAGTGATGGGAAACGTTCAAACATTCGAACCGTGTTGTTTATGGGGTTTTCAAGGACCATGAGCACGTACATATATACAAGTATACATGAATGTTAAAACTTGGAAACAGTGAAATATTGAACTTCGCATTCCAAATGCCAAGCGATGCCCAGTGGCAATCGGTATTCAATATATTCCTAGCTCATTCGTCAATTGCTGCTACATGATCAGTCACAAGGCATGTAAAGTCCGATGTTCCATAATAGATCGTATTTCCATCATCCGAGGTTTCACCGGTGCTGAGAGTGTCGCCGTATTGCCAGAACATATCGGCGGCTATACCGGTCGCCCCAAGAGCAGTTTGTTGCCATGGAGTCTCTACAGCACAATGGTTGGAAGTGACACCATACTCTTCGAGAAGGCATGGCTTTCCAATGGCTGCACATGCAGCGGCATGGGCCGTAATCCACCCGTCGCCCCACGCGTATGTAGTTCCCCCTAAGCAATCAATGTTAGCCGGATGGACTTTATAAACTATTACACAGTACATACAGCTGTCAGGGTATAGATGCAAAGTGCCAAAGTCGATAGTATCAATGCCCAGATTCATGGTGAAATTCAGTCCTTCGCCGGTCGTGTATGGATAGCTACCATCTGAGTCTGTATCTAGCCCGAATCCCTCTGAAGGCGCTTATTAGTAAATATGTATGCGACGATGAAAAGATGTCTCACCATCACCGATGCAGACCATATGATTCGGGTCCAGGGATTTGATATACGCGCTAGTTGACGCAACCCAGTCGTAAATGACGGACGTATCGCAGCCTTGACAGCGAGGCTCGTTGGCCAATTCCCATGCAAACACAGCGGGAGAGTCAATATAGCGGGAGACCACGGCCTCAATATAGCTTCGATAGGCAGCTTGGATATCGTCATTGGTATACCAGCCCGTCTGGGTACCCCCAAATGCTGTGACATATGCGTCTTCACCGCCATAATCACTCCACATATTCACGAAGTTAATTATCAGCTTGATATTGTGTGCCTCTGCGGACGAGACAACGTAGTCTAGCCGTTGAAGCCCATCCGCGCCAGTGTTGATGGTTGCGGTACCATCCTCCAGGAGCTGGAAGTATACTGTGCCCGAGGAAGGAACTGTATTTACATCGTTGAATCCCCAGACTCGTAGAATTCGCAGGTCCGACTCATTAAGATGGCTCATCACAAGGTCCACATCGTCGTTATCCGTGAGGAAGGCGATCCAATATGCGTTTGTTCCCGCAAAATAGTCGGTTTTACCGTCGATGGTGAATTGCAACCCATCAACGCTGGAGAACTGGGTGGAAGACGGAGCAGAGGAAGAAGTTGTTGAACTTGTGGTTTTGGTGGAAGTAGTCGAAGTCTTGGTGGTTGTACTCGTCTTCGCAGAAGTGGTGGTTGTTGAAGTAGATGCTAACGGACTCAGCTTGGTTCTCATGGTAAATTGACTACTTACCTGCGATACATTGGCTATACCAATCATTCTCATATTGACAGACCCACCCTGTCTCGCAGGTTGTGGAGCCTGTATAACTTTTCCCACCACATTGTCCGTATGGTGCTACCTGGGCAGACACCAGACCTGCGAGAAATAATATTGCCAGCGATCGCATAGTGGGCTACGTCTTGAATGAGCTGCTTCACATTAAAGCCACGATCATTTGGATTATCTTTTATAACCATTGCGAATATATGAAACGGACCACCAGAATAGAACGGACACGGCGCCGTAAACTATAAGGGGCAATTGAATTGGCATGTTGAAGCGGCTGGGCTACACTTTGCTCCGTGTTTTTTGAGGAAACGGGAGCGGGGAAAGCACGGCTTGTTTGGAAATTTACATGTGCAGGAATATGTCAAAGCCATATTAAACTTCATTAGACAATAAGGTGATCATCACTGGTGGAACGATCAACATTCCAACCCCTTATTCTAATAGCATAAATCCGCTTATCTTGAATGGCCAAGGCCTGTCCATTCCGACTCGGATTGGATTTAGCATTGGCAATGTAAGTGATTTTCATTTTCAAATTAGATTAATTCCGATCTCTTGTATTCAGAAGTATCGGAACCAATATCCGTGCCAACATTCGAAGTTTCGCAATCAAAGATTTCCCCACGATCTTGGCGTGGAGACAGACTTCCACGCCAGCCTCGTTTATGAAGAAAGGCTTCCTGTGCATGTCGACCTCGGATGAAATTTCCCAATTTCTCCTAGTACAGCTCAAATGAGGTAATGTGAGCTGTTCTTTTCTTTTCCGTGAAAAGAAGAAACGAAAAAAAAAACTCTGTTCAGCTAATGACCTGACTGGGGCCAATTTCACCCGACCCCGGGGGACAACACCAATGAGGGGATCGGCTTCTTCTAGCCGAAGAACCAAGTGCCGACTAGACCGGGACAGTCGGAGACTTACCGTAAGATCACGCGCCTGGTGCGATGATGAATTGGATAAGAGCTACTCCGTGCTTACTCATCGTAACACTCTCGGCTTTAGATTCGAGTAGAAAGAGGATTTTCTTGCAGTAGATGTGGTGAAATAGCGATAATTTTTTTTTTTTTTGGACAGGTAAATAATAGATGATAGATCACGTAAACAAACAAGTGAAAATAAGAAAGAAAGAAAAAAGCCACATACGGGTATGTTAATGATGATCAGGGAAATTCTTTCATTGAATGCAAACTCTGCAGTGACGTACTCGGTACCATGTGTCGGGCGTGTCGGGCGTGGCGGCGCCACTGACGGGCAGCCGCCGAGTATAATATCGAAAGTTTAAAGCAGATTTTTCCTATAATTTTGTTAGTAATAATTGTGGATAATGCGTCTTCTCAAAAATTCAGGGTATGCCAGGTGGGGATGGGAAATTAGGGGAGTCGAGTAAGACTTAGGAGTCCTGGAGACTCATTAACGTATTCTTAAGGATCCAGGCACGTCATGTAGGAATCCGGGACCTCCAGACTCCGCATTTTCCCCTCAAGAATTCCCTTTTTGTTTGCGGGCAGTGTTCACCGAGAACACATATAGGGAATAGGGATGTCAATTTGAGGGGGAAAGAGACTGGGGTCGGAACGTCCGGACCAAAAGGCCCACATTCAATGTTCCTCCAACTTTTACAAGGAAATAATGAAAACAGAAAACAGACAACAGGAACCAGGAACCAGGAAATAAAAACATTTATCCGCTCATACGTACAATCGATTTTGACCTAATTCCATCAATCTTCTAGAAGCGAAAAATCTGTCGGCTCCCCGATTCTTGGAAATGCCCCCGGATACCGAGCCAAAACGTCATTTTCGGCACCCTCGTGGCCCGACTTTGCCACTCGTCTTGGACGGGAACCCGAATCTCATGCGGTTCTGTAACTGGCAAACCACAGCCGATCTCCGGTTGGTACCCATCCTGGCTGGCTCTCTCCTGCCCAAGTGGGTTCTTCTAGGCCGTCCGAGTCGGCTTCGGCCGGTTGGTTTCCTGCCTGCCATTACTGGACACTTACACGGCTTGCGAGCTGGAGAATTGGCATCGTGCGCGTCTTGTTTCTCCACAATGTTCTCTCCACTCGGCTCTCCACTCGGCGAATGATGGTGGCTATCCGCCTTTTTCCCTGTCCATACAGGATTACAAAAGGGCCCTGTTTCCCCCCCCAATGTTGGCATTTTCTTTCTCTTCCCCATGGGCAATCGACCCCTCTATTACACTTTATATCATTCTTGAACCACTGGGGTTTGGTTTCTCTCTTCTATATCTCCTAAACCGCCATCATGGGTCTTGAATCCGAATCATACGCTCACCATGGCGAGTCCATCACTCCGGCTCAACTCTCCAGTGATGACACCTCCTACGCCAACAGTCCCGTGCAGAAGCCTATGAACCCTGTTGTGGACACTCCTATCCCTAAGTTGACTCTTCGGTCCTTGACCATGGCCCTCTTCGTCTCCATGGGTGGCCTACTGTTTGGTTACGATACTGGTCAGATCTCGGGTTTCCAAGATATGGACAACTACTTGGAGCGTTATGGTCAGTACATTGACGGATCTTGGGGCTTGACCAATGTCCGTGCTGGCCTGATCGTCGCTATGCTTTCCATCGGTACCCTGGTTGGTTCCCTGATTGGCGCTCCCGTAGCAGACTACCTGGGCCGCAAGTGGTCTATCACCTTCTGGAATATCATCCTTATCATTGGACTCGTTGTCCAGATCTCTTCTCCATCCGGCCACTGGTACCAGATGGTCGTCGGCCGTACCATCACTGGTCTCGGTGTTGGTGCTTGCTCGCTTTTGGTGCCCATGTACATGGGTGAGAGTGCCCCCCGTCATGTCCGAGGTGCCATGATTAGTTGCTACCAGCTGTTCGTCACCCTGGGTATTCTCCTGGCATACTGCATTAACCTTGGTACCAACACCCTGCATGGCACTGCCCAGTGGCGTATCACCCTTGGTCTCACCTTCCTGTTTGCCTTGGTTCTCGGTGGCGGCATGGCCCTATTCCCCGAGAGCCCTCGTTTTGACTTCCGTCACGGCAAGATCGAGAGCTGTCAGAAGACCTTGGCCAGCCTTTATGGTATCCCAGAAAACCATGTCCGCATCCTCGAAGAGATGGATGAGATTCGCGAGCAGTTTGAGGCCGAATCTGAGGGCCAGAAGTGGCACGAGTTCATCACTGCCCCCCGCATGTTCTACCGTATCGTCCTGGGTATGGCCCTGCAAATGTTGCAGCAGCTTACTGGCTCCAACTACTTCTTCTACTACGGAACAACCATCTTCAAGGGTGCCGGTCTCTCGAACAGCTTCGTCACCCAGGTTATTCTCGGAGGTGTAAATTTTGCCACAACAATTGGATCTATCCTCTTGGCTGATCGCTTAGGTCGCCGCAAAGCACTCATCTTCGGTGCGGTTTGGATGTTTGTCATGTTTATGATTTTTGCCTCTATCGGTCATTTCATGCTGGATGTTGCCCACCCGGAGGAAACTCCCGAGGTTGGAAAGGGTATGATCGTGCTCGCCTGTTTCTTTATTGCCGGCTATGCTATGACCTGGGGTCCTATGGTCTGGGCCATTGTTGCTGAGCTCTTCCCGTCCAAGTACCGTGCCAAGGGTATGGCTCTCGCTACCGCTTCCAACTGGCTCTGGAACTTCCTCATCAGTTTCTTCACTGTGTTCATTACCGACGATATTGACTTTGCCTATGGTTACGTCTTTGCCGGCTGTATGTTCGTTGCCGCCTTCGTCATCTACTTCTTCGTTATTGAGGGTAAGGGTCGCACTCTGGAGGAGCTTGACTACATGTATGTCCAGAAGGTTAAGCCCTGGAAGAGCAGCGGCTTTGTGGTGCCCAATCGTCACCAGTGGGAGGATGATTCTCCTTCTGGCAAGAAGGCGGAGCAGGAACCTACCCATGCTGAGAACGCATAGGTGTTAGGTGACTGATTTGCTTTTTTTTCCCTTCTATCATGTATACATTTATTCTGTTTTTCTGTGAAAGGTCGTTTTGTTTATAGATACCTCTTGATCAACCACGTTGATACGATGCATGAATTATGCACAATTGCATTTGGCAATATTTTCAAGATTTTGTTTTATTCATATTCATCCATGAAGTAGAACTGTAGAGGAATTCGATTTCTGCCACTCCTTCTGCCACTCGTTTCCGCTAATGCTTTACCGCTTGCCGAATTCTGTTGAATCAATGCCCATCGAACGCAACAATTGCGGTACAATTCGGGGTAAATGAATGGCTGCCCCTGTTTCCCTGAGAAATTCCCACTTTTCCAGGATCTATGATGACTTGATTAGTCTACTTAAACATGAGTTTGGTCCAAGCAACATACTGTATCTTTGTGGCCCTGTTTCCCTAGGGCAATAGCAGCACAAAGGCCAGCAATACCGGCGCCGATGACAAGAATATCCCGAACAGATAAATACTCTGCAGTTCGTAGTGCTGTTTCCCAATTGGGCAACTCCGGAGTCCTATCTCCGATCATAATACGTGCCGACAATGTCTTGGTTTCCCGTCGGGATAACGGAATCGATGGCCTTCACTATCTTAACCTTCATGTCCAGCTTTAATGAGATTCGAAGGACTCATTCATATTTGATTTCATGTTTTTACGTTACAACATGAGAAGCTACGATCGACTACCCAAATCGTGAGATACGAGCAAATCCATCAAGATGCACATACGGAAGTGGATAGTCGCCAGCTCGTGTCCCACAGATCCTGGCCTCCATATTTACATATTCCATATGGATTTTCCATTAAAGAAGGCCAATTACCTTGAGCTACATGGCTAACCCTGGTAATGGGTGGCCCTCCTCCCTCCGCGGAGGAAATTGAAGCGACGCAAGCATGCCTGATAGGGCCGCTCGAGAACTCTTCAATAATTTCGATGAAACTGAATGCTTTACGTGATCGGAAATACCTCGGAGATAAGCCTGTCTCATCTGTCTCATAACTAGACCTGGGAATTTGACCCCCCATGGGACCACCCTTTTGCCCAAATCCCAGAAGGTGAATTCCATGGGACTCTGGGTGGTCCCGGTCCCAGATTCCCAGGTCTACTCATAACTCAAAACTTCATCTAGCTTCATTAGTCAGCGGGAAACTGAAAACGGCGGCGTTGCCATACTCGTCCTCGGGCCCTCAAACCGCTTCGTTAGCAATGATCAACATTGATTTCCAGAAAATTAAAGTCAGAATGGACTCACTCATTGCATTCCTTGCCGAGAATAGTCATATCCAATATTCAACCCCCGATAGTCCCGACTTTGACGACCTAAGCTCGATATTTGTGATCAACGCGATTAAAGAGCCAAGCATGGTCGTCCGGCCCCGTTCGGCAGAGGATATCGGTGCTTTAGTGTCACTCTGTACTACCAATAATCTCCCTTTCACAATTCGTGCAGGTGGACATGACATGTTTGGTCGGTGTCAGGTAAATGGTGCTGTCACGATTGATATGCGTGAGATTTCTCATGTGCATGTGGACCACGAGTCGCAAACGGCTCGAGTGGGTGGAGGTGTGATCTCCATGAAGTTGATCAAAGAACTGGAGAAGCACAAGATGGCAGCCCCAACCCCGGTCACTCCATCCGTGGGTTATGTTGGCTGGGCACTTCATGGAGGGTATGGGTTGTTAAGTAGCAAGTATGGCCTTGGGGTGGACCAAATTGTTGGTGCTACCGTCGTCAATGCGGAGGGAGTCATCCAAGAGGCCGATGACACGATTTTAACAGCCATTCGCGGGGCTGGAGGGACAGTGGGTGTGATTGCGGAACTGCGAATCAGGATATACCCGCTAGACCAGGTGGGCATGCCATATCAATCTCAGATTCATCTCTGACAGTTGCAGGTTCTTGCAGGGGCTATCATATATCAACCCAATGATCTGAGCGACACAATTCAAAACTTCAATGACAAGCTCCGCCAGACCAAGATGGATGGCATTCCCTCTGCACTTGGCTTGTACCAACTAGTCAACAACAGCGCAATTGGTAAAACTTTGACTGTTCTTTTTGTATGGGCATCCTCGGAATTTGAAGATGGACAACGTTGGCTGTCCAAAGTTACTTCATGGGCACCTGTGGCAGTCAACGCGGTCCATGCCACCACACTCACGGCCTTCAATGAAGTGGCGAATTCTATGATTCCAGAAAAAGTCTACGGGACAATTTATGCCCTGACATTCTACAGTCTCACTCCCGAAGTTGTAAATGTCATCAGAAAGCATGCCCTGCTGCAGCCAAACAGTCCCGACGTGATGTATGGCATTCACGAGCTTCGTGCAGAGGCCCCACATTCAGCAGTGGGCTCTGTTTTTGATTCAAGATCTCCCCATATTACTATCGAGATTATCCCGATATCCCAATCGCCGGACATAGTGCATGAGATGACATGGGCCGAGAATTTTCATCGCGAACTTTCCCGAACAAACCCGGCAAATATTCCTCCTTTTTCCTATATTTCTTTGACACCTTCCAATTCTCTCGACATGAAGGGGATATATGGGAGTAATTATCAGGATCTTCTAATGATAAAGAAGAAATGCGATCCACTGAACAAGTTCAACAATGCCCTGGTGCAGCTTTGACTGTCTCGGACCACAAAAATTGTGAGATATAGTTTCCAAGGTTCGTTATTAAATATTAGGCGCGTTAAATAACAGATTCAATCAAAACAATTTTGCCACTCCATTAAAACGATTTGAAACCTCCAGCTTCCTCTATTTCCGTAAGCGCCAAACGCCGTCTATTACTGCAGCCACTCTATTTACATTCTCAAAATCACAGCTAATCACTGGTAGGACACGGTGAATTCGCTGTCACTCGCAATATTGACTGTTGCGAGCACCTTGCCATTCTGCTGGATGTCCAAAATATCGCCATCGTTGACACCATAGGACTGGCCACCAGCCTTGGCTTGCGCACCCGTGAAAGGAATTTTGCCAAAGTTGACAAGTGGCACCATGCTCGAACCGAGGTTGAAATCCTCAACAATCCACTCGGCATTCTGACCACCAAGTGTAGCGGAAGCAGAAGGGGCATCCAGAGATTTTGTAACTGTCTGGCCAGTAGACTGATTCTCAATAATTGCAACACCACTGCTGGGCGAGAAGGACTCGACCCTGGCGACGATCACATCGCCTTGAGCGAGGTCGAGATCGAAGTTCTCTGCACTGCTGGGATACCACTCGTACCAAGCATCGAAAGTTTTTACGCCATTTTGAATATAGGCATCGATGCCAGTTTGCAGGATGGCATTGGTATATGTATCACCATCAATGCCGACCCAGGCAGACACAGCTTGATTGTTACCAGAATAGTCGGTTGCCTTAGGATTGGGGACCGTGAACGTTGCTGAGACGGCCGTGTAGGTAGCGCTCGCAGGAGGCTGCTCACGTACGATACCAGCCCAGTTCTTGCTGTACTGGACTGTCGCCGATTCGTCCCCATCTTTGAGTAGGATGCCGTTCTTTTCGGCGGGTGTGGACTGGTGTGATAGTACACCACGTGCCTGTAGACGCTCAACAAGTCCAGAACGTGGAGCTGCAAAGGCACCAGTTGCCAGCACGGCGGTAGCAAGACTTGTGGTGGTGAGCTTCATATTGGCGAATCCGGAAGAGGAACAGACGGCAAGAAACAAAATGGCGTGTCGAGGTTTCTCCGTACTAGGATTTCCACCACATTATATGGTCGCTTTGTTGTATGGTTGCATGCAGTGTTTTAACCGCATTGGGAAGTACGCCTCGTGCTTCTGGCTCTTGACCCATCGTGGGGTTCTGGCGAGGCATTATCTCTGGCCTGCTTTAGACTGGAGGCGTGGGGGAGGGTCTCGAAGTGGGAGAGGCGGCTTAAGACTCACTCCATTTTCATTGGCTCTATGTGAAAGTTAGTAGTGTTGATCAATACCATTTGCGATCGTTATCCAACATGATCTCTGGCCAGTGGGTCCGGAGATGCGCATTCGGGGGTCATTAGCGGCTCAAAACGATCAGGCAGCTAAGAAGAAAACTTGAAAGAGAATCAGCTTGCACGTCTGAGTGACAGAAACATTCTCCAGGAACAGTCATACTTGACAGCAACGCCATGACGGATTAGTGAAGGATCGCTAAATCCGATTCAGACAGATCTACCCAAGTCCAGACCAAATAATCTACTAGTACTGCATAGTCTGAGGGCTTTCATCGAATCGTACCTCTAGGTCAGGGAGTAATTTAATGTCCATCTCACTGCACGATCCATTGTCAAGAGATGGAATTTGTAAAAATGTTAGGACTTGCAAATGAGAGATTTACGTCACTGAACTATTTTGTGACGGGAATCATGGGCTTGGCTACATACCAGTCGAGGCCAACAATGCTGGAATTCTTCACATTGACATTGCCGAAAGCATCTCATATTGTCGATCATTGGCTTTCCCCTAACCAAAAGGATGCGACACATTACATAAGCCTCGAAATGTTTGTGATTATCGTATATACAACTGTTTCCTCCACTTGTGTCTCAATGACCTTGAGCATTCTTCATTTATTACGTCGAAACAGGGGCCTGTAGATTACTTTATTCAAATGTTTCTAGATAAGTCCTTATGCGGATATGGGTTTCGGTCTTAATTTATATATAATGAAGGTGCCCGGGACTGTAGGGCATGATCTTGCACCCAGTGAACTTGGATGTTCAAAAGTCTCGTGGGCCAAGGCAATAGGCTATGTACAACATCTCTATGGGAATCTGAAAGAGAAACACGGAACCCGGAGTTTTCCACTACATTGGGAGTTTAGCAACTTCCTGGATGGACCAGTAATTGCGCATGTTCTCTGCACCCAATGTCTTCACCTCTTGATCGAGATGAGTCCACAACACCTCTCCGAATGCGTCCATTAATCGTTTCACCTCTTCGCGTCGCATATCTTCCTCACCAGACCGACATTTCTCAAGATACGACTCCAACTTCTCAAGACCAGCATGGATCTGTTTGTGTTGGGTCAATAACTCAAGCTCCTTTCTAAACTCTGGCATTCTCTTCGCCAAAACCGGGAAGATATGTTGTTCTTCAATCGAATGGTGAAAGTCCAATTGCGAGCAGAATTGAAGACCCATCATGATCATCTGGCGGGCAGAGAGTCCTGAAGGCCGCTTACCAGCGGCAGTACATGCGTCCTGTAGTTGGTTCCATGTCATGCGAAAGTGATTATGCTAGATGCTCGTAAGTCGGAATTACTCCGCTCGTTGGATTCAGGACTTACGAATGCGTCCATTTGCTCTGCCATTCGATTGTAAGCTCGGAATTCACTGGCAGAGAGCTTGGGTAGAGGTTCTCCAGAGCCCTCCGGCTTGGAGACATTGCTATTCTTTCCCATGTTGAAGGATGTGGAGGAAAATCGGGCAAAGAACTCCGGAGATAACAGACTCTGAGACGGCCGACACTCGGGCAGAAGAATTCGATGCAAAATTTGATGGGAATATCGAGTAGAGATAGGAGCCCGTAAGATTCCTTGCAAGCCACGCATGAGACGGCAGTTAGACAAAAATATAACTGCCGGTAGAAGAGAGTTCAAAGGCCAGGGGAACCTTCAATGATATTCAGAAATCCGGGGGGGGGAATTGATGAGAAAGCAGAGATTTCTGATTCGGCGAGCCCCGCTACAGTGGAACCCGAGCTACGCAAGTCCAGCGGACTCGATATTGTCTATGTAGGAGTTGCTTGAATGATATTATATTCTAAATCACAAAATTATGTATGTGCCAGATCTTCAATGGACGTATGCCACCTCGGTTTCCCGTTGGGCACAAATCTAGTACTCACTGGTTAATTAAAGAGATAAAAATCCCACTCAATGTAAGCACTTCTTCGGCACAACCTCAGCCATGAAAGGGCTGGATCGCAATTTGACATCCGTGCTAGTTACTGGCCTGGTCAGTAACGAATTAGGGCCGGGACGTAAAATAAAATGTTAGATTATTATCAATACACTTTGTGCCACCGGTGGCCGGGGTGGCATGCGGGAATATAATGAAACAAGCCACCGGCACAGGGGAATCGAAAATTAGGAAGATACATGTCGTAACGCCGTGGAGATTAAACAGATGGAATCACAGCTCGTCCCGGGCGGCAGCGACAGCGGATGCGGACGCAGCAGCCAGCTTTCGCGCCATCTTCTCCTGGGTCTGAGGCGGGGGGCGGAAATTGCCCGCCTTAAGCTCTTGCCAGGCAAGATCAAAGCGAGCGCCCATCCACCAAGCAGCAAAGACCTGAATAAGGGTTAGCCATAATCAACACAATGATTCGAAGAACGTACCATGGTGCCTGCGACAAAGAAAATAACAGCACCCATGAGCAGCATCATGAACCAGATATCAGCCTTGTTCTCGGCATCTTCCTCGCGCTTCTTGGCCTGTGCCGCGGTAAGCTCGCCGGTGACCCGACGCTGGGCATCTTCGGCATTTTGGGTCGGGAAGATGGTCTCGATGAACTTTTCAATCTACAGAAACCTTTAGCATGATGAACATTCTGTGTAAACATGGAAATCTTACCCTTCCGCACTCAATGCTGATCTTCAGGAAGTTGGGGTCCTTGGCGGTGTTCTTCTTGTGGACCTTGCGGGCAAATTGACGGAAAGTCTGGCATAGGGTCTGCAAATTTTGTGTCGACTGCACCATCAGTTCACAGGCATCACCCTTGGTGATCTTCACGTTGCGCTCGAATACGTCATAGTTGCGGAAACACAGCTCCAACGTGGCAATGGCCATGGCCTGGGGAATGGCACAGAAGTTAAACACACTCTGTTCCCGCAAGCCCGCCAGGTAGAAAAGACAGTCCTCCACATGTTCCAGGGCATTGAGAATCATCTCGGCGTTGCAGTTAAGAGCCGCATCCCGGTTCTCCGACTTGAACAGATCTTCGAAGTTATCCACGTGCTTGGACCAGATCTCCTGGGGCCAGAACCGCCGTTCGTCGTCAAAGTCCTCGCGAATGTCTCGAATGATGTTGGTCTTCTGCAGGAACAGACCCATGGACTTGTGGAGACGGGCGCGCTTGAGCAAGGCGGGGTTTGCCAAGTCAGCCTCAACAAAGAGACGGGTCAGACCCTCTCCGACCAGACCGGCGACATAGTGGCAGTACAAGTCATATTCCTCGATGGTCTTGACACTGGCATCATCGCTCGCCGCCTTGATGCAGTAGTCGGCCATACCATTGCTCATCTTGTCGGTGATGTCCTTGATGATGACCTGGTAGGCAGGCTTCATGTTCTTGAACTCGGCGATGACGTTGTCGAACTGAACCAGCAGTTCCCGATCCTTCTCCTCCGGTCGGTTTCCGTTAAAAGTCCAGCCATCTTGCTCCAAAATATCCTTGAAGCCCCGGAGCAGCGGCTCCTTCGTCTTAAGGTCAATGGAGGTGTCGTCCTCGATGGTGTCCAGACCACGGAGGACAAGGTAGAACACACACACAGGGAACAAAAGCTCCGGGTGCAGCTCCTTGATAACCGCGCTGAAACTGCGACTGGTCAAGTCCAGGAATTGGAAGCATTTCTTTTGTGTTTCGGTGTCGTCCTTATCATTGCGCTCGTGCGGCGGGTTGTGCCAAACTTTCCTGCGGAGTAAACGGTTAGTCGATCGTGACGCATAGGCAAATCTTCAGGGGCTAAGGCAAATACCAACCATTGGATAATTGACCTCAATTGGATCGGATGGAAGCTGTAGTAGAGAGCATTGCTAACGAAACCCATGATGAGTGGGGAAGATATGACACGTAAATGTCCGGGGCCAATAGCAGAAGATTTAACCAGATACCCAAGAATGAGAACCAGCGATCTTAAGAAGACCAAAAAATTGTACAGAGAAGAAAAAAAAAAGAAGATCGAATCCAAGATCAAGAATTGTGGAGAAGAAGAAGCGGAAAAGGGGGTTTTAGGAGAGAAGAAACAAAGAAAGATCATATCGCTGAGTCACGTGAGCGGTGATGAGTTATGTGGTGTGGGGTTGTGGCCAGGGAAAAGTGATTCTTTTCCAAATTGTTGATTTGCAAGACCTTTTTGCTTTTTTGGTTTTACAAGGAAGACACTTCTTAAACTATCCCAACCACTGGTGTCGCTTCCTGCTCAATATTCTCTTTTGGACCGCTGCAGAGTCCTGACTCTGCTTCAATCATGGTCGCTGATACCGCCTATTATGACGCCTTGGGCGTTCCGCCAACAGCTACAGAGCTTGAGATCAAGAAGGCCTATCGCAAGCTCGCCATCGTCACTCATCCCGGTATGATTTATGGCCTATCTTTGTTATTTTACAGGACTAATATGTTTTCCCCTCAGACAAGAACCCAGGCGATGAAACCGCGCATGCACGGTTCCAGGCGGTACGCCGGAATCCCACTTGTGATCTGCAGTCCCCGACTAATAGCAGCGTCAATCATAGATCGGTGAAGCCTATCAAGTTCTGAGCAATGAAGATTTACGAAAACGTTATGATAAATTCGGAAAGGAAGAGTCGGTCCCTGGTGGTGGTTTTGGTTGGTTCCCCCGGCCTTTGTGTTACGCTGCCGAGGCGCTGAATTGATATATTAACATGGTTCTACAGAGGACCCCTCGGAGTTCTTCAGTATGATTTTCGGAGGCGAGGCATTCGTTGACCTCATCGGAGAAATTTCCCTTATGAAAGACTTGACTGCGACGATGGATATCACAATGGAGCAGATGGAGGAGGAAGAGCTGGCTGAGTCCGCCGAACAGAAGCTCCACATTCACGACGAAGAGCTCAAGGCGGGAACCGAGGGCGCATCCGCCACAGGCTCTGCAACAGAGGCCTCGACTCGTCCGACCGCAGATACCCCCCAAGCTTCCTCGGAAGCCTCCGGCAATGGATCTGGAACGAGCACACCCCGGAGGTACATGGGTCAGCAGGCCCTCATGGACCGGTCGGAGGAAGAGGCGCGAATGGATGCAGCTGGTCTGTCCCAGGAGGAAAAGGAATTGCGCAAGAAGGAGAAGAAGAAGGGTCTGTCGAAGGAGCAACAGGAGCGCCTCGCCGCGTTCGAGGAGGAGCGAAGAAAGGCCCGGGAGGACCGTGTCAACACACTGGCTAACAAGCTCATCGACCGCCTCAGTGTCTGGACTGAGACTGACAAGGGTAAAGATGTAACCCACGCGTTCGAGGAGAAAATTCGCCTCGAAGTCGAGAACTTGAAGATGGAGTCGTTTGGATTGGAGATTCTCCACGCCGTCGGCGCCACTTACGTGCAAAAGGGTACTTCATTCCTCAAGTCTCAGAAATTCCTCGGTATCTCCGGGTTCTTCTCGCGACTGAAGGATAAGGGTACTCTGGCGAAGGAGACGTGGACCACCATCTCGACTGCTATCGACGCCCAGATGACAATGGAAGAGATGGCCAAGCTCGAGGAGCGTGGTGGTGAGGACTGGACCGATGAGAAGAAGGCGGAATATGAGAAGAAGGTGACAGGCAAGATCTTGGCTGCCGCATGGCGTGGAAGCAAGTTCGAGATTCAGAGTGTCCTGCGTGAGGTCTGCGACCAGATTCTGGGTGACAAGCGCATTCGTCTGGAGAAGCGCGTGGAACGTGCCCATGCACTGGTTCTGGCTGGTAACATCTATGCTAAGGTAATTTCCCTTATGCATGTACCCGTTTGATCGCATACTAACTCTGATCCAGGCCGAGCGAGATCCCGAGGAAGAGGGTGATTATATGGCGTTCGAACAGTTGATGGCCGAAGCCATGACCAAGAAAGGCAAGGACGAGAAGAAGAAGAAGGAAAAGAAGAAACACGGTCACCATGACTCCGAGGACAATGAGTCAGAGAAGCCGACGGCGGCATAAGTGTTCCTAGGCACTTCTTACCTTATAATGGTTTTTTCGTTTACCTTCTGACTCACCTCCACGCTTGGAAACATGTATTGTTGGATCATTTTTTCTTTTTGGTAGGGAGTATATAGAATCTCCCTTTCAGCCTTGTCTCCGCAGCAGCGAGCCTGTTCGTATATCTCTAGTCATAGATTGCCTTTGTTTACCTGGCTATTGCCAGCCTTCATGAAATTCATGTCAAACGAGAATCTTGATTCGGACAATTCGTCACCGTATTAATCAAAGGTATTAATGAACATTACTAGGCACAGGGTATTCTCCACTCCTCCAAATATTACACTCCATGAAAAAGCTCAACAAGAAAAACAGATATACTCATATCGGGTCGGAGTCTCGTTCACGCATGACTTGCTTGGTGATCGTGAATGGTGTCGGCGCTGAGCTCAACGCTCGCCATGGCCGAGGGCGACGAGACACTATGGGAGTGATTGTTCGGCTGGTCATGCAGATTCTCAGCATCCCGAGTAGACAACTCTGACGGAGAAGCAACGGAGTTTGTACTCATCGGCACCTCGGTGGCAGCCGGGGCAGGCTCGGTCGCCCTGTCACCCTGCTTGCGCATCGACTGATAACCCACCCAGTCCGACACCAGGACACCACAGAGCGACAAGACCGAGAGGATAAAGAGGGCAAGGAAGAGGAGCCTATGGAATATTAGCACGGCTGCCGGGTGTATATGCAATAGGAAACTCACCAGAGGAGGACCGCAAAGGCGATGACGGCATTCAAGTAGTCATTATGGCTGGTAAACCCGTCGAGGTCGGACGCGATATCAGCAAAGCAAGCGAGCCAAAAGACCATGGTTATAAAGTAGACGACAGAAAATACGACGCCCAAGATGGTGCTGATCTTCCCGGTAGCGCCCTTCCGAGTATAGAACCATGACAGCAGCACTCCACCAGGGGTGATGAGCATGGTCCAACAGGAGGTGAAGATGAGAAAGGCTAGAATTCCAGGTATACTGATATTCACGTCATTGTACTCCAAGTCACCGTAGGCATCATAGTAGACCTCCTCACGAGTGCCACCCCATACGCTAGCGACATAAGCACATAAACCAAGCTCAATGATAGCAAAGACCAAGGATGTGGCCAGGATGGCATAGAGGGCAATGTGAAAAGCCATCATGATGAATCAACGAGACCCCTTCAGGTGTCACTGGTAGGAAGACAAATCAAATGTGCAAAATCCCCAAGATGCAGTAAACGGCACACCGACTTCAGGGGGCGAGCCCCTTGCCTCTTATAATCTGCAGCACCATTCACCACGTGTGAGAGAGCTAGACTCATCAAGCGGCTCAGCGGCTCGTCATAAATCCGCCTTATGCCTTCTCGTCAGGCCAGTTCGGATTTTGGGCGCCATCAGAGGGGAGCGAAAGTCTTGGCTCCAATTGAAGCTGTTGAACACGAGAGGGAGGCGCCGCACCAGACCAAATCGGTTCAAGGTAAGCGAGTGGTGGACTGGGATGGCTTAAGATCGGTTGCCTGATTTGACCCTCAACGACGGGAACCTTCTTCCTGTGAGACGTGGATCAAACTACTCTAGGACAAGGGGAAAGGGTTTGACTTTACGGAGTACAGCTCAGGTGCTTTGGCGCTTCAGGGTCCAAGCTATATGACATGTTTGGTTCTTATGGGAAACCGTACATACCCAAAATATTCAAGTGGATAGATCCATGTGATCAGTCCACAGGGTCCCTCGCATTCCAGTATAGGCGAAGTTAGAAAGATATACTCCGTACCTTCCTTATAGTTAAGTCATGACTGACTTGGCTTATCGTATTGAGAAGTGATCGACCTCAGCTCTTCCTAGCCAGGAAGTTTCCTATCTAGGGATCTCAATGAGGTTTAGCGTTGAGTTAGCGCTGACATCCAGGGCTTAACGAGGTCCACATGGTATCCTTCATTCCCGATTAGCGTACTATTCAAAGTGACGTTTTGCAGGTCACGTTATGGTCGTACGAGCTGATCCTCAGTTACAGAATACACACTCTCACCGCTCTTATGCACCAGGTGCCCGCTACTCTCCGAGGGAGTGACCTTGGTGTGGTTGGAAGGATTTACAAACTGCTTACATAATATTTGTGATCCCCACCTCAAGTCTGCTTTCGATGATCCTCTGAATCTTCCAAATGTTCTAAGTTGGAAGGTTTTCGTCAATTATGTGGACCCTCTCACTCAAGCTCAGAGACTGCAGAAACTGAAATTTCCAAGGGTGGATCAAAGATAGGTCGATTCAACCTTGGAAATACAGACCCCATTGCCTAATGCACTTTCTAAGCTAATTTGTTCCAAATGGGTGTAAAGTCTCACATCCAGATGTCTGCTAATTAGGGAAAAATAACAAGCCAGACTACTACTAACTCCGGATCAGGGCTGATACTATAAACCCAACTGTTGAACAATCCTTTGAATGGTCCAACCTTGTATTTAAGGTAATGCGGTGGCCCATGATCTCTCCTTGCCACTTCAGAACATAATAATTTTTATTCCAAATGGCGATTCTGTCCTCAGCAATCGCGCTACTAGCGCTTATTGGCAGCAATGCTGCTGTCATGGCTTCCACGACTTCTAGCTCAGCTGCCGCTGCAGCCAAGACTGGTGCGACCTTCGAAACTGGGTTTAATATCCGCAGCGCCTGGGGCAACTTAGCCCCATACGCTGACTCGGCCGGATATGGTGCTCCCAAGGGCTCACCTCCGCAATGCCAGCTATCGCAGGTACACGTGCTCGGTCGTCATGGTCAGCGGTATCCGACAGCCTACGAAATTGATGGCGGCATTATTGAAAACTTCGCCTCGAAGGTGGCCAACTTTTCTGCAAAGCATCCCAACACTGCCTTGGGTACGGGCCCGCTGGCGTTTCTGAACTATTGGGACTACTTGTTGGGGTTGGAGAGCCTGGTCCCTACAGGTGCTGCAACCGCAGCTAGCTCGGGTGCAGAGATTTGGACTCGGTACGGTCGCTTGCTCTACCATGCCAACCGGACACAAAGGCATTGGGAAAGCTCAATGAATGTATACCCGAATGGTACTGCTCGCTCTAAGCCGATCTTCCGGACAACTAGCGACTCTCGAGTCTTTGAAAGTGCGAAGTGGTTCCTGACTGGGTTCTTCTCCAACACAGACGCGAGCAGTCCAGCTGATTACGACCTCATCAACATCCCCGAGGTAGCTGGCTTCAACAACACTCTCTCTCCGTATGAGGCATGTACAAAAGGTCAATCTGCCGAGCTAACGGCCCTCTTGACTTTCATTGGGACTTTTACTAAGGCCCCACTTAAGCGCCTCACCAAGTATTTTCCCAGCGGCTTCAACCTGCAAGCGGAGGATGTTTACGCGATGATGAACCTGTGCCCATACGAGGCCACTTTGCTAGGTGACTCTTCTTTTTGTTCGTTGTTCACCGAAAATGAATGGCGCAGCTTCGAGTACGCTCTCGACCTGGAGTTCTATGGTATCTATGGTTGGGGATCTCCTAGCGGCCGTGCTCAGGGTATCGGTTATGTACAGGAGCTGACAGCCCGCCTGGAGGGACGAGTGATCCCGATCAGCCAATCCAGCATCAACTCGACCTGGGACAACAACAAGGAAACCTTCCCACTGAACCAGCCTCTGTACATGGACATGTCCCACGACAATACCATCGTTTCTGTGCTCACAGCTCTTAATTTGACATACTTCCAATACGGCCCTCATGGCTTACCTGGAAATGTCGCCACTCCGCCTGACCACACCTTCAACGTTGCTGAACTTGTTCCTTGTGGTTCCTGGTTGGCTTCTGAAATCTGGACCTGCCCCAGCAATATATCCTTTGACAACCTGCAGGAGCAAATGTACAAGAACCCCGATCTTTCTGCTACGGCGAACACCACGGACTACATCCGCTTTGTCCTAAACAGTGCCCCCATCTCACTGGAAGGACTGAGTGTTTGCAATGGATCAGTCAATGCTTTCTGCTCTGTCGAGAAATTCGTCGGCGCCGTTCCTGCCTTGACTACGGAGGCAATGTACGAAGAGGCCTGCTTTGGCAGCTATAATATTACCAGTCAGGTTGCCAACGGTAACCCGATCACATCCTAAGCGCGGGCTCGTGTAGGCTGTATCATTAGGTCTGTTAGATTGCATTTGATTTATGAATCATGATAAAATATCGAAGTTTTTCGATATAGGTCACTACATCATAGAAAGCATTTACCTATTCCAATATATTGATTTATACAATGTTGTACAATTTACATTTCAAATGTTTCCAAAGTCATTATTAAGATTGCTTTCTGATAAAATTGATGCGGCGTTGTATGATATGAAAAGAACCCTTGGAATGTGTGGGCACAAGTATATACTTGCCCCCAAGTGTCACGAGCAGCAACTTCCACTGCTCAGTGCCGCCGCAGACCGTAACATCAATCTTCGGGGCTTCGAGATAATCGCCAGGCTGACGCAGAATCTCACAGTCATGACCAGCGGAGCCATGCTACTTTATATCAACATAGGCCTTAACACATCTCCACGAGCTCTTCAAGTTCATACCCTTATTTGCAGGAAAACGTTATGGAAGCAGCAAACCCCATCCACTTATAGAGCCGGTTTCAACGCTTCTCGCCGCTGCATATAACGACGCCACTGATTTCATTAGCAAAGTCAAGCTGTTAGGTGATATGGACGAAACTCACTGTAGGATTGAAGATATAAACTGGAATTCCAAGGAGAAAAACGCCACCTGATACTGCCGCGAGAATACCCATTGCGGTCGGGTAGCTATACTTTGCCACCATAGGGACCAAACCATAGCTGATTCCAAATGAAATGATATTCTTGGTCCCAACAACTGCCACAAGAGCAGGACCTGGATTCTTCTCCCAGGCCTCAGCTGCAAATGACGTAGAAAGGATCAGAACAGACACAAAGACCACTTGAATAATGGTCCAACCCATGAATGGCCCACCCCATGTAGAGCCGCCGTCTGCGGTGAAACCATACAGGAGAAGGGATCCGACCATGAGAATTCCAGGAATGATCAACAGAATCAGTCGGTGCTCCGGAGAATGGACACCGCCAGAGCGTTTGGCCATATACAAAACAAACCAATCACCAAACACACCCGCGTATAACATGGCGATAAGACCACCGAATACACCGCCCAGATTGATTAACCCGACGTTCTTGGCCGGCCACCCGTAGCTCTGTAACACAGTGTCGTAAGTTAAACTGCATCCAATACTCGATCCCAGGACCACAGCACTCAATAGTGTAGCGTATAGAATGCCCGGAGAAGTGAAGGCTTCGAACATGTGGAACCAAGTAGTCAGCACTGTTTGAATAGGATTATCCACGGGTGCCTGCCACAACTTCAACATCTGAAGATAAGACTTTTTAGGGCGTGCCTCATCAGGGATATTTGTGTCGTCCGCATCTTGTGCCTGCAGATAGTCTTGAGCGTCCGCTGCCGCGATAACCCGCGTAACGCCAAATTGATCCGTGAAAACCACCTGCCCATTGAGAAACTGTGCACGACGCTTTATAACAATGATATCTAAGTCAGCGAAGAAAATCGTGGAAGTATAAATGGATAGTATAATACCTGGTATTTGGTTTCAAAACAGCCAAGTAAGACCAACAGCAGGCCCAAGCCTATAGCAATCACATAGACCCAGTAGAACCAGCGCCACCCAAGGGCTGCCACTTCATATGAAGAGGCTAGATTAAGGCAGCTGGTGACCACGTTCTGTGTTGACCAATAAATACCAAAGACGAGCCCTCGTTGATGAATAAAAGTCACCTCAGAAAGCATCAAGGGAAGCAGCTGTGATAGATGTCAATATCAAAAGCGTCTCATTTGGAACAAAAGTAGCTAACCGACTCTGTGGCGCCTGTCGCCAGTCCCTGCATGATCCGGAAAGCGAAATGCTGTTCGAAGCTATTTGATACCGCACAGGCAATGGTAAATATGAAATTAAGAACAATGGCCAGAACTGCGGCAAATCGACGGCCATAGATAAGACCCAAAGGAAGAATCAGATAGTTCCCTTTATGTGTTAGAAATACAAATGTTGAATCATGGAGCTTATGCACTTACCGACTCCCACAAACAAAGCAGGAAACGTGCTCAGCCAGACAACATGAGTTGAACTAACGCCCTCGGCACCGTACAACTCAAAAAAGACCCCCAGTATAGAACCAAGCCCTCCAACCACACAGAGAGACATGACAGCTAAGTCTAAATCAGTAATGATGCGCTCGATTGGTCCGCGATCAGTGCTTACAGAACCAGCAGCAGCTGATAATCACACCCGCCTTCTCCCAGGCTGTGAAATTGAGTGGATCATTGACATCCTTGCTGGGTACAGGAAGCAGCTGAATATCCCCTGTAGAGTTGACTAGTACCCCATCGTGCGCTCTCTGAGGTTGGACATCCTCCACAAACTCGATGTTGGCTTTCTGATCCACAACGGACATGGTGCTGACGTGTATGTGACCAGCAGATGATCTGGGTGAAAAGAAAAGGGGAAAAAGACTGGCGATACAGCGCCTTTTCTGTCCTAGCCTAGGAGATCATAATATGAGCATCTATTGGGTCTCGATCACTCAAATTCCCCATTTCCCCGTGGGGATGTGGTCCCTTTGAGAGGCTCGGAATATGTGGGGGAAGACAATCCACTCCCCCCACACATCCGGATTCTTGGCAATCCATTTGTTGACACAACCTACATGAACACATGGTTTGAGTTGACCCTAGATAATTCTTCAACCCTTTTCAACCTTTTTCGTCTCCTTTCATGGCGAATTTTTGCATACCGCAACCATATTCTCCCATGATTCTTATGCAGTCATCCGGACTTGACAACATATTATTCCACTATAGTATTCCCCGATTCCAGCCAACGTGACGCAGGGTTCTTTCTAGCCATGTCCTTAATTTATAATCCATACTGACTCAATTTATATGGGCGCTGGTCAGTAAAATTATGGAATTCTGCAGTAAGCACCTGGATGTAGTCTCATGATCATTGGAAAAGGTATGGGAACCATTGGTATAGATCCTTCTATCCTGTTTGGGCCGGCTGGGGCCACTTTCTGAAAGTGACTGAGTGCCTGATAGATTTGAGGTTTAGCATCATTGATATGTATTAAAATAAATTATGGCAGATTCCCCAAGTCCTCAATCAAAGAACACAAATTTTTTGTCATAGGTGGGAGAATCTCGCCTGGCAAAGGAGCTGGGCAATTGCCATCAAAGATCTTCCTTACGACTCCCATGACAGAACGAGGCCTACTCAGCTCGCAAAAAGAACTTGAGTCGCGATAATGCATTGTCAAACCGGGTCGACCTATCCCTCGACTCAAGAAAGCTTTAGTAAGCTGATTCTCCGGTCCATCTAGAGGAACATTCGGCATGTCCGCTTCACTCGTAGGAGTGTGCACCTCGAGTTTCTTCTCCCCGCACTGCAATAGTCCGTATACCCACAGAACCAAGGAAGCATGGTAGATGGATAGGGAGTCAAATCCACGAAATTGACGGACCGCCACCATGCGCGCAGCTCGAAGAACCTGACCTGCGTGCCATATGGCAATTTTAGCATCTTTAGTTCGGCTCCACTCTCTTAATCCAGGGTATGTGCGGCGAGCTTCACCTGCCCCCATCTTTCCGACGAA
Organism: Penicillium lividum; assembly: GCA_028828245.1. NCBI lineage: Eukaryota > Fungi > Ascomycota > Eurotiomycetes > Eurotiales > Aspergillaceae > Penicillium > Penicillium lividum. The sequence continues at coordinate 193,276 of JAQJAG010000005.1, forward strand.
GCGCTGGATTGCGTCCATGTCGATGTGAAGGTACATCATAGTGAACTCATTCATTAAGACTGTAGCCGATGGGGAATCTGAGGTGTCCTGAACAGATTTGAGAGTTGCATGTCTAGGTAAAATTAGTAAGACTCGGTAATTAGTGCGATGAGGACATACAGATCTTCTTGTCTACTTTGAAGCCATAGTAGAGTGGTCGCACGAGATCCTGATAAACGCATTTGCTGGCAGAGCTCCCATACCTGTAAAGCAAGGCCTTGCAAAAGAGCCGACTTCGCCATGGCAGAATCAAGTTCGGTGGGAAGGTGGTGAAGAAGGGATGGATCAGAGAGAAGGTCGCATAAGTTCAATTCAGACGAACCTATCCACGCTTCCCTCCATGCAGAAGCAGTTGGAGCTAGCCATAAGTCTCGCGCAGCAGGGATGGACAAGGTAAACTCAGTGTACGAAGTAATCGCAGGTCGATTCATGGACAGAGCGACTTCGACATCATGACTAAACAAATGATAAACAAGCCTGAGGAGCGTTAGCATTTTATCTTTCCAAAGGATTTGCTAAATACCTCTTCAATGACTCTTGGCGGACCCAACTATACCACGAGCGCTTTAATGACACTTCGTCATCGCCGAAAGACCAAGGAGTTATAACCGAGTATGTCGACCTGTCAAACATAGCAGCGCGCCGAAGAGCCTATGACTGTCAATATTCACTTTTAAACCAAGACCGAGGGATTTCCAAATACCGTGCAAAGTGGTTGCAAATAACTCTCAGCAATTTGCATTTTGCGTGTATACCCGCATGAAATCCCAATGTCCAACCATAACATGGATGCTTGCAAGTATTGAAGATCACGGAGAACACTATTATCTTCTTCAACCTAGTAAAAATGTCAGGGGGTAAATGGGAAATAATCTTTGAATGTGACGTACCAATTGCGTCAAGCCAACTCTGGTGATCTCTTGGAGAATGATACCCGTTTTGTTGATTGAAGGCGCACCACAGCAAACACACCCGGCTGCTACCAACGCAGTAAGCAGCTCTGGACGTAGCTGCTGGTATTGGGGGTCATAAAAAGTGTACAAATGGATCCATGCATCAGTCTCGACCCTTTTTCCGATACCAACTTTAATAAGAGTATCAAGGTATTCGGAAGATGGGAATGCCGAAACCGATAACCGACAGCCGGCTGTTCTTAGAACGAATTTGAATATCTCATCTCGGGCTTGGAATGAAAGCCTGCCGGGGATTTTCAGTGCATCGAGGCGCGTCTGATGCGTTGATGGGATAATATCACCCTCACGTAGCGGGATCTGTTGCTCTTCGCTGAATCCATGCTGATTCTTCTCTGGCGTCCAAAGCCTAGACAGACTTTAGAAATGGGAATATCGATAAAATGGATCACCACCAACCATAATGATCGCTGAAAGGCATCAGCACGCCGACTTGCAGATTCTTGATCATCAAGCGAGGACTGCTGGTCGATTTCAGAGAAAGGGACGGCCATGTCAAGAATCTTGTCTAGATCTGGAATGAAACTTGTTCCAAAAACGTCATTTGGCGATAGAGTGAAGTCGATATCCTGCATGAAGTCAAAGGCACGGGGTTGCTGGGTACCCTGGATTGCCATGTCTGTCCCCATGTTTGGGAGCATGACATGTTCAAAAAAGGCAGGAAATTGATTAAGACTTGAATATAAAGACGACTCTTCTTGATCTGCCGGAAAAAAAGTATCTAGGGTCATTCCTGACTGAGAGCCGAGTGCTGAATCATAAATATCATGGATGCTCCCGGTGTAGGAAACGCTAGGCGGCGGGACATTGAATCCCGAATGATCGGAACCTGGAGTCGCCGCCGAACCAAGATTTTCATAAGGCGATACTGGTGGAGCAGATATTGATTCTCGTTGACTCCGCCGCGACATTCTCGATGGCCTGGCAACGCACTCGATTTGCTTTGCCTGACACCGCTGGACACGATGAGCTGAAAGTTGTACCAAAGACACGGACGCTTACCTTGCAAGGCCTTTCGTTAGAACAACTCAGCTTTCCTGATGCACAGGCCTCACATGCTTCGGTCGCTCGCTCTTTGAGGCGACGAACGGAAGACTTGCCGTCGGTGACATCCTTTTCATGCACAGCTTGGTGTCGTTGTAACACGTCTCTGCCCGCATTTAGCAAAAAGTGGTTTAATTGGATTTATTAACTCTACCGGCGATTAAATCCGCGCTGACAGGTCGGACACTGGTACACACGCCGATTGCGATCTGTTGATTAATCAATGTTAGCGCATTTGAACAGCAGAAGGTAAAATACATCTTACGAGAATCCAAATGACGCGCCAGATGATCTGGCCGCTCATAGGCTTTATCGCAATGGGGACATTGGTGACTTTCAGTCTTGCGGGGGGACATTGTGATGGGGAGGTTGAAGATGAGGACGGGGCGTTTTCATTTATGCGGAGAAGAACGTCGGGAACCATGCGGGCCACATACCAGTTGACTCTCGGCTTGTAACATATTACGAAAATAGTGAAGCTCCAAGTACGGAGTAGTGAGTAGTGAGTGATTTCGAAGTTTATGCTCAATTTTCTACATTTTATTCTCAACTAGGTGTTCCTTCCATGCTTTAGCCCCCCGATACATACAATTGAAGTCCATGAATTGATCGGGGCTCCTGTAAACGAGTTTAGCGTGGCAAATAAATTCAGAATATTAGATTCATACATAGTCATGGTCTTCTCACCCTTGGACACTGCCGGTTTCGCGGCTTGTCTACTGTAAGTCTGGATAAGACTGGCACGGGAATGTCTCGCTTGAAAGATTTCCTAAACTCATCAACTTTTGTTGCGAACATCATGGGGGTCATCTTACTTCGAGAATCTTTTCTAGTGATTCTAGAGAAGGTGATTCCATCAACCCCTCGAAAAAAGCACCTAAAGCCTCGGCATCTTCAATAGCTTGGCTAGCACCTTGCCCCTGAGTAGGCAACATCGCGTGTGCGGCATCACCAATAAGGATGACCCGACCAGAATGCCATGTCTTGAGCGGATCCTAGTACTATTAGGAATGAATGGATAAGACCAAGGGAGAGAACTCACTAGATCATGGAGCTGCCATAAACCGAGATCGGGTGAGTGTCTGTGGCTGTTAGTCAGGCACGAGAACAGAAGCAAAAGGGATCCGTACTTGAAGATGTTCGTGATCCAATTGGGGAATTCAGAAAATGTCTCCATCATCTTGTTCAAATCTCCCTGAGAAACCCAGCTGGCGTTGGGGTCCTCGTTCATTTGATCTATACCCGTTAGTTCGGTGTCTAATGCTTTTAAGGTGACTATTACCATCTGGCACAAGTGCAACAATTCCGTAAACTTCTCCCTGTCTGCCAGGTCCCATGATCAACCGACAATCATGGGAAAAGAGCATAGAAGTGAATGGGTCCCGAGGATTAATCTTAGAGCAGAACTCTGGCTCGTGCTTTTCCAGTGTGTCGGTGGGAATCTGTCCATATTAGCAAGTGATAAATTCCATAATGAAGAATCATACCATCAGACGATATGCTAGAGTCTAGTTAGTTAGAATCAATGAAAAAGGCACGATTCAACTCACCTGAATGTCCAGTTGGGATCGGGCTCTCTCCGAAGGCCCCAGTCACCGTGGATAGATGCTGTCGGATAACACTGTGGCTGTATAGATTTGAGCTATAATTCTACAGTTCAACGCCAGATTCTCCACTTACATTCCATCTGCTCCAATGATTAGATCACCTTGGATAACATCGCCATTTTGCAGGGTTACCGTTCCTCGATGTTCGTCGCAGCTGACCACTCTCGAGGCAGTCCGGATTTCCACCGAACCGCCGGCAAGATCTGACTGTGCAGTTGCCTCTCTTCGAAGAACATCATGAAAATCTCTTCGGTGGTATAGGACACGATCCCCTTCATAATCTGTCTTGGTCAACAGCGGGATCTCCTTCACAAGGGATCCGTGGGTGTCGTATATACGGAATCCCTCGTCCACCAATGGCCGAGCATCACTCAAATCCAAGTTCCAAGTAGACTGAAGAATCCTGGAAGCATTGGGCTGGAATGAGATCAAAGCTCCAATCTCTTTGTTGAGGCTTGATTGTTCCAAGATAGTGATGTGTCTGTTTGGGCCTCGCAAAGCAATTGCTGCGGCAAACCCCCCGATTCCGCCACCTACAATTGTGATTCTAAATGATTGCATGGTTGCGGATAGACTTGCAATTGAAATTGTGCGCTGCTAATCAATATGTAGAAGATTTCTAGCTGAGACAATTGTTTCAAGCCAAGGCACTTAACTCGGCTCCACCAAGTCCACCCCCACCTCCACTCGCTCGCCCACTTTTCCGGTCACACACGGTCACACCAGAGCTGGAATGATTGTCATGGAAGTTTGGGGATTTTCAATTGCTTTCACGGTCATTTAAGCTGTGCAAGATATAAAGCCTGCAATCCTACGACCCCTACCGGTACATATCCAACACAACCCCGAAAAATACAAGTACATACAACAATGTCGACCACTGTGACCCTCACTCAGACTGAGGTCAATCAAGTACATAGCTCCGGCCGTATGCGCATCGATGGAACTGATCAACAATTTGGCGATTTCCGTGACGATCTAGCTCGGGATGGCTTTGTTGTTGTCAAGGGAGCCATTCCCCGAGAAAGGGCACTGGAATATGCCGACGCGATGTACTCCTGGCTTGAAAACTTGTAAGTTTACAATCAGCAAGTGCTATTGACCTGGATACTTATTCCTAATAGTAACTTGGGCTTTGACCGGAATGACCCTTCTACCGTACACAAAGACAAGCTTCCTGTTATCAATGAGAAGGGCATGTGTCTGAACTATGGTCTCGCCCACGAGAAGTTCGTATGGGATGTCCGCAGCGAACCAGGAGTTGTTGGTGCGTTCGAGAAGATATACGATGATAAAGATCTGATTGTGTCCTTTGACGCAAACAACTTCCAGTTTCCAAAGTCAGTTTGAATCTGAATATCAAAACTCGTCTACTAACATCTGCTAGCCGCACCGATCTTCCCACCAACAAACCCTGGCCGCATCAAGATCAGGATCCTGAGAAACATGGATTCCGCTGCATGCAAGGACTTGTGAACTTGCTCCCTAACGGGCCAGACGATGGAGGTCTGATCGTCTGCCGAGGTAAGGATGTCATTCCGGAACCTCATATCCAAACTAACTTGTGACAAGGTGGTCACCTCCTCTCTCAACAATTCCATCGCGAAATGGCTGACGAAGAGCGCATTCCCGCCTGGACGCCCGAATGGTATGGCTACACTGAGCGAGGCATGAAATGGCTTGAGGATCATGGCTGCAAGTGGGAGAAAGTGTGTGCCGAGCCCGGCGATCTTCTGCTCTGGGATTCGCGTACTCCGCACTACAACCTCAGCCCCAAGAAAGAACAACCCCGATTCGCAACTTACACCTGCTTCATGCCTGTTGCCGATGCCACGCAAGAAGATCTACTCCGGAAGAAGGATGCATTTGAACGCCGGGTGGGAACAACCCACTGGCCGAATGCCAAACATACTGGGTCTAATGTTGCCAAAAGAGATGGAGGGGACGATCCTCACAATCGTGATCGACCGGTGAATGAACCTGTGCTTAGTGAGCGGGCATTCAAGTTGACAGGAATTCCTTATATCAAGGAGACGGAACCTGTCGCTGTTTAAACAGTTTTGACCACACTCTTCAATGGTTAGAGGAATAACTCTCGTTTGGTTGTGACTTATCTTCATTTAAACATTTGGTCATCTCCGTCCTTTCCTCTCACTGGCCTTTTTTTTTTGACAATAATATTTGGAAATTTTCACTTTCATTCCTATTTCCATATGTAATATTGCACGTATTAGTAATCAATCAATTACCCTGGACTGACCAATCCATAGTTAATAATCCGTGATGTTACTGTACCACTTTTACTCCACTGCAGTGACTGCACAACCCCACTTCCTACGTCATCTCACGATACAACCTAACTTATCCCACTTCACCTCTCCATAGATCTTCTCATCAAGCTTAAGCAATTAGATCCATACATCATGCCCGTTCACGAGATCACTAGGTATGTACAATACATCAATCGATACTTTGTTCTAACGTCTCAGTCTCCCCGATTTCCTCGAAAAGATCCTTCAGTCCCCGGATCCCGTTGTCCTCGACTGCTTCGCCGAATGGTGCGGCCCATGCAAGGCCATCGCGCCTTTGATTGAAAAGTGGAGCGATGAACACACCCATATCAAGTTCTACAAGGTGGATGTGGACAAGGCGGATGATGTGGCCCAGGAGCTGAATGTTCGCGCGATGCCCACCTTTATGTTTTTCCAGGGGGGAGAGAAGGTCACGGAAGTCGTCGGTGCCGACCAGCAGCAGATCTTGGCTGGCATCACATCCCTTACTAAGTAAGGCCGACTCAAGCTTTAGAGTCATAGTGATTTGAGCCGAATATCAAACAATACAGCCTACATGGCTTCATCTTTGGCTTTTCGTTTCTCTTTATTGACAAGGCGAAGGATGTGGCCCAATAACTGGGCGTTCATTATGAAAGAATGAGAGTACCGTAGCCATCAAGGTAGATCTTCATGTGATGCGGAGAATCAACCACAACTCACATACAACTCTACCCTTTTACGGCAAGACTTGCAGCACTTGAGAAGAATCATACGATTTCTCGCGATCAACCTCCGAGCCGAGTGCAACAAACGTGTAAGTTCCATCCATGTATAACAAAACATAGTTGCATACCCGATTAGGCTATACAATACGCTACACCTCGGTTCCAAGGTGACAGATCCTCACGCCATTCTCATGGAAGATATCCGGATGCTCTTATCGTACTTTCCTGTGTTTATCGCATAGAGACCCCGCGACCCACGCGGGGTCCCTGACATTCCTCGGTCCGCAACGGCTCGTATGACACGGAACTACTTCTTGAGGTGATCATCATCTTGAAGCTGTCTATTGTCAACATATGGGAATGTAGTCCATATATAATAAATATAAAAGTAGAAAATCAGAATATTGCAGAACATTTTTAAATAGAGATCTGAACATTCACAACGATACTGTTTAAGCAATCATAATCATGGCTTGGATTCTAACATCGGTGGATCACTTTTTCGTCAAGGTCCTAACTCAGGCATCACTTCAGCAAAAGCTGCTCTCTAGCCTAGCAGCACTTATTGCATATCTTATTCTGGCATCAATGATGCGCTTCCGCAGATCTATTACTCTCCAAAAGAAACATCCCTACCAAACCCGTGAATCAATGAGCAAGATGACCAACCACGACGCCTGGGAAATCCAGAAAACGATCTTACAAATGGAATTCCCGTTTATAGTTCTCAAATCCCTCCAGTTTGCCCTGTTCCGGGTAAGAAAATCTCTTCCAGATGCCAACACAAGCGAACACAACTAATTGCTGCAGACCTACGGCATACCAACAATTTCCACCCTCCTCCTCAGAACATCGCAACTCTCAGACTCGGCTACTTCATTTAAACGGTACGCGGACACAGGGGTCCTAATTGGCGAATTCATGGCTTTCGACCCCAATTCCGAACGCGCCCAAACGGCCATCGCACGAACAAACTTCCTGCACAAGGGATACCGCGCAAGTGGCAAGATCCTCGAAGCGGATATGCTCTACACACTGAGTTTGTTTGCATCGGAGCCTATTCGCTTCGTAAAGCTGTACGAGTGGCGTGAAATGACCGAGATGGAGCGCTGTGCAGTTGGAACATACTGGAAGAGTCTTGGGGATGCCCTCGACATCAGCTATGAAGCCTTACCCTCCGGGAAGACAGGCTTCCGGGATGGGATTCACTGGTTGGACGAGTTGAGTATCTGGAGCGAGGGATATGAGCTGCAGCATATGAACCAACATCCGAGGAACAAGGAGATTGCGGACAAGACCATCGATGTGTTGGTATATGATTTGCCGCGGTTCATGAAGCCATTAGGATTGTATTTTACTTCTTTCCTGATGGATGACCGACTTCGAGATGCTATGATGTATGTGGGAGGCTCATATCGAATACTCCAATGCTTACAATTATCCAGGATTGATCGACCACCTGTCTTTTTCGTTGCGCTGTTCAGATCCATGCTCCAGCTGCGCAGATTGTTTCTCCGCTATGTGGCTCTTCCGCGGCCAAACTTCATGCGCCTAGACGTTTTCACCGAAGAGTCGAATGAGAATGGTAAACATTTTGTTCTGTTCTACGAAGGTCCCCCCTTCTATGTGCAATCCACGATGTGGAAGCGCTGGGGTCCTGTTGCTTGGTACCACTGGGCATTGGGAAATCCCTTACCTGGAGATAAGGGTAATAAATACTATCCCCAGGGATACTATACGCCGGACCTGGGTCCTAAGTACTTTGAAGGCAAGGGGCGCAAGGAGTTGGATGTGATCAAGGAGAGTATTCGCACGCAGCGGACCGGTCGATGTCCATTCCCCTAATTCTTGCTTGAATAGATATACTCAGTATGTTGTCAAATGATTTTCCATTGGCGATCATTGGTGATTGCTATAATACGAGTTTCTCATCAAGGCATCTAAAGAAATCAAGACATAATCAAACAAATCGAACACCGGGTATCTATCACAAGTATCAAACAATAGGTGGCTGACACCAAGCCAGATCTATCACCCAGCTCCAATGATGGATATATCAAGCCAAAGAAGAAAAGCGCCGAGGATCAACGCGCAGAACAAAAGGGTGTATCCGGAAAAAGAAGTACCAGGACAATGCATGCGGGAGGCGTATCAAAATAAGGCGTAACAGGACTCAACATGTACGAGGATGGGGTATTTTGCAAAAAGATTTTGAAAACGACAGAATTAGAAGGTTAATCCGTCCCGCCAGGAGACGATGGTAAGGGGAATGAAGCCGGGTCGGTCAGGGTAGAATCATCAAACGCAAGCTCGGGGGATGGCATAAAAGAGCTGTATTGGGTGGATGGGCTGAGAAGGGATCGCCCACTCTCGCCGACCTCGCCGAGCTCCTCGGGCGACAGGACACGGCCACCTATCTCCACGTCCTGGACACGTACATTATATTCAAGGGCCTTTTGGCCTTCTCTTATAAGCTCCTCAGTCCACCCGAGACACCGCTTGAGACTTTGATTCAACTTCTGGCTATCCACCAGGAATTCCTGGTGTCGGGCAAGATCAAGCATGAATCGTTTCTCATCATGAATACGATGCTTTGCATCGTGATCGGCAAGGTTGTCGGGGCTGAGGACTCCTTCGTCTGCAACGGAATCCTCGTCGCTGAAATCGGACATGTCATCGTGGGATCGTATAGAGGAGAGTTCACTGTTGCCTTCGTCCAGTTCACTCGTTGCCGACAGGGCCGTGCCAGAAAATGAACGAGTAGAAGGGGCCATGGAAAGGCGACCAGAGCGGCTCAAGCGTCTAAATCGGCGGAGTTCTGCGTTCTGCTTGCGCATTTCTCGCTCCAGCGTTCGGTTGATAGCAAGTAAAGAGGAGTTGCTGATTTCCAAATCCATAATCTTTCGTTCTGTCCGAGCATTCAAAGCTACTTCCCCGCTGTCTGATTTGCCAGGACTCATGGGCATGGGCTGGTAGGTGTCTGTAGAGGAGGAGCCGTTGCTGAATACACGGGGGCGAAGGGTCGGGATCTGATCAGACAACACGGGGGCAGGGGTTTCGAGGTGATGTGTTTGAATATTGGGCATGATAAGTGGGCTAGCATGAAGTCCGCTGCGCTGTGAGATCATCGAATTTGTTTGCGAGTCCATACTGGACGACTTTCGATGTTTAGCCATCAAAGGGAGCGGTGGTCTATCCGACACAATACTCGGAGGCGAGGCGAAACGCGGCAAAGATTCGTCAACAGTCTGATCCAGGCTTGGGCTGCAATTGCTCTGGGTGTCAATAAGCGGAGGAGTAGCGTCTGAGACTCGGGGAGATTTCAAGCGCATAGAAGGCGAAGGGCCCTGTCTGTTCGTAGGAGCAACACGAGGTAGTCCCCCCGAGCGACGCGAAGAGGAGGTGACATAGGATCCTTCCGGTGATGTCTGTCGTTCCTGATCCCCATTTGCGTACATGAAGCTTGAGGCCGGTGACACCTTCCCCTGCTTCGGACGGACCTGTTCAACATCGGAGGAATTGGACGATCGTGTTTCGGCAGCATGAAAAAACATGGGCGAGCCAGCGGCCATATCGGTGAATGAGTTTGAGCGAGACACTTGCTGTTCTGCCCTGAGTGTCTTCGCTCTCAAGCTGCTCGATTGTTCTGCCTTCACCCCGCGAGCCGGACTGCGTTCCCGTCGTACGCCATTGAGGCCCAGGCCGACCGTGGGTTGAACATATGGAGTCTGCGGAGAGGAGATAGGAGGAGTGTTTGTCGGGGATGGGAATCCAGCATCACGGCGGGTGGTTCGAGAGCCCGATCGAGGGGTGACGTTGACACCGAGGAAGCTGGGAGTGGCGGCGGGGAGATCCTCCTTGGAGGGGGTGGAATATGCATGAGCATGATCGGGTTGGGCGAGACGACGTGGAGCAGCAGTTCCTGGGCTTGGACTCGCTAATTTCGGTGTCAAGGGAGACTTGTGGGATCGGTGAAATGCCGCACTGAGGGTGGGCGTAAATGGTTTGGCGGAGTAGCCGTTGTTTTGTTTATCGGAGGTCATAGTTGCGCGGGTGTAAGAGATGGCATTGCGAACTCGAACAATCGAGCATGATGGCACCGGCCCACCAAGTCTGTGTTCGTAGTATGAATTATCAGACTCACTAATGGCCTGATTAGAGGGAGGGGGCTGTTTCACAGTTGTTGAAGGTGGTGGAGATGTGGGATCAATAGAAAAACATTTGCCCAAATTGGTTTAGTCGTGCCCAGGCTTCACCGCATCAAGAATTCCCCTATTTACCCCCTTAATAGAGGAAAGGAAAAGGTAAATAATTAGAATGAATATATTCAAATGCTGTATTAAATTTTACTCAATATGGGTATAGATATGCAAGGTTCATTTATCGCGGATTTTCTGTTCTTCTGACGTGACCCTTCTGCATGGTCCATGGAATTCGGTATCCTGAGCCTGAAGATCGAATTGATCTTCCAATTAGCCGGTAGATCCCGGCTTAAGAATGTCCATCAGAGTAAGAGGTTGGCGGTTTCCCAGTAGAGATTTAACGCAACAGCCTAGTATATTGCGCCTAATTTGCTTCTTGGTAGGGTGATACTCGATGATTCAGCGAAAGAATAGACGTTTCTGCCGAGGGTCCGCATCAGAAGGAGATGGCTGAGCTGACTTGCGCTTCCGGTTTAGGATGAATTCTTCCTGGGTATCTGGGGTATCCTGAGTGGCTTCACGAATGGTCTGTCGAGAGAGACAGAAGTCGACATGATCATTAAATATTCGGTCATCGGCTACTTGAGCTCGACCACATATGGGACAGTTCCACTGGGCTGGAGGCCCAGGATCAGGCACAGTCGCAGTGTCGGAATTGGCTGCCTCCTGACTGAGCTGTTCCAAGTCATTCATTTCATCTTGGATCTCTTGTCGAGCAGCAGTCTCGAAAGCCTCCTCCGCACTGATATCATGGGAATTGGAGTCAGGTGTTTCTGCCGAGCTAGGTCTGGCTAGTACAGCTGCAGCACCGAAGAAGTTGATGCCAGCTTTCTTGGTACTGACCAAGTTAGTGCAACGGAGACCAAGTAATCGCAGCTTCATGCCAGGGATTTCCTTTTCCAATTTGACTAGCATGGGTAGTGCGAAATTGTACAGATCTCTCGCTTGGGAGACTGCCCGAGACGGAGCTATTTGACGGGTCAGGACTTCAAATGTGTGTAATTTCACTTTGAGAACCAATGTTCGACCCTTGAACTGCGTGCGTGCTAGATCCCCTTCCAGTTCTTGAGACACTGAATGCAACTTGGCACGAATCTCCTCCTTGTCCCCAATTTCCTGGAATGTCGTCTCGGTTCCCACGCTTTTTCGCTCGTAGGTTTCGACCGGCTGGATTTTTGTTCGGCCCAGACCTAGATAGCACTGGGCTAGGAACTGGAATGCTTTTTCACCAAATAATTTGGTCAAGAGCCCACGATGTGGATAAATATCACCGCAAGTTTCGATTCCAATGGAGCCTAGTTCTCGTTCAAATACACGGCCTACTCCATTCACTTTGCGGACGGGAAGTACTCGCATGAACTCCATGATCGCAGCCCGATCGTTCGGAACCCGAAACTGACCGTTAGGCTTGTTTTGATTAGACGAAATCTTTGCAATTTTTGCATTTGCAGCAATCCCAGCCGACACGGACACCTTGGTGGTCTCTAGGATTTCAGCGCGCATTCGTTCGACGGCTTCCTCCGGATCCAGTTCATTTTCAGCGCAATAGGCAGTGATGTTCAAATAAGCCTCGTCGATGCTAGCGCTCTCATACAGAGGATCGTACTGTGCCAAAATTGCGCGAATCTCCTTGGCTTTCGCCGAATATTTATCGTAATTCATTGGAAGAAGAACGAGTTGAGGGCAAAGCTTCTTGGCCACAAATGACGCCATTCCGCTACGCACGCCATATTTCCGAGCCAGGTAATTGCAAGTGGTCAAAACACCTTTGCCCACGGCCATGGGAACCGTTGTCAATTCCGGCCGGTCCAATTCCTCGACGGCGGCGAAGAACGCGTCACAATCGACATGAATCACATATTGTGAAAGATCTCGAGTCAATTCCAATTCAGCCAGGTACTCATCCGCCCGTCGCAGGTCATGACTGAGATCCAAGGTTTCAAGATGAGATTTTTCCTTGCGAATACGCTCAATCTTGATAGTCAGGTTTCGATCGCGGTCTTGCTCATGGTTGAAAAATTTGGAACCTTTAGATGCTTCATAGATGATTTCAGAAACCTATAATTTCTCAGCAACTGAAACGTCATTTCAGATCCAATCCGTACCTGACGCTGATCAACGGCATCTTGACCCGCTTTGGTAAGAGATGGACCTAGCAAAGAGTATTTTAACGTATCATTATTCTCCTGCTCCTGAGCCGACTCATTTTCCATGTCCTTGGAAGGTCCACCAGGGGACGCCATGATTCAACGATTTCCATTGATTTGAAAGTTTGACGTTGAAAAGAGTATAAGTTCAGGCAACGACCGCCACTGACGCCTGATCACGTGTCGACGCGTTCGCTTCACGTGGAACCCTCATTGTTTCAATCTTGTGTTGCTTCAACACTTTCTCCATGTGGATACTGGACTCAACAGGTGACTTCCTAGATGGTGGGATACAAGACTTAATCTTGCGGGAACTAGGACATCGCTGACAATAATCAGGGAAGCGTGTCTGGCTGCGGCCCGGGAAAAAGTATCTATTCGGGCGACCCCCGCAAGATGGCAGTAGGTCAAGATCTTGACGGTGAGGTTACGCAACTAACATTGACCAGCTCATCGCGCCATCTCTGACAGTGTGAAGGCTGCCAATACGATCTCCCGCAAACACCTCACAATCGAAGTATCGACCGTCACCCCTCGCGACGGAGTACGATAAGCCATTCAACCTCGATGGAATTCACGACTGACCAATATAGACCCGTCCACACGCGCGAACCAAAGTCACCGTGACTGATTTACAATCGAAGAAGGGTACACTGGTGGATGGAGAACAAATTCAAGGGGGAGATCGGATATTAAATGGGGATGAACACATTATTCAGCTCGGTCGCTATGCTCATCCTCTTCGGTCCGTATGCCCTGCGCCGATCTTCACGAAAGCTCTCTCTCATACCTTTCAATCGCAGCATAAGATGGCAGCCGATTGTTTTGAGCTTCTCTTTTTCATCCAAGGAGATGAGAGCGGAGGATCCCCTAGCTAAAGTGCGCTCCAAGCTAGAGGACCTAGACATCAAGACTATCATCCCATACCTGGTGGATCAAACCACCCATGTTGTCCAGAGCAAGCGAAATACAGCCAAGGGCCTCCAGGCGCTCATAAACGGCAAAGCAATTGTCAATACCTCGTATATTGACGCTTTGGTCTATGCCACCACGCCTACAGAATTGGAAAATGAGGAAGCCTTATCCCCGCTCGAGTCTGATTTCGACGCCGCATGGCCAGATGTGACACAATATCTTCCACCTGCTGGTAACGAACCTGTCAGTCGTCCGGCAGCTGCCTTTGCGCCCAACCCGGCTCGCATCAACGTTTTCGAGGGCTATACCTTTGTCTTTGGCGATGCTGCCCAATTCGAGAATTTACATGCAGCGATCAACAATGGCCAGGGCAAGGCACTCTTTTATCAAATAGAAGACGGCGTTACCACGGCAGCCGAGATCGTCAAATTCATGAGAGATGCCGCAGGTCAGAAAAGCGGTATTGGGGAAGATGGGCCTGGCAGAGTCGTGCTGGTGAGATTCCGATCCAAAGGTGAACACGAATCCTGGTCCATTGAGGTGGGTAACGAGGTCGCGTTGATGATTGATCGACGCGTGATTGAGCAGAGGGAATTCCTGGATGCTATTTTAGGGAACGACGCCTCTCCACTTTGTCGCCCTCTTCCTCGTGAGGAAGAGTCAAGTCAGGTGCCATTTCCCTCATCTGCTCCGGAGCCTCAGCTGCAGCGCGTTCCAGAGGGTTCTCTTCCATCTGCATCTCTTCCACCTGCATCTCTTCCACCTGCATCTCTTCCATCTGCATCTCTTCCATCTGCATCTCTTCCATCTGCATCCCCACCTACCCCGTCACAAGGATCCCCGTCCATGAGCTCTTCGAAACCCAAAGTTTCACGTGCTCGCAAGTTCGTGAGCAAAATGAAGACATTCGATGACGGCTTCGACATGGATTCAATTCCTGTATACGCATCTGACGAAGATACCAACAACACTCCAACCATGGAGTATGAGCCCCAGCCCTCTCAACATGTCGAGACCCTGGAAAAAGTGATAGAAGAAGATGTCGTCACGGATTTACTGCCCGGCGCACGGGCGATGAAGAGGCGGCGAGAAGAAATGGAGCAAGGACGCCCTAGTCGTCCAGCGCCTGCGGAACATGAAGCTCCTCCAAAGCCAAAACGTGCGAAGCTCGATATCCGAGAAGCGGCGCGAAGGCATCGCGACGAGGAAGAGAAAGAAAGAAAGGCTGGAGAAGATGCCCACCTTACCCAAGATGCCAACATCGAAGACTTGCGGAATCTGGCTATCGTCGAAGAGATGGAAATTCCCGTCCGGGAAACACCCTCCCGAGATGATCATAACAACGATCGATGGGATGAACAATGGAATGGTCGGAAGAACTTCAAACGATTCCGGCGAAAGGGAGAGCCGCGCCATGCACGGCGAGTCCAGAGTGTCATTGTTCCCCTGGAAGAGGTCACAAGGAGAGATTTTGGTATTGGCGAGTACCAATGGGTCAGCAATCACAAGGAGCCCGCCAGGAACGATGGACGGATGGAGGAGGATCAGCCGACGGCCAATCCGAGTGAGCGGGCTGTCTCGAAGTCACAACAGTCAGTGGGTTTGTCTGCGAGTCCCGAGCCCAAGCCTGATCCACCCGCGCAATCCCGCAGTCACAGCCAGAAACGGCCTCGTGAGGTACGTGATTCAGACAGTGATGAAGAACTGCGATTCCGGTTCAGGCGCAAGCGGTGACTTGCCCCTTCAAATGTTCTATATTCTCTCATGTTGCATAATTTTTTTCAGCGTGCTTTCTAGTTTTGATGCATTGATACCCTCAAATACAGCGATGAACAGCAGTGCGCAGTACTTCAGTCGAATACCTGGTTATTACTTCACGCTATCTCGACATTATCAATCACCTGGGCACCAATCATGTCCTCAGCTGCCCATGCTTGGGCCTTTTTAAAATCTCAATAGTACTCTCCCCTTCATTCCAAGGTTTCTTTTTACTGAGAGGCTTGTCGGAAACGTAGTCTGCTCTTTGTGTGCGAGCTGTCAGCACTTGAGTGGACATATACAGTAGCTCTGAAGCTGTATATATTACTAGGCAATTCAAATGTTGTGAATCTGATGCGGTCATCTTTATGGAATATATATGTAATTAATTTCTGTACATTTTTTAGATGGTAGCTTGTCCCAAAATCACAATAAACTTTAGCACCTCTAACTACTTACTCTTCTCATCTTCGGAATCCAAGTCTATGCTTTTGCCTCCATCGCGGACAATTATGCCTAAGATCCACGCGTTCACAGCGAAGAAGAACAAGGAGGCAAGGAAGAGACCGGGTACAAAGGCGGAAAGGCCGAGAAATTCCAGATAATAGCCTTGTTGGAGCCAAAGGGCCTATTCGGCGTAGTCAGCAATAACCCCTAGTATATTATCCATCAAGGAGAATACATACCTGTGCGATGACCCACAACAGAGCAGCTGAGATGCCGAGAGCAGGCTTGCGGATGAACTCGGAGGAGGGGAGGTAAAATGGCAGCAGGATAAGGTACCACAGGAAGTACTGTCGTCATTAGCTTACATCAAATATGAGGAATAGGCTGTGAGACATACCTGACTCGTGCACACTTTGTTAAACGTGACAAATGCAAATGTCTGGGCCAACATGGCAGTTGCAAGGCTCTTTTTCGCCAGCACCAAGGGAAGCGCGACAACTACAAGCAATAGCTGAGGTATGAATGCAAGCGCTTCGAAGTGGGATTCTGCATTCCCAGCAGCAGTGAGATAGAGTAGGGTGGCGTAAGGAGAAAAATTGTGTCGGTGGTCGATCCGGGTAAGATGGTGGAAAAAGGTATGATGGAGGAAAGGCATGCCGTACTGAACATACATAACGAGGTTCAGGACAGCAAATGTCATTAGCGCAGACAGTATCAGCTTCACTCGCGAAGGAGTGATGAATCTCAAACCCCGAGATATGCAGCCAAGGTCACGAGCAGGGGTAGCGCCATCGCGCTCCGCATCCCACCACCAGAGAATCGAAATACCGTAGATGAACGGGTAAATCTTGAAGTGCACAGCCAGACCAAGAATTAAACCGGCAAGGACGGCCTTTCTCTTCAAGGTGGCCCACAGCAATGCCGCAACTAGAACACCGAGCAACCCTTCGGAGCTGCCACGAGTGCTAATATTCGCAACCATGGGATTCCACAGCCATGCAGCGGCTACATAACGAAGCGCCCGCTCGGAGGACAATCGATAACATCGAGTCAAGAGCTGTACAACCAGCCATCCAGCTAGAATATCAGCCAATGCAAAGAGAATCTTCCCAAAGGCAAAAGTCACCGACGACCATGGTGCGGGTCCTTCCCAGGCTGTGGGCAAAAGCATCCACGCAAGAAGGGGCGTATAGCGATACGTATCTCGTGCATATGGGGTCTCCCCCTTCGATACATAGCGGGCAGCATCGGTGAATACCATGTAATCGATATCAGTGTACTTCATGGCAGAATGAGCATCTTGCCAGCCACCATAGAAGAGCAAGACGAGGCGCAAGGCTGTTGCCGCGAAAAAGACGCGGGGTGCGGAGTCGAAAAGAGTCATGCTTTTGCAAGTATATCAATCCACAATTGCCAAGTTATGGGGAAGGCTCGGGCAATGTGTGAGGAAGCTCCCCTGGCCAGCTAATGCCGGCGTTCGGGTTTGTTAAAAGTGCAGCGGCACAGCAGCTCGGCAGATACCACGATTTAGATCAGGTCCAGCCAAATACTCTTTAGCAGGGCTCTGAACTGATCTATTATCTCATTTCTGAGACTGGATTTGGTGCGGTGTTTACTTGATTTAACGCTGTCAAATATCGCGGTAGAGCGCGGTGCTGAGTGATCAATATGTGATCTGGCACTTTGGCCATTTACGGTTAGCGTAGTCGCTTCTTTAAGCCCTTATGACAAAGGTCGGGCTCCCATGTTGCCGCTTTAAGGAGCCTATGCCCAAGCAAGTCTCCATCGGTGTTGGAGGATCAACACAAATGGGAATCTAAAAATTTCGATCACTTAAATTGCTTAATTTTTGATTTGACACGTTTCATGAATGTGGGTAAAGGACCAGATGTGTACTTGGAGGTTCGCGCAGGCAATAACAAGGCTAAAGTGTGGTATGTAGTATGTACAATGTGGACGTATGATTCACCGAAAATGTATACAAAACAACCGAATACATATTTGAAAGTGATAGAGGCGTAAGCATACCCAACCCTATTCCAGCAGCACTCTCAATAGTATGCAGGCTGATTGCCAAAGTAAGAATCTGGGAAGGGCTCAAAATACGGCTGTGCGGCAAATTTAGAGCCTTTCTCATGATCTGGCGTCAAGACAGCCATTGCATCGCCCCGATTCTCGAGGTCCATCCCAGGCCAAAGATTATTATCACTCCAGCTCAGATACTCCCAAAGATACTGACCGGAATCATCAAGGAACGGGGCAGCTAAGGGATCTGAAATCCCTGCCTCGCTCAATGACATCCCTAGACGAGCAGGCTCAGTCGGCGCGAATAGGGAGTTCATGTCCCGACCGGCGGGAAATATGGTCGTGGGTATAATTCCTGCAGTCGATGCGTTCAGATCATCACCACGTTTACTAGCCTCGTAGATACGCGAAACAGCATCTAGAGATCGCTTGGCCGTATGACCATGTGCCGACATGCGCGCGAGAGTGGTCATGGCGGTCTCGACCTGCGCTTGGCAGGACTCGATTGATGCACGGGGATCGTCGGCTGTGGGATCGTTGAGGAAGAGGCCTACTAAGGGTACCAAGGACGCTTGAAATGTCCACCAGACGGCATTCCAGCCACAAAGCTGGTTGAACTGTGCTGTAGCGGCGATATTCTGGATAGAAAGTTCCGCGACTTCACGGCATTTCATAATTGCAGTGCGTTCCTCGACTCGGAGAGCAATGTATGGCACACGGCGCATGGCATAGCTGAGAAGTGTAGGGCGATAGATAAGCATCCGCTGGTTATAGAATCGCCATCTCATAACAGTACGAACTGTGCTTGTTGACTCCGTGCATGGTTCGTGGTCTTTCAGAATAGGTGGGAGATTCTCCCACCAATCAAGTAATTGAGCATCTGCGTGGGCCATTTCTTGATGCTTGACCAGTGGCGCAGCTGCCAATGACTCTTGGACTTGCGTGGCAATCTTGGCAAATCGGATGTTCTCTACGAGTGGGAGGATGTCGAGAAAGTTTTCCTAAAGAATATTAACAAGGCCCAGCAATATTTTGGCGACTAAACGAACCTTGTCTCGACAGTTCGGTGGTTTAACAGTGATGTAAGGGCCAAAGCGACCCATGCTAGGTCTTCCCAATGTCATGCCCGCCCAAGTATCCATGACAAACAGGGACCACCAAACTCGACGCTTGAGGTCCATCGATGCAAGTTTCGTGGGACCGGGGACCTGTCGACTCTCGGCGAACTCTTTATGCAATCCTAGCGTGGCTGCCATTCGTAACGCGGCGCCGAGGACGGAATATGCCAGATTTGGTTGGCTGATATAGTGACAATACCAACCACCGATGAGTCCAAGAGCCTGTATCGTCTCGATGTGGGAGCTCCCCAGAGAACTCAGACTCAAGTGGCTCTTGCAGCGCAGGAAGTAGGTCTGATGCGTCATGTCATCTGGACTTGTGGCAGCAATGCTACCCAGTGCCAGAACGATGTTCAGCAGAGACAACCAATGGTCATCCTTTCGGTGGCCAGTCATATAAGATTCTCGAAATGACTTTTCGTCGATCATGGGAGCAAAGGCTTGGAAGTAACAGAAGTATGCATCTAGCATCTGCATCTCACTTGGTGGAATAGAGGGTGGGGGTGGATTCACTGGTGGTTGAGGGGGCCATGCGTTTTGGGGGTCATATTCAAGATCTACTTCGTCGCGTGGGTACACTGCTGGTGTGCGAGCGAAGAAGGAAGCACATCCTGGATCAAGCCACAAAATCACCTTGAGAACAGCTTGGATAGAAGAAACTCCCAAGTAAGATGAAGGTTGTCTGGATGACAGAGATAATGCGTTAACGTCGTCGGAGACGCCTTCTACCAAGAAGCTAGAATGACCGGTGCGGCCATCGTCCAATTCCTCTGGCATGCTTTGTAGAGACTCAAGGTTATCGTCTTCATTCGAGATTGGAGACACATGGGCCTCCATGGAGCCTGAGGTAGAAGGTGAAGCGGCATGGTGTGTGTTGATTTGTGCCGGCAGGGTCGACGGCGACGCTGATGTGAGCTCGAGTAGTTTTTCCCGCGACAAATTGACAAGGGACTCGGGGGGCACATGAGGGAAAAGTTTCCCTAGGATGCTGCGGTATTCATCCAGAGTCGTAGAAAGCTTCTCAACATGTCTATGCTTATATTTAGCCGACATTCCGATGCATGAGACAACACATGGCTAGTACCCACCTTCTGGAAGGCCTGGGATCGGAGTAGTGACACTGATCTGCCTTTTTATACCATCGACATGCCTCGCATGGCTTTTCACCATCGCATTTAATCTTTCGATGTCGACATGATGTGCATGCGCGCAAGGTCGTCACTCGGCGACTGACTGATTCACGACGTTCAGTGGCAGGTCGGGTTTTGGCAGGCGTGGGTGCCGTCGGATTTTCGAAACTCTCAAATGTGTGGAACATGGCTGCAAGATATAATCACGGAATCAAAGTCACGCATCACATAGTTTAAGCCCAGAGTCAATGAAATGACAGCATTGGTGGGGGTGTAAGACGCAGTCGTACGATTTGCTAGATCAAAGATACGGTTTCAAGTCGTTTTTCCAAAGTATGGGTAATGTCGACACTCAAGGTTGATCACGAAGATCATATCGTGTTAGGATGGGTCGTGTCACTGGAAAAAATGGAAGGAGATGGGGAGAAAATATGACCAAGAAGAAAACTAGGGAGAAGACTCGAGGCTAAGTGAGCAGCTAAGACCGAAAATAGTAGTGTTTTGGTCCGCCTAATTCTCCCCCGCATTTCAAGCAAGTCTGGGGTCTTTGTGTCCACTTCGGCGTCACCGGGTGTAAACTCGCTTATTGGACATGTCACTCCGTTATCGATTTGTGGAATTAACGACACCATTAAATAGATGAAATTACATGGACTTGGTCAAACTTGTTGAGCTTCAAGGTTCACTCTTGCTACACCTGAACTACTACTGCCGAACGCCGGTACATACAAATGACAAGGTCTTGGTGGAGCATTGAATGAATCCCGAATTTTGTACTTATTTACCGAAAAGTGCCACGCGCCAGTCTAGCCAGGATTCACGGGCAAATTACGGAGTGCATGCTCTTCATACGCCACTCGCTAGTTCCACGCGTCGAAGCCCCTGCCATAATTTCCTCGGAGAATGTAACTTCCTCCAGGTTTGCTGACTCGGCAGAAGCAGGACAGACCTAGGTTGCAGAAGTGGAACGAACCCTGCAGAATACCGGAAGATCGTCAGTGGAAAAGGTTCATGACTACCTCGCTGGAAGGTTGTTTCCTGGCTTTGTACGGAAATAACTATCCAACATCAGACATTCCTTTGGTCCGGAGTTCGACCCTGTAACCCCTGAGACTCTGTATGGAACACTTGCATTGTGCGGGGAATGGCAGTTGCCCCATGGCTAATTTCCATGGCGAAAGCCTCGTGGATGGGGTATGGCGCCAGGGAAATTTAGCGGTGCGGGACCGAAACACATCGTTCGTATATTGATCAGGCGGGGCCAGGGACGTGCTTCCCCTTGCCCAATTACCATCATAACAAGTCGGAAGCCGAGACCCTGGTGGCGGACGCGATGTCCACATTAAGCCAAGGGCCCGAGGAGGTGGAGGCACCAGTAATAAATCCAACTCAACATCCAATGTCAAAATGCTAGATGTGAGTTCCGACGAAACGGGGTGCGTGAAACCGAAAAAGGCATGGCTTGCGAAACCCATGCAGAATTGTAGAAACCCCAGATTATTTGACGGGAAATTGTAACGCCAAGTCTACCCCATGCCGACTTTGATGAAAGAACCAAACTAACAAGGACCGTTGCCTTCGAACCCCGAGGCGGGGGCCGATCATTGGTTCGGTTAGAGGGACTGGGAACACTAGCGTAGAATCGGTTCGGCTTCCTATTAATTTTAGTGAGCATGAATTATAATCAAGGTATCTCGCCTTCGATGCGAATGCCATCTGCAATCTGCACAAAGGTATTAGAAAAACAAAGTTTCCTAGTGAAGCCCAACCCTGGATAAAGAGAGGCATGTCCTCCGTTGGAAGTGGGAAGTTTGGGGCCTGAAGCTGGACGGAGATGGCTCCGTGCCTAATCGGGTACACTGCAAGTCTTTTTAGTATTCTGGAAACTCCACCATACTGAGAAGTGTTCCTTGGGCAAGCAGCATCGGGAGTCTAGGGAGTCGGGACTGATTTGGTCACGCGACGAGAAAACGTTTATTGATGCCTGAGGATGAAGTATATGCCTATTATATGAGGTGTCAGTGTCACATGTTTCGGAGTCTCCGCACCCAAATGGGAAGGTGCGTGGGGTAGCTTATCGATAAGGTAATCACTGTTCATCTAAATAGCTTGGAGTCTGGAAAGCTGGCTCATAATCAACGTCTAAAACATTTCAACCGTGCATCATGGAGCTGAAAACTCATACCTTTTCCACTGGGTGGTCTTTCCGGGACAGTGAGACAGAAGATTGGATGCCCGTATCAACGGTGCCCTCCGTCGTGCAACAAGATCTGCTTGACAACAACAAGTAAGCTCATTATAACGATGAAGGTGTTCATATTGGATATTAAAGAAATCCAAATAGGCTCGAAGATCCCTTTGCCGAGTTGAATGAGGTTAAAACACGTTGGGTGAACCAAAAGTCATGGGTATACCGCAACACGTTCGATAAACCGACTTTCTCCGATGGTTCCGAAATTGACTTGGTGTTTGATGGCCTGGACACCTTTGCAACGGTAAAGCTGGATGGCCAGGAAATCTTGCAGTCCGACAACATGTTTCTGGGTCACCGGGTGAACGTCACGAAGGCGATGCAAGCAGAGGGTGAGCACAGACTGGAAATTGAATTCGACTGCGCCGAGATCAAGGCTCGTGAATTACGTGATCAAGACAAATCTCACAAATGGGTTGGTTTTAACGGAGATATGTCTCGTCTGGCGGTCCGAAAGGCGCAATACCACTGGGGCTGGGATTGGGGACCGGTGCTAATGACCGCTGGCATTTGGCGTCCAGTCCGACTAGAAGCTTATACCGCACGCGTGGCTGACCTTTGGCCTCAAACAACTCTATCGCTTGATCAGGAGACGGCCGAAGTGACCACCACAATCAAGGTTGAAACAACGGGGGTCAAGGAATATCGAGCTCGGTTTACTCTGAGTGTGCACGGAAGGGAATTTGCGCGCCAAGACATCCCGGTGTCGGCAAATCAAGCCCAGGTTTCATTTCCTGTCAATCGCCCGGATCTTTGGTGGCCGCATGGGTATGGCAATCAGACCTTATACGAAGTTTCAGTTTTGCTGCTTAGCGGAGAGCAAATTGTGGATCAAAAATGCAAAAAGTTTGGCATTCGATCCGCTGAAGTCATCCAACAGCCGGACAAACATGGGAAATCATTTTTCTTCCGTATCAACGGGATGGACATTTTCTGTGGTGGATCCTGCTGGATACCTGCGGACAGTCTTTTGACCAACATCACCCCTGACCGGTACCGCAAGTGGATCGAAATGATTGTGGAGGGCCAACAAGTTATGATTCGGTATGTATTATTCAATGTGTATATGAGTGATCTAACATGGCTACAGAGTATGGGGAGGTGGTATCTACGAAGATGCTACATTTTACGAAGCCTGTGATGAGCTAGGAGTGATGGTTTGGCAAGACTTCATGTTTGGCTGTGGCAACTACCCAACATGGCCCTCCATACTTGAATCTGTGCGCGAAGAAGCGATCTATAATATAAAGCGATTACGCCACCACCCGTCCATTGTGATCTACGTCGGCAACAACGAAGACTACCAAGTCCAAGAGTCAGTCGGTCTCACATACAATTTCGAGGATAAAAATCCGGAAAATTGGCTCAAATCCGACTTTCCGGCCCGATACATCTATGAAAAGCTGCTGCCAGATGTGGCTTTGGAGTACTCCCCGGGGACTTTCTACCATCCAGGCAGTCCATGGGGTGATGGGAAAATCTCCTCGGATCCGACCGTGGGAGATATGCATCAGTGGAATGGTAAGTCTACTAGTCACAACAATCAGAAATCTGCTGAAAATTTCTAGTATGGCATGGAACACAGGAGAAGTACCAAATATTTGATACTCTGGGTGGCCGATTCAACAGCGAATTCGGCATGGAGGCGTTCCCACACATTGAAACAATCAAATCCTTTTCTCGAAATCCCAAGGATCATCACCCTCAATCTCAAGTGATGGATTTTCACAATAAGGCGGACGGCCATGAGAGACGACTAGCGACCTATCTGGTAGAGAATTTTAGGTTTCCGCATGGCGGAAGTCTCGAAGTAGGATTACCCCGTCATGTTCAATACTAGCGATAATGCTGACTGATTTAGGCATACATCTATCAAACTCAAGCTGTCCAGGCCGAGACAATGATGTTTGGGTATCGAGGCTGGCGGCGCCAGTGGGGCGATGAAAGACATTGCGGAGGAGCCCTGCTTTGGCAGCTCAATGATTGCTGGCCGACCATTTCATGGGCCATCGTGGATTATTTCCTAAGGCCAAAGCCTGCCTATTACGCAGTCAAGCGTGTGCTCAATCCCATTGCCGTTGGTGTGCGACGTGAACACCACGACTGGAGTGTGGTTCATGCCCAGCCAGCGCTCAGCAGTCAGTATGAATTATGGGTCGTCAGCAACAAGCCTGAGATACTTCAAGGAAAGGTCGAGCTGCGATTTATTTCCATTGAGACTGGAAAAGAGATACGCTTGCCCGTGATTCGAAACATTTCGATTGTAGGGAATGGCACAACAAACGTTATTACCGATGGCATCATCGATCATGTTGCAGAACCGGACCCTCATGTGCTAGCTGCACGAGTGTGGGTAAATAATGAACTTGTCGCCCGGGATGTTGACTGGCCGCAACCTTTCAAATACATAAACCTCCCGACGCCGCCAATTGAGATTAAACGATCGAGCTCCTCTAGAACAGACAATGTACAGAAAGTGACGATTGCTGCGCAAAAACCGGTGAAATGTTTGGTTTTCGAGGAGCGAGATGGAATCAGATATAGCGACAATGCGCTAGACATTGTCCCTGGCGATGTGCAGCAGATTACCATCTCAGGGCTGACGGAGGACGTATCAAGCTTGACATATAGATTCCTGGGACAGGAGGAGTCCGCCCAAGAGGTGTCTATCTAGATGTTAAATGATGAGAGCCGGTAGATTGTCCAATAATTGAGTTCACATTTTTCATTTCCATGCATCATAACTGCCTTCAGTCATAAGTTTATACGACTAGATGATGTAAATAGGTTGGGAGTTGTGATTTTCCGTACATTTGATACCCAATGCTCTACGCTGGTGGAACATGGCTATCAATATTAAGCGGAACCTTGGAATCTATCACAAAAAAGCATTTCTACGTGTCCTTGGCTGTGAGACCCAGTTTCAATAATATCCTAACCAGGAAGCCCAAAAGGCCGCGCATCTATCTCACAGATTGTTCCCGGGGGTGGGAGCTCCCCTGTTTGGAAATATTTTCTGACGAGCTTGGTGGTACACTCGGAGGAGGCAGCCAATGAACAGTGCTATGAATACCAGATTAATACATAGAGCAAGATAATCGGCAGAGTAATAGGGATGAAACACTTACCCCGACGGAGTTTTGCTGTAGTACTCCGGCACCAGAGAAACCAGAAGACATTTTGACGGCACTATAATATGTAAGCTGGATTAATGAGTTTTTTTGTGGGTATAGGTATTCTTACTTTCGAAAAGGAGTCACTGGGTCATAAGAGTTGCCAATGAAGAGTAGAGGATGCGATGTATTTTGAACGAATGATCCTTAATAGTCGAGGACATGGGTTAGAGCTGAGTAAGATCCCACATATCAGACGCAACTTACCATTAAACGGCCATTCTGGTCTTATATGCCAATGAGGACAGGACATACGAATGGCAGACCATTCGTCTCCGAGTGCGTGACTCTGATTTTGAAGTGTTTGCCAATACTTCTTATACTCATGCTTTGCAATTCCATGCATGTCTTTTGCATCTGTGCATAGAATACCTGGCAGTGCTTCAAAATTACCTTCATCATGGACAGCCTTCCGGGTCTGAACTTTGAGATCTGCAAAGGAAGATCCATTGCGATGAGAGAGATCCGTGAGGAGTTGTGCCAAAATTGGAAATTTGGCCAATGGTGAGTACAGTGCCATGATAATTATCCCCCTAACATCGCTATATGTGACGATATCAGGTCCCCTAGTCTTTGACCCAGGTACAGCAACGGGGTTGACTGAGAGATCAGCGAGAATATCGTAGAAGCGTTCTCTGGTCGTACGTAAACTGTCCAAGGCAAATGGACATGACTTCGGACCTGCTTCATGGCAGTAATCGAAGAACTTTTCCAGTGCTGAGTCTGCATCCTGGAGGTTAGCGAGCCAGTTGCCATCATAGTAATCGTCTGAGTCGCAAACCCCATCAACCACCAAGCGATGGATGCGGTGGGGCTGCAACGCAGCAAAAGTTGCACCCAGAACACTTCCATATGAGAATCCCCAATACAGAAGTTTTTCCTCTCCCTTCTGCCACTTGTACCGCCGAGTGTTTTGCGCTTGAACTTCAGATTTTACGCCAGTATCTAGACATCTGGTACTCTCCTTTTCACGCCACTCGCCATGCCGCTCGATAAGTTCAACCATATCTGCCACAACCGGCGGAGTGTTCATGAAACGTCCTATCCATTCCGAACCACCAGCATCAACATCCAAAGTAGAGCAAGTATCGCTAAAGGCCTTTGCCCGTGCCCAAAGGTGATCAAATGCAATATCTGAGCTCCCAGAATTCCCCTCTACGTCCATCTCAAGCTGCCACGCGTCTCGCGCTGCCGAGTTAACAAAACAAGAGAGTTGAGGGGTAGTATTCATGACTCCCCTTGGATCAAAGCTAATCACGTCAAAATATTTTGCACTGGATGACTGGGCATCTGCATGGTCTGGCGATGTCTCGAAATCAATAATTTTTTGAATAGCCCGACCCCTGGCAACGGCAAGGGATACGCCAGACCCACCAGGCCCACCGGGATTCAGAATAACAGGACCGCCGTATCGCACGTCAGTGACTGGAACTCTTGCTGGAAGTCGAATCACTGCTAGTGCGATCTTTGCCCCTTCACTGTCCGTGGCATTGTAGTTCATTGGTAGTTCGAGACGGGCACACTCGAAGTCGCCATTTTCATAGCAGGGGTGATAGATGAGTTGCTTGGCTTGTGTAATCTGCTGCTTGTTAGTAGCTCTCAGGTCATCCATTTGATGTCACTCACGCTGTCCCACTGGAATTCCTTATCAGCTACCCATTGGGAAGTCTGTAGGCCCCTGAGATTGTCTCGAAAATACTGTAGAGTCCACAGGATTGCTAGGATAGAGATAACAGCCACAGGTCGCAAGACTTTGTGTATCCATTGCGTTAACCTAGGTTTCGATGTTGACGTATGGGTTTCTTGGCGACCCTTTTGCTCAAGGTACATTCTGGTGAATGCGGGGTCACGTTGTGGGCGATGGAGATAAGCAGCTTTCTACGAGGAAAGGGACAAGACGAAAAATTGAAGTTATTTTCGACTGAACACTTGAAAAAACAAATAACTCACGAGAGATAATGTACAAAGAATCGAGTCCAGTCATAGGTCGCAAGGTTGAGGTGACTAGTTCACGCTAGTTGTAGATTAAACCGAGATAACAAGTTACGCAATTTTTGAAATGAATATCCGAAGGATCACTGCTTACATTACACATTTACTGGAAGACACAATCACATTCTGTTGGCTATAAACGAGTCATGAAAGGAAACCGTGACGGCACATAGATACGCAAAACAGTAACGATGGACCGATTACTTGAACATCCAGCTTATTAAATTCCGTTTTCCTTTCTGTTTCAAGGAGGCTTCCCATCAGGCGAGGTCTTTCCGTTAGAAATCCCACTAGGACGCGCGGTCGCAGAGAGAGATGGTCTCCTGGTGCCAGTCGATGGCATCCGAGCCAACGGGCTACTTGGGCTCTGACTCATCTATTGCCCCGCCAGGCTCCATGGATGATGTGATGACTTGATCTGAGTGACAAAAGTCTAATCATGGCGTTTGTTCTCTGCTACCTGGGAAATGCGCGGGAAGATAGCAAGGAGGTCCGTCGGACTTCCGGCCTCTGTCTTCGCATTTGCGGTCTTTTCTCCCGGAACTTCAAAATACGCCCACTCATCACTGTCCCAACGAAGAGGCTCAAAGTCTGGCTCATATTGAATTTCAGCATTTGGAGAGGGATGTAAACGTTCATTGCTTCATCCGCAATCTTCGATGTGGTTTGTCGAAGCTCGTCTTGTTTGATATCTGAGAGGGTTCCAAATAGATGGTGTGTCACGTCCCGAGCAATTCGTGAGACTCTGGACGGGGCAGACCTCTTTTGAGTCGTCTCGTCGATTGCAGGGCCCGACAAAATGATTCCACTTCACCGTTTGTTGTGGCAAGTTGGCTCAGTACACGCCGCAGCTGGTTGCCATCTGAATCCAGATAACTCGGCTGAAAGATGTGTTTCCCAATCATTCTCGACAGAATGGCTAGAGTGATAACGAGTCGCATTCCCTTCGCAGCCTTGCTAGTGGAAGCGGGCAGAGGCACAGTATGCGGCATCATAAATGTACTACCTTTTCGAAATGTCTCCCATGAGATATGATCCTATGGCAGTGAGTCAAGTGTTCTTCAAAGGATTGTGTGATACAAACAATCAAGATTTCTTTCAATACCTTGGTCATTTGCAAAGTGGCATAATCCCATAGGTTGAAAAATTGGTCGGTCCTGATGGAATCAATATCGAGGCCATGAACGTGTCGCGTATTGTGGATTTCGTAACTTATATGAGTTCTATATCTCTGAGTATAGAGCTCTGGAGCTCTCCGTCTGTTGCAACTTGACTTGGAATTCCTTCATCAATGCTTTAGAGACGCGTTATCTTCTCTCAACTTCTCGCTCCTCTTTTTCTCCGAATTCAAGCGGTCATTGAATGCCGATTCAGAAGCTAAAGTCTTTTCGATGATTGCATCCTTCTCCTTTAGAGTCCTCTGCAACAAGGTCTTGTCATCAGAAAACTGCGTGACTTTCCTTGTCTCTTGAAAATTCTCTGATTTCAACTTCTTGGCATTTTTCAGAAGTGCATTGATGTTCTTTGTGCCTGCCGCAAGCGGGCACTACTAGCATCTGGGCACTTAGCTGTGTAACGAGAAAGCAAGAATTAAGGACCCCGAGGATTGCAATTATCCACGGTTTTCTTTCAAATTTGATCACTACCTACGGATTAAGTACGTACTCGTGAAATCACATTAAAGCCATGGAGTTATTATCAACAAAATCGATGATGTCATGGATCATTAGACCGAAACGGGCCGAATCTGCGGACCATTGCGGGCCGTCTTAGCCCACATGCTGATACGCATCAAACTTAAATTATCACATATTGACCCATCTGCTATATGATTAATCACCAAGTAGGAATGCCACGATATTATACCTCGCTAGATAGTTGATAGTATCAGATATATGGTCATCGGTGTTGAATGGCTTGAGTTTGCCCTAAATATGTATATCGATAGAATCTGGGTGACATACTAGTGCTCAGCAGCTCGCCTAATTGGATGAATGGTAAGCCGGAACGTTTTATTTTTGCCATACAAAGATTTGCATTACAGCTCCCAAATAGCATTTCAAAAATGAAAGATCCATGGATTCGGATGTGGTCAGTTTCATACATTGACACGTCATAGATGGAAGTCAGATCTACTATTCCGCAGTATCTTGTCAGCACACTGAGGTGTACGGCTAAAGACCTTCCAGATATAAAAGAAGCCACAACATTTGAATCTTCCAAGAGTTTGATGAACCATCTTAAGTTCTTTACATCTCACACGAAGCTGCCTATAAGCAGCTACACATCTTCAAGGCTTCTATCATTGAACTGCCCAGACAGGTATAGCACCCTACTAGTACGCAACTCACGAGCCTGTGCCAAATTCTAATTCCATCAGGTAACAACACAACCATTATGGGATACACCGGTGTCCGGACCGAGACAAAAGATCACTCCCTCGAGGGTCACACCAAAACTGCAACTCTCTGGTTCAAAAACAAAAAGCTTTGGGAGTATGGTTGCCACCCCAATACCTATGAATTGGGAAACGCACTCCATGAGCTCGAGGATCGCTTCACCATAACTATGGTGGAAAAGGAACACTTAAAGGAAGGACACACGGGGAAAATCTTCGTCCAGTCTAATGGCACTACGCTCCTCAACGGTCTCTCCACTCACGCAAGCATGGATGAAGTGGCTACAATTGTCAATGCTATTCTGGCTGTGAGGGATTACATTCCTTAGTCGAGACAGGAGGCGCAATCTTGGTCATGAATGAGATTGATCAACAGTATTGACCTTGATAGCCCTCAGTTACTATCCTTGAAAGTCGATGATAGAAAATTTTGGAGAACATGAGATATTGAGGAATTAAGTGAGATTTTGGACGAGCTGTTTATGTAGCAGCCGGGCGGAAAGTACGAAATAATTCGATTTTAACAGACTGAAGTGCAACACACGTGCAATAGAGTTACTTGACTCACACATATTATATGTATTAATTCGTTGGCATTCAGTCGAAGAAGCGTGGCAACGAAGTATTGATTTCTCCTAGTACTTGACCATACTTCCTTCAGCCCCGGAAATCGATGTAAACTACCCCCAAAGCTATATACAGGGAAGAGCACGCTTTCAATCATCGTAAAGAAAAACGGTCAAATAAACATTTACAAGAGGGATGAAAGCACAAGCAGCTCAGATACCATTTTTGCAACGTTTTCCTTCCATCAATCTATCCAAAAAGGTCACTCCAAATGAGCCACAATAAGGTCCGAAATATCAATATGAGGTGAATGCAGCGCAAAGATATGCTGAACCAATCCTCTCCATAAATGGCCTTACGGGCTGATGAAATCAAGTTTCCCAGTGTATAGCCACAAGAGGATTCGACACTGGATAGCTGATTCTCTGCACATAACTTGGCTTTCTTGCGTAGCATTGCACACCTCAAATGATGATTTTCAAGCTTGCAGAGAGGTGAAAATGGCGGACAGGGGATCTTACCCTTACAGTCGGATGAATAGCCCCGCAACAGGATATAATGTCATTCCTATCCCTCTTAATCGCTATACAACACCAAAATCCGTTTTCACTGATGTACAGGTTCTTATCTTAAGACAGTAACATCCATAAAGACGACAAATCAAAACCTCGGCGGAGTATTCCGGTATGATTTGTTCTCAGATCATACTCTTGTATCCTGGCGTGGTAGTGATTCGGGTCTGGCCTCAGCGTTAACAGACAAGACAACATGACCATCCACCTGGGCACCCCATAGATAGTAATTAACAGAATAGAAGGGTGCCATTATAATTTTCCAAAAAAATAACTTGTAAATTGCAAACATTTGAATGTCTATGTCTATATATCCATACGCAATCCAGCGAAATGCAATTACCTTTGCCACCCCTTGATCACCCTTACCATATCTATACATCAACGTGTTCATGTCTTTCGTCAATTGGCTTTTCAACCCTCTCTGTGTGAATGGTGCGGTGGTATCCGGGCTGAACAGGCCGACCCCGAGACTCAAACACGCCTCCAGTTAGACCTCCCTTCTCAAAGAGATGGTCTACATCTTCTAGCTCGAGGCCCTTTGTTTCCGGGAAGAAGAAATAAACCATCGGAATCTATTAAGATTAGTTTAGAAATTTGTCGGTTGGTCAGGAAAAGCATACCCATGCAAAGCAGAAGCACGCGAAGATGATGAATGTTCGCCATGAGATATTATCAATAGCTGTCGGCGTTATTTGCACAACGATAACTAGAGGGTTAGTAAATTTGGGATTCAGTAGATCACTGGTAACCTACAAACACAGATCCAGTTCACAAATCCTCCAAATGCCTGGCCTCGGGACCGGATGCGGGTAGTAGTGATCTCACTAGGGTAGAACCTGGCATACTGTTAGAGCTTTGACCAAATGCAAGGAAGTGGAGCGAGATAACCTACCAGGGCACAGGCAAATAACCAATTCCCAGGAAGATTTGAAAAATAAATACGAAGACTGTGGCAGCATATGCGCAGGCAGTGCTACCAACGGAGAGCAAGGAGGCAACTAGAACAAAGCATACACAAAGCCCTGCGGCTGATACCATAAGGGAAGATCGTCGACCAAGCCTATCCATGCTCCATAGAGGAATTATTGATCCAGCCAGATACGCCAGCGAGGTACAGCCGCCAAGAATCAATGAAAGATTTCGAGAAAGTCCCATTGCATGCTGGTAGACTGTGGGCGCGTAGTAATTGATCATGTTTGAACCTGTAAGGCATATTAGAATTGGTTTCTGGGTGGATTAAAGAACCATACCGGTAAATTGCTGTTGCATATTGACAAGAGCACATAGCATCATACGACGAAGGTTTTGAACCTCGCCACCAGCCACCAGCTCCTTGTACTTGAATGGGCCACCTGCAGACTCAATTTCAATGGCCGACTCAATCTGGCGACGCAGCCGGACTACCTCGGGGCTTGACTCATCAGCAGGTTGCTCCAGCTGGAGATAAGCCAGAACTCGGGCTGCCTCATCGCTGCGATCCTGTTCACAAAGCCAGCGAGGTGTATCAGGGAGTGGGATCATCTGTAGAACCAGACAGACGGCGAAGAAAGCTTGGAAGCTAATAGGGAAGCGCCATTGAACGGTGGAATCGACGAAGCTAAGGCCATAGTCGAGCCAATATGCGATACATAATCCGAGAATCGTAACGGTTCCTTGAGCCGATAGAAGTCTCCCACGACGTTCAGGTCGAGCCATCTCTGAATTTTTTTTAGTGATTGGTTCTTCCAACCGGGGTTGTCGACTTCACTTACCACTTTGGTAAGTCGGAACTGTACTGCTGTTGATGCCATTGCCAAAACCAGTGACAACTCGCCCAACCAAGAACTGTGCTCGGGTATAGGAAGAGCTTAGAATGATCGTGCCAATGACCATGATTGTACCACCTGCTATGATCATCTTTTTCCGACCGACTTTATGGCCAACCACGAAACTGAGGAGACATCCGACAGCGCAACCAATGTCATAGATTGAGGTCACTACCTTTCTTAGCCGTCTTTAAACGATTCAGGGGGGATTTGAAACTTACAGATTCCCTGCATATTGGCATTGGGATGTCCAAAAGTGATTCCAAATTGGTTATCCGCTCCGATGAGGCCTGACATGACTCCCTGGTCATAGCCAAGCAAGAGGAAGGCCTGACAACTCGCCGCTACATAATATCAGTATTTTCCAGCCTCGAAGGACAAATTTTCATACACATACCTGTCACTGCCCAATGCAAGTATTTCCCACGCAGTTGAATCATCTTGTTGTCCGGCGATTTGGACGCAACAAATTATTCATGTAGATTCCGGGGCCCCAAGGGGTTTTTCTTCGCCATTTGATGGACAATGACCAAACTGGCTCGCGGTTTTGTTGAACCGAGAAGAAATCCTCGGTATAAATGAACCCGGTGTTGCATTCGCATTGGCTCGCTAAAGGCCAAAATCCGGGGATATGTGGAGCTCTTGTGGAGTCACCCCGCACCTCATGGTCAAGGGCAATCAAGGCTTCGGCAAAGGCTTGATGGCTTGATTTAGCTGGCCTAACTTCTTCACCGAGCGACGCCACTCAACTTTCTTTTTAGGTGAAGATTGTCGATGTTTCAACTCAGTTGGAATGTGAGGTCTGAATGACAAATCAATGTAACATTTTTCCTTGTCTTGCCGCCCGTTCTCAATGATTTTTCGATGTGTCTAACCTCCAAGGCCATATAAGAATAAAAAATGGAGATAGGAAAATCGAGTCTTCATTCAAGTCTCCTTGTTCTGATATGTTCATTCAAATCCTACTAGCAGCTTACGCCACCACTGCTTTAGCAGCATTGGCTCCTTTGACTATCAATGTCAACTGGGATGATGTGCTGATCGAATCCAAGGCAACACCTATGTACTCTGTATTCTGTAGCAAATCATCCGATGCTAGCAAATAGCACTACCCCGGAAAAAATACTTGACTCTACGGCTAGTCGCAGCCG
This sequence comes from Penicillium lividum, assembly GCA_028828245.1. NCBI lineage: Eukaryota > Fungi > Ascomycota > Eurotiomycetes > Eurotiales > Aspergillaceae > Penicillium > Penicillium lividum. Next base: position 227,589 of record JAQJAG010000005.1, read on the forward strand.
GTTATGTCCGCTATTTTCCTTGGTATTCATATCCTCGCCTTGCTGTCCCTGAATTTAATGCACGTATCATCAATGGAAAACATTATATCACCAGCTGGGATCAATATGCTGATCAACTTCTACTCGACTTGCTTGCGAGGACTCCGAATGTCTCACATATTATTAACTCCAGTACAACGCCAGATTGGCTGTGGATCAGCAATATCACAAACACCTACCCAGTAGACGTGAATACTATTGACTGGAATTACGACAAGAACCACCCCCTCGGGTCGACGGTAAATTATCCGAACTGTACGATCCCAGACGAGAACTGGGTCTGGAGCGGTGGCATATATGCCAACTTTGTTTCTTAGATTGCTGTCCTCGGCATCGATGCGGTTGGTGGAAGCCAGCTTAGTGGATATCCTGGCCAGTACCCTTCCGCGCCAATGGTTGATTACCACACCGGCCTTCCGACTGCACGTCTGCTCTGCGAGTCCTCCAACTCATACAGGCTAGTGTTTGCCTTAGAAATAAATTCAAATAAACTCGTCCTAGCGAGTAGCGATGGAACTCAGGTGCATCCTCGGGGCTTTCGAGATAAACATCCAGGAAAGAAAGATATTGCTGGTTAACAAACTTGATCAGACGGTTGTTGAGGTTAATATGCGGGCCCTCCAGGGTAGAATCATGGAAATTTTGAATTTGAGCTCTGAGGGCAATATCTGGCAAACTGAACACATCAACGGCGGTAGTGTCAGCCTTACGCCATATGCCACTGCCGTACTGACCGAGTCGTGAGAAAAAAATACATATTGATTTTTCAAGTGTTGGTTTATGAATGTTGCCTGCATCTTATGGGTTATGAGAAAATTACTCCTCCAATTTGACCAGAAGAACCTATTACTTGGGTACACTGTGGACTTTTTGGGCACACGCTCGAAACCTCCACCCGACTTTTATTCTTTCCCCTTCTGCTTCCAGTTCGTTACTTATAATTTTGGAGAGTCACTCGACCATTTAAGTAATACTGTAGGAAAGAGGATACGATATACGGTAGAGTATGTGGTAGGAGACTTCATCCACGTAGCTGGGCTTACTGCGGGGGTGGGCGGGACTCGGCTATAGATCGCCATAACCGCGATGCGGCAAAGCTTATCGGTATTTCGAGTTGTTAGTCATCTCCGCCAAAACATATTTCGTGACGTTCATACTTCAATCTTCTCCATTCCTTCACGTTCCACAATGTTATCCGTTCCTACTTACCAAAAGGCAGCCGTCGTGCAGGACCCTGGTGAGGACTTCAAGATCGTGCTCCGCGATGACGTCCCCATCGGGGAACCAGGACCCGAAGAGATCCTCGTCAAGTTAACATGCACGGGTCTTTGGTAAGTTCAAATCTCCATGATTCATTCAGCTCTGACGCCAAGTAGCCACTCTGAAGTGCGAGCCGTGCTAGCTTGGGCTGTGTACAAATCAATCATCGGGCATGAAGGTGTGGGTACAGTCGTCAAAGCCGGCGCCAACGTTTCCCCATCCCTTATGGGTAAGCGCGTGGGAGTTAAATGGCTCTACAACGCCTGCACGGAATGTTCAATCTGCCAGCGAGGATTTGCCAACAATTGTCCCAAGCAGCTAAACACTAGTCGTCATGTTCCTGGCACATTACAGCAGTACGTTGTGGCCGATGCACGGTTCATCACTATGATTCCCGAGGGACTCAGCGATGAAGTCGCCGCTCCACTTCTCTGTGCTGGTCTCACCATGTCAGGAGCCTTGGCGCATCTCGACCAAGAGCTACAGCCCGGTGACTGGATTGTGATTTCCGGGTCGGGTGGTGGACTCGGTCACCTTGGTGTGCAAATTGCTGCACGAGTCAAGAAGCTTCGAGTCATTGCGATAGATAGTGGGGATGCCAAGCGAAATCTTAGTCTGGAATCTGGGGCGGAGGCATTTGTGGATTTCAAGACGGAGGATGTCGCAGCGCGGGTATTGGAATTGACAGGAGAGGGTGCCCACGCCACCATTGTTGTGCCAGGAACCAAGGAAGCCCTCCAAATGGCACCATCAGTGGTAAGAAACATGGCGACTATCGTGTGTGTGGGATTGCCACCAAATCAGATGGATATTCCGATTTCTGCGACCATCTGTGCTGCTCGAGGTGAGATATATATACCAGGATCTGTTCACCTAGTCCAAGTGCTAATTTTAACAGGACTTACGATCAAGGGATCATCAGTGGGCACTGAGACCCAATTGACAGAGTTGCTGAATCTGGCTTTGGAAGGAGTGATCACCCCGGCCGTTGAAGTATTTGATTTTGGTGAAACCCCGAGACTCATTCGTCAACTGACCAATGATGAGATTCTGGGTCGGGCGGTGGTGAGGATTCCAGTGTAGGAGAGATAAATCAGAAATAATAGAAGGGGAAGAATTTCGTATGATCAGTTTCATCTATAAATGTGCCGGATAAAGTGATAAGACGATAAACCTCTTATCGGCAAACCTCACTTCTGCACCTCCCACCTTCACAACCTTCACACCTGGAAATGGGCACCAAAAGATCTTGGCAAGGGCAACCTGTCGTAAAAGACATAGATGCCACTATGACATCCGAAACAACCAGCCCAATCATCTCGGTGTTTGAGGGTTTTCGCAATGAGCTGGACCAACATCACGACCGACGTGAGCGAATCATCAAGGCCAGCCGGGACATTACCGCGCTGAGTAAGAAGATGTAAGTCTGTCGCTGTTATTCCCCCGATTTCTCAATCTAACAAGGCGCAGGATCTTTGCTCTCCAGCGTGTCCGCGCCATCAATCAACCCCTCCCCCAGAAAATCGCTCAAGAAAACCAAACCCGCCTCGATCAGATCAACGCACTCTTCACCTCCATCATCCCTGACGTCACAGGTATCAATGCATGGCGATACCAGCGTCAGATCGGCGGCGGAATCCAAGAGTTCATCGAAGCGATCTCATTCGACCACTACCTACGCACACAAACACTGATCACCCACGCCGAGGTGCAAGCGCAACTTCCCGCCGAGCTGCTCGTCACCGAAGACGACTACTTGATGGGTCTGTTTGATCTGACAGGTGAGATGATGCGATTTGCCGTGACGGCACTGAGCTCCGGAAATGTGTCAAAGCCGAACACCGAGACAGAGACTACGAACGCGACACCGAAACTTCCCAATCTCTCTACTACACAGGCTGGCATTGTCGTTGATTTAAGAGCTATGCGTGCGGCTTTTGAAGCACTCAGTGTTCCCAAGCGAGCAAATATGCTGCGCGATCTGTTCAAGAAGGTAGAGGTGATGCAGAGTAGTGTGGAGAAGGTGGAGCGCGCGGCATATGGCATCTTGGTGCGTGGGAGCGAGCGGCCAAGTGGATGGACGCCGGATTTGTCGGCGCCAGTCGAAATGGAGATTCATTGATAAAGAACTTGGAAGTTAAAGTAGCCATATTACATCTCATAAGAGCTCTGGCAGCCAAAAAATCATGTGCAGACTTTATATGGGCTTCGTCTGTGACCCCTGCAGGTTGCCTGACCCTACGGTCACATGAGCCCCATTACCCCAGCGTCAATTCCCCTTGCAAGGCTGCAAACTTCATCTCAGGTGTTTCAGATGTTAATCAAAATGAGATGAACATCCTTATTCCTGGGACGTTTCCTCAACCCCAATGTTCAATCAGGATTAAGAATTTTCTCCACACAGCATGTATTGTCCAGCCAGTCACCATCCGAATTATTCGACTATACCTCAGGGCGATAGAATTAAGCTATCTTCACTGCCTTTGATCTTCATCTATTCAAGCTAGCTATAATAACGAGTCTCTCCGGCTGGCAGAGCGTCGACGCCCTTTCAAAGTTACAGGTTTCCACCACCTGATCGCAAAAAAGGAAGAAAACATAATGCAATTCGAAAAACTTGTAGAAGGCGGTTTCAATCGCATCTTCTTAGTAACTAGTAGTATGCGCGGTAGCTTCCAACCCGTAGCCCGAATTCCCTACCTGAGTACACAGCCTCAGTCGCTCAAGGTAGCCAGCGAGGCAGCAACCATGGATTTTCTTCATGGACACAGCCTACCCATTCCTAGGATTTATTGGTATTCCGCGGACTCGGAGAACCCTGTTGGAACACCTTATATGCTTATGGCGGTTGCTCAGGGTCTAAATCTTAGTGAGGTTTGGTCCGATATTTCTGATGAGCAGAGGATGAAATTTGCTATTAAGCAAGGCAAGTTGGAAATGCAGATTTATGGAATTGATCTTCCATCTTTTGGGAGTATCTACCATGAACGCGATGTTGAGAGGATGGAAACAATTCCCATACTTGGTACAAATGGTGAATTCTACATGGGACCAGATACAACATTTGCCTTATGGTTCAATTGACGAGCCAACATTTAAATCCTGTCATCGGTCGTGGTCCTTATAGGATCAATCCTGCAATGACACATCAAGTCAATACTAACCATAAAGGACAAAGATTTCCAAGAGGTCCTCACCGCAGGGGCTGCTAAGGAGATAACACATCTGGAGAAATACGGTCAGCCACTGCATCCATTCCCGCCAGAACGTTGTTATGCCTTCGACCATTAAAGACAATTTCATCTAGATCACATCTCCTCTCTGAAAGAGTTCCTCAAAATAGCACCCTTTCTAATCCCCATCTCCGAATTTTTACGAAACCCTGTTGTCCACCATCCAGATCTAACACCGTACAATGTATTCGTTTCCCCAGATCTAGAAATCACCAGAATCATAGACTGGCAACATACAGCCGTACGACCATTCTGTTTAGACGCCACAAATCGGAACTGGAAGTCCGAAGAGAACGTACAACTTCCATATACGTTTACCATACTTCGACGCTGTCTATACGGCTATGCAAGCTTTCCTTAGGAAGGGGTTAAATTTTCGTTTCGTTGAAAACAGACCTGATTCGAGTTTCCCATAATTGTGAAAAGTTCGTGACTACCCAATCTTTACTAGAGTATCAGGGGATTTCTTGTACAATTGTGCACACGCAAGAGGAATGTGTGAAGCAGCCTGAGTTTGATTCTCAGCTGACCGAAAAGGATGAGCAGGCTGAGACTATCAAGGAGTTTATTGGTCTTCCGCCAGCGGATGGATGAGTTCCATCAGAAATCTATGATGATGTTAAAGAGCGCGTGGAGATTTCGAAAGGACAGGCATTGAAAGCCGCAGACTAAGACAAGGAATAGGAGTTTATCCGAGAGAACTGGATGTTTGATGATTTCGATGAGAGCGAGTACAAATGATGATGCCAGTCATCTCTAGACGTCATATCGCGAGATCTACAGCGATCTCGATTGACCATTGGCCCGTGGGGAGCCATCCACTCTATACTGTACCAACACTGAATATCACTCACCTCTCAAATTTACACCTACAATTCAAGATCTTTGTACGCTTCTCGAGAATAGAATTAGACTTTGCGGGTAACAATAACTAAGTTATGTGGAGATATCGCCAATCGTCACGGTGACATCACCACCCGCGAAACGAGCCACAAAAGCCCATGACGAAGACCCCGCAAAGAACAGAAACGACAGAAAAGAAGAAAAAAAGAACAATAAAGGAAATGACGCCATAGTCCTCATTAGGGCTACTCAGAATCCCGTAATTGTCGCAGAATCATGGAGATCAGGTTCGTACGACCCCACAGAAACATATACAGCACTAAGGAGAGCGCGGGTTCTCGTCTTCCTCAAGAATACCCTGAGAAATCAACTCTTCTGGATCTGGGCGATTCTGAATCTTATGCTCCAGGTTATCAGCCAGCATGTGGCGCTCGAGTTCGCGAGCTTGAGCCTGGAGAGCCGGGGCGGCGTTGGTGGAGGGGAGAATATTGCCTTGTGTAGTTAGTATATCATCGTAATAGCTTTGTATGCGAAAATAAACATTGGGAGAACTGGAATTAATTCAAAGGAACTCTTTCAGGGGACTGCGAATGAAAAAGGAGAGGGAGATATACGCTCCACGAGCTCATCCCGTCCGGGCCTCTTCCCCAGATTCTTTTTCAGTTCGTCTTGAGCACGCTGGCGAGCTAGCTCTTGGTGAGCGGCTTGAAGAGATCTGTTGTCAGTCAGCCACGCCAGCTTGGAGGCAGGTCAACGAGGCGGGGCCAGTACGGGGCAACATTGGTGCTCAGGAGGATGTGACGACCCTTGAGGTCTTGCGGGTCCGGTCGGGATTGGAGGTGTTTCTCTAGCGAGTTACGGCGCTCAAAAGGAGCGATACCCAGAGGAGTTTCGTCAATCGACATGATGGAATATTGATAGTGAAGGAGTGTTGATTGGAATGGATGTAAAAGGTAAAGGGAAGGTCGATGTTAAGAGTCAAGTGCAGGTCAAGTCAAGTGACCTTGAGTTTGGGTCACGCGGGGAAGGCAACTTTATCTTACAGTTTCAGGTTAATGAAAATTACAGAATACATTTACAAAGTAATTATGAGAAAGAAAAAAAGAATTCCAGTGTAGATCTCAGTTAGATGCTCATCTACTTGGCCCTCCATGAGTCACAAAAAGAAAGATAGAAAGCAACTTCTCGTGGAGAAAGACGGGAACCCATATCTTCTCCCAGGGGAATTTCCAGGGTGATAAAGGTACAAAGGGCTTCTCAAGGAATAAATCCATAGAGTAGTCCCTCCGTAAATCGGAATCGAATCTAATCGAATTCCCCCGTCGGATCATGTCCGGTTTTCCAACCGTATTGGGTGATCCTGGGAGTCATGCCGGGGATGGGAATGAAGTAGAAGGGGAAGCAGAGAGAAAGATACACGTCCTGCAGATAAGTACAGTAACGAATCCGCTTTCACCTCGTGCGAGATGCCTGTCCTGTCATGGAGAAAAAAGACAAACTCGTCCGGTTTCTGGATGCATTCATTTCAACATGTTCACTTGGTCTGCTGAGGTCCAACGAAGTCGGTCTCAGCAGACCTGCTCATGCCATCAAGGAACCCAGAGCTTGCCCCGACCACGTCCATTACCACGTGAGGTACCACGAGGGGCACCACGAGCGGAACCTCGACTGGATCCCCCGCGGCGTCCAGAGGAACCACGACGAGGAGCTCCGTTGCCGCGTGCAGTGCCCTGGAGGTTCGGATCGACGGCGGGCGGGGCCTTAGCCCCACCGATGGATCGGCTGAACGAGTTCGGGTCAATAGGTTGAGTAGGCACCTCGATCGTAGCTGTTGGGAGTTCAGCGACGGTTGGAGGGCTGGCCTTTACAGCAGCTTTGCGAGATGCCCCGCCGCGCGGACCCCGGGCGGGGCCCTTGCCGCTGCCACGGCCGCGAGGGACAAAGACCAACTCGTCCTCGTCGCTTTCATCCTCGAAGGACAGGAGAGTCTTGGGTTCGGGAGTTTGGGCCTGGGTTTGAGTCTTTTCGACGTATTTGCAGCGGTTCTTGTACTCACGCTCTTCATACTGGATCGCAGTGCGTAGCTGGACGATGTTCTTCACGGCGATCCCAAACTTTTGAGCCCAAATTTGAGTCGCGCGGTCGTTGGAGACAAGAATGCAGCCTTTGGCTGCGTTCTCTCCATCCGGGCCACTGTGCAGGCGCCACAGGAGAGCACTCAGTAATGGGCGTAGTTCAGTCGGGGCGACGGGAATCGTGGATGCCGAAATGGTGCGCTGATGGCCAGACTTAACATTCGCCGAGTTGTGTGCGTTGCCGTTCTCATGCTGGGCGCACTCGGGGCTGGTGCGCGAACTACGGGAGGAGGTGCGCGAGGGTGGCCCGCTCGGGGAGCCAGCTGAGGTGTTGGAGGTCGCTTCGGGGTCTTTTTTGAAGTTCAATCGGCTGAGTAGCATCTGCGACAGATCATCCGATGCTGGCGCAGCAGCGGCCTCCTGTCGGTCGGTCGGCGGTCGCGGAATCTCGGTGCAAGCATTGGCACCATCACTCAGGACCTGAGGTTCTTCCTCGAACTCCGGCAAGAAGAATTTCTCCGCATCCTCCCAGTGTTCGAACTGTTCATTGGGACCTTGAAGTTCGACTCGATTGGATGCGATGGTATCCTTGCCGGAAGTAACTCGGTCGAGAAAGCGAACAGCCTCGCGGGCATTGATGGCGACTTGCGATCTCGCCCGTTTCAAGGCGTGGAGGCGCTCAAGAGCTGGAAGTGAACCGTGCGATTAGCAGCGATCTTGGCAAGCCTACATCGCTTGCATTTCGAATTTCAAAGGACCTACTGTAAAGGGGGACAATGAGATCGATGGATCCGTTGGTGGTCCATTTCTTGATCTCGCTGATATTGGTAGTCAGAGCCGTCTCGTCCACGGCGCAGTGAAAGACCTTGCGTCCGGTCGACATGGCGGAGGGGTCAAGTGTCGGTCGGAGGAAGATCGAAGGACAGTCCTACCCTATACAGGGGAACTGGAAGTGAAGGAAGCCGCAACTGGGGGGGGGGAAGACTGGGGTCAGCAGAGTCCGAAGGAGGTTTGCGGATTTGGAGTGGTCTGGGAATGTGGGGGCAAGCGGGACACCGGGATGCGAAGGCAACGCACTATGTAAAATACAAGGAATCATCTGCAGCATCTTTGAGACGGTGCAACCAGTCGAAAAGCTGTGAAGTGTAATTTGCAATTCATAGAGAACCGAATCGGCTTTCAGGCTGAGTTGAAGTGATGACTAAGCGCGCTACCAGGGTTCCAGTCAACTTACCAGAAACAATGAGGACAAAAGAGATGAAAGAGCACAAAACAATGAAAGAGGAAAGTAAGTTTAAGTAGAGATTCTAAATGCGATGCGTATAGGAGTATCATCTAAGAGTATCAAAAATAGGTCAAAGTATAATAAAGCGAATGATCCTCCCAGCCCTGTCAACACACCAAAGTGAAATACCCTATTGCTTCACTTTCTTGATGAGACCATCAGATTCCTTCACCCGCTGCGCCCACTCCCTATTGGTTCTGTTAGAATATAATGAAAAGGGGTTCTCCAAGAGATAACACTTACGTCCAACTACCATCGTAGACCCGACGGAGATTGGCATCCCCGTATTCAGCCTGACCTAAGGCAGTTTCGATAATTGTCGCCGTAACACCAGTACCACAAGAGCTGATAATCGACAGGGAAGGATCAACCTTGCGCTCCTCAAAGACCTTGCGCAGTTCCTCAGGAGATCGGTAAGCCTTGGTCTCTGGGTCCAACAAATCCTGGAAAGCCAAGCTCTTAGATCCAGGAATATGGCCCGATGAAAGACCCGGTCGTGGCTCGGGGTCGATTCCAGCCCAGCGACCATAAGAACGAGCATCCAAAATCTCCACTTCCTCTGCGCCCTCTTTGCCATAGTCTAATGCCAGCTCCTTCATCTCACGGAAGGAGATCACCAGCTTCGAATCATAGGTCGGGACAGGGTACTTGCTCTTCTCGACGGAAGCAGGCTCCCCACTTTCCGTCGGAAGCCCCTCGCGAGTCCAAAGGCGGTAGTTATTCAAGATGTGAACATTGGGGTGACCGAAGACGCGCAGGGTCCAGCCCACACGCGGGGCACTGAAGATACCCACCTCGGCAGTATCGTACACCACCACCTCATCATCACGACGAATTCCAAGCTCACTCATTGCATCTGCGAATGTCTCGCATGTTGGTAACATGTGCGGATACGGCGAGTCCGGGTCTTTAACGCCGTCAAGGTCGAAGAACCGGGCTTGTGGAATGCGCGACTTGCGGAAGGAGTCAATACCTGTCCGGCCCTCAGGATCATTTGGCATAAACCATGCTGCACACAGTGGAATGACTCGTGGCGAAGTGGAAATTTTAGTGGGAGGGTTCTTTTTCAGAGCCTCATTGAGTTCCTTCGGAGTGACCAGGTACGAGGAGAAGGAAATCTGGCGGGAGCCGGGAAGACGGGAAACCATGTCTGGTCGGAACAGACGAGATGAGCGGAGGGCAGTGAACGCCATGGTTTTATCGTGGACGAGGGAGGGGGAACAGCCTCTTATTACATTTAATTTAATGAAGGGGAACTGTGGAGTTTGATGAAGTGCGGAGAAACTCATGTGATGAAAAGATAAACAAACCCGCTTATCAATAACTTTTTTCCCTCTTGCAAACCCCTTAGCATCCAAATCAAATCCTAACCATGAAAGTCAAGCTGAAGGAATGGAATGCTATTGCCACTTGGCATTGGGATATTCCTGAGGATGAAGTCTGTGGTATCTGTCGTGTTCAGTTCGACGGAACCTGTCCGACCTGCAAATTCCCCGGTGATGACTGTTCGCTCCGTAAGTCGTCATCGAATCCATTGGAGATCACACTGACTAATCGACAGTGCTCGGTAAATGTGGACATTCATTTCATATGGTAAAAGATATCGAGATTTGGATTATGATACGCGACTGACCTTTAACAGCATTGCCTCTTAACCTGGATTCACCAAGAAACCTCCAAGGGACTATGTCCGATGTGTCGTCAAAGTATGTATTCCTCGACTATATACGATCCACCTGCTAATAATCCCCAGAATTCGAATGGAAGGAGACTGAGGAGACTGATGAAACGGAGGAAGTCGAGGACGAGCAATGACGTGTTTACATGTTTGTATGTTTCTATGGCGTTGGGCAAACTGAAGGAATACCCCACTTGGTTTTGGTGTTTTATTGCATATTTTTGGTGTTTTTGGGTAGTTGAACTTGGCCATTATGTTTCTACTATGAGAAACTCTGACTGTTCTATCTAATTTTCATTTATAAGACTCGCGGTCATAACTCCGCTTGCGCGTGGGGCCAAGGCGCGGGTTTGATGCATTCCGTGATGAAGCCATTTCCATCTCTAATCACGTCAATGATAGGTGGTAGACTAATCACCACAAATATCGGTGGAATAACTAATGTTTCAGATTATTAAAAACTGTTTGAATCCAAGCTTAGCTCACTCTAGGCGCAAAAATGCCCGTATTATTCGATGGACTTCAACGTTGTACATGACTTTCACTGTATCAATCCTGACTCATCTCTGCTGCCTGCTTCGTAAAATGTCTGGTTGGTGTTTTCTGAGCGAACATCCCATCCAGTTCATTGAAAGTGCGGTCCTTGAACTCCGGGACCTCAAGCCACGCCCACAACAGACTCAGAAAAGACAGACCCATCCATACAAATGCAGATTTGCCACCCAAGTCAGCTGGGGAAGTCGAATGTCAGTATGCTAATTGAAATATTTCATCATGCATACGTACCGCTATCTGTGTTGATTAAGTAGGGTGAGATGAAATTCATGATCCAGCTAACCAATGCATTCGTCATCATGGCAAGACTTTGCGTTTGGACTCGAAGTTTGATGGAGCTGACCTCGGCACTGATCGTCCAACTCACTGCACCTACGGTAGGGGCATAGAACAGTTGAGCAAAGTTCATGACATACCCAACATAGTATAGGGCGGCCATGCTGGAGAAGCATCCGGCCACGCCGACCGATAACAGCAAGAGCGCATTGAGAGCGATCCCTGTCAACAAAAGTGGTCGACGACCTATGAATATAACGGCTCAGTCAGTTTATAAATTGACTCAAAGCAGATCATGGGGGCTGACCAATATAGTTCATGATAAACCATGAGACAATATTCCCAAACATGGCCACACCAAAGCCTCCAAGTGCTAATTTGAAGGTAAAGCTAACCGGTAGTCCGGAGATACCCAGAAAATATAATGCTTGAGAGTAAAACGCGATACCCGTTGCCTGTTGAACAAAAAACATGCCACAAGAGATTCGTGTTCTGCGCCAATTAGTGCCTCGGAAACAATCTGTATAGGAGGCATCGTTTTGACTTTCAGCAACTGCTCGTTCCTCGGCAATGGAAGCTTGTATTTCCTCCAAAATCAAGGATGTGTCGGTAGACTCCGGATGTAGTCTTTGCAGGCTCTTCTTTGCTCCATCGATATGGCCCTTTCGACAAAGGTACCAGGGGCTCTCGGGCATGAAAAGAGTGTATAAGCCGATAAAGCAAGGAAAAGCCCATTGTGCCGCAAACAAAACCTTATAAGATGCCGAGCTCAATATAGCAAAGCGGGTATTTCCAATGGCGATGGCAGTAAGCTGACCGGCGTTGATAAACAAATTGACCGCTGCAGTTAATGATGGGCGTAATGGAGTTGGGGCAATCTCGGACGCGTAGACGGAACTGAGAGTCAGAAAAAACCCCAAAGCAAGGCCATTAATCTAGTATTATGTTAGTTCGCAAAAGAAAAGGGGAGCCCATGGCAATACTTACAATCTTTCCGGCCAGAAGCATACCCGGACCGTCGGCAGCGTATTCGAGACCAACACCCAACAATGAAAATGCAGCTCCCACAGCAAACCCAATTCTTCTACCACCACGGTCTGAGATATAGCCACAGATTATACTTCCTACATGGCTGATGAGTAAACTTTCATACTGCCAGCAATGATAATAGGAACCCACCAATCAACATCCCAAGCGAGCTCATGGCCGTCCAGAGAGAATTCCAAGTTGCGGAGATCAAAAGTTCGCCTTGATATTCGTAGCCGAATACCATTTTGAACCCTGGTAATGAGACAGATATAGAATTGACCCCTGAACATGACAAGCATGGTTAATAAACCGGTCAGTGGTACTGAAAGAGAAAGGACCATACCAATATCAAAACCCCAAAGCATTGAGCTCGCGCAAGCACCAATGCTATACAGAATAACCTTGGGGTTTTTCTTAGCGGAGGCCCAGGCACCTTCTTTGGGCCCATCGTTTCCCCTGGTCGGGGATACATTCTCAATCATCTCCAAGGTGGTGGTCTTTTTGTATTCTTTTGGATCCAAGTCCACCGACAATTTGCGAGGGAAGAAATCCATTGTTGGATTGAAAGGAGTTTCTAAGTACCCTTGCAAGACAAGACAGGGTGCAGGCAGGTCGCGCTGCAGATCCGGACTAGATCCAAATGATGGGGACTAAAGTGATCAAAAAGTCGAGGTAGACCCACATATTTGAATCAAATCAACTACCCCATACATTCTCGAATACTGGGGAAATAAGTGTGGAGAACCCGGGTACTGGAGGTCGAAATTGCCAGTATCCACAGGAGGACGGTGGATCGGCTAGACGGAAGAGAGGTGGACGGCAGATAAGTGGACGGGGTGTCACGGATTGAGAGAATACTACTATGTCACTGATAGCTCTATCCGTAGCTTATTTCTCTATTTTCATCATTAACCGGCCTATTATACTTGTGTAAATGTTTAGCCTAAAATTCCTGCATTACACTGCATCCTCGATTGATCTCCACAATCGCCCCCCACGGCCCCGTGTTTGAGAAAATGAAGCCGTCTGTACTACCCTGATTTTATGTAAATATTATATCTTCAAAGACAATATTATAGACTTGTAGAAGTTTATCGAATTTATGGGATGGTATATTTGTAAAAAATTGTATTATTGAAACAGAAGTAAACCACACAGCAAAGATAAAGTAGCAAACCGTCCATAAGAACCTCTTGTTATACTTACCTTGATTTCTTTGAACTGAGTGTATCGAAATCAAAGTTCGTTCCAGAACCCAATGTCCTCTATGTGCAAGGATGATTCACATGCCCCGGTGGTAATCTTATACAGTCCATTAAGAGACCGCCAGCATCGAACAGCGCGATCCCAATAGCCACTGACGTCTCGTTGGGGAACCAAAAGCTTGATTTGCTTGGTTTCGCCAGACTCAAGCCATTGTTTGGTGAAAGCGATCAGTTCAGACCGTGGCTTCCAAATGACAAGGTCTACTGGAGGCTCGCTGTACACTTGGACTACCTCATATCCCGCTCTCTGACCTGTGTTTTGAACGTCGACGATTATAGTGATCATCTCGTTCTTACATTCTCCGCTCTGGAGAGCAACTTTCAAATTTTTATACTTGAAAGACGAGTATGAGAGACCGTGGCCAAAGGGCCATCGAACAGATGATGCAGTCTGGGAATTGCGGTAGCCCATTTGTAATCCTTCGCTATATCGTATAATAGGCCCGTTGCCAACGTCTTTTGCAGGAAAATGTGCGAACGATGGGACAGCGCCTTCACTCAAAGACATTGGCCAGGTGGTTGCTAGCCTTCCACTAGGGTTGGTCTTCCCAGTGAGGATATCGGTAATAGCTTGAGCACCTTCCTGTCCCGGGAAATGGGCAGCTATCACCACATCGATATCATCAACAAAATCAGAAACATCAATTGGGTTGCCACCGTGTAATACAAGAATTGTTCTCTTTGATACACTAGCCACGGCTTTGATCATGCGCTCCTGGCTGTTGAGCAGCTTCAGTGTCCGCAGGTCAAACCCTTCGGACTCGTGCTCACGGGTCCGGCCGCCCATGATAATGCTGATATCGGATCGGGCTGCGATACTAACTGCTTCAGCGATAGCAGTACGGTCATCGTATTCTTCTTCGAAGCATAGTTTGGCCGAGTGAGGGGAGATTTCTCCATCTCCTGAAGAAATGTCCCGGGAATGAGTGCGTAAAGTGACCTTGTAAGGCTGCTGAGCATTCATTTGAACCTCAAAAGTGCTTTCTAGCTTCTTAGGCTCAAATAAAAAGTCCTCGACTGTCATTTCCGGGGCGGGTTTTGAGCCGACCTGTTGTTTTGTTGGTCAGTCGTCAGGGCCAGCATTCAAGAGGAATATAGGAAATCGTACCTCAATTCCATTCACGGATAATGTAAAATGTCCTGTGGCTTGTACTGCCAATTTGTGTTTGCCACTTTTATCCACCGTCACGGTAGTCTCCATAATATAGTGGAATCCAGTTGCTTCTTTCAGACCCGGCTTCAATTTTCCAAGCATAACCACAACAGGCTGTTTAATAAACTCAGAATATACTGGTGTGTCGGATCCATCCACAAAGTAGTCCACATCAACACCAGGAAGGCCATTGCGGGCCTGGGTGATCTCGGGGCACATCAGAGGCACCGCATAGTGAGGGCTAATACCGCGGGCATATGACAACTGTTCGAGCGCCTCGCAGGCATTCTGGAGGCATTGAAGGGTATTGTGCACGTACTGAGGCTTAGCACAAGCACTGCCGCCACCCGTCATAGACGGATTGACCGCGGCATCTCCAATTAGAGCTATCTTCAGATTGCCTGTTGTTTTCAGCGGAAGGACATTATTTTCGTTCTTCAGCAGGACTATGCCCTCCGCGGCCGTTCTCAGAGCTATAGCACTGGTCTGGTTGCAAACTCGAGAACCTTCTTCCTTGTCGCTATGGCTGGCTCTTGTTCTATCAATCATTGCCAGAACATTATTCACCGCGGTATCCAGTGTTTTCATCTGTATGTCTTTGCGATTGAGCGCGTCAATCAATTTTGAGCCGCGGAATACAGACGGTCCAGGCATCTCCAGGTCCAGTCCAGCCTCCAGTGCTGAATTGGTTGTCTTTGTTCCATACCAGTCAGACATAATACATCCATCATAGCCCCAGTTGTCACGGAGTAACGATTTTAGCAGTGGAGTCTGACTACAAAAATGTCCATCTAGGGCATTGTACCTGGTGGAAAGTGATCAGCATTCATTCTTCAGGATGAGAAATCTCTACTCACGCCGTCATGATCGAAACAGGATTCGATTCTCGCAGCAGGTACTGGAACGTCCTAAGATAAATTTCGCGCATTGTTCTGCTGTCTCCCGACTCATCAACATTATAGCGCCTACGCACTGTCTCACTTTCATTCGCGACGAAGTGCTTGACACAAGCACCCACGCCTTGCGATTGAATTCCATTCACAATAGCAGCGGCCATCATAGAAGTGATCAAAGGGTCTTCGCTGAAAGACTCAAAGTTGCGACCGCCTCGTGGATCGCGGTGGAGGTTGATGTTAGGCCCCAGCACAACTTGGACAGATTTCGACTTGGCTTGCAGAGCCACCTCTTCGCCAAATTCTCTCATCAAATCGGTGTTCCAAGTTGAGGCAAGGCATGTTGAACTTGGGAAGCAAGCCGTGCCTGTATCCTCTAGATGGGACAGAGAGCCACGAACCCCGTTGATTGAATCACTGACCTGTTTGCAGTTGTTAGACATGGCTCAAGCATCTCTAATTCTATATACCTGGGTAGTCACCTTCAATGCAGGAATTGCTAACCGAGATACACCTGCTGTACTTGTGAAGCTCACACCAGAAACCAATGATACTTTTTCCTCTAAAGAAAGAAAAGGCAACTGATTCCTGTAATGGAACTCCGACTTAGAGGCACTGTTCGGTTCGGAAACACCGTTCTTCGGTATTTGGCTCATGTTTCCTCCCGGGGGAGATTTAATGTAAGACTGAAGATGAAAGGCGACTTCCAAGGTTTGACTTGTGGATAATAATACAGAATCAAAATATAAAATATCGGAGTAAATACGGTTATCGGGACCGAGCTTCGGCGACTCTGAGCCACCTGATCCACCTCCACTTAACTCCACCTCGGTCCTCAACCCATCCACCTCCAATCCACCTCCAATCCACCTCATACTCCGTGCAACAATTGCCCAACCCTCCACTGCTAATATTTCCATATCCGTCCTCAACGGAATATAGACTCGTGGGTCTTTTAGGCTTAGTGTCATGAGGAACGAATCGACCCCATCGACCCACCAATGCACGCAGTGTCCGAGGTCATATTCCCGTCGGGAGAATCTAGTCAGACATCATCGTGCAACACGTGAGAAGCCTTCAAGGCCAATCGGCCGCTATTAGCCTGATTTTTAAAACTGATGTGCTATGAAAGATGATACAAACAGGTCTAAGTATGCTTGTCCCTCGTGTCCATGTCAATTTTCGCGAAGGTAAGGCTACGTGATCTAAATCGCTCAACGGTCGCTCGGATTCTGACAGTGTCACCAGCGATCTACTATCCAGACACCGGAAGATCCACGAACGTGATAACGACATTCCACAAGAGCTTCCTCGGAAAAGTCCTCCTACCTTTGCCCAAACAGGGGCGCGCCTGAATCAAGCGAAACGTCAGCGACAGACTGAAAATCATGAAACCGCTCAGAGTGATGGATCCCCTACCCCAGCATACCAACCAAGAGAAGTTTTGACAGAACCAGCTCACTTATCTGTCTCCAATTCCATACCGATACAAAACACCTTTTCACCTCGGCATCCCGAGGTAATCGATTGGAACATTCAATGGCCTTTCTACGGCGAGGGTCTACATTCTGTCAATCTGGATTGGACTTTAGACTTTCTGTCCCAAGGGATCTCCACCCACAGTCCTCTTGATACTGTGCATGAATTTGATGGACCCAGTTTCATGGCGAAACTGAACAGTCCAGCTGTCCCAGACGCGAATACAGGTCAACCTGGAATTGACAGCAATGACTCCGACGAAGACGAACCTCAAGCATGGTCTGATCATGGGAGCCGACGCGTTACTCGGAACCAACATGATACCTCCTACACTCCGCAGAAGCAAGCTGCGCATTTCGATTCTGATGAACGAATTGCTTTTTTCGCTGCAAATACTTGGCGACTAGAGGCCAGTAGCCAGATTGCAGAAGAGACACGCGTGGCAATGCTTGAATTGGTTACATCATCTTTCCTAGATGGATTTTGCAGCCAAAAAGGCAAATCCAAACACTCCTTTCCGTGTCTCGTCGGAATTGACTATTTTCTACAACTTTATTTTGTTCATGTGCACCCCCGCTTCCCTGTGATACACCTGCCATCATTTGACCTAAACACTTCTCCGCACACGCTATTGTTAGCAATGGCTATATTGGGGTCCAACTACTCAGAGTCAAATCAGGGCAGGTTTGCTTTGAAGTACCTTCAAAGAACCAGAGTGTCGATCAAGTTGATGCAGGAACGAGACCCGATTTATGTAAGGCCTATCCCGTACCATAGAGTGGCTATCATAGGAGTCGACTAACCGATATTCCATATCAAGTTGCAATTAGTCGAGAATCTATTTGCCTTCTTTCTAGTCTCGTTGGCTGCATTGTGGGTGGGCCAAAAGATGATCTATGAACGTGCTGAGGGCGACCGGGGCGAGCTGACTGTTTGCTGCCGACGCAGTCGACTACTAGATTGCCGGAAGATCCAAATAAGCAGCTCCCAGTCTTTATCAGGGCAAGGGCGAAAAGCAGTTGGCGAGAAATGGATGGAATGGGTTCAAGATGAGCAAAGAAAGCGGCTAGGACTTTCTATCTATGTGAGTATTAACATTCCCTCGATAGATGATAATGGGAATAGTCTAACACGCTCAGATACTGGACTGTCAAGTCGCCGCTTTTTTCCAACGTCAACCATATCTCAGTAAAGCCGAGACCGTCAATGCCGCTTTGCCATGCTCAGACACATTTTGGAACGCACCCACAGCTTGGGCATGGAAGGCGTTGCTTGGACCAGCCGATATTCCTCCAAGTACATATTTTCTACCGACTTTAACAAGCATCCTCTTGTACAGGCAGATCCCTGATGTTCTGCCTTTCCCACCCCTAGATGACTTCTGCAAGACACTCTACGCCTACGTGTTACACACACATGTCTTCGAATGGCGGCAGACTATCTGCATGCTCAATCCTACGGGGATCCTAAGCTCTCCATTGTCTTTGGCACCCGAGAATATAGGCAGCTCCCTAAAAGAACGTGGAATATGGCTGGAAGAATGTCTAGCAAACTGGGCCACCTTCTACGGGGATGGCGGCCAAGCTGATCCTATTGATCGCAACCGGAAAAACTTTTCGGGAATTCTTCTCTATCACTTGGCAGTCTTAGCAGTTCGCATCAACTTCTCAGATTTAAACATTGTTGCTGGGCGATCTGGCTCGGAGGAGGATATTGAATTAGCTGAGCAGTCTTTGCGCAACTGGCTTCAGGAAGAGAGAGCTCAGGTCATATTAGACGGTACAATTCAAATGATGAAAGCAGCACATGAAACCATTGCCGCTGGTGACGCACAGCAGAGTTGCTTCGAACTAGCAATTTGCCTCTTTATAAGTGGGCTTGTGTTCTGGGCCCTTTCGCGGTTCGGAAGTCGAAGTTTAATGTTGAGCATTCCGCAGCAGGAGATGCTTATGGCGTCAAATTCATCAGGGTCAGGGTACACCAATGGAGACGAATGTAATCAGGGAAACAGGGAGGAAACAACTGAGCTGGGCGACGAAGAGTCTTCTCATGCCATACACTGGCTGCTGTGTCATGTTGCAGATGCCCGCAATTGCCTCCGTTCTATGAAATGCCATCGACTAGCTATGGCTTTCGGGGATATCCTTGACCAATTTCTCACGAGGCCGTGATAATGCAATTACAGCTTGATCCAAGTGTGTCCCACTTGTGCTCGGCATGATCAATCCTCGAATTGCCGATCATGTCCACCTCCCGTCCACCTGTAGCTTGGCGTCCACCTCAACTCCTCTCCAGCTTCGCCACGCTACAAGGAAGAGACACATAAAAGATGTTATATTGGCTCTCTCACCGTAACCCAAAATTGAAGTGACTCTCGGCGTGATATTGAACGCAATTGAGCCAGACTGTAAACTTCGCCTTTGCAATGTCCTTGGGGGGATTCAACAATCCTATCATTCCGGGTTTCAACCCCGACCCTTCGATATGTCGGTTAAATGATGACTATTTCCTGGTGACATCGACCTTTGAGTACTATCCTGGTATCCCGATCTATCACAGCAGAGATCTGTTGGAATGGAATCTCATCGGCCATGTCATCACAAGACCCTCGCAAGTGAATATGCGAACGACTGAACCCTCTGGCGGACTCTGGGCACCGACAATTCGTCATCATAATGGTCGCTTCTACGTGTCATTGGGATGTACGCATCGTTTCCGGCCGAAGGAATGGGTGAGTTTTGGCACCCGACATAGAGCAAGCTACTTTGGTTATTCACAATAATGCATAGGACATCGTAATTCCGCGTGGCTTCTACGTCTCCACTACGGACATCTGGAGCTCTGATTCGTGGTCTGATCCGATTTTCTTCGATGTCCCTGGAATCGACCAAGATGTTAGTCCTTATTCGGTCTCCCCTGGCGAATTGTCGGTACGAATGTCTTGCTAATGTAACCAGCTCTTTTTCGATGACGATGGCAAAGTTTACTTTTCCGCCGTTAACATGATCACTGATCCAAGGGTTAAGAAACACGGTCTTGGACTGGCAACTTTCACTACAGAGATAGACCTCGGTACAGGTCGATGCCTAGGGCCTGTGAGATATAACCGGATCTCGCCGTTCAGTATCGGTATAGCTGAAGGCCCTCATATCTTCAAAAAAGACGGGTTTTATTATCTGAGCACAGCGGAAGGCGGCACTGATGAGGGCCACCAGCAGTGGATCTGCCGCAGCTCCACGGGACCATTTGGACCGTGGGAAGTCGGACCAGAGGGAACTGTCAACCCAGTCGTATTCAATGATGATGATCCTTCGGTCCGCAACACAGGACATCTGGATTTCATCGAAACTCCCAATGGCAAATGGTGGGCTGTGTTCCTAGGTGTCCGACCCCAAGGCGAGAACTCTGAGCTCATATCCCAGCTTGGGCGAGAAACATTCATGGCTCCCGTTGTATGGGTCGATGGTTGGCCAATTGTCAATGATCGTCAAAAGATCGGTCTTCAGATACAGGCGGAGGGTATGAAGGTCCTCCCACGACCGGAGATTTGGAGAGATGACTTCCACGGTCCGACAATGCGACTGGGTTGGTATCGTTTAAGAACGCCGTTGAAAGAGGATTATTCCTTCTCTGAGCGACCAGGGTGCTTAAGCATTCATGGAAATGCATATCGCATCGACCAGTCCGAATGCCCGTCCATGCTGCTACAGAAGCAGACTGGGTTTTCAGGCGACTGGTCCACCAAATTAGACTTTGCACCTACAGAAGCTGGCCATGAGGCTGGAACAGCGATCTGGTGGTCACAGTTTGCATATGCTTCGATTGGAATCCGCAAGCCTTGGGATGATGAAAAGGAAGGGCTGGAAGTTGTATCACGATTCTATGATGATGAAAGTGACGAGTTCAAGGTATTGGCCATCTCATTCCATTGATGTGTGCAACGGTGCTAAACATACTAGGAAAATACTCATCAACTACAGCAAAATTCTCCTCTGGAACTTATCATCCGCGCACATCCCACAAGATACGAACTCTTCTTCTCGTCCGAGGAAACTCAATTAAAATTGATTAAATTGGGTGACATCACTAGCACAGCGTTGACTCATCGTCGGTCGGGAAAAGAGTCGCCTAATACTGGAGCTCATTTCGCAATCTATGCACAGGGTGCTTATGACAAACCATGTTTCCAACCGGCGCATTTTGAGTTTGCGCAATGGAGGACTTAGCTGATCAATGTCTTGGGGAACTTGGAGGACTGTCTATATACTAGGTACATAGAAAGGTTCAAATTCGTCCATCAAAAGATTAAGCCCATGCTTCCAAAGAAGCTCAGCCTGTGTAAACTAGTTTATTTCAACTAGATTCAAGTATCAGGATGTCGGCAAAGGTATTTAGGATTCCATGTTGGCGAACTTCAGCTGATTAAACCGAACCGTGTCCATAGCTTATGTTTAAAAGAATCTACTCAAGAGATGAAGCTCTTCCAATCGAAGATAGGGACAAATATAAAGCTGACGCCGAATAATCAAATACCAGAAAGCTCCTGAGGATCATGACCGAAGTCTCATGTGGCAGACAGAGCCCAACAGCCTGAAAATCCTCATCGTTCTTATCATCAGTCCAGAGAGGTCGACGGTTGGTCATAACATGATCACGGAATTGCGCTGCAGTGAAGCCTTTGGTCTCGAATCACGTGTTGGGGTAGATAAGCGATAAGAACCTTAGAAGCTCCACCTTCGTCGATCATGTCTGAATCCTTAGCAGCTGAACCGTTCCCAGGTTGAGATGTAGTGGCTGCGATGTCTCTGAATAACCCAACTCAGCCCCTCTTCCAATCATCCGTTCCCAAGGAAATCCCACAACCTGTATCCCGATCCCAGCTAAACGACCCGCACCCCGCAGGAGCAACGGAGTCCCAAGCCTCACCCCAAGCAATAGATGACCCGCGCACAACAGCCGAACTCCAAGATGGAGCCCCGCAACAGCCAGCCTTCCAGCCATTCTTCACGCTGATCGAAGACATCCCTACGGCCGAATACCACCATCCAACCGTGCACTACATCTTCTCCGACGACGACACCGACATCATAACTGAGGCAGCTCTCCGCAGCTTGGAAGCACAGCAGGATGGTTTACCCGGCAGCAAGAAGCATCATACCTATATCGGACAGCATGATGAGCAAGAGGTTCATGAAGCGTCCACACTTCTTCCGCCGCCGATCCCAGGCGTTCGAGAGAACTATGTCATTCTAGACGTTGAACCAGTACCTGCGTCAGAGCTCACAACCACTGCACCTTCACCAGCAGCGATACAGTTTGGCCCCGGTGTGAATCCCATGTCATCATCACCAGCGACACAGCCTTCTCCCGGCGCAGGCACAGCACCACAACCGCAGTTCCGCGTAACATCGGCAAAGAGTTTCTCGCCAGACTGGCAAGTCATGAGAAGTGAGATGGTTCCAGCGCCGACATTTGAGAATAACGAGGACGGTGACAGGATGGGACATGGTCTTATGCTGAAAATCCACGGGACGGGCGGGTTACCGTATGCTGCAGAGTCTACAAAGGAGCGTGGAACGTCGCGGTTGGAGGAGATGATGAACCAGTTTGCGAAGCGGATGTCGGAATTGCAAACTGTTATCGATTCGGCTCATGTGGAAGGCGAAAGGCGCCAGGATGGTGACGCGGAGGTCGAGGCTGGGGTAGACGCACAGGAGCAGTCGCATGATAAGACGATAAACACGGATGAACAGGCGGAGGATGAAGCGCTTGAAGTTGCCCAGCAAGGGAAAACCAGCCCGAAACCTGCCCTGGATGAAGGGAAAGAGCAGTTACGATGAGTTTTTGTTCACGGTGATCATAATCTGGCATTTAGGAGTTGATTGGGCGTAATTTAGTTTCATTTTGATGGGTATACCACTCTGCTTCCTATCGAGCTTGCTGAATTTAAGAGTTCTCTACTACACACAAAGAAACAAATCGATGCATTCGATTAAGACCAAATTTGATCAGCATAAGTATGATCTAAAATCACCCAACGCCTGAGAAATAACTTCTCTATGAAGTTCAATCCGCCCAAAGATCAATCACACAGAATATAAAAAACAAGGAATGACAATCAAACATTCTTTTAGCCAGAAACTCCAGTCAACCAAGCACCAGCGACATTGGGTATCAAGAGGCCTCATCAAAAACCTGAAAAAAGGAATCAAAAGGAAAAGTAATATATCCGAATTAGTTCGGAGCGCGATTGCGGTAAAAGCGTCGACCGGGGACAGCGGACGGGGGCACGTTCTCGCGGCCCTCCATCATGCCAGACATCTTCTTGGAGAGCATCTTCTGAGGAAGCTTACTCTCGACACTGTTGCTTGTGCTGATAGAGTCAGAGCGGCGGCGCTTGAGATTTACCTGCTCAGGTTCGTCTTTGGGAGTATTTTCGAGCTCCATGACTGAGGTCTGAACGGGTGCATCGGGTTTGCTGGGGACGGGGTTTTCGTCGATAACGTCAGCGAGGGGTTTGGCGACGTTTAGATCGACCTCCCTAAGACCGGTGTTGTTATAAGTCACCGCGGTTGATGATCGCCGGGTCTCTGACTCCTCCACAGGGTCGCTATACACGTAGGCTTTTGCGGGGGATGTAGCGGGAGGGCTAGAGACAGGCTCTGGTTGAGTGTCTTCTTCCTCACTGAATGGAAGTGCCGTAAACTGCTTGGATGTGCGGTGTCGGGAACGGAGGCCCTCGTGGGACTCGGTACGTGGCAGAGTTGAAGGGTACTCGTACTTGCGTCTCTTTGGCGTGACGCCAGATGGGATGTATTCCTTCATGGGGTGGCTCTCAAAGTTGCCCCGAAGATCGACGAGAGGCTGACGGACCTCCTCTTGCAGAGGTTCTGTGCACTGTTTCATATTCGCAGTATGTAAATCGATGTCACCTTGAAGCTGACCAGCACGTTCCCCAAAGCTATCCAACTGACCCTGGATAGCTTCCCGGGAGCCTCGCACGCTCGAATTGATCGCAGCCAGACTACCGAGCTGTGCTTCATGGAAGTGGCCATTGTGAGATCGCGCTTTGGCAACGAAATCATCGAGGGCCTCCATTTGCTTGCTCATGTCACTCATTTGGGCATCCACAATACGAACAGTCTCTTGGTGCACAGACTCAGTGGTGCGCTGGATTGCAGCATTGCGTTGATCAAATGTTTCCCAATCATGTTGCATCTTTGTCTTAATATCATCTCGGGATGTGATAACATCCTTGGTGAACTGTTCTTCCTTAAAGATCCACTCGTCAACGTGTCGGTCATATTGAACAGTTGCTTGCTCCAGACAATCTCCAGAAGTGGAAATGTCGTTACGAAGCCCGTCGACCTTGGTCTTGAGACGAGCGGATTGCCTTTGGCTCGAATCTTCGAGCAAGCTTCGGATCTGAGACATGAGATTGTCGCGTTCATCCTGAGCACTGGCCTGTTCCTCCTCCATCACCTGCGCCAGACTAGATGAGGCTTTGCGGTTCGCCTCCACTGCTTGGCGATTGAATTCCTGAAGTTCGATTCGAAGACGGTGGACCTCGTTCTTTTGTTGTTCCAGGTGACTTGCCATGGTGTCGAACATGCTCTTAAAATCCTTTCCAAGGGCACTGTAGGACGAGTGTAACTGCAAGTGAAACTGGGAGAATTCACCAATGACCTCCTCGGAAATCCGCGCAGCTGCAGCCGACAGCCCGTTCAACCCTTCACCAACCTTTGTCTTGACATCCTCTCGAAGAACTTTTATCTCCTCAAGAACCTCATTCATCTCATCATGTGCACCGCTAGTCTGGATCTTGGCTTCAGCTTCGACCTTGTCAAAGGTGGAGTCGTATTCTTGAAGCTGAGAGCGGGCTGCCTGAACCGCACCAAGTTCACTGCCAACAAATTCATGGATGCGGGTAGACATGCTCTCGAGTAGCTTGGCATGCTGCGCTTGAAAGTTTTCCATGCGAGCATCAATCTTCTCAGTTACAGTGCAAACTTGTCCAGAGGATGTCTGCCATGTATGGCGGTTGTCGGTTTCCAAATCATCTTTGCGGTCTATCTTGGCATGAAGTCCGTAAACATCATCAACGGTGCTATCCAGCATTGCCAGAATATCCGTTCCGATCTCACGCAGCCTTTTTTCAGTGAGTTGATGAGCCCTACGAACTGTCATCTCCTCTTCTAGCTTCTCAGAGACGTTCTTCAGGTTCCGTGCAGTCTCGTCCAGGGCACCTCTCGTGGTCCTGAGTTTGTTCTGAGTACTCTCATTATCGCCCTTCAAGGTGTTGAAATTTCCAGTGAGCGCAAACAACTCTTGGACCTTGTGTCGTAGACTTGACTCCATCGACTCGATCTTTGCACGTTGTTCTCCGTTAACGATTCTGCGAGACTCGCTTTCCATAGTCATCTCTTCATATGCTTCCGGCGTCATGTACACACCGTTGCGGTGGCGTGTAGCAATGAGCTCGCTCTTCAGTTTTTGGAATTCCATTCCAACCTCCCGAAGTAGCTTATTCTTTGAGACAAGGGAGTTGATCTGTGGTTTGTTACGGATGTTCTTTGCCCGGAAAGCGTAATCCAGTGTCGAAATCGTCTCTTCTAGATTGCCGCGTGCAGGCGAGACTGTGGCAATGATGCACGTCTTGGTACGACCACCCAGCGAATCTTGCAACAATCGTGTGAGTTTCGACTCCCGATACGGGATATGCGAGCTCTTGTCCACCAACGCGTTGATGACTCGCCCCAATGTTAGTAAGCTCTTATTGATCAGACCAGCCTCAGCTGCGCGCTTGTTTTCTGCGCCACTCCTCCCGATATTTTCACTTCCAGCCAAGTCAACCAAATTCAGCTTCCCAGAGCTAACATAATCTTCGCCGGACTCGCTTGTTCGATTTGTAAGAACAGTGATTGTGAAAATGGTGTGACTGCGAGAACTCAAATCGTTGCATTTTGTCGAGGCAACCTGTCGCTTCACGCTACCCATCTGCAATAGCTTAATGCCGGTAGAGGCGGAATCGATGTAGGTTTCTTCCATTCCTTGCACCATAGTGGCGGCATGGCCCTTCTTCTCATTCTCAAAAATCTTCAACTTGGTGTTATCATCGAAAGAGAGCAAATCACGTAGTTCTTCGTTGTAGAGCTCGATGAAAGAGCACTTGACTGTGCTTTCGGTGCCTTCGAGTTTGTGAAACAGAGAATAGAGGGTGCGTGGAATGATACCCGCATCGTCGGACAGGATTCCCAGGGTGTCAGTCATGTCTCCGGACATGGTGTATGTCTTTCCAGTGCCAGTCTGACCGTATGCGAAGATGGTACAATTAAAGCCTGCTAGCATCTGCAACATCTTTAGCAAGGAATCTCGTCGATACTACAAGTCCTGGCCTACCTCATTGATAATTGGCGTGGCAGTTTCTTCAAACACCACGGTTTGGTCAGCGGCTGGGGAGAAGACCTTGTCGAAGGCATATGTCTTGTTTGAAAGTGAATTGGGGCCCATGGACAGGTCAACCTGCTTTCCGCTGACTCCTTCGGTAGACAGCACAACACCACTATTCTCTTTGATCTCGCGGTCATTTCGACCG
The DNA here is from genome assembly GCA_028828245.1 of Penicillium lividum. Taxonomy (NCBI): domain Eukaryota; kingdom Fungi; phylum Ascomycota; class Eurotiomycetes; order Eurotiales; family Aspergillaceae; genus Penicillium; species Penicillium lividum. The sequence continues at coordinate 254,247 of JAQJAG010000005.1, forward strand.
CGACAACGCACGACGACATGAATACTTGTGTTCTCGTTGATTTCCCGTTCAAATTCTCGCTCTTGTCGCTTTGCTGTCGCGTTAGAATGGTCAGGGCTGGGTTTTGAAGGGCGCGCAGCAACAGCGGCCCCTGCTGATGTCGCAGACTTTGATGTGACTGCGGGCGACACTCCTCGTTGTTCCGGTACGGCGGATCCTGCACGTCGAGTCGGCTGGCGCAAACCTGTCCGCCTCGCAGGGAGGGAAGAGGCAGGCCGAGCTGGGCCGGCCATAGTAGTTGATCTTGCGATTAACGTTGGTTAAAATTAAAGACGAAACAATGTGATAAAGACGATCGGTGCCTCAGTGTTGTTGGTAAAGGGGGGGGTCAACCGTGGGACACTAGAGATCGTTAACGTTGTCATGCGCGAGTGGATCCATCCAAAGCATATGTAAACAAATACCACGTGACTGTATGTATAAGGAACGAGGCATTTGGGCAGATCCACTACTACACCGCCTGCCACATAAAGCTATACACATGACTGAGGTCATCGCGGTTTCCCCGCGGGTGATTCTTAAGTGTGCTTTCCCTCCATATCTCTACCATTTTCGGTCACTTTCTCATTCTATAATAGTTTTGCGAATGTTTCTTATCACAGTAACGCCTCCATGACTTCGAGAAACTCAGCACCAGTCCAGATCTTCCCTGGTAAAGGCCTGGGCTTTATCAGCATGTCTCTCTATCTCCGCGCATAAAGATAAGGCTAATTGTTGACCAGCTCTCGGTGCTTCTCTACACAACGTCTTAACTCGAGTCAAATCCCATCCACACGTCTATCCTGCGATCGACCTAGCCTACTCTTCCACGGAACCTCTCTTGAAACCAGTGGTACTACAGCTGCCCTCCAACGGGTTACGTTTGCGCTTTGACGGCCCCGACCAGAGACTCAGGTTGATTGAAGTGCTAGATTTCTCTCGAGTGAATTTGATCTACAAAAGTCAGGATGTGCTCAAGCTTGGAAAAACAGACGAACTGGCGACCTCCCCGCAAGGTCCCAGTTTCCGACATGTCTACAACCGCTTGTTCGGTCCGTCTTACCCGGGCGAGTATGTTCCGCCGGCGGACAGGTCTTCTTACGGTACCTACGTGCTATCGTACCCGGGAGTCGCATTCTCCTTCCCACTCCAGCACTCGGCATGGTCCGACCAGTGTGACTTTGTAGCCTTGCTTTCGTCCTCTGCTGCTCTGCCAGCGACCTCCATGTCCATCTTCCAAGGGTCCTCCTGGCCAGAGGTTCGCATGAAGCTGTTCACTCAACCGCCTCAGGGTCCACGGTTTTCTGCTGTTGTTGGCAAATCACGAGATTCCTTCGCCGATGAGATTGAGGAAATTCATATCCTCGGCGCTGGCAAGCTAGAAGTGATTCGGCGAACGAGTCCCCCGTTGCTTATCAACCTCGGGGAAACCACTCCCCAAGACTTGATCGCTGGGTTTGGACCTCCAGATGCTATTTATCGTAAACATGATCGGCGAATCTCTATTCACCGTGCAACAGGGGCTGGCGGTGGGGATCCTCTGCATATGAGCCCCCCGCCAGGACGAGCGATGGATATACCTGACACTGATCATTCCTCTAGTAACAGCGTAACAGATGACTCGGATGAGGAAATTTCTCCAGGAAATATCGGTGACCCAACTTCCTTGCCGGCGGAATGCTTCTTCAACTACTTTCATCACGGATTCGATGCCTTCATTTCATACCCAACTACAGCAGGGCCGGCCTTCCCGAACTCTGGAATCCCTGACCCATCTCCTCCGCCCTCTTCATCTCAGCTGACCGTAACGAAATTGATTCTTCATGGGAATGTACCAGGGTCGTATCCTTTCAATCGTCACCGCCGAAGCCGCTGGATGATTCATCTCGACCAGTCTGGCGATGGTCTTACTTCTGAAACGCCATATGACGAAATTTCTGAGCGGCTCCGCGAGGTTTGGAAAGGGTCATATGGCAACCAAGCAGAGGAGCGCGCTACACAACGGCCCATGGTGTTGAACCGAGGCTGGGGCGACAGTCCGGAGAGCAGCGTCGAGTTCCTCGGCGGTTGGGAAGAAACCACAGCCCGAGGACCCAGGACTGGTCCGGATGGCCAAGATGGCGGCTTGGGAAATACGGAACTCTTTGGATTTCCAGGTCTTTTGTTTGAAGTATTGAAGAATAGCGCAGTGAGCTGTTTGACGGTCTATTAATCTCTACCTTTGGGTATCTTTGTGCATGAACAGCAGGGCATTTTATGAATACTCGATTTAATACAAGCGATGAATGACACTGATGTTTAACGACCGGGTGATTAGATTTTGTAGATTTACACACCAGGGCAATTAGGAGGCGATATGTCAGGAAATCACTAAATGATTGGGGCCAACATATCCTACACCCGATGAAGCTACATAGGTTAGTGCTTGAAACGCAAAACGCTTCTGATTCCCAACACATCGCTTTGTTTCAATTTTGCTGCCAGCTCCCAGAAATGTAGTGAGTTGAAAGAGGGAGAAATGGGGAGGTGAGGATGTCACTACTAAATGACTGCTGCAGCTTGAGGTGCTTACGAGGTTGCGCAAAGAACCAACCACAACAGATCTGGGAGAAGATATGTGGCAGATCGAATCCGCACGAGAAAGACTGGAAACACATTTACAACCGGCTGAAAAGACTAGGAGGTTACGTAAAGGAAAAACAGGTAAATACTTGGTATTCTTGGGAATCACTTTCATTCAGTCATCACATCCGTTCTCTTCACTATCTGCCATATCAAACTCCTCACATGTGGTGGGCACAAGTCTTGGGTCCGCAATCTCTACGGAGACAAAAGGGAGGTTTGCCACTTTCAGAAGGAACTGGCGAATCTGTTGGGCATCATCAAACTTCTCCCGCCGGGCGAGAACCAAAACTGTGATGACAGGCTGTGGTTTCTTCCCCCAAAGGTACTCGGATAAGCAGCATCCTCTCCAGAGGCTTAATGCCGTGAAGGTGCGCCACTTTGGAGAATGTGGTCCGTGAAGACCCCATCCCAAGCAAGACTGTGACTTCCACTGCCTGGGGCAATCCATCTGTTTTTGGCGGGGAGACCACATAGCTGTGGGCCTGCCTCCCATGCGGAGTGGCTCGTTGTCGGTCAGGTAACCCTGGTCAGGTAGAGGCCAGGGGCTTCCAAGTCTCTGGGCTTGGGCTTGGGCTGGTCGGGTGTTTCCTGCGCCTGCTGGGGAGTTGGTGGATATGTCCGAGGTTGGCCAGGGGTTGGTAAGATTGGCTGGGGCTATGAGGGGGATAGTCATGTCCTTTTCCGAATGCCTGGTGGCCACGCACTGAAAGGATTAGCTCACTTGAGAAGCAGGGGTCATGATGGGAGTAGTCATGCCCATGAGAAGATATGGGTCGATGGCAGGCTCCATTTGTGGAGCGGGGCTCATCGTCAGAGGAGCTGGGATGTAAGAATCCCAGTCAGGAGGGGTCATTCCAGGGCTCAGAGTGATCAAACGAGCATTGAGGGCCCTCTTGGGGGTCCTCGGGATATAAAGGCTATCACTCTCGGCCATGGTGGGAGTTGAGGGAGAGGGATTCAACATAAGTGAGAGATTTTAGAAAACAAATCACACCGTGAAGGTCTTTATTAAATGAGCTCGTCCCTTCACTTCTCTTACCTTGTTCAGATAGGAATTGAGATGCGTGTTGAAAGATCGCATGGTGGTGATAGGTCAATCCACTGTTCTCTGCAAGCGGAGAAGAGATGAGGGGGATGAGGGGAGGAAAAATAGGGATGAAGAGAAAGGAAAAATGGGAGAATGAAAGAGGAAAAGACAGAAGGAAATAGAAGAGAAGAAAAAGGTTAAAATTCAGTAAAGTGAAGAAAGCATTCAGAACATCGTGTGACTGCTTTGACGCATGAGGAAATTGTAAACAACTTTGAATCAAACTCGCATTGAGAGATTGTAAACAAATGGAATGACATTGATTCTATGCTTGGGGTTCAGTATGTACAATTTGGACAGGTTCATGCCCCTCTGACTTTAAACCGACATATAAAGAGTACCGTTATAGGCACACTTAATGTCAACATCGGCTTGTGGGTTATCTTGACAAATCCACTTGGTCCCGGGAGCACCACCATTGGCATTGGAGTTCAATACAGCCCGTCCATCCTCAGGAATAGAGCCATTGACTCGCTGTAGCTCCAGAGTAAAGAGGTTGAAGTTTGGAGCACCCTGTGGGAACTTTATATAATATTCTCCATCGTTGCAACGGGCAGTCTGCTTTGGCAATTGTCCATAATCCCTGTATTTTATGTTAGATTGTATCTCTTGCAAGATCTGACTTGATATTAAGAGCCTACCAGATCAGGTTGCAGTCTGTTGGTGTGTCATTTGGATACTTCGGGTCGGTGACGACGAAGTGCATGGATGCTCCAGGGTCCGAGGGACCCGCAACAGCAGTGAATTCAGTGATCGCCAAGAAGCCATTTCGCTTAGAAGTAGGAACAGCAAGAGCTGAACTGGCAGCGATGATAGCAGAGGCGATAGTAAGTTTCATAATGAATGTTTAGATTGGGATTGGACTGATGTTAGAGAAGTTGAAAATGTGGGGAGACGCCCCCTTTATACTTTCAATATTCTTCCAAATTGAACCGTGCAGCTTGTTGATTGTGGGGCTTGAATCTACATGTGACATGATGCAGCACATCAGATCTGACATACCTTGTAGGCTTATGATAGACTTGGGTATGATTGAGCTTTTCAGGCGGACAAGCGGTAGGTACAACTCAAGAATAGTTCACATTGTGACTGGTCTATTTGTTCATTTCACTCGCTGTCGAAGACTGAGAAGATTCTATTTTGGGGCATTTTGATTTGAAATGGATGATCATTGCTATATGTAGGTGAGTGTCTAGGCTAAGCCTCCGCTTACAGGATGCAGGTCCAACGGATGTGTTTTGATCTCGTTGTTTATTTACATTCAAGTCCAATCAATCAATCAGCATCGCTGTATGCATATGCAGCATATGCAGTTTGATCGTATAGGTTTCCCATGGAAACCATTGAATGAGACATGCCTTTACGAAGGGATCGCCTAATGATCCCCATAATTCTGTGTTTCAGGTTTCAGGGACCCAATCAATGCTTCGATCAGACTTACATCATTTCCTTGAACCTTTGAGCTTCCAAGGTGGGAACATTCAAGTTACAACTAAGAATATAAGTAGATTGATGTAGTAGTAACTACTTGGAAGTGTAACTAAGCAGTAGATGCTTACTAGACAGGGCCGGGTGAGCTTTGTATTCATAATACGTGTAATTTACTTCTTTGTAAGCTAGTGTATTGTAATATTCGTTCCTTTCGTACTCCCCGGTTCCGCCGCGATCGCCACAAATTCCGCGTTGTTCAAGCTCCACGACTTTCGTCAAGATCTCAGGAGCTTCACAGGATATGCAGGAGGATGTCGAAACCGCCAAGGTCAATTCCTAAGTCCTGGACATCAACCCTCAAACTCCCCAAATCGGCCTTCCCTCCGCGCGTATCGCCGGCCGACCAGAAGAAATACCTAAAACGATGCACCGATGAGCTGTACGCCTGGCAGCTAAAAGAGCGACCCGCCAACCAACCCTTTGTCCTCCACGATGGCCCGCCCTACGCGAATGGTGAATTGCACATCGGTCATGCACTCAACAAAATTCTGAAGGATATCATCTGTCGTTTCCAATTGGGAAAAGGCAAGCGCGTGCGCTATGTTCCGGGATGGGATTGTCACGGCCTGCCCATTGAGCTGAAGGCGTTGCAGGGCTTGCGGGAGATGGGTGTGGCGGACAAATCGGTCAGCCCGGCGGTCATCCGCAAGTCAGCGCGACAGCTGGCGAGGCAGACGGTCAAGGAGCAGATGAAGGGATTCCGCGGGTTCGGAGTCATGGCTGATTGGGATAATCACTGGAAGACGTTGGACAAGTCGTTTGAGATGCGACAGCTGGGCATCTTTCGGGAGATGGTCGACCGAGGTCTCATCTATAGGAAATTCAAGCCGGTGTACTGGTCGCCCTCTACAGGGACGGCATTGGCTGAGGCCGAGTTGGAATACAAGGAGGATCACGTCTCCACCGCTGCTCTCGTCAAGTTTCCCCTGGTTGATATCCCGGAACATCTTACAAAGGACCCGTTGCTTAAATCACAGCATGTGAGCGCAGTAATCTGGACCACCACGCCATGGACCTTGCCTGCCAACGCTGCCATTGCCGTCAGCGAGGGATTGGAGTACACCATTGTCGATTCGGAGACACACGGTCTTCTTCTTGTGGCCCAGTCGCGAGTTGAATATCTTCAGCATACGTTAAACGAGGAATTGGATATCATTGTACCATCGATTCTTGGGTCGGAACTAGCGGAGAAGACTACCTATCGAGCTTTGTTCAAGGGCCCGGACGCTGCACCCCAGCCGATTATCGGTGCGCCTTTCGTCACCGCGGATTCTGGATCTGGATTAGTTCACTGTGCACCTGGTCATGGAATGGATGACTACGAGGCCTGTCTTGCTCGTGGTATTGAGGTTTTTGCGCCGGTTAACGATGACGGAAAATTCACAGAAAAAGCCATGCCCCATGATCCTGCTCGCTTAACTGGAAAGGATGTGCTCGGAGAAGGCAATGATGCTGTTCTAGAATATGTCCAATCGCGAGGCCAACTTCTTGCTCAGCACCCTTACGATCACAAGTACCCCTATGATTGGCGTTCAAAGCAACCGATTATCATCCGAGCTACTGAACAATGGTTCGCCGATGTTGCCGACATCCGTAGCAGTGCACTCAAAGCGCTCGAGGATGTTCGATTCGTCCCCGAGGCCGGCAAGCACCGACTGGAGAACTTTGTGAAGAACCGTAGCGAATGGTGTATTTCGCGGCAACGTGCCTGGGGTGTGCCAATCCCGGCTCTCTATCACCGGCCCACTGGCGACGCTGTTCTGACCAAGGACAGCGTGTCACATATCATGAACACTATTGAGGAGCGAGGCATTGATGCCTGGTGGACAGATAGCGCTGATGACCCAGCATGGCTCCCACCATCCCTGCGAGATGACACTGGAGGCTACCGACGTGGCACTGACACTATGGATGTTTGGTTCGACAGTGGCACTAGTTGGTCGGAGATTGACGTTCCTATGGAGGGACGCAGCCACCCCGCAGATGTCTATCTTGAAGGAAGTGACCAGCACCGAGGCTGGTTCCAGTCCGGTCTCTTGACTTATATTGCGCATCAACTCGCCTCTGGCAAGAAAGGTGTGCTGAGCGCGCCTTTCCGCAATCTCATCACCCACGGTTTCACTTTGGACGAGCATGGTCGCAAGATGAGCAAATCTATTGGAAACACCATCGCTCCCCAGACCATTATGGATGGAACACTCCTGCCTCCTCTCAAGCCACGTAAGGGCAAGGGCAAGAACCAAGCCGAGAACCAGGTCCCGACCTATGATGCACTTGGGCCTGATGCCCTACGCATGTGGGCAGCTAGTAGTGACTACACCCGCGATGTTGTGATTGGAAAGCAGGTTCTTCAGACCGTTCACACCAGTCTCCACAAGTTCCGGGTCACGTTCAAGCTTCTCCTGGGCGCATTGGCTGATTTCAACCCGGAATGCATGGTGCCTTACGGACAGCTGCAGCAGGTGGATCGGATCGCTCTAAAACACCTGTCGGATATGGTCCTTTCATCCCGCAAATCCTGTGACAACTTCGAGTTCTACAAGGCTGTCAGCATCATGAACCGCTGGGCGAACCTTGAGTTCTCCGCCTTTTACATGGAGGCCATCAAGGATCGACTATATACCCTAGGCGAGAATAGCACTAGTCGCCGGGCTGCCCAGACCACTCTCTTCCACATATATCACTACCTCCAAGAAGTTCTAGGTCCCATTACCCCCCTACTTGTGGAGGAAACCTGGGAGCACACTCCCAAGGCCATCCAGTCACTCAGCGAGCACCCCTTACGGCGCATCGCACCGGCCCCCGCGTCCGAATGGCAGGATTCCACCCTCAATGACAATTACCTAGGAATTGTTGCCGTACACTCGGTGATCAAGAACTTGCAGGAGCAGGCCCGCGGAAAAAAGCAACTTGGATCCTCCTTGCAATCCTTTGTGCACGTGATTCTCCCCAGTGACACCACAGTATTCCACCAGTATCTCTCCGAGCTGCCCGATCTATTCGTTGTCTCTTCGGTGACCCTAGGCCACCCTGGGGACTCAGTTCCAGCGGAGATCACACAAGCTGAGTGGCAATATGAGGAAGCCTGTGAGCTTCCCAATGGACAACTGGGACGGGTGTATGTTTACACGCCTCAAGCTTCCAAATGCAATCGATGCTGGCGATATGCAGTTCCCGAGTCCCTAGAAGCCGAGAACGCGACCTGCGACCGGTGCGATGTTGTATTGGACGAGCTCGAGGCAGCATCCACATAACCTGCAGACTTGTACTACATAGATTTCATGCATGTATCATATTACTCATTCTCATCTCCACGATCATTCGTCCGATCCCACCCCCTGCAGAACGCTGTACTCCTGAGTTAATTATTTTAGTCATAATAAACGAATTAATTCGTAAGAAGCTTCATTCCAAGATTTTCCGTTTTACGTTTTGGTCGCACCGGTATCGATGACGACAGTTGTGATGTAAACACAAATCCTGATTTCCCCCAGCTTTTTAAGTAAACCTCTTTTAACTTACACAACTTATCATCTCTTCACCTCTCTCTTTCTTCAGTACCAATATGATAGTGCCTGATCTTGACGAATTTCCTATCTTTGCTAGCCTCCCAACTCCCACCATGTCACCCACCAGCACCTCGGTGCTGCCCATCCCCACGGTGATTCCGAGCATCCCGCTCTTCCAGGAACTTGAAATCACCGGAAAACGCACTCTCTGGTAAATCCATCACAAAGTACATCAAATCCATCAGCTAATAGCTTCAGGGTCGTAACTGTGCTTATGGGAATCTCCTCCCTGGTCTTGTACAGTCTAGCCGCTCGCGCTCCACTTGTGAGTCCCCAAAACTAGATAAGCAACACAAGCTAACCCCAAACCCCACAGCCAAAGCGGGTCTTCCACACCCTCAGTGCGCTGATCACCACCATCTCCTTCATAACTTACCTCGCCTTATCAACCGGCCAAGGGTACAGCTTCAACTACCTAAACGTCATCCACAAGAACAAGCATGTCCCAGATACCCATGATGAGATATTCCGCTCCGTCCTCTGGCTCCGTTTCGTGAACTGGGCCCTGACAACTCCCCTCCTCCTAACCAACTTTGCCCTCATCTCCGGTCTTCCAGGTGCGAACCTAGTTGCCGCCATCGCCGCAAATTGGGTGATGCTCGCATCTGCAGCCTTCGGCTCGTTCGCGGGACACACCTCTGCTCGATGGGGGTGGTTGACGCTATCTTGTATTGCATTCCTGGTTACGCTTCACCACGCAGGCTTCCATGCTCAGCGAGCAGCCAAGACCAAAGATGCGCAGATGAGACGCTTCTTTGGGGCGTTTTCCGGATCTGCTTTCTTCGCTCTCGCCTTGTTTCCAATGTATGTTTCCCTTGCCCTGCTATATACGCTTGCTAACTCTATAGTGCTCTCGCGGCGGGAACTCTTGCGCTGAAGATCAGTGTCGATACCGAGACTATCATTTATGCAGTTCAGGATATTTTTACCCAGGGTCTACTTAGCCATTGGCTTGTGATCTCGCATGACGCTGCTCAGGGAATGTAAGGAGATTGCCCCTCCTATTCGCCAATTTTCCTGCTTACTGACGTGTATAGTACTCTCCACATGGACGGATTCTGGTCCCACGGCGTTGGCAACGAAGGTGCCATTCGTATCGAGGAAGAGGGTGCGTAGTCTTACCACGTGTATTCTCACAGCGGAGAACACGAGTGCTGCGACACTCAGAATTTTGAAGGGAAAACAAACGCGACAGAACTTGATGAAATGGGGTTGATCAAGCATTGCTTTACAAGTTTCGCACCAGATTGGAAGGCCAGGTGGAATTTACTTTCTTTACAATCTTTTATTTCGGTTGTCATGTAAGATAGTCTCGGTATTGCCGTAACTGCAGAATCAAAATGGCATTCAGTAAAATGCGCATTCAAGAAATTTAACAAAAATTCTAGTACATAATCGCTTTCGCAGGATCGAGGACAGGAAACAACATTCTGTGGGTGTAAAAAAAATGAGGCGAGAGAGAATCGAACTCCCAATCTTCTGGAGACACCATATGGCTGGAATCAGACGCGTTACCATTGCGCCATCACCCCATGAGATAGGAATTAGGTTTTAATTATGACTTATCATTGATTACACATTTTAAAAGTTATAAATTTCTAAATTTCCCACGTGTCTAAAATCTACCCGCTTTTTAACACAACATTTGAACTAGATGAATACTGTAGATTAGAGATTATTCCTAGAAACACCAAAACTAACTTAGGTAAATTTGACAAAAACAGATTACAGTTTATTTTTTATTTTTTTTGTTCTTTATTATCTATGCTAGCAGATACTCTCCTTATGCCTCAAGACCCATCCTATATTCTCCCTTCTCCGGCAAAAAATGAGGCGAGAGAGAATCGAACTCCCAGTCTTCTGGAGACCCCAATTGGGATTGTAATAATCCTTAATCGCTGGAATCAGACGCGTTACCATTGCGCCATCACCCCTTACAGTTGATAACGTAATCTTAAATCTCAAAAGATCACTGGAGTCGATTGTATATGTTGTTCGAGATTATGTATATCACATTTGAGGGATTGGGGCAATCTGTTCCTCATCACCAATCTTATGCGGGAATGGTAGCTTAGAAAACGAGGTATTAAAACGAGGTATTTGTTGTTGAGAGGGCGAACGAACACGATGTACACACACTGATGGCTTGTTCAAAAAATCCAGATTAAATAAGACCAGGTGGGTTTTCTTATTTACTTCATTTCATTTGGGTTATCAAGACAGTCCCTGGGAAGTAATATCCAGTAACTCCAGTACCAAAACCATACGGTCCTTGTTGCATATCATGTAAAACATAGCGTCGTGTTTGAAAGGCTGAAAGCATAATCATGAATCCATTGTAGTCTCCAAGACCTTTCCACCGCGGATCTCCAAGGCCTTCAAATCCTTCTTCAAATTAACTTTGACAAAACCAAAGGGCACGGCTTGCAGATGAATCATCTTCGGAACTTCAATAGAAACGTTTCTCATAGAAAGCGGCAGCCAGAGCCCGGCATCAACGCAATAACCCTTAAACTGTATGGTGCGCAGCTTCGCAGGGTCAAACCACTGAATGATCGGATCAGCGTCCACGATAAATCCGCTCAGGGTCAGCTTACAGATTGACAGGCGGCGACTGGGGTGTCCCATGTGCAAAGCGCTGACTTTGGCTGTTTCAATGGCTCGCTTGTCGAGGTATTCTCCAAATCCGATATTCGTGTGTATTTCACCATAGCCTCGATATCCACTAAAATTTAATCAGTATGTCTGTACTCCCTGCCGTGTGCACTGTTAGGAGCAAGTGAACAAGAAGGAAACCTACAAATAAACCGGCTCACCACCCATCCTGGTATCCATGACCCACTTCTCATTGATATCCTTCCACCTGCGCTGAAGAATCGGGTTGACAATCTCGGGCTCCAGCGCCATTTCAAGCTCCAGCTCATCCAGCTCCCGGTTCAGCCACGCAGCTTGCCAAATAGATCTCTGATATGACTGCATCATCCCCGTGATCTTGAGTGAGCGTAAACCCCGAAACTTCGAAAGAGCTTCCAATGGAGCCCGGTCGAGCCAGTTGTCATCATAGGCTGTGGTGTCATAAGGCCAGAACAAATCAAGACCAAGTCTTTTCCTAGTTACCGGAATTATGGACCAATTGTGGCCACCACGAAAGTTAAGCAGGGGCTTTTCCGGTGTTGCTATTCCCATGTCATATTCGAGGAAACTTGCGTCAGAACTGGCACGGTCTGCCACTGGAGGAGCAGGCGGGTGTGGAGAACTTGGCATAGACGCCGAGATCTTGAACGGCGATACAGAAAGGGAAGATGTAGCAGACTTCTCAGTCTCCTCAGTCTCCTCAACCGTTGGCTCTCGTTGTGCAAGCTTTCCCATCAGCGATGACCGAAAGGTAGGTCGATTGTCTACAGTCCACTGGGGAAACTGCCGAGGTGGCGCTGTGGGACGAGTTGGCGATGGGTGACGACGACGGCCAAGATCTCGGAGTCGGGAAGTTGCTGCTGTCACAGACCTGTGGCGACGAAGACCAGAAACTCCTGTAATGTCGGACATGCTGAGTTTACGGCGCCGTTTGGGGGTTGGGGTTGGGGCTGGTTCTGGTTCATTCACGGGTGTCTTGTCTCTGTTTCTGTCCTGTACTTGCTCTTGCTCCTTGACGTGAGGCCCTTGCTCAGAGCCCAGGTTGAAAGGAAAGCGTTTGAGGAGGTTGGGATCGCGCTCTGGAGTTTGTTGATCAATAGTTGTAGTCAGATTTGATATGGGAAGTGGAGGAGTGTAAAGGTTGAAGTGGAAAGAGAAGGAACCCTGTGAGATATAACAAGGAATTCAATCGCAAAATTAAAACGTTAAAGAAAAGCGTACCTTCATGCAATTCGGTGTTTCTGCATCGTTCCTCATAAACTGCTGCATCCTTCCAAAAATCCCACCCCATAAGGGTGTGCCTCCAGTGTTCTGGGTGATCGTCCATTTCAAATAGGATGCAATGTTTTGCAGTCTCAAGACAAAAAGAAAGATGAGATGGTTGAGATGAGAAGTCTCGATCTCAGAAGAGAGAGGGGGAGTATGAAGTCTCATGTCGGCCTAGTGAGGCAGTCGCTCTTGTGCCATAGAGCATAGATTTGTATTAATTTTCACCAAGACTTATCTATACCACCTACCTCGGTAGACTGATCTATATTAAAGAAAAACAGAGAAGCTCTGGGTAGTAGGCACGAATCAAGATTAGTCCATTTGAGCTGAACTGATCAGCTGAGCTTGTTGAAGGTCCTAGCGCTGTCGGGTTGTCCATGATTGGTGTATTTGAATCAACATAGAACATCGAATGTTCCTACCAGTATGAACCTAGCATCTGAGAAGGTAGACTAGGATATCCCACTGGGAAAAGACCTACGGTTTACTCATGAAAGAGATAATGGCTGATGGACTTGCTTTTTCTCTTTGCCCTTCCCGTTAAATACATCCATGGACACTCGGAGCCTTTTTGGGGGAGAAATCAAACACGCAAGTCACTTTTCATCCAGCACAATAAAAAACACCTTTTAAATTTGGGGGGTGGTAAAGAAACTCGGAACTAAATCATGCGTGCATCATTCTCAATAGCCTAGTACTTCTTGCCCTGGCGCAGAACATCACCGAACTCCTCGAGGGGAGAGCGGATGAGCTTAGTCTCCTTCCAGAGGTTGGGGGTGAGGAAACCGTAGGTGTTGACGACGGCAACGAAGGTGGCCTTGAGGGTGTTCTCGAGGGTCTTGGTGGAACCGGAAGAGGAGGTGTAAGCATCCTCGACACCGGCGAGCTGGAGCAGACGCTTGACGGCGGGGGAGGCAACAAGGCCAGTACCACGGGGAGCGGGGATGAGCTAGAGCAGCTATTAGCAAAAACAGACACCAAATCCATCACGACTCAATTTGTACATACACGGACGGAGACGGAACCACACTTTCCGCTCTGCTTGACGGGCAGAGAGTGAGGCTCACCAAGGTTGGTACCCCAGTAACCGCGGCGGACGGGCAGGACAGCGAGCTTGGCAATGGTGATGGCAGCGCGGATGGCGGTAGCGACTTCCTTGGAGGTCTTGATACCGAGACCGATGTGACCCTCGCCGTCACCGATGAGGACGATGGCCTTGAAACGGGTACGCTGACCAGCACGGGTCTGCTTCTGGACGGGCTTGATCTATAGGTGGAGAAAAAGATCGAATTAGTCTTGAAATCCCATACTGTTACGCTCTCTCGATTGGAAAATGGCAGTGGTTCGGGTGGAAAATTGATCCCCATGCGATTCTGCGATTCCCAATTGTGCGCGCATTCTTGTCGGTGGTCGTAGTCGTACCTTCATAACCTCATCCTTCAGCTTGGGCAGGAAGAAGTCAACGATCTGGTACTCCTTGACGGGCAGAGAGTGGAGGTAGATCTGCTCCATGCTGGTGATCTTGCCGGCCTTGACGAGACGGCCGAGCTTGGTGACGGGCTGCCACTCCTTCTCCTCCTGCTTGCCTCCACGACGGCCACGACCACGGCGGCCACGGCCACGGTCACCACCACGGTCGCCACGCGAACCGAATCCACCACGTCCACGGGGAGCAGCGTCAGCCATTTTGGATGTATGTGAGGGCGACGGGAAGGGGTTGTTTTGTCGTTTAGCGGTCGTCGGAGACTTCGATACAGGTGTTTGGCACCGAAATTTGCGGGTGGAAAGCTAAGCGAGTCGGGCTGCCCTATGTGGTGCCCTAGCCCTATTGCTGTTTTGAGGTGGAGGGGGACGGGTATTATGTAAGAGGCGGTTGGGCCTGGATGGCACGTGCGCTGAGGATTAGATTAGTCATTGGAGGGTCAGGTGACTGCTCCGCTTTGATTTCAAGATCTTCAAATGATTCCACTTGATAGAGTGAAATGAAGATGCAATCTAACATAATACTGATTTCAAGTATAAATAACTCTTCTGAAAATGAAGAAGACTGTCAGTTCGTTTTTTCTTATTTTCTAATAAATATGACGTTCAATGATGTAAGACTGCCACTATCGGATCGACTTCCTAATCAGGTGTCGGGAACTAATCTTGTTGAACGGGCAATTTGACTCCGCAATTTAAAGATGTCATTGCCCCAGTCTTGATCTTGCTCGAACCCTTCCTACCTTTTTTTGATAGCATTGTATTGCATTGCATTTCTTGCCTTCTTATCTCCTCTCATACTACTTCACAATCACCATGCTGCGCTGGTTTGTTTACTCCTTCAATCCCCATTTCATGAACCTTCGCTGACCGACCTTATCGATCCAGGTACCAAGCCAAATTAGCTGCGAGGCCCATCCTGACCACCAGCATCAGCAGCGCGGTACGATATCTTCTTGGACTATCATTTCATCATTTCGTCTAATCCAACTAGGTGTTGTTCGGTAGTGGAGATATCCTGGCGCAGCAGGCTGTTGACCGCCGTGGCCTCGAGAAGCATGACTTTGCGCGCACCGGTCGCATGGCTCTCTACGGTGGAGGTTGGTCGCACACCCTCTAAAGTATACATTTATCATACTCATTTCGTTCTTCTAGCGGTATTCGGTCCTGTCGCTACCCAATGGTTCCGTATTCTCCAGCGTCACGTCGTTCTCAAGAGCAGAGCTGGAACCACTATCGCCCGTGTCGCAGCGGACCAGGCTGTGTTTGCTCCGATCCAGTTGACCTGCTTCTTGTCTTCAATGGCAATTATGGAGGGATCTGACGTACGGGAGAAGTTGCGCCAGTCCTGGCTGCCCAGCTATAAGGCCAACCTCCTGGTGTGGCCATTTGTTCAAGGTGTAAACTTTACATTTGTGCCCCTAGAACTACGTGTTCTGGTAGTCAATATTGTCAGCTTAGGTGAGTGACCGCCTATTCTTTCATCCTCGTCATTGGGTCCTATTCTTATCATTTCTGTACTAACTCACTCTAGGATGGAACTGTTTCCTCAGCTTATTAAACAACGGTGAAGAGTAAAGGCGATGTACAAACCATTTGACAGCTTTGATATTCACTATATCCCCATGCTTCCCTGGCGAGTCATTAGCATTTCTTATAGAGTCTTTGGTCGGTCAATCTATTATCTACACTGGTTTCTGTATATAGGTAGATAGGTATTTATTTATCATAGAATTGGACACGGAGTTATTTCAAACATATATAATGAACGATAATCTATAATTCAAACACATTGCTTTCTGATCTACTGTTAGGGCTGTGCGGCCCGACCCAAAGAGGCAAGAGTTTTTCGCCGCTTTTTTTGAGCGGAATGAATCTCCAACTTCAAAACTTCGGTGCGGGTCCTTTAATCGTCTCGCCCAACAACTTCTTTTCTCTCTTCCCCCCCACGCTATACTGCTTGGACTGCCTGGAGCAGATCTCTCTGTCCCACTCACTTTTCAGGCTACTTTCGCTTTTGCTATTCGGCTTTAGCGCTTGCCCGACTCAAAACCCCCGACTTTTACCTTCCCTCTTTCCATCACCCACCAACCACCCACCATGGCTGCAGTCGCAGAGAACGGTCACCCTGTGGCCGATGAAAACACCGCTCCCGCGGTTGCTACCTCAACCGACGAGCTAGTGACTGTATTCCACAACCCCGAGAACTTCAACGTGAAGCACCCGCTCATGCATGAGTGGACACTCTGGTTCACCAAGCCCCCCAGCGGCAAGGTTCGTTTTCATCGCTGGCCCCCTGACCGAACCACCCAATCGCTGACCTCGATTCTATTTAGGGAGATAACTGGAATGATTTGCTGAAGGAAGTCGTGACATTCAGCTCCGTGGAGGAATTCTGGGGCATTTACGTACGTAACCCGACAGTTGCCCTCAAATATATATACCCAGACACAAAGCGTGTATAGCATGACGGCTGACTCTCCCTTTCTCTTTTAGAACAATATCACCCCCACCTCCGAGCTGGGCCTCAAGGCCGACTACCACCTTTTCAAGAAGGGCGTTCGACCGGAATGGGAGGATGCCCAGAACAAGCACGGTGGCAAATGGTCCTACCAATTCAAGGATAAGCGATCTGTTCCGATCGACGATCTCTGGCTGCACGCGCAGCTTTCCGCAATCGGCGAGACCCTCGAGGCCGAAGGTGACAACGAAGTGATGGGTGTGGTCGTCAACGTGCGCAAGGGTTTCTACCGTGTTGGTTTGTGGACCCGTTCCGTGGGCAAGGGCGTCCCTGGCGACAAGAATGCCCGTACTCCCGCCCAGGGCAAGGAAATCTTGGAGGCTATCGGTGGACGGTTTAAGGAGGTGCTGCGCCTGAACGAGGCGGATGTGGTGGAGTTCTCCGGTCACACTGACAGTGCGCACAGTGGCAGCACCCGTGCCAAGGCCAAGTACACCGTTTAAACCATCGGATTGAATACTCGAATACTCGAATCGGTGATGTGAATTTCGCCTTTGATATGATAACCATATTATTATCAAAGGGAATGCGGTGGCGGGGTATGTCTTGTGACGATCCACCTACACCAGACCTGGACTTGGGAGTGGAGTTGCAAAACGAAGGAAAAGTCGATGATTCCCACCTGGCAGTCTCTTAGCACCTGCTGCATTTTCTTGTCTCATTTGCAGGATTTTCCTTTTTTATCTTATTTTTTCCAGTGACGACCCTGATTGCTTGCGACATGTATCTTACTCTACCAAACGCATTTTATGAGGCATATGTCGTTGGCCATTTGGTCTGTTGTTTAGAAAGTATGTCTTATAGTTTTCAATTTATTATGAATTGATGAATTCAAACCAAAGGTCCACGAGTCTAAATAGATCAGAGCACTGATAGGTAATTCTAAGGCTTCCAGTTCGCCCACTATATATATTTCCACGATATTTATTTCAGCTACTGGGCATCGGTTTGAACTTGAAGATGCAAGAAAAATTTAAATATTAAATAACTCAAACCTCCAGATGTCCGGAAGTTACACGTGGTTTCATTCAATCCATGAATGCTCCCATCTTTTTCAAGCTACAGTAGGTATATATATATCCACGTCCACAACCTATACGAAGTGCTCTCGACCTGAACATCAATCCATTGACATTTAATCGTGAAAATCCCAAATATTAATCATATTTCGGAAATTAAAGTCACATCACCTGCATTACGTATATATATGCATGCAAGACCCAATCTTGAGAATCCAGCCACATCTATGTTTGTGATAACCCGTTAACCGTGAAACCCGTAAATGGGCGCCACTCTAACTATAACTATTTTTAATCCAACTCAACCTTCTCAAGTCCCGTAACACAAAACAAGTTTAGATATAAAAATCTTATGGATGTGGCTTGACAATGGTACAGTATCGGTCAGCATGTCTCATCAATATCATGTCTGTGTTCCCACATGTGCATCCGAGCGACATGCCAGTCAATGAATATTCCTCTTCAAGCGGTGGTAGTCAGCAACACTGAAAGTCACCGATAAAATTTGAATTCTTCCGTTTGTGCATAAATGGGCGATCAGAGACTCCAACCTAACTGCTGGTTTTGTTCTTGAATATTCTCCCGTTCACAGCCTTCCAGTGCTTATTGAAGGCCATCAATTACCCTGGTACCCGTCAACATGGACACAGTCTTCGTCCCAGCTCTCAGTTGGACAAGAAGTATAATTATACTCCTCTTCACAGCTGTCTTAGTCCTATACTGGTATATTCGTATACCATCCGACATGCCCAAGAATATACCCACGGTACCAATCTACATATCCCTAATAGGCCTCTGGAGTGACATGGGCCAAGATACAATCTATGACCGCTGGCTCCGACCTCCTCTTGAAAAATACGGCGCTGTACAAATTTGGTTCGCGGGCCGATGGAATGTCCTCGTGACACGTCCGTCGTACCTAGTGGATATGTTCCGGCACGAAGATGCTTATGCAAAAGCGGGCAGCCAGAAGAAGATTCCGTGGAGTGTGATTGCGGCGCTAGTGGGGGACAACATTATAAATGCGCATGGGGACAACTGGAAGCTTTTTACATCGATTATGAAGCCTGGCCTGCAAAGGCGAATTACGGACTCGGGGCCGTTGTTGGAGAAATCCAGATTATTTGTGGATATTTTGTTGAATGAGCAGAGGAAGGTCGGCCTGGGTATTTCTGTGAATGCTATTATCCAGCGATGGGCCTTGAGTTGTATGGGACTGAGTTTCATGGGTGTTGATCTGGAGGTATGTGGGATCGTCCTAGGTTCTATTTACGTTTATACTGATAGAAGCAGTCATTGGAAAAGCCTGGGCAGCGTCTCGAACAGCTGCAGACAATCATAAAAAAGACACTCTTCAGACCGCTCTTCTTCAACTTCCCTGACCTAGACAAGTTTCCCTCTCTGTTTCGTCAGCGGCAGGTGGCTTTTGATATAATGAAGGAGTTCGGAGAGCTACTATGCGAGACTGTTCGGAAACGCGCCCCAGCGATCTACGAAGGGAACGATACAGAACAAGTAGTCGACCTACTTGACCGTGCTCTCAAAGAAGAACAGATCACCGAGGAACAATACCGCAACAACCTCAAGGTCACCTTTCTGACCGCCCATGAAAACGCCCAGCAGCTCCTCAACTCCGCATTTTGGGAGCTGGGAAATAATCAGGCCGTGCAAAAGAAGCTTCGTGCGGAAATCCTTGCCATGAATACCCTGAACCCGTCAACCGACGATGTAAACTCAATGCCCTACCTCTTCGCTGTCGTCCTCGAGCTCCTCCGGCTCTACCCCCCAGTCTCCCAGCTAATTAACAGAGTTACCACTTCCAAAACAGTCCTTGGCGGCGACATCGTGATACCAAACCACACATGGGTAGGCTGGAATGCCTTTGGTGTACAGACGGACACACAGGTATGGGGACCCACAGCCCGAGACTTCATACCTGAGCGCTGGGGAAGCGACGTCAAATCGATCCAGAACGCAGTTCGTAGCAAGACAACGCAGTGCTATTTTATCGCGTTCAACGCCCACTCCCGAAAATGCCTAGGTCAAGGCTTCGCGATACTACAAATGAAGATCCTATTATTCGAGATGGTCCGGCGAATCACCTGGACGGTTGACCCAACCTACGAACTGAAACTGACATCGGTGAGTGAATCTGGAGACATACCTGACGTGACCTGCGTCGGAGTAAGTCATCGGCTGATATATTGACAGGGTGGGATATTGGCGCCACTGATGCTTCGCGTGATCGTCGAAAAGAGAAAATGAGAACAATGAATAGAAATTGTGGACCGGTGAGCCATAGCTTCGTCTTGGCAGATTATGTTTGTTAAAGAATCTTGGTCAATTCTTAGTCAAGTTTATAGGGCGAAAAGGGCTCTAGACTTGAATATAACATTATGAATGAGAACACAGTCCCTCCTTACGTGGCGTCATTGGCAACATTGACTGTGAAATTTGTCGGTAAATATGGCTATGAACGGAGGTAGCACAAAAATGACGCATGGCAGAGTCTAATCTTCAGATTGTAATTTTTACATATTAAGTGATAGCCTTCTGCTACTTTGATACTTTGAGTTGAGCCAGAAGTCTCTTCCAACACGCCTAGACTAAGCTTGACCCAATGATCAATCAATCACCATGTCGGTACCACCTCGGAAGAAAAACCATAAGGTCGCCGTGCTGATCTAGAACGGCGCAGATATCCTCGACTTCGCAGGTCCGATGCAAGTGATGTCTCACGTCTCACATCGAGACGATCCTGATCCTATTTTCGAAGTCAAGACTATCGCCCAGAAGAATGTGGTCCACACCTCGAGCTATCTTCACATCGAACCCGATATCTGGTTACCTGACGTTCTGGATAGTATCGCAGAATACGATATCCTCATAGTCCCTGACGCTTCACTATTAACCCTCCAGAAGATGATCAAGAACACCAATACCCCGGAGTTGAACTTGATTCGCCAATACACTTCAGAGTCTACTCGTTCTCGTGTCCTTCTCTCGGTCTACACGGGTGCATTACTTCTCGGCGCAGCCGGCATTCTATACGGACTAACTGTGATAACACACCGCCTCACCCTGAAAATATTGGGAGAACTCTGTTCTACGCAGGACCAAACAAAACACTCAACAAAGATTGTGCATCGACGGTTCGTTGATGGCGAGATTGTAAAAAGAACCAAAGTCCAGATTATATCCTCTGGCGGGATGAGCGCCAGCATCGACGCGACATTCTACATCGATTGCCGACTTCTAAGTGCTGAAGCGGTGTCATATGTTTCTGAAACTATGGAGTATGGGTGGCAAGAGCCGCAGGATGGGGATTGGCCTACGAAGTTTCACTGCATCTTAGATTGAGCCTGTCTAGGACATACAGAGGATACTTAAATCTAAGTAGTTAATCATTTAACCCTTCACATCTCAACCTTGATCTAAACTATACTCAGTATGATATAATAGTGCACAGAAAGTTGTAGAAATTTGGATATATCGCCCATCCATCATAAGAAATCAAAGGCACCGAGCGTAAAAAGGGTTGAAGTCTGGCGTTCCATTAAGATTGCAGGATTGACCATGCTCACAGTCAGAATCTGAGGTGCAGCGACCAAACCCTGTAATAGCCAGGTTAGATGAGTGGAGTCCTGAAAGGATGGGGCAGAAACATACATGAGGCATTGGCAAAAGCGGCCATGGTAGCTAAAAGCAAGAGCTTGTAGAGGTTTGTCATTGTAGATGTTGTAGTGATGGATAGCAAAAAAATATATTCTCAATTGCAGGAACTGAGCCGCTATTTATCTTCTGTGTTTTGGCCCGAGATACTATATGGGGCCTTTTATACAGTCATCTAAGATGGAAAGGATTGACAGCCAAGTGGACACTAGCAGACTAAACTGGACCGATCTGGGGTCCAAGGCGTAATTACCGAAAGAGGGCTCATACTCTGTAGGGTATGGACTGGCCTATGGAGTGAAATCAACCTGGAAAGATTGGCCGGTATGTATCATTTCATTGGCAGGTACTAGCTTGTGGATCGACATGGATTCGCTGTGGCCCCCACATATAGCTAGCAACTGCCAAGGTATCCAGGATCCATACTACAAAGGGAATAAAGCCGCCCCTTCAAATTGAGGATCCAATTATGTAAGTGTAAAGACCAACAATGAAGTTTTCGATGGAAGTAGGTGTACTTCTAACCGTCGGGAAGCCGTCGGGTTGATCGGCAGCAACCGGGGGCTTGAGTCCGTCTGATCTGGTGACTTCCTACTATCACGGGAATTTCAGGATTACAGACTGTGATCAGAACTACTGTAGATCAAGTATAAATAGGAAGAGCTTCGAGCATTTTTTGATAAATCATTGAATATTTCCAGAGTATACACCTTTAAACCTCTGTTCCTAACATATTGCTCAAATGGAGATTCTCGTCCTCGGTCTGCCCAGAACAGGCACCCAAAGTCCGCAAGTCAAGTCCAGGATTTTTGATGATCTAATAACAGAATAGGCCTTGCCACTGCTCTAAATCTATTTGGATACAAGGTCTACCACATGAAAGACAACACCATAAGAGGAGACCATGCATTCTGGACCAAAGCTATGGATGCCAAGTTTGCCAAGCAAGGCAAGAGTGTGGATCGAGATGATTTTGACCAGCTTTTCGCCGGGGAGTACATGGTAAAACTATGACCTACCTATCAGGGGGGATCTGATACTGATATGCTTTCGCTGTAGGCAGTGAGCGATTATCCCGCTGCCATGTTCCCCGATGAGCTAATCTCCGCTTATCCCTCAGCAAAGGTGATACTGTAAACCCGCGACCAAGACGGATGGATGAAGTCAATGGAAAGCACGTTATTGCACGCGTGGAATGCGGAGAAAGAAGCTGGGGCTGACGCAGGGTCAAAGCGTCTTGATCGCAACGAGATGATCCGCAAGATACAGACTTATATGTGGAATGATGACTTTGAAGCCAATGGACGTACGCTCTTTGTTGAGCATAATGAGCATGTACGTCAGCTTATGAAATCTAGAGCAGGGGACTTTCTTGAATTCAATGTTGCAGAGGGTTGGGAGTCGCTTTGTCGCTTTCTGAGGAAAGAGATTCCGGTTGAGGAATTCCCGCGAAAGGATGATTGGGTGAAGTATAAGGAGGATGTTAAAGTGGAAGTGGAAAGAAATACAAACAATACCATGTCTGTATAGTAACTGGTGAGGATCATCTTGCCAAGCACGGAGATACAACTTTAATCGAATGCTTATAGCCGAAGTCCGGCGTGGAGTCTGACGCGTGTCCAGGAACCAACCGGATCTTCCACATTGATAAACGTATGTGAACTCACCTCTGTAAGGATTCAGAAATAGAGCAAACATGGCCGGTGTCGGATTGTGACTCTGGGCGTCCTTAACCGACCTTTCAGAGGTCGTGGTTAATAGCCAAGGGCTTGGGTGCGCGCCCTTCGAAGCAGCTAGTCCATAACAATCCTCATGATAAGTCTCCTGTTGGTGGAAGTAGTGGGACTCGGATCCGGCGTTTCCTTATTTGCTGTAGAGAGCGAAGTCGGAGCGATAAGGTATACGTCTTAATGGCTTTTATTTACGCGGGCGTCCCCGTCTGACAGGCTTGAACTTTTTTCCTTGCTTTTGAACTTCCTCCTCTCAACTTTCAACCAGATGATGCTTCCTTTTCATACTTGAGATGTTATGGGTTTCAATCTATCCAAAATGACGCTCTATTATCTCTCCACACCATGACCAATACTCTCGACACCTCGAAACCTCCTTATCGAACCATCTTGGCTTGGCAGAGGCGCCAGACTCCACCCTCCATTCTATCGCCTGCGCATTCACCCGCCATGCGTTTACGAGAGAAAAATACCCCAGAATCGATGGCCTGGATCAGGATGCCACAATGAAGCCTAAACAAGAAGGTGGTTTACATTGGCTATTACCGGCTGCTGCAGGGTTCAACCTTTGATGCCTGTTGCAGATCGCTTTGGCCCCCCGCGTGCCCAGGCCAGCGCGAACTAACAAAGGAACGGACTCCGGGGTAGCAATCAATTACCAAGCTCATCGCGAGACAACCAAGACAACTGAGCCCAATCTCCGAAACTCAAAAGAATGTCGTGTGGGACGGTTCGCTCTCAATCCACAGTCTGTAACGCGGGGAAGGCCCCAACGTTGCAGTCAAAGTGGCAACAGTCAGGGAATCTCTACGGAGTATGCACCATCAGCATCTTATGAAATCGGGGAAACTTTGGTCGAAACAATTGAATTGATCATGCAATCAATGCACTGGCTGCGTCTTTTATCCCTTGTGGTCAAAGCGGGCCGAATTTTCGACTCGGTCTGAAAAGATCCAAGCCTCTACGAATATACTTCTGGGTGGCTTTTCTTCTCTCAGGTACCATCATATTCCGGTAGAGAGATAAAACACCAAATCCCGACTTCGCCGTCTCCGGCTGAGGAATGGAATGGACGAGATTTCCGGAACTCGGGTTGGTCTCCGGCTACGCCTAGACGCCAAGACCTTGTTGAGATTTGCCTCGTGGCGAACGGGACCACAGGAACTCCAATCCGCGTGCATAAGACATGTCGCTAAGATGTTTTCTTCTGGTCACCGGCATTCCCCGACTGGCACTGCCTGTGATTCGTTCTGATAAGGGTGGAGAGCTGGACCAGGTGGGAAGTTTTTGGCCATAATCTGTCTAGAGTCGCGCCCCAGACAAGATTTTCTCGCCTTCTGATTGATCGGACAAAACATTGGCAAGTCTTGGCACGTTGCTTACCACCGCGCTATCAGCCATATGGAAGGCATTTTCTGCATTCGTGTTTCCATGTCTGGGGTTACATTGGCGCATGAGCTGGATTGTAATTCGTCCCGCTACAGACTCCTGCCGATCGCATCCACGGGAACGGGAATTGGCTGCGAACAATATTTCTTTTTATCCTATCGCGTGAGTGGGACCTACTTAGCTGTTGTGCAAGTCGTCCCATTCATTTCAAAGTCTTGGCCTTTGTTTTTTTTTCCTCGGTTCAAGCCGATAAGACTGTTCATCCCCACTACGCCTCGGGTGTTGGGTAATAGAAACTGACTATATAGTATACGGTCGCAGTCCCATTTCTGGGGTCTTTTTTCTTTTTCTCTACGTCCATTGTGCTACTCTGGGAAGACAAGGTTGTATTTTCTATAATCTGCGATGTCTAACACAGATCACGCGGTTGAGGTCTCTCCTCCGTATGTACTTCCTACATTATATATTCCACGTTTTCTTGCTTGATCTGACTCATTTGTTCTAGGGCCTACGCCAATGATACTGCCTTGGAGCATGTCATCGTGACCGACGAAAAGAGGGATCTTGACGTCGACAAGGAGGCTCTTTCGATTACCGTGGACGGCGAGGAACCCAATGATGATGAGAAGCGCACCCTTCGTCACGTTGCGGAGAACCTCCCCCTCTCAGCGTGGCTGGTGGCCATTGTTGAGCTGTGCGAGCGTTTCACCTACTACGGAATGTCTGGCATGTTCCAGAACTATATTGAGCGTCCCCTCGACGGCAGTGAGGGACGTGGTGCTCTGGGCATGGCTCACCAGGGTGCTACTGGTCTGACTACTTTCTTCCAGTTCTGGTGTTATGGTTCGCTTCGCCTTCTATAGGTTATCAAATTTCACTGGCTAACTCCTAATAGTTACTCCCATCCTCGGTGCTATTGTTGCCGATCAATACCTCGGAAAGTACAAGACCATTGTCTGGTTCTGCTGCATCTACCTCGTCGGTCTCTTGATTCTCGTTTGCACTTCCATCCCTACCGCCCTGGAACATGGTGCCGGTCTGGGTGGTTTCATTGTGGCGATCTTGATCATCGGTCTGGGAACTGGTGGTATCAAGAGTAATGTCGCCCCCCTGATTGCGGATCAGTACAAGCGCAAGAAGATGGCTGTTAGCACCACCAAGAAGGGCGAGCGCGTCATTATCGATCCAGCCCTGACCATCCAGCGCATCTACATGATCTTCTACGGATGTATCAACCTCGGTTCCTTGTCTCTGCTGGCCACCCCATACATGGAGTTGTACATTGGTTTCTGGTCCGGCTACCTGCTGTGTCTTTGCATGTTCGCCGTCGGTGCCCTGACCCTGGTCCTGGGCCGCAAGTACTACGTTGTTCGTCCTCCCCAGGGTTCCATTATCACCGACGCTTTCAAGGCTATCGGAATGATGATTGTCAACCGCAACATGGATGCCCCCAAGCCCAGCTGGCAGATTGAGAACGGCAACACCCAGGTTACCCTGCCCTGGAACGACCACTTCATTGACGAGCTCAAGCGTGCGCTCATCGCGTGCCGCGTGTTCGCGTTCTACCCCATCTACTGGGTCGTGTACGGCCAATTCTCCGGAAACTTCGTCACCCAGGCCGGTCAGATGAGTGGCCACGGCATTCCCAACGATCTGATGCAGAACTTTGACCCGATCTCCATCATTGTCTTCATTCCCCTGCTCGAGACCCTCGTCTACCCCGCCATGCGCCGTATGAAGATCCCCTTCCGCCCCATCACCCGTATTGCCCTTGGTTTCGTCGTCGCCTCCCTGGCCATGATGTACGCCGCCATCGTGCAGCACTTGATCTACTCCGCCGGTCCCTGCTACGGTAACCCACTCTGCGCTGCGTCTGAAGTCGACGGCGCCGCCCAAGGCAACAACGTCCACATCGCCATCCAGACCCCAGCCTACGTCTTCATCGGTATCTCCGAGATTTTCGCCTCCGTCTCCGGTCTGGAGTACGCCTACACCAAGGCTCCTCCTTCCATGAAGTCCTTCGTGCAGTCGATGTACCTGCTTACCAATGCCTTCGGATCCGCCCTCGCCGAGGCCTTGACCCCTGCTGCGTTTGATCCCGCCATTATGTGGATGTTTGTCGGTCTGGCCTGTGCCTCTTTCCTGGCTGGTATCATCTTCTGGTTCGTGTTCCACCACCTCAATGACCAGGAGGACGACTTGAACGCTCTCGATGCCGACGATGGAATGCCCGATGCTCCTATTGAGGAGGAGCGCCGTCAGTCTACTAAACAGTAGATATGTATTTGTTCAAGTCTTTCTTTTTTCGGCTTTCGGGCTTGCATTTGCACTGCGTGGGAGCAGGGTCTTCCTGCGTCTAGACTGCTGGGCAGATATGTGGGACGATATGTATATGAGTTAATCCATGCCTATACGGTAGTAAATAGTTAATACCCAAAAAATAAATAAACCTCAATTCAACATTCAACACTACGATTAAGATCATCCAAGCCCTCAAGTGCTGGGGTTCAGGGTCAAGTTGCACCTATAACGGGATTATCTCAGCCCCGCCCCCACCGAGACCGGAGCACTGTCTCCATTTACTGTATCTTGCCTGCCTAGACTCAAGCGCTATTTATGGATCTGTCCACCACTAAATCTTAGCGCTGGGTTGTTATGAGCTTGACTCAAAATTTATAATCATGTTGATTGGCCTGTGCCCATGTCAGACTGGCTGCAGTGGCCCAAATTAGGCGACCCAAAAATATATGGGCGCTTCCGAGTACCTACAGTACATGTCTGCTGGTACAAACCTCCTGGGTACATTGAATGTGGGAATCACTTGATTGAATTAGGCTTCCTTATATTTTATACTTCTTCTATTAGGCTTCTAGGTTTAAACCCTCCTGTGGAAAAAGAAACCCGCTGTGAACAATCATGACGTGCAGACTAGGTTGCCACCTAACCTCGTGTAGTGACATTGTACTGGGTACAGATAAATTGGTACAGGTCACTATTGGTGGATATGTAACGGTACTTTCCAATGGAAATGCTTTCCCTTGACGTGCAAGGGTTCGATCCACTGCGTAACGCCGATCCGAGCCTCATAAATAGAACAGCGTGCAGCTTCAGCCACAATTGTTCCGCAAAGGGGTCTCCACTGTAAGGAGGTCATCAGTCAACGCAGGAACGTTATTTTATTTTCTAAATTCCATCAGTGGTAGGCTCTTCGACCTCCTTAATTCCATTGAAAAGCCCCTGACTATCACTTTTTTGTTCAAAATCCAAAAGTGAAACATTCTGCCTTTCCTTTCCTACCGCCGTGACACTCCACCCACTTCTCCCGTCTCACCCTTCTCTTTCAACTTCCTAAACCTGAAACCCCTTGCTCGTCATCTTTGTTTATTTCCATCTTAATCTTTCATAATGAGTGTGAGTCTTCAATCCATTTTTCTAAGTTGTATTGATATTGGAATTTCTGACGATGATAGTATCAGAGCTTGGGGGATACCAACCAGGGGGGCTACGGCCAATACAACCCCTATGGAAGTCAGCAGCAGAATCCCTATGCCAGCCAGGAACAGAGCTACGGATATGGAGGTGGTTACAATGAGGCTGGTGCCGCTGAACAAGGCAACGGTGGATATGGTGAGTTAGACACAGAGCCGAGAGAATCGCAATGCGCTGACCAGCCCCCCCCTTCGCCAGAGATGTCCAACATGCAAACCGGAGGTGGCCCAACCGCAATTCTGGACAAGTGCAGAGAGATGAATGATGCCATTACCGAGTTGCGCACCAAGCGCGAAGGCCAGCTTGTTTCCGCCCAGAACGCCCTGCTGGACTCCAGCACCGGCAAGGAGGACCAGTCCGCCCGCCAAAACGTCGACTACATTGAAGATGAGATCAACACTGCCCTCCGCTACCTGCGCGACCAGTTCAAGCGCATCAAGGAAACTCCTGGATCCGGCGACTCCCGTGTGTCCGGTCAGGTTGAGAACGTCAGCCGCAACCTCCGTCGCGAGATCGAGCTGTACCAGCGCACACAGGCCGATTTCCAGAAGCGCCTTGAGGAGCAGGTGCGACGCCGTTACGAGATCGCTAACCCCGAGGCCACCCCCGAGGAGTTGGAGGAGGGTGTGCAACTTGTCCTGGCTGGCCAGGAACAAAGCTTCGCGGTACGTTTTGAATGGTCTTTTCGGCGCATGGCCAATTTACTAATCTAAATATTGGTTTAGGTCCCCGGTACCCGTTCACGCCAGGCCAACGATGCCCGTCAGGCTACTATGCAGCGATCCGCTGCCATCCGCAAGATTGAGCAGGACATGATCCAGCTCGGTCAGTTGTACCAGGAAGTCGCGGAGCTGATTCACCAGCAAGAGCCCGCGGTCACCCAGATCAACCAGGGCGCGGAGGAGACGCACCGGAATGTGCAGGAAGCCAACACCAAGCTTGATAGTGCTATTACTAGCGCTCGGAATGCTCGACGATGGAAGTGGTGGGCCTTGGGTATCATTAGTAAGTTGCCCCGCGCTTACCCGCTCTAGTAAACCCGACTGACCAATCTAGTCCTCATTATTGTCATCGTCGTTGGTGTTGCCGTCGGCGTCACCGAGGCCAACAAGAATTAGTGATCTTTCGCGCTACGAACCCCATTTCCCCGTGTACGACCCTTCCCCAAACTGGCATGGCATCGACTTGACTCGACTCGCATGGATTCACGTTTGAACCAAATCCAACCCAGTCCCATTTCCCTTGTGTTACCATTCAATTCCCCTTTTGTCCTATGCCAACCCCTTCGTTTTTCTATACCACTTCGTCGCATGTTCCTTTCCGTTTTCGTTTCTGTGTAAAAGCAATGCTCGATTGACTTCGTTTCTTTCCTTGTGTTTTTCATTCCCATATGGCTGCTGCCTTCGCATACAGCTGCGCTCAGACGGACCACCGTAAGTGCTTAGCTGATGATGATTTTTCTTGTGCTCCCTGGATCCCTTGAACTGGTTGAACTTTGCGCCGCCACGTGCGGTGCCGGGGTCCAGGGATGTATATACTAGAGTGTGTGATTTCTTTTGATGTCAATGCCTGGTTGTTTGGTGATAGAACCTATGTAATACTGTATTAATTGACGTGTATCGATACTAATCTGTCGCTGATTCAAGTCGATTCTTTGAATCGGGTATCAATCCCTGTAATATAATCTACACTCCTTATGCCTGTGCTTCCCTCTCCTTCTCCCGCTGCTCCTCGGCCGGTGTCTTCGTCTTCAACTGCAATGCATGGATACCTCCTTCCTGACTCATCTCATCTTTTAACAAGGCATATACCATCCGATGCCGCGCAGGCTGCATCTTCGATTCAAAAGAGGAAGAGGTAATCGTCACACTATATAAACGGTCAGTTACCCATATAGGAACAACTCAGTCTAGTCTCAGGCTTCCGTCGCATAAATCACTAGACTTGGATTTCGTACTGGAAGTGGGTCTCCTTCGACGTGGCTCCTTGCATGGCAGCATGGTGCGCGTGCTTGTGGGAATCGTTGCGGATAATGAGGGTTGAGGGAGTAAAAGCGTGAGTGATCTAAACTCATCAGTGAAGTTCATATGGTTGAGTAAAGCTTGGTGTACCTTGTCGCGCATGAGATCCTCCATTGGGGTTGTGGAGGCCATTTTTGCGGAGACTGAAAACAGGCGGCGGGGGAACTGGAGAGGGAGAGAGCGGAGCATCGAGGAGAAGGAGGAAAAGAAGAAGAAGAAGAAGAGGAGGAGGAGGAGGAGGAGGAGGAGGAGGAGGAGGAGGAGGAGGAAGAATAGCAGTAAAAGTAAAGACAGGAGAATCAGGCCATCAAAGGTTGGATAAAGCGGAGAGGAAAAGCGGAGAATATTTTTGTTTCCGCGGGACTTCGACTTCAATGACATCAACCTACAACACTCCATCCCCAGCCCATTGAGAGTTCTCTTCGAAAATCAAAACTGCCATGATCTCACGATAAACACAGAATGTCCGCCCGTATCTTTTTACAACGGTTCCTGCGACCGCGTCTGCGCATAACTCATGCACGTCCGATCTCATATACGAAGCTCCTCTCCACACTCCCCAATATCCCAATTTTTCGCGCCCTGCAGAATCATGATCCATCCAGCCTAGCAGTGGTCCACAGCGCATCAAACCGCAGCTTTACATACGGTAATCTCGTGGCCGACGTCCTCCGTGTGAAAGATGATCTTGAGCGTAAAGCCTCGGGCAAGCTCTCCGGGGAACGAGTTGCGTTTTTGGCGGAGAATAGCTATGACTATGTAGTCACTCTATTGGCTATCTTTGCTAGTGATGCGATTGCCCTGCCATTGTCCCCGTCATTCCCTATTGGTGAATTGCAATACATTATGGACAACTCTCAGGCGAAGGTGCTTCTTGCGACAGAGAAGTACGCTGATAAAGCGGCTCAGGTCCTCAAGGCCGGATTGGAGCTAGATCCGTTGTTTGATGTTCGACGGAAGATTGAGGTTGGCGCGAGTGCCGAGTCTGTTCAGCTGGATAGTCGCGAACAGACTTCATCTGGAATGATGCTCTATACTTCGGGAACTACGAATCGACCAGTATGAGTAACCTCCTCGTTCATTTGAATATTACTAAACAATCACAGAAAGGTGTACTTATTCCCGAATCCGCAATCACGGCTCAAGCATCATCCCTGCTACAAGCGTGGAAGTACACTCCACAAGACCGGCTCTTACATCTACTCCCACTACACCACATCCACGGCGTAGTAAACGCAACCATAACACCAATCTTCTCCGGCTCCTCCATCGAGTTCATGTACCCCTTCAACCCGGAACAAGTATGGCGTCGTCTCGCCGCACCATTCATCCCATCTGAGAATAAACCCAAAATCACTTTCTTAACCGCCGTTCCAACAGTATACAACCGACTAATGACCTCTTTCCCATCACTCTCCCCGGAAATTCAATCTGCTGCAAAAAAGGGTATACACCCCGACCACCTTCGCCTCAACATCTCCGGTTCAGCAGCCCTCCCAACACCCACAAAAGGAAAGTGGACAGCCCTTAGTGGCGGGAACGTCCTCCTGGAACGATTTGGCATGACAGAAGTTGGTATGGCGATTAGCTGTGGCCTTGACCCGGCAGACCGTGTCGATGGTAGTGTGGGGTGGCCGCTACCAGGAGTCGAAGCTCGTCTCGTAGATACCGAGACTGAACAGGTCATACCCATTGGCCAAGAAACAGATGCCAAAGGCCGAGCTCTCGAAGGCGAGATCCAGCTGCGGGGAGCTACGATTTTCCACGAGTACTGGGGAAATAAAAAAGCCACGACAGAAAGCTTCGTCAAGGCAGATTATGGGAAACCCTGGTTCCGTACTGGAGATGTAGCCACGCGACGAGTCGTCGACGGAGCGGGAAAAGGAAGTAGCGGGGAATGGGCACAGGGACCCATGTATTTCATCAGCGGAAGAAAGAGTGTTGATATTATCAAGACGGGAGGTGAGAAAGTGAGCGCTTTGGAGGTTGAGAGAGAGTTACTTTCTCTGTGAGTTTCATGAACATGGATTAGTCCAAGTTGAACAGAATGCTAACATTAAAATAGTCCCCAAGTAGCCGAAGCAGCTGTCGTCGGCCTCCCATCTGAACAATGGGGTCAAAAGGTCGCACTCGTAGTAGTTCTACACCCCGACGCAGCGACAAGTGGACGGAATGGTAAATCGTGGGGCCCGATGGATATGCGTCGGGCGTTGAAGGACCGGTTGGCAGGGTATAAGATTCCCCAGGAGATGAAGGTTTTGGATAGTATTCCCAGGAATGCGATGGGTAAGGTGAATAAGAAGGCCCTTGTGAAAGAGGTGTTTGGGGTCTAGCTAGTTTACCAAAAATGAGCTGTATGATAGTGTATAGTACTGTTACAATGAACAAGAATATTGTCATCATGTAGATAGACGATGCTAGAAATCCCGGAGAGATCTAGCTCGAGTTCTTTAATAAGTAGAGAAATGGTATAATACATTTTATTCTAATATACTACAGTCTACCTCACGGTAGATCAAGCCCACTCCCCAACCCTTTCATACTCCCTAACCAATGCCACAGCTTCCATCTTAACCTCCAAACTTGCCATATCAACAGCAACAATTTTCGCATCCACAATTCCAAAGATATTCATCCGCTCCTTATCCGGGCAATCATCCGGAATAGTGACAGAACAGCCAACTCCCAGATTAGCAATCACGCCAGAATAAACGGTTCCATCGCGCACAGGAAGGACGCGCGGCATACGTAGAACGACGGGAAAGGTTTCTGGTAGTGGACAGCCAGCGAAATAGAATGCGCGAAAGAGGAGCATGCAAGCCCAGTGCTGATTCGAGTAATTGCTGACTTCGCGGAGACGTGCGCGGATTGGGGCTGAGAAGAGGATGTGGGAGTCTATGTCGGATTTTGTGTATGGGAGGGGTGGAGGGTTGGATTCGGAGTCAGATTTGGATGTGCTTTCAGCTTCGGCTTCAGCCTCGGCCGACAAAGCCTGATTGTGGGTCTCATCAATCTGGTCGGGCATATCCATGACTCCATTGAATGGACGACCATGCTCGGCTTCAAAACGTAACGCAGCCTCAATCTGGTAATGCGCAATCACATCCGTAAACCGACGCAATGGACTTGTGCTCTTGATATACGCATCCAATCCAAGCATATGATGATGCACAGGCTCGGAAGAGGAAAATGCCCTCGGCATAGCCAAGTGCAAAAACTTCTGACCACCGAACTGGCTCATATTCTCGGGTGTGACGCGTTCGTACTCCGGATCATACCATGTTCCGTCGTAGACAGCGGGAATGTTGCGAGTAGCACAGAACTGGCCAGCGATATGGCCAGCCAGGTTCATCAACATAGAGATGAGATAGTTCTTTGACTCATCGCGGACCTCGTGGGGGTTGGAATCCTGGATGCGTAGTTGGATGGTTGGATCCCCGATGAAGAGTTTACCCTCTGTGACTTGGATCTCGTAGGGCTTAAGTGGTGCTGTGCCTGCCTGGACAGTGAGCAACATGTTCGGGCGCAGGGATTGCATGTCCATGGCGCCGTTCTTCTGGCGCTGGGTGCGGAACCCGAGCATGAGTTTGCGAAGGATGGTAAATGTGTCTTTATCTTCGGATGTGAGTGTCTCTCGGAAATCTTTTTCCTTGGGTAACGGGGTATCGATGAGCTTGCCGACAGTGAGAGTCTCCTTAGACTCAGTGAAGTCAGGATTAAGATATTCCTGAAGAGTGCGATGCGTGAGACTGATGACATTGTGTACAGTTCCGTTAGCCACCGCAGTGTCTAGAATCTCCCCATCTAGGTTCATCTTCGCACTGAATGTCAGCGCCGGCCGGCCGGGTGCAAGACTGAAGTGCCCCTGTGTGAGAGATTCCGGGAAAATAGGATATGTGCGCTCTGGAGCATATGTGGTCGCCAGTCGCGAGGCAGCGTACTCGATAATAGGGTCATTATTTTGCAAGAAAGCCGTTGGATTGGCGACGTGGATATGCACCCAGAATGTGTCTTCCGATCCAGGAATGCGCTCCAGGGAGACGGCATCGTCAATCTCCTGTGCGGTGACATCATCAATACAATAAACCGGCAGATTACCCCAGTCCTTCCGCAGATGCTGCATAGAATCGACTAGAGAATCGGCGTTCTTGCAAGATTCCTCGATTTCCTCCCAGCGCATATCTTCAAGCAGAGAGACTCCGTGTCCGGGTAGCATCAAGTTCTGATCCAGCAGACTCAAATTCTCCCACGGGGAGATGACGCCTAGCTCCTGTAAGAAGATACGGGTAGAAGTGTCGCTGAGGCCGAGAGTATTGTACATGCCTGTGACCCGCATAATATGCGAGGCTGTCGACTTCAACGTACCCGATGGCATGATCACCGATGGAGTGGCATACAGCTGGAGGTATTCTATGATTATTTGGTCATTTCGATCGAACTGTTCGGTCAAGACCTCGCGGAACACCATTGCCCTGCCATCTTGCCCAGCTTTATACTGCTGCGATGTCGGGCCCACACTAGACATTATTGTAGGCGACCGCGACTTTCGACTGAGGCGAATCAGGCGCTGTGCCTTTGCGGTAAATCGCTGAATTGGATGCTGTGAGAATTTGTCCGCCGTCATTCCACTGGTGGTTGTGGCTATTTGATCATGGTATGTCTGGCGAGTCTGTCGCATAGCGAAGCGAGTTAGATAGTCCTGATGCTCATGAACCCAAGTGGTGACAGTTTCAACAGTTTGGGCGATCCGCTTGGGCTGTACAAGGTACATGAAACTGAATAGTGAGGTAGAGTCCTTCTCAATTAGGAATGAATTGTTTCGAACAGCCTGGTGAACCACAAAGAGGTTGACGCTGTTAAGCTCGGACTCTTCAATGTCCAGGACTTTCATAGCCAATTCCTCAATGCTCAAGCGACGAAATTCAGAGTCGTCGGCGACAAGATCATGCATATTGTCCAGCTTTGCCGAGTTAAGTCTGTAATAGTCCAAGACATGAGCTTGAAAGTTGTTCATCATCTCCAAAAGAGGGGCGCCAAGTGGCCGCGGAACGCCTCCCTCTGGCACGGACTGGATCTCATAGTTGACCAGGGGTACTGTGCTGGGAAAATACGGTTTGATCGCATCCAGTAATTCGGGAGGAGCAAAGCCCTTGATCACATAGTCCAGTTCGCGAGCTTTGCAGAGACGCCAGTTCCCGCGGGTGGTGTAGAATTGCGGTCGTCTCTGGATGGACTGCACATAGATTGCCCATCGGAATGTTCCATCCCCGAGCAACTCTGCGACCATATCACCCGGCTCGAGATAATCACCATGAAACTCCTCCGACGTATCCATGTCATCCTCGTGCGAGATGCCCGGATTGTTCCACACGTTATCGCCATAATTGTCCCGACCGTTGGGCATATTGCCCATCACTGGACCTGAATCTAGATCATGGTTCGGTTCTCGAATAGGATCCAACAAATTGGGATTATTCGCGTGCCAATTTGAAAGATATCCACGAATGTCTCGGTAGGCCTCGATTTCGGCCTTGTGGAGGGTTTGGGGGACACTTTGTGACTGATCGATTAGTGTGTTCCGTGTGAAAATCGATTCCTGCTCTGAATTCTAATTAAATGGTCAGCTAATCCAGTCTATTGGGAATAGTTCTTCGTACGTGATCTGAATCTAAGACTCTGGTGGTGGATAGCAGGCGATCTCGCGCGCAAGGCAGTCGCTGTAGTGCTGCTTGTCGCTGTCTTAATGCGCCTCGTGCACATGTATTCCTTGCATGTGTGAGCCTCTGCAATGCCCCAGTCTTTAGCCAGACCATGGTTGTGTTTCAGGTCGCAAAAACACGACGCCATCGATCATCATTCTGCAGTTAAATGAGCCACCGCTTTGAGGCGGTAAAATTGACACCTCAGGTGTCTATATGCGTCTCCAGAGCAAAGTCGCTCGTCAAAGTGCATTATGCATGGAATCACTGTATATGATTCCAAGATTATCAGAGTCGACGATATCCAGATCGAAAATTTGATTCGTCACATTTTTCCTGTATGGAGTATAATCCCCTAACCCTGTGAACTATCGATCCTTATCCACCTAAGCGCCACAGTCCAAGTCACAAACCTCAATTTACAGCTACGCACATCATCCCCTGAAAGTCCATTCCCTTGTTCATATTCGCTGTTCGCATTCGTATAACCCCGGTCCGCGGTTTGTCGCTACTTCATGTGATGGGAAATTCCCCACGTTTTTCTCAACTGCATTTTTCCAGTATCGCCGATCTCATTGACAGTTGCCAAAATCAGGGCTGGCAGCGACTATCATTTCTCGTCTGGTCTAAGCGAGCTGGTCCGAGTGGACCAGTGAGCCGTTACCGTTCAGGGGAAATCCCCCGAACGTCCCACGCGGGAGACTAAAGGGCCCACGGTGGATCCTAGAAAGAGTCCTCAAGAACTGCAGTCATGAGTTTGGCTATGGAGGTTTTGGGGTCAATTATGCTTCTATCAGCATATCCCTCAAATCTCTTTCTGCGTGTTGCAAAGATAGTATATGCGGACAAGTGAAATCGGGTATCAGGGGGACCAAGGAACTAAACGTCCTCAGATCCTGAGTTCGTAGTCCTCGGCGATCCTCCCGAAGTTTGACCTATCCAGCCATGGCGCCAGACTAGCAGGGACCGGGATAATTATATGCATTGAGTTAGCTGCTAAACTATCATGCAATCAGCTTGGGAAAGCACCAATCAGAATCTTCACTTTTGTGATCGACAGTTTGTCTTGGTTAATATCGACCGGGAATTGTAACTTGGCCTAGCTCCAGAAGTCAACATGATCCCACTTAGTCCCCGAGGTTAGCATAATCCTGCATGTGTATTTTCTCTCTCCATCTGTGTCCACAGTAGAGGGCCATTCATGATTAACTCCAGAAACCTCGCCCTGGTGCTCCTTACCCAAACCAGTATTTGTGCACGGAGCTAGATTGGAATTGACTCAAGCCCAAGTATCCACTTCGCTTACAGATTTCTTTTTGCGATGGAATACGGAGTACACTATTGGATTCATATGGAGTCGTTTCAATGGATACTCCCCGATACCGGTCGAAATTACCTTAAAAAACTACTTATACCAAGGATCATCCGCTCCTCCCTATCGGACACCGCAGAAAAATCAAATCCCACACTTGGTTTGACTTCCTCTCGTTATATAATTTCTCGCCAATTCGAATCCTCGTCTGGTTTCCGGCATGGCTTTCACCAGCCGACGCGCCTTGGCGCTATTCGTCGCAACCATTGCACCCCTCGCCAAGGCCGACATCTGCTCAACCCTCGAGCAAGGCGGGATCTCAATCGAATACCCATTGACGCTGGATTATACAGTCGCTTTGACAGATTACTGGTCCGCAGCATGTGGTGACCTCAAACCAACATGCATTGCGGCGCCATCTAGTGCTGCCGAAATGTCACAGATCATCACCAAGCTGCACGATTTTGAGACCTTGTTCGCGGTCAAATCTGGTGGACATATGCCGAATAACGGGTTCGCCAGTATCGAGGATGGATTGTTGATTTCAACGAAGAATTTAGATCAGGTTGATTATGATAAAAATGACCAGACGGCAGTCATTGGGCCGGGTCTTTCGTGGGAGGAAGCACAGAAGGGCCTGGATGGGACGGGACGGGCCGTTGTGGGAGGACGGTTAGGTGGGGTTGGAATTGGAGGATATATGCTTGGAGGTATGTTGAAGAAAGAGAACGGTTTACTATGATAGGTTTCTGACGTGAACAGGTGGTATGAGCTTTTTGAGTACCCAGTATGGATGGGCCGCCAACAATGTCGTCAACTATCAAGTGGTTCTGGCCAATGGCACAATTGTCGACGCCAATGAGGATGAGAACACCGGTAAGTTGATTCGTTCCTTTCGCAAGATACAGACTGATCGGTGGTAGACCTCTTTGCATCCCTCAAGGGAGGAGGTAATAACCTTGGTGTTGTCACGGCATACACCATGCAGACACATCCTATCGGCCAGGTCTGGGGAGGTAACTTCTTTTACTCCAAGGACAAGTCACCTGAAGTTCTGGCGGCAGTGCGCAATTTCGTCGACGACTATCCCGACGACAAGGCAGCTATCATTGTGACCGCGGAACATGGAGTGATCGGGGTCGTTGACTTCTGGGTGATGTTCCTCTTCTACGATGGACCTGAGCCACCAGCAGGTGTTTTTGACGAGTTCGAGGCTATCGACCATACCTCCACCACAAAGACATGGGACTCATACTATGACTTACTGAAAAACAACGACGAGTTCATTCTCCAGTTAGTACACCAGCCTTCGGTTTATGTATTATACTAACTTCAACAGCGGCCAACGCTACACCATCGCGACAGAGTCCACCCCTGTGCCAAATTCCACTGTTGGAGCCAGCGTGATGCAGGAGTATTTCGACCATTGGTACAACGTAACAGAGTCTGTCATCGGTGTTACTGGTGTCGTTGGATCGATTGCTTTCCAACCAGTCCCCATGTCATTCACCAAGAAGGCCAAGGAGCGCGGCGGAGTAAGTATCCAGGAATCGAACAACCCACAGAGGCTAACGAAAACAGGATCTTCTCAATGTCCCCGATAACCAAAACTACATCTTCTTCGAATTTGACTTTTCTCACTCCCTTGCAATCGACGATGCAGTGATTGACCAAGCTACCCAGAACCTATACCAGGGAATGGGTAATCTCGTGCAGAAAAACATTGACGAGGGTCTTCTTCCCGATGTATACCGGCCATTATTCATGAATGACGCATATTACCGCCAGGACTACTGGGGGCGCATCGACCCAGCTTCCAAGGCCCTTGCGCTAAAGACTCGTCGCAATGTTGATCCCGATGGGTTCTTCCAGACACGGACCAGCGGTGGTTGGCGACTTGAGGAGTAGACACTGATGTCGAGTACTTGTTTGGTATATGACTATTAGAATTAGTCAATTGTCTGATAGTTACTATTCTGACGTAATTTACGCATGATCAATTTGCCTAGTACTGTCGAAATACTTGTGGATCGCGTAAAAACTTGGCAAACCAAAATAGCAAAGTGAGGATGAAACAATCCTCTAATCTGACTCATTTAAGTAACCGCCCGCGTCAGATCTGACTCTTC
Organism: Penicillium lividum; assembly: GCA_028828245.1. Classification (NCBI taxonomy): domain Eukaryota; kingdom Fungi; phylum Ascomycota; class Eurotiomycetes; order Eurotiales; family Aspergillaceae; genus Penicillium; species Penicillium lividum. Next base: position 293,403 of record JAQJAG010000005.1, read on the forward strand.
AGAAGCAACCAGTGGCCCAGAAGCGCCCGGGGATAGATAGACTTCCCCCTCCACGCGCCGGAGTGGAGTCGGGCGCCACAATCTACACAACATCCGAGCTTCTGCATCTCCAAAGCTCCAGAGCTAACAGCTAATGTTATTATTATGTCGATCGCTTTATTGGGGATAAGTCAATTAACTATTCTAAGTGGTTAAATGGTCCTACTGTGGCGGGTGGCTGGTTCTAGACATTCTCTAACAGGGTTTAAGGGATCGACAAATTCTAGATTCTATATGCTAATTCGGGCATTCTAGACCCTTTCTTTGAGGCTTTGTTTTACAACTTTTGAATGCAGGTGGGCGGCTATAGTGGAGGCTCTGGATATAAAGACCTGAGATTTCCAGTGATATTCGTTGCAACATCTTTCATTCAGCGCTTTCTTTATCTTGTTTGAATTTGACCTTTTCTTCTACTTTCATTCTATTTCAAATCTTGAAGTTCCGGCCAGACATATTTTAATCTCATTATATCGACGCTCCTTCGGTACCTCGAGTCCTATTCGTCATACATTCATTCCAACATTTAGATTCAACTCATTACATTACAAAAATCCATTCACAAAATGCTTCATCGCTACGGAGCCCTCGGCGCAACCTTTCAACTCGCCCGCCTCTTCCAGTTCTGCTCCCTCATCGCTATAATCGGAATGATAGCCAAGTTCATAGCGGTGATAGTCGGAGAAAATGACACACCACCCAACGTTCTAATTGGGACAATTAGTGTGGTACGACACAAAAACCCCTGCTCCAAGCATCCAAAAATCCAACTGACCCTAACGTCTCTAGACTTGCATCGCTGTTATCTACTGCATAATCTCCGAACTCCTCTACCTAGACAATATTCTGCCATTCCTGCCTTCGGCAGGTATGGACTTCCTTATCCTAATCGGAATGATCGTTGTCGCTGTCATAATGGGGCAACCACTATCATACTTGAGTTGTTCCTCGCTATCGGATCTAGGCGATAAAGACGCCGCTGCGTATGCGTTTTCGGAGCATTTGGATGGATATATCGACAGTCTGACAGGGAAGATTGATTACGAGGCCTGGATTGGAGCTTCAAAGGCAATTTGTTTGGAGACGAAGGCTGTTTGGGGGTTGAGTATTGCTCTGTGGTTCGTATCTCTTCCCTTCCCCAGATGTCCAGAGTGGTTTCTGACCGGTTTAGTATTTTGTTCTTCTTTTCAAGCATCTGCGGTGTAATTCTGTGGAGACAGAAGAAGATTCTGTTGGCGAGTGAGGAGAAGTAATTTTATACGAGTCTAGTTACCTGGGAGTATGCATTCAACAGGCTGTCCTGGTATGGATATGGATATAATGGTCAGGCAAGAGACAGTTTGGATTCTCAACGCACGGTGTTCATCAGGTTTCAATGAATTCGGCGCTCGGCGTTCTTTGTATAAATAAAAAATCAATGGGAAACAAGTCCCAACCAAATATGTCATTCCCATTCAAGTTGCATAACATCCAAGGTCAGCCTACCCTGAACTTACAGGGGGAATAATCGCAACCTCCGCTCCAGCCGTAATGATCTTCTCATCCTCCTCAACATCAACATACTCGCCCTCCAGACTGACACCACAGCTGACGAGAATCTTCTTGCTGATACCAGGGTATCGGTCTTCTAGTAGGGGGAAGAGTTGTGGCAGTGGCAGTGGGGCGGGTAGAGTCTCTGTGTTTTTGGTTGTGAATTGGGATGCCGTGGCGAAGTAGTGGATTGTAAATGTTCCCGTTGATTGTGGTGGGGATTTATTTGTTGCCATGGCTGTGGAATTCGTGAGGTTGAACGTTGTTATGGTGGTGGAAGGATGAAGTTGGTGAGGAAAAGTGACGGCCAATCCCGGTGCGGGGTCGATGGCAGTCTGTGGGTCCCATATATTGTGTTCAGAACTTCTTAGGCAATGGAACTCGGATTCCCCATCTCAAGTGTAGGTAGATACATCTGATTACTTTGACTATTCACTTTAAACATCTATCGGGATACACCCAAAGACCATCTTCCACGTCTCATTCAACGGATCACAATCATTCCATGAAAATTGTAGAAAATACTGATCTCTATCCTGTCCCCAGTGTGCGATATCCTCCTCCGTAGTTCCAGGAGGAAAGCCGTCACGCGGCCGAAACACATCATGGGGTCGAATACGTGCCTCTTGCGGAATAAGCGCAGCCAGAGTTTTAATATCCATTCCGGTGTCAGAACGGGGAGGAGACGGGATCGTGGTGACCTTGATGGGCGAAATTTTCAAGGGACTGTCTGGACTCAAATCTCCATAATGGTTCGGCTCGTGAGTTGGTGGGGTGCACTCGGTGAAAGGAGACGCGTCGACAGTCGACATGGCGATCGCTTCCTCTAATAAAATGATCTTTTCGCCGACAATCGTTCCCTGCTCGCGCTTATACATTCCCTGAATGCGATGCGATCGGGCAAGGAGATTGAGTGCTGCCCGTCTGATGGTAGGCTCGCGACAGCGAAGACAGGTGAACCAAAGGGGGAGGCCGATGCTGATTTCAAATGTGAATGGTGGGAGAATACCATTTGATTGCACAGAGCTATCCAACGCGATAGAGGATTGTTCGACAATTGTTTGGAAGTTGAATGTGAAGGCATCCGTCGTAACTCGCATTGGTGATACACATACCGCGAGGATGACGGATAACATTTCATAATAAGTGATGAGAAGGGCACTGGCGCTGACTTGCGACGCTGGTAGCCCGGCTTTTGTGGCGCGTAAAGATTTCATCAAGTTCGTAAAAGCAGTATGCCATCTCTCAAGGCGAGTGGCGAGGATCATTTGCCGTTGCATCAATTCGTCTGAGATGTACCAAGCCCCTGAGCCTTGGAGAAATTTTTCACACGCAAACTCCAAGATCGAAATTTCAGCGCCGAGGACAACTATGGCCTCTCGGGCAGACTTTAGGGAGGTGAATTCGTCTGTGGAAGTCGACGAATGTTCTTGGATTTCCTTTAACAAAGGCATGGCGATTTCCCAGCAGGATTTAGGGGCGAATAGACTCAGCCGGGCAAAGATCGGAATAATTGTCTCTCTTAACAGAGCTAATCCATCAAAAGCCCTTTGGGCCCGCAAAGTAAGAATGAGCTGCACACCCTGAGCGTAGAGTCGAATGACCTCCTCCGTACTTCCAATGAGTGATTCGATACATATGAACAAGACACATGTGATCAGCCCCACAAAAGCGTCAACACTGCCCCGGGATATTCCCCGTCGAACGGCAGACACGGAGCGTGCATACCAGTCCAGCGCATCTTGTTGACTCTGATTTAGAGTACGCGAAGCCCGGCGTGGAGCAATATCTGGAGACGCATCAGGGCTTTCAAACAGCGCACTGATGCAGATCATAGCATCCCATACCGCGGGTTCACTTCGACATACCTGTGGCACAATTGTGCGCCAGAAATCCAGATCCAGTCCCCCACCGACAGATGCAGCAGCATGTTGAAAATAATATGCAAAAGCCCGACGCTCACGCCATACAGTATTCGGTAAAAGCGAAAGCGGCATGCCAAGAACACTGACGCTGCACATATCCGAAGCTGACGCCGTGGAGAAGCGTGTCAGGGTTTTCTGACTGACATATTCACATTTTCGACCTGTACTACTGCACCTGAGGCAGCTCGGCTTTTCTTCTCCGCATTTCACTTTTCGGGCCTTGCACGTTTTGCATCCGAGTCGTGATTTCAGGGGCCTCGCTGGGCTGGGGCTCAGATGGGCGGACGAGGTTGAAGACATATGGGCAACATTTCCGAGCCGTGGGCTCTGGATACCACAGAGGGGTACTGAAACCACAGGCTAGGAGATGAGGAATGTGTAGTAGCGTGAGAACTGGTATAATTTTGACATCCCCGTGAATTGTAAGCAGATGGTCTTATCGCTATCGTCCTTATCTAAGCCTCAGTACCCCACCGCCCCAGTTTTGCCCACTGCCACATCCATGATAGCTGATTGTCCTTTTCTCTTATGATATCAAAACATGTTGTCATTCCTAGCGAAGAAAGTGCCACGAACTACAACCTGCAGGCTTAACCCACTGTTCTTTGATGATGGCCGCTCCTGTCTTGAATTTAAGGCCCCAAATGACCAGTATCTCGTCCTGAACCGCTGGCCACCCGGTTCCAATGAGATGAATAAAAATATAGCTCTGCGACCACCACTTCATTGGCATCGAAATCAGACCGAAAGGTTCCATGTGATTAGTGGGTCCGCCAAGTTCACTTACGAGGGGCAAGAGATGATCAAAACAAGCGGTCAATCCATGCTGATCCCGATCAAAACATTCCATACATTTTGCAATGCAAGCACAACAGATGAATTAGTGATTGAATTCGTCCTGGAGCCAAAATACAAAGATCGAGACGAGGCTTTTTTTCGTGAGTTCCACCTTCTGGTCAACGTTTGCGTTGATACTAATCATATTAGGAAACGTGCAATCCTATCGTGATGATTGTCGTAAAGCAGGCGTCCCTCGAAGCCTGCCGCAAGTCCTGTTGTTCAATTGGGCTGGAGGCGTTGTACTTGCTCTACCTGGCCCCCGTGCCATCGCTAAAGTCTTAGGCGTGTGTTTGAATCTTTTTGGAGGTGTTGTCTTAGGCAAGTATATTCTTGGATACAAACAATCATATCCAGAATACCACTACGAGCCGAAAGCCTAGTACTCAAGATTCCTGACGCATTCCTTCGATGTGAACCGGGTACGCGCCGTTACTCGCGTAATCCCGTGTCAAGACGAAAGAAACCCTACTAAGCAATAACAGGGTTAATTCTGCCGGGATGGGTCCGGTGCAGCGCTCTCGTCCCGTTTAGGCTTAGTAGCATCTGTTCATGGGGCATATCTCCATGGATCTCGCTCTCTCCGTCGTCTCATTTCTCCTCATGGCCAATATCCGCTCATCCTACTAGTTTACTCTTCCCCTCTTGGCAGCTCGGAGCTCCAAGAAATTCTGTATAAATTGGAATCGAACCTACAAACCGCTGATTCAGGTAGGCATCGAAGACTCTGACTGCAGTAGTTCTTTGAAGGAGGAGGGGAAAGAAGAAGCTCGCTGCTTGGGAAGCCATGCACTCTGAAAAAGAGAAGAAGCGCCCGAAACATTTGAACTTGGACCTTCTATGGAGAAAAAGAAAATCAATTTGCCGGCTTTGGTACTCCAAAACTTGTTTGAGATTCACTTGATAGCCTTGAAATTGTTGCTTAGAAGACTCTTGAAAATAGCTGGCTAAGCGCATATGAGTCAAGTCCCTCCAAAGCCCGAACCTCGTTCCGTTTTACATACAAGTACCTCGCCGCAACCTTGCTACTTAGGATTTCCCGAAACTCATCAGATATTTCTTCCAGTGAATCTAGGGAGTTAGAGACTGTCCGTGGGAGCTCTTCGCAGGCGACCTTGGAACCAGAGGAAAAAGACATATCCTCCCAACGAAGAGGCTCATTATTTCGACTGCCCAAGAGCCCCGCGCCAAGAATGGCCGCGACGGCCAAATACATATTCGCCGTTGCATCTGCACATCGAACTTCCCAATAACCATCGCCTAATTTGCGGACGGGTGTCTGGCGGTTTTGCGTCCCCCAGCTTACTTTTGTCCCCGCCTGGTAATCTCCACAGCGCCGGTATGAGCTAATGGAGGGCATAGAGAAAGCACAGATGGCGGGTAGGCGCTGCAGCAGCCCAGCAAGGAATGCTTCTTGGTTGCGGGGAGGGTGTATGGAGACGTGAATGTGGGAGCCGTTCGCAGATTGGTTCTCTACCGGCTTTGGAGACATAGTGGCAGTGTACCCATGGCGTGCGAAGGTGGATCTGATGATGTCGTGGGCAGCGACGAGATCATCAACTGCTTCGAGTGGAGGGCGGGCTGCTAGGGTAATCTCGTACTGGCCGATGTTTCCCTCCACGTGGAACTCGCGGACAGGGATTCCGGAACGAGAGAGATTCTTGACACACTCCTCTAGGTACTTGTAAGACGGGGTGCGTAGTCCAGCAGCCGAGTAGGTACCAGGGTGTGATGAAAATGGGATCAGACTTCCCTCTGGGGTGGACTGTAGAACGACGAACTCGATTTCAAAGCCGATGAGAAAGTCCAGCTGACACTCCGTTGCGCCTTGAGAAACAACATTTCGCAACGCGATTCGGGGACATAGGTTGGGATTGGAGATGACCCCAGGGACTTCCTCGATGATGGAACACATGACTGAGGCATACTTCGGCCCGTCCTTGTCCATACAGTTGGAGAGGATTCGCAGAGAGGACCAGTCTGGGTAAAGCAAGTGGGCAGATGATGCCTCAAATGGAACTCGACTGTCATCGGGGAGACAGCTTAGGGTAGTCTGGCCACACCTAAGAGGCTTATTGCTTGTCACTATCGACTGAAAGTAATCCATGGTGACTACCCGAGCTCTTAAGATACCGGAGTAGTCCACCCATTGGAACCTCACATAATCAATTTCAGGATTCTGTAGGAGAAATGCATTCACAACAACTCTAGGCTTATCTGGTCCAATTCCTGAGAGCCCGAGGGCAGACGGAAGATCACCAATTGAGCCCATGGTTGCAAGGTAAGTCCGATGTATCCAGGCGTATCGAGCCTAGGAGCAGACAAATGATTGGAAAGAAGAATGCTGAAACAACGAAATAAAATAACAAAAAAAAAAGGGTTAACAGGCTAAAGTACCTCAAAATAGAGATGGACGCACCATAGCACCACTGACACGATAATCTGTATAACAAGCCAGACCTTCGCAACAAGCCAAGCAAGACTGCTGACGATAAGCCGCCTAACTCATTACGCAAATTTAGACCCTTACGTCGTACAGTGGAAGCAAGGGAGACGGGATGAAGTTTATTAGAACCCACTTAGTGAGCTTTCGTCTTTATGCCATATCCTTGTCGTTGTAAAAAGCGCCCAAGCGGTGTAGCCTGAACAGAGTGGTAAGACATTTTCATGTGGATCTGCTTGACCCTGAATAGACTTGCAGAAAAGATCAAGTCTCAGCCGACTAGTTAGTTACGAGGCCTGTGCACCATATGGAACAATCTTCATGTCGATCCAAACTTAATACGTCTGATTAACGCGTTCCCCGAGCCTTACAGTCTTGCGTCACGATCTCTAGTCTGGAATTCTCAGGGTTCGGGCTGACGTATACATGCCTCAGTTGCGCTAATAATCCTAGATAGCTGAACATCGTTCAAATCATTGAATGCAGAGGCAAATTTTACTTGATAATTCTGCTGCATCACACCACTTTGTATCCCTGGATAACTCTGCCGCTAGACTGTTGAATGAGAATGTGATGTTGATGTTGACAGATGTGGCTGATATCATTCCCCAGTTTATTTTTAAGCGCGGAGTTGTTATCTCTTATCTCTTATCTATACCCCTGTGTGTCGCCTTTATACATTCTGCTATAGGCACAGTTTCCAGAGGTAACTGATGGCACTCTAAAGTGGAACCAGGAGTGAGGAGCATGGGCCAATGACGCGTAAAAGCAACCCAAGGTTACATCTAAGTAGGCTTGCTAAGCGATCAGAGGTAGAAATTGGGGAGTGGGGGAGCTAGAACAAGCGATCTCGGCAAACAATCCATATCAACACAAGTGCTTACCTTTGAACCTGGAAATATTTAGGACTCCGCATAACCCCGTCTTCGTCTAGCTAACCTCCAGAAATGGCACATGTGATCAACCTCCCGGTTGAAGTGATCTTACTGATCTGCGCCGACCTTACAAACTCTGATATCAAATCGCTCCGTTTAACATGTACCCGGATCAGTTATATCGCCCAGCTACGGCTCACCCGCGTGTTCCTATCCGCCGACCCAACAAACATCAGGGTCTTTCGCGCCATCGCAGACCATGAACAGTACCGGGAGCAAATCACTGAAATAATTTACGACGATGCACGCCTCACCCATTCGCGGCGACCGTCTTGGTGCACAGGATTTGAGAAACCAGAATGGGATGAAGCTGACACCATGAGCATCGAAGGTTGCCCAGACTGGTTTGCCAAGGTTTGTCACCAAAATATCGCGCATTTGGCTATCCACAAGGGACAAGATATAGACCTGCCACATCATATCGCGCGTGCAAATCAAGTCAACACTCAACTACCACTGGGGAAATGCTGGCAATATTACAAAAATCTCGTCCAACAGCAGCACAACGTGCTCATTTCAAAGCAGCACGAGGAAGCGTTTCTTTACGGGTTGACACGCTTCTCCTCCCTGACGCGGGTAACTATTACCCCTGCTACACATGGATGGGTATTTGCTCCACTGTACGAAACACCCATGATCCGCGCCTTTCCCTATGGGTTCAACTACCCTATTCCACACGGATGGCCAGTAGGAGGAATTGGGTCATCGCTCTGGGAAGATGACGACGAACGCTATAAGGATAGATGGCATGGATTTCGCATGGTTACGCGGGTACTGGCTCAAGAAGCTTCACACCATGTTAAAGAGCTGTTGATCGACGTTAATGGACTTCCCACCGGGCTGAACTGCTCGATATTTTACACCCCTAGGAGCGAGGAATATACCAATTTGGTCACGATTCTTTCTAAACCGGGATTTCGGCGTCTTGATCTTGCCCTCTCCGTCAGGGACCAGGAACACCCGAATTACGATTGGATTGCTTTCCGGACTCGCTACCTTTCGGAGATGTTAAGCGAAGCCGAGGAACTCAATCACTTTAGTCTGTTTACGACTCTCGGGATGGATTCGGACTATAGTCTTGGTTCAGTGGTACCCGGGGGTGGCGGCTCGATGGCGCACTTCATCCCGTTGCAAAAGGTAATTCCCGTCTCTGACTGGGATAACCTAAGGCACTTCCAATTATCACGGTTTATGGTAACCCAATCCGACCTTATGGGCCTACTAATAACTATATCGGCCATTATCCAGACCGTGTCGCTGAATTTCCTAACCTTTCTGGATAATGGCGGGAACTACCATTCGCTTTTGAACGAGATCCGGGATACCTTGAAATGGCACGAGCGAGAGCCCGCCTTCCGACCAAACTTGATCATTAAAGTGGATGTGGATCCTCCATATATAGGAAAAGAAATCTGGGTCGAAAAGCAAATCCATGAATTTCTCTACGAGAGCGGGAGGAATCCCTTCCTTGCCGACTGTCCGAACCGAATTGAGGCTGGCATGGGCGTGCAAAGGGATACTTTCGAGGTTGCGCATGAACGACCATACCGGCGATCTGCATCACTATCAAGGTTAAGTATCCACGTGCCTCCCAAAATATGTACATGCTTCATTAAATACTAGACCAACGTTTTCTTGTTATTCTCTTCTTTATAAAAATCAACCAGCAAATCGAAATGTCCATCCTATTTCTGCTAATCATTGTCCTCAATTGGCCATTCCATTACAGATAGATATTGGTCTTTATCCAGCAACCACAGCTGACAGGTTACGTCGGACTAGGGCATCTAAAGGGGTATTATTATTATTCAATTGCTTCTACGGCGCCACACCGTCAATCTGTTGAAGATGTGCCTATTATCCCAAAACATGTGAGACCTATTACACAGTCTCAAATTTCAGTCAAAAGAGAATAACAGGATTGGATACATTTTTCCACCAAGCACTTGGTAACAATCTGCGTTTTTTTAGCAATATCTTTAGGTATTTAAGTTATACTCTTCCTAGTTATTTTAAATAGGGTAGTGGTATTTTCTTATAGATTAATAAATAGAGACAAGTAATTTATAAGTGATATTTATAGCTACTAGATATAGGACTAGCTTAAAGTTTTACAACACTTCAATGTTTGAAGTCTTTAGTTTTATGTCTATTAAGAAGTATTAATGACTACTATACCCTCTCTAAATAATTCTATTGTAATTTACCAAAATACTCTATTTCATTCATCTATTCCATTTAGTTCCATCGATTCAATTAGGCCTAGTTAATTTGTGAAGTTCAATGTTAGTATACTATGTGTGCAGCACGTGACGTGCAGCAGGCGAGATAGCGGAAGTGACACTATTCCCAAGTCACTCGAATTTGCGTTCCATGCATTTCTTGCAGAAATTTTCCTCCATAATTCAAAGCTATAACGCCTTATTTTCGATCCATAGGTACGTTGATTTCAGCAGGCTTTTGAACGCCTTCCTTAACTACTACCAGATGTCATGTGATATGATCTGACATGCTTTGTAGATCAAGAGCCTCCTTCCTTCCTTCTTGACTTCCTCATATCCTCAGCCTTTTTCTCATTTTCGTGAATCAAACGGATTTCATATATTATTATTTTTCAAATGTTTTGCGCAATACATATCACCTTCCCTACTTTTAGTAGCTTACGACCGCTGACGTGTACACGCAACTTTCAAGACATTCCGCGATCGGTCAGTCTGAGGATAGCAGGGGATTTTTATCATCGATTCCATTCTGATGACAACCGCATTCCAGACCCACATCTTGATGATCAACACGAAACTGATCTTAGCCAGCAAGGACCTACACGCTTACGACGATATAATTGGTTGGGACAAGCGGAGGAAAGGAAGGAAGGGATGGCTATATCATAGAGTGCAGTCCCTTTGGACGGCAACTTTTAGAATTTGAAGAGGCACTTCGACATTTGCCGGTACTTGTTTCCAACCACTGTGTCAGAGCATCACCCACTGCGGCTGACAGCCATCATGTCGCACAACTTAAAAATTTTCCAGAAGGAACCATCAATCAACACTAGTCTACATGCCAGCTCTACTACCGAAAAATCACCTGAAAGTCTGGAGTCCTCACAGACACGCGTTGTGGATTTTGATGACACCTTCTTACACCCACACGCCTGGTCTAATTTCCGTCGATGGTCGATTCTAATCCTTACTGTCGCCTTTACTACGCTAGTAAACATTTCGACGACAATCGTTGTTCCCTCTCTAAATGTTATCTCGGCCGAGTTGAACATGGACCCTATATCTGAAGGACCCATGGTAATGTCGTCTTATCTACTTACTCTCGCGTTGGGTCCACTATTGGTGGCTCCATTTAGTGAGCTCTGGGGCAGAGTTCGTGTCATGCAGGCAGGAAATATTGTCTATATGGGTTTCAATTTGGCATGTGGGTTTGCAACCAGTCGCGGCCAACTCCTTGCTTTCCGATTGCTGGCTGGTCTTGGGAGTGGTGCAATTCCAGTAGTAAGTAATCGTTTTGATTTATGGCATAAGCTCGGCGATTGATTCAAACTAGGTTGCAATTGGTATGATCAGTGACCTGTTCCCACTTGAAAAGCGTGGCCAATCACTCGCTGTAATGAACGTGGCATTTATTCTAGCAACCCCGATTGGGGCTATTGTTGGTGGGCTAACAACTTCTTCGGCATCCTGGAGATGGGAATTCTATGCAACCTCCATTGCCTCAGCGGTGTTGATCGCGTTGAGCTTTTTTATTTATCGGGAATCATATCCCCCGGTACTCCTCCAGCGGAGAAAAAAGCAGCTACTGAAAGAAGGCAACGGCCCGAGTTCTGGTGATTTCAAAACACCATATGATGACGAGCACCCCACGATTGCAACGTTGTACTACAAGACGCTGGTCCGGCCTTTGAACTTCCTGGCATCACAGCCTATAATTCAACTTCTTAGTCTTTACGTGTCCTTTGTCTACGGAATGACCTACCTTGTTTTCGGTTCCTTTCCAGCTCTCTGGGAAGAACACTACCATGAGCCCAAAACTATTGCCTCGCTACACTTCATTGCTCCTGGAATCGGTTATTTTGCCGGAATCATGATTGCCATGCTCTGTGCAGATAGGATCTATCGGATGCTGCAGCAGAAGTCCGACCAGAAAAAGCCGGAGTTCCGACTCCCTCTTCTGATGATCAGCTCAATCTTCTTACCTGGTGCCCTTATCTGGTATGGATGGTCTGCAGAAGCTCGCACTCACTGGGCGATTCCCACGGTTGCGATATGCTTCTTGATGTGCGGATGCACCATCGTATTTCAGTGTGTCACTGCCTACTCCATCGATACCTTCCATATTTATGCCGCGAGCGCATCTGGTGCATTGTACTTTGTGAGAGGCATATGTGCTTTCACTTTTCCTTTGTTTGGGCCCACTATGTACGAGAATATAGGATATGGCTGGGGTAACACTCTGCTCGGACTACTGGCTCTAGCCATTGGCGTTCCAGTCCCTTTGATTTTGTGGAAATATGGTCCTCAGCTCCGACAACGGAGTACTTATGCGATGTCATCTTAACCTGTTTATACATTAGTCTTGAAAAATAGTGTAATCTCGAACATTTGAATATGAAGGCTCTTTATTTCTTCAATAAAGGGAAGTCAATTTAGGAAATTGAGTTAACTTTACAGATCTTGGTACAAACGATCGCACCAGACGGAGGTCAAAGTTATTCATTGTGGCGCATCTTCAACCTTGGGACAGCCGATCGCGGCTGAATACTGAACTTAAAGTTCGATACCACAAATTTTGTTCAGAGATTGAAATGCAATAAATAGTGAATGTCGCAAAGCTTGATCTTTAGATATTTCTAAATATTTTCCCGAGGGAAACTTCAGGGTTCGTCCCTGGTATACCCGGGTTCAACCCGAGCCTTGAATGGTGAGAACTCAAATCTTTCAGAAATTCCACTGACGTGGAGACAGAGATGAGTTGTTTCGAATCTATGATAAACTAATTTAATAGTTAGTGGAACCTGTGAAATGGCAAGCTTTTCAAGGCCAGATCTATGTATGTACGTGTCATATGGCAAGGTCCACAATTAATCTATCCGCAACGCACAGTCCAAGCAGCTATTCATGAAGATGTTGAATCTTGACCACGTCGCCAAGTAGCTAAACGGCTATCTTGCAGCCTTGGAGATATCATTGTAAATAGTGACATCAGGAACGAAGGATGCCAAGGACGATATATCCATATCGATTGTAATTGATACGTTTAATGTATATGCAACGTTCTTGAAACTGCACGACCTCGGGAGTTCCAAATAGAATTTGGGCTGTATTATTTGTGCTTGTCTCAAAAAAAATCTGAACTTCATTGGGACTTGACAGGAGAGAAAGCTTGGTCCTCAGGTGCATACAGGGCTGAGCGGCTGAGCTGAGTAGCACTTGAACTAATAGTCCCCACTGATATTCACGATGGAAGCTATTGAATCGAAGCAACCCACCGCCACGTACTGGGTATTAGCTTTTCCTCTAATCCGCCTAGCAATGAACAGGCAGTCAACTTGAAAAGACAGCTGAATGAGATCCAGATACGCTTGGCCAGATTACCCACTCTTGGTCTATCCACAAGAGACTGACTATTGGAATCGGGCATCCTAACGAACGAATGTTGTGAATGAAATGTTGAACAACCTTACCAATGGAATCTGACGGAGATAAATACTGTACTCTATACCAAGCCACCCCCACTCATAGTTTATCCGTGAGACTGTGCACGTTCCAACATGTACGGAGTACGGAGTACTCGTACTAAAAAGGCTTCATTCATGAATTCCTTCCCGAACCGGGTTAAGTGGTCGACGTCCCGCTTTAACGATTGATAAGCCCGCAAGTACCCATTTCAGGCAATCATGCCATCCTCATCCCGAGAAGAAGCGGTACGAATGTGGTAGTGAGCGACTGATTGATAATGATCTCGCGGTTCGGGAAATCAGATAAGATGAATCGGCCTCATTTTACCCACTTCCGAAACCATGAGAGAAGACGATCAATTGGAGAAGGGATGTCGATCTGTGTGGTACCTGAAAAGGAGTTGTAAGCGAAGGTTGCGTAATCTCGGGGAGCCAAGATGGGTCTCATGTCATAGTGGGACTAAGTTCCACCTGGAAGTTCTTTTGCGCTTGGCATAAATCGACACGGGTGCTTCCATGATTTAATGTAATCAGGTGCAAATTTAGCTCCAGGGACCAGTATAAGTTCCGTCAAAAAAAGAAAATATTTGGAGAAGGTTCGACGAATGTTTACAGAATATCTCAATTTTGGGGGAAACCCGGGCAGGCACCGTGGATGTGAGACCAATGGGAAAGGCTCCTGCTCTCATATACAGGATTATGCGGAGGAACCATAGTCTTTTACTTACTCCGTACTCCATACAGACTCAATAATGTGGCAAGGTGGATCAGGGAAGACGCCGATCCTCCGGCACGCATGAAAAAGATCGTCCCTAGTACTCCGTACGAATGCGAAGCCTACTGAGAGAATCGACCTTTCTGGACGATTGATAGGAGCCCCAAGGGTCCTCAATATACATTGTAACTCTAGTACAAAGCCATGTAGGAGAACTTGGAAGTCACGATATCTGATTCCGGAGGTCTCCGAGAACCCCAAGGGTCCGATATCGGTAAACAAGGAATAGAAAAAAGTCCGAGATACGAATGATCGTATTCGTTATGATTGTAGGTTATAGTAAAACTTTTAATAAGAAATTTCCAATCTCCAATTTCCAATTTCAAACTTCAACTAGAAGCTAAACCGTTATCCTATATTCCGTACTCCGTATACGGGACAGTTAAAAAATAAATAAAATTCGTTCAAATCTAGAATGGAGTTGCCGTAATGCCAAGAATCGCTAGCGGCGCCAAGTATCCGCCCGTTGCAGGCTTGAGTGATCTGCGGTGGATCCAGCCCTAGGTTGTCGACTTTTGCAGATCTTCTCTTAATGGAAAGAATCTCTTCTAGTTGCGAAGATCGAGTTGATATTCCTGGAATTGATAGCCTCTTTCAATGCATTTGATTGCTTCAATGGCTATGATGTATATAGATCAATGCACGTGCGAGAAATGTACAGCTAGCATTTTGTTTCAGGGCTATATCAATTGACAGCATGTCAAAACTTTGTCTACACAGTCCCTTCTCCCCTTATCTTTCTCAGGATGATCGTCTTCCTGAAGGTCTGTATCAGGTAAAAAAGGAGATATCCACAGTCTTGGCAATAGGGTGGTTTTTCCATGAAACCAGGATCGGACGACTCCCATGTGGCGTCCAAAGGCCTCGCCCGAACCTTCTACCAAGGTTCCGAATGGTAGGAAACTGACGACTGTGGAGCTTTAGTCGACGAAATATATTCTTTCCTCGGCTCAGCCGTCATGTATCTACAAAGTGCATCCATATGTATTCAAGACTGAGACGAGCTTGGCGATGGGCCCTGACCCAGTGTGTTTCCATTGCGCAATCGCATGGGTCCTTCACATGGGTCCTCTAATGTAACTTGTAGTTTGCTAGTGCATCGGGTGGGCTCTTCTCATCGGGTGGGTAAGGATTGTATCAGGATCTGTGAGAAGCTCTGGACGGGATAGCCATATAAGATAGAGCAAGCCCCTTTTCGTACAAGAGTATGTGGCTCTGTAGAAGCGAATCGAGTCTTGGTCAATAGATCTTTGGTATACTCGCGATTCAAGATGGCAGCTTTGCCAGAATCATCGTAAGTATTGATCCTCTTGGTCTATGATTTGTTCAAGCCTTTCACCGTGCTGACATTTGCATAGTCTTGTAGAACAGCTTCTACGTCTTCGGAACGAGGCTTCTCATCCAGACTCTGCCCAACACCTATCCTCCCTCCTATCCTCACACAATGGTCCTTGGCCCGCTAAGCACCTTCTTCCTTGCTTCAAGGATATCAACAGGTCCCTCCCTGAAGCATTAAAGGCTAAGAATGATGTATCCATTGCCCGCCTTCGTGCACAGGTCAAGGCCGCTACCCCCAGTGTGGCATCGCTGATCGGTTCAGACAACCGTGCTGGCTTCATTAATGCCACCACTGGAAGACATCTCACTCATGGAGCCATCCAGGAGTTTGTCCACAACTTCCACCTGCCAATTGGATTGTCCCGTCATGGCAAGCCTCGAATTGCTGTCATCCTACCCAATGGCCCGCTGATGGCTATCGCGGTCCTCGCCTTCACAAACAGGTATACCATTGTACCTATGGCGTCGAACACAGTACCAGAGCAGCTTCACATGGACATGGAACAGGTCCAAGCTGATGCTGTTGTTGCATTAGACTCTGACATTGGGAAGCTGCAATTGGACAATGGGAGTCGACCTGTCTTTGGTCTCGAACAACTGGAAGATATGACTTTCCGCGTCGTCTCTGAACGATATGCTTCGGGTGCATCAAATATCCCCTCCAATGCCGGGGATGATATCGCTATTATTCTCTTCACCAGCGGTACCAGTGGTAAGAAGAAGCTGGTCCCTATCACAATCTATAACCTCATCGCTGGTACAATGGCCACTATTGAATCGGTTGAATTGTCCGAGACAGACACATGTCTTAACATGATGCCGCTGAACCATGTGTATGTTCCGTCCCAAGTGTCGCATAGATGAGTACTAACGGCAACAGTGGTGGTATAATTCGCAGTGTCTTCTCCCCGCTGCTCGCTGGCGGCGCGACGATCTGCTGTCCCTCTTTCGATCCCAGCATGTTCTGGGATGCCGTCGAAAGCCCTCATATGGTACCAACTTGGTATTATGCCACACCTACAATGCACCAGATGATCCTCGGTGAAGCCAAGCACCGTCCTGAGGCTGTCAAGCAAAGTGCCATCGAATTCATCTGTAACGCTGGCGCTGGTCTCCCGCCAACACTTGCTGTGCAGCTTCATGACACCTTCCACAGTGTTATCCTTCCCAGTTATGGTATGACTGAGTGCATGCCCATCGCTGCTCCACCAAAGAACTACACCCTTGACCGTCATGGCACGTCGGGACAGATTGTTGGTCCCGAAGTCGCAATCATGGCAGAAGGTGGCACTCCCGTCGCGCGAGCTGGGATGCTCGGACACATCTGTATTCGTGGATCACCCGCATTCGAGGGATACCTGACCCCCGAAGGCACTATCGATACCAGCGCATTTGATGCTGCTGGCTGGTTCGATACTGGCGACTTGGGATACCTTGATGAGGACCACTACCTATACATCACCGGTCGCAGCAAAGAAGTCATCAACCGAGGTGGTGAAATTATCTCTCCCGTTGAAGTGGAAGACGCCGTGCTGGCCGCGGCCAAGGATCCCAACTCCCCACTATATGGTCGTGTATCTGAGACACTGGCCTTTTCCGTTCCTGATGAAGTGCTGCAAGAAGTCGTCGGTGCAGTCATCACCACACCCCCAGGCGTCCCTCGGCCAGATCTTCGCATGCTGCATGAAGCGCTGCACCCAATCATCCACCAGCCCAAGTGGCCTGCTTTGATCACGTACATGGACCGTGTCCCCAAGTCCAATAACAAGATTCAGCGTATCAAGCTCGCAGAGCGGCTAGGTCTGGAGGCCCTCACTCCGACCACTCCTCTAGCCGACCGGCACTTCGAGGCCATCTGCCCACCTAACGGCACCCCGTTGAGCGAACCTATTAGCAAGAAGCAATGCGTCGTCGATGAGAACGCCATTCGGTCGCTCATTTCAGAGAAGACTGGTGCCCCCGAGGTGCACATCTACACACATCCTCGCGACGGGTTCGCGCAGGCTGTACTATTCGGCAAAAGTGCCGACGATGAGCCAGTCACGCCTGAAGAGCTTCGCGGTCACCTTAACGGCTATTTGATTCCCAGCCGTATCACCGCCCTTGAAGGACCCATGCCTGTCGATGTTTTCGGTAACCCCGACAAGGCTGCCATTGATGACGCGATTCGTGCCCGTTACTCGGACGGTGACTTGACACCTGTTCAGCGCCGTATCCGCGAGATCTTCGCTACCGCTTTGTCCTGTGGAGCGGAGGATGTTTCTGCGATGACTGACTTTTTTGCCGCTGGCGGTGATAGTCTCAGCGCTGGTCGTCTGGTTTCGCAGCTTCGTCGGGAATTCGGTATCTTCTTGGCTGGTGACATTCTCTTCCATCACAGCACTATTGGTGAGGTGGAGAGTAAGATCACCGAGGCGGTTGAGATTAAGGCTGCCAAGGGTGATGAGGGAGAAGTCGAGCTGCCCGGTTGTGAGAAGACATACAGCAGCACCAACCCGCTTGTCATGATCCTCCACCTTTTCCCAATCATGTTGTTTGCCCCGATGAAGCGTGCCTTCCAGTGGCTAGTGTTTGCATATGTCATGTCTGAGTGCTCTACCCGTTTCCCCATCAGTGACGTTCTCATCGGTCGTGTCGTCCTGATTGTCCTGGCTGTGTTGTCTGCTCGTGTCGCTGGCCACATCGTTTTCCCTTTCTGTGCTATTACCTTCAAATGGCTCGTCATCGGTCGATACAAGGAGGGCATCTTCCCTATGTGGGGTCCATACCACACTCGCTGGTGGTTAACTCAGAAGGCCTTGCAGGTTTGTGGTAAGGGTATGTTCAGTCGCTTCAACTGGTCTCGTGTGCTCTTCTACCGTCTTCTCGGTGCGAAGATTGGCAAAAACGTCACTATTCACCCAATGGTCAAGTTTGGCGAATATGACCTGATCGAGCTTGGTGACAACGTCGTCATGGATGTTTCTCAGTGCCGTCCCTTCGCTGTGGAGCGTAATACTTCCATGCTCCTCAAGCGCATCTCCATTGGCAAAGACTCATCTGTGGGTATCAAGTCAATCATCGCCCCAGGTGCTGTTGTCCCTGAAAACACCTGTATTGGCCCCAACTCATCCAGCTGGGAACTCCAAGACGCTGATGAATCCAACCGCGACTTGCTTTCCTCTCGTATCCCTCAACCGCACTGGATTTGGTCTATTCTCCTCATCGAGCCAATTAAGATTCTTGTCTGGGTCGCTTCTCGTCTTACCTGGATGGGTGGTCTTGTACCCATGGTCTACTCATACCCTAAGCGCTCGCCTGATCAGTTCCTAGGTACACTGGAGTGGTTCACCAGCAGCCAACGGATTGGATACCATATTACCGCGAAGATCTGCCGTGCTATCGGTAGTCCGATTGTGCAATTCGCTGCTGTCCTAGCTTTCAAGTTCCTCCTCGATCTCACCTGCGGCAAGCCCAAGCCCGGTCCTGCCTCCAAGCAGACTCAGCGCCAAAAGGTTCGAAGCGCTGTGCTTTCACAGATCCTGCCCGCTGGTGATATTCACGAGTTGACCCGCCTTGTTGGTCGCCACTACGAGGCTGTCTCGATCGCTGTCCGCTGCCTGGGTGGCAAGGTCGGAAAGCGTGTCTACTGGCCCAGTGTTGGTCCCGCTGTTCCTGACTTTGACCTCGTCGAGGTTGGCAACGATGTTGTCTTCGGTTCTCGTTCGACCATCGTCACATCCGATGGCTACGGTCGCGATCGTGTCACGATTGGTAATGGAACAATGGTTGGCGACCGTGTTGTAGCCCTGCCCGGTACCACCATCGGCAACGAAGCTATGATCGGTTCCGGTGCTTTGCTCCGCCGCAACGGCGACTTCCCCTCAAACACCGTTTGGACCGGTAGCAAGGGAGGAAATGCTATTCAGTTCCCAACCAGCACAAATACAGTACCCATGTCAAACGCGCCCACGGTTGTCGACAGTGGTAGCAGTGGCAGCAGCACGAACGGCGACAGCGATGACGAGAAGCGCGGATATAGCGAAAAATCGCTTAACGAGAAGCAGACTCAACTTGGCTCTAATAAACAACAAAAGCAAGAGACCACTGAGATCGAGCCTGATACCTGCAAGCCTTTCGGTCGTGCATTCTACCGCGGCGAGTCGAACTACTACGTCCTCCGCATCTGGCAGATCATCATCTACTCTGTCATTGCCGTCGTCTTCACAACCGTCTTCTGGATCGTCTCCATCCCACTCTCCCTCTTTGCTCTCCGCGGCGCTATAATCCACAGCTCCTCCGCAGCTCTGCAACCCGGTGCATGGCGCCCATTTGTCAACTACGGAATTCTCTCCGCAGTTCTAGCAGGTATCAGTACCGTGCAAGTTTTCATAGCCCTCGCCCTCGTCATCTCCATGAAATGGATGGTGATGGGTCGCCGCCAAGAAGGAAGTTTCCACTGGGACAAGAGCAGCTACAACCAGCGCTGGCAGTTCCTCCTCTCGTGCGAGACGATGATTAAAGACTGCTATGGTAAATTGGGTATTCTGCCCTTGATGAGTGGAACTGCCTGGGTGGTCTGGTACTACCGTCTGCTAGGCGCGAAGATTGGTAAAGACTGTGCTATTCACGCGAACGGAACGCCGAACATCTTTTTCACCGAGCCTGATCTTCTTACTCTTGGAAACCGTGTCGCTGTTGACGACGCCAGTCTGGTTTGCCACTTGAACTCTCGTGGTGAATTCGAGCTACATCCTTTGAACGTTGGAGATCGTAGTATCTTGCGCGCTGGATCACGCTTGATGTCTGGTGCTTCGATGGGCCAGGATGCCTGCCTTTTGGAACATACATTAGTTCTGTCTGGTGACCATGTTGAAGATGGAAATACGATGCAGGGTTGGCCTGCTGGACCCTTTGAGGGCCAACGCGCCTAGACTTTAAATCGTCTGTTTTGTTTTGTTGTTTCTTGTTTTTTCTTATTTTTCTCAGTTTGACCTTATGATGAAAGATGAGAAGATGTTGGATGTTCATGTATAACATCTAGGCATTTGCTTTTCCGGTTTTTTTTTTGATTTTGATTTTGGAGAAATTGTTCTCCTACTTGGTATAGAGATTTGGTATAGACTTTCTGGATATTGATGTTCATACCTTTGGTTAATTTTTAGACTGATGCAATCCATGATTTCATGAGTTCATCATATGAGTGCTCCCATACCTCTATTCCTCCATAGTCAAGCAGTTATAGTGCACACCTATGGCCAGGCAGAGGAAGGTCGAAGAATTCGATCATATCAGCTTTCCAAGGTTGTATGTACTATTATTCTTTAGCCAGCGCTCAAATTTTCCACCTCAATAACTCAAGAACATTCCACATTAAAATTCCCCAATCCTCCGTGCCGGAGTGAGGCTTCGCTGGCCTCCGCTTTGATCACCTCTAGTAACTTTTTTTACTCCTAGCAACTTCTCTGGCTCCTTCTTGACGTGCTTTTTGGTCAGGTCGGCTTGCATAAGTCGGTTTTCTTGTCGGATTACCCTTCCACGATTACCACTGTCTTTCAATTGGAGCTTCTTCTGGCACAAAGCGTCGGCTGGGAGGTTACAGAAGTTATTCGAAGATGTGATGAAGATACGAAGTATAGTCTCCCGGTCTAGCTTAGGGGGATTCGAACGGCGCGAGCGCTTGAGAAAGAGCTGTTTCTTGCTTTCTCTTGCTCCTTCTCTAAATCCTAGCAAATTTTTATGCTCCCCGCGGTCATAATACCTCCATCTTGAGAGTGGTATTCATCACCGTGGGCTCAGACAAATTTCGACAATATAAGCTTAGACGGAAAGCCTCCTCATTGGGGACTAATAAACCCGATCAGTGTTTGTATGTGTATGGAATGAATAAAGATCTTACATGACAGGCTGAGGCGGCTTATCGTGGAATGTAGTACACTTAATAGCTGGAAGGCCTGTTGTACCGCTATAGGAGGTACAGACAGAACGACGCAAGTTGGAAGTCGTCATGGTGTGGATGGGTGGTGTTATTGAAACAAACGCTGCCTGTTGCACTAAATGAGATGTAATTAGTGATGGGTAAAGGCATTTAAGAACTAAATGCTTCGCCCGACATGATGGTGCCTCTGGTAGTTTTTGTTTTTTTGAGGGCACATGAAAAATTTCAAAAGGTTTTGAAGCCTTGAAGATGCAGATGAATGGCATATATTGAGATCCAGTAAGGCGTGGATGTCAGCTTGTTGATTGGTGAAACAATATCTTCAATCTTTAAGGAGTCTAGATTCAACAACTATAGCCAATGTCTTCAATCTTCAAGGAGTCCAGTATCCAGACTGAGTCGGGAGTCGTAAGTCCAGATGATATATGCTCTATACCTAAAGAAAATAGAACTCTATTTACACAAGGATTTAAAGGCCTGAAGCAAATCGTTTCTCAAATCCTCCCAATTCTCCAGGCCAATACTGACCCGCAGCAACTTCCTATCAACACTCGCATCAGACAATGTGCGCCACTCAATAAGCGACTCCACGCCACCAAGACTGGTAGCATGCTGGAAGTAGTGCAATTTTGAAGGAAGAGCCTTCGCCAGCTCCTCTTCTTTCATAGAGATAGAAAAAACCGGACCGAACCCATTAGGCATCTGCTTCTTCAACCAATCACCTCCATCCTGCAAGCTAGCATGGAAGACTTCGCCCAATACACCCTGGACAGCAGCTTCGTCGCTTCCAGGCACAGGGTTTGGAGAATGGAGAGTAGTATCGAGCCACTGGATGAGTTTCGCGGCATTATCGCATTGGCGCTGGACGCGGACTTCCAATGTGCGGAGGGAGCGGACACCAAGCCATGATTCCATGTTACCCATTACACTGCCGAGAAAAATGCGGTCTTGGAAGAGTTGGGTGGACCATTCCTTGTTTTGGGTTGCGAGGACACCACAAAGGACGTCGCTGTGGCCGCCGAAGTATTTCGAGCCGGAGTGCATGACTAGATCGGCGCCCCAAAGGAAGGGATCTTGTAAGCCAGGTGGGGCGAATGTGCTGTCGACGATAAGGTAGGCACCGCGGGAGTGCGCTTTTTGGGCGAAAGAGGCGATATCGTAGGCTGTGCCCTTGGGGTTGAGAGGTGTTTCTAGGAGGATGACATCGCCGGCCTCGAGTTGGTCGGCGGGACAGTCGAGGGCGAGCTTCTGGAGACCGGTAAGGCGGGTGAAGAGGGCGATCACGCCATGGCAGCCGTGGTAGCCTTCACCAACTGAGATGTGACGGGGATTGAGCAAGGTCAATGCTGCATGGAGGGCAGAAAGACCTGATGAGTAGCTGATAGCCGTGCCATTTAGAAGGCTGGAGAGAATAGCTTCGAAACGGGTAGGGCTAGGTGTCGAGACGCGGGAGTAGATATGTGAAGTTGGATCGATTTCGGTCTGAGCCGATGTCATTATGAAGTCCGCATATCGTAGCAACTGTAACATACATGGCTAAGATCTGCCACTGGCACTAATGCGGCGGGATCATCGGAGTAACGGAAAGTAGTAGACACGTGCATAGGAGGGGCCACATCGGAAACGACATTCAGTCCATCATCCGCGTGCAAGGAGCGCGTGGAGGTGCCAATGTGAGACATTGTTAAGCTATGTTCTGGGGAATTGTATGCACAAGAAGGCGAAACGCGGAGCTATGATACAAGCAAAAGCGAAAATGAGTTGGAGGGGGAAGGAGGGGGGATCACGTAATCGGTCACGTGGTGTGGGGAACCGATGTTGGAGATGTTGGAGTAGAAACAAGGGGAAAGGTGCGACTTGGGATGAAAAAGTAGGGAATAAGGGGTAAAGGCAATCATCTTCGCAGTGATGCCATGCGAGATGGCTCACGGACGGATCCAGGTAAAGCCACCTTGAAGTTGGTACGGTCTAAAGGATTGTTAGCACTCATTGCCACGCATCCTAAGGTCCCAAGGTAACATACCAATCTCCGAATCGAACGTAATGGCGAGGTCGTCATGTTCAATTGGATACTCGGGCATGTCCAGGCAAACAAAATTGGAGGCTGGGTCGTCATCCTTCTTTGGAAGTGCGAATTTGGCATCCACAATGCGAATCCCGAACTTGCCAGACCGGCCAAAGGACTCGATATGGTCGGTTCCCTTCAGTATGAAATTCATGCAGGTGCCATGCTGGAAGTCCGAAAAGAACGCGATCAGTTGGAAGATCTTCTCTTGTTTCACAATCTGGATTCGCGCAAGGTTGGCCTCCCATTTCTTGTAGATCGGAACAACGCTGCGACGGCGAGAGATGGCGAAACAGGAAGCAGTTCTGAATATGATAAGCGCAGTCCAAATAGCAGGTTTCGGGTTCAACTTACCCGTCATAGACAACACGGAACCCAGTGACCGCTTCTTGAAAGGAATGGAGATCTAACAGAATGTGAGTGGGTGACGTTAGAAGCATGGGGAACGACATACCATTCATTGAAGCAAACTCTAGCCGACGAACCATTGGCTGCGTAGTGATCTTCTCAAGGAAGCCTGCTACCTCACCCGGTAGTTCCGGTTTAATGAGATTGTCCGCCAGTGCAACTGTCAGATCCTGCTGTGCTGGTCGGAACAAGCTCATTCCAGTTTTCCGACTGACATCCAGGCCAATCTTCAGCTCTCCAGGTCCTGGCGGAAAGTTAGCATGTGGTCCAAACGTTCAATAAAGTATTGCTTACCTAAATTGATGCGATCCGTGACAGACCCCCATTCCGTAGCCACGAATGCCCGCAAGTTTTCCGACAGAATGGTTGCTCCATAGCCATGATCCACATACGAGTGTGTTTGATCAATAACAAAGACATTTCCAGCTGGGAACTGTAGGTGGGTGACAGCTGGGCGACCGCTCGCTTGGTCTGCCGGCTGCTCAATAGCATATGACCGAAGAGGAATTTCACGGCCCTTGGACTCCAACTCGCGCGGCATCATGCCTAATAAGATGGCATGCATTTTGGTGCGTTCTTCGACATCGTGGAAAGTCAAGAGCATAGATCTTGTCCGGCCGTCTTCCGTGACCTTGAGAAGGAATGCAGGTGACCCATCCTTTCCTCTCAAAAGCCCGAATACCACGGGCGCTTCATGGGCTAGGACATGCTTTACGTTGCTTAGTGTCTTCACCTTGGGGCTTGTCAGAACGGTCAATCGGAATCCACGGTGCGCATTTCGCGATCCAGTGCCTTCCGTTATTGTAACCGATCGCTCGAACAAGCGAATCCGACAACGTTCCAATGGCTCGGGTGGGAAAGCCTTGGAAGTTCCAGGGTCCATGTACTGGAACACTTTCAAGGTATTTTCATATGCAACAGTCTCGCCCGCCTCTGGAGCAAGGCTCGCTTCTGATTTCTGGGTGTACTTGACGATGTTCCAGAGTGTTTTGAAATCCTCCTCTTTGAACTTGACATCCAGTTCAAATCCACGGGGAAGTTTGACTCGCATGGAGTTGGTACGGACCTGCCATTCCACATCTTCCCAAGTAGGCCCTTGTTTGCGATCACCTTGAATCATGACGTTGACAAGCTGGCTTTGGCTGGTGATCGCCGCGTACACGTACCAATCTGTCCGTTCTCGAATGATGGCAAGGCAGCACGGCATGGCATACTGTTGGCCTTCGTCCTCGCTGGAGCTCACAGTGGCCTGCACGAACATGCTGCCATAGCTGAAATAACGAGCCGTGTCTCCCAGAGGCATCATGTATACCATACTCGGTGCCTTGCCCGGTTTGTCAGCCAACATCGACCTCGTTACCGATCCGGAGAGCACCGCCGACACATCTGGCGCGAAAAACGGATAGCGTAACCAGACACTAGTGTCTAAGTGGCCAGGAGACGCATCCTCTTCATCGATGAGGGCAATGATATTATTACGCTTTATCGACATGGATAGCGACCGCAAATGATTCAGGATAGTTTGGTGCAGACTGAGCATATCCACCATTTCCTTATCGCCTGTCGTGCTTGCAACTGCCAACAGAGCATCAATACCCATTTGCTGGCCATATCGTGAGAGTTCGGAATGACTCGGTACGATATTTTCGTTGATCCAGAGTGCTTTCCCAAGGTCTATTATGGCTTGCTTCGCATAGTTAGGAGCGCAATTGGCCCGAGTGCGCGCGTAGGTCTCCAATCTTGTTTTCCCACGCAAAAACCACCAAAGCGCGGCCCGAATCCATTCCGCCAAGGATGTTTCCATCAACGGTTTCACGCTCTCTGCAGCAAGTCGTAGGAGACTGTCGTATCGGGCCACGTAATTTTTGAAATCTGCAAACGCGGTATCACCGACTTGAGCAGCCACATTCCGCAGCGAGAATTTGGGCTGTTGAGGGCCTCGCGACGGTTCGCGACTCGCATCACTTGGACCCGGTTTATTCCTTGTTGAAGGCTCCCGGACAAGGGTCTGTGAGGGAGTCTGGGGATGAACCTGAGAAACCTGAGGGGCAGCTGGAGCCGCTTGTAGAGGAAACTTGGGTGGTGTCGGCACGACCTTTTCTGGGCTTCCGGGCTTTAGTTGTGAGGGGAGTCGCGGGTCGACTGGGCTGAGATTGGGAGCAGTGCGATTGACGGTTGGGCTTGGAGGGTTTCGAATCGAGTGGACGATCGATTTGACGGAGGGTGCATCAGGTGTATACGAGACGGGGTTCTCATAGACGGGTTCTAACTCATGAGTGCTATGGGGACTGTGACTGTGGGCACTGTGTGATCGCTGAATTGGGCTCGAGAGGTCATCATCCTCATAGTCATCATCATCCACCGGGGATGAGCCATCGTCATACCGATTATGCAACGCGCGCGCTTCCTCCACCTGCATCTGATTTCGCACCCGCTCAGCAAACTTATGTGATTCTGTCCCCCGGAAAGATAGGCGGGAGCCAGGTTGGCTTATGTGGAGAGTATTCAGGAGGTCTGCGTCGCTGGAGCTTTCGACTAGCGGCCGGCTCGGCGATGTTCCACTCTTCAGGTCCTGCGGTAAGTCTGACTCGTCATCGTCTAGCGATGTGTTCACCCGCAGATTGGGTAAATCTCTTGACGGGTTCGGGGAGCGCGACGGTGCTCGCTTAGGTTGTTCCAGTCGATCGCGGCTCCGTTGGCGAGACCATGAGATCTCGATGGTGGGAATTTCCGATTCATCTCCTCCTTCCCCAATTACCTCCGGCTTTCGATCGGAGAAGCCAACTTGAAGTCCCTTGTGTTTTCGTTGGGTCTTGCTCCGGGACAACTGTGGGGGTGGCTGAGGTTTCTGGGGGTACTGGGGTTGAGCTTTGTCTATGGGGCTGAAGGCGACATAGGTCTCGGTCGCGGACGGTGGTTGGGGTTGGGGTTGTGATTGCGGTGGTGTTTGTGTTTGTGTTGGCGCATTGGAGACATCGTGTGAGGAGGGAAGTCGATGAGTGGAGACCGTGGGCGGGGGTAGACTGGGATCTCCCTTGGTCGTGATAGGAGGTTCAGCTCGGGGGCGATTGGAGGCAAGGAAGTCTTCGATTTGTTTGTCCGGCACAGCACCCTTGTTCTTATCTTTGGAGAATAACTTCTCTCGCCATAAGGAGGTCTTCTTCACTGGCTTAGGCTGCTCGACAGGCAGAAAAGCAAAAGGGTCATCGGCAGGCATGTCGACAAAGTGTAGTCCAAAGTGTAGTCGGGCGCAATAGTGTGGACTCTATGCGCATCGCAGGTTCTTCAATCAACTGATACGAGGAAGCCAGTCCTCGATCCAAAAGATGGTTTTCCCCCACTCTCCAAAGAGAAGTAAAGGATCGACAGGGGGTTCAACGGACCCTGAGTGAAGTTGCGATAAGGACAAAGCGGGGAGAGGACAAGCCTGAGTCAAGTAACGGGGAAAGTGGGATATGATCAAAACAAGAAATGGCAAGGAGCGAGGGAGGGGTGTCAATGGTAGCGCCCGTGCATGCCCAGAAAGATAGCTCGCTCTCGTTGAGAGATGGAGTTAACCAGCTGGTGGAGTAAAGATCGTCGGATTTTGGCTTTGGGGGGTTTAGTTAGGGGGTTACTTGAACAACCAAACTAGATAAATTGATAATAAAACTGGACGAGCCAGAAGAAGTCGGGGAAATCAAACAAATTAATGTCTGGGGTTTCAACTATTCCAGTGGATACAAGAGAAATTAGACATTACATCAATTATCTTTATGTTAAGAGGAAGGTACTCCGCAAGTACCAACATTTGTAGCTGTGGATCCCCTTTGAATGTTACTTGGAAGTCGATTGGCTTTATCATTCTTCTCTTTGATAACATATACGACTTGAAATGTTATATATAGCTTTGGTATACGTCTCTACGGAGAATAACGCACTAACACAGCCGCCCACTTCTCCTAGAAAGAACAGGGGTATCCAGTGCTTTATCATTGTTCGAATCACCGACCTTTTCTTTAACCAATCAAATCAATTGTTCAAACCGGGTCTCATCGTGAAACCGATCTAAGCCCATTTAGGTCACGACAGAGGGGCAGCGGGTCCCGCTGACGAGTTATCAGTCCCAAGGATTTTCGTTCTCAAGGAATCACGATTGATCAACAGCTGGTTTGCGTGATACCGAGTTGAATTGGCTGGGTAAAATCATACGGAATGGACGTATATTATAGCTTATTGTAACCCGGACCGATTGACTGTATGCTCTCTAATCTGGTAATTGATCAAATGCTCTGTATCCGGCTTCCCCCTTTCGTCGTCCCGACATCATATGCAGGGGATTCAAGAATGGGCATGCGATCCCTACCAGCCAATCCGACTCCCTATTCGCCAACCTGCGAGGGGCTTGGATATTTATACACTTCAAAATAAAGGTCGCTGTCAGTGGGGGCCAAGTCACCGCTATATTCTCGAACGAAGTGGACCATGCGCTTAGCGATGGTACGTACGCGCTCCGGGAGAGTGGCTTCTAATTATACCCTAAACGCCATTTTACGCCCATTTGACCCAAATGTTTGATACTATCGTCAATTGAGTATTTTCTACCGACTCCTGTTCCACTGCAATGATCGTCAAGCCACCCCGCAACCTGCATCTCGCACTGGACTGAGCTAGTCGAATACAGGCCATTTAAGCTGCGACACGGGAAACAACAGGCATCAGGGCTAGAACTGAAGATTCTTGATGACACAATTTACTGAATATCCGAATATCCGAATATCTGAAAATTATCTACTAATCTGGTGTACCCTTTGGTGGGTACGATCTGCAGGGATGTTCAGTTCAATTGAAACTACGATCGCCTAGAAGTTTATCAGCATCAAAAACGGTCGCAATCGGAAGATTCATTACAAACAAGCTTCACCAGTTCATTTAGGGAACCCCTGCATACCCACATGGCTCTACAAACTGGCAAGGAGATTTTGTTCTACTTCGGACATATAGCACGATCAGGGAAATCGACTCAAATGCACTTGTTAGATGTTATAAAATCCAGATCCTAGAATGAACAATCTCCTATAGACATACTGGCTTTGGTAAGTACTTTGACCTGGTCAACCAATTGAATGAAATACCCTGACTTGCATGATTTATAAGAGCCTCGAATTGAGCTAGATTTGCAATTGTCCAAATGTCAGATTCCATATAATCTATACTTTGAATCCCATTTCTTCCTTTGCCGACCATTGCCGGGGATAAGCTACCGGGATCGGGAACGCTCAAATCTATGAATTGGGCAAACCACTAGCTCATGCTGTTGCACCAAGCCCTGTTCAGCCACAATGCAATCACTCCACAGATACCCTGAGACACTACCAGTGATCATTGACAGTTACCCACATGAACCATACTTCTGGGCTAAAAATGAAGCTATGTCTCATCAGTACCCGGTTCTACACGGTTCTTGATCGACAAATAGGGGAAAGAGAAGCTTGGAAACTGTGTAAATCGTAAGTGAGACACTGGAGCGCACAGCTGAGATCGACTGAAACCACTTTTCTTTCCAAACATATTCTCCATGATTCCATGTGCCTCGGTGGTACTTTAAGAGCTCATTGAGGGAAGCCACATTGCCAATGGATTACGCGAGGGATAAGTATGACATATTGAAATCTCCAGCTTCTACTGTAATTATAAAAAGCGGGGCACAGTATTGACTTAAGGCGTACAATGCTATATGTATTATCTATTTGTATATTACTAGGAAGTAATCGGGACAAATGTAACGAAGTCGTGTAGTCAGCCCAAACTCCACTAGTTTACTAACCTTGGAAGGCGCAGCAAGTTAGGTAAATCTCGTTAGTTCGGATTTTCTTCTTTTTCTCTTTTGCCTTGAAATTTAGTAAACAATTCATGTCTTTTGCTTGAATCTGTTTCCCTCCTAAACCTTCATTGTACCCCCAGGTTCAAGTTAATTTTGGAAGTTTTTTACTGCCGAACCTCACTAGGGGCCCGACTTACAACTCTCTTCCCGCGAATCCCCTCTTTCTCCAATCCCGAGTCCACATTCATCCAACCCTTTCCCTGTTCACCTGGGTCCTGACTTTCTCCCCGATTCTTTGGATCGGCAACATCGCGTGAGCGAGAGAGGTGGATATTGAGGGGGAAAAACACCGGGCGAAACCCCTTCCACCCTCCCGATTGTCAACACAACGTGGATTCGATCACCAACGGGGGCTGACCTCCCCTAGGAGGTCATCCCGGATGTCCGAGACACTCGAGATGTGTCACGATTCGACTGACCGGAATGATGCGGTTTATTTACGTGGACCGCATGCAACCAAATGCGAGCGACGCGGTTTGTCGGTCGCTCGCCAACAATCAAGGGACACTTCCAAACAAAGGCGAGACGCGTATGTGTGGCGCTACAGTTGGTGGATAGCGGTGCTCTGTCTGTTCTCGCTGGCATCGCCAGCTGCCGCCGCATTACTCACCTTCGAAAACTGTTTAAGCAAGGCGACCCTCGACTCTAACCCGTTAAAGCTGCAATATGTACCGCTCGACGTCGGCGTGTGGTTCAATCTGAGCGACCCTCTACGTCCCTTGAATGTCACAGTCTATGGAAATGTATCGGGCACGGCGGACCAGACGACGGATTATCCCTCCGAGGATGATGCCTCTTGGAATAACCCCAATGTCACCGAGGGCAAAATCGAGGACCTGGATACCACGAATTACAAGTACAGCACGCTGTTGACCGCATTCGATGTCTTGAGCTTCTCTGCTTTCCACAATGCTTCGAGGTTTTGCACGTCTTTGGTTCAGGGCGACTGCCCGCTAGGGCCGGTTTTCCACTACAATTTGTAAGGATTTGCTCCATTCGCAGCATTTGACTAAAGTCTAACGCATCGTTTTTTTAGGAGCGACCCGAGAACCCTTCGCGCATTTTCCGTCGAACATGATATGCTCTCTACCTACCGATTCTCGACGATTACCCCAAGCTTCATCATCCGGTCCGGAGATGCAGCGGCAGACATGCTGGGGTGCATAACCGTTGCGATTACACCGGACTTCGGCTCGCTTCTGAAAAATGCGCTGGCGTATGTACCTTTGGCTATTTTGATTTTGGTTGCTATTGGGACGGTCACCGCGGCCATGTACACTCCATGGGGCACGACCGATATATTCCGTTGGACCAGCAATTACGGCCGTGATGAGGATATCCTGCGATTAGTCACGCCGGGATTTGCTGATTGTCTGCAATATATTCAATTCGTGGTGTTAACAGGTTCCTTGTCATTGGATTATCCAGGCTTCTTCCAGCCTGCCGTGAGTCATGGATCTTGGTCCGTTCTCATGTTCAACCAGAGCTTTGTCAATCCCGGGGGTAACAACCCAATTGTCGATGGTGTATATGCAGTCAATGGCTCATATGGCCTGGATCGCATGAGCCAGCTGGTTGGAATGACCACCAAGCAGGATATTTGGCCGGGAATGATCATCTGGCTTCTGGTGATCTTGGGAATCATTGCCCTTCTCATCCAACTGGGCTTCGCCTTCCGCTGGGTGCATCGTGAGCTGGCACATAGCACTGAGCAGGATCTACGCGCCAAGAATATGCCATTCACAGTGGGAAACATCATCCGGATCGTCTTCAACTACTTCCTTCTTCCCATCATTTCGCTCTCCTTTTTCCAGCTTGTCACGGCACAGGGATCTCCTGCCCAGAGTGTTGCATTGGCTGCAATCGTGATCATCATACTTATTTGCTTCTCGATCTGGTTTATTCGGGTCATTGTGTCCACTCGACCCAAGTCCCATCTCTTTGATGACCTTCCCACGGTTTTGTTATACGGGCCACTCTACAATACGTACTGTGATGATGCGGCGGCCTTCGCTGCGGTCCCGATCGTCCTCAACATCGCGCGTGGTGTGGCCATTGGCGCTTTACAGCCCTCGGGTATTGCCCAGGTTGTATTGCTAGCCATCTGCGAAGTAGTATCTGTGCTTACAATAATCGCGTTCCGACCTTTCCCTGGACCGACTCACATGAACCTCTACCAATGCCTGTTTTCATTCATCCGATTTCTTACCATCGTTCTCAGTGTGGTCTTCGTCCCGTCCCTCACCATGTCCCAATCGTCACGTGGCTGGATCGGCTATGTGATCCTCGTGCTGCATGCCTTGGTCCTCATTTTTGGCTTCTTTCTCAGCGCTCTGCAGACTTTGATCGAAGTTCTAGCACGACTAGCTGGTGCTGGTGGTGCCACCCGTGGTGGCCTAGTGAAGGTTTTCGGCAAGCGTCAGTTATCAAGGCGCGTTCCACGTCGTGATCTCACCCGACAGAGCATGGGATCCGAGGCGGCTATGTTGGCCAATGTCGACGAGCGCCTGTCATCTCAATTTGAATCACGAGCCCGCAGTTTGTCGGGAAGTTCGGCCCTACTGCTGAATCGTGCGACAGCGAGTGAGGGCCGCACCAGTGCAATCTTGGATTATGCTAGCTCGCATGGTGGACACAGTCGTGCCACAAGTGCAAACCTGATCGCGCAATCCCCTACTGCTTATGCTGGAGCTGGGTTCCCTGCTAGCTCCCCAAGCAGCAGTACTTTTTTGGCGTCATCCCCGCGAGATCCGTACTACCGGCCCCCAAGACCGGGCCGACGCATACGTCGTCCCAGTACCGGAGACAGGAGCAAGCGAAGTTCCAGAACCTTCATGAAGCCAAGTCGGGTTGGCACAGAGGAGGACATTGTAGATGACTCAGGCCGAAACACACCAGTCCCTGCGTATCTACCTGCCCCCAAGGATGATATGGAAATGGATGATTCACCGCAGCGAACGGACTATGCTGTTCGTGAAGTTGACTTCTATTACCGAGTCCGTGGTCCACCACTCTCTCATACTGGCACTCGCAAGTTGAAGACTGGCCCAGCAGATCCCACTGGCCCTGTTTCATCGGCCACAGGTTGGTTCCGGAATATGTTCCAGGGTAAGACCAAGGATAAAGGCAAGGGTTTCGAGGTGGTCCGAAGTGCTCGAGCACCTCCGCCTGGCCTTTTCCCCCAACGTGATTATAATGAGCCCTACCACGATGATCCAGAGGATCCTGAAGCTGGGGATGCAGAGGCAGAGGCATATTCAGGCGAGGGAGCATACCGTGACTCTGAAGGTGACCGCGAAGCCAGAAAGTCGGGCGATGAGCAAGGACCGGCGACTGTCAGCGGCATCGGTATCGAGCTAGCAAGTCGATCCGGGTCTCGTCACTCGCGAGCCGCATCTGAAAAAGACGGTGAAGATATTTCAGGGGTTCTACCTGCGGTTACTGAGGCTTCTCAATCAAGAGCCAGCACAGAGGCTCATTCCGACCACCTTCGACCCGAGTCCCCAACTACAGCACGGTTACCCTTTAGTGGTAACAGCTCGCCATCCCGGGAGAGGGGCCTTTCCGTTGCGTCTACCTCCGGCTCAATGACTTCCAGTCACAGGACCGGCCGTGACGGAGTACGCACCGAACGACCCTCCAGTTTGGGCTACGTCGCTAAACATCGCACACAAGATAACATTCACCAAGCAAGCCCCGACGAACCATCTTTTGCCGGCAGCCAAGCCGAGCTAGTTGATGAACATTTACAAAAATGAACAATAAGCCTCCAATGGCGTACATCCAAAATCAACCCCTATACTCTCCGTCTCTCTCCCTCCCCAACTACCTCTTATCCACTGTATTGTCTGTCTCAAATTCCGGATCATTGATGCCACAGTGACGAATTTCTTTATTGCCATTTCTGCCTTTTTCCTTTGCAAAAATTGCTGCAAGGCGTTTGATTCAAATATGGGTGCCACTGAACTGAACTGAGCTAAACTTAATATTCCCGGTTAGCTTTAATCCATACCTACCCTGATACCTGTACTATGCTCCACACTATACAAAGTGGTTTATTGGTACTGGTGGGTAGTCTCGCTTAGTGTTTTCCTTCCTAGGTATTCAAGTTGTAAATTGTAAAATAGTCTTCAGGGACTTGTAATAACAGAGCTTGTCTTTACAGAGCTTCAAAGGTTATAGCCTTGGGATATAAACCTTGGTCACCCCCCTTTTTAGTACACACCGTGGACTACGTGGACTCCCGACTTTATTTAGTCTTTTCTTTTCTCCTCTAATTCTCTTTCTTTTCTTTTCAGCTTATTGTTTATCATTTTGGAAAGCCCCTTAGAAAAGCCTTCAGCTATCTAACTCATACAGTAGGAAAGAACGTAGGAGATATGGTGTACTTGGTCTCTAATCCAATATGCTCAGGCAGTATGTCTGGATACTAGATTGAATTCATAGTAAATATTTGGACTTCAAATCGATAGATCCTTTACCCCAGAGTCGAAAAACAGCTTAAAGGATCAGAATTACCGCAATGTAATATAAAAGATACCTCGAAGCCATAGAAGGTATAATCGAGCATAGTGACGTAGCTGAGATAACCCGGCCCAGTTTTGCCAATTGCTACCGCCCGGACCCACCGATAAGGTGCCTCCATTATTTGGATTTCTCCTGCATCTGCTCTCCTTGTTTGGCCACGCCACAAAGACCCTCTTGGGTAGGTGAACTGCTGGAAAATACGTCTATATCATTTCAAACCACTTGGCTCCTGCGAACAGACACCCTTATCGTCTTATATAACGTGCATTTTGGTGTCACGAGACCTTGGAATTGTCTTGACTGTGAGGCTCTGGTCCATCTCCGACCGCCATGGTGCAGTATCTTCTGTGATCACGGTTCACCGGGGCTGATCACTCAGCATAAACAGAAAGAATCCATTTAGTTCCGAAAAGATTTAATGGTGGCGCACACCAGAACCTCCTCACACGATCGGCGGTTCATGGTATATATTGACAGAGTCATTTTCTTGGCCGGAAGGAACCGAAATGTCCGGTCATAGCACCGCGCCGTCGAGCCCGCTTGCGAATAGCCCTGGTGGCGAGGATATTGGTAGAAGATGGAACAGAGATGACGGTCTGGATACCGACCCAGTACATATATCTAGCAGCCCTGAAAACGACGACCAAATGAAGACCACAGTGACCGGATTAAGGATGCACAGTGATGCTACCGGTGACTCGGAAATGATGCCAGGAAGCAGTAGAAGACTGGTTAGAAACAATGGTGGAAATGAGGATAGAGGTGATTTTGAAGTGCTTATTACACATCAATATACCGCTGGATCGGCAAATCAAGAAACACGCAGACCATACCATACTCCCACTCCTGGACAGCGAGCGCTACCGAGTCATCCAGCCATAGACCGCAAAAGACGCTTGACCAACACAGGCAATCACGATCGACTACAACGAGCACGTTCTGGGGACTTGGCAAGACTCGGCACCCAACCCAACTTGCCACAACGGTCACTCTCCATGGTCGGTTCATCGAGGGGAAATTCTGGTTCGGATGACCCGGGGTCATCATATGCAACAGCGATTGATATCACTTCTTCCCCTCCAGATGCTGGTTCGTCTGTCAGTCACGGAAATGATGATTCCCTGTCCATCACTGGATCTGCAATCCCCCGAGGCAGTAGACAAGGTCCCCCTGCTGCACGCATGCCACCGCCAGTTTCGGCCGTCATGCGTCCTCCGCGCAGACACCATTCCTCCAGCCTACGGGATGTGGATCTTTATCATCAGTATCATCAGTCAGGAAGGGCACAAGGGCAGCCCGATGCTACCAGGAACACAAGAAGTGAACGTTCCTTGGGAGTTGGTTGGCAGGCATCAGGGACCGATGAGAGAACTTTGCGTGCTTTCTTTGGTGGGTCAACGGAGACGCAGACTTTGGCAGAAGCATTGAGAACCGCAGACGAAGGCGACATTGAGACGACTTTACCGCGATGGCAGCCCGATGCGGAGGTGACGGACTGCCCAATTTGCGGGACAGTGTTCAGCTTCTGGTATCGAAAGCATCACTGCCGGAAGTGTGGTCGGGTAGTGTGTGCCTCATGCTCCC
The DNA here is from genome assembly GCA_028828245.1 of Penicillium lividum. Taxonomy (NCBI): domain Eukaryota; kingdom Fungi; phylum Ascomycota; class Eurotiomycetes; order Eurotiales; family Aspergillaceae; genus Penicillium; species Penicillium lividum. The sequence goes on from JAQJAG010000005.1 coordinate 329,272, forward strand.
CACACCGAATTACTATCCCAAGGCAGTATATTGTCCGGCCGCCTGAGTCCTCTCAATTGCCAGACCTCTCTCCTACTCCACCGCGTCAAATCGTGGATTTGACTGAAGAGGATCCTATTCAAATATCAGCCGCTATCAATCCTGCTCTCGGTGGAGGAGAAGAAGTCCGCCTCTGCAATCCCTGTGTACCAGACCCGAACCCCAACCCACTAGGCTATGGACGAACGCGAGGCCACCGCACCAGCCATTCCTTGCCATCCAGCATGGGCAATCGCTTCTCTAGCCAGTCGGTAAGTTGCGACCCTGGTGCGAAACTAAGTGTTCCTTCGATCTAACAATATACAGGTCGAGAACTCCCCAATTCAAGGTCTCCGCCACGAAAGCCCCGAGTTCCTGCGGGTGAATCCCAACAGGCGACAGAGCCGCGATGAAAGGGGAGACCAATATCCCCTCGATCTGACCAGCTCCCGCCGACGCTCGGCTACTTGCGAGCAGGATCTCTGCCCCATCTGCGGGCGAAGATTTCCCGACCTCAATAGCGAGCAGACGCTAGAGACGCGTGAGGCGCACATCCGGCAGTGTATCGACAATTACGGTGCCCCGGCTGCTGCGCAACCCGCTTCCTCTGCGCGCCGGGGTCCAGCACCACCTCCTCTGCCACCTGTGTCTCGAATGGTCGAGTTCACCGCCACAGAGAAGGATTGCATTGGCGAGGATGGAGGTTCCGCCGAATGCACCATCTGCATGGTGGATTACGAGGGTGGGGATGTGTTAGTCCGACTGGAATGCTTGTGCAAGTTTCACAAGCATTGCATCCTGGATTGGTTCGTGCACAAGATGGAGTGCCCAGTGCACAAGGTGGTATAGTGGCTGGGGCTCCATTCTTGTGCTTCTTTGTTTGCTGTATTTCTTGATATCCCCGCATAATGCGATTGTTTGCTTGATCAGCCTGCTCTAGCTCTATCTAAAAGTAAACCCGGTGAAGGGTGTATGATTATGTCTGAATAGCAACAACATGGTGAACATGAATAGGTCTGAATCTGGACCGTCTGATATGTCTAGGTCACGTGCGAATGACGCCAAAATGCATCAAAGCGATTGGGCTTGCTTCTTCTTTCAGAAAGCCAGCGCATTCACACGGCTAACTAATCCTTCTAGAGTTAGTGGCATCATGATGTCACTCACACTTCTTTGAATTCTAATCCCGACTGCACCCTCCTGGCAGCCTGCATTGATCGGTGTCGGGGCTTATCTTTCCCCGTTCTCCGTCCTATTCCCCCCACACTCGTGAACAAAGGTAAACGTCACCCACATTGCAGGGGCAAGCCAAGTAAGCCCTCGCTATCCAATCAAAACTCCAAACAGAGGCTTCCAACCTCGAATATCCAGGTCAATAGTGGCCCAGTGGCCCATCATCAAATCGCCGATCGGTGGGCCCTCCTGAATCCCGGGGATTGCAGTGACCGGTCCCGTCCCGAACCACAACATGACCGATTACCCAGAACCAACACATTTATCTGAGTCGCATGGAGCACGGGCCTTTGATCTGGGGCTGCATGCAAAGACACCCTCCACCGAACCAGATAATCAGTCGACAGAAGAGATCAAGCGAACGCGGGCCTGCGAGCCATGCCGCCAATTGAAAGTCCGATGCGATCCGGACCCGTCGGGCCCTGATGGCGCCTGTAAACGGTGCGCTAAAGCACGTCGGCAATGTGTTGTTACTGCGCCAACCCGCAAGCGCCAGAAGAAGACTGATAGCCGGGTTACGGAGTTGGAGCGGAAAATCGATGCTTTGACTGCCACACTTCAAGCGTCGCATCATACACAGTTGGCGGCGAGCCAGTCGCAGCCGAGCCGAGCGCAGTCCTCGAGGTGGTTGCGCGAAGAGCCTCATGGGGCTGGGAACAAGCGGAAACATGATGGGTTTTTGGTTGCCCAGTATCCCCGTCCTAACAGTCCGTCTGCGGAGCAAATACCGAAACAGCCTGCTAGACAGATCCCGCCTGAGCCTAAGCCCAGTGCTGGGAATGAATTTCTTGATGTGATTGATAGAGGCTTGATCGATATAGATACCGCTCAAGCCGCTTTCAATGTCTTTGTCACCGATATGGCATATGATATGCCCTTTGTGGTGTTTCTCCCGGGCACGACGATGGGTGATGTGCGCCGAGAGAAACCGACACTCTTTCTTGCCATCATCGGTGTTGCAGTGGGAACTGTCAAAAAAGAAATACAGATGACCATCATAGATGAAAGTTATCGACTGATTGCGGACCAAGTCATCTTTAGGGGTCGCAAATCCCTGGAGATAGTTCAAGCTCTTCTCGTCACTTCCCTATGGTATATGACGCCTGATAACCTGGAGGAGCTGAAATTTTACCAGTTGACCCATATGGCTATTGTAGTAGCTATGGAACTGGGTTTGAATTGTCGATCCAACGGCGATCTAAATATGGTTCGCATCCGCGATATCATCATGAAGAAAAAAGTTGTACCGAATGCAGACTTGAACAGCCCTGAAGCAAGACGGACATGGGTGGCCTGTCACTTCATGGGAGCTCAGTTGGCGATGGCTTTGAGGCGGATACATATTGTGCGATGGCAGCCGTACATGGATGAGTGTCTTCAAATATTGGAAAACCATCCCGATGCCCTCCCGTCTGATCGCAAGGTCGTCTGGTGGGCGAAGCTCGGATGGATTATGGAACAAGCGGGCTTGCAGCTCACCACAGATGACACGCAGTCGATTGTCTCATTTACAGACAGCAAAGTGCGGTACACTATCAATGCGTTTGCAAATCAACTAGCCCAGTACCAGAGGGATATTCCCAAAGAATTCTGGACCCGTGAGTCTACATTCGTACCCTATAAACATCTCTAACCTTCATAGCGACACTATCCCACACATATCACACACTGCATCTCTTCGTGCACGAAAGCGCCATGGGAGTTGACTGCCGGGAGAGCGTATTTCTCAACTCCCCCGGGCAAACCCTACCCCCGGCCATGTCACCGGTTATTGAAGCTTTAATATCCTGTCTCAACTCTATCCACAAGTCCTTCGACACGATCCTCAGCATTGACGTGGACAGAGTGAGGTATTTACCCACAATGGCCCTGGGTCGGACTGCATACCCAGTTGTCAGCCTAATTAAAATCTATTCCCTTGTCACTGCCCCCGATTCCCGAATTGGCCAGATGATCGACGTACAGAGCCTGAAGGTGGAATATTACCTCAACCGAATCATCGATCACTACCGGGCAGCTGCGGCTCTCGATGGTGGCAGGGTGGCAAATAAGTTCGGGAATATCATCATGATGTTACGAAACTGGTTCCTCAAGAAAAGGGAGAATGCCCCGGAGCTAGGGGAAATATTTGGCTCCGAAGAGCGTCAGCCAAGGGAAGATAAACCTGTAAGTATCATCAACACGTACTTAGGGCCCGATTAACAAGTGAACAGGCCAGACAGGGCAATACACCACTGCACATCCTCAGCGATCTAGCCATGGGTGATCCACACAATACACATTCCAACCACTACACACGAAACCCAAGGGAAGATATGGCCCACAAGTCGGCAACCCCGGCCACGACTTATGGAACAGTAGAATCTACACACTGGTCCCCGGCACCTTTTACACCCCAGATGTCTACAAGATCACACGACTCAGGCATGGGGGAGAGATCATTCTATCAACCCTTCACGCCGAACCCGTCACAACCATACACTATGTCCGCGAGCCAGTATCCCCAGATGCCAGATCCACAAATATCAGGCGTAGGGAATATGACACTTAGGCAGCCGATGGGGGAGTCGATAGGGATGCCCGAGTTACCGACAGAAGCGCCTTTCGATCCGAATCTCCCTTTTTTGGAGAATTTGATGGGTAACGGACTGTTATCATTTCCGTTTTCTTTTGATGGAAATTTCCAATTTTAATATACAAGCCCTTGCCTAGGTAGGACTACAGAATTTGTTATTTATTGGAGTTACATAGGTTTGTCACATACCACCCGACCTGTCTATACATACATACCCACATGGATGCCTACGAACCTCGGAAGAGTTACGGCATAACATCGAATTGACTCTACGATATCGTTTAATTCTATCAAACTTCGTAAATTGGATAAGATCCGCGATCGCGGACCATTCTTCGCTGCAAGTATGGGTATATAACAAGATAAAAATAGTTCTCCGAATTAGTTCATCGTGAACCCCCTTGCCATGTGTGCAAAATGCGTTGCTCAACATAAGCCCATGGCCATCCATTTTCCCGCTCCGTGCGACGTAGGAGATCGAATAACAAGTTTTGAGCGATGGGGTCGTCGATCCATGCGCTACCTGTAGGAATGAGATTAGTTGGAACAGCCAACATTTTGAATGAGATGATAAAGACGTACAAGCACATAGAGCATGGCAGGCCATGATTCGTAAAGATGGCTCATCGTCCGCGGAGAGGGCAATACCGAATAGGTAGTCCAGATTTTCGGAGATTTGTTCCTGTTCTATATTAGACAGGTCTTTGAACAGCATATTCTTCCATACCTTTGATTGTACCCTCTCTTCCCTCGAGCACATTCGATCCTGAAGCTCATATTCCCGAATCAACATAAGCGCCTTGGCAAGACAAACATGCTGCATCGCAGTAGCTAGGCCAAATATTAGCACCAGCAACAACAGTCATCCACGTCACACTCACAATGCACCAAACTAGTATACCAAACAACGGGAAAAGGCTTCCCCCTCGCAGGATCAGGTGGTGAAACATGCAAGGGTGTAAAAGCCTCCGACCTCTCAATCTCCCAATCCCGAATTCTCTTCTTGAGCGCAATCTCACCCTCAACTCCCAACCTCCCTCCATAGTTGCGTCCTGAAACGTTATAGCAGAAATCGATCGTCTCGGCTAATAACCAAATCGCACGGTTCACCCAGTCCCCATCGCTGAGGACGGGTTTGGACTCCCACCACCTACGCAGCCGGTCGTCGAATGGCGCGAAGGTTAGTCGGAGACATTTCTGGTATGTGAGCGCGAACTGAATATCTTGGATGACAAAGACCCAGAATGAAGCCGAGGCGAGACTGCCGCTTATTGCGCAGTCGACGTGAGAGCTGATGTAGACTGAGCCTGCGAGTAGGTGGCGCTGAGGGTCATTGGAGGGGGTGTGAGCTATACCATTAGTAACATTCTCATATCCATGGGTGGAGAGTAGGGGAGTTACATGAGATCTGTTCGAAAAAGCGTAGAATCACCGTCGAGCTGAGAAGGATATCGATTCCGATATCGAAATCGGGTTTATCGAGGACGGGGAGCATGATGGAGATGCAGCGCTCGTGATAACTATCCGCCACTTCGGGGGAAACAGTGTTTGCTGTGCGCGAGAGGTGACAGGCCGCTACGGCTACACAGGCATAGAGTAGAAGTGGCGACTGGGTGGCGCGCCTGGCGACATCAGCGGAGAAGTGGCGATCAGGATCACCGGCATCGAGCTAGATGGATTAGATAGAGGCGGTAGATGGGGTCAAGATGAACGCACCCAGTCAGCTAGATGTCGCTGGAAATGTCGGAGGAGGTAGGCCTCATTCACATTTTCGAGTCTTGGTTGCCCGATCGGGGTTAGTGAATGTTCCGATGCAGACCGCGATAGAGTCTGTGAGTCTGCTAGATATGGCAGGACGACTGTGCTAGTTCCGGACAAGGGGTCCACGGATGAAGGCGTTGAGCGCGCTTCAGATGATGAGCGGGAGACTGTTTGGTGCCCGGTCACGGGAACGACGAAATACTCCGCGGCTGTCTGGTCGGTCTCATCTTTAAAGGAATCTGTGGGATGTTAGTATGTTATCAGTTCATTCGGTTGACCGCCACTTACACTCGGACGAGGTCTCAACCCAGGTTTGGTCATTTGGGAAAGCGAGATCGCTCTCACCGTACCTCGGGGGCCCCTTCCCTCGTAAAGAAGGATTTTGACCATGACGGAATGAGACCTCTTCTGATTTCCCCGGGGCTGGAATACATTCGCGGCCAGATCGTTGACAGCGCAAACATTTGGTCGCGGTTTTATCACCTGAAAGGGTTAGTGTATACGGGATACGTCTAGATAAATGACACACATTTCAGATGGCGCAGACGACACGTGAGGCTGAGATAATGTTAGGACCAGATCATGTTTAAAGGGGAGAGAACTAACCATCCCCTCATTACGCAGGGGTCAAGATGTTCGTACACGGAAGGATTCTAGAAGGGGAAAAAAGCATCGGCATCCCGTATATGTATATGTATCAAAGTTGTTGGGTTATTGTGGATATTGGGGTAAGAATAAGTAAGTTTTGGAATTGGAGAAGTGGAGTTTGATAAGTTAAAAACAGGCCAACGTGGCCCATCATTCGCCTTTAATACAACGCCCCCACAGAGATGTGCAAGTTCAATTGTTTTTTTTTTTTTTTTTTTTTTTTTTTTTTCATCTTAATATCTCTGAAGGCATAAACAGACTTTATCCCCTTAAGACCGATCGTTCCCCGAAAGTGAAACGGCCGAGCGGCTTGTATCGGCAAGAACAAGCGAAGAATTTGTCAGATGATTAATCACCCATCGTATTACCAATGAGAATCATCAACGATCATCAATGACCTGGTACGTTTCAAGTTAAACCAATGAAACATGGAAAAGCCCGAATTCCCCAATTAAATGAGATTTTAAGTATCGGATCCGAATAACTAACCTCACTTAGGTTTAGATACGGTATAGTTGAAGGTAACAAGCATCACTAACCACTTGAGTAGATCCACATTCTCGTCCTCACCGACTTGCCCTTTTAAGCTTTTACGCGTGGCATTGGAGAGTACCTGATCCAAGCTCACGAGGTTATGTGGTACTCAAACCCCAAACTCAACCTCAATCATTCACTGATTGGACCGGCGAGGCCGGATCAACTAGCAAATCCCGCTCAGTGGAGTCAATCTGCACCAGTCAGGGAAAGCCCAAATCATCAGCTCGGATTCGTAATTTTATAGACCCGTGGATGGCGTACTCCAGACCCGTCGAACCCTGTCGATCGTGAGCAAAACCCGACCCCCACGTTGGATCCCGATGCCGTGATTTGCCCTGTTGTCCGACAAAAATAGAGTTATTCCCAGGTGGGGATCTTTAGCGTTGGAGTTTTAGCCTGAGTCAATGCGTTCGCCCGGGAAGCAGATGCCGAGTGATACACCTGCCTGTTTAAGTCAACTCCTCCGAGATAAAAGAAACATGGGAGTTTTCATTAATCTCTGTGCATTCACAAGCTTATTCCGAGGATGTTACTAATCTAGCTATTAATCCATTCCTGCACCCATTTTTCAATCCACTCCGACTTGACGGCATCCACTTCTCGTAATTTCTCGCTGACCAACCCAGTCCCCCGCACATCCAACACATTCCTGGCCTCTGCCTGACCCATAACCTCCTCAAAGAATCCCAGCAGCTTAGCAGCAGGGTTCTTCTTCAGTCCAATCCACAACCCCTCAGCCCCCTTATTGCCAGCAAGTTCGATATCCCGATGAATACGAAGAATCCATTCCTGTGCCGGGATGGTCTCCACCGTCCTCTCTAGACCCTGAAGTGTGGTGGCGATAGCGGGGCGAATCTCCTTCCAAGATAGTGGGTGTAAGTTCACCGGGTGATAGACGCTAACCCCGGTGTTCCGGATGAGAGCCAGATCAACAAGGATCTCAGCGAGAAGGTCGATCGGGACCCAGTCCACGCGGCCGAGAGTACCTAGCGTCTCCGGGAGAGCATTGAGGTATATTGAACTCAGCACTAAACTGGGGAACCACTCTGATTTATTCCACAGTCCGCGAGAACGGATCGGTCCTGCAATCTGCCCTACGCGGGCGAACGCGGAGTTGAAACCTTGTTGACCTGCGTAGCGGAGTAGATGCTCCCCGATATACTTACTGGTGGCGTAGCCGTTTGGTGCTGGGACCTTGGTTGTGATGACCGTCTCGGGGGTGAGGCCGGTTTCAGTGTGGTGGCCCATCGTTGAGCTGATCGAGGAGATGAAAAATAGATGTGGGGCATAGGGGGCTTGACCGGTGAAGTTGATGAGGTTTATCATGCCGGTTAGATGCGGCTTGAAATAAGCTAGCGATAAGTTGAAGTTGACGGTCCAGGCATTGTGAATGATGAGTGTCGCTGCGTGTTGTAATTGTTTGAACTGCGTGGGCCGTAGTCCCAAGTCTGCCTCGGTGAGATCTGCTTTCCAGAAGGTAACCCGTGCCTCATCTACCGGGCCGAGTCCGTAGGTAGTCCTGTGCTCTTTTTGCCGATCGTGGGCCCGGTCATCTCTGCTAAGACAGTACACATGCCCTACCGCTGGGTTCTTCAGCAGTGTGTCGAGCAGATAGGTACCCAGCTGTCCGGTAGACCCAGTCAGAATAACAGTCTGGATATCGGGCGCTTCAGAGCGCTGGTTCAGAGGTAGCTTCATCTGTCTAACCAGCTCCTGTAGCAGCTCATCCCGTTCGTGAATCAATGCTTGGTTTTTAGCCTCGGTAGACTTCACGATATCCTGGTGAAGATTCTGAAGCGCACGAGTCAACCCCGCTATAGTAGGATGTAAATAAATCACATTCGGCGAGAGAGTAGGAAGATGAAGACCCTGTCTCAACACACGGGTAGCCGTGATAACTTGCAAGGAGTCGAATCCTAGATGAAACCAATTCTCCTCATCAGACACATTATCTTTCCAGCCCGTGATTCCCAGAATCGATTCCCTGATATACTCTGCCACCTTTGTAGCATCATCTACCCCGCCTGGACCGGCTAATTGGCTCATATCAACTTGAGTCAGCCTATCCACGTTGGCGTAGAGAATCTCGAGCTCATCCGTGTACAGCGCCAGTGAGCCAGAGCGTTGTACAGTTCCCTTGGCCGTGCGGACCATCGGCTTATTAGATGAAGTAAAGAGAATATGGCTTTTGGTGATCCGCGCATGAGCTGGAGTTGAGCTATTAGCCTCCTCTATGCTTGGCCAGATCTTCTCTATCATCGCAGCGCGGTCACTCATGTTAAGCGTTTTATCGCCCAGGTCCACGAGAAGAGCAGCTTGGAAGCGTTGGGCGCCTGCAACCAGACACCCGGTGATCTCCGGGTTAGCGGCGACGATATGCTGTTCCATAGAGACAGGGTTGGTTTTCTCGCCATTAAGGAAAACAATCACATCATCCAGGCGGGATGATGGGCACCAGAGACCAGGTTTCGTGGGATGGGGAGTCATCAGGTCCCGTGTATGATATTCCTGAAGGTCGGGGAAAAGAGTGAATTGCATCTGGTGACCTTCCCGCTCTGGGCTGCGCACTATCACCGCCTCGAATTCCTCCCCAGAGACATGGTGATGTTCCATTCCCAAGTCTGGATGGAATTGAAGATACCGCCAGTCTGTCAGGGGGTCGCGGGCTGCTGAGTGGATCAAACTTATCATCCCAATCTCAGAAGCACCATATCCGTTCATCACTGGTAGCTTGGCCGCGACTTTATTTCCAATCGCCTGCGGCAAATCTCCCCCGCAGTAATTCACATACTCCAAGTGCGTACTGCAGTAGTCCAGAGCCATAGAATCCTGTGCCAACTCCTGGAGAATCGACGGCGGAACAACAGCCCACTCGAAGGGTGTCTGCTTTCTCGCAGTGACAAGCCCGAGGGCAGAAGGGAGGCCAGCGGCAATAGGCATGATAAGGGTTACTTCGACTGGCATCGCAATAAAGAGAATATAACCAATTCCCGCGGCCTATGGATATTAGTCCCTATTACGATGATCTCCACCAAGTTAAGCTTACGTGGAATGGGGGCAATGTCAAGTACATTCTCTTCCCAACCCCTTTTTGATGTTGGCTCTGATATCCTGGAGGTGGCTCCAGTCTTTGCATGCGCATATGGCGCACGACAGTCCCATGAGTCCAGAAAACGGGCTTGGGGATCCCTGTAGACCCAGACGTGTGAAGCACCACCACTCGGTCGGAGGCAGCCTCCGGATAAGTTTTCGAATATTCAAAAGGTGGGTAATCGGTTGTCAAGAGCTCTTCCAAACCGGGAACGTCCACGACATTCAGTTGGTTGGCGCCCACAATACCCGCAAAGGAAGGGGGTCGCGGCACGGGCGCTAGGAGTGTGACACAGCTAAGCTTTTCAAGTAGGGATTTGTGTGCGGCCGGACTATTACGGGGCGATGTCAAAAATATCTATCGCAGTTAGTATGATTGATGTTATTGATGTCATTTCTTTTGAAAATCCATACCAAGTAGCCAGCTTTGACAGCGCCTAGAACCAAAGCTGGGTAACGCAGATCATTTGGACCTAAGTAGGCCAATATCTCCCCGTTGCCAGGTCCCAAGGTTTGCGTTAGCCAGTGCGCAATACCATCGATGGTGTTTGCAAAGACTTTGTAGGTGATGGCTTTGTACCCATCATCGTAGGTCATAGGGTTGACAGGATATTCGGCGTAGATAGCATCAGGCTTGGTTTCAGCATAATGGTTAACCAGATTTGGGATAAGCTGATTGCGGGGATCAAAGGAGGTATCCTGAGTAGCCATATTGAAAGAGAAGACAATGATAAAACAATATAGCGACAGTGTGCCTCCATTTTAACGGGGGAGGTAGGATGTGCTGGCGGGACAAGAACAAAGAAAAGTCCGAAAGTGGAATACACTGCGGCTCATATACAGGGGTTAACCCATGCAGACCAATGTTATGGCAAGAATAGTTTCTATCAGGCTACATTGGTTTATGTACATTAGTTCAAAATGCATGAGAATAAAGAAAAGTGATTGCGTACGTTGAATTGTCCACAGTTTCCCAATTATACTTTCACAGTCTTGGCCGTAGACGACGTATCATCTCTGGACTGTGTCCATAGATATGGTCAATTTCCGAGCTCCCATGGCGTATCACCCGATTTATTTGAACCTTGTGGACCTGCGCGCAGACAGTATTGGTCAAGATTTGGCCATTCGGCTCAGGGTTCCGGGATGCGTTAGATAGTGGCATTAGTTATTTCCAGTCAAATGATCCGCATCTGTGGTGTAGGCTGTACTTAGGGGTTCAATTTACCCAAAACACATCATCTTGACCCGCGATCATACCCATCGGGCCTCGACTTCATATTGGCGGGAAGGACGAGAAGGGCGTGAAGGGCGAGAGGGGCGAGAGGAACGCAAGAACAAACATGCCTGACTCAAGTACACTTCAAGCCGAATAAGATAGTGAAATGGAAATCAAGAGACATGGCGATAAGGTATTTGGTTGAGACGCCCTGACACAAGCTGGGGCTGAGATGTGAACGAGCTTAGGTGTAGCGTTGTGGCACGGCAGAATGGGGAGAGTCAGCTGACTTAGCTCCGTTTGCATTTGTTTGTTCAAAAAGTAATAAATATTCAAATCTATGACCCAAATCTATGAATTGAAATGATGAATTTTGATTTGTAGCGAGAATTAGCAAGTTAAGATAAGAAATGAGAGCTTCGAGCTCTACATTGGTGGGCCAGTGGGTTTGTGGGTCGTGGGTCGTGGGTCGACCCGTGAGCGGGGAATACATCAATTTCAAGTTTAGGCCACTTTAGCTTCCTAAATTTCCCTCTTATATCTCGTCCTTCCCTGATCATGCTTTCATCATGAAATAATGTCTCTCAATCGAATCTCCTTCTTAGAAGGATGGGAGCGTAACTCTACTTTCCGCCGGGACGAATCAGACTACGAATCCGATGGTTATCAGGATCTACCAGAAAGTCCATCCTTGTCTTCTTCGTTCCCGTCAACGTATAGCAGACTCAATTTCAATCCTTACGCGGGACCCGGTTGGAATGAGACTGTCGACGATCGCGATGATCGTCCATCACTGCTCGGATCCCTGGGTCTGTCCCCCACGACGCGGGAGACTCCGCGCGTGGACCCGCTTCGGCCGGCAAGTCCTGCAGTGGCAGTGAAACAACCGGCCGGGGGGTCCGAGACAACCGGCGCGTTTGAAGTCAGTGTCGCGAAACGAATTGGTATGTTTATGCTCTGATTGTGTTCATTTTTAGGTGCTGATCGTCATTCAGTCCAGGTATGCATAGCTGTGGTGTACTGCTTTCTCGCTGCGGGTATTGCATTCGGCTTCGCGGCCTTGAAGCCGGTTCTCATTCGTGAGAAAGTGTATCGCGATTTCTGCTCAAGACAGGAGCTGGAGGATAATGTGGACGTGTGCGATGGACAGGAGATTCGGTAGGAACACCAACTCATTCGTGGAAATTCATACTAATAGGTCCAGGATGAATTTGATGTTCACCATTGCCGCGGTCGCGACCAACGTCTCCGCCCTACCTGTCGGAACCATCTTGGATGCATACGGTCCCCGCGTGAGTGGTATTATAGGCAGTTTCTTCCTAGCGATCGGAGCTATTATTTTTGCGTGTGCGGAACAACTGCCATTCGATGGATATACCCCAGGCTACCTGCTTCTCTCCCTGGGAGGACCATTCGTGTTCATTGCATCATTCCAGCTCTCGAATGCTTTTCCCAAACGCTCCGGTCTCATCTTGTCCATGTTGACCGGGGCCTTTGATGCATCCAGTGCACTATTCTTGTTCTTCCGGCTACTGAGTGAGCACACTGCGGGCTACGTCTCGGTCAAGAAATTCTTCTTGGCCTACCTCATCGTCCCGGTATTCATCATCGCGGTTCAACTCACCGTTATGCCTGCCACCTCTTACAAAACCACCGGCGAGCTAGTCCTCCACGCCGAGGTCCAGGTTATGGAAGAGATCAACGACCGAGTAGATGATACAATCCGCGATCGCAATGAAAGCGAGCGCCAACGGAACGACAGACGCATCCGCCGACAAAGCATTGTGCATCACATCCAAGATTTACTGGACGATACCGCTTCAATTACGTCCGGTATCGCCGATACCGTTTTCCACGACCCTCCCCAGGAACTACCTACCAACGGCAATGGTATCGATCACGCGCCAAAAGCTATAAACACACCCCCAGTAAACACGAGCGGCGTCTGGGGCGTCCTCCACGGCCAAACCGCCCTAGCTCAACTCCGCACACCATGGTTTGTCCTAATAACCGCATTCACAGTTCTAATGATGCTGCGCATAAACTACTTCGTCGCATCCCTCCGCACGCAATACAGCTACCTCCTCAACCCACCCCTCTCCCGAAAAATAAATACATTTTTCGACATCCTCCTCCCAGTCGGCGGCCTGCTCTCAATCCCATTTATCGGTACATTCCTCGATAACCTCCGCACCCGAACCGTCCTCTCCATTCTCGTGAGCACGGCGACGGTAATTGGGATCTTAGGCTGTATTCGCCATTCCATACCTGCTGCCGCAGGAAACATTATTCTTTTCGTGCTCTATCGACCATTCTATTATACCGCTGTATCGGATTACGCGGCTAAGGTCTTTGGCTTCCAGACGTTTGGAAAGGTTTATGGGCTTATCATTTGTCTTGCCGGGATGGGAAATTTTGCGCAGGCGGGTTTGGATGAGTTGACGCTGAGGCATTTTAAAGGTGATCCGGTGCCAGTTAATGTTGCCTTGACTGTCGGTGTAGCTGTTGTTGGGGCTGGGTTGGTGGGATTTGTTAGTTGGCAGACGAATGTACTGGCGAGAAAGGGACCGGTGGAAGTGGATTCAAGTGTTAGGGAGAGGCAGCCTCTTTTGGATGGGGAAGTGCGAACTTATGTGTGATGAGTATATAGGATGCATACGCTTGTGGATTATTTATGAGTTGGTATATATAGTAAGTGCTTATTTATGAGATAGGCAGTGTTGAAGATACTTTGTTTCATCCTAACATGGTCAATTACAAGGTCAAATAGCCAGAAGTAAACTTCTCAGGGTTGAACAGATCCCGGTTGTCATGAAAGAATTGAGACGACCGTCACTTCATTCCGCAGAGGGGGTATAGTAAATAGTGGAAATATATGGAGAATAAAAAATACATCGAAAGAGAGTAGGCAGAGAAATAATGGTTACCGAGTACGGAAAACGGGGCTCCCATCAATCTCGACAGGATTTTGGTCCAATTGAGGCTCCACTTCACGCCAGAGATCCCGACCAGCTCTGTCACTGGCACCCTCATGCCAAAGCATTCCATCCAACACAGGTCTAATCCCGGACCAAGATCGTATATCACTCCGACGCGCGACATAAGCCAGGCTAGAGACGAAGAATGAGCGGTCGGGCGATTCAAAGGCTGCAATGCCGCCTAGTGTTAAGGCCCAGATTAGAGGAGAAAGGGTGGTCTGGGATGTCCAGAGGCTAAAGGCCGTTGGATGGGTGATGGCGATGCGGAGTTGCTTCGCTAGGTCCTTGAGTGGACTATTCTGTGCAGGGATGGGGAAAATAACTCCCGCGCCAAAGATCAGGGCAGCTAGACGACAGGCTTCGTAGTTGCCGCTTTGGTTTTCATGAGTGAAGTAGAATGTGATGGCGTCGGAGGGGAGGAGGGTAAGAAGGGTATACTGGGTGAAATTCCGTTGGTCGGCAAGCAGTGATTGATCGAGATAGTCACCGCTAGAATTTGTGTGGCCCCTCTCGATTTTCTTAATGATATCGGTATATGCCCGGGCGGCTTGGAAGGCCTCAGCCATTTCGGAAGTGAATCCAATGACTTGTAATCGCCCGAAGCCACGCTCGATATCAGATGGTCCAAAGCCAAGCAATTCCTGCAGCGACTTCCCAACACGACTTGCGTCGAGGGGCCAGAATCCAAATATAGGCGGAACGCGCCAGATGGACGCGGCGAAAACTTCCGAACTGGTCGAGTCAGCGGAAACCCAATTATCCAAGGAGAGTTACTTACAAACAGAGTGTTGCGGCCAACCCTGGGAGTTTGATGTTTTTCAGGCCTCCTCGCATCTTAATGAGATCTACCAATCCATTGATGTGAGTAGGATTCGGAGACAGACAGCCATAAATATCCAGCCACTGCAACCACTGAAAAGGCGGGTCAAAGGGCGTTTTTCGGATTATGGCTTCGGTTGGGACTGCATGATGCGCCATGCAAACCACGCTCAACAAAACTGCATCGGTGAACGCACGTGATTCATCCCAAACAGCCTGGGTGATCAATGTGATAGATTGAGCCTCATACATTTCCAGGAGACGTTGTTGGTTTACGCTCCAGTAACTGGGAAGCCGCTCGTTTGCCAACATCACTCGCTGATGACATAGAGAGCCATACATAAACGCGGTGAAGAGGGTGGGGTCCGACCGAGAGAGCTCGAACCATGACATTTGGGGAGAGAACAACGCTAGAGTGCCGCCTTGGGATGAAAGGCCTCCCTTCCGTGTGGTGACCCCTGGCCACATGTAATCAAGGCCTGTAAAGTCAGTACGATCTTAATTTTTTATATTTTTTTTCATAGCAATAACGAACAGTATTTCGTGAGTTCATTCAACACGTCTGGTGACACGCCCACTTGATCGGGGTATGTCGCAAAGGGGTCTAGATGCCCAGAGACTGGTCGGTTTGGCCAAAGATTCTCATTAAACGGGGCCGACGTCGACGGAGGTAGAATAGCTACTGCACCATCGCTCTCTTCATAACACTCTCTCTTAGGAGCTATAGTCGTAGGTGCAGGTTTCCATGTGGACCCTATGTTTTCAGCAGAGGGCAAGGCATGGTCGCTCGCGGGGGCAGTCCGATAAAGCGGTGGGTGCGGAGACGGATGCGACACGAGAGTAACGAAGTGAGAGTTTAGGTCGGAAGGCCTCTGAGCTCGGATGGTTCGAAGATTGGCATTCGAGCGTCGTCTAGTTTGCTCAGAGATCCAGCGGCCAACATGGTTGCGTACAAAGCGCTGAAGTGTGATGCGCTCGTGCTCGGTGGTGGGTCTCGCGTTGACAAAGTGGATGCCACCCTTTCTCCGCGCGGGAGGAGTATGCTTCTTGGTAGTCATATCTCGTTCACTTTCGACATTCCCGAATGTCCCTTCACCGATGCATCGATTGTGAGATATGCGGGGGCTAAATTAACCGAAAATTTCCTTTGGTCAGTAGGGGGGTTTCGTGTGATGGACTCGGGGCAAGAGCGCGGGTGGGTTCACAAAAGATTAAAGTATTCCAGGGTTTCCATCTAAATGGATCGCCCGCTATACGGGATCTTGACTGGAGGAAGGGCCAAGGTTAAATAGATAAGTGACGACAAATGGGTAAAAGGCATGGAAATGAGAAATGAGAAATGAGAAAATGGAGAAAATTCGATCGATGGAAATGGGGGGAAATGACTAGGTGATCGCGATCTTCGTAAATATTATGTATTTTGGGTAATTTGATTTCCATAAATCCCATTCTACTAACTTGATTGGTGTATTCTATGTATATAACCGTATGTTGGGTAATTAATACTTGAATCCTTCCTAAGCTCCAAGCTTCTTCCCGTTATCCTCGTCTCGAGATGCCGCGTTTTCTTGCATGAAAATAGCGTTGCATTGTATGCAGGCGATCATCCTTTGACGTTTCTTCCGACTTTTATGCAGGAAAACGTGTCCGTGAGTAGAGAGAAGGTTACATGATTCAATACCTTTCCAACCGCTCGGCACAGATATACAAAGAAGCGCCAAACACTGGGAGGGGCCGCTGTTATCTGCAGCCCCATTTATATCCCAACCGACCCTTTCTTGGCTTTTTCTACTTGATATATCAAAAATACTTACGGAGTACAGCACAGCGGGTCCTGTAGGAAATTTCGCGGGATCGGTACTGCAGACTCAGCACACGAAATATGTACTCGATCGGCGATGAGCCTATATAGAGCCACTTATATTGCTTAATTGGCCCCTAATAGATGGTAATGTCGATCCACTAGTCTTGTCAACCATACACCGAATATTATACCAATTGAGTCTAGCTGCATGGCATACAGTAGGCAACCGCTGACTGCAGAAAATTAACAGGGGTTATGAAAATTCCGAAGATACAAAACGAGGAAAGAAAGAGAACACCCCGCTGCCATTCATGCAGAGTTCTATCAACAAGTCCAGACGCTGTTGGGTCTCTGTTGGTTCGATGCAGGGGGTTACTGCAGCTGCACAAGTGACAAGTGACACGTAATGCCCCGCCTAGGCACTTTTGGGCTGCGCAGGGTTGCACAGCAGTTGTCGCGTGATTGAAGCCTTGCAATAATGTTGATTTATGGTAATTCATTTACTATGACGCATTGCTTATATGTCAAAACCGAGACCAGATTGGTTTGGAGCATGATAGATAACATGAAACGAAACGGCATTAATAATCTAGCTTAGTCAATCTCGAGCAGGCTGTATTTGGCACTCTCTCCAGTGTGTGGGTCGATGTACTGCTCCAGTGCATTCTCCACAACAGCCATGTACCCGAGAACCTGCTCCTCTTGCCATCGGCGACCGACGATCTGCACAGCCGTAGGCAGACCAGCCATCTTGGCTGAATCATAGTGCTTCCAGGCCCCGCGTGCTACGGCATGGTTGCTACCCAGGCCCTGCAGAACCTTCTGGTACGGAGCCACCAGGGCATCACGAACAGCATCAACATGGCCCACAGGTAAGACACCCGCCGTGTAATCCAGTAAATTCCAGAGGAACGTATAACCACACGAAGACATGGCGTCATACATGGCCTTGTGCGGCAAGGCCGGCGTGGCATTCACAGGGCACAAGATGAAATCAAACTGCTGAGGTTCGGCGTTCCACCACTTATGCCAGGTAGCCCGGAAGGCCTCGCGTTGCGCGACCAACGGCCATACCTGTGCGGAGGACTTGGGACCAAAGTTTCTGATCAACGTAGCGAGAATTCGGTCACGTTTGATGTATCGCACGTAGAGGTAGTAAAGGTAGCGCAAGGGACGAGGCAGGTGTGCGACACGGGTCAGCTGGTAAGCGCCGGGATCGGACGGCTCAAAGCTGCGGAAAGGAACGTTAAAATGATGACAGCCGTCAGAGTTCAATAGCTGCGAAGCCAGGTCAAGGCCAGCAAATGGATCGGCTCCATCGGGGGTCGTGATCTCAGTCACTATGTGGCCGGCTTGAGTCAAGGCGGCGACAGTGGTAGAAACGGCACGTTCAATAGCGGGAGTGGGTGGAACCACACCATCGTTGCTCATCAACCCAATCCGAAGAGGTTTACTCTTCGCATCGGTCTCAAGCTCATCCCGCCATGCAATAGGGTGGACAGTATTGTCATACTTCCACGGTTGCATGCCAACCATGGCACGAGTGAAATAGGTCAAATCATTCAAGGTACGAGCCATTGGGCTAAAGACACTAGGGATGCCCTCTTGGCCAGCCATACTTGTGCTCACACCAGCCTTAGGCCAACGGCCTGTGCTGCAGCGGAGCGAATATATTCCACTCCATGCAGCTGGTACACGCACTGATCCAGCGACATCTGAACCAATACCGATGCGACCACCCTGTGCTAACAGGGCACCTTCACCACCGGTTGAACCACCAGGCGAATACCCCAATCCATGGGGGTTGAGGCAGGGACCCCAAAGTCCGTTATCAGATTCGAAGGAGAGAAGGGTGATAGGCAAGGCGGTCTTGGCGTAGGGAACGGCTCCAGCGTCTTTGAGCAACTTGGTCATCGGTCCATCTTCGGTGAAAGGCTTCCCTGCTAACGCTGAATAGCCGAGCGTGGTATCAAAGCCCTTGATCTGGACAGAATCCTTAAGAGATATAGGAATTCCCGCCAAGGGTCCCTTGAGATTCACTTCTGATTCGAGCCAAGACTCTGCTTCTGGGAGTAAGAGTTCGGTGATACAGTTGGTGCGCTTCTGGGCCCTGACAGCGACCTTTCCGTAGGTGCGGAGAACGGTAAGGGCCGGTGTAGTAGAGCTTTGAATATCCTGGACTAGTTCTTCAATAGGTTGGTCGATGATCTTCTTATCAGATGCTGTAATCTGGAGGTGGTACGGATGAGGCAGGGAAGCGAAACGAAGGTCTCGTTCCGCCTGCTTTTGGTTCCTGGGCAATCAAAAGTTAGGCATGGACTGTACGGACGCGGAAGTTTGAGAGTAACTGCTTACCGTATGCGACGGTACTCAAAATAATCGAATGGAGGCAGCATATTGGCGTAGCGGTGTACAAAGAAGATTGGCAAGACAGCGGCCTTTTATCCGAAGCTCCTGCGGGGAAGGACCCAGTGTGGAGATCGTCTTATCGGATAAGCCCAGATAAGGAGCAGCCTCGGTTGGAGTCGGCGGTGTTAAGTCCGCCCAGGGATAGATAGACATAGATTGCATTTTAACAAGACAGAATCCCTACTCTGCCTGGATTGAAATGCCTTGATTCTA
Source organism: Penicillium lividum (assembly GCA_028828245.1). NCBI lineage: Eukaryota > Fungi > Ascomycota > Eurotiomycetes > Eurotiales > Aspergillaceae > Penicillium > Penicillium lividum. Next base: position 348,576 of record JAQJAG010000005.1, read on the forward strand.
CCGCATTGACCTATTGCACAAATGGCATGTGGATGGTTCGCATAAATCTATCACTGACTAGACTGGTTCTGGTAGGTCCATGCGTCGAGCGATAACCAGATAGGACATTCAAGGAAGACGAGTCATTAATCCAATATCTATATTCTACTATATAATAAACTATCTACTAAATCATGCGCAACATCAAGCCGCCCTGGAGGTGCGGGGGGTATATCTCCAGTGTCCCGGCCGCAAATCAATCAACGCCAAGGAACTAATCTAGCCCCAAATGCAATCGAACCAATGCATCACTCTCATATCGGATATTATCGGGGTCGACTCATGGCTCAATACTTTGAAGCCAGTGGTGCTTGCTGAGCCACCACACTATCACACCGCCAGTGACAACAAGGATGATGCAGAAGAAAAGAATGAAGCCCCAAATCAGGGACTTTTTGCTTTTCCGCCGTTCGCGTTCAAGCCATGAATCTTGTGGTCTGGAAGTGTGGTTAGCTATTGTTACTAGACTAGATATGAGGAGGACTTACTTTTCGGTGACCGGAGTTTCAATCTCAGGTATGCCCTTTGCTACTGCGTCCAGGTGGACCGCTGTTGAGAAGCGCTTCCAGAAGTATGGATCGCGGACGAGTGCCATTGTTTGCTGATGTGGAAGTAGAAGTTCGATCAAGCTGGGTGGCACAGTGCGCCCTTGCTTCGGTTGTTGACAACAAGTGATGAACGTGGCGTCGAGGCTGAAGACGGTGTGAAAGTGTTTGAGAGATGTAGGATAGAGAAGTCTGTGAGTGGTGCAGATAGACAGTGGGAGCCGGCAGGAGGAGTCAGGAAAGAGCAAAACCGGCGGCAACACTGCACTTAACATCTAAACAATAGGGAGGTAGGGTCAGATGCCACGCTATGGATCTAGCCAGTTAAATGAACAAGGCAGCCTATCCGAGAAATGCTACAGATCTCCAGGTACATGCTATAACCAATAATTGATGGGTTTGCTACCATGGAAACAAAATAGCCGTTATGGTATGGCGATCGGGAATGAAGGGATAGAGGTTTGGTGGATAGAGTTGAGCCAATCCTAAGCGTTCGATGACTGGAATGTCAGCCACTCGATTGGTATTTCCTTTCCACTTGTATGAAGACATAATTTGCAGGACTATTTATGACTATTAACTGGATCACAGATCTAGATCGTTGCCGGGGTACGAAGTAAGAAGATGCGGAGGAAGAAAGCCGAGTGCAAAAAACCAAAGTCATATGTAAAAGGAACGGCAATCCGAGAAGAATGGAAAGGGAAAAGGGAAACAAATGCCTCATTACGTCCAAGGAACGAATATCCCCACGAGAAAGAAGGTCACTGATGTATAGCATTGATGCCTGAGGCCAAATATGAACAGATTAGTAAGCTCCGCGTATGTTGATGACAGTCCTTCGATGCATGTGTTGTATGTAGTATGGTTGTCTAGGGTCCTATCTGGGCTAGTAGCTCACAATGATTAGTTGACCAACTAGTTAGATACCTAGCTGTGAAATCGTGTCTCTTCTTTCGCAATCATCCCCCTCCACCTCTGAATTTGGCTTGTGGGAGAGTGAAAAACACACAGAGCCTATGGACGTAGATCTGAGCTCCTTTCAGAAGGAAGAACCAATTTCCAAGATTAGCGACAGAAGGTAGTTTCCGAAGAGCAATATGACGCATATGTAGCCACAAGCGGCGAGGACTATCTGGCAGCATGTTCACTGTTTTACCCTGCTTTGAGTGTCCAGGTGGTAAGGAGTCTTGATCTTGATGTGCATAGTCATCCCCTCACTGTACTTGATCAGGTATGTCTCCAAGCACTACTAGAGAATCGGATGTTTATCCGAGAACCTTTCTCCTGCTTATGGAGCTGGTTGACGCAAAATAAGAAAAAGACAAAAAGAAATGAAATGCGCTCCCACGCCGGGAATTGAACCCGGGCCGGCCCGGTGAAAGCGGGCAATCCTAACCACTAGACCACATGGGACTTGTTATGTAATGGGTGGAAATTTTCGATTTACAATCGACGGTTACTCGAATTCTAATATAGCTGATGAGGGTGAGACAGCCTACCTCATTAAGCCAGCCATCCTAAGGCGCCATAAATTAAGCTCTAATACCTAGGCAGAAGTGTACTTCCTATGTACCAGGTTATTGGTTTTAGTCTGACTTGGCAATCACTGAAGTCTAATCGTCTTCTACAGTATTCGGCGAAAATTCCTCTTCCCGACCGACATCTGGATATTTTTCACTCTCAAGTGCTTAAGATCAACCATCATATAAATGTTATTCGGAGCGCAGTTGTGGTAGATTTCCAATTGATGTTCAGCTCCCAGTTTGATGTCTAGCTTATTGATGTTCCTGAGGTTGGTGCACGGTTAAGAAAAAATTCAAAATGTTGAATAGTTATGCAGCAGTCAGTTCATGAGATATATATACCCCTGGTGGAGCATATGTATGTACAGTATGTCTTCTCTGGATTCAACATTTACTCATTGCAACTTACTCCGAGCAAGGCCCAGCCTTGAAAAATCACAGCCGTAGAATTATAAAATCCAAATAAGAACACTGAGCTGGTTTACTGTATATAAATCGAGCGCCATCTGGGCAGGGCTATGAGCTTGCAAGGTTCGCCACTCGGCAAGATAAAACTTTACCGATCCCCGAACATCCCGGATGCTCAACAACCTTTGAGTCCATGAGCGTAGGATTTCGCTCGTTCTCAAATCTCTATCTTGGCATCTGAGAATTCGGCAAAATGGGAACTTCTAGCAAAGGGAGTGAATCGGCGATCAAGCGACAGAAGAAAAAGTCTATCGCGTAAGTTGCATCAGCTCCACCAATTGATGCGAGATCGACATGCTAATATTTGCAGATGCCGGCGATGTCATTCCCATAAGATTAAATGCTCTGGTGGACAGCCTTGTGTTAAATGTCGGCAAGCAGGCTGTCCTGCCGCGTGCATTTACGTAAACCGCGATCGGCAGGTCAGAGTACATGAAAGGTATCGACATAGGCTACTCGGTCTAAATATCCGCTAATATATCCCAGCTATCTCGAACAACTTGCAGCAGAGAATGAGCGCCTACGAGAACAAGTTTCACAGTCACCAGGATTTGGGACACCCGATGTGCAAGGCATCCAAGGTAGTAATATTGATTTTTCGCCATGCTTGAACAATTGCTCAATATTTGTTAGACGTTGCACCCGACCCCGACATTCACGTTCATAACCCCATGTTGGGAAAACTGGCTTGGTTCCAACCATACGACCCATCGGCCCCACCAATTCACGTTGCCGAAGCAGCATGTACAGCGTTCGCTACCCGACTCCGTCAAGTTCTCACCAAGGATAGCAACACATCGCATATGACCCGAACTCAATACACGTCCGAAACAAGTTTAATGAGATTGAGAAACCCGGCACTTCAATGGCCTAGTCTGGCTCAAGCTCGTCTCCTCATCCAAGTCGTCTTTAACCAAGTGAGCAGGGTCTATCACTTGGTGCTGCGTAAATCCACGATGGATGAACTGGAAGACGCCTACCGAAAAAGCAATTTCAATGATCCAATCTTGACTTGCAAATACTTTGCTTTATTTGCCCTGGGAGAGGTCTACTCAGTGCGATCGAATTCAAACCTTGATTGTGGTGTGCCTGGAGCTTCGTTCTATGTAAATGCGATGATGTTGATTCCCATTTTACCGGAACGACCAAGCCTTGCTCACATCGAGTCTCTTCTGCTGTTGGTAAGTTTGCGAATTCGATAAATGCTAGCAAAAACTGACTTTGCAGTCATTATACTCCTACTTCCTGAATAGGCGACACTCGGCGTTTTTCTTGATTGGTAGTGCTATGCGCGTGGCTTTAACTCTTGGACTCCACCACAACATCCCCGAATACCAGTGTCCTGACCCAGTAGATCGACAACATCGCATTCGACTGTGGTGGGCAATTTACGTCTATGATCGCATTTATAGTTCCAAAGCGGGCTGGCCAAATCAACTTTCCGACAGTGACATTGATGTGGAGATGCCATCGACCGTCCCAGGTGGTGTCCATGATGAACAATTCTCAGACACGGAGTTTCTGGTTGCTAGCATCGAGCTCGCGGGAATCACAGGCCAGGTGACAGACAAAGTATACAGTCGCAAGAAGCAGCCAGATTCGTTTCTGCAACGAGAACAGAAGCTGTTAATAGCCCTCAAACAATGGTCCCAGGCTTTACCGCCACATATTCGACTGAGCCGGGATGGGCCACTTCCTAAGAACGTGATTTCTTTACATCTTCAGTTTAATCAGGTGAGTTTGATTTAAAACGTGATCCTCGCCATGCGGGTTAAAACTGACATGACTAAGTGTATCATCTTGGCCACGCGACCGATCCTACTTTATACTCTCATCCAATCGAGAGACGGTCATGACAAAAGTCCCGCCCCATCCAACGCCCAAACTCTCAGGACTCTGGGTGACGCATGCATCCATGCTGCAAGGAACAATCACTCGCTAATCGTAGATGAGTGGGCTAATGGAACCCTGCCGATATTTGGATACTTCTATGCGCATTACATATTTTCATGTGCGCTTATCATGGTGGTATCCAGCCAAATCTACAGCGACCATCGTAACGATTTTTCCTTGTTTGAGACAGCCTACGAAATTCTGCACGCCATGAGCGACCATGGGAATTTAGCCGCCGCAGAGTTCTATGATAATCTAGAATGTGTGCGAAAATGCCTTGAGAAGAATGGAAGTCGCTCTATACCCACCGACAATGACTTTATTCCCGACCTAGTCTCACGCTCGGACCTATCAGGCCACCACGCCCTGCCCGACATGGAGAATCTGACTGAGATGGACTTTTTAGGCGCCAGTATGGAAGAGTTTTTGGCACAGCCTGATGTCGATTTTGGACCTCTGGATGCATCGGGGTTGCCGGTCAATGTGGCTGATGCAATGTGGCCAACATTCTCCTTATGGACAGCATAAAGAAAGAAGCAAGCCTTTTTACTCACTTGACCTGAGGATGGTACCTGATCTCCTGTTAGGCGGAAACATATGATGACAGCAGCTGAGGGGATCATGTGATGCCACATTTATTATTTATTCAATTTGTGATAGACATCGTAATTGACGTCAATGTCGAATCTTCATTTGTTTACTCCTTATACTTCTTAACTTCTTGACTTCTCTTTACTTCCCCCGCAGTGGGTCCACATGTTTGTGCCTGACCGCCCTGACTCGACCTCTGACCCTGGTGATGAACACGCGTTGGTCGCAATCTCTTTGCCTGTCGATGAAATGTCTTCCTGGGGGACTTTGATTAATCCTGACAAAAGTCCTGCGCCATTGCTGGAACAGTTATGTCTAGGGATCGCGCAGTTGATGGTGAGCACAACGTCATTAGCCCCGGACAATAACTAACAAGACTCAGTCCTCCTTTGATTCAAGTGGCACAACTGATCTCACTCCCGATCGAATCGCAACATTTTACCGCAAAGTGGGCGGAAATTATGACCCTTTGTTTCTGGATACCAAGTCCACGGCGTTATCCTTTATTTATCAGTCGCTCGGCTGCTTCCATAGCCTCCAGCCTTCCAACAATCCATACGAACCACCCTCCGTTCCGTCATTACTGCCAGCTGGGTTTGTGAGATGGCAGACAATTCAGTTATTGATGGAACCGGACGAGCACTGGCAGTACCTACAAAATGCTGTTAGTATGTGGGATATCGTTGACGCGAAGGGGGAGGTATTCCCAAAGGAAATACCAAGGAATGCTTTCCCCTCTGAACCAGATCCAGAGATGCTGCAGTGGCATGAAGGAGTTAGCCGAAGACTAGAGTACGACTACATGAAGCGCAGGACGCAGCGCGCTTCGCCGCCCGACTTTGCGGGCTATCACTATCGTTTCAGCGGCAAGGATCCACTGCCGGATGAAGAGGAGTACTTCTCGCCTCCACCAAAACAGTCCACACAACGACATCATAGCTATTATGAGCCAGATCGATCCGGTCGGCGTCACCATCATCGTCGTCTCAGCGCCGAGTATCCTGCATTCACTGCCCGCAGGCCTGAACCAGCTTTCGTACCACGGCCAGATGGCGGCCGGTCCGGCGTCACCTCCCCTCGAGGTCCGTCGCCCTCTCCACGGATGGAGCATCCTCACCATCGCACTAGAGGTCATGAACAATCAGCGTGGCATGGCCACTCATTTACGTCGGAAATGGATGAGCCGCCAGAACCAGAACACGTCTCTGATGATACGATTCCCGAGGAAGAACCTGAACCGGAGCCTGAACCTCAACCCAGACATCGGTCCCGTCGTAATCTATCCCCGCCGCGCTCACGTACGCGCCGTCACTCACATGAAGCATATGCACGCAAACCAGCCCGCGACCTCTCACCCGCCGCACCACGAAGAAGCAGTAGATATGACGAAACTCCCATACCCAGAACAAGAAAGTCCAATTCAGCAGGAACGCCCAAATCATACCGTCACAGCGATCGTTCTCAATCCCGTTCCTCTGGTGTCAAATTCAAAGAGTTCATATTCGACGTCCCTCCTCCAGCCCCAGCGCCCGCTCCAGACCCAGCAATGTACATGCCCCAACGACCAGTCCCCCGCCACCGATACAATTTAGACCCGTATGCCGAAGATCCCAGACGAGGTAGCCATAGCGGCGGCAGTACAGGAGGTAGCCGTCCCGGAAGCGGAGGAAGCAGTTCCGAACGACCACGTTCATACAGTCATGCTGGCTTTGCCTCTCGGACATCTCGATGGACAAGTCCCTCTCGAGGATCGGCTAAGAGGTATATGCCAACTAGTCTTGCTGAAGATGCGCAATATATCTCCTCGCGGAGGAATCCGCTATATAAATGATGATTTATGCTGATACGTTATGAACTTATGACATTTTGAGCTTCTCATTTGCGGCACTTTTCAGTTGCATTTCACATCTCAGCTGCATTTTTTTGACTTTTCACGACAGATCACATTTACTACTCATGATTTACGACTCATATGGTGTTGGGGGATCTTTATCTTGATAAGCGTTTTTATTCGTTAGTTTCTTAGGCATACACGGGACTTTGAAATAACTTATTTTATCTCGACTTCGAATGCTATGACTATCTAAATGGAGAAGACTAGCTGAATGGTTAATCTATGGAAATTCCCACCTGTAGTTTTCCTTCCTCGGCTACCTTTTGACTGATAATAATATGCATTATCATCCTAGTACATGCAACACTATTCTGAGAAATTAGAAAGGAAAAGGATAAAAGTGAGAGGAGGTTGAAGGGATAAAAAGAGAAAAGAGAAAAGAGAAAAGAGAAAAGAGAGAGAGGGAGTTACGACGTTTGGATTTTGGGAAAGGAACGTGAGGTGACTACAAACACCATCACTCTGTCCAGCTTCCAACCTTTTCTTTTCTGGTGCCTTTTTCGTCTGATTTGGCAAACATCATGCTAGACGATCGCGGCTTTCTTTCAAGAATCAGCTTACTTTCTCTGGCACGTCAAAATGTGATGATTTTACCCAATCCTTTACCTTGGTTGCTTCAAGAGGAAACGGTATATTAGATGTTCACCTTACTTATCTCATCATCTTGATTCCACTGATCACAAGAGTTATTTCCTAGTTCAAATAATGATTCATGGTCTATGTGCCTTCCTTTTGATCTACCTTGGCACTCTTAGCACGCTTGACTGGTTAGATTACACTGCGACCATAATTCTCGAATCGCAAAAGCTTTGCGTGACACAGCGGACACTTCTCTGTGAATCACTAGGAGACCATCCCTTTCAAGTCCCATCCAGGAAGATATCAACTAGCTAGCTAGATCGTACTCTATCAGCGTGATATTTGCGTATAAAATCATCTATTGGTATTTGGTCTCTGCGAATTCGACCTAGGTGGTCCTTTGGTTTGATTTCATGAATTCCTCTATGTACGTAGCTGTAGTTGGCTCCGTTGAGCTTGGTGGTATTCAGCTGAAGGTTTGAGTACCTAGAGCTCTCAACGTCATTTGATCGAGTAAGAGGTATTGAGATACTCAACCCCATCGACGCAATATTCACGAGGCCGATACCCACGGATTCCAAAGAATTTGTCCAATGCCTGGACCTTGAGCACTTTATCAGATGCTGTTTTGGGTACTTCCTCTCCGGCTTTCAAGATGTATAGAAGTGCAGGTAGTTTATAACGGTCCAAGCCTGTAGAAAGGTCATCGTGGATTCTTTGCAGATTGATATCTGAGTTTCCACAGTTGAGACGGACAAGTGCTGCAGGAAGTCCTCTGGTCTCGTGGTCAAGAACAGGGAGAACGTGCGCCTCAGATATGTAAGAAAGGCGCATGAGGTGTTCTTCTAGTTCTAAAACAGAGATCTTGCGGTCAAGAAAGTTGATCCCTGGGTAATATCCAATTAGCTTTTTCAAGACGCCCCCTAGAGATTTCCAAGGGTGAGCAGGAGGAGGGGGCTCGTACAGTCAGAGTCTACTCTCCCTTCAAAGAAATAAAAACCCCCGTCGCGTCGAACGAGATCGCCTGTTTTGTAGAATCCATCTTCATCGAATACCTTCTTTGTTGCTGTTTCATCATTGAGGTAACTGTCAAATATCAGCATATGTGAGACAAATATCCACGAGAGAGCCCTACTGTGTGAACATTCGAGAAGACTTGACAAGCAATTCTCCCTCATCTCCGTTTGATAGCTTGATCTCTACCCCAGGAACAGGCATACCAATGCACCTCTGGACAGGTCAGTAAATTAAACCGTAGTGACAGATGCTATATTCCAGGCATAACTCACATCAACATATTGCGCATCAACAGCAGACGCTAGTGCCATTCCACCAAGTTCACTCGACCCATAAACGTTCCTAATCTTCATCCCCGTGAGTTCGATCCAGAACTGGGCCGTGTCCGGGTTCATAGCTGAGCCGCTAATCGTGGCATTCCGGATCTTTTCCACCCCGGATATATATGCCTCGCGCTGGTCAGCAGGAAGCCCACAGATGCTTACTCGATAGTAGTCCTCTAGGCTTTTGAACATCGAAGAGGAAAGAGACACATCTGTGACAGTACCCAGCTTGAAGATGTCCCAAAACGTAGCTGTGTCGAATGAGCGTCGTGGCCAATGAATCTTCGTGCCACGCAGGACCCGTGCAAGGAGCCCTGATGCGCCACCCATCCAGTGAACAGGGCGGAAAGCCAGAAACTGACGGTCAGAGTCTGCGTTGCCGGAGTAGAAGAAAGTCTGGCGAGGAACAACAACACATTTGGGACGGCCGGTGCTGCTCCCGGAGGTCTGACTGACCAAGCATGGTTGGAGCGGATCGATCGACAGGTTGTCATCAATTTCGAAATCGGAATCGGACGCGAATCCGCATCCTGAATTCCGTTCAATCTGGATTGTCTTGATGTTACTTGCATGTTCTTTGATAACAGCAACCTGTTGAATGGTGTTGGGCTCATTCAGAATATATGTCACATTAGCCGTGGTCAAGAGTCTGAGAGTCTCTTCGGGAGCGGCCTTAGTTGCTACGTAAAGTATAATATGTAAACAAAGAGGTCAGTCACAGCCCTCAGTGCTCGTTCACTTTGGGCCCTTCAAGCAGTTGAGAGCTGGACTCACGCAGTGGTACACAAGTTCCTCCCAGCGCGGCTATCGCAAAGAATGCCACCAGAAAGTGATATCCGCTTAGTGAGATGGTCGCGATGCAACCAGTGTCAGGTCGCAACAAACCTCTGGCATCGTACCAGTCAGCGGGAAGCTCTGTGCGCAGTGTTTCGCGCAGACGGCTAATATCATTGAGTAGGTCGGTGGGGCCTGCGTCAATGCCATAATCGTCATGAATTAAGACTCCCTGCACCGACCGCCTTAGCCGGAGCAAATTGACGAAAATAGGATCGTTTGGAAATTTGTTCATGTCGAACCGTAAGAGATCTGAGCTATGAATGTGGATAGTAAGGGTTGGCTGTTTCCAAGGTTATTTATTATACAGCTTTTTTTGGGATATGTTCTGCAAATCAATGGCAGCGGGTATATAAAGCCCCTCGGGCCTACATATAGGGTAAAGCAGGTACGTAATATCCACTCCTACAGATAGGAATAGAAGTAATTGAATAATTTACAAGTAATTTTCAGACTATATATTACACGTAATAGGAATACCAGGTCCAAAGTGGCTTAGATCAAGTGTCGATCTTTTGCAAGATGCCCCACTGTTCCCACGAGGAGTTCAGGGGTTCCTCCTGCTTATTCCGTACCAAGATTTGCCGATCGATCGATTTGCATATAATACGGTCATTTAGGTATGCCCAGAAGTTCCAGCCTGCATAGAACTTGCGTATCTCAGGAGAGTGATCTAGTCTGCAACTAAATTCCGAGCTGCGCGATCGGGTTCGTGACGGCTGAACATCCTAACACGTGTAGTCGAACCCCACCTCGCACGGTCTTGTTCGGCGAATGAGTTCGGCAATCGCGATAATGAAAGATCGGTGAAGAAAGATCGGCTATCCTTGGCATTCTCATTCCAAGCCACAACGCCAATCAAAGTTGCTAGGTATTGACTATGTAATAAGTGGACCTTTCCGTACGAAGTAGGTATCTTATATCACTTCGCAGGAGTATTTGGGTTCAAACTGCGCTGTAAGTAGACTGGGCGACGGACGGAAATTCTAAAGCTTAAAAACATCTGCAGCTCATCCTCGTCCAAGCAGATTTCAAAAAAATCCTGCACTGGATACACACAAAAGAATGGGAGTTGCTTGGCAAGAAACTCCCTGCACTGGCCAAGCAGTTGGAGAGCAGCGGAACGGATTTCGTCATTGTTTGCAACACGGTCCACAACGCTTTGGCAGTCATTGAGGACAAACTAGACCTACCGATACACGTAGTTTATTGTTATTAGATGATTGATCAGCATCGCATCGCCCCCAAGCCCCAAGCCACTGGACCATCCTTAGTAGCCGTGTTGCAAAACTGAACGTCATCAGGGAGTCCCTTCAGCACGCCCTCAACTGGCTGCGGGAAAAATTTAGTTGCAATATCCCTCGGCGCCGGTTTGCCCGCTTGTGATCTGGGTATGTCTTCACCATCAGTCAAAATCCGGAGAAGTGTTGGAAGTTTGAAATCAGGCAAAGACGACGAAAGCTGTGCCCTCAATGTCTGTAGCGACAAACTCGATGCAGCCGTGTTATTGGTGAGATGATCCCTGCGGAGACGAACGACTGCAGCCACCTGCGATCCTCCAGCAAAAACGTCCAGGATAGGAACAACGTAGGCTTCGGAGATGCAAGGGAGGGCTAGAAGGCTTTCCTCCACCTCAATGATGGGGACCCTTAGACCACGGTAGCGGATGACTTCAGCACGGTTAGCAAAGAAGTGTTGGCGGTTTTTTTTCACACGAACTCACAGTCTGGCTTTACTCGTCCCTCAATGATAATACGACCATCTGCCGCCCGTCTGCCAAGGTCGCCTGTTCGGAAAAATCCAGCATCGTCAATCTTGGTATTGGTCGCCTCTGGAGTATCCAGGTACCTAGAGGAAGCCTCTATTAACCACCGCCTCTTTCACTGTAAATTGAAGATACTAGTACTTACATAGTAAATTGAGTAGGGGTCTTGATCAGCAGCTCGCCTACATCAGATTGATCATCTCCCAACTTGAATTCGACCCCTGGAAGCGGTCTTCCAAGATAATGTGACTATGTTATGATGTATTAGCAGCATAATGGGTTGGACTCTTACTTGCTAGTCGACCTACCTCGATGGTATCTTCCTCATCAATACAACAACTGAATGAAGCCATACCAAACTCACTTGCCCCATATTCGACCTCAACCCTCACATCTGGAAGTAGATTCTTCCAAGATCTCTTAATAGAGCTCGGAACCAGCCCACCCGCATACTTCACCCCGCGCAGCCTATGAGCCGCGTCTACATACGGCCTCCTCTCATGGTCAGGCAGCAAGTCTATCTTCTCTTCCCAAAGCTTTATCATGTTACTGAAGAGACTGGGAAGAAAAGACGCACGGGTGATATCTCCCCTGCTTATACGGTTCCAAACCGTATCCGCGTTCGACTTGTAATCAATGAGCTCAACACGCACACCTCTCAGCAGCACACCAATCAGTTCTCGAAATCCGCCAACCCAGAAAAATGCGCGGTTCGAGAGAAAGACGTCCTCCGCGTCGTAATCCGGCTCCGGTTGTGCGTTGAAAATTCTGCGCGAGTGCACCACGACCTTGGGAGTGCCTGTAGTCCCGGACGTTAACAGATAGAGAGCAGGACGATCAGGAGAAATCGCTGCCGGGTCAACAGTGGCAAAGCTAAGGGTCTGCTGCAAAGTCAAGCTCGGATCCATTGTGATCGGGATCTGTGGGAGCGCCTCATGCTCCGGATTATCCGACTGTGCGTTGACGATGCTCTGTGCCAGCTCCGAGACGGCTGGATCAGGATCATATACAATCGCGATTGCTTTGCATTTTTGCAAGAAATAGAGTGCCTCCTCGGCAAGATAACCCGGGCCTATTCCTTAAGTTCAGCATAACATATCAGTTGTAATGACGGTAAGGACCAGCTCACTCAACGGTAAGATGATGCCTCCCAGGGCAAAAATAGCGATACAAGCCACGAGAAATCTATACCCGCTGCGTGCGATAACAGCAACACAGGTTCCGTTGTTTAACGTCCCAGTGACATCCAGCAAACCAGGTGGGAGTCGGCACCGAAGTGATTGGCGTAGATTATCCACGTCCTGTAGAAGTTGACGGTAGCTGACCTGTGCTGAAATGGTATCATCGTTGATGATAATAGAATTCCCGCGTTGCTTAGCTCTAGCAAGCAATTTGGTGAAAAATGGGTCGCTTGGGAAATTGATTCGGGTGCCTGTCTTGTTACTGGCTTCCACATTTACCACGTTCACCACAGAATCTGCGTATAGTCCTGGCATTTTGTGAGCAAATATTTATCCTCTAAATGTTGCTGGACAGGATGATCGCTGCTAGTAAGAAGGGTATTTGTGTCTATCCACAAATATTCATAAGTGGTAGGTATTATAATACGAAGCAGGCCATTTCCAAGCTTCCATCCTAAAGTAATTTAACACTTGTAGACTCATTCATTAGCTCTGATCGCGCAGCTCGGAATTTAGTTGCAGACTAACCGTGATCCACCGTGACAGTACCACTAGCGAGATCTTGCATACAGAATACGGTACCTGCACGAATCTTCCTGAAACTCATATTGAGGCATTTTTACATCTTTGTATTTTTATCCTGTGTTCACTCTGTACAGGTCATCACGATAGGTGAAGCTGCATTTCGTGACCACTAGCCCCACGAAACCAACTACATATAATACACAATATCCTTCCAATTGACAGATGAAGGTTGATATCACATGATTTTTGTTTATTTTGAAATTTTCCTGTTTTTCCCGGAATTCGCTTATAGAATCAGGTTTTGCTCTGTGCGCCCCACTCTTTCAGCTCTGTGTAGATCACTCTCCTGAGATACGCAAGTTCTATGCAGGCCGGAACTTCTGGGCATACCTAAATGACCGTATTATATGCTAATCGATCGATCGGCAAATCTTGGTACGGAGTACATCAGTACCACTAGCGGCAAAACAACATCAAATTAACTTCAGCTACTCCGTAAAATTCATTTTTTTAGATAAAAAGATCCACTCTGGACTATTTTGGGTTAGCATTATACGAAGGCGATAGGATTAAATACAATAGTATGTTTCAAGTGCCAGCACTGGTGGAGAGTTTGTCAGTCTGTATTCCGATGAGCTTTACAAATACATGTATTTTAGTGCGGAGTGACATACTAATCTAGGCCTTGGCAGACTCCATGAAAGGGATATGGGAGAAACATTGTAATTTTAAGCCTGCACATGTGGTACATCTCTTCTGCATAAGGACGGTATTCACCTGGAAATTTCCTACGTCTTAGATCACTTGGTCTGAGCACGTTGTATCAAGTTTGACCTACTACGTACACGGCCTCCAGATTTCAGACACGAAAAAACTATAATTGTTTGATGAAAATATAAAGAACGCGTTAATTCCCGGCCTAGGCATCAGAGATCATTGCGGAACCTTGTAAGCCGACTTCATCATGACTGTTTCTATGACTGCGCCCGCTATGTCTCCGCCAAAGATGCTTCCATTAGGCACAAGTCAACCCCCCGACGACAAATATGTATGTCTAGCCCATATTTTCCCCCCTTCGATATTCATATCATCCATACTAATGGCATAGATAATCAGGCAGTTAGCGTGTCCTTACCAACATGGGACTCGGTTCCTGGCCGACCCCGTGGTTACAAGTGGGTGGTTGAGAAACTACAGGCAAATTATCCAAGGTAAGTGAATGTACGTATCACTTAACAGAGCTCTGAGTCCTGACTAACTGACTCAGGTTCGGCGCCAGCAGCCTCGTGCAACAGCTAGCCAGCGCTGTCCTGGCGCGGTGTGCAATCCCAGCAGAACAGATGCATTGCCTTGTGTTTTCCTCCAAAAATGCAGCAAGGCGATGTATATTGTTCCTTGAGGAAAACCATAACTCGGACATTCAAGCTGACGTGGTATCCTTCTACCTATCCCGCGGGGCTACTAGCCCAATAAGCAAAACTTGGGACCAGTTCTACGCGGTGATATACGATGCCGATGCCAAGGTGGCAGCAAACGAGTTTTGGTCTATATTTGGCGACGGACTTCCTAGTCGGCATGCCGAGTTTTGTCTTCAGCTTTGGCCACATATGTGCTCTGAGCCTCTTGATAAATTGTCGCGGTTCTACACTAGCACCGGTACTGGTACTGGTACTGGCAGGATACCCATCCCGATGCTCAAGTCTCTAGTTGCAGGGCAAGCGGCGAAAACAGAGATCAAGGATCGGATTGCGGAATTGATTGCGTCTGATAATTCTGAGTTCACTCCCTCATCTGCAAGAGATGTATTTCTTTACACGAACGGGATGTCCGCTATATCTGCCGTGTCACGGGCCTTGGTCCCAGAGGAAAAAGACGCTTCAGGAGCAGTGGTATTCGGGTAAGCACATGAAAACGAGTTCAAGTTCAATCTGCGATAAAGGAAAACTGACTCTGCTTTTAGATGGCCCTACGCTGAAAACCCAAAATGTGTAAGCCGATCGGGCTATGAACGTTTCACACTATACAATAAGGGGACAGCAGATGAGCTGGATCAGCTAGAAGCATCACTCGCGTCGGGATCACGCATCCGCGTCTTGTTCTGCGAACTTCCGTCGAATCCACTCCTTCGAACACCTGATCTCCATCGGATCCGAAGTCTAGCAGACCAGTACGACTTCGTTGTTGTTTGCGATGAGACGCTCGGCACATTCGTTAACGTGGATATCCTGCCATACGTAGATGTGGCCATCACAAGCCTAACTAAGATTTTCAATGGCGGCGCAAACGCTATGGGAGGGAGTGTCGTCGTTAACCCGGCAAGCCGCCATTACAGCGAAGTCCATGCCAAACTTACAGCTATATATGAGGACCTCCTTTTCCCAACTGAGGCACTTGTCCTCGCCGAGAACTCACGAGATTTTCAAGCACGCGTCCGCAAATGCAGCGCCAATGCCCTTACCTTGGCTACTTTCCTATCGTCACACCCGAGTATCGAGTCCGTGCTTTACCCAGCCTTGATACCTACCAGACAACTTTATGATCGCTATCGTCGCAGGAATGGCGGGTATGGGTATGTATTGAGCCTCCTGCTCCGGGAGCCGGAAGATGCGATAAAGTTTTATGACAGGCTGGATATGCGCAAGGGGCCAAGTCTTGGGACAAATTTTAGTCTGGCTATTCCATATGCACAGCTCGCCCATGTCTTTGACCTAGATTGGGCCGAGTCCCAGGGGATTCCAAAGCATATTGTGAGACTTAGTGTTGGATTGGAATCGGAGGATGATTTGGTGAAGTGTGTTTCTAGAGCGTTGGAGGGTTTGGCATCACCTTAGCCGTCCTTGTGCCACTCTTATCAATGTTGGGACAAATTAATACTCCATGATTGCCTCGGATATTTAAGCCCCGAACAAAAAGTAAACAAAAGATGATGAGCCACCAATTTACCCTGCTCAAAAGGCTGTTCCTGACATGTAGAATTTGGATCCTTTGGGACCCTTCCAAGGTCCCATGGAAATCCCACTCGCCTGCACCGCGCTAACAGCATCTAAATTAGAGTGGATCCCATAGGCTGTACTATATAGCCGTCATCGCGTGTGTAATTGTACAATAGGCTGTCACTTTCTTTTCTACCCCTCTCTTCAACCACCTGGGCATCCCCATCTACACCCCGAATCGAAACAATGATTATCCTATCCGAAGGAAGTGCCCAGCGTTTTGCAGCAACGTAAGGATAAGAGTTAAATATTATAAAAATGGCGCTTTCTAAATGCTCTTTCACTCAGTCTTCTTCCAATGTATCATTGGTCCTACCGTGAAAATTCAGATAGACTCTAGCGGCCACGAATATGAGATTTCCAAAGACCTCCTTTGCCGAAACTCCACCTGTTTTACAGCAATGTTTGAAGGAAGCTTTGAAGAGGGAAAATAGCATGTAGTAACTCTCGAAGAAATACCAGGCGTGGTTTCGGTTCGAAATTTCGAAGCACTCATACAGTGGTGTTATTTGCGCAGTGTTCAATTTGATTGCCAAGAAGCAGAGGATGAAATATCGGCGACGATAGAGCTTGTCAGACTGGTAGATATGTGCAATATCACGGGGATGCGATTCATAATGGCTCAGCATATCAAGGATATCCTTGTTGCTAATCCTGAGCCCCGGCGAACGTCTAAACGGCATGTCAACTCAGATCTGCATGACGTTCCCAATACCTATTGCCTCACACGTGAACATATCATTGGGGTAACATATCTGCCTGCGGGGTATCCAGTGCGTCGCATAATAGGGGCAGCTTCGGTTAAGGGATATCTTCGAGGTCCAAAGTATAGATTTCTACCGTAAACCCAGGATTATCCCAGCTTTGGAGCTGATCTACTTTAAGAGGTTAGATCAACTCAAGGTCAATAAACACGATGCCACCTTTCAAGACTCTATCAGTGGAGAAAATTTTTTCATCAGCTCTAATAGTCCGGCCTTTTGGTAGGGCTTGAATTTCATGTTTGTTTTTCACTCTTGCTTCTTGTCAGCAATACCCCCCAGTAAAGTGCCAAGTGTGGATTATCTGATATCTATATCTCAACCTGCTTGCAGTTTCTAAATATACAGAAGATACTAGTAGTAAGAATCTTTTCGGGCAAGAAAAGTCACTGAAACACGTCCAATGTCAAAAGTTGATTGTGGCATTATTCACGGATGGTGTGGTAGGAACAAAACCAGGTACGCACTAATGTCATCAACCTTGAATTGTTATTTACAACTAAATATTTGGGATTCTTTTTTCTTTCTTTCTAAGTTCTCATAACTCCCTTGTCGCCATCCGAAAGAATCTAGGGTTTTCAGAATTTCTCCCACCAGATTCACTACGCATTTCGCGATTCCGCCTCTTTATTTCGTTTGGCACTGCCTTCCAACCCATACAGAACGTCCTCCGACATGCCAGGAATCACCACGTCGAACGTCTCCCTGATGACAGTGTACTGGTAATATCCACAACGTGCGAGTGGCTTCGTCTTTCGCACGTCCAGGATCCCATCTGTCAGAACTTCATCCTTAATAAGCACTGCCACTACCCGACCGATCACGATGTCCACCGTGCCCATAGGGAGATTACCCGGCAGACGCACAGTCGAGGGTATTCACATTCGAATTTCACCGGTGACTCCTGAACCATGGGCACGCCCATCAGGGTAGCCGGCTCTTTGGCGAAGTTGGCTCGCTCAAACTCTTCTACTCCGTATGTTGATTTAACCGATCCTGAGCACTGATCAACGCCCGCAGTTTTCGGATCGTCAAGAAAAGACCGCCTTCCTAGGAACTGCAGGGGCTGTCGCTATGGAGAAGTGGTAAATTATGTGATTTGCTTTGCCATACTGCTAGCTAGTGAGCTTCGTAATAATCCGCACATAAGAACCATGATTCGAGGGCGGGTATTAGTTCAGACAATTACACGATCGAGTGCGGACCCTATTGGTCGATGAAATACGTCCGTTTACGTGAGCCGACAACCTGCAATACTCACCTCGAGGGCTTTCTGGATGTCTTTCGCTGTTGGCATATTTTGAATGATGAGATAAACTATGCTAGACCGATAGAAAAGCCCTAGGCTATTAGTTTATATATTATTAGTTAGTAGGGGTGATGGGTGCGCTAGCCCCCTCACCCCCCTAAGTGAGAAATCTCACTCTGTTCTCACCTCTATCACCCTCACCTAATATACATCTTGTCGCTGCTCTAGGGTGATAGGGCTCTATAAATGATCAGCCGTGCGGATATATATGGCTTAAGTACGGCTGAGCGGACGGAAAGCCCTGTTATCCACACCCTATGGTCGTATGTACTAGGTTTCTATTTGATTTAAACTATATGGTGCAAATACTCAGAAGTATATATTGTCGTATCCCGCGACCAGGTGTGAGAAGGGTGAGGTATGCCATCACTTATCACCCCCATCGATGTAGAAAATTAATAATAACTATCTTCCAAAGCCTCAAGAATCTCCGATGGGAAATCCCGATAAGAATCTATTCCCCCATTCAACAACTCATCCAAAGTCTTCTTCTGATACCCCTTCAACTCCCAAACATCAGACCCAATCGCATCCGAATAGCCTCCACTACCCCATACACGACGACAATAGTATGGTAGTGCCATTGGAAGACCTCCGTTGATCCTCTCTTCAAAATTCTGATCTACCTCTTCTAGGCTATGCCGGAAGGTCTGAGGAGGCGATCCATGTTTCACCTCGAGGGCTTTGGCTACCTCAGCACCAGTCGGTTGAAGTTCCGAGAGACCGATTGCACGGCCCTGTATATCAGCGATGGCTGTTTTGGCAAAGATAGAAGAGTATGCAGCTGCGATGTATTCTCGGGTACTACGAAGTTTGAAATATAAGTAATGAGTAATAGAAAGTGCAAAGAATATTCTGAACGTACCAGATATTCAATTTCTGATGCTCGGCATCACCAGAGAATACAATTCGATTCTTGGGCAGATCAATGCCGATCAATCTGCAGAAAATATTAGCCATGCGACACCTATGATCCCAAGAATCGAGCAAAATACCCGGAACTCAAAGCAGACTCAGCGAAAAGACCCGGCAAGACAATAGTCATCGGGATCCCAGCAGCCTCGGCCGCTTTTTCAACCTGATCCTTCATTTTATTGACCCCTACCCTCAAACCCTGCTCATCACACCGGAAAGCTAAGTCAGAGGGAACAAAGAGCTTGACATCCGTGTGCGGAAGAGCCTTGACAAAAGCATATTGTATCTCGACACCCTTTTGACCAACAAGAGATCTAGAAGCACTTAGCGCAATGTCACACATAGTAACTATTCCACTAGGGATATACTACATCAAGATATCAATATTCTTCAACGAGGCTCTCAGAGCATCTTGGTCCTCAGTATCGACTTCGACCGCCTCGACACCACTAGGCACAGTGCTTATATCCGATCCTGGTCTGTACAAGACGCGAACAGGTGCACCGGATTTCGCGATAGATTCGAAGATCTTAGAGCTGGCCCAGCCACGGTGGGCGTAGACGGCTATTCTGTTGAAGTGCATAGTTATTATCGATTGGAATTTGGAAGAGTCTGGAGTGAAGATTCAAGTATAGCAAAAAATATTATTATATCTTATGAGATGGGATACAAAATCATGGGAAATGAATGCTCTTATAGCGTTTGTCTAATGATAATTCAAACATGTTATCACGTTTGCAGTGTTTCCTTCAAATCCTTATAAAACGCCATTAGAATGAATAGGCCAATTGCTGGTTGTAGAAAGTTGTTTGGTATGTTTGGCTTGTTTAGTTGGTTTCAAATTGTCTGTTTGGTGTGTTTGCTTCGTTTGGCTGGTTTTATTGCCAGTTGACTTACCGTGTTTGCTTCGTTTGGTTTGTTGACATTGAATTTTTAGTGGCGTTCTATGAGTTTGAAACCCCCCTGTTTACCGCTCTCTTACCACCGCCTACTATAAAGAGCATACCGGTTATAGAATATGCTAGTAGAACGCGATTTAAGACGCGCTGATGCACCCTAAAATTAAGGGTATACCAGACAACGAGAAGACGCTAGAATTCGTACTTTAGTAGCATAGAAAGTATAGTATGAGTTTGCATCTGATATACTAGAAAATCTAGCTATCACCAAACCTAACTAGGTCAAGTAGGTTATTAATAATGATAGTCAGTATCTACCCCTCTATCACTTGGGTATGCCGCGAAGTTTTTGGACAGACGTTCGAAACTCCCAGCCCCCAACTTTTCTTTTTTCCCCTTTTCCTTCCATTTCTCTTTTCTTTTCTTTCACTCACGCGACATATTAATTTGAGAGCCCTTTGACAGCCTAACTAATCCAGTAGGAAAGAAAGTTGGAGACTTGTGAAGGTGTCCCCAATACAATCAAAAGGAACATCAAGACGCCAAACTCAGCGAAAATCAGCCGAGAATACGGTCTCAAGCATGAGTTTCAAGGAGGAGGCGGATCCGGGTATTGAATTTAAGGATGACTGTTAAGAGCTTGAATGGGTTGATTTAGGGATTTTGTATTTCCTAGAAGCCCATGTAAAAGCTGATATTCTTAAAATAAATCTCCGAGGTTGTTCCTGACCGTCGATTTTCCGCTTCCAACGGCCAAGTAACGGTCCAAATGAACAAAGTGGCGCATCTCAAGCCAGAATCCCGACCTTCCAACATTTGTTTCTGGCCTATCAATCCTGATTATACTCGGAAAACGACCGAGTTCGTGGAGCAAGTCTCATCCCACCTCCCTTGGCACTCCACCTGAAACCCGAACGAACCCCGAACACTCCCTAGGTTAGGTTCAGAGTCCGCTTGGCGTGACTCTTGGCGGAACTCTTGGCGTTGGAGATGCATAGACAAGCCCAAACAAGCCTTGGATATTCTCCTTTGCCATGAGATGCTTAATCTCTAATAGGCTATTCATACCGGGGTAATGCGATCACGTCAAACCCAAATGCAAGTCCGTTTTCATGCATTTATCCCAAGCCCTAAGAATATCACCTCACCGATCGCTTCTCAACATGAATTCTGAGATCGGTATCAAGTCGAGCTAGTCTTCCGGCTATACCGATCCCACTGGGCTCTAGCCCGGGCATGTCACCCCGGCCCGAGCAAATAGTTAATAGCCAGTATCAAGGAAAGGGATCTCCGACCCGGGGCGATGGAGCACCAATAAACTTTGACCCTCTCCTCGGAGAAACTCACCCCACGACGCTTGTCCATCGTATCAGTACAAGGATCGCTCAAGCACACATGGCACTTTTTTCTCCGACTTTCGGCATTCCTTCCACGATCATACCCCAATCTATCCCGCAACACCCCTGCTTCGTGCCCCGGTCCAACCCCCGCAGCCCGTATTGAGATTGTCATGTCCAATGAGAAGGGTATTGAATGAACTCATTACCATATCTGGATGGGTCCAATGGGTTTTACGGCGAAAGCAGCCAATTCAAGAGTGTTGAGCACACATGGTTACATAACCCACACCTCCAGCTCGACGCCCATCATGTGGAGTCTCCCCGACCTGGGGCTCACCGGCACACATAAATGTGAGGGAAAATCTCTGGCGTTTCTCTCTTCCATTTTGTTCCTAGGCTGAGTATCCTTTCCTCATACGAAATCATGTTTCAAGGGAAAACGCTTCGTCTGGCGCAGGCGCTGCTTATTGTTGCGCCTGCATTCATTGTTTTTGGATACAATCAATCTGGACTAGGGCCTTTGGCCACATTGCAGAGCTGGGTTGGCGTCTTTCCTGAGATTGATACCATCAATACCGAAGGTGCTCAGCGTGCGAAGAACTCCACTGCAAAGGGTGCTGTGATTGCCTCTTTCCAGCTTGGTGCACTGATTGGAGCCTTGTCATGTACGGCACTGGGTGATCGGCTCGGTCGTCGGAAGACTATCTTCCTTGGTGCGATCCTTACTATTATTGGACAGTTACTGCAGACATCTTCTTATGGTCTCGCCCAGTTCGTTGTCGGGCGGGTTATTCTTGGACTGGGTGTTGGCCAGTGGAGTGTCGCTGTACCGGTTTGGCAGTCTGAATGTACATCAGCCAAGCATCGAGGTCAACATGTTGTTGTTGATGGAATCTGTATCTGTTTGGGTTACGCATTGTGTAACTGGATTGACTTTGGTCTTAGCAAAGTTGACGGCTCACTGCAATGGCGTATTCCGCTCGTTGTTTCATTCTTTTTCTCTCTCATCGTCCTGGTCGCCGTCTTCCTCCTCCCTGAATCTCCTCGGTGGCTCGTTCGCGTTGGTCGCATCGAAGAAGCAACTCACAGCCTCGCTGCTTACAAGGGTACCTCTCCCGAAGACAATTCCGTTCGCATTGAGATCGCCGGTATCGAAACCTCCCTCGAAGTTACAGTCGATAGCGCCAGGCTACGCGATATCTTCGACCGCAGCAAGCCGGATGAGGAGCGCCTACTATACCGGTTCTGTTTATGTGTTGCACTTCAGTTCTTCCAGCAGATGTGCGGTGGAAATCTGATCTCGACCTACGTGTCGACCATCTTCGAAGAGAACCTGCATATGGATAGTGATCTTGCTCGTATCCTCTCATCCTGTGCGATGACATGGAAGTTCCTCTGCAGCTTCATTGCCTTCTTCGCCATCGACAGACTAGGTCGTCGCAAGATCTTCATGATCAGCGGTGCAGGCATGGCCGTCTGCATGACTGTACTGGCCATCACCAACAGTTTCCAAGGAAACCACACCGCATCGGTGGTGTCTGCTGTCTTCATCTTCCTCTTCAACTCATTCTACCCCGTCGGTTTCCTAGGCGGAAACTTCCTTTACTGTACCGAAGTTGCCCCCATGCGCCTCCGTGTCGCCATGGCCGCTATCTCGACAGCGAATCACTGGCTGTGGAATTTTGTCGTGGTGATGATCACCCCTGTTGCACTGGACACTATTGGTTACCAGTACTATATTTTGTACGCTGTCATCTCGGCCTGTATTCCCATCTCTGTTTATCTGTTTTATCCTGAGACGATGAATCGCAACTTGGAGGCTCTGAATCATGTCTTCCGGGATGCGCCTACCACATGGGATATTGTTTCTATTGCTCGTAATTTACCGCAGGGTGAGGCTGCGGAGGTGGACGTGTGGATGCGCGCGGAAGAGAAGGGAGCTATTGAGCAGAGGGAGAATGCTTAACTTGATGTCCTTTTGAGGATCTTCAAGATCTGACTTTCTATATGTTTTGCGGATAGTAGTACCTTGCAATATATTACGATGATATGCAATAGACTTCCACTTATGATTTTCGAAAGTTACAGTGGCTTTCCATGAGTTTGAACCCCCCCCCCTTTTCGAGACCCACTTATTAAATAATTCTGCCGTATTTTCTGCCAGATAGACCCTCATATTCAAGTAACTAGTACTAGAGGCTTTCCGAAAAAGCGCGGCGCCTACTCAAGTGTTAGACCACACCTCCTACTCAGTCTTATACTTAGTCTCCTACTTAGTCTCCTACTTAGTCTCCTACTTGGTATCCTATCTAGTATTCTATCTTCTTTTATACTATATTAATTGAATGGTTAAAGGGCTCTCTAAATGCATAAATAGCGGAATAGAAAAGATAGAGAAAAAAAAGAGAAAAGAAGAAAAATGAAGTGGAAGGAGAAGGGGAAAAAAGAAAAGTTGGGGGCTGGGTGTTTCGAACGTCTGTCCAAAATCTTCGCGGTATACCGAAGTGATAGAGGGGTGGAATACCGCACCCCGAGTTCGCTCATGATGATTATATTGGAGTATGGGGTCAGCTGACCCCCTCCGTTTGTCAGCGCGCGTATGTCTTTAGCTAGATCTCTCTCTCTCTCTCTCTCTCTCTCTCTCTCTCTTTCTCTTTCTCTCCTCTCCCTGAGCCTACATGATCATCCACCTGGCAATTCGAACGTTGATTAATCTGAAACTGCGACTGCTGAAGCCTGAAACTTTCACCAATTGAATCCAGACCACCCTTCCATCACCCACAACCTTCATTGAAGTCCCTGCATCACGATGGATGATCAGGAAGCGCTCATTGAAACCGCGGCAGCGATCCCTCTGCCTACCCCCACGCCTACACTAACGACGCCCACGACTACAGCACATGCAGCGAGCCGGTAACAGCCGCTCCGGTGGTCCCACCTTCTCGCATGACCCCCTTCCCAAGCTTTTCGCGTGGGTGTCCTGAGTATTGAACGTACATCCGGAATCGTACCATTGTGTTGCCAAGTTACGACATTGATTCAGAAGGTAAATTACTGGTGTACCCTGGTGAAATCTACTGTCGTTTTCCCAATTGCAGTCGTAGTGTTGAGGCATTTTCTCGCGCGACAAATCTACGAGCCCATCTAAAGGGCCACGGTCAAGCATGCGCTGAGGGATGGAGTAGCCGCCTAAGCGAACAAAAAAAAGACACGGCTATTGCGTTCTTTGTGTCACTTTCCCAGTGAAGCTTTTTTTTTCCCGGGGTTTTTAGTTTGTTTTTAATTTTTTATATATAATATTATTGTAGTATTTGATTTGGTGGTCTGACCATCAAGAGATAGCAGCGATGCATGGATATCGGCGCGAAATATTCAGTTGGTAGTGGGGTAGTGGCCGACTGAACCGGTATATGACATTCTAAAGCACTTAGTAGCCCTGATGAACCAAGTGTCGGTAAGGATTATTCGGATCCTTCTCCTCCTCCTCTGGTGATGGTACAGTCTTCCACACACGACAAGGACTTCCCACCGCAACAGAATAGGGCGGGATATCCTTGGTCACGATAGACCCAGCACCAATCGTGCAGCCCTTACCAATTCGAACACCAGGAAGAATCACCACATTACCACCAATCCAGCAATCGTCTTCAATAAAGACTGGGTGACCGAATTCGACATTTTTCTGCCTGGACAGAACGCTGGTATCATGGCCAGCAGTAAAAATACCGACTCCAGTCGCAATTTGGACCCGATCACCAATAACAACCAGGCTTGTGTCCAGAATGGTAACACTGGGCAATGTCAGCCTGGTACATTCAGGTTCAAGTTCAAGTCAAATACTAACTTCCAATTGATAAAGCAATCCCGACCGATTATAATATTGCATCCATAATCGGGGAGAAATGGTGGCTCCACGAATGTACCATCACCCACTCTGCCGACCAATTTGCGTAAGAGCTCAAGTCGCTTATCGGCTATTTGATCATAAGGCACGGTCTTCGTGTCTAGGTTGTTATAGTCGGCTGTAAGACCGCGACATAGGTGTCGTGCTTCCAATAACTTGGGAATAGTGGGATTGTACCTAGCCTGTCAGCAAGATCTGTATCATTGATGTTAGCGAACATACATCATTCCCGAGATCATACGCTCGTAGTCTTCGCATTGTGGGACCCCGCGTAGACTGCGAGAAAGCTCGATGATTTCAGGGCGCTTTTCCGTGGCTGCCATTGTGCTGACGTTGATAAAGTTATGAGAAACCACCAATTCGCATGTAAGTCTCTACCTTGTTTTATATTTAAATGTCAAAGGATAATTGGCGGGGCAGTCAGCCCTTACCCCGCAGGGTGGCATGGTTAGCCCGATTAGGTAAGAATGGCAACTCCGAGATTTTGCCGTGCTGCCTTGGCTGCCGATTCAGAGTATGGGAATAATCAAAATTCTATGTTATGGTTTCTGAACCTATGAAACTGTTTTGTTTTTGGCGTTCTAGGTAATCTGTGGGTGGGGCCAATAGTAACTTAGCGGAAGGATGGTGCCCTATAGTCAGGGTGTCAATACTGACCGCCACACTGATCTGTCTTGTATTGTAAATTTAGGCCCAACTTTGTCGTCATAGCTGTTTCTCAGGACAAATACAGGTAATGTATTGTCATAGTATCTTTCGCTGGTAACTATTCTGCTGATATTGACACCTTAAATCTAGGGCATTACATCATTGGTGGCTTTTGGCCCACACATCCTGACCCTCAAAAGTCACTCAAATCCACAAACCAACCAAAACACGCTGAAGTTGAATTGTGAAAAAAATTATTATTCTTTCCTCAATCTCATCCAAGACTTTTTTTTTTTTGATCCCGTGTCGAATTTCTCGGATTGTACAACGCGTCAAACATTAAGGCCCACACAATCATGGCCAGTTCCAATATTGCCAAAAGGGCTCGAGCAAACACTGCTGGGGATATTCATCTGCAGACCAATGAGACATCCGATGAGACCCCAGCCAATGAGATTCTAGTTCCCTTACCAGAAGAAATAAGAAATCTCGACATCTACGAAATTTCTCATCTTCTTCACGAAGCTGCCAAAAGACACCCTGATGTAAGCGCCTTGGTCGAGGCCTCTATACAACAAGAGCGCCTAAATCGCGTTATCGACTTTGCCCCATCTATCCAGTCAGTTTGGGCAAAACTCAATATCCAAAACAGATCCATGAGTGCTACCACGCAACGCAGCATTGCTTTCGACGTGGCTGGGGCGGTCAGCTCCACTATTAGCCACATCTCAGAACAATGTGCAGAATATCCCACTGATCGAAATCGCTTCAATGGATTGGCAGCATTGCGGAAAATTGGCAAGATAATTGGTCTTTCAAGCAATACTGTCTTAGGTCTTGAGGTCCTGAAACAATTCGAGTCGGATCCATGTCTGGAAAATGCTATGCATGACATTGTATACGAAATGTCAACGCAAGAAAGAGAGGCCGTAACAAAGACACCTCTCTGGGAGAAACTTGGAGAGCTGGAGGAACTTGAGAAAGATGGAAGGTGTATCTTTCGCGGGATTGCTGAAGTTCTGAACACTCTCATGTTTGTGAAAAAAGTTGAAAGTGATGGTAGGGGGTATTATAATCCTTATGTTGATTGTAAAGATCCGGCAGATGAAGAGAATGATGAAGATGAAGGGGATGAGGACGAGGATGAATACGGACGGACTGGCGATGAGCACGATATCTGCTAGTGTCTCAACTTAAGATGTATATAATGATGTAATGTTTCTTCTCTTCACAAATTAGACGTCTCAAGTCTCCTGCACATGTGGTTCATATCTCAAATTTGGGATTGAAAATGGTCCAAAAATATGACAATTTCCAGATATTCATTTTTGTTAATAAGAAATAAGAAGGATTATATCAATGCGTGGCCTATTCTAGATAGCGGAGAAAGAAACGTATCTTGTAAGGGCCCGAATAGTCAATGTTACACAGTGGCTGTTGTGCCACTGAACCTCGTGTTCGGGAGTTCCGCTTACTTTGACAACATTTGAATCTTATTATGTACCAAGTACCTGGATCACCGATCAAAGGCTATTGGCTTGACTATTATCTTCATGCACCCGATTGGATTAAATAGATTAAATTATGCCCTGTGATCAGTGATGGTCACAATTTCCATTACTTCATTGAGTCCAACCTGCGGGATCGCCCGATGCGGTCCAGACTTTTCCCCTGAAAATGTTTCCATAGTCACCAGGAACCCACAATGAAATCCACACCCACTTTAGGGGCTGACTTGGAAGGTACGGGGCACCCCCAATCATGGACAGATCTACAATTTTTTTTGAGGTGAATCACAGAAAAGCCACACAGAAAAAGCCTTGACGAGACGGGGAAAATCAGGAACAAGTCTCTGACTAATTTCGCCCCTCCCAGGGAACTAACATCGTCTATTGGCCCGAGGTCAAATCCGTGGGGAAAGCGGGGAAAACATCGGGAGATGGGCAACACTGGCCTATGCCTTCCCAACTCACGAGTCAACCTCACCCGAACTGCCAGCTAGCGTCTGTTTTGTACAAATCTACCCAGTGATCGCTGTGTCCAGAATCATGGTCGTGAAGGCATGCAATCGCTGTCATTCCGCCAAAGAAAAATGCACCTTTAACGGAACTGATCAACAATGCACAAGATGTCGGCGGTTGAAGATCCCATGTTCGATATCCCGCCGCAGTGGACGCATCGGACGCAGACCGTCCGCCAAGGCCTTCCCACATGGCCAAATGCAGGTCTGGAGTGTGGAGACGAGAGAGCAGCGCGGCGACTCTGAACTCAGTAGTCGCCAGGCGACATCGTCGCGTGCGCCGAGCCGTGGGTCCGACTCGGGCTCTCAATCTGATGCCATAGAGGAACTGGGAACACCCAATAATAATTATAATATCGTGATGCAGTCGCCGGAGCGACTGCTCGCTTGTCCCAAAAAACTTCAAACAACCGCAGACGCATTGCAGACAGTGATGGACGTGGAGCAGTTTTCGGTCATCCATACACCTTTCATGATGGGCGCCAGCTTCATACCCGAGGCACAACGCACCGTGTATCACATCTTGTCTTTATCGGGGCCGACTCTGACGGAAGGATATCTCGCCTTCCTGGGGTTGATGACCCAGCACCAAAAGTCGCTCGTTTTGCGGCCTCAACAACCGGACATGCGCAAAGCGGCGAAAGGATTGCAGCGCTTGCGGGATGTCAACATCCAGAACGATTATGACGCGGCCTGTACGCTGTTTCTCGGGCAGACCATGTACTTGTTCAACGTGCTCAGCGCCCCGTATTCGAATACCGCACATTCCATCATTCGGAGCGCACTCCTATCGACCAAGCCATGGTTCCCACGACTGGTGCGATTGCCGATCATGGATACCATTATCATGTCCCCGATGTTGATCGATACGGTCGAATGTCTGGCGCATCGTGAAATCCCGATTATTCGATTTCCTGACGCCGGGCGAGTTATTATTGATCGATATGCGGGGATTTGTGCGACACTCTTACCTCATCTATATGATATCTGTGAATGTAGTCATCTTTTCAAGAAGAACATGTTGGATGACAGTCCCACGTATGCTGGATTTTATGAGCAGCTCACGGCGATCGAGGAGAGAATTCAGGAATGGGTACCCCCAACCCCACCTGAGCTGTATGATAATTTCGCTCAACATGAGGTGTTGGCCATGGTCACACAAGCCAACGTCTACCGTCTTGCAGGACTGTTGATTATCCACCGCCATCGATATCCGCTCGGGGTGGAAGACGATAAGGCTAGAGTGCTGGCCGAGAGCATCTTTTGCACGATGGAGATGTTTAGCGAATCCGCTGCCAAGAAAGCTACCGGCTTACCCATGGTCTTTCCAATAACGATGGCGATGCTTGAGATCGAGGGACCAGGTGAAGCATTGTTGGATAAATTATCATCGTTCACCGTGCAGGCAATAAGTGCATCACGGCTGAAGGGATTTGTAAAACAGATCAGAACAGCCAGGGAGACAGGATATGAGGGGGTCTGGTTTGAACTAGTGGAGACCCAGCTGCAAGTAGCGATGCCGCCCTAGTTTCCTTTTTGTCAGAGTTTAATTATCAATGGAATATAGTCCGGCCATGAGGTCATTCTCAACGAATCCCTCCTCTACACCGGGATAGCGTAGAATTTAAGTTAACGAGCTAAACCTCAGCCGTTTGGCCGGACAATCACCCGTCTCGGGTCTGGGGGCATACTAGACCATGATTTCATCTCAGGTTTACGTGGATTGGCGTTGTGGAGTGAATAATAATGATCGGATATCGGCGGGGGACGACCAGATTGGGCAAGAATTGACCGGATTTTCCCCACCAAATCACCGCATCCACATGCACTTGCCCCGATCGAGAAAAAAACGGCCGGATGACACGCAGATTGACTCGGATCGACGTCCAGTGATGAAATGGTTTAATGAAACAAGTCCGGGGTTAAATCCCTTTCTCCCCCTTCTCTCTTTCAACTTTTAATATCATGGACTGGGCGATGCTGTTCAACCCCAGGTTACGATTCTCGCGACTGGACCGGACCATTTAGGCATCACTATTATTTTGTAAATCGTACGACTTGATCCTGTAATTGCACAGAACTACTCTTGCTCAGTTCTTACCACGATGGACGACCACTCAGCAAAGCGACAAAAAGTGTCGCCGAGGACTCAGTCGAAGCCCTTACCCAGACGAAACCAAAAAGCGTGCGAACTATGTCATCTCACAAAAGTACGATGCAAAGCTGTGCCAGGATCTCCTTGTCAAAATTGCTACCAAAGAGGGGTACCATGTGTAAAGGATAGGAAGAGTCGGTTCAAGTGAGTATCATACGTGAGAATGCTGAATAAAGGCTAATGGTTCTAGCCAACAAATGGAGGTCGAGACAACAGGATTGACACCGACACCATCTGATGCGACATGGTCACCGGAAAGTGTGG
Organism: Penicillium lividum; assembly: GCA_028828245.1. Taxonomy (NCBI): domain Eukaryota; kingdom Fungi; phylum Ascomycota; class Eurotiomycetes; order Eurotiales; family Aspergillaceae; genus Penicillium; species Penicillium lividum. The sequence continues at coordinate 378,961 of JAQJAG010000005.1, forward strand.
ACATCGGAGCCTTTCCTGCTGTGCATGGCTGGAATACAGGATTTGGGTTTCAAGGAGATACTGAGTGGCGGAATCCATCTCTGAGTCCAACGTGTGAGTTCATAAACACCATGCCGAATCAGCATGACTGACCAGATTAGCGCAACCGGTCTTTTTTGATAATCCTTTTGTTCAGCCTGAAGAGGAGGTTTGGAACGCATTCACCAATCTCGATTCGCCTGATTCATCTGCCTCTGACACCTCGAGCCCGGGCGTTCTTCTACCGGGTTTCATCCAGCCCCTTCCCATGATGATGAATCCTACGACGATCGAATATCTTTATGTGAATGGCGTGTTTAGTCTTCCGAGCCCCCAGTTCCAGAATGCACTGCTGCAAACATTTGTCAACTGTGTACTCCCCAACATGCCGATTATCGATTGGCCTGCTTTTATCAGTGCTATCTGCAACCGAGATAGTGATCACGGCTCCATGAGTCTACTCCTCTTCTATGCCGTAATGGTTTCGGCGACAACCTTCGTGGATTTGGGTCAACTCCAGGAGGCGGGTTATTCGAGTCGACAAGAGGCCCAGGAAGCCTTCTATACCAAATCCAAGGTAAGTCTCTAGTCTGGTCCCTCATACTATATACTAATATCGGATAGCTTCTGTACCAATCGGAGTATGAATCTAACACTATCACCGTGGTCCAGGCACTCCTGTTCATGACATACAGACTCGAAACAGCGGATGGTGACGACAGCCGTTACTGGTGCTCGATCGCGACTTCGACGGCCCAGTCAATTGGTCTCTTCCGAGATATCGCGGGAGTAAAAAACATTCGACTCAACCCCAAGTTCTGGAAACGACTTGCTTGGACATGCTACACGACCGACTGCCAGATCGCGCTCAGACTCCGATGTCGACCAATAATCCAGAGCTCAGTCTTCTGCCACGAAATGCTAACAGAAGATGATTTCGAGCTCTACAATCTGTCTCCAGAAGTGCTGGTCCAATCACTCGGTTACCCGTTAGCACACAGCATCAATATCCAAAGAGATCTAGCAACAATGTCTATCGCTAACGCACAAATATGTGTATCAATAAGCGAAGTCCTAGATCTGCAAAGCAAGGGCCGTGCAAGATCAAATTCATTCTCACCACCAATCGACACATCCGACCACAACGCGAGAGTCTCAGCTGTTGAACTCAAACTAGCAGAATGGGCAAGCACATTTCCCTCCTCCATCCAAACATACTCCTTCGAATCAACCAACGTCGACGAAGAAAACATAATCTCGCTACAGCGAAACCTCCTCCACATGCAATTCTATACTACCATCGCCGTATTCTACCAATCCCAGCCACTTCCCTCATCAATATTCTGCGTCCAATACGCTGCACAGCAAATCACTCAGATTGCCTCTGATCTATACCAGAAGAAGCTTCATCGCCGACTACCGATTATCGGTGTAACAGCCATCCTTGTCGCATTAATTATCCACATCCCCGGAACGAAGAAAACAGACCCACAGGAAAGAGCCCAGGCATTTCAAGCATTCCAACTCGGGCTGGAGGTTATGGCCGACTTGCAAGACGTTTATCAGGAGGCGAACCAAATTATGACGTTGGCGTTTAAGATGTTTGAAAATGGCCCTGAAGCCACGTTTTCTACGCCTATTATTGATAGTCCGCCGCAGCTTGGCTCGTGTTTCTCTATGAATGTGCCGCAGGTGATGTGATGACTTTGTATATTTCTTTCGATGCATATCTTTTACTTAGTCATTTTTAGTGTATGAATAGTATTATCTTCGGGTCTTCATCTACTTCGTAATAAACAAGATCCCAAATCAATCAGTAATTATCCCACCGAAGAAAAAAATCTACCCGAAAAACTTCTATCAAATGTTGCCTTTTGAAAGGTGACCCTTCCAGGTTGTCAGAGCGAAGCTCATCCAGAAGCGACCACATCGTAAGATCAGTGACTCTGAGGGCATAATAAAATTTCCTGTGATCTTCCCAACAGGCTGTAGGGGTATGCCAATTTCATCTCCGGTGAGAACAGTCCTCCGCGATCGGATGTGAGCGGTCAACCTGTCAACCTCGGCAAACACTATAATCATGAGTCACAGAAATAAACACAATCGCTTATCGTCAATTAATATTGGATGCAAGTCAATTAACAGATTTTTTCTTGACTACTATTGAAGTTGAAGGAGATCTCAAGTGCTCAAGTTTCGCTGCTTAGCTCGAACTCTGAAGGTATTCATTCCCATGACCTCCATGAGATCGGCGACCATACATTGATTGCCTTACCAATCCTAGATGGCGAATGATTCATTCAGAACAGAACTTCGCAATACCAAAGTGCTCCAAGGCCCATTCCCAGACTTGAACTTTGACGCTTTCCCAGAAACACCACACGATGCTTTCAAGCTCTGGTTCCACGAAGCGGTCACCGCAGGAGTGAAAGAGCCACATGCTATGACCCTCTCCACAGTTGACGAAAGTGGATACCCCGACGCCAGAGTCTTAATCTTGAAAAATGTCGACGCTCGAGGCTGGCATTTCGCCATCAAAGCCGACAGTCCCAAAGGAAAACAACTGGAGAGTAGTGGACATGCGGCTTTGACATTCTACTGGCCACAAGTTGCTCGACAGATTCGATTGAAGGGGAAGGCTGTCGCGCTATCTGATGAAGAGAGTGCTCTTGACTACAAATCCCGACCCGTGGCTTCCAGGATCAGCGCCGTGGCCTCGAATCAAAGTCAGATTCTTTCAGGCCGGGATGCGCTAGCTCGCAGCCTTGCTGAAACCGAAGCGAAGATGTTAGAGGATCCTCTTATCGGTATAAATAAATGGAGGGTCTACGCTTTGATGCCTAATGCTGTTGAATTCTGGCAAGGAAGCGATACTCGTCTTCATCAGCGTCTTCGGTATGTGTACGAGGAAGGCGAGAATAAGTGGCAGAGGAATTTGCTTTGGCCTTGAAGCTTTCTATCCAAATTTGCGAAATCTGACGAATGATTCCAAAGAACGCTAAGAGGGTATTCCAAGGTTGGAGCCTCTCCTCTACTTTACCATGTAGATTGAGTCAAGTGGTCAACAAATAAACTGTAATTGGTTGACCTCGTTATTTCGACGTTTAACACCAAATAGAGGGCCAGGCTAATACCCGAGTGTTTGTAAGTTCAAGATCCATTGGTCTACGTTAATAGTTTTTTGCTGTCAAATTTGGTTTGATTTTTAAGGTTCAGATGAGATTGCTGTCAGAGCTCGGTTCATAATGTTTGATGTTGCGTATTTAAATGCGATATCTCCATCACATTTGATGTGGACGGCATGCGCATCAAAGTTGTATCATTTTTGTTCTACGAACCCGTAACTTCTACCCTGTTCATTCTCAGAAAGGTTTTCAAGCATTCAAGAGATATGTGAGTCGTTTACATATTGCACATGCGTTATTTGCTTCGTTCAATCCTTCCATATGTCTCGGAATCATACTTTCTGAAAGGATGGACTTTATAGAGCTTGTCCGACTCCAGAAAGGTTGGCGTGGCTCATAACTCTCGATCTAAGTTTCATGTTACAGTTGTACCAAGAATCAAAAGATGTGCTCGAACTTGTGGGGTACTGCTCATGTCACAGATATATGCTACGGGAGTACAAGGAAACCTGCCAAGTCTTCACGGGTGGTTATTATTGCAACCTATAGGCGCAGAGATGGCCGGTCAAAAAATGTTATGTAGTATTAAACAGAGTCAAGAGGCTAAAAAACATTACTCACATGCTATGTACTTTTATTCATAGTATTACTGCTAAAAACCCTAAAAGGAGGGCCTCTGCCAAGAATAAAGTGACCACTTCCTCGATTTATGTCAAACCACAAGCGGATGATTGCTGATAACCCCTTATATCCAATTTCACTCGGGGAAGCAGACTTTCACTTCTTCATCAATACGATCACTCTCATTTCCAGCCATTCTTAGTCCAATGAAGCTGTCCACAACTCGAATTCTCTGCATTGGTGCTGCCATACTACCCTTGGCAGTTGCAAACTCGAACCCAGCAGTAGTCGCTATTTCCGATAGGCTGGCCTCAGTACGCTTCAGCGATGTCGACCTCGGAAAAGTGAATGAGTATATTCATACCCTTGAGCGCCAAGCTCAGGGATCTGTTGTTTGCACTCTTGACAGCTGGCATATAGGACAGTCCTGCCGTAAGTTCTTCCCGAGGTCCTCAATATTCAAAGAATTCTCTGACCAAGCCCACAGAGGGAAATAGTTGTGTCTTGTACCCTGATGAGATGCATTTTATTTGTCCTACGTAGCTTATGGTACCTTGAGGCTGTTTGAAAAGTTACTGTCTTTATCTTGACAAATATGAATATACTCTAAGTTTGCTGCATAAATTCGAATCAAAAACTCAAAACATTGGAATACCCAGGGAGTGAAATGCTGGACCTGATTTCATAATATTATTGTGCTCATAAAAGTTACATATGGGAAAATGAATATAGCATCTATTGAAGCCTTGAAAACTCCGTCTCATGTAAGAACTTTATCTCGACGTGTCCAGTCGTACACAATTTTGAATCCCACCACTTACTCGTACCGGAATAGTGGGAGACCGCTAGATATTAGTGAGCTGTGTTAAACAACTCACCGATACAAAACATAATGTGACGAAGTAAACCCTACTTTATCCTTAATTTCCCCCGATTCAATCAAATATTATTGCATCCTGTGACTGCAACACATCTAGTCCCCTGGTTCAGTCTATTTATACCTCAGTCTCGGGTTCAACAGAATACCCATCAGCTCTGGACATCACGGTGGCTTAGACCTAATGGCATGAAGATTCTTCGACCTCTTCATGTGAAATGATAATAGATGGATACTAGATAGCTATATAAAGACATTAATCTTCTCGCAGTTCATACAGATATCCAGGAACCAGGAAAACAATCGAATTTAAGCATCCCAAACATCAATTCTGAAAGATTCACCTTGAACGACCGTCAAGATGAAGGCCACCGTCATCGCTACTTTGTTATCTGTCCTGGCTGCTGCCTCCGCAGTCCCATCCAGCGGCTACAAGACTGTTGCGCTGAACGGAAACCAGCTCAAGAGCGCGCTTGCTAAGGATGCCAGCTTTGATGTCAACCAGTTCATCAATTGCACTGTCGCGTACACCCTTACGCTGAGTATGACCCCCTCTTCCAGAGCCTTGGAGACAAAACTTACTAAAATTGTATCTAGGCACCGCAGGACCCCCATACACCATTGACCTTGCCAGCCTTGACCTGAGCAACTGCACCTACGCCTAGATTAGGCCAGCAATGGGCATACATCAGTCGATTTGAGCACAGCCAGTCGTTGAGGGGGCTTGGTGGTTGCCGCTGAGATACCACATAGCTTGACACAAGGGGATGTATTTAGTCGCTAAGTAGCAATTCACTGGTTATAGGTCATTGAGAAACTCAACAACTAGGACTGTAGAGCTCGTAGGCCAAGTCCACTATTATATGATATGCCATGTATTGCAAAAAATAAAATTTTCCGAGTTTGAAATATTAAACTATCACGAAAGAAATCAATCCAAATCTTCAATGCCCTTTGCAATACTTCCCTTCACAGGAGTGAAATCGGACTGCTCGAAGAAACCCCGAAGTAAAATCTCAGCTCTTGTCCGTGGAAGAACCTCTGTCCGATCTCGGACTTCATCCGCGGGCGAGTTTGGAATCAGGGTATTTTCAGGTCGCAATTCGCGAAGAATTTGTACAACATCGGACCAATTCATTTGTTCCCCGAACGCAAATATCCGCTGCGATTTGACACCTTCTTCTAGAAGACCAACAACGCAGAGTTTAGCAACGTCCTCGACGTCGACGAACCACTCTGTTGGATGGTCAGCGCAGTCACAACAGGTTAAGAGTAAATTGACTGAAAGAAAGAGTCGGAAACGCACGTTCGGGAAATGAAAATACCATAGTATCTCCCACGAGTAGTTTGCGTAGATGACCCATGGACGAGCCAGAAATTTCCGGGAGGAGGATTCTCCCAACCTGTTCACATCAGCATACATGAAAGATTGAAAAGTAAATTAGAATGTACTGTGACGCATGGCAAGACCGTGTTAAACTCGAATGTCCGTTCTTGACTCTCCATCCACTTCCACGCCTCCTTTTCTGCTTCAATTTTCGATGTAGCGTATATTGCCATTCTTCTTTCATTTTCTGGGGTTGATTCATCCCATGCGGCTTTCACTGCTCTTTGGTTCCAATTATCTGAGTGAAAGTTAATAGCAGGTATAAAAATAGCTTCGTTTACAAGTACCTTGATGAAGTTCACGACCTCGAGGATCAGGATAGGGAAGATCAGTTGTGGTGGACGAAGATACCAGCACAACACGTCTGATGCTTGGAGTTTTAGCAGCAGCTTCCAGAATATTCTTTATTGCCTGAGTGACCCATGGAATGACGGCATGAGGGTCATTGGAAAATGTGACGTCGGATGCCTAAAGCACAAGTTAGTCGACACTATTAGTTTGCCATTAAAAATCCTGAACCATCTTCCAGGATTTCTCACCACATGAATAATTCCGTCAATACCATCTAGGATACTCTCAATCTTGCTCTGGTCATCGAAGGATTCAATCTCAACAGTGTCAAAGACACCTGCACCATATTTCTCATTGAAATATTCATTCAACCACGTCTTTTGTGTACGAACTGTGCCTCGAACTGGGTACCCCAGTTTCAACAAAATGTCGATAACATGAGAACCGATGTACCCATTTGCTCCAGTAACAAGGACTCGAGAACCAGGATGTAGAGCGTATGCCTCAGTCTCCATTTTATCCCGAGTTTATTAGTAAGCGACAGTTACCCAAGGACGATTTATAACATACCATGGTCTTGACCAAGGTGACAGTTCTATTTGTTCGAAACTCGATTTGTGTTGACGATGTGCCAGGATTTGTGGAATGCGGGGTGATGGTGGCTTGGTATGGTCGCCTAATCACCTCGTATGATGTCACTATGCATGCATACAGTGGCTAAACCCAAATACCACCGGATTGTTCGAAATGAAGCGCAATGTGGAGCGTCTGAGTATAGATGCACTTCAAGGCGAGTGCGCTACAAGTGCTGGCTCTTCTGCAAGAACTATATTCCAGGCTTTATCAGATCAATCGGTGCTTCCTGAAGAGAGAACAGTACCACGACTCCGGGATGAAGGGATGCTTCTCCTTGGCGCAGGATTTGAAACTACGGCAAGGGTGGTAACTATAGGGGCGTTTTACTTGTATAAGAACGATTATGTACTACAGAGTTTACGAAAAGAGCTGAAACAAGTGATGCCAACGCCTACTCACAAGGTTTCTTGGACCCAGCTTGAGAAATTACCATATTTGGTGAGTAACTCTCAAACCAGTCAGTCTCTTGAAACCCGGTTTCTTTATACTAAGCTAACATCTCAAACACCCCTAGACTGCCGTCGTCAATGAGTCACTTCGGTTGGCTCATAGTACAATAATCCGATCGCCTCGAGTAGCGCCAAACAGAACCTTGCAATATGAAAACTATACCATTCCACCAGGAGTTAGTCAACAAAATGCATCATACGCGAATAGAAAGAAGCTGACCAAAGTTTAAAGACCCCTGTCAGCCAGTCAATCTATTTCGTCCATGCCGATCCTTCTGTTTTTCCAAACCCACACGAATTCGACCCGGAACGATGGATGCAGCCTTCACAAAGCGCGGAGCGACTGAGCAGATTTCTTGTCCCATTTTCCATGGGCTCGAGGATGTGCATCGGCATGAGGTAAGCTAGTGTTCAAATTCGGTTGGAATTTGTTGTTTTTTTCGTTTTTTTTACAAGTGGAAGAGTGACTAAGACGTAGGGCCATTTTAAAGCTTATCCTATTGTGAAATATACCTCATGCTTGCTGCGCTCGTACGGCGCTTCAACTTAAAGCACGAGACTACACACGAAGATATCCGGATCACGCGCGACTTGATCATTCGTTTTCCAGATACAGAAACACTTCAGGTACGAAGCTATCCGACCGATATATTATCAAACTAGGAGCATGCCTGCTCCTGAGTGTGACGTGCAAATCCACCATGTTTGGGAAACCCCGAGAATTACAAAGGCAAGTTCATTGTACCTGTCGGCAAAGTTGAGGCCCCCAACGCCGTTATCGAGGATGATAGACAGGTCAAAGGGATATGGGTAAATACAACCGAGGAGCTCAATAAGCAACTTGTCGCTGAGAATTTGCGCCCATTACGGGTATGGTAAGTAGTTTATAAATGAGCGCTTTAATAATATGAGAAACTCGCTAGACTTTGTACTAGGAAACTGTCAAATATCCAGAATTCTGGGCAGCATATAGTAATTGTGGACAAAGATTAGTGTATGAGAATATTGAATTATTTGAACGCAGAAGCCTCCAGATTATCCCACTGCAAACGATTGAACGACTCTAATCTATAATTCCCTCCGGTAAAATAGAAATGTAATCCAAAGGAGCAAACTCTTTACCATCAGGGTGTCCAACGACCTTGAGAATATCGCCCTTCATCACTGGGACCCCAGAGAAAGTAACCCTGGTAGCCGAATGACCATCCAAATATTCCGAGAAATCATGACCGAGCTTATCTTCCAAATCGCCAGACCAAGATCCAATCACTTGCTTATTCAGAAAGATCTCATACTTCGATCGTCCACCCAAGTGATCGTAGTAATTCACCGCGATATTATAGACCCCCGAAGGAAAATCAAGTTTGGTCTCAGCGATACCACTGACTTGAGCCGATTCAGTGATGATGGCCTTTCCACCCGATGCTGCTTCAGCAGGAGTAACGGAAACAATCTTGTATCCCGACAGTTTCATGTGTTGCGCCTCAATGCGCCAGGGATGATTTCCGACGCGGTTCTTCTCGTCAGGAATGTTGCATTTGGCAAAATAGAAATAATTGACCGAATCCCGCCACACGATGGCATGGCCAGCCTGATAACGCAGTTTGAACGCGATATGTTCAAAGCGATGATCATCAACCAAACCCTTCAACTTGCTCCACTCAACCGGGAAAGTCTGGGCGTGCTCGGCACCTTCATAGTGTGCATCATAGAAATGTTGGATGACCGTCTTTCCAGACTTGAGCCGGTGTGTATAGGGAACATGATGAAACCAAAGAAGCAACTCATCGGGAGCCGTGTCAATGTTTTCATAAACATTGGCGACTTCAGCTGGATACTGGGCTGTATTTCCTGAGCCGGTAGCAACCGTTCGATCCATGCCAATGGAATGGCTATTGGCACGAGTCCATTGTCCCCATCCGTTTCCATCTTGGGATCCAGGACTAGGGCCGTAGTGCGTGTAGATAATATCGCAGAGTGTCTGGATACCCAAGTTCCCACTATAGTTCTCATAGGTGGGCCATGACTCCATAGAGATTTTGGTGACTGTGTCGATAACAGTTTGATCTAAGCTGAAGGTAAGACGCGTCCAGTCTTGGATAATGGATGTTGGGTCCAAGCACGGGTTCCAAGTCATTCGCCCGTAAGCATAGAGGTTAGACAGGGAGAGGTGGTGACCGATCCATGTGTCATCACTGCCGATGTTGAGGACTGTGGTATATCCACTGCGACTCCAGCCGAGACGCTCGCCAGAGACGATATCCCGAATTAGGGATGGTTTCCCGTCGATTCGCATGTCAAATTCGAGAATCTCTTTCCAGAGTGGTGCCATGTAGACGAAATGGGACTGTTGTCCGAGATACTCCTGGGCCACTTGGAATTCGATCACGGCTTTGGTTTTCCGCAGGTTCGCCAGTAAGGGAGATGGTGGTTCCCGGACTTGGAAATCAATTGGACCCCATTTAATCTGAACGATCACGTTGTCCTCGAATTCCTCGTCCAGGTGTTTGAAATAGTCCACTGCGGCATTCGCTCGGTCATTTTTCCACACTGACTCGTCCAAGTGGTGATTGTAGACAAATGCACGGTACATAACGACGGCATCACCGTAAGGCTTCAATGCTCTCGCAAACATATTCGCTCCATCAGCCAAAGTGCGATTATAAGTGAGCGGGCCAGGTTGACCCTCTGAGTTTGCTTTGATCGTATACCCAATAAGATCGGGGACCTTTTCATAAACCTTGGCAGTGATATCCTTCCACCATTCATTGACTGCAGGGTCAAGAGGATCAGATGTAGAAAGACCACCAAACTCTCGAGGCGAGTCAAAGTAAAGAGAGATTCCAATCCGTAAACCCCAAGGGCGCATAGTATCTGCAATGCGACGAAGCCCGTTCAAGTTTGTTTCGTTGAAAAGCTTGGGATTGGCGTTGACGTTATTGACCACGACGGCGTTCAGGCGAATAGAGGAAAGAAGGCGAGCAAATTGGCCGATGCGCGTCATATCCTCGACAACCTCACCATTGCGAAAGAAAATTGACGGTCCGGCATATCCTCGCTCGATACTTCCATCCAGGTTGTCCCATTGGTTGACCCATCGGATTGGTGCGCTGGGGTTGTAAGCCGACGCGACGGGTGAAAAATTGCCTTGTGCAAGGAGCATCAAGTACTCGAAGGAACCGTAAAGAGCGCCGCGCTCATTCTGACCGAGAATGTGAATACAGTCGTTGTTGGCTTGGGTGTTGAGCCAAAATCCATCTTCTTTGAGCGTTGGGACTTTTTCATCACCGCCAGCTGCGAATGCTTCGGTAGTACCGATAACAATGACGTCTGAGAGATCATCGCTGAAGTCAAAGCTGAGATCCACCTCTTGGCTAAGAATCTTTTTTAGCCCTTGTTGTAGCTCCTTTCCAGCTGTATAGACGGGGCTTGTTTCGGTTTTGTTCAAGACAATAATCTTAGAATATCGACGATGTGTCGCTTTGATTTCGGCTGGTAAAGCAGCATATCGAAGCCAGCCATCGATTCCACTCTCTATAGACATAGTGAAATAATTGATAAAGGCAAGTCAAGTTCTTGCTCTACCCCCCGGGCGGGGTGGAGTGCGACTTTTATCGTACTCTGATCAGTATTATTCGGACAGAAGAGCGATTTATCCGCTGCAGGCTAATTAGATATCATGACTTAGGCAATAAAGCCAATACTGGTATATGTCAGGATAAGTTTCGTTTAGTCACATCGGGGACTATCTACCTCTCTATTACTTGGGTACACTGCAGACTTTTTGGACATACGTTCAAAACCTCCACTAGACTTTTGCTTTTTTCCCCTTCCCCATCTCCTTCTACTTCATTCTTCTTCTTTTCTCTTCTTTTCTCTTCTTTTCTCTTCTTTTCTATTCCGCTATCTATGTATTTGGAGAGACCTTTGACCACTTGATTAATACAGTACGAAAGAAGGTAGAATACAGGACAGGATACCGAGTAGAAGAATAAGTAGGAGACTGAGTAGGAGACTGAGTAGGAGACTGAGTATGAGATATAGTAGGAGGTGTGGTCTAACACCTAAGTAGGCGCCGCGCAAAAAGCGCCCCGGAAAGCCTCTGATATACCCACACTCCGATACACATTGGTAACCCCGAGACTTTTTTTTGGTGGGTATTTCAATTTATTGTTTTGAAACTCTACAGGATCCTAGCTTTGTTGTAAAAAATATACGATAAAATGTAGCAGCAATGACATGCAATTTTAATGGAACATAAAAGTCAATAAACTTAGGGAACATGATTATTTCGTTGGATATACTATTCCTGAGAACCCAATTATTTGCTCATCCCTGCTTGGTAATAACTTCGACAGCATCCTCGTCAATCTCTGCATCCTTGAACTCCCACGCCTTCAAATCTCTAGAGAACAAGATATCAAGTTCTTCATAGGTGCGGCCACGAGACTCAGGAAGACGGAAATACGCCCAGATAATGATAAAAATGGTAAATCCAGCCGCCAAAAATGCCGTCTTTCCTTTCCAGTCGCCTGCCGTTGGGTTAAGCGTATAAGGAGCAACAGTGGAGCTGAATACATTGGCCACATTGTATGCGTTACGCGCCAAAGATATACTCTTGGACCGCAAACGCGTTGATGAGATCTCGCCAACAATTATAAAAGCAATCGGACCAACAGTCAGCTCGTAGAAAACGTACCAAAGTAGGTACATCGCAGACTCTCCGTATCCAAGTCCTGTGTTTTGTTTCACGCAGGACATGATGCCGATGAGGAGCATTGACATGCACATACCTCCATACCCGACGAAGAGCACAGGGCGGCGACCAAAGTTGCCAGTAATAAAAACAGAGAGTAGGGTGCACAAGAAGTGCAGACCAGACTGGCCCACAGACATTTTGTATGCGTTGGAACTAGACAGGCCAGCCTGCTCATAGAAGTACGTCGCGTAGGAGGTAATGGCGAAGCCGCAAAGAACTTGGGATGTCCAGACAATGCAGCCAATCTCCGTTCGCCATGCATTGGAACCACGGAAGCAATCCACGAACGATGCACCCTCCGTCAAAACCTTTTCCAGCTGTGTAGTCTGAACCATGAGGGCAATGGACTTTTTCGCGTGGTCAGGGTCTTGTGAGGAGGTAAGGCGTTTCATTGACTTTTCCGCCTCCTGGATGCGACCCTTGCGAACGAGCCACCAGGGAGACTCAGGGGCGAAGATCAGCACCGGGACGATGATCACTGGCCAGACCCACTGCACGGCAAGCGGAATCCGCCAAGCCCATTGTCCAGTGCGCTTATCCAGACTGTCCAGGATGCCGGTTGCGACGAATTGTCCAATGCCCCAGCAAAGCACAACGTAGGTTTCGAGGTAAGAGCGGAGTACGACGGGAGCGACTTCAGAGGCATAGGCAGGGGCCAAAGTGGTAAACACACCCCAAGCGAGACCACAGAGAAGCTCTCCGACAAAGAGGACCTGGACGCTCTTTGCAAAGAAGGGCATGAAGAGAACAGCGACCAAGAAGCCCAGCGTTCCTAAACATGTCTTCTTATGTCCCCACCTCTCAGTCAGAAATGCATTGATGTAAATTCCGACGATATTTCCCAACGGACTGGCGAGGCCGAGCGCAGTTTGCCATTTCGGTTCCAGTTGATACGATCCGGCTTTGCTGGTCTCATGACCAAATTCCTTTTGAAAGGCCGGGAAGCCAAAAAGAGAGCCAATGAGTGCGGTATCGTATCCATCCAGAATAACCACGAGAGAAACAACCATTGTCCACATGCAAGCCTTGGGGTACAGCTTGACAGCCTGGACGAAGGTTAAATTGTGTTCCTCGATGGTCGCATTGCGAGCATCTTCAGCCAGACCCACCCAGCCTTGCAGCTCGTGGTCATGGACCGTCTCATCGTGGGTGATGTGGGGGGCATCGAGCTTGGCTTGCGTAGACATGGTAGCCTTTGACTCGAAAGGAACTGGAGAAAGTCATGGGAGATCTCCTGTTATTAAATCAGTTCAGATCACACACCCCAGAATCTTGGGTGGAATGCTGCTCACCTTACTGGCTGGCGTTTCTCATTTTGCCGGGTAGCATAATATCAGTAAGGCAAGGCCAGGTGATTAACCGCCAGGAATAGAGGAATGATTTTGGGGATTGGATATCCCGGAGTAAAGATACTGATTCGTGATTAGTATACGTGGCGTCAGCCACTAGAACTGGGGTTTGGTGGAGAGGGGGTTCGGAGAGTTCAGAGGTTGATGGTGACTGTCATACCATTCTTTTGTGACACAATAGTACTTATAATTATGTAGATGATCATATTCCCTGATTGTTGTACTTATTGTCGAATATAAACGCGTGATAAACGTCGATAAACATTGTTTACTCAAAAAGTGGATTGTGGGGGATTTTCCGATTTCCACAACTCGAGATGCTTAAACTTGACCAACAGCATTCCCCATTCCCCAATACCCCGCGTCTCCCCACGCTTTCCCCAGATTGACCAAAGAACCTTTGACTGTAATTCCGTTTACCCATGAGTTTAGCCTAATCGGATCCAGTGTTCCGTGCCCTATGGAGGAGACTCCAGGACTCCAGGAGGCTGATGTTTCTTTTACCCGCTGCAGTCTGGGGTAATAGCCTATGCACATTTACCCAGCTTCTAACAAGGCCAGTTCTTTGAATTAAACAGCCCATTTCTGTCAGTTCTTCGGCACCTCAATTGAAACATATGAAACTGCTTTTGAACCATAAAATGAAGCTTTCCATATTCGACAAGCTCTTTCTTCTGGGCGCTCTAGTCTCAGTCACAGCAATCCCAACAACCTCACGCGTTTCCATCTCCATCAATCCAAAGACCCAATTTCAAGAGATAGATGGCTTTGGAGCTTCACAGGCCTTTCAACGCGCCGAAGATATCTTCGGCAAATATGGTCTTCCCGAGGTCAATCAAACACTCGTTTTGAATCTTCTTTATGACGAGGCCATCGGTGCGGGGTTCACTATTTTGCGGAATGGGATTGGCTCTAGCAATACATCAACAAGTAATCTCATGAATTCCATCGAGCCGACCAGTCCAGGTAGCCCGAACGCAAAGCCCAACTATATTTGGGACAGTTACAACAGTGGGCAATTCCCGCTAGCAAAGCAAGCATACTCCCGAGGCCTCCAGACATTGTACGCCAATGCGTGGTCCGCGCCGGGATATATGAAAACAAACGATGACGAGAACAACGGTGGATATCTCTGTGGTGTCACGAACGAGCACTGTTCGACAGGGAACTGGATGCAAGCGTATGCAAACTATCTTGTTCAATATGCGCGATTCTATAAAGAGTCCGGCGTGGAAGTGACCCACCTGGGCTTCTTGAACGAGCCTCAGTTCGCTGCAACATATGCCGGCATGCTATCCAATGGCACACAGGCTGCAGATTTTATCCGCGTGCTGGCAAAAACCATCAAAGCCTCTGGACTCGATCTGGAAATTACCTGCTGTGATGGTATCGGATGGGATGACCAGGAAGCCATGATGGCTGGCCTCGAAGCTGGCCCCGATCCAGCGATCAACTACCTCAGTATTGTTACCGGGCATGGATACGACTCCGCACCGACTTACCCACTTAGCACAAAGAAAAAGACTTGGTTGACTGAATGGGCCGATCTCACTGGCGACTTCACGCCGTACACATTCTATGAGAATGGCGGACCGGGTGAAGGGTTGACATGGGCAAATCACATTCAAGTAGCCCTCAAAGACGCTGGTACAAGTGCATTCCTATACTGGATTGGAGCGGAAAACTCGACGACCAATAGTGCATTGATCAATCTCATCAATACGGAGGTTGTCCCCTCGAAGCGGTTCTGGGCCTTTGCGCAGTTCAGCAAGTTTGTGCGCCCTGGTTCTCGGCGGATCGAGGCAACCAGCTCCAGTGCCAATGTTACTGTTAGCTCTTTCCAGAATAAGAGTGGGAAAATTGCTACACAGTTGCTTAACCAGCTGGATGTTGAGGTTGATGTCAGCGTGCAGATTTCCGGGGGCAAGGCCGGAGTTACTGTGCAGCCTTATATTACTAATAACGATCATGACTTGGAGGCTTTGGACCGTATAAAGTGCGGCAGCGGTGGTTCATTCAAGGCTCAAATTCCTGCCCGATCGATGGTTACGTTTGTTACTGTGTAGAGATTGCCGGAGACGTGTATATGACCAGATCCGAGTACATACAGACTAGAGGCTTTCCGCCGCGCTTTTTGCACGGCGCCTAATTAGGTGTCATACCGAACCTCCTACTATACCTCTTACTCAGTCTCCTACTCAGTCTCCTACTCGGTATTCTATCCAGTGTTCTTCCTTCTTTCGTACCGGATTAGTCAAATGGTCAAAAGGCTCCCCAAATTCATACGTAGCGGAATAGAAGAGAAAGAGAAAAAAGCTGAGGTGGAAGGAGAAGGTAATAAAAGGAAAATTCTGCTGAATGTTTCGAACGTACGTCCAAAAAGTCTGCGGTGTACCCAACTAATAGAGGGGTAGATATTCAGTTTAATTAGGCCTGACATGATCACAAAAGCCTGCTAGTTGATGTAGATCTGTTGAACCTTCACCATATGATTTTTGGGATTTTGGGTACATGACGCTCCCTCTCTCCCACATACTGAGTCTCAAAAATCCCCAATGGAATCGACTCTGCCAATGCATGGAAAGCCTCCAAATTCGGATGTAACCGATCTCCAGAATCAAACTTCTCCGCCAACACAGAAACCCGACTCTCCTCTCGTAAAACCTGATCAAAATCAATTACCCGATCAAAAGTCCCACTATTCCGAATCCACTCATTAACCCTCTGCCTCGTGATTTCTCGTTGTGGATGCGAATACCAAGTAAGTCCCTCCTCCTCGGAATCCACATCCTCCTCACCTTCCTTCCGCCCAAATGGCGTAATAGTTGCAGCAAACATTCGAATTCCACAAGAATGCACTCTGGTAGCAATCTGTCGGTATCCTGCGATTAACCGATCACCAATTAATCTCTGACTCTCTTCATCCGGCTCCGCCGAGCCTATATCGTTTACGCCTTCGAAGAGGAGGACGTAGCGCACGCCTCTTAGAGACAGGATATCCCGATCCAACCGACTGAGCGCATTCGGTCCGATTCCATCAGTGAGAATTCTGTTTCCACCTGCTGCTTGGCTGATAATCGAGATCGAGGCTGTGGGTGGAAATGCTTGAAAGCGAGAGAACAGCATATCCGGCCAGCTTGCTCTGTCAGAGAAATTACTCAGGCTGGGATGGGTCACATACCGGTCATTTGCATTCGTTGTGCTGCATCGGCCATCCGTGATACTATCCCCGATAATAGCCAATGTGCCCGTCTTGAGAGGGGCAAGGATTTCGATCCCAGAAAGATAATACCTACGTCATATCGTCATTAGGCGTTCAAGTAGAATACACGATATCACTTGAACTTACCAATGCTCAAGCTCTTCCACATCGGATCCTCCTAAATCAGAATCCGACACCCGATTACCCAGGGCACAAAATGAACTCGTCCGACTCCCGGGGTGGCATGTAATCCCAGTCCGACTATTCTGACCAGATTCAAGAAAGATGCTGATCGAAAGCACCGCGCCCGGCGACAAAACTCCGAGATCCACTGGATCGGAAACGATCAGGGCACCACCTGAGATCGTCGTTTCCGACCCACCGTCAAATGTGACTTTTTGCACCGTCGCCAAGTCGACAACACTACTTCCACAGACATTATCTTTTGCTAGCGCAATACTCGTCTCGGTTATTGTCACATCATCGGTGCCGAAGGCATTAGAGAACCGTAAGCGAAAGAATCGTGCGATACCGAGGGTGATTTTTACGGTTTGGCGGATTGTAGTCCCACGGAAAATAATGTTGTTCTGGTTCTGGAAATGACATTAGTTACAGATGAATGAGTAGTGAATTTCAAGTTATAAAATACAAATGGCTGGGGTGGAAGTTTGTCGGGCTCAGCAAGGAGGGGCATTGCGGTCCACGTGTGAACCCAGTGTTGAGAGGACATTTTGGTCGAGTAGAATCTAGAATATATTCTGGAATTTCTCGGGCTCATGTCAATTTATTTGACTGCGGGGCTCAGATCCTACATTTAATCGATAGAATCTCACCGGATAAATAGCAAGCCACCAATGCTGAGGCGTCCAGTCATAATGAGGATAAAGTAAATTCAAGCGGATGTTTTAAACAGGGTCTCTATGGGTATCACGTTAATGGGTAAATGAAAATCATCTTGTACTTCTAAGAACCATTCTTTCCCTCGCTTGTCTCTTCCAGCCTTTCATCCCCATAGTAATGAAGATAATCCCATTCCAGAACCCCCGCAAAGACCCAAATGCGCTAACCGCAATTAGCAATGGAAATGACACGAATTCCGGATGAATAAATGTTGACACCCGATTAATAGTAGGTGCGACCCAGGTCGCTAACAAAGCCAGAAAGAAAAGCGAGGGCATAAGGATGTATTGTTTAAATGAGACCCGACGCTGGTTTGACGGTTGGTAGGTCATCGGTGTGTTATACTGTGTTGGAGGGCGGGGTGTAAAGGCTTGTTGAACGGAGGAATGACTCGTGATGTGCGATTCTGGTCCATGGATATTGTCCGAGTTTTGCAGTGGAGGGTTGGCTTCGAGGGTTGTTGTCACTGAGCCTTGGGTGGATTTCGGTGTGAAACTGTTTGAGGAAGGTTGGGAGGAGATGTTAGAGGTTAAGGCAATGTGGTCATCGTCTGTTAATTTAAATTCGTCGCGTAGGCGAAAGATTTCGATACCGATTAACGCGTATAATAATAGCACGGCAGCTATAGTGAGCCTGGATAAGACCATGATTAGCGATGCAGAAATGTTTGGATACGAGCATCTCATACCAGACTGGGCCGTAGTATAAGATGAGCCGTAGAAGTATCCACTTTGGCGATATTGAGCACCAGATCTGTGACAGTGAGTTTCTTATCCCAGAAGGATTATATTGAGAACTCACGGTCTCACTGCCATACACAGGGCCCTTTTCATCAGAGCGAATGAATAAAAAAACCAGCGCCGGTATTAAGGTGAGGATAGTAATGCCGCTAATGTATTTTGGCTCAAGCCTTCGCAGATAATGAGCATCAAAATGGTGAAAAACAACCAGGTAGGTATCGAGTGCCATTGCCAATGTCCATAACACATCGGCCAGCGGAAACCTACGAACAAAGCAATTAGTCCTGCACGGCTATTGAAGCATCGAAACCCACCCACATTTGCAGCGCAAAGCCCTGAAACTGACACAAAGATGACCCACCCCCTCTCTCTGGCCCTGAGATCGATATCATCGTCGCAATCGAGTCGAATAAGTTATAGAATGCATTGAAAAAGATAATGCGATGAATTGGGCTTTGAAAGTGCCGCGAAAAAACAAAAGCGCAGATAATCGTGATCGTCCCCAGAATAGAGAACGCAGAGGTAACTCGCCCCGCGATACCTATTGCACTGATTTGCTCCGCAGTGAGTACCATGGTGGGGGATCGACCCTCCGAGGCGGGAGTTGTGCAGTGATGAACACACTCAACTCATCAACCATGTTAGAAACATAGTGGGAAAGATGATTCCGACTAACTTTTATCGTATCACACCACGGCTCGTTCATGTTGGATGACAAGTAAATGGCTCGGATGGCGTGATTACATAAAGGGTAATGATCTGTGTTAACGATCGGGGCCATCGCGCCATTTGTGGGGCTTTTTAGTTGTCGATCCACTAACACCGAGACGAACACAATTGGTTTCTGCGTAGGTACTCGTCAAATCTCAGTTCGGCATTAAAAGGACTTGATAGAACCAACCTTGGAACTCTATAAGATCACATTGTTGAAATTACAAAGTGTTTCAGGACCACTCTTTGTCTGAATGATTTCCAGAAATGTAACATGATATTTGCTTGTTTCATCTGTTGAGAATGGCATTTCAACCGGTCTAGCGCACCAGATTCCCAGGTCAAGATGCCAGTAGACGTCTTTCTAAACTATTTCCATGGCTTATACAGCTGGGGGAAATAAATAAATAGGCTTGCGGACTCAAATTAACGATTTGTAAACCAGCAGTGGAACTTCAGATACGCATGTGCAAGCATTTCGTCAGAATCCATCGATTGATGGATTCGGAGTATAGATTTCATCGCGCAGGGTTACAAAGAACTGATATGAAATGAGTGAGAACTCTTGCTTCTGCAAGTTACAAAGTTCTGCACATATAAACTGAAACTTCGAAAGCATTAATCAAGTTGGTTGGAATTCATGACTGCACCATGCCCTATTGCCTAGAGAATGGTCAAGTCGAAAAGAATCACCGTCGCTTTCCTTATTCGAACTATTCACCAGTGTCTCCATATTATGCGATGGTGCATTTTCGTGACAGGTTTCCAGCAATGTTTCCAAAGGTATTGCCTTTTTCCTTTTGTTTTGCGAGAAGCTTCCACTCCTAGACGAACTCGTAAAAATCCACGAGAATCTCCGATACGGCCGCGAGGTACCCTGAGCAGATGAATTCTGAACATTGATGACGAAGAGCCGAAAGGCCGGGAGACAGGATGTAACTATAGCTGAGGTATTTTCTAGCATGGAAAATAACTGGAACTTGATAGGATCGACTTCCGCATTTGGGTTATTGGACTTGGCCAAACGAAGGCATGCGAATAAAACGGGGATGATGGGGAGTGAAAATAAGCCAATCAGAATCCATCGCTTCCGATTGTCAATCTTCAACTTATAGAGAAGGGGGAAAGGGATCAGCATCACTATCCGAGTTAGTATCATCTGATAAGCGGATCAAGGGATACACACCACACACGTCACCTGCAATGTCACTGCCCACGGAGAAGTGAAAAACAAGATTAGAGTAGAATATGTCCCTTTCTGAGTTACATTTGCCTACATCGGG
Organism: Penicillium lividum; assembly: GCA_028828245.1. Classification (NCBI taxonomy): domain Eukaryota; kingdom Fungi; phylum Ascomycota; class Eurotiomycetes; order Eurotiales; family Aspergillaceae; genus Penicillium; species Penicillium lividum. The sequence continues at coordinate 399,309 of JAQJAG010000005.1, forward strand.
TTAATTTGACACTTACTTGGGATCTGGTGAAGATGCTTACCTGGTACAAAAAAGTCACTGATAGGGTCACAGGCGAACTGTTGTAGAACTAGACTGGTGATCCACGTTGACGCGGTGATCCCACACATGACCCACCAGAACAGCTTCATGGGCGAATGCACGGAGTCGAATAGTCTCCAAAAGAAAAATAGTAACGAGAACTTGACCGACCATAGTGTCGTCCACAGTAGGATGTCCGCCGCATATTGGAGTCTGAGGAACAAAGACGCCCGCTCCATGAATGGTGGACTGAATGGCTTCAGACCGGCGCTGCCACTTAACACGTCATACATTGGCGATATAGCAAGTTGGTATACAACAGCTGTGACCAGATGACATAGCAAAGCGAAGAATATACAGTAGTCGTTGATGAAAAGTCGCCTGCTATTCCGGTATTGGGCGTGTGTGCGAATGGCAACAAAAGCACACGAGAGCGCCACACCAATCCACATAATTGCCTGAAACGCGCGAATATTAGCCTGATTCACTCCACAGCCCCTCTTGTAACTCCCAACAAAGTTCTTACAGCTTGTCCTTGTTCCGATACAATGGGCTGCATGTCGATAGCTCGTTTCCCCCACATTGAAACAAAACCAATGGGGAAAAGGCGCATCATGGCCAATTTCCCGCAAGCTTAGAAACTGTCTTCACAAGACCCTCGATCGTCTCCAGGGAGTCCATCTGATAATCTATATGGCAGGATGATTCCGAAAGTAGCACAAATCCTTAACTTGGCAGGCATAGAGGTGATTTTAAGTATGCGGCTGAGCTAAGATTGCGGTCCTGCCCAGCTGGAAACCCCCCTTGCAACATTCTCAATGAAATGGAGGATCGGACAAGTGACCGTCCAATCAAATATGCGCCTACATGTTGCACCGCATGTTCTGACGAATATCTCATATGCACGGAGTTGCCTAGTCCCAGCCCTTGAGTCTATTTGGGTTGTTGCGGGCCGCAATGGGTCTTCGTGGTCCAAGCGGGGTGGATCTTTACACTTTATCTTCAACCTGAAACGCGTCGGTATTTCGAAGGTTAAGCCGATGCGAGGATTATAACAGGAAATTCTTGGTTGAAACCAGAGGGCCAAGTATGCCTAAACTTGTGTCGGAGCTGGAGTCACATGTTGCCGTGTTTTGTCCGTCTTTTTCTCAACCTTTACCAGGCAATCCCTGGATCCGAATAGAAAATAGTTCACTTGGCCAGTATCAACTTTGGAGGAGGATATTTATACACAAAGAAGTCATCCCATCGATGCTAGGGCTGGTAAGCAATGCAGGTAACGTGTGGGATTAACCCCTTCGGGAGAGAAGGGGCCAGAGCGGTCTCTCCTAAAATAGTTGGTTTGCGTTAGAAATTACAGTATGAGCGGCTTGGATTTCAAGTATTATTGATTGGGTCATCTAATAATAACTGGTTGCATGAGCACATTACGGATCAATGTTTGTACATTTCGTTGGTAGGAAGTCGGGAATACAAGTATGGATAATGGCCAGAGCGAAGAAAACCGATTAACTAGGAAACAACAGCAAGTTGGCTCCGAACTGGCACATTCTCCTTCATCCCGGGCTCGGGGAATCCCGAAACATTAACACCTTTGCGGAAGAGAAGACAGTGAGTAGATCCACCAAAGTGGAACATGCCGATCTCATCTCCCTTGGAAAGGTGCTGACCTTCCTTGACGGTTATATCGCAAGTAGAGACCTCCGCCATTCCTACACCAATGAAAGCCATAAGACCAATAGCCGGCTCATCGGCTTCGATGAAGATGATCGCCCTTGTCGCAGTCGAAGTAATATAAGCCTGGGAAGTTACCTGACCGGCGATATCAATATCCTGCTGATGAGGCTTGGGATTTCCAACGCCCTCAAATAGAGGCTCGGAATAGTATGTTCCGTCAGCAACAAAGGCTTTCACAACCTTTCCAGAGACAGGTGTGTGCCAGCGGTGATAACTCAATGCACTCAGGAAGGCCTGATAAACTGTCCCACCGACGAACTGCTCAGCATACTGATCATGGGCCAACATATCCAACACAGAGTACGGCTGACTCTTGATCCAGAATTTATCGCGGGCTTTCACATCATGCGCAAGCCTGAACGGCCTTGATTCGCATGCGTTAGCCAGAACCCGATTATTCTCCGGTTCAGCAACCGGACGCATTCCATCGCGAAATAAGCGAGTGAAGAAGTCGTCCCAGGACTTGTAGCCGTAGTTCGGTGCGGACGGGTCACAGTGGAACATTTCATGGAACTCGAGGGTAGTAGCTGCTGTTGGGCCAATCTTTGCGACGCTAGTCAGGTCGCGGTGTCCGGTCTCACCGAACCATCCATTGGAAGTAGAGTTCAAAACATCCGCGGATGCGGGCGAACGCAGGAACTCACCCCAGGCGTTTAGGACCTTTTTCAGCATGGCATTGATCTCTGGATCGAGGAATGCAGCGTATCCACTTGGTGTGCCCATTGGCCAGTCTAGGACTGCGTTAATGGGCAGGCCGACCAGACCGACACGATGGGCTTTGTCAGTCCATGTAGGGGCTGTTGTCATCAAATGGTTGAGGACTTGGAGGAAGTGCTTGTAGTCCCTGATTTCGGGGTGACCTGTTGGGTCCTGACTATATGGCTTCTTGTTCGGGACTTCCTTGAACATGCCCTCGAGTAGCATGTAAACTCTAGTGTTGCTTTCGATGAGATCTTTAAATTCGCGTAGAACTGGGTGCAGGTCTTTTTCGTTGTTGTCCACATGTTTGATCACTCCGCCTAGCCATTCTCGGTGGGCGGCATGGTCGGAGGGCATCCAACTGCCGAGGCTAAGAAGGATTTAGCAGAAGCCTTAGCAGAAGCCTGAATGGGAGATAAGTAGAACGTACTGATGGAGTTGATGGGTATGTTCATTACTGGGCGACATGGTGGATGGATGGTAATGCAGGTGAATAATGGTCACAGAATTGATGCGAGGGTGTGTATTATTTAAATATATTTTTTCAACGAAGTTATGCGGGACAAGAAAGCTTGACACCGACAATCATCTTGGCAACTATTTATGGAAGAATTACTGGAAGCTTTACAGGTTCTCAGATTGCATCATCGTGACGGCGAAACAAGGCATTCTCCACATTTCATGGTTTTGACGTTTGTAAATTGTATGATCTCGAGAGAACCTGGGGGAATGACATCATACCTGTGGCCTGATGCTTATCTTTCTGCAACTGCACAATTAAATGCCTCAAATGATCCGGGGTGTTGAGTTAATTCGAGGTCGTCTGTTTGATATATTTATTAGGCTGGTAAATTTGTTTATTCATTGAGATCAAAGACCTGTTGCTCATTACACGTAGACAGAGGCAACACTGCAACAGGCCATAGTACATAGCACGAGTGCGACTAATAAGGCTTCGTTGGGATCAAACTCGAAGAAAAAATGCCTTTCGTTCGAAGGAAATCACACCATAACGGGGAAAGGTTTGGGATTGCACACTGACAGAGAACTTAATGATAGTTGTAGTCATTCCGGTCATTGCCTGGTCCAAGTTAGTCGCTTTTGTATCGCCGAAATACGCATCCTAACGAGAGTCTAGGATCATGTTAGTTTTCAATAAGATTTCACATATGATGTGGTATGGAGAAGGGAAAAGCCATTTAGAGAAATGTGGAAAGCCTTTCCCACGAACAAGGGTATTCTTACGATTATAGGAATTTGAATAGCTTCAAAGGAAATGATTAAATGTAGAATCAGAATTGAAGCAGAAACCCGGGCATTTCGACGATTAACATATGATTTGATCCTTCAGAGTCCTGACTCAGTCCATACTCATTCAACTTCACCTGAAGGCTGGGCAGAAAGTGACTTGGATATTATAAATGGTGGGAAAGGCGGTCAAAAAATCCAACGCTTGGGTCACGTGACCATGAGAAGCGCCCTCGTCCCATCTAGGCTTAGGTCCGTCCATGTGGGCATATCTCATATCTATACATGGATCCTTTCTCCTTACCCATAGCCATTTCACATCTTTGCTTTGTGTGTTCATCCCGCAATAAATTTGTAGCCTTCCCCCTCTTGGCAGCTTAAAGCGGCCAAACTATCCCTATAGGCCACTATCCCCCGTCTGAGGTCGCACATAATCAGAGTAGTATTGATCATGAGACATTTATCCCAATAGCTACAGTTTGCATACATCTATTTGTATTGGGAAATTTTGAACGCAAAAATTGAATAGTAGAGGTGGCGAGGGTGAAATCGGACGTACCTTAATTATTAGATGTACGGAGTACCGTGTGGACCGCTGGAACTCAATGTCGTTCTCGTCAGGCACATAACCATATCGTTCGTCATTAATGCATGTCTTTGTGGGTCTCCGAGGATCTACCGACCAGACGATCATTTCGGTCAACCCAACAGGAAATAGGAACCACTTCAGGGACACATGGCTCGTGCCTAACCCAAACCCTAACCAAACGATTCAATCATAGGCTGAGCACTTCAAACATGAACATATTATTGATAAAAATTATCATCTATTTATTCGATCCACGGCTGAACTGAAAGATGCCGATATTTTGTCCGGCATGCCGATTTCTCGGCAGGCGGGGCTGACCAGGCCGAGTCGGTTCGGGGAGAGCTGAATCGGGAAGTCATCGGGTCCTTCTCGGTGTTATCAAAATCCACCTCCAATGCACTCACGGGTCTTGTCCGAAAGTGTCAATCTCTTCTTATGTGGCGTTTCTGTTTCTGGCTATAATTGGCCTACTATTATCGTGGTCCACAGTTATCACACGAGGTATATTGGTTGTAACCATGGACTTGCGATTCTGGTCTCAAATAACAAGATATTATGGCAGTCTTATGCACTGTCCGGCCATCATGAAGTCCGGGGTGTCGTCACTGGTTTATTCATCGTGTATGGTAGAGTTGGCTGGACGGATAAAATTTTTTATAGCTCAACGATCTATAAAAGTCCATTGATAGAAACCTTGGAAGTATAGCGGTTGGCCTCCGTAGTAGTTATGCAATATTCCTCCACTTTAGCGAAAGTCTAAGTTATCCATTGGAGGATCAGAGAACACGTTAACCAGACACCATGGGGCACTGTTGGGCCAAGACTCCACGCTTTCTTAGAGGCCCGCAGCCCCATACTCGCAAAACTCGGAGTTTCGCGGATGACGAAGGACTTTCCCTTAAAAGAAGGTGTTTTATATTTCATCTTGCTTCTCCCGAAGTCTGATTCCTTCCAACATCCCCCCCAAAAATTTATCCTTTTTTAAGGACTATACTCCACCATGAAGACAAAACAACAGCAGCAGCCGGTCTCTGCTTCTCACGACGAGAACATTCCTATAACAGAAATGTCTGCCACACATGACGAGACTCCTAGTGAAGATCAAAAAGGATGGATTGTTGGAGGAATATACCGCGAACAACTACAAGATGAACAGTCACAATTCGACAATCGACTTTTGCAAGAGGTCGGCTTCGACCTGCCTCTTACTGTGACAAGGAAGATGGAACACAATGGAGGAAACTTTCTCGTGCTTGAATTTGCGGAGGGTGACAAGGAAAACCCGTTCAACTGGAGTGAAAAGAGGAAGGCATTCATTAGCGTTCTGCTTTGCATGATGACCCTTTTCATTGGTCTTGCCACAACAGCCTACAGTTCAGGTATATCGGATATGGTCGAAGAGCTAGGGGTTTCCACTGAGCTTGGTCAATTGGGTCTGTTTACATTCAACTTCACCTGTGCCCTTGCTCCCCTATTCCTTGCTCCTTTCTGCGAGTTGGCTGGACGACGAGTCATCTACGTCGGCAGTTATGTTTGCTTCTCCCTCATGTTCATTGGCTTGGCTCTTGGAAAGAACATTGCCACCATTATTGTGTGTCGCGCTCTACTCGGACTTTTTGGATGTGTTGGAACCATCCTCGTCGGTGGCACCTTCGGCGACATGTATACCCCTGCTCACCGTGCCATCCCAATGGCCTCCTTCTCGTTCATCGCCATTTTCGGTACTGTCGCTGCCCCTATTTACGCCGGTTTCATCGATCAAGCTCTGGGATGGAGATGGGTGGAGGGTATCCAGGGTCTGGCAAACATACCTCTTGGTATTATTATCGCCATTTTTCTATGTGAGACCCGTGGTGGTGTGACGCTGTCCAAGAGAGCCAAGATGCTCCGCAAGAACACTGGAGATGAGCGCTTCGTCACTCACAACGACCTCGAAGCCCCAGGCATCAAGCAGATGCTGCACAACTCCTCCATCAAAGCCATCCGGATGCTCTTCACTGAGCCAGTCGTTTTCGCCTTCGGTCTCTGGATCAGTTTCGCCTGGTTCCTCACTTTCCTCTTCTTGTCTGTCATTCCGATCACATTCGCCGATAAGCGTGGCTGGGGCGAAGGTGTAGCTGGTCTACCTTACATCGCTCTCTGCATCGGTGCGACAATGGGTTTCGGTTTGAACTTCTTCCAGATCAGGAAGTACAAGTCTCTCGTCGCCGATCCCACTCGCAAGGTTGACCCTGAAGCACGTCTGTACGGTGCCATGTGCGGTTCTGTCTGGCTACCAATTGGTCTCTTCATCTACAGCTTCACTCAATACGCCCAGCTCAGTTGGGTCGGTCCAGTCATCGGCTTGGCCCTCATTGGTATGGGAATTTTCTTCATCTTCGAGTCCTGCTACAGTTATACGTCTGACTGCTACGGCGAGAGCTCATCTTCCGCTATCGCTGGCCAGGGCTTCATGCGTAATACCCTTGGTGCCGTCTCGCCGCTGTTCGCTACTCAGTTCTTTGAGAACCTGGGTAGTCAATATGCTGGTCTGCTGCTGGCTCTCATCGCCACGCTCTTGACGTTTATCCCGTTTGTGCTGTACAAATTTGGTCCAGCACTTCGCGCAAGTTCGAAGCTGGCTAGCACTATTGTGGCGACTAATGCCCTTTGAAGTATTGTATGTGAGCATTTGGGGAGTTAGTTCATTGATGGGCTGGAAATTAGTATATATGACACCAGACACAGGTGAATGAGTCTAATGCATATAGAACTACCTAGGTTATTATAACGAGCCTGAATACAAAGAATACCCAGTTTATTAATTCCAGAGTCCTTTCTTCACATTGACCGGACATTGTATGATTTATACGTGCAATCACTCGAATCACTGCTTTTGCTGTGAAGTATAGGAGCAAAATGTGATCAGGTACTATGACAGTTGGCTCTCTTTGAAAACAGATTAGGAATGCAATTGTTTAAATTGCAATTGTTTAAATTATTTTTGGTGGCATTACATTTCATGGAAAAAACCCGGGGAAATAGTGTCCCAACTGGGTAAGGTGGGGCAGTCCTACATAGGCCTAGTGCCACCACGTGACTTAGCTGTGAATTTTCTACCTGAAGGCGGTGAATTGCACGTGCTGCTTTCTGCTCTTACACGTGACACTCGACAAGGCGGTGTACTCCCGCCTATCTCAATTCCAGAAATTTTCAATGTAAGAATCTTCAACCACTCCAATACCCCAATTTCACCCGCTTAATAAAAAAGGCAGTGATCCTTTGCGTGAGCCCATATCTCAAAAGATTTGGATTTGAACTCTTTCCACAACAATGGCCGAAGATACCAATGCCGGTAAGTTTCCACTGGATCTGATTTAGATATCAACGCTAATGCACCACAGCCTGGCCCATCGCCGACGAGACTCTTACCCAGTCTCTTCTCGACCTCGTCCAGCAGGCTTCCCACTACCGTGAGTTCCCAATCCGTTTCGCAGAGATTCTGATCTCTCGTCATGCCTCCAAACCAAGGCTAATCCTTGAACAGGCCAGCTGAAGAAGGGTGCCAACGAGGCCACCAAGACCCTCAACCGCGGTACCTCCGAGATCGTCGTCCTTGCCGCTGATGCCTCTCCCCTGGCCATCGTCCTGCACCTCCCCCTTCTCGCTGAGGACAAGAACGTTCCCTACGTGTACGTTCCCAGCAAGATGGCTCTTGGCCGTGCCACCGGTGTCTCTCGCCCCGTGATTGCTTGCTCCATCACCACCAACGAGGCCTCCGAGTTGACCAGCCAGATCCGCACCATCAAGATCGCTGTCGAGCGTCTGATGATCTAAGGAATTCAATATCAAGATCGTCGCGGATGGAGGATTGTATCGAAGAGGACAGAGGATGTGGCATTGCTCGTGACCGTGAAGATGTGTTCGGCAGGAAGCAAACTTTGGTTTTTATTCCGGTCTCACGATTTGCTGTCGAAGACTTTAGCTAGATCTTTTTCAGCTTGGAGATCCAATTTCAGATCATTTTGAGAAATTATTCGGCATGTTCAAAGTAGTCGAATACCAACCAGTATTCGGATTTAGCTCTTAAGTACTATGAAGCGTGAAAAGCATAACTGCAGTTCTTTCGCCTGAAAATCAAGTGGACGATTTAGCGTGAACTCGACCAGTATATTCAGTCTGGTAGGTTACAGCCGATCTTGATCCCGCATGCACGTCACGGAACATCAGTCCGGAGAATTTGTAGCCGAAAGCTGGGGTATTGGTGGCATTCTTCAAGTTGAACTCGATGCAAGGTTTCATTCGGGCTGTGATAACCCGATCGCTGTCAGCCATCAAAGCGCCAAAGCCACCTTAAGGAACTGCCGAACAAGATCATCAGTGCCACCGGAGCCATTTTAAAGGCCAAAGCGCCATTCAAGCAGACACCTTACAAAGGGGGTTGGAATAGGAAATTTTTCACAGCTCTAATATCCTGAGGTTGAACCAGCGCACTATGGTCAACAACACGGCATATCAAGGGGTTAACGTCGCTTGAGGAAGGTGGACTTACTACTAGCAGCGGAGCCCTAGCCCCGATGTATCAGCTTAACCTCCACGACCGCCGATCACTCAATTAATGCCAGACGGTTTCGGGCCCTCCTTGACCCTCCAATCTCCATCTTCTATTTATCCTGTGGGGTTGTCTGGGACCCAAACGTGCCCACTTAAGCTCCCATGCCTCTTTTACATTGGCTGGGCAATTTGCGTGCCCTGTCGTGTCTCTCGGAGTGGCCCTTGACGAGACTGCAGCTTTCTTGGCTCAGAGTCATGCAATGAGGAGGTTTACGTGGAAGAATAATTTCCATGACTTAGGATGAGTTTGAGGTATGAGTTCCGCCCCTGGTCAAGTTTGCTCTTGTTCTCAGGGGCATTATTTAATCTTTCTTAGTCCTTCAAAGTCGGATTCATCATTGCGATCATTTCTTCTTATTCTTCATACATTTTTTTCTTCTTATTCGACATGTTGTCAATTTTCCTCGCAATCGGCCTGGCGCCATTGCTGGTCACTGCTCAACTCTCCGGCTCTGTGGGCCCTACAACTTCATACGCTGACAAGGCCAACAACAAAATCTGCAGCGTTCTCGACTACGGTGGTGTCGCCGATAACTCAACCGATGTGGGTCCCGCTATTAGCTCAGCTTGGGACGAGTGCAAGGATGGTGGTGTTGTCTATATCCCTTCTGGTGCTTACGCTCTCGACACATGGGTCACTTTGACTGGGGGGAGCAGCTGTGCTATCAATATTGATGGAGTTCTCTACCGGACTGGAACCGATGGGGGTAACATGATCTTCATCGAACATACCACCGACTTCGAGTTGCTCAGCTCGACTTCTGAAGGTGCAGTGCAAGGCTTTGGATATGAGTTCCATGCTGAGGGCAGCATCTCTGGACCTCGTATTTTGCGTCTGTACGAGGTCGTCGACTTTTCCGTTCACGATCTTGCCCTTGTCGATTCCCCTGCGTTCCATTTCTCTATGGATACCTGTGAGAACGGCGAGGTTTACAATATGATCATTCGTGGCGGAAATGAGGGTGGACTGGATGGCATTGATGTGTGGTCGACCAACATCTGGATTCACGATGTGCGTTTTAATCAACACTGGGCTTATACGATACTAATATGCTATATAGGTTGAGGTAACTAATAAGGATGAGTGTGTTACTGTAAAGGTAATTAGGAAAGGCCCTGATATGCGAATGATTTACTAACTTTACTCTAGAGCCCAGCCCAGAATATCTTAGTGGAGAGTATTTATTGTAACTGGAGTGGTGGATGTGCTATGGGCTCTTTGTCGACAGGCGTTAATATCTCCGACATCACCTATCGCAATATCTATACCTGGTCCTCGAACCAGATGTATATGATTAAGAGTAATGGTGGTAATGGAACAGTCTCCAACGTCCTCCTTGAGAACTTTATCGGTATGATATCTATACATCCCCTAACTATTATCCCTTACTATTATCCCCTTACTATTAAGACTAATAAACACAGGCCACGGTAACGCCTACTCTCTCGATATCGATCAAGCCTGGGCCAGTATGAGCACTGTAGACGGTGACGGCGTGCAACTCAATAATATCACTTTCAGTAACTGGAAGGGCACCGAGGCCGATGGCGCCGAGCGCGGTCCCATTAAAGTGAGATGCGCCGATACTGCACCCTGCACCGACATCACAATCGAAGACTTTGCCATGTGGACCGAGGAGGGTGACTACCAGTGGTACTGGTGTGAGAGTGCCTACGGCGAGGGCTCCTGCTTGGAGAGCGGGAGCGGAGATGACTACACCTCCTATACCACAACTGTTACTGCAACTGTTGCTCCTTCAGGATACTCTGCTGCTACCATGGCGTCGGATCTGACCGCTGCCTTTGGTACTGCCTCGCCTATTCCTATTCCTGCTATCCCAACCTCGTTCTACCCTGGTCTTACCCCTTACAGTGCTCTGGCTAGTGTGTCGGCGACTGCGGTGTACCCTGTCCGGGTTTAAAGGTTTAATATTACTGGATAATAATATAAGACCGCTTGAGTGCACATGCGCTACTTTGATTGGAATGCAAAGATTTGGTCCTCGTCCTACTCCATTTTCACTATCTATGAAGATCGTAGTGAATATTATAGGGAAACACAATAACAATAGACCCTAATGACCATGGTGATTATCACGTCATCACAACCTTGGAAGATCGTACAAGCATGTCAGCAGGAGGAAGGAACATGATTCGACCAAAATCTGACATTTGACGCATATTTTAATTCTCGCACTACTGTACTCTGTACTTATCCTAAGGAATCCAGAGCTGACATGTCTACGTATGATACATTCTCCCCAGGAATTAATTCCTTCCATTCGAATGCAAAAACCACCAAGTCCAATCCCAACAAATCTCCAGGTCCTGAAACCACAGCGACCGAGTCCGCGCCAACAACATTAACCCAGAACACAACCCCCTACAATGCCAAAGCCGAGGTTCTCAACCGCGCGATCCAAGAAATCGGCATGGGCCGCTACCAATGGCAACTATTCATCGTAATTGGTTTCGGCTGGGCAAGCGACAACCTCTGGCCGATCGTAACATCCCTCATTCTCGCCCCAGTGGCATACGAATTCCAAATCAGCAAGGGGGCACTCCTGACACTTGCCCAGAATATCGGACTCCTAGTCGGTGCCGTCTTCTGGGGTTTCGGATGCGATATTTTCGGTCGGACGTGGGCATTTAACCTCACTATAGGCGTGACGGCGGTGTTCGCATTGGTGGCGGCGGGGTCGCCGAATTTTGGCGTCATTTGTACATTTGCTGCATTGTGGTCTTTCGGTGTGGGAGGGAATTTACCAGTGGATTCTGCTATTTTCTTGGAGTTTCTGCCTGGGTCGCATCAATTTTTGTTGACTATTCTGTCGATTAATTGGGCATTTGCGCAGGTTCTGGCTACCCTTGCTGCGTGGCCGTTGTTGGGGGATTTGACATGTTCCCAGGCGGATGGGTGTACTAGGGGAAAGAATATGGGGTGGAGGTATTTTATGATTGCGATGGGTGGATTGGCGATGATTATGTTTGTTGGTCGCTTTCTCTTTTTCACTATCTATGAATCGCCGAAGTATCTGATGGGGAAGGGACGAAATGGGGATGCAGTGGATGTGATTCATGAAGTGGCGCGACGGAATGGGATGACTTCGTCTCTGACCCGTGTGGATCTCGATGAGTTGGATCAGGAAGATCAGTCAGGAAACCATACGAGCATTGTTGGACAAAGACTGGAGAAGCTCAATTTTGAACATGTTCGCGCATTGTTTGATAGTCCGAAACGAGCTTACTCCACGACGTTGATTATTTTAATCTGGGCTTTCATTGGGCTGGGATATCCTCTTTACAATGCCTTTATCCCTTATATCACCGCCCAGCGTGGTGCACAGTATGGCGACGGATCAACATACATCACCTACCGCAACGCACTAGTCATCGCCGTCATGGGCGTTCCAGGATGCCTTCTTGGTGGGATACTAGTTGAACTCCCACGATTTGGACGAAGAGGTGCTCTTTCCACCTCTACCGCATTAACTGGTGTATTTCTCCTTGCATCCACTACGGCATCCACATCCGATGCTCTGCTCGGATGGAACTGCGCATTTAGCTTCATGAGCAGTCTGATGTACGCTGTGCTTTACGCATATACCCCGGAGATCTTCCTCACCAAGGACCGTGGTACAGGGAATGCTTTAACTGCGTCGGCGAATCGGGTGTTTGGTATCATGTCGCCCATTATTGCCATGTTTGCCAATCTAGAGACTGCCGCCCCGGTCTATGTCAGTGGTGCCCTTTTTCTCACAGCCGGAATACTGGTGGTCTTGATGCCATATGAGTCCCAAGGAAAAGCCAGTCTGTGAGGTATAAGAATCAAAGAACTTAGTCAGGCTCAACCCCTAAATGTTTGAATAGACTTTTCACGTCAATAGAATATTCAGTGTAATGGATGTCAACATTGACGTTAATCAAGATTCAAGTCTGACAGGAATGACATCATCTAACCGCCACAATTCATGGATGTAAAGGACATCTGATACAGTACGCAGATCTTTAATATAAACAGTTTGACAGATAACCGCCACTCTCGTAGATAATAGATAACATGTGTGCCATAACTATGAGATCAATGTGGAGACTGGTAGCTTTACGTCAGAATTAACTGGGTCTGATGGAGTTGTCACATTGTGGATGCGCATCTCATTCGATCAATTGGTACCCGTTGGCGTGGAGTCAATCTAATAAGGTAATGTGGCTTGGAAGGTTGCACGCATTATATCATAGCTCAGATCAAGTTTTCGTCATTCTTACAAAATAATTATTTAAAGGAAGTTTGTGACTCTGAATGACTTGACCACAATCTTCACCATCTACATCTCACACTCCTACTTTATTCACAAAAGTCACACTTATCATGTCTGAACAAACCAGTATGTTCCCCCGCTACTCACTAGTCACTCATGAAATACCTAACTATTTTCGATTAAGACAACGGCCTCCTCGGCGGATTGGGAGACACCCTTGGCAAAACAGTCGGAGGCCTCACCAACACAGCAGGAAACGCTGTCGGTGGGCTGGGTAGTACTGTCGGTGGCGTTACACAGGGACTAGGACAGACTGTATCAGGCACGACTGAGGGTCTTGGCAACACAACAAAGAACACTGGACAGAGCATCTCGAATGGAATCTCGAGTGTTGGCGGAAAGGAACAGACTGCGAACAACCCGCTCGGCTTGAACCGATGAAGGATAGCACAACAGTGGCCGAGCCGATTGAATTGTTGATCGATGTACTATAGTAATTCATGCGTCAATTTCAGATCTTTATTTTGCGAATTAATGGGCTTGAATACTTGGATTTAGGCACCTTGCAACCTCTCTTTTCTTGCAGTTGATCTGAATGGGTAAGTAGTAGTCCACATAGGAAAATCTTTCATATCAGCTTGCTTGGTTTCATATCTCGGAAATGTTGATAGGAGCGGGAATGGCGCAAGTATGGATTAATTTTGGTGTTTGTTTCCTAACTCGATTCCGATTTTTATTACAATATATTTTTACATTTCTAGTATCTAATCGCAGAGTGTAGAGTATAACCTTTTAAAGACGGCACGTTTTTTCAGATCTCAGTACGACAGGAATCCTGACAAACTTAATATCCATGAACGGCATGAGGCTCAAAAATCCAAGTTTATTGACTACTATAGGGCCGTTGCGGCCATAATGGACGGATTTGTTGGTTACAAAAGGCAAGGCCCGAAAAGATCGGGGACCAAAAGTCAATCGGCGAATGATTTATTAGTAAATCTGGTTCGGCCAATAGTGGACCATTAGCATTATTCGGGAAGCTTACTGTAGGTTTTAATGTGGAGAGCGATGGACCCAAGATTTGCTGGACCCATCAATCTCGTCATTTCGGCCGACATGCGACGAGTCATACGGTGATTGATACAAGTAAAAGCCTTATCCCAGGTTTGACCGTCTAAATTTTTAGACCAACTGTGAATTTCTGCATTGCATACCTCACCGACAATGGTAGACATGACTCTGCATTCTGATCTATCTTGCTCGAGTCAGCAGGGACAATCCCAAGCAAAGAATGAATGCCAGCCCGCGACATATCAGCCTGATTCCAAACATGATCGAGGATGGAGAAGGGTAGTTCGTAACTTCACGCCTTCGTTGGTCACCCCCGACACCAGCGTATGACGATGCCGACAATACTGACCTCAACAGATGGTTCGCTGTCACTATGGGCACAGGTATCGTCTCGATCCTGTTGCATAATCTCCCCTACAATGGGATATGGATCTATTGGATCTCAGTCGGGATCTTTGCCTCAAATGTGTTACTGTTTACCTTGGGCTGCATCATTAGCATCCTTCGGTATGCATTGTACCCGGAGATCTTCATGGTAATGATCACACACCCAGTGCAGTCCATGTTCATCGGAACTTTCCCGATGGGCCTCGCCACAATCATCAATATGATTGTCTTTGTCTGTGTTCCTGCATGGGGAGAATGGACGAGATACTTTGCCTGGGTTTATGGATATTTGACGCCGTGATATCCGTGATGACAGCCTTGTCCTTGCCCTTTATACTGTACGATTATACCTTTCAAAGATTGACGGCATACCTTACTAACAATCTAATAGAATGGCACAGGGAAATGAAACACCTCTGTCCTCCATGACCGCCGTCTGGCTTCTTCCCATCGTGAGCTGTATTGTGGCCGCCTCATCCGGTGCCATTGTCGCCGAAGTACTCCCAAATCCAGAATATGCACTATGGACCGTTCTCACCAGTTATGTGCTCTGGGGCATTGGTCTCCCTCTCGCCATGATGGTCATGGCCATTTATCTCCAGCGCTTGACATTACACAAGCTACCACCAAAGGCTGTCATCGTGAGTGTGTTTTTGCCCTTGGGCCCTCTGGGACAAGGTGGATATGGGTAAGACGTCCCTTTTGATTTATGTCATGTAAACTGAATTTCCATAGTATGATGAAGTTGGGTCAATGCGCTCAAGATATTTTCCCCAAAACCCACACCTTGGAAGAAGGTTCCGGACCCACCTTCTACACTCTCGGCTTTCTGGTTGCCTTGATCCTATGGTCTTTTGGGCTAGTCTGGCTCTTCTTTGCATCAGCGTCGATCGCCCGCTGCAAGAAATTCCCCTTTAACCTTGGATGGTGGGGATTTACCTTTCCGTTGGGCGTGTATGCAGCCAGTACCACCCAAATTGGGACTGAGCTTCCATCCAAGTTTTTTGCAGTGCTGGGAACGGTGAGTTGAACTACTTCTTTTCCCTAGGTCAATTCACTGATTCATTTTCATTATAGATATTCTCCCTTTGTGTGGTGCTACTCTGGGTCATTGTGAGCATTGGAACCTTGCTCGGGGTGATATCGGGTAAGATCTTTTTCGCACCGTGTTTGGCCGGACTTCGGGTAGTAGAGGAGAAAGAAGTGGGTAAAGCGGCATGAATTGATAAGCTAGATAATGAGAAACGAAGTCAAAAAGTGTGATAGTGTGATAAATTAGCTGGGGGTTGGGGTGTACTATTCCCGTGACCCTCACGTGATGTGGAGAAGAAACTCGAATTTTGATTTTTAATTTTTTAATTTTTTCTTTTTTAATTTTTTATTATTATTTTCCCTAGTAATTCATCGAGATCCCCCAGACCGTCATCCACTTTGCTTTCCCCCAGATCTTTATATACCCTCATTTCCAAAACAGGGTATACTGGGGCTGTTAGGGTCCTGCTAGAGTCCCCTGTTGACCCTGGTGGTTCCTCAACCCCCTGAATCACATTTGAGTGCGTGTTGGGCCATTTTCTCTCAACTTGCGCTGACCGGCGGCACTCGGCCTCCGTACCCGCTAAGCTCTTTTGGGGAGGGGCAAACTCCTGCCTTACTGCCTTGTGGCCTTGTGGCCTAAATCTCTTGGCCCGCCCGAAACAACAAAACACGCGGCGCGACTCTCACGGTCTCAACTTGAACTTGTGAAATTGTTCAACGCGCGACCACTGCGAGGGTTCGGAGCTTAACTTTATAACCTGGTCTTTCGTTCCAAATACTCCTGATCTTTGGCAAGTGGTGGTCGCATGTATTGTGAAGAGCGCCAAAGCTGAAATTCCCCCATCGAATCCCGCCTTTGGCTAATTCGAACCCACGTCATCGAAGATGATGGGATACGGGGGTCAACCCTTTCATCCCTCCCAGCAGCAACAGCAGCAGGCGCAACAACCGCATCCTTCCAATCAACCCCAGCATCCCCTGGCTCCTCAACGTCAGCATATCCCATCACCGTCGCTTGGCGCTGCACCGAACCTCCCGCAACATGGAAGTCCCTACCCAAGTAACAAGCCGATCTTCCGGGCACAACCGCAACAGAGTTTTACGGCCGCTCAATCCCCTGACTTGCGTAAGATGGCTCCAACCTCTACAGGGCCGTTGGCGGGGTATCCCACAACCACCAGTTTTGTGCCGCAATTTTCTGGTCACTTTACGCCACAGGGCTCACCGGATCTGATGTCACGAAATCCCGATCCTATGGCTTTGCAAAACATCCAGAGGGGGGCTTATGGCCCGATCGCCCACTTGCGACAGCAACCAGGAATGAGTCCGGGAATGAGTCCGGGGATGAGTCCGGGGATGAGCCCTCCGACCGGTATGACACATCAGCACACCGGCGGGGTATCATCGCCACAGCAATCTTTAAATAGACTGCCTCATTCGGGCGTTCATCAACGGGAAAGCTATTCATCGGCTAGCCCATCCATGGCGAGTCCATCTATGTTTGCCATTAACCAGCAGAGACAACCTCAGTCTCAGCCGCAATCCCCTCAGCAGACACATCAGCAGTTACAGCAGAGGCAGGCACAATATCAGCAGCAGCAACAACAACAACATCAAGAGAGAATGCAGCAGCAGCGGATGGAGCAACAAAAGCAGATCCAGCAACAGCAACAGCAACAACAGCAACAACAGCAGCAGCAGCAGCGCTTGGAGCAGCAGCAGCAGCAGCAGCAACGACTGGAGCAACAGAAGCAATTGGAACAACAGCAAAAGCTAGAGCAGCAGAAGGAGCAGCAAAAGCGACTTGACCAGCAACAACAACAGCAACGTCTTGAAAAGCAACGCTTAGAGCAGCAGCAGCAACAGCAGCGACTCGAGCAGCAGAGGCAGCAGCAGCAGCGCTTGGAAAAACAGCGGTTGGAGCAGCAGAAGGAGCTTCTGGAACAGCAGAGATTGCAAAAGTTACAACAGCAAACTCAAGCACAAAACCCTTATCAGCAACAACAATCTCCTTTTGCGCAGCATGCGCAACCTCCGTTCCATCAGTACCAGCCACCAAACTTCGTTCAACAACCCGTTCAATTCACCCAGCCAGCTCAGCCCCAATTCACACCCTCGCAACAGACCCCTCAGTTCCAGCACTACCAACCACCATCACAACCCTCGGCAGAAGTTGCACACTCATCTGTGGTGCAACCTGGAATGACATCTGCGGGGAACCAGGTTATCAACCAGGTCATCAAGATGGAAGAACAGAGCCCTGCTCCAAAGAAGAAGACGCCCAAGCCTAGAAACTCCATGGCTGCCCAGCCTCAGTCTACCCAGGCTCAAGCACAGCAGAACATCCCTGTTCCTGTGGCGAATGCTACTCCTGCTCAGCCTAATGGCCAATTGCAAATACCCTCCGGTGACCCTTCGACCCCGACCCCAAAACGTAAACGTGGACGTCCCCGCAAGGAGGAAGTGGCAGCTAGAGCTGCTCAAGCTGCCGCCCATGCTGCAGCAAACGGTCTCCCCTTCCCGGGAACACAGCCCGGACAAGCATCGTTCAACCCTAATATGACGCCCACGGCCGCTGGTTCAGCTGTGGCTACTCTGACGCCTATCATTGGCCCCGACGGAACGCCATTGCCCCTTAAGCGCAAGCGTGGCCGCCCCCGCAAGGCAGACCAGATCGCCTGGGCAGCTGCAACTGGCCAGCCATTACCACCACCGAAGCCGAGAAAGGCGGCTGTACCTAAGGCAAACAAGCCCAAACAACCTGGAACCGGTCGGCCTCGAGGCAGACCTCGCAAATCAGATATTGCGGCTGCGGCTGCGGCCGCTGCGGCGGCCGCTGCAGCAGGTGGAAACCCGGTACAGGCAGAGAACAAGCCGAACTTGGGGGATAATACAGAAATGAACCAGGCTCGTAAGCGTGCGGCACTCAGCGGAGATGATGATCCAAGCAAGCGACCTTGTCCGACGCCCCCATACCCTCAACAGAGTCAAATGCAGCAGCAGCAGCAGCAGCAGCAGCAATTACCACAGAACCACTCGCTACCTCAGCCTGGGCAATCAATGCCAGGTCAGCCGATCTCTGGGCAATCAATGTCAGGGCAGTCGATGCAAGGCCATTCAATGTCAGGGCATTCAATGCAAGGTCAATCGATTTCAGGGCAGTCAATGCCACAGGCTCATCACCTCCAACAGCAGGCTCAACACATGGCAACCCAAGCAGGTCAACACATTCCCCAACAAATATCACACCAGTCTGGTCAGGCTCTCTCAATGCAGCATATGCAAATGCACCAACAGTCTCCTATTCACTCAGGGCGGCCTACACCCCCACAAGCGTTTATGCAGATGCCTCCAATGCAGCATGTCCAAGCCCAAACGATGCACGGGCATCCTCAGCCCCAGCTTCAAGGTGTCCAGACACAAGGGAGAGTTCCACCCCAACCTGCACCGCAGCATCAACACCAACATACATTCCAAATCCAACTTCAGCCTCAGCCTACCTAGGCTAGTCTGTTTGTTCGCACTGTATATGCTGCTTCAGTGGTTCTACATAATTCCACCTATACTCAACTCTGCATCGATTCCCCTCATATTGCAATTTATTCCTTTCTCGCCTTATTCCCTTTTCTTTTGTTATTGGCATCTCTTTCACGGGTGAAGATGGAAGTGGGATATTTATCTATGTCTTGGCGTTTTGCGTCTTATATTTCGATATTGATTAGGCATGATGGGCATTTATTCTTCCTGGGGTCCTCTTGTGTTCACTTAGCCGGTGGTTTAGTTGTGTTGTGATTTTCCGAGCTCTGATACATATCTAATTCTGTAGTACATATTTCTAATTCAAGTTTGATGTACGGGTCATGTCCATTCAAGGATTGAAATGAAATGTTGTCACGAGCTCATAATGTACATACCTCTCCCTATCCACATGTGCATGGATGTTGATGTTTAAACTATATTGGAAGTACAGTACACATCGAAGCAAATAGTTTAAACACATTGAGTGGGCAGCAATCTTCTAGTTAGAGTCTCAAATCCCCCCGACTTCAAAATTGATCAAGTCCTCCAACCCCTCCATCCTAGAATCAACCTCTATAGCCCCAAGGCCTACCTCCCCGCCCAACGTCGCCGCACTAGGCCAATCCTCCAGATCAACCTTGAGCATAGTCGTAACCCTTCTAACAACATGATCACACAACAAGAACGCCCGTCTAGCCGCCGCATCCACAGAAGCCATGGTATGAATCCACGAAAGAGCCTTCTTAGACATTCCAAGCGCGGTATTCAAATCCGAGTCCAGAAGCGATGGATACGGCGCACCGGATAAACTAGTCGCATGTTCAGCCTGTTGCTGTAGACCCGTATCCGGTGACTCGAAGGAACAGTATAACAATCCCAGTAGCAAGGCGGTGGTAGATTGCATGAGGAAATGAAGAACGCTCCACCAAGGCGTGACACGCGCAAGCCAGGCGATATCGACTCTCTCCGGGAAAATAGAGATTAGCGAACACGATGCTTGGAGACAGTTCGTTGCCATTTCAGCGCGTAGCTTCGCGCGGGATGTGTGTTCTTGGGGAACACCTTTATGGTGGCTCAGGCTCAGACATGGTCTGCAAAGCGTTATTCTTGCGGAATAATAGTTCAGTGCCAGGCAGACTCGTTCACGTGTATGGGGTATGGTTTCATCATCCAGTTGGACGTGATTGAGAAGCCAGGGACTGGACTTTGATTTCGTGAATTGGTAAATTGGGGGTAACTTGGAGAGCCAGCGGTCCATGCGGAGAGCGTATTTCTGTAGACGGCATTCTGTTTGAGTTGATCCTTCGCGGATGCCTTCGATGCTGTATACTCTATTCATGACGGATTGAGAGATGAGAACGAGATCTACTAGGTAGTGGAAGAAGAGGGATGGGCTTGGTGGGACGGCGAATGTCCAGGGTGGCACTTGGTATGGTTCGTTGAGCTTTTCGAAGAGTGTAGCGGAGACTTCGATTTGGGTTGTTTGTTCGGCTTGGAAAAGACGTTGGATCTCTGGTTGGTCAAAATTCTCTTCTTCCACTGGTGTTGGGAGCTGGACGGAGCAGAGATTCTCTCCGACGCCAGAGACTCGGCCGTGCATGGAGGTGAGGAGATGCTCTAAGGAGTAGATTGACCACCATAAGCGGCAGCGCGCTTCCTTTGATGCAGGGTCTGTTCGTTCATCCATGAGTCGAAGGTTGATGCCAAGCGAAATTGCCGAGTGGATTGCTATGTTGACGAATTTAGATGCCCTGCATTAATTAGTACCTAGATCTAAAAACCGAAAAGTGGGACGCACCTATTCACTTGCCCAGTACAAAGCAAGTAGACGGCAACCAATGACTCTAACTGGATTTGTTGAAGCCCAGTGTGTTCGAAGAGAACATTCTCGTGCAAACTGAGTTGTCTCGCGCGCGTCAAAAACACGATGTGATCATCATAAACGTCGCTGTTGGTGTGGTTCATCAATCGACAATGTCGACATCCAATAGCAAAAATCATGTTCAGCACGGCTAGCCACTTGCGTGGAGGGCCAGATGGCTGACTGAAAGACTGCAGATACTGCTGTGTAAAAGTTGATTGGCGAACAGCACTGAAGAAAGGATTGACGAATGTCATATAAGCATTGAAATACTCATCAGCCCGTTCTCTCGGTGGCATCTCAAGCGGATCCGATTGAGGATCCACCATTGGGATTTCCAAGTCATCTAGATGATAGTTCATCATGGCAATAGGGATATCCCTTGCTAATCCATTGTTCTGGAGTGCGGAATCCACGTGGCCCTCCGAATGGGCTAGACGAGGGGAGCCAGATATTTCTCGACTGCCGCTTCGTCTCACACTATCCTCCAGTCTCTGCATCCAGGACACTTCGGAGCTCTTGCCGAAGAACCCAGCAGCGCGCGTCTGCTCGTTCCGGTTCAGATCTTCACTGACTACATCAATGTCTTCCAGAGAGCCCACCGATGTTGAAGAATCGGAATCCTCAGGATTTTTTGTGGACTTCCCATCTTTAGTCTGGAGAAAGCTTAGTCAAACCACGATCAGAAAGCTAATTTCGATAGTCCCAGATGGAGACGAGACTGATATTGACTAAACTCACCGTCAGCACTTTCCTGATTTTCCGCGCCGTCGGGCCATCAACCTCCGTCTCCACGCTACGAAGAGTTTTTTCATATTTTTCCACACGACTTGTGAGGGACTTGATTCTATTCTCGTCCCGGATTCGTTTCACTTCTTCGTAGACACAGCGATTATTGTGATATATGCACTGTCCACAAGTCGGTCGCTTTCCATCGCATTTTGTTTTGCGTTGTCGACAGGATTCGCATGCGCGTGCTGAACGTCGTCGAGCTTGGGCGCTACTCACACTAGATAGACGGGGGATCGCGACTTTATCTAGCGGGACCAAGTCCGGAGTATGACCTATATCTGTGCTGGATGCCGAAGGTGTAGGGCCGAACGTAGGAAAGGAATTCGAAATCAACGTATGTGGCGTAAACGGTGTGGTATAGAAAAACTCCTGTGGGGCGACAGAGGATCGAGGGCTTGCGTTCGTGTGTGGCGCCCAGTAAGAGCCGGTACTCGTCGGCGTAGGCTCTTGGTAAGGTGACTTACGTTGAGATCGCATGGCCACAGTCTATAAGGTACATGAAGATGAAGATTCAATCTTTCTGATGGGCTGAAATGAAAATATTCCTCGAGACTTGATGGTCACGCGCGGCGGCGAGAGACCGGTTCAAATCTGACAAACCGGGCGAGTTTGAGCAATCTCCCCGCTTTTTCTTTTGTCCCGCCACTTTTTCCCATTTGGCTCAAGCAAGTAAACATGGTCGGGAATGAATGGTGGGATCTGACTTGTTGGAAATGTGACCTGTGGGGCGGGAGAGCCTACCTTGACGTCAGATTTAGGTCAATAACGACGGCTCCACCTAAACCTCCATAACTGCAAGATAATGAGATATTTTGGATTCTTGGCACGGTGACTGACCTGAGCCGTTCTTGATTTTCACATATAATTTGGCTTAGGGGTTAAAGAATCCAGATCAATCAACATCTCACAGGACGATGTCTTTCCAAGAAAACGTCATCCTTGCCCAGACTCAGACTTTCATAGCGATCCAGCATATCTGAAAGTCCCATTCCAGGATAATCCTGGAGATCGGCACCCTCACCAATCCCATGGTATTTTTGTTCTTGGTTTAGCTTCTCCAGCCCCTCGGCATAATCGTCAAATCGATCATGACCTTTCCTGGTCGATTCCTCATCAAACAGGTCTTTAAGCTCATCCGAGATTGAGCTTACGCCACGGATCCGATTGCCCTGAGCCTTGGCCCGCACTGATTGTCGGAACATGTGGAACAGGTTTCGTCCCAGTGCCGATCGGCTAGCGACTATGGAGAATGCGCTCGCTAGAGAAAGAAAATCCGGATCGAGAACGTCAAAGCCCTCTTGCTCCAGCATTGTGAACAGCGCAAGGTTGATAGCATACATAGCAAATTGATGTGCGCGGCTCAACCCATATTCCTGTCTATGGATATTTGCGAGCTCGGTGATACCCCGAGCTGCCGACTGCGCAACATCCCAGGCATTATACTTGGACTCTGGAGTTGGTCGTGGAGGGCTTTCGGGTGTGTGTGGCGCTTCGGATGTCGAACATGAGAATTCGCTCTCGGAAATGCAGCTGAATAGATTGATGATCAAAGTATTATATCGCATTCTAGAAAGTCAATACATGCCATCAACTCGATTCTGTTTATGATTCTCTCACCTCAGCAAAATGATATGTGGTGGTGGGTCCGTCGACGCAAATGCACCGGGTAACAAGGCCTCCCACCGTCGCAGTCGCTCATATAAGACCTCTCGATTCTGGCGCTGGAGAGACTCGTCCCGATTTTCACCCGAAAACATGCTGCGTGAAATATCATGCCCAATGGCGGATAAGTTGCACGCCTCATAAAGGAATTGCTTGAGGTACGATGGGCGCGGCTTCCGATGCGTCGGGTAAGGAGTCCACTGGGGCTGACCCCCTGAGAACTCGCTCTCGATCCGAGGAAGGTTAACATGATCGATCAGACATGGTCTGAGAAATCCAGTATGAACCATCCTGGAATGTGTCAGCATTGGAAGCAGCTTGGTCGGCCTTTACAAACGTGTCAATGTTAAATAGTCCCCACGCCGCCCTTCTGCATGACGAGTCCATGTCTTTCGATAGCTGGTCCGATGCTATTCTGGGCCCTTTGTCTCCAACCAATCCCAGCGATTCACCAATTCGGATAGCTTCATGCAGTGTGATATATCCCAGGTCGTTGTTGTGCGACATGGCATATCTCTCATACATGAGAAGCGTTCCTTGGAGCAAAACTAGGCTAGGCTGAGTACTCTGTAGCTCTTTCAATCTCTCGGCCTCAGCGAGAAAGTCGCAACCTTTGGAGGCGATATTTCCGGGGACGACATATGCTTCTGAGAACTCTGAATAATACTACTTAGCATCAGTGATCATCCAACAATGTATTAACGATGACACATACACAGGCGTTACTCAACATCGCATTGACCAAATAGGGACTGCAAAATTCCGATCGCAAATCCCCGGCAACCATATGTTTCAAGAATACATCTTGATCCAAACCCCCTTGGAACGGATAATCCCAAGTGAAGTACAGCGACACGAGATTCGATACCAAATCTGCATCATCGGTGACATTTGTCCACGGACGTGCAGGGACCTTTAACGGAGCCTCATCACAAAGGTAATGAATATCCATCACCTTGCTTCGAATAGCAGGACCATCCGCTTCCACATTGAGAAGGTAACGCACATCCTCTAGCTTAGCCACCGTCTCACGAGGCGTGGTGTTGTCCGCACCAAGGGTGGCCAGTGTTTCGTTGATATAGGATTTGACCTCATGCGGGGGAGCATTGCGTCGAATGATATCCAGCAGCTCCAAAGCACAAGTCTCGTCTGCTTCCCGGACAAGCTTGAATAGATCATTCAACAAGTCACGGTGGTAGCCCAGCTCGTCAGCCGTGCGTTTAGCTGCCACACGACGTCGTTGATCAAGTGATTCATCAAAGATACAAGTGCGTTGAAAGGCACGACAGTTTTCGCATGGCGGTGTTCCCGAGCACTAGCCATCATCAGCTTTTATCTAACCAACTGATCTAGACCTGAATTCATACCTTCCGTTTCGATTTCTTACAAGCCAAACAAGCAGTCGACACCCTCTTCTTCCACGACTGACCAGATGTCGACCTACTATCATCTCTCGAAGGACTCACATGATCCGAAGTCGACAAAAAATTCGATGCAATCTGATAATGCTGATCATTCATAGCGTAATGCGTGCCGGCATAAAATATACAATCGTTGCCAGGTTTTCGATATGTACAAGCTCGATGCAGAGAAGGCGATCAGACATCTCCTACCTAAATGACCTTCGACAGTGGCGGGTGGCACAAACACCCCAAACACCGAGTAGCCACAGCGATCGACTCAATGTTATATCATATCCGACGCAGGCGCCCCCCATGATGGCGGCGGCAACAGGTTTAAAGCCGGATAATGTTGGACAGAGATATCCATTGCAAGTAATATAAGTAAACTCGACAAAAAACACCCAGCACGGATGAAATCCTCCCGAATAGCAAAAACGCCCAAATAAAAATACAGACGTGAGATTTCCAAACTATATCATGCCTGCGTTGGTAATATTAGTGGCTAGTGACGCAGGATGAAGTCACCGGGATAAACACCCACCTATCCTAGCGAGATGCGAATAGCCACAAACAAATCAAGTGGGTTTTTGTAGCACTTACATAGTGCTTACTCTAGGTATAACCTGTTTTTTCCGACAGGGAATATCAGACTAGTTGGGATTTCGACATGTATTGTCTCGCGGTTCTTATTGCCAGCCATTTGAAAACCACGATCAAACCTCTTTTGGCACCCATGTCGATCAAGCGTCAGAAACGAATGCCGAATAAGTGCTAGGGTTATTATCACTTCTGAATTCATATTTTATTAGTTGGACACATTGGAATGTCCAGATGTTTGTCCGAGCTTACTACAGTGTCACCACGCTCTCATATAACCTTTCTCTAATCACGAAGAACATTGAAACACGCTAATCCAGTTCAGACATAGTAGTTTGGTTCAACACATTGTATCGTAATGAAATGTTCTATCACTTGATATGCATAGTGTCCTATAACCAACTGTAATACGAATACCAGCATCTCGCAGCTTCTGCGCTCGTCGACAACATTCCTTCTAATATGCTCTCAATGTCCCAATGGTTCCATCCTTCTCCATATGAGATCTCGCTGGCGGCAGAAGGGATTCAGGGATGTCCTTTGGCTCAATGATAGACAAATGGCTACCAGAGGCTTTTGTAGATATGCTCGAATGAGAACAGCCATGTTGTAATCCCGGGGTTCTTCATATTACTATATCGCCCATCGGCCTCGAAATCTTTGCTAAGAAAGTCGGTGACTTCTTGAACTGGCCGATTCAAAAGTTGTTTGCATTCCGAAAGACATGGAAATCATCGGCATTGTCGAAGATGAGTAGCCACTTCCTGGCCCTTTTGTTCAAATAGTCTTTCAGCAGCGTACTGAGATCAGCATTTTGGTCGTCGGTCCCCGGCAGCTTTAATTGCCCAGCTATCTGGATGTAAGCCTTTTGAACGCTCTCGATATTCATCGCTTGTATCAAATACACCGCGTATTCTTCATGCTTCGAGTGCGTTCTGTGGGCTAACTCGAGTGCAATCTGCGTTTTGCTAACACCGTGGAGACCGTAGATTGCGACACTGAAGTACAGTGTTGTGGAAAACAGCATGTTTTCCAATCTGCTGAGTCTCACCATTGACGATTCTTTCGTTGGCTAAAGGATCGTCCCAGCAACGTCTGTAAGATATTTCTATGAATTAATCCATGGATAAGCCTAAAATTCACCAGATGAATCGAGTTTCATCTCACAGTCAGAGCTTTAGAGAGATCAACAGGGGGTTTCATCTGAAAATTATTAGCCTAAGTGTACTCCTGTTCTAAGGAAAGTCCTCAATGTACATTCTTTGTTTCAGAATAAGATTCTGAACACATTTCTCCCCCGGGACCTACAGTCTGTGTACTCAATGTGCTATTCCGCTGCTATCTCAATCAGATCTTGCTGTTTATAATCCTCCAAAAAAAAAATTGTAGTCCTGTTCCACGTTGCAGCGCAAGTAACGATCTTCACTGGATTGTTCAGCCCACCCCTCGATGAACTTTCGCTCGGTGGTCTCCGTGTCAGTGACAATATTGGCGAGCATCGTGTGGATTTTGAGTACATCGTCATCAATCCAATTTTACCAGGATTTCCGGTTCCAATAGAACGAAAACACTTTACAAGGGGCTTCAAGTCTGTCCTTGGGCACAAAATGCTTCGAGGCCTCTCCCTCTACGTGAGCCACCAGGTTGTTTGCATTCAAGGCGCCATCGACGAACCAGCGAGATCCGATCAAGACAGGATCAAAAAAGCTCGTCGTGGCTGATGTAGCAAGAGCTGCCTCGCAGATGGTCGCAGGGATATTAGATACCCCACGGAGTTTATAACGCAGTCGACTTATTCCGGTGGTCGCTTGAGCAGTGGCACAAACAAAGCTTATTCGTTGGTTAACAAAGAGGACAGTATTGGCAATCTCAGTCATTGATAATAGTACTCCTCTCTTACTTATCGATGTGCTACAAATAGATAGCTGGGAATAAATTATTCCAGTCCGAGGGCACGTTGAGTAGAATATAAATGCCTGAGAGTGGATCGATGCCTTAACTACTTAGTTAAGTTAGTGGGTCAAGATTAGTCATAAACTTCGCTCTTCAACTCCGGATTTGATCTCCTTACGATGCGATCTCTAATTAACGCATCTTCAGTCGGTCTCAACTTAATCCGAAATAACTGCCTTTCAGCTGACCAGGATTCAGTTTCTGTTCTCTCCTGACATTCTTACTCGCATCTCCTGAAGGCTACACACGATGGCGCACGGCGCGGAAGACTGCGCGACCGTCCTGGAGCAGTTTGTACACGATGCAGCAAATCTGCCAGCTGAGATCAATCACTTGATGGAGGAGATCCAAGCCAAAGACAAGATCATGCAGGAATGCCGGGCCACTATCAACTCTCGCGACGGAAGTATTCAAAAGTTCATCAAACTCAACGGTAGCCTGGCGCCCAACCCAAAAGAAGAGCAATACAGCAAATCCGTCCTCCAGAACATCGACCGCAGCCAGCAGATTCAAGAAGAGAAGATTCAACTCAGCGACAAAGCCTGTATTCTTCTTGATCGCCAAATCAAGCGACTGGATGTGCGCATCCGCGACCTAGTCAGAGAAGGTCTACTCACAAATGACCCTCCTCTACCCTCCCTCTTCGATAACAAGAATAACTACCGTGATCCACCTCGTATCTTCTTGCCGGACGCCAACCCCTCAGAACCATCCTCCTACTCCACCCCTCTCAACCCGACGTCTGGAAACACAAATCCCATCCTGGCTGCCGCACAGCGTCTAAACCAGTCCACCACTCCCCGCCCTGTCCCCTCACTCGTCGTGCAAGCCGCCGCCCGAAACTCTGCACCTGCAACCCCAGCTGGAACTACAGGCGTGCACCTTCAACAACGCCAGCGCGAGTCCTCCGCTGGTGCAGTGGACAGTAAACGCCGACGCCTGAATCCCTCTCTAAACACCCTCCCGGTCGCCTCATCAAACCTCCGCCAAACTTCCATGGGCCCCGGCACACCTAAGGCTGGGACACCGACCGCCAGTCGTGCAGGAAGTGCAGGCCCACGCGCGAGCGGAGCGATCAAAAAGCCCCTTACGAAGAAAATTGCGCCTCACCAGCAAGTAAAGAAGATCAAGTCTTCCAGCAAACCGAGTAAACGATCTTCAAGTGCTAGCCACCGGGTGAAATTGTCCAAGAAGTCGCCAAATGGGGAAGGCGATGAAGATGATGACTCGATGCTTAGCAGTGCCGACATGTCGGACTCGGATAAGAGCGATACGGGTGGAGGTGAAGATGATATGGATGATGAGGAGGAAGAGGAGGAGGGAAACGAGGATAGCAAGGTTTATTGTACTTGTCGCACTGTTAGCCATGGGGATATGGTGGCATGCGATAATGACAGCTGCCCGTATGAATGGTTCCATTGGAAGTGTGTTGGTTTAACCAGGGAGCCCGTGGGGACATGGTTCTGTGAGGAGTGCAGGAAGACCCTGGGCAAGTAGTTTTTTTTTTCTTTTCAATTTCTTTTATATTGGTTTATACCCACGGCGTTGGGGGACAAAGGGATTCAAATTTCAAGTTTATACACGAATATCAAGATGCATTTTCGACTTTGCTAGACTACTTCTGTATTCCTGATAATCGCCCAATATAGTACATTATGAAAGACTATGTACTCCACTTGATTATAGAATCTACACCATTTAGCAATTTCATCCAAGAAACCCAAGTTGGTATTCATCTAACCACATATCTAACATTCAGCATATGCCTATCCGTAAGACAAGGTATAGCAAGACCGCATCGCCCACAAGAAGTGGATGCCAAGGGTAAAAGTAATAAGTCAACGCCATCGCTATGCACATAAATCCCTTTTTTCTTTTCCTTCATCTTCCATGCAAATGTGCGGACACGGGAAGCCGTGTCTGTAATCAGGTACAGAGTGAGAGGCTAACATGCTCTCACTCGTTGGCTGACGAGATCACATTTCAAAGCCTTCGGTCGATGACTTGAATGGACCCGAAAGACCAAAGCAGTGCTTTTAGAACCCGAGGTTCTTCTCAAACCAAGGATCAAAGTATTCACAGGTCTCCGGGCTGATGGCTCCACCGGGAGTGCAGAGCCGGAAGCTTGGGCACGGACCACAGGGTGACTCGGTCATACCGTTCTTTCCCAGGTCCCTGGCAGATTGAGGCTCATCGCCACCCTCCAGTGGCTTGCGAGCTTGGTTGGCCTTGACGGCTTCGGGGTCTTTTAGGGATTTGTAGTATTTTCCATCATTCAGGGCGACAAGCTTCTTGTCGAAGCAGAGCATGTGCAGGAGTTGGATGATACTCTCCGGGGTGAGCTGGACCGGAGTGATACCGCTCTCGTTGACGGCGCGGGTGATGGCCTCGGGAGTTGGATATCCAGAGTAGTTGGCAGGGTAAGGAAGGAAAACTTTCTCTGTAGACTCCGGCTTGATATCAGCCTTGCCGCTGATAGTCTTGATCCGCTTGTTGGACCGACCGCGGTCAGCGGATCCTTCGTACCAACTCTTGCGGCTGACGGTGTATTCGATATATCCGGCGACACTGTTGATGAAGTTTGCGTCTAGCACACCATCGGTGAACCATGCGCCTCCGGTAACGTCCTCGCTTGGTGCCAGGCCGGCCAGCATGTACATCTTCTTTGTGGGATGCTTGACATTGTGGACGGTTTTGATGTAATTTTTGCCCTCGAGTGATTTCAGGCAGCGGTCAAGGATAGATTTGTGTAGGTTAGTCCGATTCTGAATGTTGCGGATCCAGACGCCGGAGCGGCCACTGGAGTGGATGACACCGAAGACTAAACCTTCATCGTCGCTGAGGTTCTGGAGTCTGTCGAAAAAGAGAAACCGTTAGTTTGGGTTGCGCCGTTACGGGTCTCAAGGGGTCTGACATACTTTTCAGCATCTTCGCGGGCGACAATGCGCCAGACGAGGCGCTTGTTCTGGCCTTCGAGAAGTCGAAACAGTTTCTGATTAACCAGGAACTGGGCGCACTCCAGTAGGAGCTTAACATCATCATTGGGAATGACCGAGACACTGAGAAGGTCCTGTTGGTAGAAAGAGTGGTCCGCGTCGAACTGCTCTGCACAGGCATCGTAGAGCTGCGAGGCAAGCTCTTTCACTTGAGACCCCGCGGCGGCCATGGTCGGAAAGTTGGAGAAGGGAACGAAGTCAGACTCGATGTGTGACAAGAGAACAGGGGATCAGGGGATCATTGGAGGGGGTGAGATGGCATTGTTCGACTCGAGCCTCTTGCAAGAGCAGGAGAAGTTAAAGGAGCATGATTAACTCGCTCGTGTGAGTCAGTAGTCAAGAAAAATTGTGAATCACAGTGTTTTTTGGCGACTTTTTCGCAGCGGGGATGTCGGGCTTCCTGATTAGGATTAGCGTATCCGGAGCTTTAACATTTGACTTTTGTCTAGCCTCAGGCATCAACTTCAAAGGACGGAAATTTCCAGAAGCTCACGGTAGACTGAGCTCATAAATCAACGACTGGAACCCCAGTCAAAGTCCACTCTTTCATATACCCCATCTTTATCTCTCAAATATCTCTCAATATGGCTGACGCTTTGAAGGCTGAGGGCAACAAGGCCTTCTCGGCCAAGGACTACCCGACTGCTATGTACGTTAATACCCCGCCTTTAGGACTTGAAACGTTGGAGACTGGTGCTGATACGGGTTCACAGTGAGAAGTTCACTCAGGCTATCGCGATCGAATCCGAAAACCACATCCTCTACTCTAACCGTTCCGCTGTTTACGCTGCCCAAGCCGAGTACCAGAAAGCTTTGGAAGATGCCGAGAAGGCTATCAGTATCAAGCCCGACTGGTCCAAGGGCCATGCCCGTAAGGGAGCTGCCTACAAGGGTCTGGGAGACCTCCGTAAGTGATTTGTTGCAATGGTATTCATTTCCAAGCGATCGATGACTGATAGATTATTAGTGGCCGCCCATGACGCATACGAGGAGGCATTGAAGATCGAGCCCGAGAACGCCCAGGCCAAGTCAGGAATGAGCGCCGTTCAGCGCGCCATCAATGCCGAGGCCACCGCCGACGGTGTTGAGGGAGACCCAAGCGCTGGTCTCGGAGGCATGTTCAACGACCCGGGCCTGTACCAGAAGCTGGCCAGCAACCCCAAGACCGCTCCCCTGCTTGCCGATGCCGAATTCATGGCCAAGCTGAAGAAGATTCAACAAAACCCCAATAGTGTCGGAGAGGAGATCCGCGACCCGCGTTTCCTGCAGGTGATGAGTGTGCTACTTGGAATTGATATGAACTTCGGTGAGGGTGGTCCTTCCGGTGCCCAGGACACCCCCATGCCTGATGCCAAGCCTGCTTCACCACCGCAGCCCAAGAAGGAACCAACTCCTGAGCCGGAGGATGAGGAGACCGTCGCCAAGAAGAAGGCCCAGGAGGCTGGTGATGCGGAGAAGAAGATTGGTAACGACTTCTACAAGCAGAAGCAGTTCGACCAGGCCATTGAGCACTACGAGAAGGCGTGGGAGCTACACAAGGACATCACCTTCCTGAACAACCTTGGTGCCGCCAAGTTCGAGAAGGGTGATTACCAGGGCACCATTGAGAGCTGCCAGAAGGCTGTGGAGGAGGGCCGTGAGCTACGTGCTGACTTCAAGACCATTGCCAAGTATGATGACTCGTTAGTTTTCCACGGAATCGCTTACTAACTCGTTTATAGGGCCTACACTCGTATCGGCAGTGCCTACGAGAAGCTGGGTGACCTCACTCAAGCCATTGAGTACTACCACAAGTCTCTTACCGAGCACCGCACACCCGAGGCCTTGGCCAAGATGCGCGCCGCCGAGAAGACCAAGGCTACCAACGAGAAGAACGCCTACATCGACACCGCCGAGGCTGAGAAGAGCCGTGAGCTCGGTCAGCAGAAATTCCAGGAGGGTAACTGGCCTGCTGCCGTGGACGCTTTCACCGAGATGACCAAGCGTGCTCCCACCGACCCTCGTGGCTACTCAAACCGCGCCGCCGCCCTTATTAAGCTGATGGCGTTCCCTCAGGCCGTCCAGGACTGCGACGAGGCCATTCGCCTGGACCCCAAATTCATTCGTGCTTACATGCGCAAGGGCCAGGCCCTTATCGCTATGAAGGAGTACAACCGTGCTCTGGACGCCTTCACCGAGGCTGCCGAGCACGATGACGGCAGCAACCGACGTGAGATCGAGCAGAACCAGCAGAAGTGCCTGGATGCGCAGTTCAGCGCCCGTGCTGATGAGACCGAGGAGCAGACTTCGGCTCGCATCCAGAATGACCCCGAGATCATGTCTATCCTTCAGGATCCTGTTATGCAGAGCATCCTCCAGCAAGCCAAGACTGACCCGGCTGCGCTGCAGGAGCACATGCAGAACGCCCAGGTGCGCATGAAAATCCAGAAGTTGATGGCTGCTGGTGTGATCCGCATGGGTCGGTAAATTCCTTCCCCTTCTGTGTATACGGGGTAGGTTATATTGCAACGATTTCAAGATGTGACGAGCTTTCTTGCAGATATCACTCAAGTGCTTCAAGTTTCAGGGTTTCTTTCAATGTTTCTAAAATCATTTTATCATAAGTTGCTTAGCATGAAATAATCAAATCTCCATTGTGTCAAGTGACTCTGACCAGTGCTCGGAGGTTCATCGTTTCAATCCAATATTGTAGCCATGCACAGGTGGAGTTGTGCCTAAACATATATACATATCGTTTGAATGCGGTGTAACGCACGAATCCATCAACATCAACATTCACATGTTTGAAGGTTCAGATGTTGATGCCAATGTTGGAACGTACTCAAGATGAAATCCGAAGGTAAATTTCAAGTTTAGTTATAGCCACTTAATATATTCTACTCCTAGTCCACTGCTTTGTTAAATTATACATATGTGTATTTTTTTACATGGACATCTGGACGGTCAAACTCACACAAGCAGTCCAATTAGGTAGCAAGCAACACTTGCATTGGTGCAGATCTTAGTCAAATCGAAAAAGAACAGGAAGGTCGAAGTTGATCAGTGGGGCCAAAGAGCCCAAAGCACACTCGGGATCCATGGGTTGACACGACGGTGGGAACATCCCACAATAGCGTCACACGGAAAACATCCCCGTAGGGTTGGGAACCGAGGTCAACTCAGTGTAAGGGGCTGGT
Source organism: Penicillium lividum (assembly GCA_028828245.1). NCBI lineage: Eukaryota > Fungi > Ascomycota > Eurotiomycetes > Eurotiales > Aspergillaceae > Penicillium > Penicillium lividum. Next base: position 432,925 of record JAQJAG010000005.1, read on the forward strand.
TCCCCCTCCAAAAACCTTGGAAAAAGTAATGTACACCCCCGCCACATAAGTGATAGATCAAAAAAAGTCAGCCGTGCTCTGCATGGCCTGCAGGAGACGCACAAGTAAGAACGAATCAGCTATGATGGGCTTTGGAGACAGGGTTTCAATCTTGACCGATATAATCCCGCTATCTGAGATAGTGGCAGATTATAGCACTAGAGCTTACTTTTTAAACCTTGAATTGTAAAAATTCAGTGTAAGTACTTGTAGGGAGCTGGGCCTGTATCCACTACTTTAGGGCGATCTGTGTGTCCGAAGACCCAATCGGGGTCTAGAGGCGTGAGAAGCGACTATTGATTTGAGAATTTTATATTGTGTGCCACGTGTACTACATGATTTCAAGGTTCCTTACTTATGGCGTGTAGAGGTGTTTATGTATAAATAGGTGAACTCGATGTTGAAGTGTATAAAAAGTTTTCAATAATTATCTGTTCCACTGTTTCTTTATAGGGCTGTTATTCCCCCTTATGAGCCACAGCGTTCCCCCTATACAACTGTGGCGGTGCTACCCCATCGGGCAGTCGATAGTTCCACACTAAGAAACTAGTTAAGTGGCTGGGAATGGGGTTCATGTTAGCGAGAAAACAATGTGAAAATCGGAGATCATATTTCATCTACTCCGTACATTCCCGTAGAGAGATTGAATGGAATTCAACTCGATAGAGATGTACTGTAGCTCTGCTCCATAGCTATATCTCTAAACTAGGTACTACTATGCCTAAGCTGAGCTTCGTACCTTGGGACCAAAGAGTTGTCTACGTAAATACGTCACTGAGCTACGATCGAGAGTCGATCCCTCCATAGAGTGCTTTAGGCTCCAATCATTTCCTTTTGAATGGGGAATTTCTCCTCTATGTAAATTTCTTAAATTATTTCTGTTTACTCCGTCCCGGAAAACGTATGTTGCGGCCCAGCCACACAGGTGCTCCTCCATTGACGCAACCGGTCGAATCCCCGTACAGCTTCTCCCCCCAATCGCTCTCTCCACTTTCTTCCTTTTCCTTTTCCGAAGACCCTCTTTTGCATTTTACAATTTACATACAAATTTTTTTTTTTCATTTTCCCTCATACCACCTTCAGGTGTACTGCAGCATCAGATCTCGACTTTTCGTGTATAGTAAGCATCCCATCCTCCCCTCTCTTCCCCTCACCAAAACCGGTTACAATCCATAGATTGCGCTGGTCCCACATCACCACCCATGGATCTCTAACCACTTCCCTAGACGCGTCCCTACTCCTCAATTCCAAACACCTGACCCTTCAGCGATACAGAGGCGCCGACCGCCAACATGGCGTCTGTCCCGGCGGAGAATACTGAATTGAAAGAGGAGGGAATGGTCGACTTGGCCACTGATTTGGCCCAGGATCCCAAATCCAAGGTCAACCCAGAAATCGTCGAGGAGGCGCTCGTGAGGGAGACTCGGGAAGCCGGAGTTCCAGCATACCAATTCGATCCCAATGCTTCACCAGAAGACAAGGCTGCCGCGGCTCAAGCGGTATGTAAACTATGAAAGAAAACAGATACAGGAGACGGGACAACTAATATGGTTCCATTTTTAGCGGTTGCCAAATGATTTCCATCATGACAGCAAGCCAGCGGGAATTGCGGTGCAAACAGACAAGGTACGAGCTTCCCCGGACCCGACCACGCGATCGATGCTAATCTGAGCAGGATGGTGGAAAAGCCTACGCTCTACCCCCGCCAGTCTCAGCAACCGCTCTTATCGCCGAGGATGCCAATGCGCCCGAGGGACAGAAAGGGGATATGGAAGAGGACATGAGGTGGGCGCGTGACCGCACTGGTTGGGCGCCCAAGTTTCACGTAGAGAAAACCGACGAGGAGCTGGCAGAGGGCACATTACTCGACCACCAGACTTTTTTGGAGGGCCGGATTTCGGATAAGTTCTACGGTGACTGGTACCACAATGCCGGTGTCATTGCATTTGCCTGTCTCAGCTCGTGGCTCGTCGCTACTTTCGGCGGTGGTATCGGCTGGGTACTGATGGTGATGGCGGCATGCAGTACCTACTACCGCACCTCGCTACGTCGAGTGCGGCGCAATTTCCGTGACGATATCAACCGAGAAATGGCAAAGGCTCGCCTGGAGACTGACCATGAAAGTCTTGAGTGGATCAACAGCTTCCTTGTCAAGTTCTGGCCTATCTATGCCCCGGTTCTTTGCGACACCATTATCAGCACTGTCGACCAGGTGCTGAGTACCTCGACCCCCGCCTTTCTGGACAGTCTGCGCCTGAAGACTTTCGTTCTGGGTACCAAGCCCCCGCGTCTTGAGCATGTCAAGACTTACCCTAAGACCGAGCCTGATACCGTCATCATGGACTGGAAATTCAGCTTCACTCCCAACGATATCATGGATTTGACTGCGCGTCAGCTCAAGGACAAGATCAACCCCAAGATTGTCCTGGAGGTTCGCGTGGGTAAGGGTGTGCTCAGCAAGGGTCTGGATGTGATTGTTGAGGACATGGCCTGCTCGGGCTTGATGCGCGTCAAGGTTAAGCTGCAGCTCGCCTTCCCGCACATCGAGCGTGTGGATGTTTGCTTCTTGGACAAGCCTGAGTTTGATTACGTCTGTAAGCCGCTTGGAGGTGATCTCCTTGGTTTCGATATCAACTTCATTCCTGGTCTTGAGAACTTCATCAAGGAGCAGATCCACAATAACCTGGGACCCATGATGTACGACCCGAACGTCTTCCCGATTGAGATTGCCAAGATGCTTGCTGGAAACCCCGTCGATCAAGCCATTGGTGTTGTCGCTGTCACGTTACACGGTGCTAGTCAGCTCAAGAACCCTGATAAGTTCGCTGGCACTCCCGATCCTTACGCTGTGGTGTCTTTGAATGGAAGAACGGAGCTGGGTCGCACCAAGGTTGTCAACGACAACGACAGTCCTCGCTGGAACGAAACTATCTATGTTATTATCACTTCCTACACCGACGCGTTGGCTATCAAGGTCTTTGATTGGAACGAGTTCCGCAAGGACAAGGAACTTGGTGTTGCTTCTTTCGGATTGGACAAGCTTGAGGCAGAGCCCACACACGAGGGCGTCTTCCTGGAGGTTCTCTCTAGTGGCCGTCACCGTGGTGCTGTCCAGGCTGATATTCGCTTCTTCCCCGTCATGGAAGGTAGAAAACTGGAGAATGGTGAGACCGAGCCTCCGCCAGAGTTGAACACCGGTATTGCACAATTCACTGTCGAGCAGGCCAAGGATCTTGATGGCTCCAAGGGCTTGGTTGGAAAGCTGAACCCCTATGGTATTCTGCTGCTGAACGGGAAGGAGATCCACACCACCAAGATTCTGAAGCGGACCAACAACCCCATCTTCCAGGATGCTGCCAAAGAGTTCTTGGTCACAGATCGCAAGAACGCCAAACTGGGTCTGATCATCAAGGACCACACAGATCTAATGGCCGACCCGATCCTGGGTCGTTACCAAATCAAGATGAACGACTTGATCAAGATGCAGGAGCAAGGCAAGCAATGGTTCCACCTCCATGGAGCCAAGGCTGGACGGGCCAAATTGATCCTGGATTGGAAGCCGGTTGCCCTGGGAAGTATCGCTGGTGGCGCTGGCTACATTGACCCCATTGGTGTGATGCGCTTCCACTTCAAGCGTGCCACCGATCTGCGCAACCTGGAGGCCATGGGTAAGTCTGACCCGTACGCCCGTGTACTGTTGTCTGGATTGACCAAGGGTCGCACTGTGACTTTCCGCAACAACTTGAACCCCGAATGGGACGAGGTTGTGTATGTCCCTATTCGCAGCGCTCGCGAGAAGCTAAGCGTGGAGGTAATGGATGAAGAGACCATCAACAAGGACCGTACTCTCGGCTTTGTTGAGCTGAATGCGTCTGACTTTGTTCATGAGAACGAGGCCGGCGAGTATGAGATCGATGATGAGAAGCAGCTGATTACCAGCGATCTCCACATTGGCAACGGGCCGAACAAGGGTCGGATCACCTATACTGTTTCCTTCTTCCCTAGTGTTCCCGTGGTGAACCCTGAGGATGAAGCCGACGAAGAGGAGGAAGCGAAAGAGGCAAAGGAGGGTGACGCTGAGGTTCCTACCACGCCCATCAAGGCCACCCACTCCAAGACTGCTAGCGTGTCCTCGAAGGCTTCCAAGGGCTTGTCCAATGGAGCGGCTACCAACGGTACCTCGAATGGGGAGCCAACCACCAATGGCCGTGCCAGTCTTGAGACTAGTCTTTCTCGTACCCTCACTGGTCGCGACTCTGAGACCGCATCTGTCCGGTCCATGAAGGAAATTCCTAGGACCTACGTCGGAGCGGATGATCTCGGCAAATACGAGTCTGGATTCCTCGTCTTCAAGTTCCATGAGGGCAAGCTAGCTCACAGCAACGTGCAACTGGAGGTTATGATTGATGACTACATGTTCCCTGCCTACACTTCGCCTAAGATCCACTCGCAGACTGTGAAGACCTCGGATATTGGTGAGGCCTTTGTGCGTGAGCTGGAATTCTCCAAGCTCACTCTACGCTTGGTCAACAAGGATGACCCCAAGGATTCTAGCGAAGAGCACACCGTTGCGAAGCTGACTGGTGATACTCTGCCAACTCTGCAGCGTATCCTGTATACCCCTACCGAACTTGTCCTTCGCTCCAACTCCGGCGAGGTGAGCAAGGTCACCGTGAGCGCTCGCTACATCCCTGTGCAGATGAAGCTTGACCCAAGGGAGAGCATCAACAACATGGGTACCCTGCGTGTTGATGTTCTGGATGCCGCTGATCTGCCCTCGGCCGACCGAAACGGATTCAGCGATCCCTACTGCAAGTTCCGCATCGGCGAGGACAACAAGGACGTATACAAGACCAAGGTCCAGAAGAAGACTCTCCACCCAGCCTGGAACGAGTTCTTCGAGATCCCCATCTCTTCTCGCATTGGTGCGAACTTCCACGTCGACGTGTACGACTGGGACTTTGGTGACTCGGCCGATTGGTTGGGTGCTGCCCCGATCGATCTTGAAACATTAGAACCATTCCAGGCCCAAGAGGTGACTCTGCCTCTGAACGGCAAGTCGGGTGTTATCCGACTGAAGCTCCTCTTCAAGTCTAACTACGTAACTCGATCTCGCCAGGGCTCTGCCACCTTCTCGGGCACCTTCGCCATGCCCGGCAAGATTGTCGGTGCCCCGGTCAAGGGTGTTGGGTTTGTTGGTGGCAACGTGGTCCGTGGTGCCTCATTCCTGAAGCACGGTGTCATGTCCCGCATCCACAAGAGCAAGCCAAGTGAGGCCGATGCCATGTCCGTGGCAGAAAGCACTGTTGAAGAGAATCACGGTACAGCAGGTGGCTTGTCTCCGTCCGCCGCTCTGGTGGATCATAACCCCGGGTCTATCACCCCCACGAGGGAGCACAGCCGCAACCGCAGCACCGTGTCCCAATTTGGTGACAACCTCAGCGTAATTGGTGGTGCCGGCCGTGGTGATTCAGGCACTGCCCTTATCACTATCGTCTCGGCATCAAACTACCCCCCAACCGCCAACCTGCGGGTGATTGTTCGCGCCCAGGGTTCCAAGGGCATGAAGGAACTACACAAGACCAAGGCCCACAAGGCTAGCGGTGATACGGTGACCTTCGAAGACACCTTCAAGGTCCCACACGCGCTCGCCGACGCGCTCTACCAAGTCCGCGTCGTCAACCACTCCACCTTTGGCTCCGACGATGTCTACGGGGAAGCACCATTCCCCGTGTCTGACCAGGGGTCAGATGCCAACCAGGACAAGGCTATCACAGTTGGTTCCGGCTCGGTGGTGATTCGATCTAGCTTCACTCCCTCGGAGTCCAGCTTGCGTCCTACCACCTCGCATTCCACCGCCGGTGCTGAAGAAGGATCCGAGAGTCCAGACTCCCGCAAGCCGTCTCGCCGCAGCTTCCTCGGCAAGCGGAATGTCAGTGGTGTTTAATTGAGACTAAGAGACTCTGCCTTTTGGCTATGACTGAGGTATGAGTCAAGTATATGGAGAACTACAACCCAAAACTTTGCACAACCTCCAATGACTTGTTTTGAGATCGTTATGATATCCTTTTTTGCATTTAATGTTCAACTGTTCTTTCCTGTTTGTTGTATTCATATTCGGTCTCATTAAGAGTAGCGTGCAATGAATTCCTTCCGGCTGTTTATATCAGACCCATCATAATTCAATGTTGATACGATGTTCCACTTTGTCAGTTAGCAGAGGTACGTAACAGCCCTATCCGTACTACCGAAACCTTGGAATAGGGGTCCAACTCCCCCCTATTCAACTGCACAGCCCCTTCAAGGATGATCCACTCCAAAGCTTAGATCAGGAGTGCATCGTAGTCAGATACTAGTTAGATACATAAGTATGGAGTAGTTAAGGAGTCGACCCCATAAAAGGGTGCAATTGACGTACGCAAATCAATAGTGAGTGTCATGTTTGTTTCTAATTCCAATTCCATTTTCATTTTCAATTCCAACCTATTCTTGGCATTGATTACGTAGGCAGTCCCGGCTACTTCTCGGTGGAGTTTGGATTAATTTGGATGGGATCCACATTGATTCCGAATGTTGTCTAGTTTATATGAAATTCTTGGTTTGAATGAGATTTGTGTCTCCGTCTGAAGTGATTGGATTGGATTTCAGTGGTTTTTTGTTCGAGTCTGGAACTGTTTCAGATCTGGTGTCTCATGGATTTCGGGTAATTTGGTGCTAATTAGCTAGGATTTGGATTTGTTGCTATACCTTAGGTATTCGACCTATGATATGTCGTGTTGTTGATCTGTCCGATTGCGGGAGAGGAATGTTTATCGGGATACAGCATTCCGTAGGTATTATTAGAACATAGAAAAGACTTGAACTTGAACTTGAACTAGAGCTAGAGCTAGAGCTCGAATACGAACTTTTCTCGACATGTAGAAAATCAGAAACTTCCTATAAATATCTAGGTGCATAGGTGCATATGGTTTTAGCCACAATGTCTCTGATATGATCTTGGCGGTAAACTCGGCGGCCATTTGAGATTCCAGGCAATTATAGTGGGGCAACTGAGTAAAGTGGGTTTAGCACACCCGACCGGACGACGAGTCGGGTGGATGTAAATAAAGGGGGGAAATGGGCTCTCCAGTTCTGGAACTTGCATCGAAATGGCATTTTTCTTGTTCCTGTTGATGGAGTAGAAACCCCCACGGGAGAGAGTTCTACCTGATTTTCCCCCTTTTCCTTGTTTTCATTTCTCATTTAGTGTTTTATTTAGTAAAATTTTGTAACTTTTTTTTTGTAAATTTCCCACTGACAGGGACCCTTGCATCCGTGTGTACCTCCTGGAACGTGCGAAAGCGGACGTAAACTTGAGATAGAATTGTTGAGCTTTTACAGGGATCATAAATATCACGTTACTCCCCCACCTTCAACTTCCTCTTTCCAAGCTTTTTTGCCATTTCAATGCAAGAGCATTGACAATTGACTCAATCCTGGTACGTTTGCCGCCACAATCCCCTCCCAAGCTCCTCTTTATCTCTCCCGCCCACGCCAATGACGGCAGCTTGTCGACATCCCGTGGCTCTTGAACCCGAGCTGATCGACATTCGTGGCAAACCCCTCTTCCTAATTGTAGCCACGTTGGTGATCCACGCTAACTTGGTCCTATTTATCTTTCCCAGGTTTTCCCTTTCCTTTTCTTCTTAACACCAACTTCTATTCACCTTCATAATGGCCTCCAAGGCACTCCCCACCCACCTTCGAGCTCCTGGCTCTGATGCCTCTTCTGGCTTTGCGGGCAAGCACCATGGAAAATCCCAGTCACACATGGTAAGTGCAATTTACAATTTACTGGTCATCACGGGATGAAGCTCCGCTCCTGCTTCTTTGGGCAGTAAGCACATTGGCGCCTGTTTGTTTTGGGATTCACATGAGGCTGAGTTGGAACTTGTTCTTTGCTCTCTTATCATCCCATTCCGTCCTGATCAATATACTGTTTATCTGTTCCGTCACGATCACATTCCTTAGTGATCTCGATCCTGATCCTGATCCTGATCCCGAGCCCCCCTTCCTTTCGCTCATTTTTGCCGCCTATTGGATTACCCCTCTTTGCTACCCTGATGGATTTCGGAACAACGCTGACTCTGATCGCCTCAAACCAGGCTTTCGAAAATGCCTCCACCAGTGTGGCTGCCTCCCAGATGCGCAATGCCCTGAACGCCCTCTCCGACAGCGTCCCCGAGGGTGACGAGAAGAAGCGCTTCGAGACTGAGATGGACAACTTCTTTGCCCTGTTCCGCCGCTTCCTGAACGACAAGGCCAAGGGTAACTCCGTTACCTGGGACCGCATTGCTCCTCCTCAGCCCTCCCAGGTCGTCGGCTACGAAGAGCTCGGTGCCGAAGCCTCTGTCGAGTTCCTGAACAAGCTGGCTGTGGTCAAGCTCAACGGTGGTCTTGGTACCTCCATGGGTTGCGTTGGTCCCAAGTCCGTCATCGAGGTCCGTGAGGGCATGTCCTTCTTGGACCTGTCGGTGCGCCAGATCGAGCACCTCAACCGCACCTTCAACGTCAATGTCCCCTTCGTCCTCATGAACTCCTTCAACACCGACCAAGACACCCAGTCCATCATTAAGAAGTACGAGGGCCACAACGTCGATATTATTACTTTCAACCAGTCCCGCTACCCCCGTATCATCAAGGACTCCCTCCTCCCCGCCCCCAAGAGCTTCGACGCTCCCCTGCAGGACTGGTACCCTCCCGGTCACGGTGATGTCTTCGAGTCGCTCTACAACTCCGGTACCCTGGACAAGCTGATCGAGCGTGGCATCGAGTACATCTTCCTGTCCAACGCCGACAACCTCGGTGCCGTTGTCGATCTCCGCATTCTGCAGCACATGGTTGACTCCCAGGCTGAGTACATCATGGAGTTGACTGACAAGACCAAGGCTGATGTCAAGGGTGGTACCATCATTGACCAGGACGGCAAGGTCCGCCTGCTCGAGATCGCCCAGGTGCCCAAGGAGCACGTTAACGAGTTCAAGTCCATCAAGAAGTTCAAGTACTTCAACACCAACAACATCTGGATGAACGTCCGTGCCATCAAGCGTGTTGTGGAGGAGAACGAGCTCGAGATGGAGATCATTGCCAACGAGAAGTCCATCCCCGCTGACAAGAAGGGTGAGGCCGACCAGGCCATCTACCAGCTGGAGACCGCCGTCGGTGCTGCCATCCGCCACTTCAAGAACGCCCACGGTGTCAACGTGCCCCGTCGTCGTTTCTTGCCCGTCAAGACCTGCTCCGATCTTATGGTCGTCAAGTCTGACCTGTACCGCCTGGAGCACGGCCAGCTGGTCATGGACCCCAACCGTTTCGGTGGTGTTCCCGTCATCAAGCTCGGCTCTGACTTCAAGAAGGTCTCCGACTTCCAAAAGCACATTGGTAGCATCCCTCGTATCGTCGAGCTGGACCACCTGACCATCACCGGTGCCGTCAACCTTGGCCGCAACGTGACCCTCAAGGGTACCGTCATCATTGTCGCCACCGAGGGCAGCACCATCGACATTCCCCCAGGATCCGTGCTTGAGAACTGCGTTGTGCAGGGTAGCTTGAGAATCCTCGAGCACTAAGCACTTAATTAAAACTTAATATCCCGTTCGACCTCGGTCAATGGTTTGGCATGAGGATACGGCCTTCGCAATGAACTTCGATCTGTGCTGAGGTGCATTGGTGGCTTGGAACCCATGGCGTATGCAAAGCATGTGCTTGTATTACCTTTGAATAATCCAGCGTTTGTCTTTTTCTTCTATTGTCCGTCTTTACCCTTGTTCTGACTGCATTGGGATCGACGGTCTTTCTTTTCTTTCAAGCACTTTGGTCCAGGATTCCAAGTCAATGCCATTCTATTATAGACTTACACTTTCCCTGAATCTCGTAGCACGGTCACTATGATAGCCAAGCTCTATTTTATTCTATCATCGCTCAACCACACTAGATGAAGAAGACTACTTAGTCCAACGCGTGAAAGTAGCCATAGCTTCTAACTCATCCTTCACATGGTCATTTCGCCATCGCCTTAATATGGAAGCCATTAAGACTTCGTAGACCAAATTGGCGTCGACATTACGACATGTTATTTCGATACTCTTTGCAGCGAACGTGCAAGCATTTCCGCGAGTACATTGGATTCAATAAAGGGACGGGAGTGATCCTTATTTTCATTTCTCGCACTTTAAATGATTAGTTGGAAGAGAAAGAGATAGCAGAGACCGAATGACCCAATGATTCCTTGTTATAGTAACTTCATCTGTGATTCCAAGGTTGACTGTCAAACTCCGCCATCCCTATACGCTTCAGGCAAGAATCCTTCGAGCGCCGCCTTGATCTGCAAAGCCAGCGGCCGTGAATAATAGCGCTGATGCGAGGTGGCAGCCCCAGTTATCCAATAATTCTTCACTCGAAGATGACGCTTCCACATACCGCGTATCTCCCCCTCAATGTCAACCCCCCAAATCCCATCCCTCCGGGCAGCAATCTCCTCAGGTCCCAAAATACTATCTTTCGGATTATCTCCTTCAACAAAGAGTCTCTGCCCGAAAACTTTCGCAGTGGCTTCACGCTGCTTATCCGCAAAGCCTGTACACCAGATAATGGCATCTGCATCCAACGCTGATCCATCGCTAAGTTTCAAGCCAGTCGTCGTCAATTCAGTTGGCTCAACATTTCCCTTCACGGCAACAGCACCAGACACAATGAGCTCAATCCCATCGCCAATCTCGTTGAAGTGGCCACCAGCCCTTTCAATAAGGTGCGATATCAGATCTCCCCCATGGAGGCTGTCATAGACTGGAAAGCCCGCTTCAGCAAGTGCTTGGTACCGATTCGGTTCTTTGGAAGCCAACGAGACAGCCTGGTCTATCACGATTTGACCAGCAATACCCCATGGGGTGCTCATCGTGAGCTTATCCACCAATTCGGCTGGAAGAATCTCGTATAGCCCTAGGCCTCGAGGGTCGAGAGAGTAGTCCCAGGGGAAAATATATGTAGGGCTACGGGCAACAATCGTTGTCTTGATGCCGGCCTTTGCACAGTCTTCCATGAGGTCGAATGCTGAGTTTGCGGACCCAACAACAATAGCGGACTAGAAGCCTCGTGTAAGTATCGTCCTAAAAGAGCACAAGAAGACTTACTTTGACACCTAGTCTCTTCAGTTCCGAGGGATTCCTATACTGCGATGAATGGATGCTGACACCACTGTAGTTGCCCGGGAGCTGGGGGACGAAGGGTTTGGTACATCCTAATCCAGTAGCTTGAACAACATGCTTGCATGTTACTGTCTTAGATCCCGATGGAGTGCGAATCTTGAAGCGCCAAGAATCCGTGGACTCGTTGAAAGAACTCGCTTCAATAGTAGATGAGTTGAGCAGATTGAGGGTAAAGACCTGTGCATAGCGCTTCATTTGCTCCGCAAGCATTGACCTCGTTAGAAGCATAGGATCGTCCTTTGGGTATGCTAAAGAATATCAAAAAAAGGCTGCATAATCCAATCTTCAACGCTTACGCAGATACGGTGTCTCACAAAGCGACTTTGAGACATGAAAACGCAAACAGTCATATCGCAAGGCCCAATTGTCTCCTGGTTGCTCATTCCGCTCAATAACCACACAATCGACATTGAGGGCTTTGAGACGCGCTGCTTGGATAAGTCCCCTGCAATACATGATCAGTCATGACAGCATAAAACATGACCGAACAATACTAACGCGTTTCCACCACCAATAATCAAACAATCCGTAGCAATATCCTCGGTCTCTCCCAGCTGTCTTGAAGGGGCTTTCAAAGCACCCTCATCTTCAGGATGCAGTTCAAAGTCTTCAATCCACGTTGCCAAATTCCAGATCTTCCAAACGAGACCGTCCCCTGTTTCCTCGGGAAGAAGGCTGACAACCCCACTACAGAGTGCAGCGGGCGTTTCTGTCTTAAATGTAAACATGCCCTGAACCCAGTGCAAGGTCGGAGTTGCTTGAACAAATTGAACGCTCCCCGGCAGGAGATTAAAACCACCAACCATTCCGCGCTCTTCTTTCAGCTCTAAAAATGTCGGGGCTATTTTGGCGCCGTCATTGAAGGTCCGGAAATGATAGGTGAAAGCGAGTATATCGCGCCAGTATGATTGGGAGCTGAAAAAACATGATTTGACCTTGGAGATATCATTCTCCTCGAGGCTTTCAGCTAGGGAACGGAGGGCTTTATTCACCAACCCCGGTCCATTGTCCGCTGATTCTGGGAGCTTGGTGTTAAGAGGGAGAGGCCTATATACGTCCCGCTGAAGACTAGCCAGTGCAGGATACTCCTCAAACTGCTCGATGACTGTAATATCGATTAGTTCTTTGGTTTTACGTCGGCTTTATGGAAAAGAAGAGTCGTACTTGAACCCATGGCTTTTGTCACTTGTAATACTGAGTACTCAGTAGTTTGAAGAGGAACGGCGTTAGAGATAGGAGCGAGTGTTATATTATAATTGACAACGATCATGTGCACATGATGGTGGAGCCGAGACTGTGCGGGGTCGAATGTCACTTTACCTCCATTCGATTACATTCTACTCTTAATTCAGACTCGGGCCGGGCATACGCAAGCAGATTTAATGCTTTATATAAGCACGGTGCGTTACGAAACAACCTTTATGTGCCTAAGTTCCTCGGATCCATACTACTGTCCCACGACTTTGGGAACTTCCAAATCAATAATTTATTTCATCCTCACATGGAATGGAAATCTCTCAATCTCGATGATAGATAACGCTATCTGGTATTCCTGTAAAATGCCCCAATACCTGTTATTCAACTTACGAGGTTGATGGGTGCCGTTTGTACCATATGGAAATATTGTGGACCTTGAAAAGTATGCAGAAAAAGGAAGGCCTCGTTACAGTAATTCAGTATTGACTCTGCAGTTTAATAGTTTCCAAGATTAAAAGATGAAAGAAACCTGTAAGTTCGCATTCAAACACCAGCCTCCAGAAAATCGATACTCTTCTTCCCAGTCCGATCATAACCTTTCACATACTTCTCCCCATACTCAGCAACAAAGTTATCATAAGTCGTCTGCGGCTTCATCTTGCACAAATCACACATGATACCCTTAACATTCTCCAGAAAACTCTCCCTCGGAAACACAGCTACAACATCATTAAAAATCTTCCAGGTCAACGGACCCATTCCCCCTGGAAACAGATCCGGGCCCTTGAAATCCGCCGAGATACCGAGATGTGCAAGCATCACCTCAGGCTGCTTGTGCATAGCAATGGAATTGGTCGTATGCAATGCAATCGCATCCCAGACGAGCTGTACCCGGTGATCGGGCCAGCTGGGATCATTCCTAGTCTCCGTTATTAGAAATTCCCGTGCTGCGTTGGCACTATCGACTTCAAATCGTTTATCTGGGGTGCTCTTGTCGCTGCTCACTGCCCAGGCTAGATCGTGGAGAACTGTGCTGATAGCGATGGACTCGTAGTCGATGGGGTAGTCGGGTGCTCTGGAAGTCACTACAGGAGCAGAGATTATTGCGAATAGGCAGCTCCTCATGACGTGGTTGTATGTGAAATCATCGTTCTGCTCTCGCATGTAAGCGATGGCTTTTTTGATGAGCGGGGTATCTGGGATCGTTATTCCGGCTATCTCCCGAGTTGGGAGAGATTGGAGAGGTGGCATGTCTGTCGCTGATTGCCAGATATCGGTAGTTTTATGTTTGGAGTAGATAGGTATAGCTATTAATTATAGATTGTCGATTGCGCGGCGTGGAACTGTGAACATAAGAACTCGACATAAAGATCCCTTACGAGCTACTAGCTCGCCACGTGATATACAATCTGTACTTATCTATATAAGCTGACTAGAGGCTTTCCGCCGCGCAAAAAGCGCGGCGTCTACTTAGGTATTAGACCACACCTCCTACTCAGTCTCCTACTTATTCTCCTACTCGGTATCCTATCCAGTATTCTACCTTCTTTCGCACCGTATTAATCAAATGGTCAAAGGGCTCTCTAAATGCATAAATAGCGAAATAGAAAAGAAAGAGAAAAAAAGAGAAGAGAAGAAAAATGAAGTGTAAGGAGAAGGGGAAAAAGCAAAGTCTGGTGGAGGTTTCGAACGTATGTCCAAAAAGTCTGCAGTGTACCCAAGTAATAGAGGGGTAGACCATGTTATGGCTCTTTGAGCTATGTCTTGTATATCTCGTGCCCCTGTCTACGGACCATATCTGCAGGTCCGAGCTAGTCTGAATATAACTATGTTTGTTACCATGGGCGCGTCGGTCTTGTTTGAGGGCGCGGCGACTGCCAGCAAGTCGGATGAGGTCGCTGCCCTAATTGTACTTCGTTTTCTAGTGGGTTCCTTCAGCTCGGCCGCCATCTCCAACTCGCCTGGTGTGGTCGCCGACATCTTCGCACCGGCGGAGCGTGGACTCGCCGTCATGGTCTACTCCATGTTCCCTTTCCTTGGCCCAACCCTGGGCCCCATCTGCGGCAACTTCCTCGCTGCTGCTGCTGCTGGGTGGCGATGGGTTAATGTACTATGCACTGTCTTCTTCGCCTTGATGTTTGTTCTCGGTCTGGTCTTTATGCCTGAGACTTACGCGCCCTATATCCTACGACGTCGCGCCACGATAATGAGCAAGAAGACTGGTAAAATATATGTCAGCAAAATCGACGTCGGCCTCCCGCCCAAGACTCTCACTGCCACTTTGAGCACGGCCATCATGAGGCCTATCATCATGGCGATATGGGAACCAATATCGACTGCCATGGCTGTGTATGCTGCCATCATCTATGGAATTCTCTACCTCATTTTCGCCGCCTTCCCCATTATTTTCATCAATGAACGCCACTGGAGCCAAGGTGTATCCGGCTTGTCCTATGTTGGCGTCATGATCGGTCAGATTCTTGCTGTGCCTATCTATATTGTTATTGAGGTCAAATACCGCAAAAATATCGCCCGCCCTGGTGTTGTGCCGATCCCTGAGATGCGTCTCGAGCCATCTCTCTATGGTGCTGTGATGCTTCCTTTCAGCCTGTTTTGGTTCGCTTGGACATCATACACTAGCATTCACTGGGCTGTCGGCCTTGTTGGCACTGTTTTCTTTGGGTTAGGCAATGTCCTTGTCTTCATCTCCATGACAAACTATCTTATTGATACGTATAGCCTGTTTGCTGCCACAGCAGCGGCTACCAACGCCATGGCTCGCGCCACCTTTGGCTTTGCATTGTACGTTTTGCCAACATCCGTTACCCTTTTTTGATTTTGATGGATTACGCAGCTAACAAGCCATCAATCTGAAACAGCGCCCTTTTCACCACGTACATGTACAATAATCTTGGCACACAGTGGGCCTCGTCAGTCCCTGCTTTCATGTCTTTGGCATTCATGCCTCTGCCCTTTATCTTCCTTCGGGTTGGCTCGAAGCTACGCGCCAATTCCAAATTTGCCAACGAGGCCAAGAAACAACTGGCAAAGCTGCAGGAAGTACGCCAGAATGTGGAGAAACGATTTGAAGAGAAAAATGCCGGTGATAATACAATTTCCTCTGACACAGAGGCAGCTGTCGAGCCTGAAAGGGCCGCCGGTACGATCCCCACAAAATTAATAATCACTGCCTTTGACCGTTCAGACTCCAGTTCAAATTGAAACCATCTACCGTCTAACTCATTTTCAAAAATAAGATCTTCTTGCTGGGATAGACTTTCAAGCTTAAAATTTGGATGGAGCTCCCTTCGTCCCCTTCAGTCAAGATTCATGGCGTGTCTTATCGTGTAATGTGGCAATTTGTATGAAAGGGGTGGTGAGAAGGAGGAACAACCAATATAAAGGCTCTATAATATAAACCAGCCATGTCTTGTGTGCCCTTTTTATTGTTTTTCGTTCGACTAAACCTATAAACCTGGAATGACTCGCTCGCTAAAGAGCAATAAAAGATATCAATGAAAATCAAATTCACGAAAAGAATACCCTGCTGTAATCATGGTAGATGAGAACCCGAGACGAGATTAGCCGGACACGCCCTCGCGAACTAGGTGGAGTCTCACGGGTAGTTTCGGATACAGCTGGAAAACAGCTTGAGGGACTTGAAACAAAATCCATGAAACCGGGTAAGCAAAGGAGTCCCGTGCATGTCGACGCGTCGCTCAAAATTCGTCTCTAGGGGGCGCAGCGTTCTCCTCCTAAGCGATGTAAAGGTACTGGTAGCTAGGTAGGAGAAAGCAGCTGCGGCGGGCGGTCTATTCTTTTCAGAACATTCTAGCAGCTGAATGTTATGGTGCTAAAATGATAATCATCCTGTAATCAAGCCCAGTACTTCGAACTTGTAGTAAGGATTGTTGTGTCAAAATAAAAATAGATGGGGTAGTTACTGGGTGACTGCAAAAACATAACATCGACGTAGAATTGCCTGTCTCAAGGATCCGGTTTAAACTCTACACACATATAAAACTCAGTTTCTGAACCGACCCAGGAATCATCATCCAGCCTCTAACTGGTGCTTTTTCCCTATATGGCGCTGGAGATTATCTTTTCGCATTGGCCCTTCTTTTCCGTTCACAGAATGTTTACAACGAGGATGAGGACAGTAGGCCATGACATTCCCAGGAGGAAGTTTGTCCGTATGGACTGATTCCATATGTCGCGTGAGGTCTCTTTTGGTTGCAAACCCCTGGGTGCATGTGTTCATGGAACACTTGAAGGGACGCGTATGTGTTTTTATGTGCTTGCTATTCAGATATTTAGGATAGTGTTGGGAGCATGATATAGAGTATTGACAAAGAGAGAAACATACTTTAGCGGCCCAAGGCTTGGGTATTCTGTTTGGCAGTACAGACACTGAAGCGAAGAGACGTTGATTGCCGTGGAAGCTGAAGGTGAAGTATGCTGCTCAGATCCTGATGAGGTACCAACCGCGTCGGAAACAAAATTTCTTCTCTTATTCGGTCATTTTGAGAATAACTCTCTTGCTGTTGCAAGCTGACTTGCTGATGCTGCTCTCCATCATGGGTCGTATCAAGGGACTGGGGTTGGGATGCGGACTCGGAAAGTGGACCATTGGCCCCAAAGGATAACCACGCTGGATCGAGAGTTCCAGAATTGAGAAAAAGTAGTAGTTGTTGATTTTCAAGATTGGACTCTCGGCCGGTGACTTTGAGTGGCGCTTCTGGTATGTGTCTTCGCCGCGGAAAAAGGTAAAATAAAGTGTTTCACCTTTTTAACCCCAGTATACAGACTGACCACTGATTGGATGGTATAGAGACGGTAGGTTGGAAGCCCGGCCTCTCAATAAGAGCAACACAGAGAAGAGATATCAATAAACGAATGTAGGAGAGAAAAACAAATCCAATCAACGAGTGAAGGAGAGAATAAAAAAGCAGATTCAAAGACGCGAAAAAGGAATGACAGTGGTAACGGGTGACGTAAAGAGCGAGGTTGAAAGGCCCGTTGCCCCTGGGGAAGGGGAAAAGAAAGACAATGAGATAGGGAATCGCCGGCCTTTTATGCATGTTGAGTGAAAGGCTCAATTTTATCGGTTAGGCTCGAGTATGTACGTATCTTTAGTACACGCATGTAAGTTCACCAAGATGGTATCAGCCACCAAAGGGACCGTGCGAGGGGGGCCTCAAAATGGAGTGCCCTGATTGGCAAGGGTTAACCATACTGCAAGTGGACCATGCTATCATGCAAAAATTCTTTTTTTTGACCTAGAGATCTCAAGTGGGGGAGATATGAATTTGGCATCGACAGGGCCGATCAGAAGGGGGCCTCAAAATGAAGAGTTGTCATTGGAAAACCGGCTCGCGGAAAACCACCTCAATTGACAAACTTCCAGAGAACAAGGCTAGATTATGCACATGATTGTCATTTGATGTCTAGCTTACTGTAACTCGTCCCAGAATTGAACTCCCGGGATCAAAGATAGATTGGTGCTGAATTGGTTAGAATTGACAAGAAGAGCA
This sequence comes from Penicillium lividum, assembly GCA_028828245.1. Taxonomy (NCBI): domain Eukaryota; kingdom Fungi; phylum Ascomycota; class Eurotiomycetes; order Eurotiales; family Aspergillaceae; genus Penicillium; species Penicillium lividum. The sequence goes on from JAQJAG010000005.1 coordinate 450,938, forward strand.
TATAAAGATAATCGCAATCCTCGAGCAGGAAAGACCTCATGATTATACAAAATATCAATACAACAAGCTGAGGAATCTGAATACAAAAATGTCTTCCATTTTCTGTTGCTCTTCTCCATCTCCATATCGACCGGCCACACTTACTCACGAGGCCAAGTTTAGCCCATTCATTGCTTGGGCCAAAATATCCGAATCATCCCCCTCTGCCACTTCAGCTTCGTTCTTTGCGGATTCCAATAATCTGCCTCCATACGCAGTTCAGTTTGTTCGACAAGTCAATTTTGGTGCTATCGAGGCTAAAAGATATTTCATCCCTAACCCCAAAGCCAGTGGGGGTGAGCCTGGATTCGTGGAAGTCACTGAGCAAGACTTGATCGCTGGAAACTTTCAGAAGCTTAATTCGTATGTCTAATGGATATCTGGCCTTACTGAAGCACCGAAGTCTGATTGAATTTAGGTACAAAAACTTCAAGTGCATAACACATGACAAGTTCTTCGAAGTCAATCTGTACCAAAAGGACCCGGTTAATCAGCATCACTGGCGTTCGAATATTGCTCGGCCAGCGAGTGATATTGATCTGTAATTCTGGAAATGTGTAACTAGGAAGTTAACTACGTATGATCATTACCCTATTCCACGCTTCGCATGGATCGGTAATAGTGGTCACAGGGTGTTCACGATCCACAGGGTGTTCACGATCAGAAATATTTCACCCCTCATAATTTGACCTTGTTATTGTTCTCCATTGCCTTTTTCGCAAAAACAATCCTTTAGTCCCCATCAATTAAGCCACCAGCTTCTATACTTCTAATCCCTTGTTATTCTGTACAATTGACTGTCATTGCCGTATTTTGAAGTAGTATCGCCGATCGATACCAGATTGACTGTGCGACCCTCACTCGCTGTATGATCTAGTATTCATCTTAATAGCTATAGCTCCAAAAAGCTATACCCCAGCCTTAAAATATTGAGTGGCATCCGTTGTAGCTCGATGACACTCCATTAACCCTAGAGAACCTACGGCTGTCTTCAGGGACTGCATGTATACTTCTAGGAGCAACAAAGCTCCTAGGAACAGGCAATATTAGTCCCAGGGATGCTCCCGCCAACTCCAGAAACGGTTCACAAGACCCCGTGAGCCGTGCATTGAAGTCCAACAAATCGGGCATCAAGAATAAAGGTTAAGAACATTGGCGGTGCTGCCTGGGGTCTCGCGATTTATTGGCAAAGTGATCCAGAGATTACGTTGTTTAATATTCATTCAAAAGTCTGGTACCTACACCTATAGCGAGGTTGTCTAATCAACATTTAATAATACTTTTCACCTTTCAGACTGAACATTGAATGAGAACTTCCCCGTAGTAGCAATACCCAATGCTCTCTCTCCACACTCAACACATCAGTGACGAGGAATTTTCCCAGAATTTAATTTTCATAAGAAAAAGAAAAAGAAAAGAAAAGAAAGAAGAAAATACAAAATCGTTGATTGATTCGCCGAACAAATTCTGGAAGAGATCTGGTGCATGATGTGCTCGCACATCCGATACATGGAGGAAATGCAATTATCAGCCTACTACACGCCAGGTAATTTCCCAAACTGCTGATTCCCTAGCCTGGTCTAGCAATGATCGTAAACCTTGATCTTAAGCCCTATGCTCCATTACCAATCATCATTCTATGATACTTGCTCTTCATTCTGATTCAGGGTCCAAAACGATAAAAAACCCACGGGAGGGGAGCAAAGGATAGTGCAAAGAAACCTAGCAGACTTGATCCCCACGGCACGCCAAGTCCGTCATATAGATTTGTTCCAAAGAGAGGAAATACCACTCCGAAGACTGAGCGGAAGACTGCATTCGCCGCAAGCACACTCGCGCCATACGGACCATAGCAGTCCGTAAGGTAAGATGTGATGCTAAGGAAAAGTAATATCAGGCTGAACCCAAACGGAACTCCCGAAATGATTCCTACAATCCAATGCGTCGGAGGCAGGGCGGTCCAGCCGAACCAGGATAGGCTGACAGGGATCAGCCAAGACAAGATCACAAGGTGTGGTAGTCTGGCTGCTTGGACGGGACCAAGTTTGGATACATATTTCTCATGACTCGTGCTTACATAGGGAGAAGTAATCGTGGCAATGGCCATGCCTATACCCATTCCGAGAAAAGAAGGCCTGAAATATCAGGAGACCAGCCGCGGGACTGTTCATATACAATCGGATACGCCGTAAAGTCGAGGTAGAGAATGCCGTAAATGAAGGCCATGTAGAGAGAGAGGAGAAACAAGATCGGCTCCGCGAAAAGCATTTGCCACGGACGGGTGAGGCAGGTCCGGAGCTGCTCTTGGAGGGAGGGCCCGCATTGGATTCCTCCCAGACGTCTGGTCTTATCCCGCAAAAGCTTGGCTGCGTACGTCTCTGGAAGGAAGAGCACGGATATGAAGTAGATAACCCCGCTCAGAATAAATACGAGCCAGAAGTTCCATCTCCAGGAAAGGTATTCCAAGACAAACCCGCCAGCTACCGGGGCAAAAACAGGCCCAAGGAAGCTACCGGCGGAGAGCAGAGCCAACGGTACTGATCGTTCGCTTTGCGGCCAGAGGTCCGAGATAGACGCGCCAGAGTTTGTGACCGTTGGAGAACCAAAAAATCCCGACAGGAATCGAAAGATGGTCACTCCTAGAGTAGCCACTGTCTGCGAACATCCATACGTGGCAGTGATAAGACTGGTTCCCGCGGTATAGATACTCGAACAAAAAGCAATTACTCCAGTCATCAACGCCCAATCACCGTATAGAGCCCTAGTCACGTCGCCATGATCGTCTGTCAACCCACATATTACTTGGGTGGAAATTTGAAATCAAAAGAGGTCTCTCACATTTTCTGCTTTTTGGCCATCTCTTAGGATCTTTCCTCTCATCGAGGGCAATTGAAGGGCTGTCTGGAGGGGCATCACGAGCGTATAGACCATGGTCCTCGACCGCGTTCGGACGACCCATTTGGTCTACTCGGGGCTGAGATGTTGGTTTTCTCAAGGTAAGGGCTGCTAAGCGCTAGAGGAAAGAGACCACGGAATTCTGGGTAATTACAGGCTATCAGGCTCCTTAAGTACTTATTTTTGTACAAGAAAAGGGGAGGGGTTGGTACTGCACGCGGGAATTGGTGTGGCCACTACTTGGTGTTTGCTCTGAGTCTAGTTCCGATAAAACCATCGCTAGTCCGATAGCATCATCACTGATATATCCTCCTAGGCCTAATTACAGGCAGGTACCCCGGTCTAAGCTTACGTGGCCCATCTAACAAGTGGACAACCTGTCTAATCTAAAAATCGAGAGACGTCCCCATCACCGCCGTCCGGTTTTTTGAGGGGGGGGGAAGGGGGGGGAGGGGAGGAACAACAACCGTCTATCTAGCAGACACTCACGCATCAGAAAAAAGTATACTGTTTCCGTTATCGCTTCGATGAAGAAAATGCGATGTATTTTATGGTAACATTATAAAATCCTAATTTAAATTGCACCAAACTTCTGATTTAAATTCAAGTTATATACATACTATAGTAAAGAAATAGTATCGAAAATTTGATACGGTCTATATGCTTTGTTGCTAGGATATAAAATCTCATTTACTTTGTGTTTTGGAGTAACCCGGCTGACCGGGTGTACGGGGGCGAGTACATAGCGGCCATAGTTATGGTCAGATCATTCTATTATATAATATGATTTCACGGCTATTACCAATTTTGTACTATCATGTACTAGAAAATCCATAGATTCTAGTATCATTTAGTACTAACATTCACCTAGGCTCATTCATAACTCAACTTCGTAACCCACAAATTAATCTCCTACCTACTAACTTCGGATGCGGAGAATCGCTAGTCGATATTCGTTTAGACAGTCCGCCGGTCGTGACTTTTCTTTGAAGTGGATTGATAGTATGAGTTGTGAACTAGGAGGATTTTGAGTTATGCATTGACTGCACGACAATGTATAGTATATGGATACTTTTGCAGGACTTGATGTCTGTCTTTGATTTTCCACGTCCCTCGACTGGTTCTAGCGATGTCTGCATCTTTCATTCGTGAGAGATTGGGGTATTATGAGCATTATAAATACACTCTACTTTTAATCAAGATTAACTACTTCCAATGGTTGTTACTATATTGGCCCTTCATACGGTGTCTTGGAACAGAAATTTGTAGGCTTAGCACATTGGTGAAAATGGCAAAAGCCTGGATGCGTCTTGTGCTGACAGTAGGTTTATTATAGTCTTGAAGGTAAGTTATGGCCGATTATGATACTACACCCACTTGTTCCTTTGGCGTTCCAACACTTATTGACCTTGTGAAATCCAAGAACTCCACTCAAGCCCGGGAGCAAACCCAACTACCTCAAAGTTTCGGTGTCTCTGTCATTCGGTGCCGTGATACTAAAGATACACATTTGTGAAAAATATATTCTTTTTGAAAGCCAATGGGTGTTCGTGAACATTAATGCGGTATCTGAGGGGTATACTCGATAAAACTGATCGGGAGCTGCATGAGGGTTGAATTGAATAAATTCGGAGATTCTAAATAACGTTGTTGATGTATCTGAGGCTGATTATCGTCATATTAGGCACATCAGACATAATTCAAGAGGAAAAATATCTATCTTCTAGATTTACTTGGGTAACATGTAGTTGTGTCCTTTCCGGGTTATGCGGGATCTCCACAACCGCCCACTCAACCCACTCGGAATTCCCGAGTTCCCCAGATTCGCCATAAAGTTCGGAACTGCCCCTCTTCAATGCTCGAACACCCATCATGTCGCTCGAAACCCCCCTAACAGTGCTCTACAAGGAGATCAATGGAAGCAAGATTACTACCGATGTCTACCTCCCAAAAACTACCTCTTCATCGCCGCTGAATTACCCCGTCGGTGGGTATTCCCTTATCCGCCCATTCCGAGGTACCTAGTTGATTGGATGCTGATGTCTGGCATCTGTAGTGATTGACATTCATGGCGGCGCTTTCATGCTCGGCCATTCCCGCATGGTCTCTCTACCTCAAGTAAATGACTGCCTGGAGCGCGGATGGATCGTGCTTGTTCCGAACCACCGGCTTTGCCCAGGTGTGAACTTGCTTGAGGGACCCATGCAGGATATTCGCGATTTGCTCACCTGGGTCTACGATGGACACCTCGATGCTGTTCTAGCTGAACAAGGGCCCCACCGTGTGGATAAGGAGAATGTTGCTGCTTTTGGAACTTCATCTGGTGGGCATTTGGCTCTGGCTTTGGTATGTTCTACTTTCTATCCAACAATGGATGTGTGGAATAGGACTCGAAACTAACAGATACAGGGCTTCGACACCCCCAAGAAACCCAAGGCTATTTTCTCCTTGTACGGCGCTGTGCACTTTACACACCCCTTCTGGAAAACAGAACTCCCCCATGTCGCCGCCAAACTCCCGCCTAATCTGGAGGAATCCTTCCTTAACAAAATTTACGACGAGGTTCCTATCCCGACGGATAGTTCGGTCTCTTTAGAAGGACAGAGTGAGTCTGGCGCATCGAAGGGTCCGAATTTCTCGCAGCCGCGTGATGCATTTGCCTTCACGCAGATCTCCTCTGGCAAGGTTCCCGAGGTCATCTACCCTGCAGGCGTGCAGGGTGGCTCCGATGAAGGATTTAAATTGGTGGACCCGGTGCAGAACGTCTCCGTTGATTTCCCTCCTACGTATATCGTACACGGCCTTGCCGATACAATGGTCACGATTGACGTGAGCAGAGAGCTGTATAGACGCTTGACCGAGGCTGGTGTTCCTTGTGGGATGACTGAAATCCCCGGGGAAGAACATACATTTGCGATGATGATGAAGGTCGGTTCGAAGACTTGGTGGTTACAGCGAGAAGGATTTGATTTCTTGGAGAAGTATATTGGAAAAGGACCGCTATAGTTTATGGATAACATGATGAATGAGCCAACATTAAAGCTCGATCAGACAGGCTATATGTACATATGTGAGGTTCGACATTAGGCGTAGTAATGACATTAAGGATAGTATCAAGGTTCAAGGAAATGTAGATGAGGGAGAGATTAGGGTTTAGATAGCTGTTCTTTCCGGAAGAAGAGCAAAAATCCCGCGCTATGATATGTTAGTTATGTTCATCAGTCCATGCACGCAGAGTCACTCACCAAATCAAGAGCTGACAGAACAAAGCGACCCAGAACCAAGCATTTGCTAGCGCATCGGCACCCCGGGTCATGTCCGGAGAAATCGGACCAGGGCCAACGCCATTCGGACCGAAAGCTCTAGCACAGATTGTTGCAATAGAGCCGATAACTTGCGACGCCATGAGAGCGAAGCACATATGCACGCGAGTCAAGGTTTGCAAGAGGATGATACCGAATCCAAGACCCTGAATGGAATCAAGAACACCCAGCCACAGCCAGATGCTGCGAGATGCCAGTGCTCCACCGGTGTATCCGCCTGCCACCCATGGAAGGTAGTAGCCAATACCGGAGACACCCCACCAGATTTGGATGAAGCGTGGTGCGCCTAGACCGCATGCGAAGACAGGAAGGAACCAACTGTGTTTCTTGGAGAATCGGCTGACGATGTAGAGGAAGATGCACCAGACTCCTCCGAAGAAGAGGATGCAGAGGAGGACAATCTCCCATGGCTTGGTGTGGATGGAGTTCCAGAGGACTAGACGATGCGTTAGTATACTGGCATGATGGAAGATGGAATGATACTCACAGCTCCAGTTGCGACCATATGGTGCGCTGAGGAAGAAGTTTTGTAGAATGACCGCTACGAAATTCCAGAGGACGATTTTCCTTCGGAAGAGAGATTTGTAGAATGAGGGCACCTTGCCTGGCTTCTGGCGGTAGTAATCAGGTAGTCCGAAAATCAGGAGGAGACCGATACCAAATAGAAGGAATGCGATTGGGTAGCAGATGGCACTAGAAGAATGTTAGCAGCTGAAAGAAAAGGGATTGAATATATTGAAGGTGAAAGGTGAAAACGTACGTCATCTTCCAAGTACTGGAGATTGTGTTGACATCAGTCAAGAGACCTGCACTGGAGGCTTTAGTCAAGGTCGAGCCCCAATACCACAGAGCAATCACGTATGCCTGCTGGATACCCTGAATCACACATGCACGGAAGATCCATGTTTCGACAGGCGCACCACCCTCGTCACCAAAGTTAGAGGCAAAGAAGATAGACCCACTGGAAGAAGCTGTGGCGTAGCATCCGCTTCCAATGTTTTGAATCCATCCTCGGTTGAACGAGAGAGGCTCCCAGTGAGCGGAGCCGATCAACAAGAAAGCAAGACCATAGAAGAACCACGGTGTTGAGAGACAGACGACGGATTTGAAATACCGGTAGACCAGCCACCAGCATATCGAGGTGATAGCGTATGTAGTCGCGATACCATAGAGCTTATCGGCCGTCTCACCGACCTCGCCTGTGAGTAAGGTGATCTGGTATGAGTTTGCAGCGATAATCTGGCCAAGGGCAAGGAAAATCGAGTACACCGGCCAATCACCAATCTTGATCTGCATCCACTTCCTCAGTCCGGTAGGAGGAACATAGTCTTTTCCGAGGAGGAATTCGTCGTCCCATTCATCGCCATTCTCACTGTCGGCGACGTGGATGATGGTTTCCTCGTTATATGAGGGAGATGGGGAGTCGTTGTGCTTTGACCGGAAGATGGATGGGGTGGGTGACTTGTGACGACCCAGTTTTGCGTTGCGGAATTTGTCGAACCATTCTTGTTCACTCTTGATCAGGTACTCTTCAATACAGAGTGGACCTTCGGAGTTGGAACCGTTCAGGTCAGCCAGCTTCTGCTGGAAGGTGTAGTAGTATTCGCCGTTTCCATCGGTAAAGAACGGATCGACTTTTTGCAGCTTGAAGTCTTTCTTGTTGCCCACCACGGAGTCGAGTGATAGAACAGATGCGCTGCTCAATCTGTTGCTGTCTCCCAAGGTACGAGGGGGAAGAAGAAGCTGATCAGAGGCCGGAGGTGTACCAGGACTGGTGAGAGGGGACATGTACCTAGCATGCACCGACTCTTGACTGGGGACACGTCTGTGCATGGGAATATCGTGTCGCTGGAAAGCGTGTACATGTCGACTTTCCTCAACTTGGGCAGGAGTAAGGGTGTATTCCTCATTGCTATCATCGTCGCTCTCTTCGGCAATAGCATCAACCTCGCTGTCAGTGTCTTGTGAACCCTCGGCAGTTTGACCGCGACGGGCACGATTTCCAGCATGACCAGGGCCCGAACGCACACCTAGAGAAAGAGATCGACTCAGACCAGACTTTGGCTTTTCAGTCTCCGGGCCAGCATCTCGACTGTAGATATTGCGGGCGCTGTTCGAGCCGAGATCAGTGACCTGGTTGAAGCTAGAGTAGCTGCTATCTCTGGAATGAGGGAACGCGGAGTGCATTCCTGGCGAAGGCAGCGGGCTGAGTGCCTCGCTCGGGGATCTCAAGCTACTATCCCTAGGAGTATGAATGCGACTTTGATGATGACCCTTGGAGCTCTCTTTGTTGTGGACTTGAATCGCCGTAGATTGCAGGATTTCGAGATCCTCCACCCACTGAGCAACAGGGAAACGCTGCTTCGCAGACCTCGCACGCATCATAGCCCGCGTATCAGTCTTTGAGCTGAGCGCAGCATCGATAGCCAATTTGAACTGCATCAGAAGATGAGATGTAGATGTTGATTCCACATTATACCACCAGCCTGGCATTTGACCCAGACCACCGACACGCGCTCCAATACCCAATGCACCCTTACGACCAAACTCGACAGCGACAAGTCCGAAAGGCTCATCACGAGAGGGGATGAGAGCAAATTCAGCACCAGAGAAGATGAAAGGTGGCAGGGCAGTAAACTCTGGCTTCGAAAATACTCGACCGGGATAGACTTCCATCATGCGAGCGAGCTTCAGCGCAGCGAATTTTCCGTAAAGGTCAATCACAGGACCGATACAGATAACCTGCACGTTGGAGCGGGCTTCCAGTACAGCGGGCATGGCATCAGCGATAAGATCAACACCCTTTTGCATGGACCAACGACCGACGAAAACGAGAAGATCGGCATCGGGGTTTTGATCCAACCCAGCCCACTCCTGGGCTTGTCGCTTGAGCTCACCACGGCCTGCTTCGTATTGAGCATCGACGGTGATATCTTCGTCCTTGGTAGGCTGCTTTGTCCACTCTCCAATATCCGAGGGGTCTGGGTTAGGCAAGTTACCAATCTTTCGCAAACCCCAGAAAATAGGGTAACGAGCATAAGATCGCTTGCCGTATTTCTTTGACACACCGACTGCACCGAAACCTTGTTGCTGGACGCGAAGGTAGCTTGCTCCAGCGTGAAGCAAGTTGAATACCTCTCCGAACTGAACATAACGGCGCGCGACATCCTCGTCGAGATTGAAGACCGAGCAGACTTCCTTTCTCTCTTTGACAGTGCGCATAGGCCAAAGACCTTGGAACTCGGCATTGTGAAGAGAAAGACAAGCAGGGATGGTCTCCGGGAGAAGATAGAGAGGAGCAACCGATCCATGGTAGTCATTGATATGGTATAGATCAATGGGGAATCGTTTGATCGCTTCCGCGATACACTGGTTCCAAGCTGAATAGTAAACCGCACTGTCCAAGTCATCCATGCGAGCAGGGTATGGCTCAGACTTTGACTGTTGGCGGAAAACAGGAGCGTCGAGCAACACGTAGGTGATATTTTTCAAGACGTGGTACTGTACCTGAACCTGGTAAGCACTACCCAAGATAGTGACGGTCATAGGCTCTGCGACTTGATCGACCGGATAGTCAACACCGCCGACACAAGGAACCACCCAGATTAGATCTTGGTGTCCGAGGGTTTTACCCATCAGCTGGGCCATGACACCAAGACCACCAATTTTGATCTTGATAGCCCAGTCCTCAATGTCATACTCCATAGTAGCAATGAGCACCATGCGGCGCTTTTCCGATGCACCCGCAGCTCCCAGCGCAGTGGTGCTTTGCATGAAGGCCGACTTGGAACCACCCAGACCGAAGAGTTTGTTGCCAGAATCTCCCATCAAGTTATTGAACGGCTTGAACTTCTTTAACAGTACCATCGGGGCCAGGCTTCGCTTTTCGCTGATTCCAACTTGGTTGAACTTGACTTTGTAGAAGGACTTCATGAAGATGTAGACACATCCACAGCTGGTCAAGATAGGCAGAATCCAGAAAAGCACAAACATGATGATCTGGATAGATTGAGCGCCGACGGCGACCAATTGGTAGCGCTGAGTTCCGTCGTTGATCATGATCTTCCAGGATAAGTATCCCTTCGAAGGAGCGTCGGTGATATTAATCAACGTAGCCGAGAGAGAAGATGGCGGCATACGATCCAAGACATTGTCGTAGTCAACATCACCTAGAACCCAGGATTGATCCGGCTGTCCGTCAGGGTTGATGCCCCAAATGTTGAGCTGTCCAACCGCGGGCCATTCCGACGTGAAGTGATATTTCCAGTGTCCGTCTTCTTCGTCCAGGTGCACGGAATTGTCCAAGCCGCCGTCATATCCGTATTCGTTGTACGGGCCGTTGAAGAAGACATGGGGATAACGACGTGGAGTAGATCCCCAGTTTGCATCACCTTCTTGCACGTAGTCACTGCTGCCGGTCAAACGACTCCAGTACTCAACACGGACGTGGTCACCATCCCAGGCCTGCTTTTTAGTGCCTGACCAAGCAAGGCGCTCGATTGTGTCGTTTCCACCGGTGTATGTCTTCCAGTCAGAGAAACTGGATCCCCAGTTGGTCGAGTACCGGTACTTGTCAGCACCGGCAGCGTGATGCTGGATGAAGAGAGTGTCATTGGTAGTCTCCTGGTGAAGCAAACTGATGGAATAGTTGGCGGTGCTGAAGATCATAGGGTTATCGATTTGCCCAATTCGGAAGAGGAAGTGGTCATTCGCATCGGTAAACGCGGTGCCGTTGGAATTGGATATGTTGTTGAAATTCAATCGGTGAACTCCGTTGTAAACACCAGTGATATTCGCCGACCACATAAATTTACTAGGAATCTGTCCGGTCGTCGTATTTTCGGTGGAGTAGGTGGGATCGATATTCGTACAATGAACGGTATTTGTGTCAAGCGTGGGCTCCTTGCCGAACTCTGTGGACGAGTTGAATGACAGACTCTCTGTCACAGAGGCACAACTCATCTCCTCGGAAAAGTAGAGCTCGATCTTCACATCTTCCGAAAGATTGGGTACCACCGTTGAGTGGAGAGGATAGTCGTGTCCGGGAGAGAATTTGGTGACCATAGGCCGAGGCGTTGCGAAGCTATCGATGGGAACATATGCACGGAACTCGTATGCGGCCAATGTGATGTTGGGATAACAACCGTTTTGCTCGTCTGATCCGTTGATGTAAAGCTTGACCGGTCCTTTCTCCAGTGTAAATTCATCGTGGGGATAGAAGAGATTCTTGACCCGGGTTCCAGTGGGGAATGGAGCAAGCAAGGATGTTTTATAATCACTGCAATCAAACTCGTAGTCCATGGTTCGGTTGACATTTTGATATACTAGCCAGATCATTTGGTTGTTGTCTAGATCCTGTGCCTCGGGGTTGATAAGCCGGGCGACTGACCACATTCCTGTTTCCGTGTATGTAGTACCAGAACCAGGATAGAATATCTGCTCTGTGCTGTTCGACAGGTCTCTAAGCACATAACCGTCGTTGAGGACAGGGAAAAGTTCACGCATCTGATACATATGCTTCATAATATTGCGAACTGGGTGGGTCGGGTCACGGTGATCGTAGGCAACGGTCTCATCGTTGCAACCGTCACGACCAGCATCAAGGGGCCAATGATAGTATTGCGATGAATTCAACGCAAAGCAACCGTGCGTTCTCCAGGCATTTGCAGGAGAGATAGACTGTCGTCCATAGATATAATTCTCTGCAGTCGCATCCAAGATATAGAAAGCTTGCTCCTCACCCCAGAGCATAAGTGGGATACCAGGGATAAGCAAAGTAGTGATGAAGGAGCCCAGAAGCTGCCTTTCAACACCATATTCGATCGCAGGCCAGCGGAACACATCTTGATTGGTAGCACCAAACATATGGCGAGGATCAAATTTTCCTGTGTTGGCGTTTACCAAATCGTTTGTCTGCAATGTCCAGTTCCATGCTTCAACAAAGTTCACATCCGTATCGTAACCCGCTTTAAGCGATCCGTCCATGCCCAGGAATCTGGTCAGAGCACGATAAGTCGAATAGTGAAAGGCCGCACCATCAATGGCTTCATTGCCCAGCTCACGCAAGAAGGACTGCGACGCAGTTTTATTACTCGTTAACATCGCGTCGTCCGGGCTTGGGGACAACTGATCAGCCTGTTTGCCACGTCCGATATAGACAGCACCAAAGGTGTTACCACCCGTGATCTCACCAGCGATAAAGAAGTTTTCCTTTCCAACAGCGCGTGCGCACTCTCGATAGGCGGAAGACATGTCACCCAGTGCGTCAACGGTAGACTGAGTAGCTTTATCGTATCGGAAACCATCAATATCCAAGGATGCGATGATCATGCAGGAATGGCGGATCAATCGTTCGCGCACAGGCGGGTACCATTCACGTAGACGATCCTGCACCGAGGCGAACTTGGCCAATTCACGTTCCCAATCTGGGAACACACCGAAAGCCTCGACATCACCATACTGGTCGAAGTCGCTGTCATAACAACCGACGAGGCCTGCGATCTGAGTTTCATTCACTGGGAATCCGTTTTCGAACCAGAACCGAGGGTAATCGCAGGTCTCATTGTATGTTTGACCGATATCGAAATCGACATACCGACGGTCACTTTTCCAGGTTGTTTGGTGCTCTTTGACTGTGAAGGGAGCTGTGGTATTCATGTATCCGTCGAACCCGATCAAATCACCCATACTAAAGAAAGAGAGTTTTAGCTTTGGACACACGTCGGGAGCTTCGAATACTTACGTTGCGATTGTATTGTCGAAAAGGACATACATCCCCCGCTTGTGTATTTCAGTAATGGCATCGCGCCAAACCTGAATTGTTCCATAATGTTGGTCCAGGAGGGTTGTATCGAGAGCTGAGTAACCATCAAATCCCCAAGGTTGATTCATTAAGGAAGTTCCAGCAAGGTAAAGTCCCTGTACTTGTGAGTAACCGCGTTCGCCTTCATGGTAGGGTACCAACCTTGATGCCCATTCCTTGTAAATAATCCAATGTATCGACCAGACCAGCTACGTCACCACCGTGACGCATCTGGTTAGAATTCAGATCATGTTCAAATAATGTTCCGTTGATGTTGTCATTTGTAGGGTCGCCGTTGACGAATCGATCCAAGAAAATAGTGTAAAATGGGAATCGCCAGTTGTCGGGAGAAGGGAAATATTCGCCAGTATGATCTGGCCATTCTCCCCAATAATCAGCTGGATTTGTAGCTGTTTGGTTTTCGTTTAAATTATACTGAACCAAAGACGGATCGTATGGCCAACAAGTTGTGGTTTTCGCAAAAAGCGCAATGAGCGCTATAGGGAACCACCGCCCCATATTCGCTGGAAGGTGTTGAGCACCTCAATATTTCAAGATCAAACGAAGGTAGATGTAAATGAAAAAAAAGGTAATCGCGGGGGAAATGGCGCAAAGCTCACGCAGGGGTCCAAAAGATGCAGAGTAGCTTTGAAAAACGAGTGGACGACATTCACCAGCCTGCAGGTGCTGATAAGGTCAGGAATACGAGGAGGAAAGAAATCAATCCATAAAGTAGAATTGATCACATAAGGATAATGCCCAAATGACACAGGATTTAGTGGCGTGGGGTGCTAATGTATCGGTCAAGGGTAAAGCACTAGGCTGTTCTAGGTTTCTATAGTTTCTATTCTTGACCAACAAATGAGACACGCTAAAGAGGCTGATATGATTAATCCTTGGCATTAGCACAGACATCAGTATCCATCCGCTTCAGACCCTTCAGAGTGTATGGAACACGAGCCGGGGTACTCCGGTACCAGCCAGCCTTATGCGAACCAGCTTTCGCTTTCGTTCCCAAGGATTCTACTGCTTGAATTTTCCTGGACAATCATATCGAGATGAACACGAAGATGACATAGTCGATTGAGTGTAATACGGCCTCGATCTTTAGGAATGTGTACATTTAACTTTTTATTTCTGGACCGCCTTGGACTCGACTGAGACCTGAAAAGATGCGAACGCCTATCAGAGGGCTGTAATACCTGTTTACTCCGAGAACCACTTCATTTTACCAGTGCGATTATTTTATTTCTTCTTTTTCATTTTTCTTTTGATTCCACGTTTGTTTCGGGCATAGGTGCAGTACGTAGTGCAGTACGTCGTACGGAGTATACTAGCACCTCCTTACAGACCCACCCACCGTAACGATGAAACAAAGCTATATTATAGGTCGAGTCATGTACGAGATGGATCACAAAAACGTGCTGGCCAGTGCCCACATAGGTGCCCACATGGGTGACATTCAGTTCCCGTAAGTTTGTTTGGTATCCAACCCATGCGTAGATCCAAGGTCATCCGAGTACACCATGTAGTATTTTATGTATAAACCTAGGCATTTCACTTAGCCAGATATTCCTTATCTCAATACACATGTCAAGTTAGGACATATTCCCCTATTGTCCCCTAATATATCGGTGTCCGATCCATCGGGATCGTGCCGTTCTTCCCAGTCCCGATAAGTGGAAACTTTCGGCTCCGGCTGTGGATCCATCGGTTTGACCCGACGGTCTAGTAACAGTACATGTAATTTTCAGTTCGTTGTAATTAAAATACTCCATGTTCCTGGTACGGTTTCCACGGTTCTGTTATTTATAAAGTTCTTATCTTGGGTCAGACCCTGTGGCAGCTTTTAACAGCCAATGACTGGCTAGAATGTGGAGTGCCAAGAGACCAAGGGGACTATTCTATGTATCCATTATTCAGCTTATTCACTTCTACTTTCCCATTGTCATCCTTGTTCCACAATTGCAGGAACCACACTCAATTTGACGAACTCATATTTCTGTACTACGTGCTGGACGAACTATGGATATTATGTTTGATCTTCGGAAATTTTGATATCAACTGCGTCTATCGTAACTTTAGGGCTAAGCCCCCTTTCCTGTGCATCGTATCCAAATGCATGTCTCATATTGGATAAAGCAATTCAAGTCATAGCGTAACGCCAAGATAATGCGAGTACATATTAGATGTCCATTATCCATTTTCGAACCCTGGAAGTGGAGACCCATAGTATCTGTCCAAACCCTGTTTAGGCAACTTTTCGGTCTATTATATCTATGCACCACTTCCAAGGTCGCGATTTAACCGCGGTCACCGGAAACTCATGGAGAATTGTCTCAGCCACCAAAGTCATGATTCATGGCTGGAAAAAGTTCCACAGTGACTGAGCCAAGCTCTACCGGACTCTCCCCATAACTTCTAGCGGCTTCACATCTGGTGGAAGGTTCTTCACAATAGAAATAACCACGATCCCTCTCCACTTTCCTTCTTCACCCCACTGGGGAACTTCAGTCTTTAGAACTTCAGTCTTTGGGCTCGGACCATTCCAAGAATCCCAGTGGTAACTAGGCGTGATGGAATATTGATTTTGTGGAAATGCTAGAACAGGATTGGACCGCACTGGCACTAGTTGCTAATGGGGGGTAATATGAATTTTGCGCTCTGGGTGCCTTTTGCCCTAGATAAATGGGACAAATGATCGCCACAATGCCGCTAGAGAAGCTAGGGAGATATTGCCTACTCCATCCGGCCCTCGGCTCACATCTTGATTTGGTAGATTCCCCTCTTTTGCTCCCCTGTGGCTATGTGCTAGTTCTTTCACCTGCTCGATATCATTCCAAAGTCCATTCATGGCTCTTTGTGTCACTCTTTAATTGTGTTTTTCTGCGTCTATTTGCCTATACTTTCTTTAAATCGCGTCACTCCTCATTTTGTACTGTGCGTTCCTCTTGGCGCATCCAGCGCGTCCCTCGTGATGCGACAATCATCGACTTTTAGCCATTTGGCAAGCAGCCTTGTTTATATATCATGTCTTTTCGAGTCAACATTAGCCGCGACCACGTCGGAATGGAAGTCCAGAACAGTCTACCAGACAATGACAGATCGCTTTGCCCGAACAGATGGCTCAACCACTGCACCTTGCAACGCCACTGAGGGCCTCTATTGTGGAGGGACATGGCAAGGCACAATCGACAAACTCGACTATATCCAGGGTATGGGCTTCGATGCAATCATGATCTCCCCCATCGTTGAAAATGTCGCGGGTCGCGTCAGTTACGGAGAAGCCTACCACGGGTATTGGCCATTGGATCTTTATTCCCTCAACTCGCGCTTTGGTTCCAAACAAGACTTGCTAGATTTGAGTAAGGCCGTCCACGACCGAGGCATGTACTTGATGATGGATACCGTTATCAACAACATGGCATACATAACAAACGGCAGTTACCCTGGTACGACCATTGACTACTCAGTCTTCACCCCGTTCAACAACGCAGATTACTTCCACTCTTATTGTCCGATAACGAACTGGAGTAATTATACCGATGCACAACTCTGTCAGACCGGTGATAACACCACCGCCTTGCCTGATCTGTTCACTGAGCACGCCGATGTCCAATCTCTTCTTGTTAACTGGACACTCGACACAATGAGCGAATATTCCATTGACGGCTTGCGTATCGACGCTGCGAAAAGTGTTACACCTTCATTCTTGACAAAATATTCCAACGAGATTGGCGCATTCATGACTGGAGAGGTCATGGATCAATCAGCAAGCATCATCTGTGATTACCAAACCAACTACATGGGCAGTCTTCCCAACTACCCTATCTACTACTCCATATTGAATGCTTTCACCGTGGGTAATGTCTCCGATCTGGTAAATGAAGTACAATTAATGAAGGACTTGTGCCCCGATGTCACTGCGCTTGTCTCCTTCTCCGAGAATCACGATGTCAAACGATTTGCTAGCTTCACAGACGACTTATCGGTATGAAAGCCCTCAGTCCATTCCAGCCTGCATTCTAACTGGCTATTCCCAGCTCGCAAAAAATGTTATTACCTTCACAATGCTGTTCGACGGTGTCCCCTTCATCTACCAAGGTCAGGAACAGCATCTCCAGGGAGAATACAGTCCTCCTACCAACCGTGATGCCATCTGGTTGACCGGGTACGACAACACCACTGAGCTGGTGAGTTTGATCACCACGCTCAACAAGATCCGCAAACATGCCTACCGGATGGACAATGATTACGTCGATACCGCGAGTTACAATATATATCAAGGAAGCAGTGAGCTTGCATTCACAAAAGGCATCGAGGGGCGCCAGGTTATCATGCTTCTATCATCCCAAGGCGTGAACGGCGATCCTTACACACTTGAATTGTGGTCCAGCTACAACGCTGGTACAAATGTGACGGAAGTTTTGAGCTGCAAGACCTACATGGTCGACGAGTGGGACGCGTCTTTGGTTGTTGATATGGATTCAGGGCTGCCGCGCGTGCTCTTCCCGACGCAGCTGATGCCTGGTAGTGGCCTTTGTGGCTACTCTTCGGCGAACCTCACGTATGCGGATATCAAAACCGGACATACGGTGTTGTCGTCGTTTGGGAGCAGGAACACACAGGTTAAGGGTCAAGCTGCCCTGGGCGCGTTCTTCATGGCTTTGATGGCTGGTGTTTTGATGGGTTGATCTACGATGTTCCAAGGTTGGGCATTGCACTTTCTTTTACACATCCTGTATAAAAACAGGCAGGGTCTTTCATTTTTCTATTTTTTTTCTCTCTTCATGTTCAGGACTGTTTTTATGGTCATTCACCCAATGTATATATTTCCCGGGTTTGTAACACTTGAATGATTAGGGCACACGATGCAAAGTTATTGGACAATTTAGCTGCTTAATGATAATCTCAACGTTTTTTACCTTTTGTCCTGTCTCAGTGTCAGTTTAATTACCCACTGTAGAATTTTCCCGCTGCGAACTGACCGTTGATTTAATTTACGGATGTCTCGTTCCGTAAGATAAAAATAGCTTACCCCCGCCGATTGAATTTTGTTGAATTTTTCGACTCCACCGAGCCAACCAACGGTTCGACCAGGTTTATACATCCAAAGTGAGACAATAGCAATTTAACTTGAATTCATGGCGACAAATTACAAAGGTTTTAAATTTCCAGTTTCTTCCCAAAAACACCAATGATCAATTCCGAGTGATCCGAGCGCAATGATTTCCTTCATTTCCTGGTGCACCGGACTCCACCGGAAAACAAAAGAATATACAGAAAAACAAGGTCAGTATCGAAACCTTCAAACCAATTGAACAATCTAATGCAATATATGTCAAAACAGCCTACATTGATCTACCATGCGCATGGGCAGCCCCAGAAAATGTATTAATCTTCCAAGCATTTGAATGGCACGTACCTGCAGACCGATGCCACTGGAATCGTTTACGACGAACTCTGCCAAGTCTCAAAAGTCTTGGTATTGATCAAATATGGGTTCCGCCGGGGTGCAAGGGCATGGACCCGGCTGGAAACGGGTATGACATTTACGACTTATTTGATCTTGGGGAGTTTGATCAGAAGGGAGCGATCTCTACCAAATGGGGTAGTAAAAGAGAGTTGATGGAGTTTATCCATGAGGCGAGGTCCTTGGGAATAGGTATTATTTGGGATGCTGTTCTCAATCACAAGGCCGGCGCGGACTTTCCAGAGGTGTTCAATGCGGTTCAAGTCCATCCAGAAGGTGAGATTTCATTTCCGAATTTTGGGAATTTGACTAAACCTGCTTTTAATTAGAAAGGAACGTGGAGATATCCAAACCATTGGAAATAGATGGTTGGGTTGGCTTTGACTTTGCCGGTCGCGGCGAATCTTACAGCTCTCTGAAATACCACTGGCAACATTTCAATGGTGTTGACTGGGATGATAAGAGCAAACATCAGGCTATATACAAGATCTTGGCGCCTGGAAAGGGATGGGCATCAGATGTCTCCTCAGAGAATGGGAATTATGATTACCTCATGTTTGCTAATCTAGATCATTCCCATCCTGAAGTGCGACAGGATCTCCTTAATTGGGGTACTTGGATTAGCAACGATCTATCCCTCAGTGGAATGAGGTTGGATGCGGCTAAGCACTTTTCGACTGCATTTCAAAAAGACTTTGTGGCTCACGTTCAGACTTCCAATCCCGACTTTTTCGTTATTGGCGAGTATTGGACTGGGCATCTTCCCTCACTTCTGCAATATCTTGACCAGGTCGGACATACTATTGCAGCTTATGATGTGCCTCTTCTTGAGAAGTTCTCAAAAATATCTCACGCACGGGCCGCTGACCTTCGTGGTATCTTTGATAATACGTTGGTTCAGTGTAGACCTGATCATGCCGTGGTAAGAAACCCCCCAACAAGTCCAAAACCAATACTAATTTATCAAGACGATTGTTGCCAACCACGATACGGTACCAGAACAACCCCTTTTTGCTCTCTGTGCATAAAATACTAACTTCAGCCCAAGCAACCCGGACAGATGCTAGAAGTAAGGACAGTCCCTATCATGTCAGATAACAACTAACCACTCCAGACCCTAATCGCCCCGAACTTCAAATTGATATCATACGCACTAATCCTTCTTCGAAAAGGGGGCTTCCCATGCTTATTTTACGGTGATGTTTACGGGATACGAAGCAATGTGCCGGACCCAATGACACCCGCCTGTGACGGAAAGCTTCCCATACTTGCCAAGGCAAGAAAAGTCTACGCGAATGGCGAACAAAAAGACTATTTCGATCGACGGAACTGCATTGGTTTGCCTCCCCCTGACTCACTTCGCTTTGTACAGTACAGAGCTGAGAGCTGATACTTGCTAGGATTCGTCCGCACTGGTGTGCCCGGGACACGTCCCGGGCTTGCGTGTATCATTAGCAATGCAGGGCCTAACCGGAAACGGATGTTCATTGGTCGAGATAATACGAGACAGAAATGGGTTGATCTATTAGGAAATCATGATGCATCTGTCATCATCGATCGAAGGGGCTATGGTGTTTTCCCTGTTAATGCGATGAGTGTCAGTGTGTGGGTTGACTCTGCGATCAACAGAGATGAGCAAGAATTGTGCGTGATTCCATACTTTCCTTATCTTTGTGGCTTTCAGGCTTGCAGCTAACCGGCTTACTAGTAATGCGAATATTTACGATTAATACTAGTGTAGCTTAGTCAATGGCTTGTTTGCAGTTAAGACTATTCGAGTTATAGTAATCTTGTTTTGGTTCCATCTCCGTGTCGCACCAATTTAGTATGTATCTAGTGTCGAAGTTGACACGTTACCGAGGTGGTACTGGTACATTCTCGGTGAAACATTGGTACCTGAGTTATCGCGTGGGCCGTGTCTTACTCTGCTCCGTACAAAGCTTTGTAATCCAGACTTTAAGCAGAATCGAGCTTTTGCCAAGCTATTATTATTAATTTCCCCGATCTATCGTCATAGATTTTAGTTTTACAACTTTGACCCTCGTATTGGGCTTGGTGATTATTCAGGGCAAAACTTTTCCCTTTTCTCCTGAATTTCAATCTGCAATGTGCTCGCTTATGCAGTGACGTGTCGTATGGTAAGATGAGGCTATCAACAGCCTCAAAATACCCCTGTGCATCAGGGGCTGCAGGCATGCATAAAAGTAGCAACTTGAATGTAACCTCGTAATCGTCAGATAAGGGAAACTTTCATGCAAAAAAATTGCAAACATGAAATACCAATACCATATAAATGACAGCCCAGCCCGGCTTCATCGGACGCTAGCTCGAGCCGAAGCCTAGCGCAGCCATGGGCGCCATACTGTACAAGCCTGCCAGCCCGCACTAAGTGGGAAATTATGTCTTTATCGGACCAATCGGGTGAATTCTAGTCGAATTTCCCACTAGTACATTTACGGAGTATGGAGAACAAAAACATTTTACAAATGGATCTATGGACCCTTTGAATTGTGGGTATGGAACTCGGTGTGGTATCTTGGCGAAATGAAAATTTCGTTGCGCTAGCGGGATTGGACCCCGTGTTGACGGACAAGACCCAGGGCTGGGTTTGTTGTAGACCCTGAAAATCATCTCAGTTTACTCCGTATATTGATTCAGGTATTATTAGACTTACGGGTTCTCACCTGTTTTCCTAGGGTCTGTTCTGAGACTTTATCTCGTAATGCTCGTTTTCTTGTATATCTGCTACTACTTTAAATCCTAGAACCTTCCTGTCATATACATCCAAATTTCAAACACATTCACTGCTCTCTCTTTCATTCGTTCAAGCTCATTTTCGCAACCATGCGTCTTTCACTCGCTTTGTCTGTTTTGCCTCTGGCCCTCTCTGTTGGAGGTAAACTTCATTCCATATTCTCTTATTGACTTCTACTAATTGACCTAGCCATTACCATCACCGAGCCTACAAAGGATACTGTTATCGCTTCCTCGAGCTCCCTGGACGTGAAGTGGACTTCTGTCGAGTATGTATCTCCACCACGATCAATTGTTCAAGCTAACCCAAATCCAGCACCGATGCCACGAGCTTGGATATCTACCTCGTCAACAACGCAGTCTACCCTCCAGTAAGCAAGAAGCTCGCCTCGGATATCAGCACCTCCGATGGCTCGCACACTGTTAACGTCGGCAGCATTGCCGCAGGGTATGAATATATGGGCCCCATTCAATCCAAGCCTTACATCTGACGTGAATATTAGACAAGATTACCAGATTAACGTTGTGTCCGATGTCAACAACGGTATTCTTGCCCAGAGTGGCCAGTTCAACGTGACTTCGTCCGCTAGCGAGTCTACCTCCTCTACCTCTACCTCATCTGCTACCAAGTCCACCAAGTCCAGCGAGTCCACCGCTACCTCTGCCGATGCTGTGTCGACCACCTCGAGCACCTCGACTGAGTCCACTACCTCCGGTACCTCTACCTCTACCGGCACTGCGGTTACCAGCGGCAGCACAACCGCCTCGGTCTCTGGTTTGAAGACTTCTGCTTCGTCTGCTAGCTCCACTGCTTCTACTTCCGCTCCTTCCACTGGTGCTGGCTTCGTTGTCGCGGCGCGCCCTGCTGCTGCTCTTGGAGTCATTGGTGGTGCTCTGGCATTCCTGCTGTAAGCATCAGTTCAAAGCGGGAGAATTGGTATGAAGCCAGAGTTATAGCTCAAGCTAGAGCTCTATGGAGGCTGTGTCTGCAAGGCTTCATAATACATACATACACATGGCATTGTCCGAGTGTTTGAGATACTGGTTTCCACATATGGAAACTGGAAGGTCTTTTTCGTGTCATTTTGTCTAATATACGTTTAATGTGCTATGTCTGTCATATTTAGATAAATTTATTTTGGTTTCCTTTATTATCCTTGATTTTGAAGCATTCCGAGGACAAGACAGGTATACAAGTGCCTGTAGTGCATTTGAAAGTTAGAGCGATGGTTGATGAGAAATAATAAAGAACGTTTGCTCCACTCCCACTAAATTACAGTTGATGCCTTCAGGATGAAATTTGTATCTATTTGGTCCCTGTCTTTCCTTCTTTTGGGTCACCTGCCAACTTGTTACAGATGTATAATTGCATTACGAATCGGCCTTTTTCATATTATATATACCAAAAATGTCTTCCCAAGCTGAAGGCCCGTATCTCCCTCTGCCTGGGTTATGGCAGAGGAATATATTCTTTCCCTCTCTTACAGACATGCATCTTGATACTTGGAAACAAACTGTGTCCCTATTTTCTGGCGTTCGTCATCGCAGATATTTATCTAGGTATGGTAAGAATAATAATTAAAGTTATATATTTTGACTGACATTGCAGCACATGTGCAGGAGGCTCGGCATATAAGTATGCCCAAGTGTATCTCACAATTGTCAACTCCTCAAACAAACAATCATTGATCAAAAGCATTGAAATGAGTGCTCCTTTCCAGCTTTTTCAATGAAATCTCTTGCAGTGGAAAGAATCTGCATTCCGCGGTCCGGATCTTGAACGATGAGACTGAGCTGATTGCTTGATTGCAATGGTCACCAAAGCCTAATCAAAAGGTGGTTGGTTAAGGAATATAAATTAATTGCCCTACTTTACTACGGGATCCATCGGCGTCCAATAAAAAACTCAGCCCTCTCAAAGCTGAAGACATGAACATGGCACCTGGGAGGAGATGGACGGATGTGTGACTTCAGTGAAGACAAGCCCCTCCCTTTCATCCACCGTGTCCCTGTTTCCAAAAGATGCGGACAGAGAAGACCCTATAAATACTGGGAGGTGGCTCATTACCTCGCCATCCGCCTTCACTCCTACCTCACGAACAGATGCAATCCAACTCAGGCTGCCTGTCCTATATACGAGTAGAATTTGTGACCAGCATAATTCCCAAGGTCTATACATGATGAGCAAGGAAACAAGGTGCAAATACTCATCTTCTATTATCGCACTAACATCTACAAAGGAATTAAGCACCACGAGATCCAATGGTCATATCTCATTATTCATAGCATCTAAAATAAGACCTAACCACGACGCGAGCTTTGAAAGCCCCGGCATCAATGGATGCTCATGGTTACGAGATGCAAGGCTCGTCCGCAAGGCCGTGTCCGGGGAATTGTCATGCGGACACGGAGCGGGATTGACTCTTATGGCTCGCATGCGAGATAAGCTTATCGACCACCGGTCTGGACATGCGAACAAGTCCAGGGTGGATATTGTCGGATTGGTGCATCGGATTTGGGCATCGATGTCTTCTTGCTCCTCCCCCCTCATCCCCATCCCCATTCCTCCCTTCTCAACAACACATCCCCACCCATACCGAAGTGAAGCCGGTTCACCCTCGGCGAAGGGTTTTTTTTTGGTTTTTTCGTTTTCAAAAGCAAGGTAATCAAATAGACGCAAACCGAATCCCTGCTACCAGGTCCAAGCGTATGACATGGAAACAGATCCCAGGTAGTCCATGTTCATGGAACACGGACTAGCCCAAACGTTGAGCCCTAACGGCGGACAACGATGCCCTGGCGACGGGCACCACTGCGAGCACGGCGGTACTCCTCATCACTGTCTTCATCCTCAGAGCAGCTAGCATCAGACGACTCATCAAGGTAGCCGCAGCGGCTGCCACCACAGTCCAGCTTGACACGGTCTCCCTTGCGGGTGATACCGTAGCGTTCGCAAGAGCAAACGGACTGGGGGTCACTCATGGAGGACAAAGAAGAAGGCGAAGTCGAGCCGGAAGAGCGGGACGACAGCGAGGAACCAGCCGAGGAAGGCGGGCTGTTGGAGTAGGAGTACTCATCCGACAGACGAGAGCCGGCAAAGCGGCGAGTCAAGTCATCAACGGTTGGGGCACCGAACTCGGCTTCGCGAAGCTGACGCGAGGCGTAGGGCTTGGAGGGCTTTGGGTGCTGGATCTTGGACGGCGAGAGGGAGCGGCCGTGGGCGACGTTCGAGCTCCGACGGGTAGAGGTGCGGGTGCTGGAGCTGGTGGACTTTCCGCCGGGGACATCGAGGATGTTGAGCTTGCGGCCTGTGGTTGGCTCGACGGTGTACTCGACGGCTGGGTCGTGGGAGACGTGGTACCCATCCATGATGTAGTAGTACCAGTAGCGACTACCGAGCTGGAGCATGGAGGTCTGGAAGCGGAACTTGCCGACCCAGGCACCGGGCTTGTCTTCACCTGAGAGTGGCAGCTGGCGGGCGTAGTTGTCCCAGGATCCGACCAGGTGGACGGTCTTGACATTGGACGAGGTCCGCAGGGAGAACTTGAGTTGAACGGCGGCCATTATGAATCAAATAAATTATATTGGACGTAAAGAGTCAATTGGAATCAGAGCTACCAGAGTCTGATGTGATTTGAATTGAAATCTTGTCGAATTCGAAGTCGAAGTCGAAAGGAATCGGTCCACAGAAATATGAGCGAGATTAAATTAACGTGTTTGTTGGATGAGCAAGGCACAAACGTTGACCAGCAACGAAGAGTAATCAAAGGTAAGGCTGTCACTGTCAGAGCACAGCTCTTTGTAAATTAAAGTAATAAAGAAAAAAAAAAAAGAATCGTGGGCCACCAGTGCCTAGATTCAGACTCAAACAACAAAAACTCGCTGAAGAAAAGAAAGAAGAAATCTGCCTGGGCGGTTCTGGACTGTTTTTAAGGGAAATCGACTGGATTATGCAGAAGATTGAAGGTTGATGGCCAGCGGGTATTCCAGCGAGTTCATTGGTTCAACTCGTTGTGGACAAGTCTATCACTGCGTAACAATATATTTAACCAATCAAACCCCTGTAATTGACGCTACCTAGTGAGACCAGTGAGACCAGATGAGGGGCAACATTGGAACTTATTGAATCAGCCTCTTTCGTCAAGGTCATATATTTCTACCCTCTAGTTTATTCCTTCTCAAGTGTACACAGAGGAAAAACCACTTACATAGGTAAATCCCCAGACTAACATGAGGTAATTGATGAAATCAGTCTGCGCACAGTCCAATCTACGAGGTTTGAGTTTCAATGACGGGAAAAATCACCGTCATCCTGCTGTCCCAGGTGATTCCCCGCTAGTGATAGACCAATACGAGTCCAGAATCAACACCTATCCCGCATGTACACACATGTACTCTCCCAACACGGAATCAAGAGAAAGGCCTTCCTTTCCCTGCATCCCGCGAGTACATTTACAATCCCTTCTAGCCCCACTGTCAGCCCCCGTGGATCATGTTGATTGGCAGTTACTTTGACGTCCGATCGGCCTGCACGTAATTCTGAAGTTGCTTTTTGAGTCTAGGCTAATTGGGTACAAGGGTACAAAGGTACAACGTGTGGAACAATAATAGAATTTGATCCGGGGACCAAGGCATACTTGAGTAAAATGTGTCCAGTGATAGGTCCAACAGTGAGCAGTGGGACGGGAACAAATGGACCAGCTGCATGATGGAGAGCTGGGTTGAAATGTTCTTCAAATCTCAAGTGCTGCATGTTTCCATATTCTTTCGATAATTGTCGCTGCGCCATGACTAATAAGGCTGCGTTTGTAAGTACTGTACTTCTGACCGGTACAGACATGATCTCGGGCTGCCCAACCGATGTATGTCTAGCTGAAGGAGACATCACTCCCAGGTGGTTTTTAGCTGACATCTTACTCTGCTATCTAGTAGGTACGAATACTGTTACAGGCACGGCAAATCCACAAAAATTGATTTCCGACTATGTATGACCGATAGAATGCGAGGGCCAGAAATCCCCAGACGCCACAATAGTCCTAAGGACTCGCGATTTTCGAGTGAATCATTAAAGTACAATGTAAATGAGAATTGTGCAAGGTGCATGCAATTATCGCACCGACACCCCGGACCGATCAGTAAACATCCGAGCAGCAATGTTCATCGAGGCCAGCTCTTGGAACAGAAGCTTGGCAGCGTAGGGGATGTGGACCTGCGAGATACGGTGCTTGTTGTTGCAAAGGCGGCACTCGAAGAGGCCCTTCTTCAGTTTACTGTTTCCGTGTTAGCATTGATTCGAGAGGAATTAGAAAGGGTTGGGTTAACGTACGCAATGGGTGTCATCAGGCCACAGTCATCGCAAATGTGGACTCGGAACGGATCAGAAACGTCAAAGAGACGCTCCTTCAAGAAGGCACTGGCACCGTGGGCGATCATACAATCGCGCTCCATCTCTCCGAAACGGAGACCACCATCACGGGCACGACCCTCGACGGGCTGACGGGTCAGAATCTGGGTGGGACCACGGGCACGAGCGTGAATCTTGTCGTCCACCATGTGACGCAGCCGCTGGTAGTATGTCGGACCCAGGAACACCTGCGCCACCATCTTGCGACCGGTGTAACCGTTGTACATGACTTCAAATCCACGCGACTGGTAACCGTGCTCCCGAAGCAGGCGAGAGACCGAGTCGACTGTCACGTCGGTGAAAGGAGTGGCATCACCTTCGAACCCACGGAGCGACGACACCTTACTGAGTTGACACTCAATCAAGTGAGCAATTGTCATACGGGACGGAATGGCGTGCGGGTTGATAATGAGATCGGGCACCACACCTTCACGGGTGAAGGGCATATCCTCCTGTCGGAAAGTGATACCAATAGTACCCTTCTGACCGTGACGAGACGCAAACTTGTCACCAATCTGGGGAACCTTGGTAGTACGCATGCGGACCTTGACAAACTTCATATCATCGTTGCCCGTCGAGATCAAGACCTGGTCGACAATACCGTTCTCAGTGCTTCGCAGGGGTGTCGAGACGTCCAATTTGGTGTGTGCCTTGGTACGCTGACCGAGCTCCTCGGCATCGGCGGCCAGAGGCGCAGTTTTACCAATAATGATATCTTCTCCGGAAACACGTGTACCGGGAGCAATGATACCATCGTCGTCAAGCTTGTCGTATGTTCCCTTGCGCATACCGAGGGTGTCGAGTCGCATGGGCTTCTCAAATTTCTCCACAATGTTCGTGGCGATCGACTTCTCCGAATCGCTGTATGTACGGTAGAACAGACTGCGGAAAAGACCGCGGTCAATACTACTCTGATTCATGACGACAGAATCTTCCTGGTTGTATCCCGAGTAACAAGCAATGGCGACAATCGCATTCTGACCGGCGGGCAGCTCGCGGAAACGCAAGAACTCCATGGACCGGGTCGTGGCAAGCGGCTTCTGGGGGTAGTAAAGAATGTTTGCCATCGTCTCCATGCGCTGTGCAAAGTTTGTCAAGAACACACCCATAGCCTGCTTACCCATAGCGGACTGATAGGTGTTACGAGGCGACTGGTTGTGATCCGGGAATGGAATGATACTGGCGCAAACACCGAGAATCATACTGGGGTGGATCTCACAGTGAGTCCAGGTGTGTGCCCGCTGGCTCAGAACCGAGCGGACTCGCTTGTTGGGGTCGCTGTCGTCCACAGGTAGCGTGTAGCCAGCCTGGAGTTGTTTGGAAATCTCCAAGTCTTCAGGCGTCATCACAATCATAATGGTTTCCTCTTCTTCAGCATCCACGTACTCCACGGCCCCAGATCGGACCAATCCTTCCCATCCGAAGAAACGTTCGCGGCGTTCTTCCGGATCCAAGTCTGCTGGCAAATCCTTGTCTTCTTCCAGCTTGCGGATGTGCTCCTTGTTTAGGATCAGTGATCCGGCATTTTCGCTCTTGGGGTCGTTATCAACGACGAACAGCGGTCGACAAACACGTCCAGTATCAGTGAAGATCTTAAATTCCCGCTCACGAATGTCACGAATCAAACTGACTTCGTGAGAGATCATGTTTCGTCGACGAAGAGACGCCATGGTGTTGACAAGATGCGATGGGTCGCGGTGAATACCAACCCACACACCGTTGACAAACACCTTGGTGGCATTAGGTGTGACTTGAGGCTCGAACTCCTCGAGAACCTCCATATTCCGCTGGATCATGAAATCGATAATCGGCTCACTAGGTGTACCGACGGTGATGTAGCACATAAGTGCCAAATTCTTGACCAGACCACAAGCTTGACCTTCAGGCGTCTCGGCCGGGCACACAAGACCCCAGTGAGTGTTGTGAAGCTGACGAGGCTTGGCAATCTTACCATCTCGTCCAATAGGTGTATTGGTACGTCGCAAATGCGACAACGAAGATGCGTACGTATAACGACTCAGCACCTGAGATACACCAGCCTTGGCGCTGGCAGCCTTCTTCTGCTCACCCCAGTTACCCGTAGCGAGAGCGTACTTCAGTCCACCGGAGAGGGTAGCAGCCTTGAGACCCACGTTAAGATATATCTCACGACTAGTCTCAACACAACGCTGGACATAACGCTGGAGATCGCGGGTTACACGAGTAAAGAGAACGCGGAAAAGACCGGCTAGAAGTGGACCAGCCAGATCCAGGCGCTTCTTTCCAAAGTGATCACGGTCATCAACATCTCGGCGACCAAGAGCACACTGCAACAGGCGATGCACCATGTAGCCAAGGAAGAAGGCTTTGCGAGTTTCACTTCCTTCGCTTTGGGAGATATGGGGTAGCAGCTCCTTTTGCATGATCTCTCGTGCATAACGGACACGTCGCTCATGGTTAAGGTTGGACTGGGAGGAGCCACGCTTGGCAATGAAATCCAGAGCCACCTCACGGTCCTGGATGACGAAACCCTCCTCAATACAGGGCTTCAGCATTTCCAGCATCGGAATATCATTGCGGTCGTAGCAAATGTGGTTCAGGATATCCTCGTCAGACACGACACCAAGGGCTCGGAAAACGACGACGATGGGAATATCGGCCTTGACATATGGGAGAGTTGACCGAATAGTAGGACCGAAACCACCCTTGGCACTATCACCCTTGGCGAAGAGCTTCAAGGAAAGCTGAGACAAAAGCCGAGATCCCTTTTCAACAGCACTGCGAATTTCGGCAACGTAGGGTGTGGGACTCGGGGGTGCCTTCTTAAAGACCTGGACAATGTTTCCAGCACTGCGCTCCTGTGCAATAAGAACCTTTTCACTTCCGTTGATAATGAAGTAACCGCCGGAGTCGTAAGGGCACTCGTTCCAGGCATAGAGGGACTGTTCGTTCAGATCTTTAAGGATACAGTACTTGGACTTCAGCATAATGGGCATCTTGCCGATAAACACTGTCTCCTTCTTGTCCGAATTTCCTGCAAAGTCGACCTCGTCCCACTGAAGATATGTACCGCGGTTCTTGCGGTCTTCATCGCCCTCACCAGGTTCCTCATCATCGCGGTCGGCGATCAACCGCTCTCGTCCTTCCATGACCTTCTTTGTGACGTCGAGGTACAGGGGACTGGCGTAGGTAAGGTTTCGCAGACGGGCTTCCTGGGGCAGCATGATTGTTGTTGCGCCATCTCCTTCGGTGACTGATGGTCGCGAAAGCATGACTGTGCCAAATTTGAGCTCGTAACGGCGGACAACCACCGGGTCGTCTTCGTCTTCGGAGGGAGGGAGGGTCTGATCAAGTACCACCTGTCCTTGCTCCTCCACCATCTCCTGCATGGTTGAGGAAATGAATTCATCGAAAGAATCGAGCTGCTGAGACACGAGACCCTTTGTGTCAAAGAACGAAGAAATCACAGTCCAGCAGTCTTCGGAGGTAATTCCTTCATCCGCATCATCGTAAAACTCCTCCTCGTAAGTTTCATCGTAGTCTGCCATTGTGTCGATCTTCTGGGAACTCCCAGTGCGTTCTTAATGGCGAGGGCGAAAAGTGAAATGAGGGATCCTCGAAGGGTCGCAGAGGCGCGTCGGGTCGGGGAAAGCAATAATTTGAGATTCACCCAACGCGCTGCAACACCCGCCTGTCAGTGACTGTAGATTAATTTCTGCAGTCGGTCCAGACAAGTGAGGAAGCTGTGAGGGGAGCTCGGTGGGATAAAAGAAAACTCCCAGCGGTGACAGATGAGTGATTTGCGATCTCCCAGGATCTTGATGCTTCGGCGGCGCCGACTTACCACACTAGTCCTGATAAGGATTATTCAGTCACGTGGGAGATATGAGTCACGTGGTGTAGAGTAAAAGTCAAGCAGATGGAAGATGGACGATGGAAGATTCTTGATTTCAAATGAAATTAAATATCTCTACTCAGCCTTGCAATGGAAAATTTGCGAGATTAAAAAATCACAGCTCACATCTACTTGAAGATCAGATTACCATGGACCAGGCTCATACTGCGCAAATTATACTAGGTGGATTCCACAAGCGTATCCATTGTAAACCAACACAATCATCTGCAGTGATACTGGACAGACAGAATAATATCGAATATAATACATTGCAGTTGTGAAGCCCTTACACGAATTGTAGTAAGGTGTTCAGCATATCCTTAGTGTCCTTCTGTCCTGGATCTTCATCACCCAGTCCTTGCAATTGTTCTAGAATGGAGTTAGTACCGCAGGTATACATAGGTCCCGATGATGCTTACCTTGTAGAGTACCCCGAATCAGGGAAAAATCTTCGTCGCGGTCTGCTAAGAGGGATACAATCCTCTTCTTAGCGCCGTCATCCTCCGCAATGAGCCAAGCCAAGACAACATCGATTGTCTGCAAGGAAAAGAGTCCAACATCAAACCGCCGGGATAACCATTCGCCAGCCATAATTTCTTGATCCTCCGGAGAATAAGACTTGCGCTCTTTCTCAATGGCTTGTTCGACAGGTGCCACTCGTGCAGCATACTCTCGTCTCAACTTGATAAGTTTCTCGATTTTCTCGTAGTCCTTCTCCATGAACTTCGCCAGGGTCCTAATACGCGGCGCCGAAGCACCAGGCAAGAGTCGTAGGAGGGATGCAAATATGCCTAACAGGTGCTCGATGTTTTGTCCCTCTTGCTGTTTCTCGTGAGCGAAATACCACACCAGCAGGAGACCGTGCTTACCTTTTTCATGAACATGCCGAAAATTGTCCTCAGTCCGACTGCTTCAACTAATCGCTCACAGGCCGGACCACCTGTTGCTCCACCAAAGGCATGATCGAGAGTCCTTAGAGCCCGTGATTTACTAAATTTACCCTCTTTAAGCATGATCAAGGCAAGTTCGATTCCCTCGGCTTCAATGAACTTCTCTTTTCCGATCGGCTCATCGACCAGACAGATCAAAGCATCGAAAAGATTCTCCACATATTCTTCCTCATCGGAGTCCTTCTCAGGATCCCGTTTGCGGTATTGACTAAGAATTTGAAGGATGATGTCGACACCTTCAAGACCGATGAAATTTTCCCGGTTCTTAGAAGATGACTGCAACAGAATGGCCAGTACCTCTGCTGCATACTGCTTGTTTTGACTGACAGGGGATTCCTTCTTCTGGATACGAGCTATGATCCATTGAAGAATAGAAGCATCCTGGCCAATTTTCTCGGCGACAGAGGTCTGAGAACATAGATTCTCCAGCACATCTGGGTATTATTAGTAGTGCTCATATCATCTGGGAAATCATACCTACTGAGAATATAGTAAACGCCGGCCCTGTCGGTTTCCACACACTCGTCCAGACGAGTAAGATTTGAGGTCATTAGTTCAATGAGATCGGCATCCATCTAGTTTTGATCAGCATTCTATCGCAAAAATAATACATGCCTTGGAGCCTACCATTCCGTTGACCAAACTGTCCCACTGTTCCTGTTCCGCCTCGACATCCTCATCTGTAAGCTCGCCGATGATTTGAATTACGTCGATCGCAATATCTGCGTTCTCATGTGAAAGTAGCGATATCAATGAGCTAATGCAGCCCAATTTTGAGAACTCCTCGTAGAGCTCTGAGTGTTCTGACAGGATGGATAGTCCCTTGATCTCGGTATCTAGATCGGCTTCGGATGCCATGAACCTGCAGTCAATTAGCATACAGCCTGTAGTGTTCCCTGGTCCTTACATACTTTTGGGGATCACTTTCGAATTTGGCTCGTAATTCGGCGTTCTTGGATATCTTTTTTTCGAAATTCAAGGCGAATCGCCGGACCCAGGCTGTGTCGAATTTCTCGGGCTGTACAGTTGTCATTAGCATAGTAGCAGTCAAGGACCTGGAGAGATAAACATACTGCAGCTTCGTCTTCTTCTTGCTGGTCAATATACTGCATCGCTTGGGCAGTCTTTTGCTCCATTCCTCCACCAAAGAAGCGGCCTTCCTCATCGTCGGGAATGTCTTCGGTGTCCATGTCTGGGGGCATTTCGGGACCAGCCTCGCCATCATCATCAATGTCTTCCTCAACCATGGCTTCCTTTCCCTTGGACCTCACGTCGGCATTGGGGTCTAGCTTGGCGGATTTGTAGACCTCATCTTGTGTTGGGTTAGCTGATGTCGGCTATGGCAGGGAAGAGGCGCGTACTTGGGTCTTTCAGCGGCTCAAATTTGCGCTTGGAGCTTCCTACACTCAAAGGTTTCTTCAAAAGTCAGAGAGAGACTGAAAAGGGTTGGCAAAATGTGACTTACTTTGAAGAGCTCATCGACACTAGTCATGGCTGCGGCGCGTGCTCTTCAACAAGAACAAAGCAATGACACCTGAGTTTCCGATCGCAATAATTTTAGAGTTGATGCGATTGATAAAAAGTAAAAGTGAAGATCCCCGCCTTTGTTCTCCCAGTGACTGAGCGAGCGAGACAAGGTGCTGCATTGCGCGCCCGCGCAAAAGATATACGGGTGTCGAAAGACACCTATGACGCAGTGACGCCAAACGTTCCCGAAGCCGCAGATTTCTCGACCTCCGAACTCCATCCCCATTCCTACATCACCCTTCGCTTTCACTCCATCTACAATCACAATGGCCCCCAAGAACTACTCCGCCTCCCAGAAGGGATTCATCGGCACCGTCTTTGACGAGGCCCGCAACCCCGAGAACGCCACCATCGTCCGCAGCATTGCCATCTTCACCGTACGTCCGTTCAACAATAGAAACTGGTTCAGGATCTGACATTATCTCTAGGTCGGCATTGCTTTCCTCCACAGCAGCCTCGGCGAGATCCTCCTCCCTCCGTGAGTCAAGTCGTATCCAGACCCGGTCATCGGATCATTGGCACGAGATCGAACTAACGCGTCCCAGCATGTAAACCAACCATATACTCGAACATCGACCTCTCCTCCACGTGAATCGTTCTTTTCTATGGAAGCATAATGGCGCCGGTCAGGGGACAAGTTGCATACACTCCGATGCTCCTATTTTTATCTGTACAATAGTCTCTTCGCAAAGGCATACGCCATTTGGCTGCACGGGCGGTGCCACAGCTTTGTTATGAATACCAAGGATTTTGACTGTCATTTTTTACAATTAGTAAAGTGGACTGGAGATGACTAAGTTATCTTGGAACTCTCAGACCGATCTGAGCTACGTTAACACATGCAGGCAATGGTTCTCCAGGTCCAAGTCCACAAAGTGGTGATCATTGTGGACCTGGAACTGGTCGAGATGGGAACTATTGATATACTCCAGCTAATCTATCGGATCAATACATGTGAAAAGTTTAAGTATTTTGACAAATGTCCTCCATTCCCTTCCGGTGTCAAGTCGTTCAACTACCGAAAGTGTCATTCGCAGAGCTCCTGCGTGGAAGTGAAACAGAAAGTCGAACACTGTTCCACGCATGCCAGGAATGTAGTTGTTTCTTGTTGACCATATGACTGGAAGGTATAAGCGAAAATGCCAATTGAAGATAGATGATGGTAAAATGGATTGTATGGAGCTTTATTCCATAATAAATAAATATACTCGGGAATCGGCCTGCGCGCAAGAATGCAGATCCTATTGATGCCAAACGAGCTGATATGCGTCAACTTATTCAAAATACTCATTCGATAAACGTATGTCATCAGGAACAAAATAAGGAGCTATACTGGAATCTTATAGTAGCACTCTCATCTCGATCAACTGGGCCGTCCATCTGGCACACTCAGTCAACTCAGATCTTGAAACAGAGTCTTGAGGCATCTGTTAGGCTATTACCCGGCCAGTCCCAAGCAAACTCTCAAAATGACAATATCGCTCTTAGTGGGCACACCACTCTGCTCTTTAACGTTGTGGGTAAATTGCAGATACTGCCGACAGACGGTGAGGATAGGCCAGAAAACCAGCTACATATCAAGCTGGGACCGGGAAATGTGTTGGTAACATGGGTGACACCCTCGTCGAATGTATGGGTGTATTGCTAAGGAGCTCATTGCATTGTGTGATAACAGCTCTCGGAGAACAGGCTCTGGTGAGCCATTAAAGCGTGGCCTATCTAGTGCGAGTCCGAAACAATGCGACCATGTAGAGGCTGAAAAGTGGCGTTATTCTGTGGAGCGGGATGAGAACGAAACTAGTTCAGTCGAGTGGGCTAAGCAGGTCATGCTTGGAGGTGGAAGGTGGTTGAAGAGAATTGACCCACTTAGCATTGATATAAGACCCTCGCTTTATTGAATCTCCGCACTTAGCCGCTATTCTACTCCGCAGTAGAGTTGGATCAATTCTAACCAAAGGTAGATTCCTGGTTTTAATTAGATCAGAGAGCCCGTATTAATCAGCATTGTATTAAACCTATGGCAAATCGGCATATCAAACTCAACATTGATATCTTATTCCAACCATTCAGATTGACTCCACGTAAGCCTCCGCAAAATCCCCACATTTCCCCCCCCCATATCCCGAACACCGCCCTTCGCTTCACCGGGCTAGACAAAATAGTCCCGTATTTTGCCTTCCGCCTCTACACGCCGATCTCAGTCCCTGTCACATCGAAAGAATACGAAAGGAGACACCGGCTGCATATGCATATGCGGATCCCTGCATAAGTGGCGATGTCTCTATCCCCAAACAGCAATGCGCTGGCTCTGAAGCGGAAGCTACAGCAGCAGGCTGGTGCTCGCCACGAGCCGATATCTAAACGCCATAGTATCTCGGGATACGATCCACAGGCTCCATGGCTCTTTGAGTCCGGCAGGCCACTCAAGGGCTGGCGCAATCTGGGTGATCCCGCGGTCCATAACTCGTTGCCACTTGCCAACATGGTTTCTGCGGTGCAGGATCTGATCGATCCGGACTTTGATCCTTTGACTGCCATTTTGAATGAAGAGCCGCGGTTTCTGAAACCGTTGCCGAATCGCATCGCGCGAGAAGATCTGGAGTTTTTGCGCTTTCGGGGCGCGTTGTCGATCCCAGAGAGTGGGTTGCGCAATGAGTTGTTACGGTCGTATATCCAGTGGGTTCACAGTTTTATGCCTGTGCTTAACTTGCAAGAGCTTTTAAGATGCGTGGCAGAGAACGACCCCGATGGAAATATCAGTGTTCTGCTGTTCCAGGCGGTAATGTTCGTGGGGACAGCTTTCGTCGACATCAAGCACCTGCAGGCTGCAGGATATTCCACGAGGAAAGATGCACGAAATGCGTTCTTCACACGATTAAGAGTACGTGACATTCCTTTCACTTCAATTTGGATGCCCCTAACACTTGCATTATAGCTTCTATACTCCCTTGACTGCGAAGAAGACCGTATCGTCATCCTGCAAACCGTACTACTCATGACATATTGGTCCGACCCCGAGAATAGCCTACAGCGGGATATTTGGGACTGGATAGGAGTGTGTAATACGCAGGCACACTCTATTGGATTAAACAAAGATCCATCCACCGCTGAGATCGATCCCAGGCTCAAAAGGCTGCGCATTCGACTCTGGTGGTGTCTTTACTCCCGGGATCGATTGATCGCCATGGGAATGCGACGCCCATTACAGGTGAACGAGGGCACAAGCAGTGTTCCTATGTTGAAACCCGAGGACTTTGATTTTGAGCCTTTCTCCCGATCTGCGATCGGTCTTTTCCACTGCCGACAGCTCGAGGACGCATCGCACCAAAGACGCCTGGCCACTATGTTTATTGAGAAGGTCAAGCTATGCCAATGCATTGGACGAGTAATATTTGCGCAATATGCGCCGTCACAACGACAATTTGGAGCGACAGACAGAACGACCGTTACGCTAGCTCCCCGACAGGCTTCGGAATCGGAATTTACTCGATGCAGCCAGAAACTAGATTCTTGGCTTTCTGGCCTACCTAAAGATGCACAGTTTATTCCAGCATCCAGGAGCAATTTTAAAGATGGTGAGGATGTCCTACTCTTACACGGGGCTATGCTCCGTCTATTGTATCATGCGACCAGCAGTGCACTCCACAGGCCCTGGGCAGCCCACTCGAAAGACCAGTCTAAGTCTCGCACCGAATGGCGTAATACAGCCCGTACGAAGATGCATGAAGCTGCTTCCGGCATTACCCACATTAT
The DNA here is from genome assembly GCA_028828245.1 of Penicillium lividum. Lineage (NCBI taxonomy): Eukaryota > Fungi > Ascomycota > Eurotiomycetes > Eurotiales > Aspergillaceae > Penicillium > Penicillium lividum. The sequence goes on from JAQJAG010000005.1 coordinate 487,732, forward strand.
TCAAGGTCTTAACCAACTCAATCTCACACGATTCCTACCACAGTCTGGCGTGACAGTCATCCTCCCAGCGGCCGTCGCACATCTTTCAAACTCCATGTCCGACAACCCAGCTATCCGTGAGAGCAGCGCCTACAATTTCCAACGTTGTATCCACGTTTTGCACTGTCTAAAAGACATGTACCCAGCCGCCAACGTTGAATTTGCCAATCTCGAAGCCGCTATCAAGCTACAATCAGGCAATTACACCAACAACACATTCTTCCAGATCATGCAAAACAACTTCGACACACCGACCAGCCCCGTCGACCTAAACAGGAAACAAAGTAACGCCGACTCAATATCTACACCTCGTTCCCTCCGCCAAGACAGCACAAAATCCGATGTTCAAACCCCAGCATCTTACAGAACGGCATCTACCCATGAGGAAAATCAAACTCAGCAACGAAAGCAAAGCATCCCTACCTCCGGCGAACCATCACAAACCCCTGCTCAAACTCAACGCCCATTCCCCAACGACTTCGACGACCACTTCGCAGCCGAAATAGCTCCAAACGACAGCAATCCTTACAACTATCTCAATATCGATTTCGACTTACCCGATATAGAAGATTCGACCACCTGCACCACACAACCGATGGAGATCTCACCTCCGGCAGAAGACCTCGATGCATTGGATTGGACAAAAGCTCTCTTTCAAGGTACAACCTTACCGGAACTTGATAAGTACAAATCCTTAGATCCACAGCGTCCTGCGCAGCAAAATATATCTCAGGGTGAACTGGAGGACCAGGATCTTTTTGCTTTTGCGCTTAAGGATGATGATTATGACAACGTATTGGCGCATCAATCAGGTCATGGCGATATTACGGGTGATTTGGATCGAGATCTGGGATTTCAGACTGAAGATGAAATATTTTAGGGTTTTCTTCGAAATATTGGAGATCCCTTTTCCAAGTCTTAACTGAACGATACCAATGCGTTTGGTTTTGGTTTTCTGTATCTGTACAGCATTTACGAGTGTATAACATTATATGATTTGTTCTTATCAACATGGCCACTGTGAACACCAACTGCGACTGCAATGTCATGATGTAGTCTTCTGTTCTATTAATGGATATCATTAAAACTACCTGTCTCTATGAACGTTTGAAATAATCGATCTTCATAAGCCAAGATGAAAGACAAGAGCCTCCAGCGTTACGTCATGAGGTATTTTCCTCGGGTTCGTAATGAAATCTATTTCCGTTGAGCCCAACGGTTGCTCTCGTCAATTTGCACGTCCTCTTGCTCGGTGTACCCCAGCCTCTTCTTCACCTCTGCAACTGTGGCACTGTCTCCTGTATTCTTGCCCAGATTATCACTGAGCTTCACAGCCGGGCGGCCGTTAGCCGTGGAGATCTTGATGACAATGTTGAGAGGCTTTGATTTCTCGCCACTGGTCTTGCTGAGGTAGTCATCTAGAAAGATGTTAGCAGCTAGCATCGCCATTCGGTTAGGTACTACTTACTTGTGAAGAAAGTTCCCACGCCGAAAGAGGGAGTTAGGCCCGCTTTGTCGGCAAGAGTCTTGTATTCAAGACAGGACTCAATGTCCAGCGAATCAGAGAACACGACCATCTTCTTGTCGGTGATACCTTCGCGATCATAGAACTCGCGCACCATCTTGATGAAGTTTGATGGGTCTCCTGAATCCTGGCGCACACCCGTGTAGGTCTGTGCGTATGTCTTGGAGGAACTGCTTTCACTCTCGGGAGTTTTAATCGGCTTGCGGAACGCATCCAGGAAAGCTGGTGTACCGAAAGTGTCAGTGAGGGCGATACCGAGGACCTTTTCAAGTTAGTAACGCAGTCCAAGTTATGAGCCATGAAATACTTACCCCCTCTCCGAAACATCCGAGCCAGTACTCCAATGCCAACTCATTGGCATTCTCATAATTGTTCGTGATAGCCGCGATGGTCATGTACCACTCGTGCGCGACAGTACCCACAGCATTGACATCGTACTTCATGGCGAAATGCACATTGCTCGTACCAGTCAACCCACCCTTCCAGCCATTCTTCTTTCCATCCTCCGCAGCACGAGTGAGACCCTTCATCACAATATCCTGAGTATGATAATCGCGTCGTCGCCGAGTCCCAAATTCGGAGAAAATACACCCGTTCTCCAGTAGTGTACATCCCTTGCGGTATGCCTTTTCCTCCTGATCCTCGTAATCCCAGTTCTTATCACTGTACATGAAATATGCCTGGCTGGTCAGTGCCAGCAGCGGGATTTCATAGAGAATGGTGTCGAGCCAGAGGCCCTTGACGACATATTCGATTGCGCCTTCGTCCTCATCGCTGCCCGTATCTTGTGTAGGCGTGAACTTGACCTCGACCTGCTCGGCTGGTCTGAGTTGAAAGCTCTCAAGAAAGGTGAGGTAGGCATCGTTCAGGTATGGGCATTTGCGTTTAAGGAAGGCGCGCTCTTCGGCAGTGACGCGGAGGGTTCCGAGCTCTAACGCGAAAACGAATCAGTATAAGTCATAGAGAGGTAGCGAGTGTGTTCGACTAAAGAGATCACTCACTCTCCAGCTGCTGCAGAAGCCATTTGTATGCCCCGCGCCGCAGCTTCATATGCGGGGTACGATTCGTAAAGCCATAGGTCACATCTGCCAGCTAGTTAGATGCTGTAGCATAGATCCGGCGCATTCTCACTTACAAACATCAGGGAAGTATTTGAGAATTGCGCATTGCATTGTCAGCTTGTAAAGATCGGTGTCTAGAAGGGAGGAGACGCCTTCTGGCGAGGAAGTGTTATCCTGGGCCATTCTGGTGGCGTATCGGGTAGTCTGGTCTAGCTATCAAGTGAGCAGGAAGTGTCTGAGTATCCAAGAGTGTAAAGAAGGACAAGGTACGGCAATGCCCGGCCTTATGTTCTCTTTATCTTTAAGCAAACGCAAGCACACGCGTTAGCGCGGGGAAAATCCCGATTACGTTTGCAGTGTTTGCATACAGGTTTGGTGGGGGTCAAGTAGATCGCAAAGCTTATGCTAATTGATTTTAGGGAATTAATTATTATTTTAATCATCACATTGCCTTTGCCATTTCTTCCATTTCGTTGATATACTTTATAACCGGTGAAGTCTTAGTCCTCTCTTCTAGCTCGGAAGCAGCCTAGTCCTACCTAATTAGCTCGGGTTACGCAATGTCGGACTTACCGGTAAAATATTGATTTCTTTGAACGTCGGCCGACTCATAACCTCGGCGACATTTGCCGTTTTAGGCGTGGTTAAAGTAAGAACTATGCTGAATCTTAATAGTCTTGAGGATTATTCAGTGACATCGCCATATTTCGACATAGTCCTTTATGTATTCTTCAATGTAGGGTATTTGTAGGAGACCATCGACTAGTACCTTGTATAGGTATATTCTCTTCGGTATAATATCAAAGTTCATTTCTACGGGTTTCGATGCGCATAAAATTTGGACCGATGAGTTACTGCACATGTGCATACGTTTATTTTTGTCTTTCTAGTTTAGCACACCAATACTTCGTTCTATAAGCTCCGGCTACGCGGGCGAGTAGCAGCCATATGGTCAGATCATTTTATTATATAATAAGCGTTCGCTGCTTTTACCAATTTTATACTGTTTTGTACTAGACGTTGTCGTCTAAGCCACCCATACCCCGCACTATGTATTGTCACCATCTCAGCGTTTCACCAGCTCAGCAGATTTTTGAGTTTTGAGATTATGGACTCCGTAGTAGAGATTTCAGGCTCATTATTTACGTTAACGGCTTTAGAGCGACGAGTGGCCCACAATTTCGGATTTTCTCCACGATGCAAAACGGTTCGTCCTGGATAATCACCAAATATTCCATCAAGCACCTCTTCGGGTTTACAGCGCAGGGCTTATATTCACACCCCAGATGGCAATAATCCGTAGACAGTTCAAACACGAGCTTCCTGATTGGATATGCCAATTTCCACGAGTTGAGGAAACGTGGGGCCTTAAATTACAGACTCTCGAAGGCCATTCGGAATATATTACATCAGTAGCCTTCTCACCTGACGGCCGGTTGTTGGCATCTTGTTCTCGTGATAAGACAGTGCGGCTCTGGGATACGACGACAGGCATACTCACCAATATACTTAAAGGCCATATGGGTTCTGTTACATCCGTGGCTTTCTCGCACGATGGTCGGCTGCTGGCCTCTGGATCTTACGACTACACAGTGCGCCTTTGGGAGCCTGTGACGGGTGCCATTCAACACACTCTTTATGGTCATTCGCAATGGGTACAGTCGGTGACAATATCACCTAACGACCGACTTCTAGCATCCTGCTCTGATGACTATACTGTACGTCTATGGGATACAACGTCGGGTATTCTCCATCGGACCCTCGAGGGCCATTTTAGTTGGGTTCACTCAGTATCCTTTTCACCTGACGGCCAGCTGCTGGCGTCTTATTCTGACGATAATACAGTACGGCTCTGGGACCCGGAGATAGGTGCGCTTATCCACATGCTTGAAGGTCATACAAGTTCAGTTGCGTCGGTGGCCTTCTCGCCCGATGGCCAGCTGCTGGCATCTGGCTCTGAAGATTATGCTGTGCGCATTTGGGACCTAACGTCAGGTGCCCCTCAGTTGAGCCATGAGGGCCATCCAGAAATGGTCCACTCAGTGGTCTTCTCCCCTGATGGCCGGTTATTAGCGTCTGACTCCTATGATAAAACACTATGTCTCTGGGAAACGGCGACGGGCGCGCTCAAACAGATTTGGGAGCTTGAGGCAGAGTTCGGTTTCCTCAATTTTTCCCATGACGGTTCATGTAATTCTACTGATACCGGTACACGTATCCGCACTGATATTGGTACACTTCATGCTCAGCCTTATTGTGGCATTTCGAAGTCAAAGTCACGTCCAGAAAGTTTGCATGTGTCTATTGAGCGAGGTCAATGGATAAAGTTGAATGAAGAAAATGTATTGTGGCTTCCTAGCGAGTATTGAGCCACGTGTTTCGCCGTAAACGGCCATACACTTGCTTTGGGACATGATTCAGGCCATGTTTCTTTCATGCAATTTTCAGTATAGCAGATGCATACAATTCTTCCTTGTGCTTCGTCTTTCTAGTTGATGCCCATATTTTTGCACTAGATCTACAGTAAAACATCATTTCAGGTGAAAGAATGTTGTCCATTCGTAAGCAACCAGCACTGTCCCAGACAGTATTCTATTGGCGCTAGACACACGGGAGAGGATTCTTTTAGGAAGTATTCTTATGAAGAGGCGTAATTGATAAGATATGTAATCGATTTTGATGGAGATTGTGATGGACGGAGAAGCCAGTGACGAATGGAAGCTGCCAGATTTTGGTGCATGTTGTGTTGTGTTGCCCCACGGTTCAATCGCGCCATAAAATCTAAAGCTACAATCATCATGGTCAGTGAGGGAAATGAGAGCCATTTTGGGGTCTACTGTATTGTAAAGACGGACTCAGATTGAGTGATGATTGGTTGCGGCTTACAACATTAGGAGTCATTGAGGGGTGTTGTTTCTGCAAACAACCGCCCACTGGTCAAGGATCACCTTGACCGCTAATATCATTTTTAAGATCTTCTAAGCTAAATGAACATCCTTGTGATTGATGACTGGCACACAACGCATACAAGAGAAGAGGAGAAGACGAAGGGAAGAGAGGTCTCCCAGTAGATCATCAACTTACTTGGGGCAAGGTGGCCTTCCCCATATGATTTGCAGATATCAACCATAAAACTTCATAGAATCCTATGGGGTTTCTTTTCATTCGCTTGATGTAATCTTACCAAAATATACACATCGCAATTACTCAACCCTCAGTTGAGTAGGGCCCACTCAACGAATTATCCGAGCTAAGGTCTTGGCAGTGGGGCCGTGAAAGAATGATTGTAAGGCCTTGGCGCAGATGATCATTGGGCGGACCGCACTAAATTAAGGGCCGCAGTTAAATGTATTTTTCGGTCTTTGTCGAGCACAGTGAACATCAACGATTCGCCTTCGATCGAGGCTTAGCGTTTCTCTCGGGATTCTGATGTTCCCATCAATATCCGGCATTAAACCAAAGCTCTAAGATGTAATATGTCAAATGAAAATGTATCATAATCCAGCATTTTTCGGCGGTTCGCAATTTAGCACCAGCAGTTCAATAGATAATCGGCGCTAAGGCCTTGGTAGTGGGTCATGCAAAGAGTTGCTCAGCGTGTATTTGTCAAGTCGAGTTCGAGAGTGGCTGTAATACTAGACGGAGTACGGAGTATAGGGCGGCTGAAACAGTTACGCATAATGGAGAGAAGTGGACGAAGTTAAATTAAGGTGAAGTGGTCAGGTGACCTCTCTAGGTTATTACATATTTATCCATGTCCTCCTGGGCTCTCTCTCCTTCCCCCTCTTTCTCTCCCTCTCCCTTTTCCATCCTATTCCATTCTCATGCTCTGTTCTTTGATTATCCTCCCCCACATAGTCATCCCTGCTCTTAGTACCCTTGGGCTCTAAGACTAGTAGACTTCTCTGCTCTTGAATCTTGAAGCCGTCACGAGAACCTATTGGAGTATATGGGGTCAGCTGACCCCCTCCGTTTGTTAGCGCGTGTATGTCTTTAGCTAGATATCTCTCTCTCTTTCTCTTTCTTTCCTCCATCTCTCTCGGAATATACATCTTGTCCCTTTCTTCTGTTTCTACGCTACTATGTAGCCCTTTCTTCCCCTGGATAGCAGATCAGCTGCTGACAGAACCTTTTATTATGTCGCACCACTCTCTTCGAGACCTTAATATCAACAACGTGGAAGACCGGGAAATCATTGTTTGGGACGAGCTCCTAGTGCCTCCTGATGAGGAGTCCGATACTGATCAATAGGTTGAAAATTTTCAACCATTGGTCCAAACTACGGGCTGGTTTATATGTTTTTGGGCAAAGCCTCGAGAGCGGCCTGGTATAGTTCTTCTAGTAACATGTCATTACTAATAGATGGAATATTGATTGAAAGACTACTGATTCATTCTCTATAGTAAGGGCTAATATGTCAAAATTAAGGGATTTCGAAAGCTCCCCTTGCGCCCAGCTCTTCTGGGAAAATCTTGCCACTAAAGGAATTTTACGTCAAGCCTCCCATAAGACCGTCTACCGCAGTAACCGGCTTAGTTCCTTAGGACGATCCTTTGTTCAGTTATTCTGGGTTTATTTCCCGGCCCCTGTAGATGAAGCCCAGTTGGCCCGAATTGACAAGCTCCGAGTGTTCATCCACCTGCTATGGGATTTTCAGTCCCACCTTCCTGCCAAGATATGGGCAAACTAAACAGAAGTTAAAAGTGACCAGGAAGCTCAATTAATGCTGTGGCCACATTTCTGGGCGAATGAAAAGAAGGCCGAGTATAGGAACTTTCGTACATCATTGTTTGCACCTGGAAGTTCATGCATGGTAATTGGATCCCAGACCGTGATGGAAGAATTCGCTCGAGAATTGGATAAAGTGGGCCCAATAGGATGGAAAGAAGAATTTTGTAAATTTACTTGCTTTCCTATTATTAGAATCTCCAGTTCAGCTTAGAGATTTACTGGATACATAATATATGCACTGGGAGATGCTGAATTTATTCCTTGTATTTCCCAAAAAGAAGAAAGGAAAGAAAATCCCACCAACACCTAATATAACCTGCAATTGCCTTTATGCTTTTTTCTTTTTTCTACCACAGCGGCATTTTCCTATGCTTTTCTTTTTCTACCTATCTCTATATCTGAACTAATTCCCCTGCACCTGAGTGAAAGGCTCCATCTGCGATTTGTGTCTGCATTCCAACTTGTCTGCTGAAAGTACCAACAGCCCACACTGAAAAAGACCAAGGTTTAAGGGTTGCGACGGTAAAGATCCGCATAGGTTCGGTCTGAATCTTCCGGTATAGTGTCTGGTGTCTTAGGATACTTCTGCTGCTCGGTCCATCCGTCTTCAAAATTGTCTTGATCTGAGGATGAGATTTCTAAAACTTACATGTAGTATCAGGAGTGTTGCGGTTACCGAGTATGAGATGAAACAGCTCATGGTAGAGGGTGGCGCTTCGCGGTAGTACTTTTTGAATTGATATGCCCCTTGTGGGATTCTTGGACCCGAGACTGACGGTATTGGCCGGGTATATAAAGGCAAACGGACATAGAGTGATTGTGTTCGGGTCTGTTTGTTGCTGTATGGCTGCGAGGTTCCTTCCTCCTCTCTCCGTGGTGCAATAAATTTGTGTGCCGTAGTCCTCATCGAAAAGGTATTTCAAGAGGTCGTCTGACCAACACGGTACTCTCCCGTTACTAACCCGTTCGCCTGTTTCCTCATCCGGATACCAAAGCGCGTTTTCGTAACTCTTCACATCTTCAATCGCCTGAGGGCTATCTGGGGTGCCATCTGCATTCACAGCCCACCCAGGCCACGTCCCACCGCGCTCGCTTCTCCAGCCAGTAGTCATTACAGAAGAACAACGCAGGCTTTTCCATTTTTGCTCCATCTAAGAATACCTTCACTTTGTCAAGACTATCTATAACGTAGTCAGGGGATTTACTTTTCACGAGAGCCATTGCTTCCTCGTTAGTGGTTTTCATCTTAAACTAGGACATACGATAATCGACAGCAACGGCGTTCTCTGCAGAATTTTTATTTTTATTTTCTACATCAGCAATTGCCTGAAGGCCAGCTTTGACCATATTTTGGCTTTCAGTCCACCAACTTGTGAGTACTGTAAGCCTCGAGGCGCAGCCCCCTTTATCGTCCGTTTCCTGTTTGATCTTGAACATATCGACGAATGCTGAATTGTCGAATGTACCAAGTGCGGCAATCAGCCAAAAAGGGCTTAAAAGTTTCGTATACATCATCGTAGTCAATTTCGCTCAAGCTGCGAGTTATCAATGAAGCGAGCTGCAGACAAGTAAAGAAATGAGGCACGGGGAGTGTGTTGTGAGATTACTTTAAATCACTTGACTCGGGCTTTCCAATAAGTTTCCCCTACAACGAGGGCATGAGACCCGGGCTAGCCGTATGAATGACAGACTGATACATTAAGCCGGAACTCTTATGATTGGGCCACAATTCCATATACCCTGTTCAATTTGGTGCATTCATTATATTTTGTTGAGGCAATTTTTTCATTGATCAAGAGGAAGATAGGAAATCTCGGAGATTGCTGCGACACTAGTACATGGAATGCCCCAAGTGCTAGAGGGTTAGGGCCGCTTGGCAAATATCGGCTCAAGGAGTATAGGGTAAGAATACCGGATATGGAATCGATTGAGCCATAGTAGCTTCAGGCGAGGTTAGCCGTCCCGACGTTCATGCTAGGGACCACGTTCCAGGAACACGGATTGGCCGGTAGATCCACGTGCGGGCCATGCCGAATACGCGATAATTTCCCACGCCAAGAGTGGCCAATTGACCGGAGCCCGCTGGATCTACCGACAAGATTAAAAACGGAGCAATCCTTCTTATGCTTGGAATACGATACATACATGTACCAAACTTTTGACTAACATCCGAGACATCTATTTAGCTTCGGATATGGCTTACTCAATCTGTCCTAATGTAAAGTGGTCTTCATTTTTTTTTTTTTTTCATTTTCTATGGCTGGGGGTTGACTTTCTAATCTTGACTTCAAGCCCTGCGGGAGCTCTCAGGAAGTTTACATCCTTTTTAAATTTACCCAATGACCCGATCTAGAGATTCACTCGATCTTCATTGATATATGGACCTTGGTAAAACAGACGCGAATAAGGAGTGTGCCACATAGATCACGGTTATAACCTTTTATGGCACGACTTCGGCCCTGGAAAAATCTATGTACATGGCCTTGAGACCCTGGAACCGGATCCCACTAGCGTAGCTATCCACTTTCGCAAATTGAATTTTCTTTCTTTCTGCAAGCCGAAAGACCCATAAATTTTAGTTAATAAAAGAGGGTCCAAGAAGAGGGGCAAAAGAAAAAAAAACAACAACAAAAAAGGGTCTAGGGTCTAGGGATTACCATTTTTCTTATCAGCTGACTTGAGAAGTAAGGAAATGGATGTGTACGTAGCACTACCTCAGTACAAGTGAGCCCCTTCGCCTGTCCAAGCTCGGTCGCGTATATATTTCATGTGCTCGCTCGCCTACCTTCAAAAAAAAGATCACATCCGTTTCCATTCCAAGGTTCTCTATCGTCATACACATCATGATTTTTAAGCTTTCAACGCTGGCCATTGTCTTCGTTGCTGGGGCAGCTGCATCAACACCACCGCAGTCTTCCTCATCAACTTGTACAGAGTCAATCCTTAATAACACCATCGCCCTGTTCAGTCACGGTCCTCTGACGTACTCCTATGGTGTAACCAGTGCCTCTGCCTGTGCAGTCCGCTGTGCGGAACTCTCTGCATGCCAGGCCTGGCTATATTCCACCTCTGGGGAGGAATGCCAATTGTATCGGCAGCAGCCTGTCTCACATTGGTCGAATCCGCTGTTCGTATCTGGGTTTTGCGAGGAGCCTGCAAAAGCTGTATCCTCTGCTATTTTCCCTTTACCTACTTCTTCACCACTCCCATCCCCATCACTGGCCAAGGTTACACCCACCGGCCTACAAGTGAGTGGCCCCTTTCCATGCTCTTGCTCGTTTTGCGATGTGCAGACTGCTCATTTTTGGAACTGTATACTGATCAAAGACACTCCAGTATGAACAAGCTTCGACCGGAGTCGTCAAACGTAACACTACACCTCAAACACGCCATTCCCATTCCCGTTTCAATTCCCGTCACCCATGACCAATTGATTAATGCTCATCCTTGATTCGCGGTCCAAATCAGGGATTCTTTCCGAGCCATCAATGACCGTGGACCCAAGACGAGCGGTTGAACACGGGCATGCCCACAGGCCTGCTGAAGTCTACTTAGAGGTAGTAAGATTATATGAATAAGTCTAAACTATATTTAAAAATGTTAATAATATAAAAATTATATATTTATTTAGTATAGTAACCCGAATTTATTGAGATCAAAGTACTTATATAGAGATAAGTATGGCAGGAAAAGTATTGGTACTTAACTAGGGGATACTTAGATTAATGGCCGAATCAGGTTAGAGGGGGTACGTGAGAACTTTTAGGGAGTAGTTGGAGAAATTCTCTGAAAAGAGCGCTTAAAGAGCCAAGCTCAATAAATTCCGCGATAGATCGAATACTTAAGGCATGCCAAATACCTATATAATCTGCCGCTTTCCTTACTTGAGCAAACGAGCTTTTGCGCGCTAGGCATAAGAAAATTAAGCGAATGAAGCACTTTCTAAGCTCCAGATAGCTTACCTAGAAGGCCTATCTATCGCAGAGATCAAAGAATTGGCTAAAAATGCCAGGAATGATCAAATTCAATTTCCGATCAACCAACTAACCGGCCAACCAGGAGCACAAGAACGACGATTTAGGGCGCCACCAAAATGCTCTGAATGTGGTATCCAGGGTCATAAGAGAACGCACTGTCCAAATTTGACTAAATAGCTTACTTATTTAATATTATTTATTTCGGTTGAAATATGCTAGTTTGAATTACCATAATTTGGTTGGGTGTTCCGGCCCACCGGGTGTTCCGCTCGCTTGGGAATTACGTTGGTCCCCTGTCGCGAGTTCCAATATCTGAGTGTTTACGAAATACCAACACGTTTTTTCTTTTTTCAGATTTAGACAACTCTGATATCGGATCTCAATGCAACAATGGCATCATTAGACCGACTTCCGTATGAGCTCCTCTCCAGTATCAATGGATACGCGGCGGACTGGGTTGGCCTCGAAAGTCTTTTGCAAATCTCCCCCCAAGTGAGAAAGCTTTTCGCAGGTGATTTCAACAACAAAGCGGACCCTGAAGCCATTCGCCTGGTTGAGTCAATTCTGGAGAAGAACACCATCATGAGCCACGAACTACACTGTTACTTCCGCATGACCATGGAACTGCGCCAACCTTCCTTGGCGGATAAGAGTATCGCCGAATTTATGGCTCGGGACTATTCTCTTTCGCTTATGACCTCCTCTTCTTCGACAACTCGCGCCATATTGCAGGAAATGGTGATAGTCGCAGCCAACATTCAGCGACTAGCATGCACTTGCCTAACCACTCTGTTGACCCGGCTTCGGAAGGTTCAACCGCGGCGCTGGGAAGTGCATTATACTCCGGACTCTGACGTTCCCCTATTGACGGGCACCACCCCATATGAGTCACGCGACGCTGGCCCTCCATCCTGGATTGAGGAGTATCGGGTCTACCGCGCGCTATGGCACCTTCAATTGTGTTCCGATCTATTGGTCGTTGCCGACAGGCTAGGATGGGCCCAAAGTGACCTAGAGTATCTGCGGTCTCACCACATGGACTTGGATCAATTGCCTGGTATACCTGCGGATGAGATCCTCTCCGTCAAGGAATGTCTAGAGGATCTATCGAGTGCCGATACAGATTATACTACACGGCCCTCAGTGGAATCGAACAGCAGTGATATGGCTCTCATTAAAAAGCTACCGATTGCCACTCAACTATCCTGCAAATTCGACGTCTGGTCACCTCCTCTTGCACCCACACTTTCAGACTACGACGCGGCGGGCATTCTTAGAGACATCTGGGGCCGGGGAACCGGGATGACCAACAGGAATTCCATAGGCAACCTTTGGCGCTCGTGGCAAATTCGCAGCAGAACCCATCCTGCCAAATTTCAGGCATGCAGCCTTCAGGATTCCCGTCCATGGCGCGCACTGGGGATGCCGTTCTGGGATCGCTGGCGGTTCTATGGGCTGGGACTTTGGACGGCCCAATGGCCCGTCCGGCCGGCGTCAGGACCCATTTTGACTCCCGACGGAGTGGAGGTACCGAACGAGGCTGATCCCCCTATCATCGGTGAGGACATTGGTTATCGCTTGTCTGTTTTCATCGACGCGCGCGTGCAAATAGAACGTCAAGAGAGAATGGAGCGAATGGAAGAAGATAAACCAGCCAGAGATTAGAAATTGACTATACGTGTTGAATAGCCAGCTAGATATGGAAGTGTAACCCAGCGAGACCTTTTATCACTTAAGTACTGAACTGGAACACCATATGATGCCAATCTTCGTCTGTTCCCGGGGTCGTCCAGACCGTTACCGACACCGGTGCTTTCCGTGCTCCGAGTTGCTGCTTGTGGTTTATCAAAATCCAGGCAGCACCTCCACCATTGGGAGTGCCCAGCAAAGCCAGTCCATTCTGATTGATCAACACGCCGCTTTTCTTCTTCTGATTGATGTCGAACGACGTCCCGGGCCAAGCGGGACAAGGTCCACCACAGACGATCTTCAAGATATTCAAGGTGTCCAGGTTGGCGATATGTGTTCGGATTATATACTTCAAATTTCCCACAGAGTTACCAGTAGACTTTGCCAAGGTGGCCCAATTAATAAAAACCACGTCGGACCATTTACTGAGGGGACAATTTCGTCCGCTCATAATGAGTGGATTTTGGTTGTTTTCTGCGATAATCAAGCCCGCTGCCGGACTCATTATGTTGATGTAGAAACCGTCTGTTGCCTACAACCCACGATATAAGGTTAGTGATGGTGATTATACCAGATGGTCTGCGTCTTTCAAAGATATGAAACTTACGTCATGCATAGTCCGAGTCACCGCCCCGTTGACAGAGACTTTTTTTGTTTCCCAACCCACATTTTGAGCCCAGAACTCTGCCACCAAATTTCCATCCTTTCCATTGTTTGAAGAACGCTCATATGGTAGACCCAGCCCGGTCAAGGCTTCTTGCAGCCACACTGAACTGTCAACCAAATTGTCGGAATCTCTGGGGTATTTCTGCTGGGTCCAGTATCTCTCGAGCTCATTTTGGAGAATCCAATCACTCTCAAACTCGAGTTGCCACTTGGCTTTGCACTTGCAGTACAGGCCACTTCCCTTGTTCACAGCCGTATCAAAGCTGAGTAGGGTTTCACGGATTGCTAAGTCCCTAGGGGATACAGCAAGTGCGGTCAGATTTTGGTCTTCCCATCCCTGTGCCGCTAGAGAGACCCCGAGATCACGAGCATGAATACGGCCAAGACTGCCGCTAGCAACTTGGAAGGTTCGGTGCACAAGAAGCAGGCCCAGAAGACCCAAAAGGCCGAGGAATGCAATACGGTGCAGCACCAAAGATGGCATGTCGAAGGTCAAGCAAGAACCAAGACGAGGAAGAGATAGAGGTGAAAAATTGGGAGGACAGAAGGAAAGAATCCGGAAATCAAAGTATGAAGAGACTCAAAGACGAAACGAGTGTAGTGAGCCTGGAGGCCGAGGTCAATGAAAACGAGTGTATATCCTTGGGAAGGAAACTGAAGGAAAGGCAAATGATATTTTAGTTCGAGTCTCTCCAAATAGCCGATGCCACTGCACATTTAAGTGGCCCTTCCACTACTAGCAGCATTCGAGAATTCGAGTCACTTGTGACCGAGAGCACTACGTTCCAAAAGCTCTGCTCCGTGAGTATGGGTATCGGGTCTTGCCCCTCTTTCATTTCCTCCAATTCATGGATTCTCCCTCGCGAGGAGTCGCAGATGGAGAACTTAAAGAAACGCTACGATCAATTCGGATATTGCTGCGATGGTAGCGTCGAGCACCGCAATGTTCAATCCACCAGGGCCCAATAGTTGCTGTCTTGGACCCCGTTTGCTCGCTCCTCCGTTTCGGAGGGGGCGGAATGCGTGATTTCTCTGCGCTATCTCTTCAGCTTTGCGGCGAGATACACCGAATCAATCCACTTTTATGGGTATCCATGCAAAATTTTCTGGACGGTCCGACATCCGACCGTAAAGCCTTTTGGTGAAATTGCGCCAAGGAATTAAGAATGACTAGAGAGAGGGGCGGGAAAGAGTACAAGGGGGCGTAAAAGAGAGATACACCGAATCAATCCACTTTCATGGGTATCCATGCAAATTTCGATTAGGAACGAGCAAAATTTTCTGGACGGTCCGACATCCGACCGTAAAGCCTTTTGGTGAAATTGCGCCAAGGAATTAAAAATGACTAGAGAGAGGGGCGGGAAAGAGTACAAGGGGTCGAAAAAGAGAGAGAAAAGGGAGCTTGTGTACTGGACCCTGAAAAAGTGATATTTGGACCCTCGTTAAGCCGCATGAGGATAGCGCAGTAACGATAACGATAGGTTTTACTAGAGCAAACAGGAAAGATTAGGAACATGTACGATACTTACAGATCAATTCAACCAATCACATAACGCTTGAATACCTAAGCTTCGGCTCTAGGATAATAAGCATCTGGCCAAGACCTATGGATGTGAGCAGTAATTGTAAGAGGTCTTCCAACTCGAAATTTACTCTATCCAGACAAATGTTTTAGTATTGTGTACAATATTAGGCTTAGACCTGTATCTATAGTTGTGGGTCGTGACCCACAGAACTCCACAACAATACAACCAATATACACATATGTACAACAACACTCCGGAGTCCCGTGCTGTGCCAAGAATTTCCTTTTCCGTGTTGACCCACTTGACCAAACCACGCAACCGAACTACAACCATATCTGTTACATAGCTCAATTCAATCGAGAACGAGTTCTCTTCTCGTGGAAATCCCGACCGTGTCGGACTGTTTCCGACCAACATCCTTCATTGGTCCCACCACTGTCGCAGAAAAGTTTGAGACAGCGCTAGACTCTGGTGTCGGAACATCACTCCTTTTGTTCATGGTTTCTCCGAATATCACCTTGATCGGAAATGGAAATATCTCATCCGTCGCCACCCGTATGCCAACATGGCTTGAAGAGAGTGGAAATGATATTATTGTGCTTGATATTTTGGCCCTCTGACCTTCAATCACAAACTAACTTGTGTGGAACCAAGGGTCGTCTTTCTTCTGGTCTAGCCTGTGGATAGGTATTCAAGCCTCAATTTTTACCGAGATGGTAATTTATATGGAAAGCCCCACTGAGGATACAGGGGAATAGGGGAACAGCTGAACAGGCTTGGAAGCTTGGTCGCCACGGTCCACAGAACATGTCCGATACCCGACTCGAACAGCATTCAGACCTTCACATCTAGGGTTCTCATAGTACAGCTCGGACTATGTGACATAAACCCGTCATTACCGGGCGTCACGTTATAAGATTGATTCATTCAGCAACTTGAAATTGCTCTTTTCCCTGTCAACTCTTTTTTTTTCTTTCCCATTCTTTCTTGATATTGTTGAATCATCACTCATTACTTCTTTTGGAGGCAGGCAGACTTGCCCCCTTGTCTCTCTTTTTCATGACCCTATTCCAGGTTGATGCCTTCGTTATCTTTCATCTTTCATCATGCATCTAATACCTATCATTTTACTGCTCCTCGGGGCCTGCCAAGTGCAGGGCAAGGCCGTTTTTGCCCATTTCATGGTGTCGAACAGCGAGAATTACACGCAAAGCGATTGGGCTAATGACTTCACTCTTGCTCTCGACGCCCATATTGATGCATTTGCAATGAATATGGCCTACAATGACCCAGTGAATGGTCCAGCTCTCTCTACGGCATTCACCGTGGCCGATTCTTTGGGCTTCCGACTATTCTTTTCTTTTGATTATGCGGGCAATGGCGCCTGGCCAGAAGACCAGGTCATGGATTATCTCACCACCTATGGATCCAATGCCGCCTACTTCCATCACAACGGCCAGCCGCTAGTCTCGACGTTTGAAGGCCCAAATAGTGCCGATGACTGGGTAACCATCAAGGCAGCAACAAACTGTTTTCTGGTGCCGGATTGGTCCTCTCTTGGAGCTAAAGCTGCCATGGCTAAAGGCGTGGGTGATGGACTCATGAGCTGGGCGGCCTGGCCTTGGGGAGACCAGGAAATGAACACCTACGTCGATGCATCCTACCGGGATTACTTGGATGGCCTGCCGTACCTGATGACTGTGTCTCCATGGTTCTATACCAACTTGCCTGGCTACAACAAAAACTGGATGTGGCGAAGTGACAACTTGTGGTATGATCGGTGGCAAGAGATTTGGTATCTGCAACCTGAGTTTGTGGAGATCTTAACTTGGAATGACTACGGCGAATCTCATTATATTGGCCCGCTTTACGACAAGGCCCTCGCTCCCATGTATGTCGGTGAAGCGCCGTTCAACTATGTTGATAACATGCCTCACGACGGTTGGCGTCTGTTTTTGCCCTTTGTCATTGATATGTACAAATACAACACCACCACCGTCACAGAAGAGGGACTAGTGACATGGTTCCGACCACAGCCGGTGGGCACCTGTGACGATGGCGATACAACGCTCAACACCGCGAGCCAGCTCCAGATTGAGTTTGATCCCGTGAGTGTGTTGACCGACGAGATCTACTTCTCAGCTCTTCTCGTTTCTACTGCTGAGATCTCTGTTTCTGTGGGGGGCACGTCCTTGGGCAGTGTCTCCTGGACCCATAAGCCCAGTGGTGGGGTGGGAATATATCATGGAAGTGCAGCTTATACTGGCACTGGTCCTGTCGTCGTGACCATCACCCGGAATGGAGAAACGGTTGCAGAGGTTTCAGATGGGTCTATCACTTCAGTCTGCGATGATGGCTTCCAGAATTGGAATGCATGGGTGGGCAGTGCCACCTCTAGTGGTTCCGTCTCTGCGAAACCTCTTTCCCTAGCCAACGACACCTGCGTTGAAGGCACGGGTACGGGCAATTTTGCTGGCCTCTGTGGATTCACGTGTCAATACGGCTATTGCCCCATTGGCGCCTGTTATTGTACCAAAATGGGAGCTGCGGCCACCCTCCCCAATGCCACTAACACTGTTGGTTATCCGGCAGCCGGAGAGGACGCCAATTACAGCGGTCTATGCAGTTTCTCTTGCAACTACGGATACTGTCCTGACAGCGCGTGCGGCACAGTTGACGTACCTCTGTCTACACCCACTAGCTCGCCGTTCACGCCGCCTGCATGTGTGGCAGGTGAAGGAGATGGAAACTTGGCGGGTTTGTGCTCATATTCGTGCAATTATGGGTATTGTCCCATCCATTCGTGTACTTGTACCGCGGAAGGTGTCTTGATCGATGCTCCTGCGGTCAACTCCAGTTTAACGGGTGTCCCTGCGGCAACTGTGGACTACGATATGTATAATGGACTGTGCGAATTTGCCTGTAGTCGTGGATACTGCCCGGAGGGATCGTGTGTGCTGTCATCCTCGACAGGAACTGGCTCATCCAGTTCCGTAGGCACCGACTCCGGCTCTTCATCCTCCACAACGTCGAATGCCACTGTCGTTTATATTGGGTCAGACGTGTGGTTAGACTTGGAAGCTGCGTGCCCAATTCCCTGCACGATGGTTCTACCCGAGGTTGAGCTGACTACCACGACGACCATCACAGTGCCACCGTACACTACCACTGTGGATGTTCAATGGACGACGACCAGCCTGATATCTCAGGATGGTGGCGATGTGTCTACAATCACCAGGACCAGCACCATTGCCGAGGCTACCGTGATTACCTTACCCCACATTACGACTACCGCATACCCCGTTTCGAACCTAGTCATACTCACCCCGGGCACATTTTTCCCCACACCACGGCTTCCCCCAGCCACTGTGACTGTAGCCGATGATCCTAATCCACTCAGTGAACCTGGTGTGACGCATACCCCTAAGAACCGGACCATCATCATCCCGCCTTATCCCTGGGATACCGCTCCCTACAGCAGCAGTGGGAGCGATGATGATCTCAACATCCCCAAGCCCCCTGCGATCGTGGTGACCAACGGCCCCACCACCCCTGACTGCAATGGCAAATGCACCGGAAGTGTCTGCAATGACCCGTTCTGCATCTGCTTGTGGGACTGCCCAGATACCGGATATTCCGATGATGATAATTCCAGCTCGGACCCGGACAATGACAATGACGACGACTCGGACCCGGACAATAACGACGACGACGACTCGAACCCGGACAATGACAATGATGACAGCTCGACCAACGACGACGACGACGTCAACCGCGGGCCAGATCCTAATGCCAACAACGATGACACGGACAAAAAGCAGACTACGACAGCTACCACCTCTTCTTGTACGCGATCAACTGTCACAGACGCTTGGGTCTCGTGTACCTCCATTGACGCAACCTCAACCTCGTGTACGACCACCAGCACGATGGTGGAAGTGGGCTGCTCGGTCACAGCGATGACCACGACAACGGGAGTGGCTGAGACTTGCTACTCGGTGTCCCCAGATGACGACCAAGGCGAAGACGGCGGAGCCTGGGATGACAGTATTCTCTCCAGCATCAGCTCCGGTTGGTCTGGACTGGGCAGTGCCTTGGGTATTACCATCACTGAGGCGACCAGAACTTACACCGATGTGATCTACGGTGGCACTGCGTCGGCTCTGACAGCCACTACCGCCACTGCAGAACCCAAGTCTACTAGCAAGACCACCGTGTCTGCTACCGAGGGACCTTCGGTGACAACGGCAACACCTATACCAACCGGTCCAATTCCTGGAGGCTCTGAGGACTCTACTTCATCGTCTGCTTGGGGAGTCAGTATCTACTTCTGGAAGGACCAAAGTACTGGTAAGGGACAGTGGGAATTGTATGAGCATGAAGGGGGATTAATGTCTGGCTCGGGGTGTCCCGAGGTCGAGAAGCCCGATTTTATAATAACTGATGGTTCCTACCAGGGACTGGGAGATGGAGATGGAGGTTTCGAGGCATTTGGCTCAACTTGCACCTACAAAGGGAAGAATTTGCCCACTGGTGATGTAGATGTGGAAGTTGGAAGCTTTGTGTGTGATGGGTATCGGGATGCGGTCTGTTACTCCGGCAGTGGAGTCCAAGGGACGTGTATTGAATCAACGCAGTCCGTGTTCTATATAGTTACATGTAAGTGGTAGCATTTATGATCAATTTCATTATTTCTACGCTATCAACTGCTTGTAAAGTGAATTGGTGCCTTAGGCATCCAGTGCATACATCTCATTTCTTTCCTCTCCAGCCATCTTATGTCTCTTCCTACTGTCGGACCACGTTTATCTTCCAACTAAAAAGTTAATTGATTGTTCGCCGTGTGAAAGTCTTCATCTACGTATTTTCAATCAGCAATCCCAAAGCTTGACTCCAGAAAGAATGCAATCTCACATGTTTTCAGATGATTCTCACATCGTTGTACTTTTCCTTTATAGTGGGGGAGAGATACAGACCCTGATCATCATCGACACCATTAAGGTGACCAGCTGAGCCTGGTATGCAATAATGAATTAAGATTTTACTTCCCAGAATATTTCTCATCACTATTTGATTTCATGACTAGGAAGCCGTGTGAACTGGCCTACCTTGTATTGACGAGTACATTCTCATGACCGATAAGCAGGGCTGTACTCTGATTAAGACGCGATGTGCCTCCTTGAATAATGGCCTAGTTTTACGTATCAAAATCTAGATTCTGCATGATGATTTCGATGTAGCTGAGGTAAAACTGATTGGTCTGACTGGTCATTTATTCCACGCAATCGATCACCTTATATGGCCGGCCATCCAGCGATTAATTGGAGATACCGCCGAAAAGACATAACGTCATACTACACTATCTAGGCGAACCTAGAATCAAATCCTTTTGCAACGAATCTAGCTACAGGCTGATTACTTACCCTGATATCTGGGAGATAACGATATTTTGAGCCGGGAAGACAGCTCGGACTGTCGGGATTGAACATGGAATTTTGAACAAATTCCATATTCCTGCAGTGCTCTTATATGTAATGGATGAGCTCTTTTTTGCTATCCTGTCTACCGTCGATGTTGAGAAAACGAATGAAGTGATAGATTCGTGAGTCAAATTTTGATCCAGGAGTTCTCGTGGCCCCTGCTTCAAAGTGCACAATTTTATCGAACCAGTAGGTAAATATCCTGTTTCTAATGCGGTTCTCGGCCTCGAAGACACTAACCTAATGGCTTTTGCGTTGAAAATAGAGGGCCAAATTGTATCAAGAATATCAAAGGGCAGAAGACAGTAATTTACAGATGGAAAATCGAAAAATCCCACTATCTAAATTTTTATAGGCGAAACCAATGGTGATTCGTGAACCACGACCATAGGAACATTCAAAGGAATGCATGCGTGAAATTGACCAAGATACTCGATAATGATAAGATCTTGAAGCGAGGGGAGATAATTAGTAGGTCGGATGAAGTGAAGAAGTTCTCATTAGCTGAGAAGCTGGAGTACATACTAGGGAGCAAACGACTACTATGTATTGCTTATATAGTACCTAACCCTTATGTATGTCGGCTCCAGCCTAGTAGCCTAGGTTGAGTATTGGTAGGACTCCTACATTCTAAAGTCCTAATATATTAAGTTCGTGTGATCCTAGCTCTTCAGGCATTAATAGTATTATAGATACTTTTAAGGCTAGGTCTGCCGAAAAAGAGCCTCGATTCCCTCTTGGTAGGAAATCGATTTGTGAGTTAGGCATTTGAGTTATAAATGAGCCTAGGTGAATGTTAGTACTAGGTTTGAATTTATGAATTTTCATGTATAGGACAGTACAAAATTGGTACAAGCGGTGAAATCGAGTTATATAATAGAATGATCTGACCATATGGCCACTACTCGCCCCTCTACACCCGATTAGCCGGGTCCTGCAAAAGTATCCATATACTATACATTATCGTGCAATCAACGCATAACTCAAAATCCTCCTAGTTCACAGCTCATACGATCAATCCACTTCCAAGAACAGTCACGACCGGCGGACTGTCTAAACGAATATCGACTAGCGATTCTCCGCATCAGAAGTGGAGATGAGTAGATCGTGGACGAAGTCTAGTCAAGACCAGCATTGAAAAGAACGTCCAGTGATCAAGAGCTGATCCCGCCGTATATGCACAAACACCAGGTCGGGCATATAACCGTATTATCTATATCGAGTCATTCCATCATAGACAATCCCAGTATCCAATCAATACAATTCAGCCCAGTCCAGTCCAGTCCACAATTCCAATTCAAATCCCATTGAATCAATCAATGAACAAAATAGCCCAATGCATAGATCGAACCACTGCACCTTCCATGCGGAATTCAGAACAATCCGACCAGCAGATGAAAAGCAAAATCATCAGTGACAATCTACCGCCCTGATCCCTTAGAACTGGAGTAACCGGAATCCGTCCAGCGACCAGCACTGGGCGAAGAAGAAGCACCGCGCGAAGAGTGAATCGTGCAAGTATAACCCACCAACACGGTCTTTTCCTGGATAGAGTGACCACGCTGACCATAGGCGGCGCAGGGATCCGTTGAGTGTTCAAAGTAGACGCATTTGCAGACGGAGAATCGTTCGACGACTCTATAGCACATTTTGTCGGGAGTATTGGTGGAAGTGGCTGTCGGCTTGAGTACCGAGAATCGAGAATCGAAGGTAAAGAATGAAGATAAAGATAAAAATGAAAATAAAGACTGAGTGTTCGAGCCAGCGACGAGTGGAGTGGAGTCGAGTCGAGCGCACAAAAGATGGACCAGCCTGATTAGAAGCTCGAATATTTAATGACCTGCGATGCGACGTGACGTGACGCAATGCAATGCAGACGCAGAAGAAAATCGAAGCTCCCACAGAAGCAAAGAATTATAACGAAGAAAAGAAGTGGAGGCAGGAGCAGGAGCAGAAGCAAGAATAGAAACAGATGCGCAGACAAGAAAGCCCAGAATCGGCTCCATGTGGGCGTTATATACGACAGGGTCCTTAACCTTAAGACATGTAGAGGTAAAAGAAAGTCGAAGTCCAAGTCGGAACTGCATTAGTTCGGCTGATCACATCCTCATTCATGCAAGGCATCCCGCAACGGCCAGCCCTATGAGCCCCAGGCAGAGACCGGAAAAGACCGATGGGGTTGAACGAATAAGAGAGTCGGATAAGAGCTTAGCTTGTTCTGTGGAGTCGGGTTTGCTATTATTGTTCTTTCCCCGAGCCAGTCAGAGCTGGGACTAAGACGGAAATGGGTCTGGATCAGGAGAAAGTTCGGAACTTGCTTTCCTTGGTCTGGAGTTCATGACTTTTCTTTTGTTTTGTTCGTCATCTGTGGCTAGAACGTAAATACGGTGAATACAGCTTGAAGATGAGGTTTTCAGAAGCATTATTATGTAGAATGAGTCGGTGAGTGAAGGGAGGCTGAGTTGCTGAGAAGCTAATTGATAAGTATCCACTTTGGAGGGATTTGGAAGTCTCATGATTGGTTGAGGTTTGATGATTCATCGGGCGTTCTGACTGCGCCTCAGTGGCTAAGGTAAAGACAAATTGCCCGGGATTCAGCATAGACATAATGATATAATGATTTTTGAATCCTCACCGTTCGTACACTTGTTAATCCATAATAATTATCATGTTTTCATTGTAAATTTACGGTGTCCGTGTAGATGGTGGGCCCTAGGCTCCCACTTTCAGCTGACGCACACTGGACAGAAGATCCGGTTTTCCTGACGAACCTTGGCCCATAGGGCTGAGAGGGGTTTGATCCACTTAGGGACTGGTGCGACATCGGTAAATGCTCTCAGCTGGCCAGTCATCCGATTACTGGACTGATTACACTGGATCAAGTTCATGCAGGGATATTATGACCTCATTTAGACAATGGATGGCCCCGGAAAGAAGGAATTTGTCTGATAAGCTCGTTTTCGGGCTATTTCCAAGCCATGTGCTTTGAGGAAAGGAATTAAGAAGAAACCTAGACAAGCCACAATAATCATACATGGGTCCTTTTCAGCTCATGCCTAAACCGACCCCAACGCGCCATAACTCAAACCACGTGCCAAACCCGTTCGTAACATCCGTAGTACATCCTCGCCCTTTGTAGATTCAGGGAGTCCTACTCGCCAGTCCCATCCTCGGGCTCGGCCTGAATCCTTGTCGCTCGGATGAGGCACAAGGACACCTGAGCTACCCACCGAGGCTGGGCCGCCGTTACGAGCTGACTCGCGTATATCGTTCCCAATGAGAGAGAAAGTTGAGGCCGACAGCGCCGACACTGATTTTTTCAGTAGTGCGCGGGGAGAAGGTGGTGAGAATTCATTAGAGTTGCGTCCAGCAGAGTAATGCTCCAATAAAGTGGATCGGAAGCATTCCTCACACTGCGCGAAGACCCGAGGAGTCACTGTCTCAATATCCTCAATCGCGGATAGAATGGCGAATTGTTGAGAGACCGATAGGATTGGGGTTGGTTCTGCGTAGGTCAGTATACATCAGGTCAGGTCTCGGGTATGGATCAATACTTACGGTTCACAAAGACCAAGGCCTCTCCAAGAAGAGCCAGCAATCCATCCACCTGCACGGCAGAGTCACGAGTAGGGTCGTAAAGTCCACCATAGATATTGTCGGCCGCACTGCTGATGACGGCCGTAAGAGCCTTGGCGGCCATGCGTCGTCGGGCCAGGGGCTTGAATCTGGGTCGCTCGCCGTCCTGCAACTCCACAGCCTCATCTCGGATTTCATAGAATCGGCGCAATGTGGCATACCCACTGATGTGGAACTGCAGGATACGGGCAGCCTCCTCGTCAACCGAGGCAATGGAAGACAGGCAGACCTTGGGGTCTTTGATCAATGACCAAAGCTGTCCGTCCAAATCAGCGGCATCCGGGAAGGCACGTGACTGCACCAAACTGTAAGAAATCAACAAATCTACGACGGACTTGACTTTGCGCTGGTTGCGGGCACGGGCGTAGCAAATGAGAGCAAGGCCAAACTCCGAGGCCTCGGAATCGTCAGACTTGGAAGTGATCTGATCACCAAATCGCTGTAAGAGGTTAGCGTCCTGTCCCAAACAAAAAGTAACGACATGCATACCTCAGAAACCCGCCGGCCTTCCTCCTCCAAGCCCAAATCAGAGAGTAGCATCACCAGCCGGTCCAGTTGGGCAAGGTCTTCCAACGGCAGACGACTCACGACCTCTGACACTGCCTTCTTCATCATCTCTGAGTCATCTACTCGAGTGAGGACTTCCAATGCCATTTCCCAACCTTGACGAGCACCAGTCTCATTTTCGATGGCACCACGATCATTCAAACCAAATGCATAGCTACGGAGAATATCATCCTTGTGGAGACCTTCAACCGGTGGCAGATTATCTTGTCCATACGAAAGCACCATCAAGTCATGCTCGCTCAGACCGGGCATCTTCTTGGAGCCGCCTGCCTCAAACCATCCACCGAGACAGGCAACCTCGGTGACACCAGCCGCCACACAGAGAGACCAAGTTTGTACGAGTTCAAGAGTACCCTGCACGTTGCCCTCGAAGACAGAGGCCAATCCAACCTCCAGGCTGCTCATAGTGTTCACCCGGAAGCCGGCATCATCGGAAGGCTCATTGGTGGCGCTGCTAAATGCCAAATCCAGGCGCCGGAGGTACGCGTCCCGTGTGTTACGGTCCACGGCTCGAAGCTGGTTTCGGGATCCGCGGGAGCGCTGGAAGTCATTGCTAGATGTGCTTGCGCGGAGATCAAGATTCGGGACGCCATCGTCATCCTCGCCATCCCACCAAGCAGTTAGTCCAATGGTGGCCTCTACCCAGTCTCGCGAGTAGACCTTGATTGTGGCGGTGTCGCCAAGAATGATTCGGTACAAAGATCGAATGTTTTGGTAGATACTCCATGGCACTCGGCTTTCAGCCATACGCGCGGACTGTGTGAAGCTGACCGGATTTGGGTTGAAAACCCCAAAGTTAACGGCCTGGAATTTGTTCTCCTTGACAGGAACATCGGCTTGATCTTTCTCGTTGCCCTCGGCAAACTCTTCAAGGTCACTAACCGCGGCAAGAACCCGTTTCCGATACTGGGTCCAGTCTGGCCCCGTGATATTCCAGTCATCGTCTTGGAACCCAGGGCAGAAGTCCAGAACTTGCAAAACTCTGTTCACGCAGCGCTGAATGTTCTGCAGTTGAACACCGCGGTAGCCTGGCTGGGGCAGGCCATCCTCCAGGGCTGACCGAGCGTAGTTGAAATCAGCTGAGCGTAGTATTTCGGCGGCCTCTGCAAATCGACCACGTAGAACAGCAGCATTGACGATGTCCCAGAAGTTGGAGGATGCAGTTGGGTTCGGTTCCACATGCCGCAAAGCCTGGAGATCATTTGTTTGGGATGCGTGGTTTCCGTTCAGCCAGTCTAAGAGAATCTGGGGCAATGGAGTCGCGACACTGGCTCGCTGCATAGCCTTGACCATACTGTTTGGTGCGCCACGGGCCATGGGGTTGGAGGCGCTAGCGATCGGGGCAGAGGCACGAGAAGGATGGTGGATTTGAAGCAGTAGAGAGGCAAGGAAGCTAGCCTTCACTAGGTTAGGAGCCTGCTCTCCCGGGCCAATCTTAGACCCAGAACCGTAGGGGCGAGTGATACCACTGCGGTCTGCACATATATCCCAGGTTGCCGCCAGCTTGTTGGCAGTATAGGACAGGATTGAGTCAAGATCCAGGTGTCCGTACTGGCCATCTCGAATCTCGTCCCACAGGCGACCCAATGTATCCTCCGTGTTGATGATCATATCCGCAGGCTCGTTGACCGGCGGGGGAACTCGTGTTCTAGAAGCGAGGTTGTGTAAGATCGAGGGCATGGCCGAAGCCTTCTTTGGGGACAGTTTCGTCTTGCGGAGAGGTGACTGATTTGCCCATTTTTCATCCAGCCTCGGGCGTTTGGCATCGACAGGATTTGAATAGATGGGCTTGCGCTGTTGGCCAAACAGGAACGACGGCTGCGGTGGCTGGGTCGGGGCCTGGGTCTTCTGAGTCGGTTGCTGGGTAGGTAGCGGCTGTGTCGAAAACGGCTTTCCAAATGCCGGATCTAAGAAACTGAGGTGGTTGGAGGGCTCACGGATGCTAGTATCCATATCACCCTGCGCATCTTCCTCCTCCTCGGGCTCCATTTCCGCTTCGTCGTCGTATTCCTCATGGTACTCGCTCAGCTTAGACGACGCGAACCCGTTTGACTGGCCGAAGTTGGCCGAGTGGGCGAATGCACTCCCGTTCGTCGCGGAAGTGAAGCGAGACTGTGACGTGAAAGTGTTGGCCTTCGGCTGGGTTTTCTTGGGCATGGCAAAGTCCACGGACCCAAACGAGGACCCGAAGATGCTGTCATTAGTGTTGAAGCCGCCGGATTTTGTGAAGAGGGAGTCTCTGTTCTCATTTCTCGATTGACCGAATTGAGAAGTATTATGGGCGGTGGATTGCGGGTGGCCATGGGGGGTGAACGATTTTGTGCTCGAGGGTGGCGGGCCGGCGGGTGTCGTAGAGATGTTGCTCCAGAGGCTCTGGCCCTTCACCTTGTCAGGTGTCGATGGCGGCCCCGACTCGAAGTCGTATGGAACTTTGAATGACATTGTTGGTTGTTGATGGGTTGATCACAACCACTGCAGATGAAGAGAAGAGAAGGAACTTTTGGGCCGGAACAACGCAGCATGCGTATATGTAGTGAGGGAAGCAATGGCCCAGTGAGTATAAGGTTCAGTGTCGCCAGGTGTGAGACACGATGAAGGAAAAATTGTATTAAGCACAGTCCATTCTCAAATGGATTGTTGAATGTTTTTTTTGGGTCTTGTTCCTCTATCCGTTGACGCGACTCCAATCCGCGAATTCCAGGTCACGTGCATCGAGCTTACTTTGGCACGACAACCTTCAGCCATTCAACGTTAAGTCAATCAGAATTACATCTTTGGATGAGGGTTGAAATGTCATTCTTTTACGATCTTTGAACGGTATAAGTGACGTATTATCCTAACTCAGATATACCTTGCAGTTCCCTCGATCCATGTTCAATAAAAGTGCATTTTTATTCAATCTAGACTGCAAGCACAAGTGCTTCAGGTATAACGGAATGTACTTCGTACGTGCACTTGTCACAACAATTTACGGTCAATATCAGAGGCTTATAGAGTACTACCTAGCTGTTCTATGTACTCGGGCATAAAGCATTGTTTTCAATGTTGCCATGTGCCCTGTTTCCCCATGAGGAGGTAGCACTGCAGCAGGACGACCTTCTTCCATGGACCTGAGGCTATGCAACCCTTTATCTACTTTCGGCAATTTCGTAAACACCCGTAAATATCCAATTGAATGAAACTGAACCCCAAGTCCGCCTAATTTGGTAATCGTTCTAGTAGGGCCTTAAACGCTACGTGGGGGCCAAGCTGCTCCTATGACCTTAGCCTTGCTCCGACCGAGATCTTTCTATAAAATTGAACCAATGGTTTCAAAAACATGCTGAAATCGCTGAAATCGCAGCAATTGCTATGATGCGCCGGTCTCTACCCAATCAACACCTGGGTATTAATTTCATGAAGCATTGAGCATAATATACCCGAATACCTGATGACCTTGGAAATCCACCATGCCCACAAGGCTCCCATATTCCCTCACTCACAGCCTTGCATGTCCTGCGATCACATGTTCCACGTGGATAGGTAACTCCGAATGAATTGGAAAAGAAGATTTGACGTCCCACCACGGAGGCACAAACGGCCCCATCGCGGCACTTGGCAAATGCCGACACCCTGATTGTTTCCCTCCATCCTTATGGGCCGCCGGACGCCAACCACCAGCGCATTACACTCGCGAAAATCTGCTATCCTCAGAAACTTTGTCTGGTCAGACCAATTCCTGTATGGAACTGCATGCACTCGCGTTGCGGAGTTTTCGTCGGGCACCACATTTTACAAAGGCGGGTCAGATGGAGATCAACAAATGCTACGGTTACCAGTTTGCATGATTACGAGGCTTGGCAATTCAATTGGGGGCCAAGGCTTGGTAAAGCTATACGGAGTACTCCGTACACAGATACACATGGCTCCGAGGTTCCGCTGTTCCCGAGTTACGGATTTTACAATGTATGGAACCATGTGGATAAATGTTTCAGTGGTAGTAATGGGGATTTTAGCATGATACCACGAGGGAAGTAGTCTTAATTGTAATTAACTCAATCAGATCCACTCACTATTGACTTGTAAATTAACCGAAGCCTCCCAAACCGATTAATCAAAATACCAAGCGAGGCAGTGCGAGACAATGTTTCAGAATGAACAAGCCTTTTTGATCGACAGGGTTCGATTAGGTAAGCTCATAACTAAACTAAGCTTTCCAAATCCTGTTGCCTACTTTACTTCATTAAATGGCTCTAAAACTCTTTTCGTCTTAGTTGGATCTTAACCGGCATCAGATCCTTATTTTCCCCTTACTCATTGTTTTCTTTTCTTTCTACCTCAAACCATGCCGATCCAATCGCTGTGATTTCCATGGCGCTCCGACGGCCACACAGAAAATCAAGGCATGGGTGTCTGGAATGTAAACGAAGACGAGTCAAGGTATAATTTATTCCATTCATTTACCCCACATAAATTAATGCAATTCACTAGTGCGATGAGGCCCGACCTACATGCGCAAATTGTGCAAAACGTCATGCCGAGTGCGAGTATGGCTCCTCCACCTCCCTTCTCTGGGCAAATGATGATTCCAGGCAATTATTCCACGCATCATCAGATAGTGGCCAGCAAACAGACTCGGTCTTGGGATCTCCCACCGCCGCATCAGCCTCATTGGGAATTTTAGGCCAATTGAGCAGTTCTGCCGCTGCAACCCCAGTCCCAATCCTCAATCTCCATGATCTGGAACTGATGATGCAGTGGTGTAACACCACCTACCGCACTCTCTCCCGCGATGAGAGCACAGATCAAATCTGGCGAAATGCCGTGCCTGAAGAGGCTCTTTCCCACCCATTCTTAATGCACGGCATACTGGCTCTCTCCGCGCTTCATCTCGCAAGGATGGGCCCGGATCCATCCCGGCGCGCGGCACATCTCAACCGTGCCGTCGCGCATCAGAATCAGGCACTGGCACTGTTCCGCGAGCTTCTGGGTGATATCCAGGAAAGTAATGCGAAGGCCATGTTCGCGTTTTCAGGCATCGTCGTCGTCTACACATTCGGATTTCCCCATTCCCCAGATGCGCGAGACCATTGGACCTGCATCGATGATTTCCATCAGGTCCTCGTCCTCACGCGTGGAGTGCAGCAGGTGATTAAATCGCCGTCGGGGTTTTTAATCGAGAGCTCGTTCGCTCCAATCTTTAAGGTCGATGAAACTCGTGCCCCACTTCCAGAAGAAACTGCCGCCGTCCTGCGACAATTACATGAAGCGAACGATGCATGTGGGGCGCGTGATCCAAACCACGAAACAGACGTCTACGCGGCGACTATCGAGAGCATGGGCAGTATGTTGAGCTGGGTTTACGCTGGGA
Organism: Penicillium lividum; assembly: GCA_028828245.1. NCBI lineage: Eukaryota > Fungi > Ascomycota > Eurotiomycetes > Eurotiales > Aspergillaceae > Penicillium > Penicillium lividum. The sequence goes on from JAQJAG010000005.1 coordinate 517,979, forward strand.
TGACGGCTAGTTCGGTCGCTGGGCGTTGGGCGATTCAGCTTCCGTCGCGATTCTTGGATTTGCTTCGTGAGCGGGAACCGTTGGCGCTCGTCATGTTAGCGCATTATGGCGTGCTATTGCAGTATTTGAAACATCGGTGGTGCTTTGACGAGTGGTGCGTACGGGTCGCGAAGGCCGTATGGGCGATCTTGGATGATCAATGGAGACCGTTGGTTCATTGGGCCATGCGTGAGATCCTCGGTCAGAATTACTTGGAACGGATTGAGACCTTTTGAAGATGTCACTGAAGGTTCTCTGTCTCAGCAATGAATATTGCGGAGTTGGCCGAAAGAAACCAGATCAACAAACACAATCACGAAAACTATAACTGAGCCCACCGGTGTGCTGGTATACCCAACAACTTCCTCGACCGATCCAAACGGTGGCTCAAGTCTGACAGCCGCATCAAAAAGGCAATTAGGAAAGACCAGTGTCGCGAAGAAAGCCAACGGAAGCGACCAGCACATAAAGATCAACGATAACGTTTGCCCGTTTATATGAACGATTCGATGCTCCGGACGAATTGGTTTGCTAGCCATGGGCGCAATTGAAAACATAAAGAAAAAAGGAGAAAAAAGAAGAAAAAGGGAGGAAGAGAAAGTCCTCAATCAAAGGGTGCTATGTATACCTTCGTCATCAAATCCTTATCCTTACAACTGACAAGAGGTTTCCCCGATCGCACACCCAACCATGTATATTCTTGCATCAAAAAGCGCCGGCGCAACCGGGGACAACATGCTCTGGTTCGTTGGAGATGGTATATGTATATGGATTGGGTTGGTTGTTGATGAGAGAGACTTTGGGACTGTATTGTAGAACATTCACCCGTGGACATGATTTCATTAAATACCCCGTTCAAATTTTATATCAACATCCCCAAGGTTGGACTTAAAGCTTTTCACTTTTCTTCTTTTGATGAAAATTACAGTAGCTACTAGACTGACAGGGGAAACACAAAAATAGTTCAAGGTTGGAGAATGCACAGGTCAGCCAATAACACGGTCACGCCCCGCTCTAGGCTGCCCTGAATAGAGAAACGCCATACTCAGGTCTAACGTAGACTTAATCTTAGTAGCTGGGCACGGGATAATGCATTTTCATCTTTGACATGTACAATCATTCAGTTACCAAGGTCCTCAAAGTTAAAAGACTATGTACAAAACCAATCGACCATCTACAACTTTGCCTGCTCTCCATTCTGCAAGACATAACGATATCTTGCCTTCCCATCATGCATATCCACCAGTACATCATTCACATCCTCCATAGACCTCTTCTGAATCCATGGCAAAACCCTCTTCTCCGCAGCAAGTTGCAACATCTGCCTAATATCCTCTGGAGACCCAATATTCGATCCAGTCACCTTAACTCCCTTCTGAATCAATGAAAACGCCGCCAGCTGAGGCAACGGCTCCTCCGGTGCTCCAACCTGAATAAAAGTTCCATCTCGCTTGAGAAGACGCAAATACTGCGAAAATGGCATATCACCCCCAGAAACCGTCGAAAGGATAATATCCAACGATCGCGAATACGTCTTCGCCCACCCCTTCTCCTCCCCAGTCGCAATAAACGCATCAGCACCCAGCCCCTGCACCGCATCAACCTTCTTAGTAGAAGATCGCGAAATTGCAACAACCCGATCCGCACCCAACGCCTTCGCAAACAGAACCCCCAAGTGCCCCAACCCTCCAATTCCAACAATCCCCACCGTCTTCCCAGGCCCAGCGCCATATTTCTTCAACGGCGCATAAACAGTCACCCCGGCACAAAGCAACGGCGCCGCCTCAGCAGACGGAAGTCCATCAGGAATCTTAAAAACGAAATGTGCCGGTCCGCGCCATTTCTCCGCAAATCCACCATAAGATTTACTCTTATCAGCATACCGACCATTATACGTCCCCGTCATCCGGATACAATATGACTCTTCCCCATCAGCACACGCCTCACAGTCCGATCGGAGACAGGATCCGCTCTGTGCGCCGATACCGACGCGATCACCGATCTGGATCTTGCGCGAGGCCGGGGATGATTCGAGTGTCGGGACGGCTTTGCCGACTCGCTCGACTATTCCGATGATCTCGTGCCCGACTACGCAGGGGTAGTCGGTTGGGGCCCAGCCTGAGCGGAGAGTGTGGATATCTGTGCCACAGATTCCGCAGTGCGTGACTCGGATTTCGATGTCGGTATCCGTGAAGGGCTTTGGGGTGAAGGTTGTGTATTTTAGGGGGTTGGTTGCATCGTGGGCTACCCAGCCTGTGAACGTTTTGGCAGGAGAAGACATTTCTTTGCTATAGATTGTGTTGTTATTGCTTTTGACAGGGTTTTAGGGTTGCGATTGAGGGTTCGCTTCATGCGCCTAATGTGTGGGGTCGTGCGGAGAATCGCGGTCGGCACTCAGACAGCGGGGTGCTGGAATCAAAAGTGCGGTGGATTGAAACTCGCAATTGAACGGTATCAAGCGGAAGATTTTTCTGATAGCTAAACGAGATAGTGTCGAACATGGGGTATAACAATGTAACATGGAGACGATCGACATCTGAATAGGATGCCGCGTTGGAGCCGAGGTACTTGCCCGATCGGGACAGGAATTGCCTTCAACATCCCCACACTCCTTCCAACAAGCTCCTTTTAACTACGGTGGGCAATAGCGATCAGTCCGACAAACCTTTTGGCATCATATGATCAATTTGCACCAATCGGCGACCGCTAAGATACCTATTATACTATCCAATTCATATCCATAGTAACTCATGGACAGAAGGTAGGGTACCAGATATAGTAGGAAATTAGCATTAAAATTACTCATTCTGCCTAGTTAGGCGTCAAGCGATTTACGCGACAGAAAACCTCTTGTATGTGTATATAAAGTGAATGTTACTACTATTAGACGATAGCATCAGTGGATTTCTAGTACAATACAATACAGAGTTAGTGAGGACGATAAAGTTAAATCATATGACCTAGGAGTTTTGTCGGACTGATCGCTATTGCCCACCTTATACTAAGTCTCCTTTCTCGTCTCCTACTGTCCGCAGTGGCTGAATCTAGTTCGAAGACATGGTTTCCCACAGTATCTATCTCAGTAGGTACTCCAGGTAGCTACTGAGGTATGCATTCTTTCCAAGAGCTGGCTAGTTAAGGGCCACCGAAAAGCACAAGTACCTGCATATTAGAGTGTTAAATAGCCTGGGATAGAAAGATGGAAATTTGATTTCTGTGGAGGTTTTTTTGAAAATGGCTCTGTTGAGCTTAAAGACCCCGCATTAATTGCCACGTCAGCTATCTGCAGACCACTGGAGTTGACAATCATGAGCGCCAGCCCAACTTGACTTTGCAAACCCTTAAAATCACGGATATCTAGAATAAGGTCAACATAATGCCTAGTATCTTCAATATCGGGGCAAAAATTCACAAAATCATCGAATACCCCGAACGGTGGATGAGGCTTATGACAAAATCTTGAACCGGAGCAGTGATTGTGATAAAGCGAGAAAGCTACTGCACATTGTGACCATTTCAAGGCGACCACTGTCCGTAACAGAGGTGTCCCTCGCCTGGGCTGTAACGCCAGAATGCCAATCTTACGACTAAATCAAGGATGAGATGGAGCCCGTTGAGCGATTCAAATCCACTTTGAGACAAATCTGTGGCCTTCTTTTGACGGTTATTGATAGTAAGGTTTACCTGCTTCATCAAAACGTTAAGGAATTCTTGGTCTGGGAAAAAGCCCCATTGAATTACAGTCCACCTGAGAATACCTGGAAGAACACTCTCGTGCTATCACACTCAAACAGAGTTATGGCGGAAACTTGCATGCGATATCTTCTTGCCGATGTTGATGAAACAGATCTCTGCACATTCAGGCTGTACTTGGCCGAATTTTGGGTGTATCATTTCCGCGAAGCTAATGATTACGAGCAAGAAAAGATTGAAGTTCTCGCAAGCTCTCTCTGTGAGGTAAACTCAAAGATATTCAGAAGCTGGGTGGAAGTCTGGAGACAAACCAGTGGAGAATCGGATGAAATCTTGAACGACCCTCAAAGCATCACGCTGCTGATGGTAGCATCGCTTCTTGGCCTCAGGCCCGTTGTCCGGCGGCTACTAAGATCTAACGATGTGGATATCGAGAATAAAGGCTACAATGGCATGACGCCGCTTTTACTAGCTGCAAAAAATGGACAGGAAGCTGTGGTGAAGCTACTTCTGGACACTGGGAAGGTGGATGTCGATATTAAGGATGATTGTAACCGGACACCGCTTTTCTGGGCCATATATTGTGGATATGAAGCGGTGGTAAAGCTACTTCTGGACACTGGGAAGGTGGATGTCGATATTAAGGACGCCGAAGACCAGACACCGCTGTCCTGGGCTAAAAAGAAAGGAAACGAAGCCATAGTGAGATTACTTGAGAGGTTGTGTATTGAAGAACCCTCGGCATCAAATTGATATTTCATATTAACGAATCTCAAATCGATCCACGCCCCTACTTTTCTGGTGATCATGCTTTTTTGTGGCTCCTGACTGGTGAATTCTTGCAGGTATGCGCATATGGAAAGTATACACATTGAAATAGCTACTAGAGTGCCTATTCCCCCCAGGTGCCCTATTTGTGTAACTACCAAGGTAGTTAGATCCAGTGCTGGAGGCTGGAATACTCTCGAGGCCCACCTAGCAAAGTACAGTTGTAGCCAGTCCATCTGGTACCTAGGGGAAAATTCTGCTTCTTCCCCTACCCCATCGCCAACCTTCAAGGTTATATACTGCACATGTGTAACCGGAAATTCAACCCAAGCACTTTCAAGTTTATTTTCAGCTTCCGGAAGCTGTTTGTTAAAATATACCTCGCTTTTGTGGCTTGCCCTGACAATATGCAGAGACTCGCGAAGATCGGCGGATCGGGAAAATCGTCGGAGTTTTACAGGAGGATTATCGGCATCTTCACATCTCTCTCATTCGGCAACAGGCGATGTCTCGGCAGTTTACTATATTTTGCCGATGGTTTCATGCAATCACAGTAGTTCCCAAACCGCTTCGATGCTAGCTATAGCTAACTACCCTGCAATGCCCATTCATTTACTCCACTCTAAGACCCAAGTGTCCGAAAATATGGCGATTCGACCCCGCAGAAGAATCGTCTCCTATATTAATGCTCATCCATAGTTCGCTGCTCCAATTTTAAGAGATTCTAAAAATTGGACTGTCACCATGAAAATATTATTCTCATTTCCGGTGATATTTGGTACTATTGTCTCGTCGGCCTGGGGAGAAACCCTCACGGCTGATGGGATTGAGAAGATGGGGAACAATAGCCTATTCACACTCGCACGTTGGAGACCATCTTCTCATTTTCTTGCACCTGCAGGATGGATGAATGTAAGCAATGATTCCCTTGGCCCGTGGAACTGGACTGAAAATCAACAGGATCCTTGTGCACCGATGTACGATCCAGTTCAAGGTCTTTACCATTTACATTATCAGTTCCATCCCAATCATATTGCATGGGGTATGGACTGAATTCCAAGATTGCAAATGATCACTCGAATACTGACCACCATAATCCAGGAAATGTCTCATGGGGACATGCGATATCTTCAGACCTGATTACATGGACTGACGTTGACCATTATCCTGAAGACGGACTTCCTGCCTGGAAAGACTACCAAGCACAATCGATCGGCACTACCAACCTTACCAGCAGCCACCACGACCCTGCACTCTACAATCACTTGTCAATATTTTCCGGTAGTGGGCAGGCAGTCAATCTAACTGGAGGCGTGGACGGCACACTTCTAGCCTTCTACACCGCTGCCTCGGAGCTACCAACAGCCTGGAACGAGCCATATCTTCGCGGGACTGAAAGCCAGGCGTTGGCGTTTTCCACCAACGGCGGAATAACATGGGAGCACTATGAGGATAACCCCATTCTTAGTGATCCACCTGGTGGTTGGAATGTCACTGGCTGGCGCGACCCGTTCTTTCTTCCATGGCCTCAACTGGACGCACTGCTTAATAAGACAGAGCCTCACTGGTATGCAGTCTGGGGCTCTGGTATTCGAGAGATCGGTCCCCGCATGCCGTTGTATACCGCCCCCGCCTCCGATTTGACCAACTGGACCTTCCTCGGAGCTCTTTGGGAGCCGGAGAAGAATACTTCTCTTGGTACGCTGGAAGAAACAGGATCTTACGGATTCAACTTTGAGCTTTCCAATTTCTTCTCAATCGAGGATCGGTACTTTGTCTCCATGGGAGCCGAGGGAGGTAACGTCAGCTTCCATCAGAATAAATGGTCACTATGGAATGAGGGGGAGGTATCTGTACGAGCTAATGGAAGTATTGCTTTTACGCCTGTCGCTGGCGGTGCGAGTGACTACGGTCTTTTGTATGCGGTAAGGAAGTCTGGTCTTCACTTTACCACGAATCTCACTAACAAGCACTAGATCAACTCCTTCGACGATGTCAAGAACAACCGCAGGATTCAGTGGGGATGGGCTCAGGAAGACATAAATGATTTCGGCGCCACCCAACTTGGATACCAGGGCGCGTTCTCGCATCCACGAGAGGTATTTATCAAGAACACAACGGGCCTTATTCATAAGCCCTCCAAAATTCCCGGAGGCTCCCGCTATTTCCAAAACAGCAATGGCAGCTGGACGGCGAGTACTTTGGGTGTCCGCCCAGCCCCAAATGTCGTCGAGGGTCTTCACCGTGGTGCGCGCTATACCAAGTATCCATGCAGTAAGGGGAAGTGTGGTGCAAAGGATATCACCCTGCCCAGCAACCTTACCTCATCATATCATATCAGCGTCACTATTGAGCACACAACTGGTATGGCTGGAGTGACAGTTGGTGCTTCGCCTGACCGCGAGGAATATACGAATATATTTTTCGATCCTTCGAGCAACAACATCGTTGTGGATCGTACTCATTCTTCTCTGATCAAGGAGTTCACCCATACGTCTCACATTGGGTTCTTTGAACCTTATATGTTGAAAGGAAGAAGTGCTAGTAACACCACGGAGCCCATTCAGCTGAATATCTTCATCGATGGCTCTCTTGTGGAAGTGTACGCCAATGATCGATTTGCCCTCACCAGTCGTATCTATCCCAGTCGGGAAGATAGTACTGGTATTTCTTTCTTCGCTGAGGAAAGCGTTGATGTCAAGTATTCCCAATTGGAGATTTGGGATGGCTTGTTGAATGTTTGGCCAGAGAGACCTCAGAACAGCAGCTCCCTCTTGGTATGGGATACTGCTGCTGAGACGGGCAATTATACCTGGTGGACAGGTAACTGAGCCCAGTCCGGTGACTGTATTCATACCTCGTGAATAAATGCCTTCGGCTGATGGATGTAGATATTCATCCTTGGCTCGCAAAGGCCGCTGTTTACAGGCATTGATTGGCTGTCCGTTCAAATTTCTGGTTATATTCGAATCCGTTGTTTAGAAAGTTGGTAAGGATCAAGCCGAGGCTAAAGCACCGAAATGAATTATGGTAATCATACACAAACGACACGCCATTACATGCTCGCTTATAGGTAAAGATATATGTACAGTTCAATTAAAATGTTAGCAAGTGCGCAGTCATATCTTTCATCGTGAGGGAACACCCATGAGATCATCCAGTTCGTCATTGGTGAGTGTACTTCGGCGTCTGTTGCCAGACCGGCTGGGCACTTTCTCTGGTCGACTTCTTTTTCGTGTCTCTCGCTCCTTACGAGAGTTTGCTGCAGCACGCGCTTCATCTTCGGCTGCGGCTAATTTTTGGTGAACACTCATAGATTCGGCGTCATTGCCCTGTGGGAAAAGAATTAGTGCGTAGTCACATTTCAAAGGGATTTTGAACTTACTAGCTGGCTTACCCCGAGGTCGGGCTGGCGACGTGAGGGTCGGCGAGTCACGGCTCCTGATCTGTGAGCCTTAATCTGCAGGGTTTCATCGTCCGCAATAGGTTCGCATGGCGATCCTTGTAGACCAGGGGTGAACGAAACTTTTCGAAGTCTTTTAGGCCTGGCAGCTACGTTGTCACTGCGTTCTCGTAAAGCTCGCTCTGCGCGCTCCGGGACCTTGCGGATCTTGGAGCGAGTCAACGGCGCATCATCTGGCTGCTCCTCTCTTTCGCTCATTTCCTCTTGGTCCTCTAGAATCGGCGATATGGGCTTATTCTCTGTCTGTTCCTGCATGCTCACACCTTCAGTGGAGTTGAAACTAAGATCAAGATTCATGCCAAGCTTCAGCTCTTCTACCCGAACCGAGTCACCACCATCTGCAAGACGGCGCTGCCATCCATCCATCATAGTCACTGCTTGCCTCCAGCGATTTTCCATCTTCTCCCAGCTTGCGCGCAGTCGTGTGATCTCTTCGTCCCGGATCTCGACCTCCTCCAGTGGCACAAAGGATGGGTTCGTGAGAAGGGTTCGCAAGTGATCCAGCACCGCATTCATTCGCATAGACAGCTCCTCGGTTGACGTAGGGAGTGTGGTTACAGCGTTAGCCGACTTTTGTGGTCCAACACTGGCTGCCAATCCTGGCGTCTCATCGCTCTGATTTCCTTCCTCATCCTGGGGGAGTCCTTGAACCTCTCTCAACGTCTCGACGGTGTTTCTTGCAAGCTCGATTAATGTATCATTCTCATCACTCAGATTTTGGCACAATTCGGTCAGGAAGTCTGTTGTCTCTTGCTTAAGACTGTATCCCGGATCATTGACTCGGTCACCACCACTGGATCTCAATCGAGAACGTGTCGAGGATGGATTTATGTTGATGGTAGTGACGCTCAATCCCTCCCGCTTTCCCCGCTGCCGGTCCGCTAGGTGGGATTTCAATTTCTGCATTTCGAGATCACGTTTGCGTATGTCATTTGCGCATTGCGCGCGCACTTGTTGGACGGTGCTCTTCATGCGCTGGACTTGCTCTTTCAACCCTCGGATGGACGCTTCGGCGCTGGACATGTTAGAGCGCAGCGCACGCTCTGATGCCTCGGTGAGGGCTAGCGATCGTTTCAATTCGGATGATTTGGCCTTCAGTTTCCCCTAGTAAGGCGAGAACAGATCGCGCGTTAGTTTGTAAGCTTGGGTCTGTAGGACATTTTGCTTACGATCTCCAAAGTCTGCTCCGACTCGCTACCCCGCAAGGTTCGAATTGTTGTTGCTAGATTCTCACGATGCTCAGATTCTCGCTAAGGCTTGTCAGATATGATGCGACAGTTTTTTAGCGGTAGTACCAACGTCTCTCCTTATAACCAAGTCGTTGACCAGGTTAATGATTCGCGCCATAGTGGCCTCAGTTCCCCCCTCCTCATTTTCGGGATGCGCAAAATCGATCGAAGCCCCATCATTTAGTAATCCGCGCGCCAACAAAATATTGTTGACATACGTCGACGCAGCCTGCAAATTGTGCGCATCCATGACGTTGCGATGGTGGAGCTATGCAAGATCCAAAGCGGAAGAAAGTAAACAGTGTAAACAAACTATGTAATCAGATTGCGGTCAGCCGGAGGGACCAGTCACGCAAAGTCACGCAAACTAGAACACGTGACACTTCACGCAAACACCGCATGTGTTTCTCATTGATCCTAAGGTTTTTGTTTCTTCTCACTTTTCAAGGTACCTAGAGTATCGATGGGTATAAGTTAGTCATGACATCAAATGTCTCGGCTCTCCATAAAAAGGGCCAGAGACTCTACCAAAAAGGAGACTTCAAAGCGGCCATCGAGGCCTTCGGCGAGGTAGGTCCATCCACTCTAACCCAAAAAGGCAGTCCACTGATCATCTGCCAGGCATTGAACCAAAGAGATGCAGATACCATTGGCATTTTAGATAATCGTGCGGCGACTTACTGCAAACTTGAGAACTATGACCAGGCGCGTCGAGATTCAAGACACATGATCAAAAAGGCCAACCAAGATGAGCGCGTAAGTACTCGGTTTGTGCCAAGATGCATATTTTGACAGTATATTAGGGATATCTACGATGTGCAAAGGTGCTTCTGCTTGAAGGAAAGCCAGCCAAGGCTCTGGAAATCTACGCTTATGCTCTGAAGACGCTTCCAAGTAAGCACCCACGTCGTGAAGTATGTTTCTGGCAGTCCCAACGCGGATGAACACATTTGAGCTTACAATATATTGTAGTTGCTGGATCAATTGCACAGCAAACTTCAGGATCGCATGCTTCTCAATAAGCTGGATCCTTTTACAGTATTGCCCTTTGAGATGGCAATGATGGTAATCAAGGACTTCTCCTTCAAGCAAATCGTGGGCATTTTGCGTGTCTGCAAAGGATGGGAACGATTCTTCGGCTCTATATCGAACTTATGGATGAACCTTGACTTCAGTACCGCTCGAGCGACAGTTCCTTTTTCCGCAGTCCGGTCATGCATCCGGCGATCTAAAGGGTTGCTCACTCGAGCCACTTTGAAGAACCTGCCACTTCCGCAAACACCCAGGACCTTGGAATTTCTGAGCAGATGTCCACATATCGAGCACCTGCAACTATGGGTATCTCACGATCATAAGGACTTATTCGCTAAGTTCAAGGGGTCAAAGAAGCTCAAAAGCCTAGTTCTCTCGGCTGACATGGCGCTTCCACATGATTATCTCGGTCGATTCTTGATCGAGCTACCGAAACTCGAGCGTATTGCAATATGGAACTCTCGAAACTCATCTCCGGTGTTTCTACAGGCTGGATCCTGGCCGGCTGCTCTTCCAACCCTCAAAAGCATCACTCTGTCCTCTCGCCAGCAGCCACCATCCGGGCTATTGACAGAAGTCGTGCCTGCTCTACATATTCCTCACATCATATCTGTGGGTTTTTTGCTCCTCATCGAATATCTTTAAATTAACAGTCCCAGGATATCAAACCTCACCCTTATCAGAATTTAGAAGAATTGCGGTTAGAGGCGAACCCACCAAAGATCACGCCACTGTATTTCCCTTCCGAAGCCGATGCGGGTCCTGGTGGTCTTCTAAATATTGCGAATATTGAAAATTACTCTCTACCACCGCTCCGTCATCTTGAACTTCGAGGCATTTCGCCAAATATCTCCTTTCTCGCCTTTTTACCCACTAGCATCGAATCCCTCACTATAGCAGGCGGACCATCTCGGCCAAGCATCATAAGATCCGTTTCGAAAAAATTTTCAAATCTACACACCCTCGTCTTCAGTGACACCGGCTGGCTTAATGGGTTGAACTTTCAAATACTTGTTTTTGAACTACAGCTCCCAATCCGAAAGCTGTACATGGATCGATGCTTCAATCTCACCTTGACTAGTCTCGTCCATTTGGTGGATGCTAGGCAAAATGCCAATCTGGCGGGACTTGAAGAGCTCGGTATTACTCATGTGCAAGCGGTGGACGACGGTTATGCGATCCTGCTCCTAAAATCATTTCATAACCTTAATCTGCTCGATTTATCCCATACGGGTATTACGGGCTGCACGATTCGGAGGATTGCCGATTTTCGAGGATCTGATTCATCCGAAGGTCCAAAGATTGATCGTCTGATTGTGCGAGGTTGCGAAGGCGTCTCTTCGGATGCTGTGGTATACGGTCGAGAGAAGGGACTGGATGTGGTGATCTGAACTGCGGGCCAGTATCTATCAGTTAACTCCAATTATCAAGCCTGTTCTACTGGCACTCTCCATCCTGTTTGTCAGTATCTTCTTGAGCGATTAGTATGTGTCTATTTGTTGATGACTCAAGCCCTGTCTAATAACTTTTCTTGCTTGGGAGGATATTACTGCAAGGTGAAAACTCTCGCATTGACCTCATCAATGCCTCAGGTGACGGAAAGAGAAACTAGAACGATGAAAAGGCCTAGGTCCATGCGCACATCTTATCAAGTTTGTGTAACCGAAATATCGCATTCGGGCCGAGGAAGAAAACAACCGGTCTACACTTTGACCAACATTGAACGCCGACTGGTTGGCCACTTTTCTTGTTCGGGACTACTATTTCCGGACATCCAATTACTAAATCTTCACATACTAACCCCAATGTAATGAATTGTCAAGTGAATATTTCAAATATTCATAATAAATAAATGCAGGTGGTAATTATAACCAAGGATCATGCACACAAAAGAAACTTTAAAGAAAATCCAAAGCTTTATCAAACCCCCCGCTCCTGGCACCACTTCTCCACCTCCTTCGCCAGTTTATCCTTTTGATCGCGCACAAGCTCCATCATAGGCTCGACCTGTTTCCGGTGTCCAGCAATGCGATCCTTGGCTCCATTCACGATTGTGACACCCTCCTTGGGTGCGAGGTGAGAATCATAGATATGGATCATAAGATCCATAACTGCGGACAACTGGTTGGGCAGCCACTAAATTATACCTATTAGCATGCATATAACATAAAAATATTCTAGACGAGTAAGGCAAGATCAACCTACAGTCACAATAGGACTTCCGCCAGTAGCAGTCGGGTGTGGAGTCCGGCGAATAATATATTCGCGCGCGAAGAGCCAGTGACGCCAGCGGAAGCTACGAACATGGTTCAACACCTTCAGGAAAAGAACTGCAGTCTCGGAATCCTGGACGGAGTAGTTCTGGACGCCGATTTCCTCAGACTTCTCGCGGATGTAGGTAAGAAACTCCCTATGAGGCGCAGGGCGGTATGCGCGGAATTCGTGCAGGATTTTGGTTAGGGGAGTTTCGGGCATGGGGATTTGGCAGAGGTGATCGAGGAGAGGGATCTGGAGTTGATATTAGCATAGGAATCCTACTGACAAAAAATGAAAGGGGTGCATACGATGCTGTCGTTGGCGCCACTCTCGCCGCGGAAGGAGAGAGGCTTGTTATCTTCAACACCGTCGTAGATTACGCCGTTTGGGAACATGGATTGTTTTGTTATGCCGAAGATGAAGACACGGAAGGAGAGGTACTCTGATGGCTTCGAGTTACCCCACATATCTATGGGGAAATTAGCTTATGTTCAGACTGGAGGTGATTTGGATCTGCTGAGTAGGGTCGGGAACATACCTTCCATCGATGCCTCGATCTTCTCCATGGCTGTCAGAATCTCACGATAACCATCGTTGATCTGGTTTCGTGGGCCATGCTGTTCCAGAGTATCGACTACTCGCAGGACACCACTGATTAGAGAACCGGTCTCCTTGACCATGTCGACGTGAGTCAGAATAAAGCCTGCCTCAGAGCTCTTGGGGTCCAGGCCACGTTCGAAGCCGCGGATCAGACGCAGGTTAGAGTAGTCTGATAGACCCTTCGAAAGATCGGCAAAGGTGTAGTTGAAGAGAGCATATGAGGCAGCATAGGACATGAAGGGAGGAAGGTCCAAGCTATAGATAGGTTAGATGACATGATACATGACGATGTCCATACATGTGGTGAGGACATGCAGACTTGGTAGACAAAAAAAGATACATACATCTGAGCACAGCGGTACATGGGGCGAGCAACAGACTTGGGCAGGACCTCCCGTCCAAGACCATACCCGTCATCTGGGTTCTTGCACCAGTTCTCCCAGCAGGGTTCGAGCAAGTATGACGAGGCTACGAAGGTGTAGTCCCGGAAGACAGCAGTCATAGTGAAGCGGTCCGGCGAGCCATCAGGAAGGACAAGCTTCTCAACCTCATCAGTCAGATCGGGCATCTCTGCCTCAACAGCGGGACCGAATTCATAGGTTGCCAAGAGACCAGGCTTCCCATCGAGCTTGACGACGGGCATACGTTCCACAAGGGACTTGAGAGGGTGGAAGGCATCAGGAAGGTCGACGGGGGCAGTGGCATATGGCAAGAAGCCTGTAGATGTGGTGATAGTGAAGGGGTCCAGGGCATGCGACAACTTGGAAGGGTCATCATGGACATGGGGGAACTTCTTGAGGGTAGAGGGGGAAGGATAGGGCACGTGGGAGATAGTCATGTTGAAGGTAGATGACGATGACAAAGTGTGTTGATCTGTCTTATGTTCAATGAGACAGATAAGCAATGTATCACATGGAAGGGAAGGTTTGGTAGAGAAGTGTATCAGGGGTATAAAGTATAACCAAGGTGGAAGACTAAGTCAAGACCTAGGAAAGCAGGGGAAACGAGCCAAAAAAGATGAAAAAAGGTTTGGGGAATCTTGAAAGATGAAAGAGAAAGGAGAAATACCATTGCTTTGGGCGGGCGAGGAGGCGATTCTTATAATACTAAGAGGCCGGTATCAATTCCGGCCTCAAGCCCACATTACGAAATAGAAAGCAAGATGGAGATGGACTAGTAACATCGGGCATTAATACGAGCCGATAATGAATTCGGGGTGCTGTATAGGATATACCTGACTACCCAGCGTCAAAATAAGGTAATCTAGCATCTATGAAGGTATCCAGATGTTCTCTGCAGATGCACCGTGATGGAGGGCACAACGGTCACGAGGGAGGCGCTAAGCCCGTTATAGTAATACTGAATAAGACCACATAGTTGATATTTCGGGTCAACACGTCATTCAATCAAGTGATGAATACTATTTGGATAAGTTCCATGTCTCCAAAGATCATTAAATCATTGATTCCCAGAAAATAGGGTCCATCAGTTATGATTTTGCCATCGATGTCATGATGTAGGCTCAATATACCTGTGTATCGTATCGTATACTTAGTACATATATTACGTGCGGTGTAACAAATGGGAGGCGCATGTCGCCCGGTATAGACTACAGTTCAAGCTACTAGTCACACAAGAAACAAAACATTGAAGACAATTGGTTCTAATATTGATAGTGAAAGGGAGGGTGGCAAAATTCCAAATTATGCGTACCAATTTATAGCTGTGTAGGTACATGTTCCATCTTAACGGTTCTCACCGCGACAGCTGCGCCAAGGCTGTCATCGAGATCCACCGTTTTTATTGGCCGATAAGGGATATTTAAACTTTACTAGCGTCAGGAGGCCGGAATTCAGCCGGCCTCCGATAATAGCCGGCCGATTGGATATACTCCGGACTACGGACCCCGTGATCGGGTGATTCCGAGTTAATATTGTTACATACTAAAAAGCTTATAGAACAATGATGTGAAAGAAAAGTGCTATTAGATAAAGCCCAAGAGAAGATATCAAGATCTAAAGAGCACATACTGCAAGAGCTTGCGGTTCTCCAGCTAGGTTTACATGCATACATAAAATTTGAATCAATGGATAGTTTTCAGGTTACAAGTCGAGATATAGTCTCTCCAAATACCTTATAATGAAAAATCGACAATCCGTGGTCAGGTCATAGTTATATCCCTAGATATTCGATCCATACGATCAATACAACGGAGCATAATCCCTTTGACCTGCAAGTTGCCAATAACCTTATGGGAAGAGGCCCCGATGAGTAGTATGTGTTGAAAAGTTAATTTTTATTTAAAAGACGGGGTTGACTAATTAATGTTACGTAGAGATTGTATTCTAAGAGCATTTGGAAACGGGTATCGACTACGACTAGACAGTAGCACCTGGGTAGAATGGAACCAGCCCGGTCTAATTGTGCAGCTCAGTGACCAACGCCAGCCTAGGCGGAGAAGGTCCTTTACCGCTGGTGTCACCATGTGAATCCTAGCTCTCAGTTGAGCTTTGGGTTTCTCCGTGGCCATTCCGAGGTTACCTTAACCCGAATAGCAGCAGATTCCAACGTTCTCAAAATATAAGTACAGTATTTATGTATACTAGTCGCCCGAATATGCACTTGCCCTGGTCAGGATTCGTCTAGGCAGACTGTCATACAGCCCTTCCAAGTATGAGATTTCAAGAAGTGGAGTCTCCCATATACCCATTCAAGACATTGGAACTAAAAGCTGATTGAGAGAATAAGGCGGATGTGGGGAATGATATGGTATGTTGAGCCGATGTATGGTATGATTTTGACTCGACAATAATCGTCGCTGATCGAAGGGGAGAGTCCACTGGTATAATACATCAAATAATATCGTACACGGCATCCAATTTATACAGGATTGAACAAGTCGCCAAATAGTAAAAACTCCCTGAGCCCGAATTAGAATGAGGTCATCATAACAGCACTGCGGATAGAGCCTACCCAATATGCATTGCGCGGTCCAATGGCGCAGACAAAGGTACCCAAACGCTGATTTTGAAATTCCGCCTCATGTTCCTGTATTCGAAGGCTGACCTGCCGGACTTTGGGCATCGGTGGTGCTGGTAACGGTCTGCAGCTTCAAGTATTCCTCTTCCAATCGCTTCTGCAACTCGAACTCGGCCTGTCGTTCTTGTCGGATTCGCTGTTTTTCCATGTCTCGTTCCACGCCTCTATGCATCGCCTAGAATTCACCAAGTTTAGTGTTTGTATCTCCAATCGAGAAACAGGACGACTTACCGCTCGGTCCGCTTCTTGCGCCCAGTGTACAAACCAGACGATTCCCGCAGTCCCCAGACCGGTAGCTGCCAAAGTGAATTTTGAAGCGCGAGACATTTCGATTTTATCAGAATGGAACGATTGAATAATTCACCTCGGGCAATTGGACGCAAAGACAGATCCCAAAAATGCCGGATTATCAGTTTATCGCGACGGGGCGGTGGGGAATGTACTGCCCTTCCCCACCGCTTTGGGGGGTCATGCGTGGCTGATCGAGCTACGAAGCTCCGACTCCCCAGCAGTTAACGCTTCTTTCCACTTCCCATCAAACTTAAACGAGGGTTTCAGGAGCAAATATGGTGAGTCATAATACCACAAACTCAATCATAGTGTGTGTAAATGCTAATGGTGGTGGGGAATTAGTCGGCCCAGAACTCCGCGGGTATTCAGACCCTCCTCGATGTACGTTCCGACCGGACTCAAGCACCAGATCGACCATGCTGATGATAAATACAGGCCGAGAGAGAGGCCCAGAAGATTGTGCAACAAGGTATGATCACTGACCCATGAGGTCGTGGGCTCTAGATGCTAATGTATTTGATTTCGTTTAGCCCGAGAATGTACGAGACCCGATTACCCCGATCGGCATGCGCTGGTTCCCTAACCTGCCCTTTCTAGACCGTACCAAGCGGATAAGAGACGCCAAGGCCGAGGCTCAGAAGGAGATTGAGGAGTACCGCAGCCAGAAGGAAGAGGAATACAAGAAGTTCGAGGCGGAGGTAGGATCAATCCCTGGACACAGCAGCGTATCATCATCAATGGTTATCGCTGACATTCTTGGCATTTTAGCACTCCAGTGGATTCAAGAAGGCCGAAGAAGATGCCAGCAAGGAGGCCGAGGAGAAGCTCAAGGAGATCCAGGCTGCTGGCAAGAAGCAGGGCGACAAGGTCGTAGAGGACCTGATCAAGGCCACGACCTATGTCAAGCCCGTGGTGCCGGAGAAGATCGTCAAGGCATAGAGTTGATTTTTCGTCATTTTTATTTTCTTTGCTTGTCGCTAGAAGATGCGATTTCGGCTGTTCATCGATATCCAACATTCGAGATATATGAGTTTTTACTGAGTTTATCTTCACTATTTTCTACTGTCACTGTTGTGACTTTGTAACAACAGGCTGCAAAAGGCCTGAACATTAGATCGAATACCAACATTGTTTGTTTTGCCTCTCTGGTTTATCTTTACCTTGCACGATGTAAACGTCCACAGAACAACCTGAAGGACCATCAGACCTCCATACAATGATCGGACTGAAGGGTATAGTGGACATTTCATGCATCTTTGATAATTAATGTAAACATTCAAGGCCGGAAGATGGCTACAAATTAATCTACAATATAATCTATAGGTGGCACCTGCTATTATGTCAGGTGAAACCAACCCGTAGCTCGATAATTGGTCATTTCTTGTCGAATCGAGACCTTGATTATTTGGGCCCTTGATTTATTATGATATAGTCGGATAACGACTAAATAATGCGTCTCATAGACACAGGCCGGTGATCGTGGCTGGTTGATCAATTACAAACCTAAAACCTAAGGCAGCCACGGCAATGTTTCTGGGTTGCGTCATTCCGTCTTCTGATACAACCGTCGCGCAACAGATGATAATGGGATATGCGGCTGGTGCAAATATTTCTCCCAAACAAATGCTAAGTAATCGCCTTATTCAGACGATAGGCATCTCAAAAAGGCGCACATTCCACGCGTCCTCGCGCAGACTGAAACCCATTCTTGACCCACGCTTGGAAGACCTTGGCCATGTTATCCATGATGAGTACTCGGTGATTCGCGATAGCTATGGTGCGTATTATCCCAGAATGATAGACTACATGTTTTAATCCTAATTCTCGACAGCCGCTCCAAGACACCCAGTCGTTCTCGCCCATGGGTTGCTTGGCTTCGATGAACTGCGCCTAGCTGGTCCCTATCTCCCTGGTGTTCAGTACTGGCGTGGTATTAAAGAGGCCCTTTCGGCTAAAGGAATTGATGTCATCACTGCTACCGTTCCCCCATCCGCTTCTATTGAAGAACGTGCTGAGGCATTAAGACGTGAAATCGAAGATGGGGCACGGGGAAAAGATGTTAATATTATCGCGTATGTGATGTATCGCCAGATGTATGGGTACCCTCATGCTAATAAATCATGCTTTTGTCCAGTCATAGCATGGTAAGGGACTTTCTGCGTTCTTGAACTGAGCTTCGTACTAATCCAAGAGCAGGGGTGAGCTATCAAACACAAGTGCGCTATCCTAGGGAAATCTAACATACATAGCGGCCTCGACTCCCGATACATGATCAGTCGGCTTCGACTAGAGAAATTCAAGGTGCTATCACTAACAACAATTGCCAGTCCACATCGAGGTGCGTAAAGCTAATCCTTCAAGGCGCTGTAAAATGAGCTAAAACATGATCCAGGTTCTGCTGTGGCAGACTACGTCCTCGACCAGATTGGAGGTTTGTTGATACATGATTTTAAAAAGCTCTGAAAAAAGCATTTATTGACCTGTTCTATGATCCAGCCGATCGCCTTCCTCAAATTTACTACGCATTGAATCGGCTAAGTGTCGAAACGGGAGCCTTTGGCCAACTGACGAGGAAATACATGTCCGAGACTTTCAACCCAAATACGCCGGATATGGAAGATGTTCGGTGTGTACAGAACTCAGGATTATAGGCTATATAATTGGCTAATCAATTAACCCTAGATATTTTTCATACGGTGCAGCATTTGAGCCTAGCATATGGTCCATGTTCCGCCTGTCTCACAAGATCCTCGCCCAGATAGAAGGACCCAATGATGGTCTGGTCAGTGTGGCGAGCAGTCATTGGGGAGGTGATAATGGATACAAAGGAACTTTGATGGGAGTCAGTCATTTGGATCTTATCAACTGGAGCAATCGATTGAAATGGTTAGCTGGAGAGGTAATGGGACAACCGCGGAAATTCAACGCTATCGCATTTTATCTCGATATTGCAGGTATGAAAACCATCTTGAGGTTGAGTTGTCCATGCTAACGTTACCGAAGACATGTTGGCGAAAGAAGGTCTGTAAACTTGGGTCCCGGAAATTGTATAGTGACAACATTACGGATCGACCGGATGCACAGACCCAACTTTGAATCTTCTTTTAGATCTGGACATTTGACTAGGCGACAGTTATTAAGATAATCCACAGCTTTCACAGTTGTTAATCTCGTATATTTTCCATACCAAGGCATATTTCATGCTACCGTCTTACTGCAGGCCGAATATCCGGTTCTTCGTGGCCGTGGAAATTCTGGTGCCTGGCGCGCCCGTCTATACAGTCATCTCCAAGGTTGGTTGGCATTACATGTACCCATATCATCATTTTGAGACCTATTTGAGCTCTTTATGATGATGGAAATTTATCTATTTCATTGTATTGATCAAGGTTGAAAATCCACCAGGCAATATTGAGCGTTTTAAGTCCTGTTGAAGGGTTGAAGATTTCCTGTAGATCATGCCGAGCTCCGATCGTGAAGATCCAGTGATACTTTTGTACTGTTAACTTTGGTCAGTGATACGCTTTGTCTTATCCAGTGGACCAACGTGGCTGAGTATCAGTGAGGCGCAGCTCTAGCATTGCCCTATTCTTGATCCATTTCATGACGATGGTGGGACTATAGGGCAGAATAAAAGCTGCCCCATCAGTTGATCTGATCTGCGGCCCCAACGTCATCTCCGCTCCCTCGCATTTAATCTTCCTCTCCAACCATCCCGCTCCAATCTTTTCATCCACCATTGAGCGGAATAACTGCTGTCGCACACGGAATAGGGAATTCAACTAGCCGCGAACCCAGACGAGCCTACGCCCGAAGGAGGCCGAACCGCTACGGCCCGAGCGCTTGCCGCGATGTCCGCCTCCGCCACGGTTTTGCTGGATAACCAGCTCTCACATTTCACCAACCTTGACACTCTCTCCGGTCGCGTGGTGCTCCGCCTACCGACAGAAGCGGCCATTGCGGGTATCCAAGTCAAGTTGGAAGGAGAAAGCCGCACAAGGCTGTCGGGACCTCGCAATCCGCAAAATGTGCACTCTGAGAAGAAACGAACAGAGCTGGAGGTTCACAAGGTACGGCAGGATTTCGAATGAGGATTATTACTAGAATAAAATGGCTCATAAAGTTAGATCCTATACAAGGTTGCGACCGTCTTCCCTACACCAGCTGTCGTGCAAACTGGACCTGCGGCGACGTCCTACACATTCGCAGCGGGCTCTTATGAATATCCCTTCCAGTTCAAGGTGAAAAGATCCACCTAAAGCTTTTGGATGAGCTCTAATATCCATCTAGTTCCCATTCAACAATGCGTGCAGTGCCCATAATAGCATGCTCACAAATCTCAATTTCACTGGCCTGAGGGTCGAGATGGCCCGCGATCCCAATCGACATGTCAAAAAGACGCTCCCTCCATCTTTGAGTGGATTCCCGGGCATGGCAGATATCCGCTATTTTGTCAAAGCTACCGTCATCAGGCCTCAATTTTACAAAGAAAACATTCGAGCGGTACGCCATCTCTTTCCAGCCCTTCATACCAGACTGACTGATCGACTTTACAGATTGTGCCTATGATGTTTCTCCCCATTGAACCCCCGAGAACTGGGAATTCTAACGAGGAGACATACGCTCGAAGACAACACCAATTTGCTAAATACCCGAATGGGAAACAGAAGAAGAATTTATTTTCCCGATCGTCGATACGAGAGGCCTATTCCGAACCCCCTCGCGTGTCCCTGGATGCTCGACTCCCAAATCCTTCTATTCTCACATGCAATGAGCCTGTTCCAATGCGTTTGATTGCCACAAAGCTGACTGATTCGCCGGACATGATCTACCTGCAAATGCTACAGATTGAACTGATTTCCCACACCAAAATTATTGCCCATGATATCACGCGGACAGAAACCAATACTTGGGTTGTTGTGAGTCGCAGCAACATGGGTCTTGCATTGGGAAACCCGGACGACAAGGTTGGCACTGACTGGGCCATCAACCCCAATTTGTGGAACAATCAGCCTTTACCAAATTCGGTAGCGCCTTCTTTCGAAACATGTAACATTGAACGGAGATATGAGTTGGAGGTACGTGTCGGCCTGACTCATGGCACGCCCGGAAATATGAAGGTATCTTTGCAACTTTGTCCCTGTCCTATTTTCCACCCGTCAATGGCCCCTCGTTAACATCTATATAGCCGCAACTCATTGTTCTTCCGCTGCGAATGCCAGTCAAGGTCTATTCTGGAATCGCTCCTCCGCAGGCCCTCTTGGATGCAATGGCAGCAGCAACGCAGCAGCCATCACCTTCCAAAATGACACCGCGGCCCACTTGGCCGACGGAAAACAATCTTAATACCCCACCCCCAATGCCACCCCGGCCGGCTGGACCTGTTCCTGTACCAGCGGATTCAAGTGCCATCTATGATGAGGCACCTCCAAGCTATGAGGATGCAATGGCAGATAATCTTAGCCCAGTTGATGGACCACGCCGCGAGTATCACCCACCAGACGCCTCCTCCTCCCGGGGCACAGTGGAATCTGGAACTGATGCCAAATCCCCAGCCGAAACTGGCCAAACGCGTGAAGGACTCCTCGCTCCGGAGAGCAATCTCGAGGTCCAAGGCCGCTCTTCCTCCGAATCCTTCGACATGTTGCCCACCACGCCCCCTGAATCCATATCCGGTTCCCCGCCTGACTCCCCTGTGAGGCGCTCCCAAAGCATGATGAAGGTCCGTCGGAATCCCGTGGACGACGAAAGCCCTCCCCAGTACCAGCCTGTAGCGGATGGTCAGCTCCGGACCCCCAGCCATACCATCCAGCACAGACCCTCTCAGAATAGTTTGCGCCCTATGAACCTCGGCGTACCCTCCCGGAAACCGGTGCCGAGCCCGAACAGACGACCTACCACTTAAGCTTGGAGCGTTGCCTCGTATCTTCTGCTTCACACTCTAATACATATCTTGCAGCCAACACTTATCACCTGCATCTCTGATACCCTTTTCTGACGATATTCTTGGGGCTATTCTAGCCCTCTGGAAGGGTTTTGCATCATGCGGAGTTGGATACCGCGTTCAAATTACGCTACATAATATCATTGTAATTTGGTCTTGATCATACCATATTTGGGCATATCTCCTTTTTGTTCTTTTTTCGGGGTCGTACATATTAATAGGAATTAAAAAGACTAATATTTTCTCACCAAATCTGCAAAGCATGCAAAAAAGCTTGAATGTTATGTCTAGCTTTGCTCGCATATTCACAAAATTCTTTGTTTCGCTAAGACCAACTGCGAACGAAATATGCAGATTGTGAAATATTTCCTCTCGCCATCTCCAATCATAATACAAAAAACCGCGTATTCCCCTGTTGAGATCAACTGAATGTGCTCCGTATAGATCGAAAGGTTTTAGTTCACGGCGATCAGTTGCGCCTCAGGCAACAACGTAGCCCAACCTGGCTAGCGTATCTCCAGGTTTGGAGCTGCACAAGGCGTCTTTGCTGGTCCAGCTTCCTCTATTCAGCACATCTCTTCCAGTATTTTTGGATCTCTATCTCACGCTCCTCAAATCATCCACATCTCAGGGATATTACCGCCGGACGAAACGCTCAAGAAAACACCAAAATCCGCGTGCTCATCTTCCACCCGCCCGAAATTTAACGCGCAAACTCGTCGTGACAACACACGCCTTACCATAGCCCCCTCTCATGTCCCGATGATTTAGTCCACCAATTCGCATCATGCGGCTTCATCTGATTATTTCGCGGCATGGTCTGCCGGCTACACGGGTTTTGTGGACGACTACGGCTGCCGCTTCGTTAGGAGAATATGGGACCCGTGGCGCAGCTCCGACTTCTGCGATTGCCTCGTCTCGGAACCCCAATGTTGCGTTTTCTAATGGTGGATACACGATTGCTCAGTTGTTGGAAGATATTAATGAGGTTGTGCCACTCGAGACGGAGCCCAGCGTCTTTGATCCGGAGTTCAGTGGCCAGTGGGGTTTGGAAGATTATGTAGTGGAGGTTTGTGGATCGGAATGTCTACATTTTATGGAAGTAGAGGGGTTACTTCGGGATGGCGATGAAGTTGTGTATGTTGGCCTCGGTTTTCTTCCTTTCTATTGGGCTCTCTTGCTGATAATGTCCATAGCATCCGTGCTTTACAGCTTGCCGATCTGCGCGCAAGACGGCTGTGTGGTCGTCATCAAATTGCTACAGATGGCAAACACCTTATCGATGGTGTTCCATTTGGATTGCCGTTTCTCAAGCGCGCCACCACTAGCCGACCCGCTATTACGATTCCTCCTCGAAAGAAACGCCGGACTGCATTCTCTTCTAGCTGGGACCAAGACCCGGGACATGCGTACGAAGCTTTGAATGAGGAGGAGGAAGGCGACAGGGAGTGGCTACCACCAACTGACCCCGGATTCGGAAAGGAGCTCTCGATCCTGCCCGTGGAGCATGACATGTCTATGGGCACTGTAATCAGACACCCCATTGATCACTCGGCGGACGAGGACAGTGAGGATGTAGAAGAATATGAACCTGAAGAAGATGAGCTCGAGAGTGAGCTCAAGGCCTTGAAGGAGGAATTTGAAGAGCCCGCTTCCCAATTCGTTGATATTCGGAACCAAAGCGAACAAGTTGCTGATAATTCGACGGGACGTCCTACCTCTGCGGGTAATAGACCAGGTTCTGCGAGTACACTTCCTGGGGGATCCGTGGTGGGCGCTTCATCTTTGTCCAGTAAACGCTCGCGAGGCGACGAGTCTTCACCTAGGGTTTCCAAGGCTGTGAGGTTTAACAGAGGAGATTTATTCCCAGAAGAGCCGCAACTCGCCCAAATCGGCAAGCCTGAAGTCAAAGATAGTTTACCTGAATTATCCGACTCCGAATCTGGACCCGACTCTGACAGCGACTCTGATTCTGATTCTGATTCCGATTCCGATTCTGATGAATCGCAAGAATCCTCCACTGGATCAAACGCAGCATCTTCATCCGCAGAAGAATCTTCGGAGGAAGAACAGTCAGATTCATCGAGCTCATCTTCGTCTGATTCTAGTTCCGATGACTCCTCGTCCGAGGAAGAAAAGCCCGCCCCGAAGAAAGCACGAAGCTCCTTTATGGCACCTCCTGGACAGGGTACCATACGGACCAAGAAAAGCAACAATCGATTCAAGCTTCGTCGCCGTCTTTCCAAGCTAAAAGAAGTTGGTGTGCTCCCTGACGACGCAGACTTTTCTGTATTGCGCGCCTGGGAAGAGAAAAACGGAGGCTTCCACTTTCCTGAGGAGTCACGCATTATGTCCCCTGCATTAATGAAGGCGGAAAAGAAAGAGCTAGAAAAGAAGGAATTTGAAGCCAAGCGGCAGCAACTTCTACGGGACCTTGCAGCCTGCGGTGTTGATCTTGAAGGGACATCTGAAAAGGAAAATGTTCCCCCGCGCACTTCTACCGTCTCCGCACCTGCGGTCCCTGAACCTGTTGTTGAAGAGACCAAAATAGAAACCCCTGAAACCGAGCGCGCAAATCGCCGTACCTTGGATATCGCAAGTTCGCGACGACTGCTTTTCGGGTCTCTTGGGGTACGTACGCCAAAGACAAAAGAGGATGAAGAGAAGACCATGAGAAAGCTAGCGGCCCAAGCCAGCAAAGCTCACAAAAAGCGAGCTGAGAAAGAGCCCGTCGAAGAAGAATTGCCCGTCGAAGAGAGCGATGATGGTTCTAACTGGGAAGACAAACTCAATATCAAAGCTACAGAATGCGTATTTGACGATATTCCCCTAACGGCACCACCGTTCCCCTTTAAAAACCGCTGGGATGCAGAAGCGAATGCGATGATTCGGGAGCGGATGGGCTGGAACAAGAAGCGCAAGCGCAAGCAAAGAGTCCAGGTCTACGAGGAAGCCGAGGAGTATGACGAGGGCCAGTATGGAGAAGAGGGCCAGTATGATGAGGCCCATTATGGAGACGAGTTCTACAATGCATACCAAGGAGCTGAAGGCTACGAGTACGGACAAGTTGCCTTCCACGACGATAACGAGCCCACGCCGCCTGTCGACAAGAAGGGACATGGAGAAGAACCGATGGTCGATGATCTTCCTGTCTTTCCCACCGACGCAAGTTCAGTCTCGGAGTTGCTCGAGTGTGAAGCAAAACCTGGTGCTATCATCGCTTTTCGCCAACTAGATATGTCTAAGGCGACAAATTGGCAGCCCCGTATGTCCGAGTACAGAGTGGCCGAAGTTCAAAAGGTTGACAAGGAAACCATCCATGTTCGACTAGCAGTACGCGATCGGAGACCAAAGAAAGACCTTGAGGATGACGAGGGAGACGAGCCCCGTCAGTACAGCGGCTTTGAGATGCCTGGATTCGATGACGATGAAGAGGATGACGATGGCTATCGCGAGCTTGTCTATGCCGAACTCAGCGATCCAAAGCTTCTAAAACCTGCGCCATGGACTGTAGACGATGACTCGGATGATGAGTCGGATGACTCCAGCGATGATTCCGGCAGTGAGAAGGAGAAAGATGAGAAAGAGAAGGATAAGAATGTCGTGCAACAAGATAGCATGTCAGTAAATTGACCTCGGGTTCTGGTTGCCAATGCTTACTCGCTTCAAGTATCTCCGTAGTTGCGGATTCGATGCCGAACGCCCAGCTGGCCCCTCCCTTGGACGACATGGACCTTGATGAAACGACATTTGTCACTCTAGTCACCGCCAGCGAATCTCCGCAAAGGCTCTCCGACGTCACGTCTATTCACACCCCCGGCATCGTGCTGCGACGCGCAACTCTAGACCAAGGCATCGAAGATGAAACTAGTGACAGCCCTCCAGTACCGTCACCATCTTTCTCGGGATTTCATTCTGCGCGGTCATCTCCGGGCACGAGATTGCGTTTCGGCAATGAAGGCGAAGAGAGCAATCTCGATGGTCACACCCTTGTCGGCGAGGCTCAATCTATGCTCGACATCTCCAACCAGGAAATTTCGACGCTTTCCTTTTTATCCGCCAATGAAACCATGTCCCATGATCAATCTCATTCCGAGGAGCACGATCGCCAGGTTATTGAAGAACCCCAAGCTCCTGGAGTCAACGGTTCTGGACTGGATTCCCTAATCTCACAGGTTCATGATCCAGCCGGTGCCAATTCGGATCAGTCTAACCCACCGCCTGTCCCTACGCGAATTGCTATTGAAGAAAGTTCCGACACACGAAGGGTTTCTCAATCATGGGAAGATATCCTGCGCACGCCTTCTCACGAAAACTCCGATCTGGAAGACGACGCAGAGCATGCGAAACACGACATAGAAGAAGATAAAGACAGTCTTCTTCATAGCAACCAAAGCCTCGATCCCTCTCCGAACCCATCCCCCCTCCATCCAGCTCGCGATTCTCAGACAAACCCCCTCCGAGTGCCCAACCAGAACGTCGCTCCAAGAAGTCCAAGAAATCAAAGGCATCATCCAAAACGAATACTGAATCTCCCACATCATCTATCCGTTCCAAGTCCCGTGCTGCTCTTCCGTCCTCCGAAGTCCCTTCATCACAGATGTCTGAACTTGTGGACCTCACAAGCCCCGGTCCCATTGAGCCCACGGACAAGGCACCAAATGATGAATCCGAGGGGGTCTCGAAGCCCGGTGCTGACGATAGTACCCCTGTACGACAGACCCAAATGCAGCGCATGACCGAAGTCAGCGTCAGTCCCCAGGTCAGCCAGAAGAAGAACAAGAAGCGCTTGTCGCGCAAGTTTTGAGCTCTCTACCATTCTTTTTCCTGATCTAGTCATGTGATTGGCTCAAGTCAACCCTTATTTCCCATTTTTTGCAATTGATATCCATTCGCTGTATCTTATCAACGATTTTGGCATTACGCCGCGAACAAATCTAATGGTTTTCTTTCTTCATGAAAAGCATTACTATTTCCTAGTTCATGATACCGCTAACACTAAATCTAATTCGTGGGTATAAATGGGTGACTAAACCAGTTGGATGATTGGCTCGGGGTGATGTCACCCCACGTCTACTGCATCACCAGTAGAATTCAAGTTACTGGGTAAAGTATACCTGTACAACCAGTATTTAATCGCGATTCCTGCAGCAATTGAAAGCATTATGTCTTCCCCTCTTCCCCTCCCCCCGCTCCCTGTTCCGCCCTTTGCCAATCAATTCAATATCTTTACAAAGACTACCCATAAGTTGTCTTGCCAGTAGCCATACTCAATCCATTCCATATCAAGCTCGATATAGCCATTTCACATCTCTATTTCAAACCTCAACCCCGCATCATTCCCACCAATTTCACATCCGCCCTTTCTCTTCGCTTAACACCAACATGGCCCAAGAATACAAACTTAAAGGCCTAGCCTCCTTTGGAGACTTGAAAAGCACTGAAAAAATCGAAGTTGAGGTAGAAGGTGTGCCCGATGGAAATATTTTGCTTGTCAATCTGGATGGCAAGATCCATGGGTTGAGTCCTCGGTGTACTCACTATGGTGCACCATTGAAGAATGGAGTTGTGGCGCCGGATGGGAGAATCACTTGCCCTTGGCATGGAGGTATGTTTCCAAAAAACTGGGTTTAACATATCATTTTGAAATGATACTAATGAGTAACAGCGTGCTTCAACGTCAGCACTGGAGATGTCGAAGATGCACCCGCTCTGAATGCCTTGCATAAATTCGATGTCTTCGAGAAAGACGGAGCAGTCTACGTCAGTGCTACAGAAGCCGATATCAAATCTGGGCAGAGGAACCCAGTCGGTCGGTGCAGCGTCTCCAACTCAGACGATAAGATCGTCATTGTGGGAGGGTCAGTATATACAAAATCTACATCTAGACTTAGACCTTTGAATACTAAAAATGCGCAGTGGAAGCGGAACAATTGGCTTAGTCCAAGCTCTCCGCGAACGCAAATACCCAGGCCAAATCACTATCATCTCCATGGAGCCAGAATATGTGATCGACCGCACGAAATTGTCCAAGGCGCTAATCCCAGACGCGTCCAAGATTCTCTGGCGTCCAGCGGAATGGTATGCTGAGGCAGGCATCGAGAAACTCGTCGACGAAGTCAAAGCCGTGGACTTTCCATCTAAGCGTCTCTCCACGGCATCAGGAAAGAGTATCACTTATACGAAACTCGTCCTAGCAACAGGAGGAATTCCACGCTCACTTCCACTACCCGGCTTCAAGGACAATGAACTGCG
Organism: Penicillium lividum; assembly: GCA_028828245.1. Classification (NCBI taxonomy): domain Eukaryota; kingdom Fungi; phylum Ascomycota; class Eurotiomycetes; order Eurotiales; family Aspergillaceae; genus Penicillium; species Penicillium lividum. Next base: position 546,588 of record JAQJAG010000005.1, read on the forward strand.
AAACATCTTCCCCCTGCGCACCGTCGCAGACGTCCAAGCCATCCTAGAAGCAACAGGCGACCAGAAGAAGCAGATAGTGGTAATCGGCTCCTCGTTCATCGGCATGGAAGTCGGAAACGCACTCGCCGGCAAAGAGCACAAAGTCACAATCGTCGGAATGGAAAGCGTCCCATTGGAACGAGTAATGGGCGCCAAAGTCGGCCAAATCTTCCAGCGAAACCTCGAAAAGAGCGGAGTCTCATTCAAGCTCTCCGCCGGCGTGGAAAAGGCCACACCTTCCTCGTCAAAGCCTAACACCGTCGGCGCAGTCCATCTAAAAGATGGAACCGTGCTCCCAGCCGACCTAGTCATTCTCGGCGTTGGCGTCCGTCCCGCAACAGATTTCCTTCAAGACAACAGCTCCATCTCTCTCCAGAAAGACGGATCTATCGCTACAGATTCCAACTTCGTCGTCCCAGACCTCGATGAGTCTGTCTTCGCTATTGGCGACATAGCTACATACCCCTACTACGGTCCGGGCGGAAATGGAAAGCCCGTTCGAATCGAACACTGGAATGTAGCGCAGAATGCCGGACGGGCTGTCGCGCGTGCGATTATTCATGCGAAACATTCGCCGATATCTTCTCTCCCGCCGAAGCCGTTTATCCCGATCTTCTGGTCTGCGCTTGGGGCTCAGCTGCGGTACTGTGGAAATACGGTGAATGGGTACGATGATGTGGTTTTGAAGGGTGAGCCGGAGAATGGGAAGTTTGTCGCATACTATACTAGTGGGGATGTGGTTGTTGCTGTTGCTACTATGGGGGCTGATCCTGTGATGAGTCAGTCGGCGGAGTTAATGAGGAGGGGGAAGATGCCTGGGAAGAAGGAGATTGTTGGGGGCTTGGATGTGTTACAGGTGAAGAAATAGAAGATTTAGGTTCTAAATTGATCGATAATGGAGTCTTAATTATGACTGGAGGGAAGACTCAAGTAATATAAATGACTTCAAATAGCTTGGAATGCCCTAATCAGTCTCCACTCAATCTCTTGGTAATGAAGCAAGTAATAGAATTTGGCACGGTAGAACCTACTAATGTTACGATCCTATAGCTAGCCCTTCCGTCCATATCGCGCTCTCTCTTCATAGCACTCAATATCAAGTTCACACATTATGACCCGGCATGTCCGATTTCTCATCTAGCAATGTAATCACAATTCACGCTTTCAAGCAAAATCAAGCTATCGACAACAATCGGCTCACTCGGCTTGGGCATTCTTGATCTTCTTCTGACGTTTAGTCCATGGAGGTATAACTGCCATAATCGCAGCGTAAGAATAGGCCTGGCTCAAGGAAGCCTCATTTCCATAAGTCAAGAAACCTATTGCAAGCTCTTGATGCTGCGGTCTGGAAAGCCATGTTATAGCCTTAGAGTAATTTTTTTTGTTTGCCAGCTTTCCTTGATGAGCTGGCACATGAAGTTAGTACCACTATTATATGGTCTTAGAATAGGTAATTGTTACTCACCGTGGACAGTGACTCTTCTTGAAAATTGCTGGTAAAGAAATAATCCTTCAAGTGACTTCCTATGTGTACTCTTTTGCCCACGCTCTGGTATATGAGATAGTCCTCTGTGTCTGAGGATGATGAGCTCCCCTCACTCGAATACTCCTCAGTATCGTCAATCAGCACGGGGAGGATTTCAGCCTTGATACCAAGCGATCCCAGGATACTGTAAACTGCAAAGTCTTTGCCTTTCAACCTCTGGGGAAGCAACAGTTGGGCGCAGTGTGATGTGTGTGGATAGGCATGAGAGCAAAATATTCCCAACACCACCTGACGTCATGAACCCGGGCATCTCTAGGATATTTCTCAAGTCTTCGTACAAGGGAAAAGCCTCTGGGTTGACGAGAGGACTAGGAGAATCTGCCTGAGTAGCTTCTTGATATCGTTGATGAACAGATTGTAGGTCAAAGTGATGCGGTCGCCATGACTAACGGTCTTGATCTCGTGCTCACAATCACTGTAGAAAGCGGCCCACTGGATTGTATTTGCGCTGCGGCGTTCCCAATCAAAATCCATTTCCTTCCCTCCATGCCGAACTATCAAGTTTCCGCCCTCAAATGGCGATGGTGAACACACAACGAGGGACCCAATCTGGTTTTCCGAACGTGGAGTATCAACATTTTTCTGAAAGAGACCCGACGGGCCCGAGTAAACATTCAGCTTGTAGAGCTCAGCTTGAATGCGTCGAGGCGTGTAATAATACTCATCCTGATCGGGAGCCAGTGGAGGAGCAAGGATCTGCTCAATGATTTGAAGGAGACGAAAGTCTGCTACATTGAAGCTCGTAATAAACTAACTAGAATCAAGCTTCCCAGCCCGGCGGTATTCAAGATCCAGGACATTCTCTTTCCCTCTGCCAAAACCAGCGGGCTCACAATTCGCAACTAGCTGGGAAAGGCTGGTACTACTTGGGTCTTCGAGGGGAAGAACAAGTTTCTTCGGGCTATCATCTGTCTCCCAGAAGCAAATAGTGACCGGATTGGACACCTTTCTGGTCTGACCTTCTAGGTTGGCTTCAGCTTTGACAGGAATATTACCCCCGCAGGCAAACTCAGGCGAACCGTTTTCTTTGCCAAGGGATTCTTCAAGTTCACGACAAATTTTCCTGAACGCTGTCTTGGACAAGGATGAGCTACCAGAGCTGGTCTTCCGTACCTTTCGCTTAGGCATGATGAGTCACCGTGATTGTCAGTTGCAGGAATGTCTTTTTATGAATGATTATAAGAGGTCCAAGCAGATTCTTGAGCAAAATAAAAGGTTGAAATACTTGAAAGGAAAGGTTGGGGGGAAGTATTTAAGCTCAAGATTATGAAAATGACCAGTCCAACTAGGGTATCAGCAGTTCCCTGTTGAGCGGCCCGAAAAAGCGGCCAGCTGCCTGGAACCAGGCAGAAATGGTAGGATTGAACCTTGGACCAACTGCTATATGGAAAGCGTGACGGACATAGGATTGGCATTTAATCTATGACCTCTTTATTACTTAGGTCAAAGTACCATGGCCTGGAGCGGCTTAGTCTCCAACCTAGTCTCTAATCTAGTCTTCTACCTTCTTTCTACTACTTTAGTTAAGCAGTCAGTGGACTCTTCAAACAATAAGTATTGAGCTGGAATAAATGAAAATGAAAAAGCTTGTCCAAAAAGTCTACAGTGTACCCAAGTAAGAGAGTGTACCCAAGTAAGAGAGGGGTTTATCTATTTGATACATTACTTATCCTTAGGAATCGTCCTTTTGGAGACTCCTTCGAATGCTCAACCAATATATTAGGAGAGAATCTAGGAGATTTTATAGAAGATCAAGTAGGAAAAGCTAAGTAGGAGAGGAGAGTAGGTGATCAGGGGTAGAGCACTCTAAATTACGTACTCGGAAGCTCTCAGGATATAAGATAATCTAAGTTGATTTTCAATTCACATGTACACATTGCATAGCTATAATTCTTTTAACCGGAACGCCCACCGCGGATGTAAATGTCAAAATGTAGTAGAGTATCAAAAACACCCAACAGAGACACTCTGTCGGCTCAAGTATACAGACCCTATTGCTCCTTCTTGGACTTCTTCTCTTTCTTTTCCTTCTTCTCCTTCTTCTCCTTCTTTTCTTTCTTCTCCTTCTTCTCCTTTTTCTCGGTCTTCTGGCTCGGCTCCAACTCAACATCAACCACCTGCACCGACTCAGACGGCGGTGACACCGAGATAGGAATCACCCGGTTCGACTTCTTATCCGATGAGCCAGAGAAGAAAGCCATAGGAACAGATTGACCCTGGTGCTCCGATTGAGCGAGCTTCTCCTCCTCAACAGGGTCCAACATCGTACCCTCAATACTCAAGAACCCACGCTCCCGCTCCGAACCGGGAATGACGTCGACATCGACAACGTGGAATTGCACATTCCCGCGTACCCGGTGCCCAGACACAGACTGGAAATGGCCAGAAGCAGCCTCCTCCTCTTCTTCATCAGCACCGATGTCAAGCTCGTCCGCAGCCAGCGCGGCGGGCTGGAAGTGTTCCTTCTCCGCGTCGAAAAAGGCCTTCTCGTTAGATCCTGATTCCTCATCCGTAGTCGCATCGTTGACAGTTCCACTGGTGCTGTCTTCAGTGTTCTCGCCCTCCTCACCTGGTGGCACCCAGGTCCAGTTTGTGGGGAGTCGCTTGCGCTCAATGCCGACGGAGAACAGGTTGAAGACAACAGCTCCGAGGAAGCCCTCTGATTGAACGTTCACCCAGCCGTCCAGGATCTGGCCGCGCTTGGGGCGGAAGACCAGGAAGGTCGCTGTCAGGTAGACGTAGAGAACGCCGTACTCGTCGGCGGTCTTGGCGAGGGTCAACGGTGCCGGGTTGTGGTCCGTGGACTGCTTCGGTGTCGATGAAGGTGGGAAGCTGGAGATTGAGGCGTTCGAGTAGGCCATCACCACACCCTTAAGCGGTGGGTAGTAGGTCAAGAGCAGCGGGGCGAGGTGCTCCGCCTGCAGCGAGGCCAGCGCATGAGTAGGCGAAATAGAGATAGGAGCTAAAGGCAGGTAGAGTGTGGCCTTTGTGAGCGAGAAGGGGGACTCGGGGTTGGGGTCGGAGTTTTCTGTAGCGGCCTTCTTGCTCTTAGATTTGGAGTCGGATTTGCGCTTTTTCGTTGGAGATGAAGCGTCCTGCTTCTTGTGTTTGCGCTTGCGCTCCACCTCAGCGGAAATCGCTGGGGAGCTGTCGATATCCATTGCGTCAGCCATTATGGGCGCAATTGAGCTGCTCCGGCGAGCTGTGGGGAGTGATCGGGGTCGGTCTTTTTTTTTGATATAAAAACTTTTTTTTCCATCTTGCATTTTGCTGATGAGAGAGGAAGGCGGTGGATCCGGGCGGTGACGAGAAGTAGACAAGTTACGCGCGAACCAGCAAAGGTGGAACGTCAACAGTTCAACTCCAGTCAACTTTGTTGTCGAAGAATTGGTTGTCTGGAATGTGCTGGATTGGAGATTGATCTTCTTTAACTCGATCCGTCATGGCATCATTACTCCCCTTTATTGGGTGGGCCATTCTCCCAAATGTATGTGGATACTTTCAGACAGATGCGGAGAACACACATCTCCGCTGCCTTTTGATAAGCCCCTCTAACAGATACATAGTACGCAACAAATATCCTGCAAACCGTCTACTATGGCATCACCATTCGAGCAGGCGAACCTCGCCCCATGCCTCAAACCCCGCGGTATGAGCGTCATCGCCGTCGGATCTTCATCTTCGTGATCGTCACCTACCTTCTCTACACCCTTTACGAGACCTTCCACCAGGTCCAACTAGCAGGGGACTACTACCAGGTTCTAGGTGTATCTCCCTTCGCCGATGAGCGCATAATCAAGTCCCGGTTCCGCCGGCTCGCAGCGCAGCACCACCCAGATAAATCCGGTATGGAGGCCGGATCAGACGCCTACTTCATGTTCCTGCGCCGAGCTCAGGAGACCCTCGTGGACCCCATGAAGCGTTTCGCATACGACCGCTTCGGTCCCGACATGCATGGCTGGGGAGACCAGAAAACAATGCGTGACTTCGTGATGCACTCTTTAGTCAAGTCCATCCTACCCCAATATGTGGGTGGATTCGTGACGACGATAGTATTGAACTGGCTCTGGTGGCCGAATTGGGGTCGCTACGTAAGTAAGCCCACATCACTGCTTAGCGCAATTTCTAATAGCTGTTCCTAGTGGCGTTTCTATACCTTCGCCGCACTGCTCACCCTCGAACTTACCATGATCACCCAAAACCAAACTGTCTTCATGCCAACAACCTACCTCCCTGATATGATCCAATCCCTTCTCCCCGAAAACGCCTTCTACCTTCTCCCATTCCAGATCCTCACACTTGCCCGACGCGCGTCTATCACCCTCCACATCTTCATTTCCCAGGCCGCTCCGCCGGGCAGCAAGAATGCCGAAAGTGGTGGTGACAAGATCTCCCCACAAACCATGCAGCGAATGGGTCAGCTTGTGACGGCGACTAGGGCGGTGGATGTCGAGGCCACTCGTCTGCTACAGCTGGGGTTGGCGCCGTATCGCGGGGATCGGGAGAGTGTTTCTGCGTTGAGGAGGGGTATGAAAGAGGGGTTGATTCTTGGGGGAGTTAGGTCTGGTCCTGAAGTCCAGCGTGCTGTCGCGCAGGTCGTAGAACGGCGAAAGGCGGAGGGCACGATCGATTGAATATTCAAATGATGTATAACATATGTTTGTTAGAGGTATACTAACCTTATATAAAGACTTTGCACATGTGATTCCTATCTTATTCTCTACCTAGGGCTAGCGGGTTGGACAACATCCATGGACATGAATCGAATTGTAAGGGTCATGAAATTACTACCTGACACAGTACATGAATGAAACAGTTGGGTAGAGAAATTGTTGCCCTAAGAGGTCCCGGTCTGTAGGGTTCGAGATTCTTAGTCCTGCTCCCGATAGTGGTGGGCACAATGGTCTTATGACACTCAAGTTTTCCAGACTAAAACAGCTAAAGTATTGGGCATTCATTCCGGCCCAGTTGTCTTAGTGCCATTCGACATTTCTTGGTTACCAAAGATATATACATAGCTGGTCGCAATGGGAGTTTTGGACATCTATTTTTGTTAGGCGCCTGGATAAAATACTCATTGAAATATACATACGATACCTGAATCAAATAAGTCCGAATGCCTAGTAGAATCAATACGAATGAAATATTCTTTAATGAGCTATCATCCTACATCTTACATATACATACCTACCTCATCCATGCACATGGGGATGGAACCCGTCTAATGCATGGATTACGTCTTGCATCAAAGAACACCCATGGACAGTCTACGTGAATATACCATCCGTTTGCACATGTGGGAAGTCTGCATGATTAAAACATTCATTGTGTTCATTTGTACTCTATAACCTTATTTTTTTCCATAAACTCCAATGTAATCAGTAATCAATCCCCTATTGCTTTCTTCCAATGCTGCGTTGACCGGCATTAACAGCCGCAGTAACCTCATCCAGACACCCAGCAGCGGCAGCGAAGAAACCCAGGAAAGCCTTGCTGGGGCTCAACACACGGCTGAGGTACTCGGGGTGGAACTGGACACCGACGAACCAGGGGTGATCCTTGATCTCGATGATCTCCATACGCTCACCCATAATGTCCTTTCCAATGAACGAGAGACCGGCCTTCTCGATCTGGTCGATCATGGCCGGGTTCACCTCGTAACGGTGACGGTGACGCTCTTCCACTTGAGTGGTGGTGGGTCCGTACATGGCCCGCAGACGGGACCACTCGGTTCCCTCCTGGAAGATACAAGGGTGCTTGCCCAGACGCATGGTGCCTCCGAGCTTGTCCTTGTCGACCTCGGGCATGTAAACGATAGCGTGGTTCTTGGCGTTGGGGTGGAGCTCCTCGCTGCCAACGTCCTCAATGCCCGCGACGTTGCGGCAGTACTCGAGAACAGCCAGCTGCATACCGAGACAAACACCGAGGAAGGGCTTCTTCTGGGTACGAGCCCAGGTGATCGCCTTGATCTTACCCTCGGTGGCTCGGTTGCCGAATCCGCCTGTCACGAGGACACCGTCGGCGGTGCAGACGGCGTGCCACGCCTTGTGGTACTCGGCCGGCGAGTTGGTTTCCTCCTCAAGGTGCGAGGCGTCGACCCAGACGATCTCGACCTTCTTGTGGCAGTACATAGCGGCGTGCTCGAGCGCCTTGGACACACTAATGTAAGCGTCGTGGAGCGTGATGTATTTGCCGACCAGCGCAATGGAGACGGTATCGTGGACGAATTCCTGGCCACGGGCGAGCTCGCACCAGTCTTCCCACATGAGCTTGCCAGACTCAATGCGGTCGGCAGGGGCTGGGGGAAGAGAGGTCTGGAGGCTGAGGAGGTTGCTGATGGTGCCAACCAGGTTCTGCTTCTCCAGAAGCATAGGCACGTGGTATGTAGTGGTGACGTTGTGCACACCCAGAACCTGGTGAGGTTCCATGGAGCACATGTTGGCGATCTTCTGGATCGTGGAAGCCTCCAGGGGCAGTTCACAACGGCAGGCAATCAGGTCGGGGTTCAAGCCAGCGCTGCGCACATCACTCATGGCACGCTGGGTAGGCTTAGTCTTCTGCTCACCACCAGGGCCCGGAGGAATCACGGGCACGTAGGAAACGTGGATCTGGACAAAGTTGCCCTTGCCAGCGCGACGTTGGAGCTGACTCAGAGCGTGGATGAAGGGGGCACTCTCGATATCTCCGACGGTACCACCGAGCTCAATGATGCAGACATCTGGCTCCGCCCCAGACTCGTCAACGGGGATGCGGGCCACGCGCTCAATCCAGTCCTGAATGGCATCGGTAACGTGGGGCACGACCTGCACGGTCTTACCAAGGTAGTGGCCAATCCGCTCTCGGTTAATGACGTGCTGGTAAATTTTACCGGTGGTGATATTGTGATCGCGGGTCAGGGTGGTGAGGAGGTAACGCTCGTAGTTGCCCAGGTCGAGGTCCATTTCGCCGCCGTCATCTGTGACATAGACCTCACCGTGTCTGTAGAATTACACCGGTGAGTCAACGGGTTCAATCGAGACGTGGGATCGCAGATACTGACTCGGTGGGGGCCATAGTACCCGCATCGATGTTGATGTAGGGGTCGATCTTGATACTGGTGACGGCCAAACCAGTCGTCTTGAGAAGCAGGCCAGTGCTAGAGGCAATAATGCCTTTGCCCACGCCGGAGATAACACCTGCACGAGGGGCAGCGAATTAGCTTAATGTTTCCCAATGGATAGTTTTTTTTTATTTTCTTGAATGATTGGAACATGACAATCTTACCTCCAGAAACCAAAACGTACTTCATCTTGCCGGCAAGCAGAGCAAAGCAGAATGGACCAGTGCGCGAAGAACTGGGCGACACGGCAAAAAAGCAGAAAGAAAATGGAGATTTGCGCCGCGGTGAAAATCGCCACGCTAATCCTATTTTGGTGACCACGTGACCCTCATCGAATCTGCAGAACTATAAAACATTTGAGTTGATCATCGTAAGTCTATATTGGATATACTGAATTTATTTGAAAACTTCTATCCTGTCCCTAGAATACCAGTGAGTATAAGGGACCATATACTGTGGTGAATAAGGAAGTTGAAAATGACGTAGATAGGGGTGATCTACATCTGTACTTTCTAACGGTCGATCTAAGTGCTAATATGTATAGATGACTAGAACTCGTGATAGGACGAAACCATCCACTAAGAAATCCTGATAGGGTGGTGGACTCAAGGCTAAGACAAAAGTACTGGGCAATGAATCTGACCACTTTGGTTTTAACCCCGTGTGCAATTTCTCGGGACGCAGCGGGTACATTCGACTTTTTTAGACTGGAATGAGATCCATCGACCGAGTTAGGGTTGGCAAAACTTGGGATTCGGAATGCTCTGGGCCGGAGATTGTACGCCCCGAAAACAGTGAATGATGGGAATGATGGAGAGTTTGATTTGTACTATATATATGATCTACATATCTATCAAATTAAATTGTTTATAAGAAATCGAACATGAAAATTATATAATACATCTTGGTTACAGAATCTTTGGATGCAGATCGGGTCCAAAAGTGGTAACATTGGTAATCGTATTGTAACACTACCAGACATTCCGGGATTGATCCATGTGTAATTTGGTCACACGGTGTACCATTTGGACGCGAGGCCCTCACCTCTTTTCCCCCCTGTGTCTCTTCTACGGCTGCGACGAACCTTTTTTTGATTTGGGCCTTTAGAGAAATTAAACGAGATGAAATCCACTCGCCTCAACATCCCTTCTTTTCCTTTTCCCCCGCCCCTCCCATCTAATAACCTCCTCTTCACTTCCCCTCCTTGATCATACTATCATCCCATTTCTATTCACCCTCGACACTTTTGCCTCATATTGAAGGAGTAATTTATTTCCCCCAAATCCTTCATCTTCCGGGCGGTGGAAACACCCACGTCACAATCACCGCCCCTACCAACCTCCTTACCACCCCCAATCTATTCAAGTAAGAGGTCAACACCCCGACTCCTCATCACCAACCATCATGGCTCCCGCTGGCTCTACTACCAACGGTCGCTCCAATCGCGCCAGCACCTCTAAGATCACCCCCAACTCCTTAGTGGTGACTTTGAAACTGTCTCCAGAGGCTCTCCAGCAAGTTCTAGGAGAGAGGCTCGAGAGCCACTCCCCCAAAGCCAACCTTCTCAAGGGCGAACGCTCCTCACCGGCCTCCTCCGAAGCCCCTGCTGTCCGTCCCTCTTCTGCCGGCAATGGATCCGATGCCGACGCAGCTTCAACACCCGCCGGAGAAACCCCAGGGGACACCCCGCGCCGGAAGGGAGTCCCAGGTCCTAAGCCGGGCAACAAACGGACAAATGGACAGACCGATGCCGCGTCGCGTTCACGAGGCAGACCAGGACCGAAAAAGAAACCCCGAGTGTAGGTTTGAACCCCCGAGTGATTAACTATCAACATACTAATCCATTGTCCTTGTAGTGAGGAAGGCGGCGACGCTAGCAAACCGGCAGCCAACCACCGTATCGGACCGAAGGCCAACACCGGCGCCATCAATGCTGGCCTACGTGCCCTCGACCGTACCGGCGCTCCATGTCGCAAATGGGACCGACAGCCGTTGAAATTACGCAGTTTCACCGGAGTTGCCTGGCAGCTGCCTGCCTGGCATACCTTCAGATCGTCACACATGGATTCAGACTCGAACAAAGATGGTATCCTCGAGAGCGGAGACAGTGACGCCAAACCCTCCTTGGCTGTCCCAGGCCCTGATACCCTCAATGGTAGCAGTGCGGTTCCAAGTGAAAAGAGTGCTGGTGACGATGTCACTCCTGCTCCGTCCAATCTGGTTGAGCCCTCGTCGCCGGCGATTGCCATGACCGCATGATACCGGAGCTGTATATTAAACTCCCCTTCTTTTCCTCCTTTTTTTTTCTTATCTCTATTTATTTCCTCTACGATCATGTTTCGGTTCGGTTTTAGGTTCGGCGTCCTGTGGGTTATCGGCTTTGCTTTGTTTTATTCATGGGCAAAGGGTCGCGTGTTGCGTCACTCTGGGAAAGGTTGGGTCTTTGGGTTTGTCTGGCTTCTATTTTGTATCATACATTATCAGGGTGATTTTTCTGTTGGTTCTTACTTTCTGCTTTCCAAGATCTGACCGGGAGAAGTGCTTATTTTGGGTCGATCCTGGGGGATGAGACCATAGCGCTAGGATTCTTCCTAATAAAAGTCCAAGTCTGCTTCGACCTATTGGTTAATATGACTCTTATCTCTAGTAAATCCAGTTGGGTAGGGTAGCCTATGGGTCCAAAAACTCATGGGTAGTTTATCAGTTGAGTACGGAGTATTGAAGTATTGTATAGTTCCGTGACCCTTTACCTGGTTAGGATGGATAAGTACTACTATACTTGTAGTACTAGTAGTAAGTTGTACGGAAAAGCAATACAATAAAATCCGGACTAGAAATCTATATCCTTTTACTAAATCAAAAGGTACATTTGCATGGAAAGGGCCTCGTGACAGTTGGGCATTTCCAATCACCAATCACTCCCCTCTTTTCCCTTTGAAAAACATCCCGGATCTTCCCCGCAATTCCCGATGAGTTGGTTGATATCTTGTCTTTCCATGATCTATTCTGAACTTATGATTTCAGACTAGTTTTTACTCGACTGGTTTGATTCCACATTGCTGTGTCGCGGCCTTGTCGCTGCTTCCGGTCACCCAGATGACCCGCTGGTCACGCAACAGTCAGCAAGAGATCTCTTAGCGTGACGCTCGGCAAGAGTGAAAGAGAGGGGGGGGCAGGAGAAAATCATAGCATTCACAAATCAGCACAGACGAAAAGAAAGGAAACTATTCGCAGGTCGTTTAAGAGAGACACGAGAGAAACATAGCGCCGCCCCGTCATCCATTCGGGGTGACCCGCACACCCACCATGGCTGATGTTCCTTACCCCGGTGGAGCTCGAGGAGCTCCAGGATACGGCATCGGCCAACGTCGCTCTTCCTACGCCTCCGTCGTGTCCGGCAACGCATTTTCTCCCCCGATTTCCAGCTCATTTTCCCATCTGCTCAACTCCAACCCCATCTCCTCTTACCCCCCACCCTCTCCGTCTGAGGGCCACCTCCATCGGGCCTTGTCCGGCTTGAATGCCGCAGATATGCATCTCAACCCGGCCTCTAGGTCCGCTTCCTCTCTGGACTCTCTCCCTGCCTACTCCCGCAAGTATGCCGGTATCCCGCGCTCGACAGAATTTCCGCACAGCCTGGCTTTGACCGACACCCCGTCGTTCTTGACTCCTTCCTACCTACGTGACTCCCCATACATCTCTCGCCTCGAGGCCGCCCACCGAGCCAAGTTGGCCACCCAGCAGCGTGATAATTCTTCATCAAATCCCACCTCGAACCCTCCCCTTTCAACATCATCCAGCCATGTCCACCTTCACCGCATGGCTCCGTCCCATCGCGGTATGACGTATGATCTCATCGAGAAAGAACCCCCGACGGTTGCCGATAACACCATTAGTCCCCTTCCCACGCAGTGGAGTTCCGTGGACAAATATACCGGTCTAGAACTATCAAGTGATGGCTTCGAGGTGCGATACGGCGGCCCTGTGCACAAACACGATCACGAGGCAGCTGCGTTGCGGGCGGACAACCCCATGCCACCACAGTGCGGGATCTACTATTTTGAGATAAAGATTGAATCCAAGCCAAAGGAAGGGTAGGTACTTCAAGTTCTTGGGAGGATTTCCAAGGTATATTCGCATCAGTGCTAATGGTAATCCTTCATTGCAGCATGATCGGAATCGGTTTCTCCAGCCCAAAGGCTTCCGTGGAGAGACTTCCAGGTTGGGAGCAGGAATCTTGGGCATACCACGGAGATGACGGAAAGTCATTTTATGGCGAAAGCCAAGGCCAAGGCAAGCCTTATGGACCAACCTTTGGAGTTGGAGATATTGTCGGATGTGGTGTCAACTTCTCCACTGGTCAAGCCTTCTTCACCAAAAATGGCGCCTTTCTAGGTATGTGGGATGAAAATAGGGCCGAAGACAAAACTAACAGCCTCTAGGATATGCATTTCGTGAATTGCGCAACGTCAAACTATATCCATCTGTCGGGATGAAGAAACAACCCCCAGTGCACTTAAAGGCGAATTTCGGCCAGGAGCCATTCGTATACGATATCGACGGCATGGTTCGGGTATGGCAGCTTGGTTCCTGAACCTTTCAATTCACTAACGTCTCGCAGCACGAGAAAGTCGCCATCGAATCCCAGATTAGCATGACAACCACAGACAGCTTACAGCCGCCTCTAGATGAATCAGCGTTGCTTCAGGAGTTGGTTGCTCAGTTTTTGGCTCACGATGGCTATGTAGAGACTGCACGAGCATTTGCTGAAGAGGTTGCAACTGAAACAGCAGCTCTGCAAAATGGACATGATGCCCCTTTGAAGAAATACGAAGTGGAGGAAGACCACGAAGCCATTAATCGAAACAGTAAGTCGAAATCAAACTTGGACAGATGCTGGAAGAAGTATCTAATGACAACAGGAATTCGTGCTGCTATCCTCGATGGCGATATTGACAAAGCCCTTAAGCATACGAATGCCTATTACGCCAGCGTTCTAGAAGACCACCCCCATATTCTTTTCAAGCTCCGGTGCCGCAAACTACTGGAAATGATGCGCCAAGATTACGAGGAGGCAAAACATGGCTACTCAGTATCGTCAGGGGTTCAAAATGCAGTTTTCGATCAGGAGATGGAACTCGATGATGGAAGTTGGGATGCAGACGGGATGGATACCGAAGAGGCTGGGCCTCCCGAGCCCGAGTCTACGCCGCAAGTACCCTCTGGGATTTCGACCCAAGCCATCTTGTATGGCCGGCAACTGAGTCTGGACTACCCATCCAATGAAAATGGTGGGGACCTAAATATGCTTAAGCAAATTGGGTCACTACTGGCGTACACGGACTTCAACTCTCCAAATGGATATTTACTAGATCCTTCTGAGCGAGTGGCTGTGGCGGAGGAACTGAACTCGGCCATTTTAGGTAGGCCCCTTAACGTGAGAATCATGAAAAGTGCTAACATGTCCAGTGTCCCTGGGGAAATCATCATCCGCAGCTCTAGAGAGGCTATACCAGCAAACAGAGGTCTTAGTTAACGAGATCAGTGAAGACGGCGGCGCTGGGGCGTTCATCAATGTTCGGAATTACATCAACGATCGGAATGACGGTTTGCTTTGAATCGGCGCTGGGGTTTCATATTTTCTTGTCACTTCTTTCTCAAGTCCTTGGTTCTTAGACCACATTCAAGACCAAGTGTTCGGGTCTGCTTTAGTCTCTCTACTCTGATCTGGGTTGGATCGGTCTGGATTCCATTCGTGTGCACTTCGTTCGTCTATCATACTAGCCAGAATGTTTGATTGATCTCCTCCCTGGCTTTCTCTTTTTCACTTCAAACCAAATGTTCTGTCTCGTGTTTTCCTTGATATTTTCCGGTCATAAATGATGCAGTGTTGGCTACCGCATAATCAGCACCGCTGCATATGCTGGAGATAGGACGGGTATGGAATGGACTGGGATTTTCGCTAATACAAATCTATCCCCAGAGTTGATGGTCTATTTATCGTAGTGGAAGTTCGTATCTTCCATTAGATCGCTCTTCCAGTGCCCACATTATACTAGTCATGGCTTCGAATCTACCGCGGAAGGGCCTAAGATGTGCACCAATCAGGTCATCTAATTTAACGTTTGGCTGACCTTCGATGGCCTTTGAACATTACTATTCGTACTTATTGCTGTAGGCAAAATCATAGTTTCTATCTTGCATAGGAGTTGTCAAATATCAGACCCAGATGTATATACATGCAAGGGCTACGTGTCATGGAAGTGGAATGTAGGCACACATACAAAAATGGACACCTCCCAGTAAATACCTTTTTAAATCTAATGAGCCCCCTGAATATCTCTCCCTCACATATATAACTAAATAAGCCCTCAAGTAACATCATAATTGCATTTTAGTGGATTGTCACCGTGGCTTATACCCCATTACCTAATCACTTCACCTTACATCAGCTGTTCGCCTGATTTCTCCGCTTTTTTACGCCAGCTGTGATTAGGTACCTGACCCTGCATCACTGCACAAAGAACGCTGTGCACTGTGATAGCTCTCATTCAGAGGCCCGAAGGAAACGGATGTTCAGTTTGTCTAACTGTTGCTCCTTCAAGGGGTAACATTCCCGTATCCATGGATTCCCTCCCGCATAGCTCGGACGGGAACCATTATCCCAGCATTCCGACTCATTCCCGCGCGCCAACTTCCCTGCGCTGCTGCTGTGGTCGTGATGACTGTGCTCTGCTCGAACACAATAATCTCGCTCTCGAGGGTCTGGAAAAGGATCTGGAGACCGCTGCAAAATTAGGCCAGGTACGTTGCTTTATATGTTTCTTTATACGTTCGCTGCGATCTTCGTCACACCGCTGTGGGGCTTGGTGGTTTGCATGGCTAGCTGAGCCTGCATGATCGATCGATAGATCATTTGGATTTTGTCATTCCGGAGGTTAGCTGGCTTGTGGCTTTTCTGAAGAATTTCCTGTTCCTGTTTTCCTTTCATCCACTCTCCCCACAATTTTATCTATACGAGAGAAAGTTTCCTGCCTCTGTATACTCCACTCGCCTTGCCTATGGACTCCCTCAAATTGAGGTCTCCTGTCCTCTCTCTTTGCGTTGGCGTCCGTCATGACCACCCTTCACTTCCACGATCCTCTTGTTCCTGCAGACTGTCAAGCGTCGTCATCGCTGACTTTTGCTCTACAGGCCCTGCTTTATCGGCATGAAAGCTACATAGCCGAGGCGGAAGAAGACCGCCAGCGCTTGCTTGAGAATGTCGATTCACTTGAACTCGAAAAGCGTCAGATCAAAGCCGAGAACGCACGTGTTATCGAAGAAAACCGTTGTCTTCTCGAACAGCTTGATGGGTTAAACCAAGCTGCCGTCGAGTCAGACGACCAGATTAAGTCGTTGAGTCTCACTTTGGAAAGGACAGAGGCGGAAGTACGCAGATTGACTGTGGCTGCTTCTCGTGCTGAAGAACTCGAGATGCAATTGGCCATCATTGAGACCGAACAGTTGAAATTGCAGGACAGCTTGATGACTGCTCAAGAAGACGAGAGATCTGCTGTACAGCGTTGGCGTAATGCCGAACATACACTCCGGGCTCTTAATGACCAGGTTGAGCGCATCGAGACGGAAGCTCGCGAGGAACGCGAGCGACATGAGGAAATTATTCAGCGAATGGAGCGCAAGCGGAACGTGGAACGCGAGTTGGAAAACGCTGCTGTTCGATTAAAAGGCGCAGCGGCAGCTTCTGAGCTCGGCCGCAATCCTGGTACACCTGTGGTTTCACGCTTTGTGAAGGATATCTTAGAAGACAATGCGCATCTGCAGGTCGGCATCATTGAGTTGCGTGAAATGCTTGAGAGCTCCAACCAAGAAGTGCAGAGTCTACGGGATCAAGTCCTATATCATCAGCCGCTTGACGGCGTAGATGAAGAGGATGGTGAAGCTACTCCGGTTGCAACACTATCTGACGAATTGGACGCAAAGGAACGTCGTGTCTCACAAGAATTCCACGTCCATCATCATTATCACACCCCAACGACGACGCGCAAGGATAAGGGTTCTCTAAATCGTCGTGTCAAGAAGAAACGTCCCTCCCTGGGAAGCCCTGGTCCGATGCATTCTGCCATGACCAACTCCCCTCGACGGTCTATCCATCGCTCCCAGTCATCAGGCTCGTCTTTGAACACCATTTTGTCACAAACTTCCGTTTCCATTCCACCTTCCACACGCCGATGGTCCCTACAGTCACCACCGACAGATTCATTGGCTAGCTCTCCGCGGTCTGCGTTCCGTACATCCTCCATCTTTGATCGGACCGATCGTGGATATGATTTCTCTCAAGCTACTAGCCCCGATAGCACCGTTTTCTCTTCTCCTCTTATGGATGCACATAATGCCAAGGGCTTTGACTTGAATAACAGACCAATGGATGGGTTTGACCATTTCGACCAAACGCCCATGGACCCCCATCTATTCCCTGAGAATAACTACGACCGACCTGGGTTCTTAGATCTCTGCGAAGGCATCAACTCTCACCCCGCTATTCCAGAAGAGTCAGAACTTTCACCCCCTGCACGATACTCCGAATTCAAAAACGACCCACCCACCGCAGAGGATATCACGGGGCTACACATATCATACACACCGTCTTTGCGCAGGTCAGCTTCCCACGACAGCCTACTCTCTGTGGCCGGCATGGACATCCACACCCCAATCAACCGCCAGGCCCGCATGGGCGACTGGCATCCTGGCTTACGAATCCCCCGACGCCTCATGTCTCCTAGCGTTGAGCTGGTTTCCACTCCCCCAATCATATCCGCCCCCACAGTCATGGTCGATCGAGTCAAGGGCCAGCATTCATCCCGCTCTCTGCTTGCTTCCATGGCCGCAAGTGCAGGGAACCTTCCCTCGGATTCTGCATCAGCGGTATCGGCAGATAGTTCCAGCACTACCTCAACAACAACACCCACCTCTCGGAAGTCCTCTGCATTGGGTCGCTGGGTTATGGGTCGCTGGGGTGTATCTGCGGTACCAGAGAGAGATCCCCAGAGCGAAGACCGCATTGCCGCAATTGAGTCCGCTTTGGTTCCAGAACCCCCAAAGCTAGATTCGGAGTCAACGCCTGCGGTGCCACCTAAGGCCACAGCTCCAGAACCTGCACCAACTTTCCGCTTCAGGTACCCGGGCGTGAACCAAAAGGGACCAATATTGGGTCTTCGTCCTCCGCTTCCGGCTCCGGTCACTCTACATGCACAAGACATTGATGAAAATCTCTTGCGCGAAAGTCTTGCTGAGTACGGCGAGTGTGCTTGATTCTCGACGGACATATTTCTTTATTTTACATCTCCCGCCCTTCCTTTACTATTTCCTACTCACCGACTGACCTACCTCTCCCTATCTTCCACCTCCCTACCTTTCCCTATTTCTTTACTTTCCTCATAGCATTTTTAGCATTGCATTTGGGTTGGCTGTCTGCTAGTTTTGCATTGCGTGGTATATCCAGTCTTGGAACTTGATTTTGCTGTTTTCATGGCGCCTGGACTGTGTTGTTGACGACGATACCCTGAAGACTTTCCTTTTATCTTTTTCTTTGTCCGCCCGGGTGGCTTGGATTATGATCTTCCACCGGTTAGAGTACTTGAGCTATTCTGTTTCCAGTCATGAGTAGAACATTGATTCATATTTTGATCCAATAAAGCCATATGCAAGTAACCTGATGGGTATTTAATAAAAAAAAGCTCATGGTCTCATAGCATGGCTATGCCGGTAAAACACGATATGTCTGAACCGGGATGTCGATAGTATGGAAAAATCCGGTCTGTTGATCAGCCGGGGTAGACTCGAACGGCAAACGTTCAAGCTTGTAGCCATAAGAATCTGCTCTCGTCAGCGTCTTTTCTTTCCTTATACCTTCAGCGACACAACTCACCACACTCAGTTAAGAATGCCTGAAATGTAGCCTCATTCCTTAAAGCCACACCAGTAACAAACTGCTTAACACCATAATTCTCGAAGAGATCCCGCAGCGTCACAAGAAGCGGCGGAACAATATCCGCATCATAAACCTATTTATATCAGCACCATCCATTCACCAAGAAAAAAAAAGACCTACCAAATCCGCTCCAAGAGCAATATCAAACTCCAATTCACCCTCTTCCACCCCCTCCACCCCCTCCAACGGCGTCCCCCAATCCCACAGAGCAGGATACATAGAAATATCCCTCCCCTCCGCCACCGAGTTCAACCGCACACACTCCCTCATATTCGCAACCAACCCAGGCTCCCGATCTGTCGCCACAACACTCCTTACACCAAGATGTCGCGCACAAAGCAACGACAAGAACCCCGTCCCTGCACCGAGCTCAATAACCCTCTTCCCCTGCACGATAGTCTGACCCTCAGCCGAAGCAAGGAAAGAGCCCAGATGAAGCGCTGCTTCCCATGTTCTGTTACCGGTCGTTCCACCCGAGAGGATCAGGCCGCGGTTTTCAACGGTTATGACAGTTCGGTCGGGGATGTGTGGTTGGCGGGGGGCGGTGTATTTTATATGTGAGAGTTCTGTTGCGACTTCCATGGGGCTGGGTTTTGGTTGGGCGAGGAGATTTCCCCAGGCTGTCATTAGGTCGTCGAGGATTTCCTGGGATTTTTGTTAGTGTATGACGTGGGGTGGGGAATGATGGGAAATATTTTTCGGGGTTCAATCGTTCTAATTGAGAGGAGATCATCTGGAGGAAGAAAGGGAAGGAAAGGGAAGTTAAAGGAAGGGGAATGTACATCTTCTTCGGGGTTTGTAAAGGCGCCTTCGATGCGCGCAATCAGTAACTTCAAGATGCGGGCCCGGTATGTTGCTGGTGGTAGTGGGGTCAAGGATTCGTCGAACATGCGCTGGTATAGAGCTGCCTGGATTTCGGGACGGATGAGGACATTGTCTGGTGGGAGGTCGAGACTTGGAGGATCAACCAGTTGGAAGTATTGAGCAGCTGGAAGATGAATTAGGTCCATGGTTGTAGAAAGATGGAGATATTTGGTGGCTGAGAACCAATATGTCTGCGGTGACGCCCGCGTTACTGGATTGGGTTTAGCGGGAGGAATGGGGAACTATAGATCGAGCGGATGTTAAATGGACCACGAGGAATGAGGAATCTTCAGTATAGTTGTTCGGGGGGTGAATAGTCTGAAGATTCTTAAGATTGTAATGTTGGTTCATTAAAGAAATATTTCTGTAAAGTGCGTGGATCAGGGACCATAGAGTTGAATGAACTGGTTTTTCTATGATATAATGTCATCGACTCCTCTTTTAATAGTGGAGATACTTGAGATCAATCTCTGATTTGCTGAATGCTCAGGTACCATTCACTGATTGGCTCATAAGTGGATCCGCAATTTATGTGGGGTGGAAGTAACCTCAATAAGGTGGAATGGCAAAAGTCACGAGGGCAAATAGGAGGATGGAAATAACCCCAAGGATAAGGTGGAACGAGGTGGTCCAACACCTCGAAAGGAAATGGGGGGATGGAAATAACCTCATGGAAGGAAATTGGGGAGGTGAGAAACGGAAACGTAAATAGGTTGGGAGAACAACAAAACCAAACATTATGGAATAGCCGCATCCAAACACTAAGAAAGTACCATATAGGGACAAATAAGTTGAAAAAGGTATGCCCCCCGCCATCTTGTCCTATTGGTAAGAGCACCGCTGATGATCGCACTCTGGTTGAGAGATATCTCCTAATTGAGCTCAGATGGCGTATGCGCATCCTTAATACAGCGCCAGCGCTGGTCCGTCCTGAGCAACTCCATATCTAAATTAGCCATGCTAATCGGCCCTGTTTATATTAGGGATCAGATGAAAAGGCAGTGACGGAAATCAAAAAGGTTTTGTTAGTCAAACACAGATCATCTTTCTAGAAGGAATTGGGCTGATGTTTTTTTATTTTCATTATCCTTCTCCTTTTAGTTTTCATATTTTCAATAATCTATATGTATTCCTCTCTGTTCTTTTCCATCAGAATTGAAGCTATTCAACATGAACATATATGGAAGACTGATAAGGAGTTACTGATAAGCTGATAACCACCCTTATCGGTGGATAAGTCAGCAACCCTGGTATCCACCTGACCTAAGCACACACTAAAACAGGTTAGCGTGGCTCAGTAGCCGAGAAACGCACACGAAAATTGAAAGTCCATTCAGACTCATTCGACTTCCCGCATCACCACTCACCACCAAAATGTCCGACACCCCCGTTACTCTGCGGACTCGCAAGTTCATTCGCAACCCTCTGCTTGGCCGCAAGCAGATGGTCGTGTAAGCGCTCCCCTTACCCCCCCCATTCCCTCGGTCTGGCGCAAAATGGCAATCCAGGATTGAGCAAGGACCATCGAAATTCGATTCGAAAATTCATCACTCGCCTCCGACACATGGATACATGGAAAACTGGAGAGCATGGATGGAATGGGAACTGCGATTATCCTGGATTTCGCCAATTTTGCTGCACAGACCGATCTTCGAATTTCAGAATTCGAGACTGACTTTTCATCTCTTTCAGGGATGTCCTCCACCCCAACCGCCCCAACGTCTCCAAGGATGAGCTCCGCGAGAAGTTGGCCGACCTGTACAAGTCCAACAAGGACCAGGTCTCCGTCTTCGGGTTCCGCACACAGTACGGTGGTGGCAAGTCCACTGGCTTCGCTCTCGTCTACGACTCCGCCGAGGCCCTGAAGAAGTTCGAGCCTCACTACCGTCTGGTTCGCATCGGTGTTGCCAGCAAGATCGAGAAGCCTTCCCGCCAGCAGCGTATGTCTCCCCTTGAAGTCCCCCTAAAAAAGGATTTTTTCCCTCGGGATCTTATCTACCTCTTCGTGAGGTTGCCTCCTTGAGGCCGACCCTTTATATTGGTCACCCCACTGACACTACTGATTGCAGGCAAGCAACGCAAGAACCGCTCCAAGAAGTTCCGCGGTACTGCCAAGACCAAGGGCCCCAAGAAGTCCAAGGCTTAAAGGACTCGCTCTTGTACTTGACTCGATGGATGCATTGTTTGGTACCCTGGTGGTTCTGGGAATCTCCTGTTTCACATCTCTTTTTTGAAATGTAAGCAGTCGTGGTCGATGGTGGATGACACGGATGCATTAAGATACGAAAAAATACCTATTGTGGCCTGTGGACTATCTCCCGACTCCCAGATGATTGGTTGGTGGTTATGCCCCCCTGTGGGAGCCGGATCTGCTTTACCCTGTAGATACCGGTTCAAGATCTGATGAGTGCTTCAAAAGGCGTCAGGTCGAATAAAAACGAGGGATATGAGAATCCGGGTGGTTTTCCCCCGGTATGAATTACATATTTTCTTTCTGTTCAGCCATGTCTGTTCAGCCGTAGATGTAGACCAATTAACCATGCAAGGTTTATGGTGGAAATCCGGGGTAAAATCTACTAAACTTAATGCCCACCTTCCCCACTACCCTTGTCCTTGGACGTAGAATGTACAAGGCACAGAGTACAATTAACACAACCACCCCGGTAAACCCTCATAGCCAATACCCAGACTAGGCTAGCTCGTTCCAGGAAACCGGGGCAAAACGGGGCGGACAGCCGAAAGCTTTCCCCAAACTCAATCCCTCTCCAGACACATGCACAGACACCGCATATATCCCGAAGCCGGATGGGGCTTGAGTTGGAATTAGAACTATGGAATACAGTGCACCACTGAACACAGTACAACAGTCTACAATGGGAGCCAGAAACCTAATCTACAGGACTTGGGAGGGGAATGAGGGACATGATTAATCAAGTTATCAAATTTATCGTAATTCAACCGTCAAGGAATTCAAGGACTTGGGTCTTTGCAATTGAGGTCATTTCAGATCATGTGTAGGTAGAGGATTAGAGTTGTGCAGGGGCTTACACAGGGCTGAGGTAGACGGGCATAGTTGCACGGTACTTTGGAACTTGGAACTTGGAACTTGGAACTTACATGATACATTTATACACAGATAGTGGCTTTACGGGACTTTATTGACTTTAGGTTTGATTGGAAGGATTCAGCAGTATCCACTAACGGCTTCATATTGGAATAGAGAAAGATTGATAGGAACTTATACTTTTAACACGGACATCGAATCTCACCAAAAGAGCAAAGTGCAAATGGTCTTGGGGTTCGTACGTAAGGTTCAGACAAATACCTGACGGTCCCTAAAAGCGAAGTAAATAAGGATGCTTAGAATATGCAATTGTACAAATGTCTTGGTCTGCTTTGAAAATTGAAGGGCATTGCGAATCAAGATTATAGGGCAACATGCGACAAAAGACCCTTACACGTCTTCCTAGCTTGTGGGTATGTATCTTGAGAACTTTCTGTGTAATATTGTCAAATTTATCCAATCAGCACCCGAGGACATCGAGACAGTCTAGGCAGGCCGATTCGATTCAGATAAGATCTTACACGTACAAATCCAGTAGAATATCTGCTATCACAGAAATTCTCATCATACGAGGGATATGTACCACTCAATTATCATGTTGTAGATCCATAGATATAGCATGTACCACCCGCCCTCAGCGAGTAGATGGTAGATGTGCATAGCTGATAAAGTCAGATACCCACTTAAGAAAGAGGGCATGCAGGTACATATTCAATATTGCCCTGGACAGGTACTAGCTATTATAGTCATTATAAGTTCCACTATTGTGTTGTAATCCCAGATATCAAATCTCAAATAGAAAATGAGATGCAAACAGAAGAGCCGCCGGTACGTAGAAAATAGAGTAAATAAAGAGTACCCCCCAGATAGAAATGAAGCAACGTAAAGTGCCCGGAGTTGAGCTTGTTAACGAAGTGTTCGAAATTGTAGGGTAATGAAACAGGGCAAATGGGATAAGCAATCAAGAGAAGGGCCAACCATCAGATCAGGAAAGTTAAAGAAACAAATCAACAAGTATTGAAACGTAGCCTCCCATTCAACGATTAGATATTTGCCGCTTCCAGTCCAGGCCAAGTATTTTAAAAATGAATCACAAAAATGACAAACTTTCAGGGTGTTACGATAGACGAAGGGAATCGGGGTTATCAAAGCACATGCAGGTACACAATAAAACCAAAAACCCAAAAACAAGAAATACAACTGATCGAAGACAGATGCAACGCCGACATGGTTAGGGTCCTCCGGAGATCCAGGCTCCTGGAGGCCGATCTCCTCAGCTTCATGCAGTGTCGACCGAGACCGTGCTACCCCAACGCGCTTTTCTCCCTAATCAGAAGGGAAGAGATAAAGATCGTGGATCGCAATATACTCCGACCAGGTCCATGTTGGCCTTGCACGCGCCAGTTGGTCCATTCATCACACCAAACCAGATCAATCCCAAAAGAAAAGTAAAAAGAAAGCAAAAAAAGAGCAAAACAAATTCAAAACAAAAAAATTCGAAACAAGCACGTTGAAAGGGTACGGACACTTCTAATAACCCTGGTTACCCAACGGCTCAACGGGCCGATGCACACTTTCGACCACAGAACGGTGATACACAGGCATATCAGGAACCAAGCTGAACAACGCACCAGTATCCCGATGCGGCACGCGAGTGTACGAAAGCCCACTAACAAGCGTACCACTCCCACGCTTCTTCTCACTAGTGCTGTATCCATACATGTCAGAAGAACACTCAGTCAGAGCGAGTAACCGCTGACCAGAACTGTGGTCGAGAGAAGAGCTGCGAATCTGTCTTGTTGGGAGTGGGTATTCAGAGTGTAAAGTCTCGAGAGCAGGGTAGACGGGGCTCACGTTCCCGTTTCCGCTTGAAGCGGCCGATGAGCTTGTTTCTTCCGCTGTTGTGGGCAGGGGGTAGGAGAAGAGGATCTCTGGTGTGGGGTTTATGCCGACGTATTTGTTTTTGTTTCGGTTTTGTGTTTGGCTTGGGCTTGGGATTGAGCGTTCTGGACCGTTTTGACGTGTCCAGAGTGAGCTTTTGTAGTCTGGAGCTGGGGCCCATGTCCCGTCTGGTAAGAAATTTGTTGAATTTGGAACTTGGGGACCACGAGATGTGGGGGTTGGGAGGGTCCGGGCTGGCTCTGTATTTTCGGGTGAGGAGATAGAGCCGGCCGTGGGAGCCGAGTTGGGTTGAGCCAAGTCTGAAGAGATTCCTTGGCTGGGGAGCATGTAGACATATTGAGACTGGTTTAGGTTTGCCTCTGGATCGGGGTAGATGTTGCCATTGGGAGTTCGGCCTGTGAACATCGAGTCCCATGCTTTAGGGCTCCATGTGGCATAGTCCATAAGAGCGCCGGACTGAGCGTATGAAGAAGACTGGGTGTAGTTTATGTGTTGCTCGAAGGTGTGAGCGGCAGCACTCATATCAAACTCCGGGCTTCGCTGAAGCTGGTACGGAAATGCTGCCATACGCGTCTGTGGGGAACCCATAGAAAGATGACTTGACTTGGAGTGTGGGTGCATTGCCTGAGGACATGGGGTAATTGCTGCACCCACATGTGGGTAAGGCCAACCGGTGCTGGTTTTATGAGAATTCACGGGATGAGAAGTCACCACATGAGAGTCTACAGAATGAGAGTTGACCTAAAATGAAGAATATGAGTGGATGAAAACTTGCTCATCAGAGTTAGGGCAAGACTTACTCTGAAGAACTGGCAGTCCTTACTACCAGCACCGCGGCAGTTGGAGCATGCTTGACCATCACCAGAGTCACCACTGCACTTGATCTTTCTCTTTCGACACCGTCGGCACTAGAATGATTAGGCTATGAGATCCACTGGTTTATCCGAGTACCTACCGCCACTGGAACACGACGCCGTTGAGAGGTGCGCATTTTGCCCTCCACCTCAGTAGCCGGACTCATAAAATGAGAGTGATCCGTCAGATCATGCTGATTCACACTTCGCATTGAGCGAGACGGTGAAAGCAAATCGTGATGGGACTGGTCAAAACCAGGTTTTTCTGCATAGAAAGAGCTCATTGCTAGGCCAGGTCAGTTGGATTTGGAGTAAGAGAAGGAGGAACTTATGCATACCCAGACACAAAAGAGAAAGGGAGTAAGGGTTTAGAACATAGACTTGACAAACTTCATGATTTAGTTGAAGGGAGGAAAAGTGAGAAAGAGAAGATGTCTCTCAAGTACTGGAGGTAGGGCTAGATTTAAGCCTATGTTTGGGTAACAATCGGTGTGATGGTTTAGGTCTCTTTCATTGAATACTGGGCCCCTGGTCGATTTAGACGAGTTGGTCGATCTAGAGGTATTTTTGAAATTTCCGTTTTTTTCAGTTTTTAATCTTTATCATTTCTGGTTTTTTTCTATGATCATCTTAGGCATAGTTGGGATTTGAGTGCATGAAGGTGGAGGGTGGAATTTGTGAGAAAAAAACAAAAAAATCACGTAACGAGGGCGTTTCTGATTTCTACTCCTGGTTTCTTCTTACTAAATTTTTCTTATTCTTCTTTTTTGGCAACTTGTTGTACCCAGGGGAAATGATATGCACAGTTCCGGAGTGCATCCAATCCAGATTCCCCAGTCGATGGGGAAGACCAGCCAGCAGGACTGTCCCCGGCGTTTTAGAGACTTGGTTTCACAAAGTAACGTCACACTGGTCATGACCTGATAGCCATGACGAGAATACTAAGTCAAGACAAGGAGATTAGGAAAGCCCTCTCCGCCACAATAGATTCCAGCCAATCAGTCCAGGGATACATGTTTCTCCTCCACGTTCCCAATAGATAAGCTTGGGTGATTTGTTTGACAGCTTGACATGCTTGGCTTGATACTATAGGATACTAATAGAGAAAAAGAAAAAAAAAGAAAAAAAAAAGGAAAAATCAAGCGGATGACCGTCGACGTTTGCCGAACTTCCTGGTGTCGATCTGGGGGACAGCTTCCGGTGGATCGATCAATCATGAAGATTCAACAAGAGAATGTTTGCTTAAACCTGGTCAAAATGCTGATTGGTGTGGCGCCTGTACTTCAAGGGGCTTAGGGTCTTTTTTAAGATGCATCAAACAGGGCGTTAAACAGTCCGAACTGGGGGGCCCGCGACGTTGAACCGAGCGGACAAGATGATTGGAAGTCATTCCTTCCCTTTCCCCCAATGCCTCTCAAAATAATAATCTCTTGCGACAAACGCGCACACAGTCCCAAAATTTCATTCAGGTTGCCCCATGTCTCAGACTCATGGGAAGACGTAAATGTCTCAAAAGCCAGATAAGAAGCTACCCTAAAAAAAAGAAATCCAACATTTGACACCTATCAAATTGATCAGCCGGCGCTAGCATGTACTAGGGTTAGGGCTCCAGCAAAAAAGCGCGCGCCATAAAGAAACACTACCAGGATCCATGGCCTTAAGGTTGCGTCTTGATCGTCGGCATGGATTGGTGGTGGATCCACTGGCTAATAGCACATCCGCGCGCAACTAGATCGAAATGGCAAGGACAAAAAAGAAAAAAAAAACTGACAAGCCAGATCCTATGGATCTGGAACCGTTGGGGGAAAATCTGAATGTCCCAAGCTTAAAGGGGAAAAGGGGGGGAAAATTGAAAGGCCGCGATGCAGGAGATTCCGGGATACTATTCTAGAATGGGAATTCAGTCACTCCACAGGGAGATGTTGTCCTTCTTACACGGTCATTGTCCCTCCTTATGGGGATTTCCGTGAATCTGGAAGAACAGAAGGCTTGAAGCTAGAAGAAGAAGAAAAGCCACACATTTCATTCAGTTTCAAATATCCGGAGCCGGCAGAGATGAAGTGAATGGAGTTCTAGACAACTCCGCGACTGACATCGCACGACATGGGGGTCGGAGTCAGGAGAGATAAATCGGGCTAAACCAGCTGACTTTGGCTTGACTCGCCAGGAACGTTGAAATTGAAACTAGTCTTTTGCACTAGGGATACCTTGTACTTTGCCCCCTGTTTGCCGGGGCGAGAGGCTCCTTCTGTTTTGAGATGTTTTGGGGCTGAGACTGGGTTTTTGCTTGTTATCTTTTTTTCTTTCTGTGTCTGACTCAAATGGGAAGGCCTCGTTCATGATCCCACGTGTAGGCTATGGGGTTGAAGATGATAGATGTCAATTTCGCCATCCTGCTTTTTTTCTGTTCTGCAGGAGGCCGCCCGTTTTGCCCTCTCCCCGCCGTTTTCTGTCGTGGAACAAGTCATCTGGTTATTCAGAGAGGTCACTGCGTTGACAGGTTGGAAGGTCCGTGGTACTGTGTACACACGAGAGTCATGTCATGAAGTCAGACAGTTAGACTCGGAGGGGAAGGGGTGCTTAGAAGACGAAACACATTCACAATTCTCCTTTCGGTCCGGACTGACTGATGCAGCTATTCCGAGGAATCGGTGAGAAGATCTGCAGCAAACAGCTTCAGATCTGCATCTCGATCTGAAAAAGGGTTAGGGGAGGCTTGTCCAACTGGGACACTCGGAAGATATGCCGGTCGATTGTGAAGAGAAAGCCCGCGAGGTGACACCAAGGAACGCGGGTCGATCATCCGGAGAAGCTATGAGTTGTGGCCTGCATGTGGTGATTTTAGGGTCAAAAAAGCTCCTTAAGGTCAAGTTCGGTTCAAGTTCAATTCAAAGTGTTGGTTGTACAAGAAAAAAGAAAATTGTTGCAAATGTCTAGTTCCCCGCTATACATTTGTCTCTCATTGGTCCAAGCTTCATGTCGATCTTTCTCCGACTTCCCTTTGAACTTGGAACCTTGAACTTATCGCCAAAACACTATACCCCCTGTCCCCCCAAAATGAGTGCTCTACTGGAGACCTCCCTGGGTGATATCGTCATTGATCTTTTAGTTGACGAGTCACCCAAGGCTTGTGAAAAGTAAGCGCCCTTTCTCACCCTCCGCATTCCCATCATGTCCGTCGTGGCATTAAATTTATGCTGAGAAAATACTAAGATTTTCTCTGTTTATAGCTTCCTCAAGCTCTGTAAACTCAAGTACTACAATTTCTCCCCCGTCCACAGTGTCCAGAAGAATTTCTCCTTCCAAACCGGCGACCCGCTTGGTCCTGACGCCCCCGAAAGCGATGGCGGATCCTCGATCTGGGGTTTACTGGACGGCCCCTCCAAGCGCACCTTTCCAATCGACCTGCCGAAACTCAAGCACACTGAGCGCGGAACGGTGAGTATGGCAACCGTTCCAGCCACCAACGATCCCGACCAACGCCTGGCCGCCAGCCAGTTCCTAATTACCTTGGGTGACAATCTGGACTACCTGGATGGAAAGGCGGCTATTTTTGGCAAAGTCGTCGAAGGGTTTGATGTGTTGGAGAAAATTAATGATTCGTTCATCGATGATCGAGGTCGACCCTTGAAGGATATTCGTATCCGCCACACTGTCGTTCTGGATGATCCCTTTGATGATCCATCCGGGCTGGTCGAGCCGCCTGAGAGCCCCCTGCCATCTAAAGCGCAGCTGGCGACGGTGCGGATCGCGGACGATGAGGAATTGGATGACGATATGGATGAGGATGCCATGGAGAAGTTGCGCCGGGAACGCGAAGCTCGTGCACAGGCCTTGACCTTGGAGATGGTGGGAGATCTGCCGTTCGCAGATGTCAAGCCTCCAGAGAATATTCTCTTTGTGTGCAAATTGAATCCCGTGACTCAAGGTATGTCTACACTGATCTTGGTTGGAGTTCTGCGCTCACTATATCTTAGATGAGGACCTACAATTGATCTTCAGTCGATTTGGTGTCATTCTATCCTGCGAGGTCATCCGGGACAAGCGTACTGGGGACAGTCTGCAGTACGCGTTTATTGAGTTCGACAATCAGAAAGACTGCGAACAAGCCTACTTTAAGATGCAGGGTGTACTCATTGATGACCATCGAATCCATGTCGATTTCTCTCAAAGTGTATGTTCTCAGATCCCTACTGATATCGATCATATCCTAACATCCTATAGGTTTCCAAATTGTCCGACAGCTGGCGCAACTCCACCATCACCAAGCGCAGGCAGCGAGGCGGATTCGGTGGTGTCGCTGATCTTGAAAAGAAGCGTCAGTACCGAGTGCCCGACGACTATCGGGCTGATGGGCCCGATGATAGTTACAATATGGTCTTTGATAAAAAGAAGCGTCAAGTTGAACCAGATCGGCCATCTGGGCCGCCGGACCCTCGTGAGAGTCGTCGCAGTCCCCCAAGAGATTCATACCGGGATCGACGAGATCAAGACCGACCTCGTCGACGATCTCCTAGTCGAAGCCCTGGACCAAGAGACCGTCGAGACCGTGATCGCTACCGTGACAATCGTGGACGAGATGATCGTGGACGAGATGATAGGTATGATCGTCGCCGATGAATTTAACGTATTTAAAAAACCTTGTATCAGCAGTGGCAATAGATTACATCAGATCAATATATTAGCCTGTCTCAATGTCTTCAATTTCAAGTAGAAATCCGGGTCGGACTGGCCCCGCTGGCGGGGCACAATCGGCAAAGGCAATCCAATGGACAGGTCTCACCCCGAGACTCACAGGTTGTTCTGTCCGTGGCTCCGATTCGCCTGAAACGCTAAAAATAATTCCTAGTCTAAACCATTTAGGTGTTAGTTGAGATGTATCCCTAGTTACGGTGTAGACGAAGCTACAGCTTCACCCCGCGAAGTTCGATTTATTTACTTTTCTTTCCCGCCACTTCCCCTTTCCGCCCCTCCTTCTCCCACAACTCCTTCTTTCCTTTCCCTTTCTACATAAACCCCCTTACACATAATCACAATGGCCGCCGCAATCAAGGAGACCGTCTCAAACCTCATTAGCAAATTCTCAGGTGCTTCCCTGCAGGAAACTCCCCGCGAGCCCTCAACCGAAGAGTTCCAGTCCCTGAAGGACAAGTACACCCAGGCCGGTCAAGGACAGGTCTTCGCCTTTGCCGAGGAACTGTCAGCCGTCGAGAAGTCCCAACTCTTCCACCAGCTATCGAACTTTGACCCTACCCGCATCAACGAGCTGGCCAATGTTTCCTTAAACCCTCCCAAGACCGAGGAGACTACCGCCACGGTTGAGCCCCTGCCGGAATACGCTACGGCCTCCATCATCGATTCTGACACCGCCGATCTCCAGAAATGGTTCGATACCGGTCTGAAGGAGGTTGCTGAGAACAATGTCGCCGTGGTGCTGATGGCCGGTGGTCAGGGTACCCGTCTGGGCAGCTCTGCACCCAAGGGTTGCTTTGACATTGGACTGCTGAGCCAGAAGTCGCTATTCCAGTTGCAGGCGGAGCGGATCCAGAAGTTGCAGGAGGTGGCGCAGAAGACTCACGGCGTTCAGTCGGCGATTATTCCCTGGTATGTTATGACCAGTGGACCTACTCGCAAGCCGACAGAGGAGTTCTTTGAGAAGAGCAAATACTTTGGACTTGACAAGAGCAACATTTTCATCTTCGAGCAGGGTGTGCTGCCTTGCATCTCTAATGAGGGTAAGATCCTGCTCGAGAGCAAGGGCAAGGTATGATCATATTTTTTTACTTCTCCTTGGCATAGATTGTTGACACGCTATTACAGGTTGCTGTTGCTCCCGATGGAAATGGTGGAATCTACCAGGGTCTGGTCACCTCTGGAGCCCGCGAGGACATGCGCAAGCGTGGCATCAAGCACATCCACATCTTTGGTGTCGACAACTGCCTCGTCAAGGTGGCTGACCCCATTCTCATCGGTTTCTCTGCCGCCAAGGACGTTGATATCGCCACCAAGGTGGTGCGCAAGCGTGATGCCGCCGAATCCGTCGGTCTGATCGTGCAGAAAAACGGCAAGCCCGACGTTGTTGAGTATTCCGAGATCGACCAGGAGACCCGCGAAGCCAAGGATCCCAAGCAGCCCGAGTTGCTCAAGTTCCGTGCCGCCAACATTGTCAACCACTACTACTCCTTCCGCTTCCTCGAGTCCATCGAGAACTGGGTTCACAAGCTGCCACACCACGTTGCCCGCAAGAAGATTCCCTTTGTTAACCCTGAGGACGGTGAGGCTGTGAAGCCTACCAAGCCCAACGGTATCAAGCTGGAGCAGTTCATCTTCGATGTCTTCCCCATGACCCCGCTGGACAAGTTCGCTAGCATCGAGGTGCGCCGTGAGGACGAGTTCTCCCCCTTGAAGAATGCCCGTGGCACTGGTGAGGATGACCCTGATACCAGCCGGGCCGATATCATGAAGCAGGGCCAGCGGTGGATCGAGGCTGCCGGTGGTGTTGTCATCACTGAGGGTGAGGCATTTGGCGTGGAGGTCTCTCCTCTGATCAGCTATGTATGTTTTACCCGCCCCTTTCCCCTTTTCCCTGTTACTCAATGCTGACTACTTCGTTTAGGCTGGTGAGAACCTGGAGTTCCTTTCTGGTCGGGAGATTAAGGCTCCGGCAATCCTGGAGCGGGAAGAGTAGATACCACAACATTCCTTGTGTCAGAAAATATTGAGAGCACCTAGTGCAGGTGCAACCTCATGGGCTACGCTTTGGTTATTACGGTTTAATTTCCCTTTTCTCTCTTTATGCAGGGATATTCCAAGGTTGGAACGAAGAAATGAATTGCATAGTCTTTTTTTACCCTGTTGATCAGAGAATGAACTTGGTTGCATCTTTCATAAATGAAAGATCTCCTGAATGTAGGGGCAATGTACTCCGGACCTCGAAGCTTTCTGTCTAAGCTATAGAAGCTATAGCTTGAACTTTGACCTTGATTAGGTACGTCATATCAAACATACACTGAAACGATTCTCGACTCTTTACTATACAGAGTATCTCCAGTAGCTTCATAATAAGAATTATATAAATATTGCAATAATTTTGACCCTTATAAAGCATTCCCCCGTCATTGACTGAATCAGCAGCCTTACGCAATACGGAAAAGCCCGGGAGCTAATTTGACGAGTTTGCAACCCACTCTTTTCTGTCTCCTTCATTCTTCTTAAAGAAAAAAGCTATATTGCAGTAAAGGGTTTCATTTTCTCGGTGTTGTGGTAAGTGAAGTCAATGTGCGCTTGGGGGCTAATGTTCCTTTTCCCCCACTTTTTTTTTCTGTTTTTTTTTCCCTTTGGTGGGCTGTCAAGAACGTGGTGCTTTCCCCCTCATTGTTAATTTCTTCAAGGTTCTCAAAGCTAACAGGGTCCCTATAACTCAGACTTGAATTTGATTGGATATTTGGAAAGGATCTTGTTCTTTGAGTGAGTGCGCCTTTACCTCTCGTGCCCGTTTTTTGTCCCCCGCGCGGATCGTCGTTCCCCTCCATCCGACATGCAAAATTTGAAGATGCGAAAATCGAATATCCATCCCGCCCGTTGAGTTTTGGGTGGAACAGTCATGCGCATATTAAATCGCTGCAGCTATTGCCTTCTAACCTTGGATGGAAATGGATGGAGAACGTGACCGCGGGGGGACAATTGGCGATCGGAGACTTGCGCGCTTGGAGGATAATATTTTGGAATCGAATTTGGCTGACGAGCGCCGATAGATAATCGGAAATGATGTTGTCTCGTCGTGCGTGCTACAAGTGTGGCAATATTGGTCACTACGCCGGTCAGTTGAGAACATTCAGGGTTGTATAGAAACCTTTCACTAACTGGCGTAGAGGTCTGCTCATCCACTGAGCGCCTTTGCTACAACTGTATGTACATCCCACATTTCCTTTCTCTCGATCTGAAGCTAACGATGATATCATAGGCAAGCAGCCTGGTATGTGTTTCGTGTGACCATCCTCCATCAACAAAGTCTTATTTCGTTTCAAACAGGCCACGAGTCCAGCAGCTGCCCCCTTCCCCGTACCACCGAGAGTAAGGAACCACTCTGTTCGATGATATCATGTTCACCATGTCTGACTTTCATTCAGCCAAGCAGTGCTACAACTGCCAGGGCCTTGGCCATGTCCAGGCTGACTGCCCCACTCTGCGCCTGAACGGTGGTGCCAGGGGCAACGGCAGCTGCTACAACTGCGGCCAGGCCGGTCACCTTGCTGTATGTTGAACGAGCTCTGTTCTTCCGGTTACCATTATTGACAATATATAGCGCAACTGCACTAACCCCGCTGCCCCCAACGCTGGCCGCCCCTCCGGTCCTGCTCGTGGTGGCTTCCAGGGCCAGGGTGGTTTCCGTGGTGGCTTTGGTGGCTACCCCCGCGCTGCCACCTGCTACAAGTGCGGTGGTCCCAACCACTTCGCCCGTGACTGCCAGGCTCAGGCCATGAAGTGCTACGCCTGCGGCAAGCTCGGTCACATCTCTCGTGACTGCACCTCCCCCAACGGTGGCCCTCTCAGCCAGACCGGCAAGGTTTGCTACAAGTGTGGTCAGCCTGGACACATCTCCCGTGACTGCACCGTCACCTCCGAGACTGCCGCTCCTGTCGCCGATGCTGCCGCTGCCACTGCCGCTGCCACTACTACCACCGTCGCTGTGGATGCCACTGCCTCCGCCCCCGTTGCCCCGGTTGTTGCTCCTGTTGCTGCCGTCGAGGCTGTCGAGGCTGGTGAAGCCGAGACTGTCCCCGCCGCTGTGGCCGCCGCCACTGTTGCATAAGCGACATCTTCGACCTAACCTTCTGAAAATCTCACCACCGTGCCATGCCCGGACTTATTACCCCCATTTCTTCTCTTATCCCTGTATTACGGTCACTTTCAACCCCCGAACGATCTTTTATTTTCTTCTCTCTGGAGTCTTCCTTTGCATATATTGGCCACTCTCACTTTGGGTACTGGTTTTGAATCTGTTTGTTTATCGTCTTTGTTCTTTTTCACCTTGCCTGTTATGTATACGACGATCAAACAGAAAAAGTTTTCCCCTTTTTCTTGCTTGAAATCACGAACTCCCTTTTTCACTCAAGCTGACTTGATCATGATCAAGTCTCATGGTTGGCGTCTTGTCTATTTATTTCTCAATCTTCTCGATTTGATGAAATCTACTCTTGATTGCGGTTTTCCAGGATGGGCCCGGAGAGTGAGCGAGAGAGGATGAGGATGAGTGGTAGCAGAGAGAAAGAGAGCAGATCGCAGTGTATTTGGAATGGGGCCTTTTCCGGTGAGAATATTCCTCGGTGCTGAGAACATGAAAACGCAATTCTTTCGAGTTTATTTTCCAGTAGAATTGGTGGTAGAATCAATGTAGAGGAACTTTGTACACACAATAAACTGTTCTGTCATGACTTCGACCATCCAACTTTCAACTCTTCATCTCCCACTTTCCATCACCACCGCCAAAATGCCCGGCTCTGATGTAGGCGATGAATATGATGACGAGGTTTGTTATTATTGATTCCATTGAATTGATGTCTTCAGACAACTGACATTGATGAGAACTTCATCATGGATATCGATGACATTCAATCCCACGGCATTGGAGCAGCTGATATTACCAAGCTTAAGGCCAATGGGTACTACACTGTTGCTGTAAGCATTTCCATTTACTAATCTCAGTTATTGAAGCTTCCTCTAACAGATATTAGTCCGTCCATGGTGCCACCCGCAGGACA
Source organism: Penicillium lividum (assembly GCA_028828245.1). Lineage (NCBI taxonomy): Eukaryota > Fungi > Ascomycota > Eurotiomycetes > Eurotiales > Aspergillaceae > Penicillium > Penicillium lividum. The sequence continues at coordinate 581,708 of JAQJAG010000005.1, forward strand.
CTTCTCAAGGTGAAAGGCTTCAGTGAAGTCAAGGTAGAGAGAATCAAGGAAGCCATTCAGAAATGTCTGGTAAGTTTGGCACCAAATCTTAGAGAATACTTGAATGTCTAACACATGATTCACAGCCCTCCGCATCAGGATTCATTACCGCCATGGAACTCTTCCACCAACGCAAGAAAGTCGTCCGCATCTCAACAGGAAGCAAGCAATTTGATGCTATTCTCGGAGGGTAAGTAGACCTCCTCGCACCACACCATGCACCTCAATCCGTACATTCTAATCAATTCTCATTACAGCGGCTTCCAAAGCATGAGCATCAGCGAAGTCTTCGGCGAGTTCCGTTGCGGTAAAACCCAACTCTCACACACAATGTCCATCATCGCCCAGCTCCCCAAGTCGATGGGCGGCGCAGATGGCAAAGTCGCATACATCGACACAGAAGGCACGTTTCGGCCTGAGCGTATCGCCCAGATCGCCGAGCGCTACGGGATTGATGCAACAACGGCGCAGGAGAACATTGCGTATGCGCGTGCTTTAAACAGCGAGCACCAGCTTGAACTGCTTAACATGCTGAGTCGAGAGTTCGCGGATGGGTCTTATCGGCTGCTTGTGATTGACAGCATTATGAATTGTTTCCGAGTGGACTACTGTGGGCGTGGAGAGTTGGCGGAACGGCAGCAGAAGCTGAATCAGTTCCTAATGAAGCTGGCTCATATGGCTGAAGGTGAGTTCATTCTTTGCACGGTGCTGCATTTGGTACTAATGTTTGCAGAGTTCAATGTTTGTGTCTTGATGGTTAGTAGACTTGTCTTTCGAGATTTTGCTGGCTTCTTACTTTCTTTAGACAAACCAGGTCCAGAGTGACCCTGGTGCAAGTGCCCTCTTCGCTGGTGCTGATGGTCGCAAGCCTGTTGGTGGACATGTGCTGGCTCATGCGTCTACTACTCGAGTGCTGCTTCGCAAGGGCCGTGGTGAGGAGCGTGTGGCTAAAATTCAGGATTCGCCTGGTAGGCAGCACACTTGGTACCTTCTTAGCCACTGGATATGCGTTAATATCTTCCAGACTGTCCCGAAAGAGAAGCTATTTATGTGATTACGAATGGAGGTATCAACGACCCAGACAAGAATTGAGTGAGACTAATGAAACAGTGATGTGGGATATGAATCTCGGGAAACGCATCCAAATGGAAAGTAATTATATTTTCTATGCAGCCGTGTGCATTAAATCATAATTATTATGTTATATTAGCGATATTCTATTTGCATGTTTCTACGACTTTGGTTCCTCGAGCTTATACTCCCTTCCCTGTCTCACCGCCCATAGATCCGCCCAGATAATATGGCAGAATTTTAAAAAACTGCAAAAAAGTCCAACTCCACCCGCGAACAAATAACTCCAACCTCATCGCCAAAATGAAGAGAGACGCCCCAGAAGTGGAAGGGTACACCACCCTCCCACTCGAACTCCCATCATTGCCGACCTTCCCCCTACCAGCTACTCACTACCTCTACATTCGTCCTCACGAACCTCGCATCCCAGACCCCGACTCCTCTCGCTCCCTCTTCATCGTCAACACCCCCATCGATACAACAGAAACTCACCTCCGTCACCTCTTCGGCAAACAACTGGCCGCCGGTCGCGTCTCAAGCGTCCAATTCGAAGACGTCCCCGCTAAGAAGACCAACGTCGCCCCCACAACAGAAAACAACCTCTCCCACCGCAACAAGAAGCGCAAGCGTGTCACAGCCGACGATCTCCAGTCCCAGTTAGATGAGATTACCCTCCCATCAACCTGGGACCGCCAACTCCACAAGAGCGGCGCCCATGCCATCGTCGTCTTCGCCGATCGCGCCAGCATGGAAGCAAGCCTCAAAGCCGCCGCTAAGGCTGCCAGAAAGGGAACCACCATTGTTTGGGGTGACGGTGTCTCTACAGACCGTGTCCCCGCTCTAGGTATCCAGCGCTATCTCTCTCACGAACGTCGCAGATACCCTGCCCGCCGAGAACTGCTAACCGCCGTCAACGACTTTATGACTATCTTCGCGGAGGTTTCCGAGGCGCGGAAGCGCGAGGAGTCGAAGAAGATGGCGGAGCCGGACGAGGATGGATTCGTTACTGTTACACATGGACCTAAGTTGAACTCTCTTGCTCGGGAGGATGAGATGAAGGAGTTGATTGCGCGGGAGAAGAAGAAGAAGGAGGGACTGGAGGACTTCTACCGATTCCAGTCTAGAGAGAAGAGAAAGGAGAGGCAACAGGAGTTGCTTAAGAAGTTTGATGAGGATAAGAGGAAGTTGGCAGATATGAAGATGCGGAAGGGCAAGATTCGGGTAAGTTTCTTTCTTTGACTGACTGAATTTCAGGCTAACATTTTTCAGCCCGAGTGAGGTCTATAGCATTCATTGCAAGGCGTTCTGGGAGTATCTGTGGACAAAACCCAACCGTTCTGGTACATAGGGAGTGAGTTGCTTCGAATTTCTTGTTTTACCTGGTCTTATTCCATACATGATGAATTCGCTGGGGCCAGTGTAGCAAGACGCGCTTCGCCGCTGTCTGCCATGCCATCAAAAACCAGCATTATAACAATCTTCTCACCTTCTGAAAAATTCAATCCCGTGGAACCTTATCTCTAGCTTGATGTGGCGTTTACTGATAAGTATACTAGTTTATCAGTCGTTTTCATTTATGTGTCTATGTGAATAAAATAGAATTAGGACATAGAACATTGGCATTGGCAACCATGTAATGGACCAAATCAACTGTATGATGTATCGGTAAAGCACAGACCAAGGCTTGGCATCACATCCCACTTAAGCTTGTACGAAGACTCCGAGCTTCAAATGTTCTCCAAGGTTATTGCGCAGCTCCAAAGTCTGTATATTTAGACAGACTCCGAGACTCAGGACCTGAGATTGTACTCCTGTAATACATCAACACCTGTAGAGTGAAATCCCGGCCACTATCGGATCAACCGACCCCGCAGAACCTATACCTCACCCATCTCACTCTACAACCACACTAGTCACATCACCATCTGCCACTCTCGCTCCCCTTCTTGTTCCTTAACATCTCCAAATCAACAAAATTACAATTCAAAATGTCTAACACGGCAGTCACAGAAGACACCGACACAGACTCCGACTCAAATGTGGAATTCGAAGACGTGCCTCTGGCACCGAGAACAGTACCAGCAGAAACAACAACACCCTCATTCCACTCCGTCTCTTTCCAAACAGAAAGACCTGTCTGGGTCCCAATCCTCTCTCTCCCTGAGCAAAGAGCCGCACCCCTCCGCCCAGGCTCAGCAGAGGAAACCCAACTACGCGGTCGATTGAGCACAGGCATCGAAAGAATCAACTACCGCCACATGAAAGCCGAAATGGGAATGGACGGAACCAACACCGATGACTCAGAGAAACGATTCAAAAGTTTCGCCGACTTAGCACGGGAGGTTGGGTTATTAGTTGATACGCTCTGGGCATCTTCTACTCGTGAGTTCCCAATTCAAATCCAGATCCAAAAGCCCACCAAACCTGTATCAACGTCTTCCATTGTGCACAAAACTGTTAAAAAAAAACAACACTAACAACATTTACATTCAAGCCTCCATCCAAGTTGAAGGCCTAATCACTCTCGCCGGAATAACCGAGATGGCTCTCCCAACATACAAATTCGACCCAGAAAGCACACTGACTCTCCTGCATAAGTTTGATTCTGTCTTCGCTGCTCTCTGTACGGGGAAGCATCCTGTTACTAATGCCCCTATCCCCGGTGCTGTGGATGGTCGTCCACTCGTGACGCAGACGCAGAAGGTTCGGATTCGCAGTTTGGCGGAGACAACGCGGTACAAGATATTTTCTTGTCTTGAGGAGTCTGATTCGAGTTTTGGGGATGGGAATGCCAATGGAAATGGGGTTGGAAATGGGAATCAAAATGGCAATGGACAGGATTACGATGATGAGGAAGATCTGGATGTTCCTATGCAGCCTTGGTTAATGGAGGCTGCGAAGGTTTATGATCAGACTTTGATGTTGTTGGCGGATCAAGGGGAGGGTGCGGATTTGATGCAGTTGGATGGTGTTTGTTAGGTGGATGGGGGTGGGACTGGTGTCTGGTGTCTACTGTTCAATATTCGGGTGGCTTACTGCGCTTGTTTAGAATGGAAAAGCGGTTTAAATGTTCTGTACGAAGTACGGAGTAGCTACTATGTTCGAATCAAATGTTTTGTCAACTGGTGAAGAATATCGAGTCTGAGCGAAGGTTGATTTCTCCGAGTATGCCAGTAAATTTGCATTGTCTCAACCATTTGATGCAATGCTTAACATTCTTATCCATCTAAACATTGCATTTGATCAAAAGATTGCTATAATGTACGCACATATGCAGCTTTGGAAGTATCTCCTTGACAGGACTAGTACTTACTATGCATATTCCTGATCGGGTTAGATAGCATCCCTCAAGCTAACTGTAGTCAGAAACAACAAAGAATCTTCTCGAAAACACCAAGGGAAAAAAAAAACCAAAAAAAGAAATGAGTGGACCCAGTCAGGTACACATTGCGTCCCAAATCTGGATGGGAGGTGCCTAGGTAATAGCGATAACCGGTCGAGGGACCCGTAAGAGCAATACATCGGAGAAGCGTATTGAACGAAGCGAGTTCCAGCCTTCTCTTTGGACAAAGCGTTGCGAACTAGTGTGGATTCGAGCCCTGAAAGTGGAGAATCGGTTCTTGGTTTTTGGGCGGATTTGCTCAGCCTCGGGCCTGAGCCACTATTTAGTACGTTTTAGTCTAGTTTAGTCTCTACTTTCCCAGTTTCATATTCAACGTTGGAAATGATGATTTGACCTAGGTTATTCATTTTCATCTATAAGATTTGAAGAAGATTACATAAATAGGGTATGCCCTTATTTCCTATTTCCGGTGGTGGAGAGCTGAGTGTTCCATGGTTCAGCTAACCTTGGACCTCAATTATTAATGACTTTGAGAAATGCGCGGTTTTTCACGCGTCGAGATTACATACTGTAACCATGACTCCGCGGTATGTAAATAAAGTATATACTGGCAATGCAGCAGGGAGGTTATGACAGGCTGAATCCACATAGTTTAATTCTAGTCTGTGGTGTAAGGGCAATGAAATCGATGCAAGGGTTTCATCTGGGGATTTGGGCATCAAAGGTTCTTTGTTTCGAACTGATCTCATAGATCAACGATCCCTTACCGTAGTACTTCACACCAGCTTCGTTTTCACTTTCATTTTCATTTTTGATGTACGATCAAACTCTATATACTCGATCTGGATTCCAGGATATGTAATCAGCTGAAACTTCATGTTTATAGAAACTTCAACGCGAATTCAACGCATCTCGCCTCGCCAAGCTTGATCCAGTAGCTCGGTAATTCCAATACGACTGAAGGCGGCTCCCTTCCGACCAATCAGAATACAGAAATGACTAGCTCGAGTCCCATGGTCCTGGTTCAGGTCGATGTTGCTCAGCTTGTATTGTGCGAGTGACGTATCGCGTCCTTGCGTAAAGTCCGACATGGATCTGGGAACCTTGCCTCGAGAAGGTTTCCTACTTCACAGGTCATGGGTTAGTACTGTAAAAGCTGCAGGTTCAAACCCGTTCCAGGTTTTTTCTTTCTTTTTTTTCTTTTTTCGTTCTTTTTCCCTTGTATCGGGCTGACACTCTGGTGTATTGTGTCTTGGTTTTACGCGGAAGCCATTTCCACGGTTCTGTGGCGTCTGGTGGAGTCTTCTGTTTTCCCGTTTGTTCTGCAGGTTTACGTGAGCAACAGGATCTAGTGTTAGCTCAAGGCTATAGACCCTGCGCTATGTACGCAGGACATCTACGTAAGACGTACGGAGTTATTTTGGTGGTATATAGGAGATGCTAATGGACCTAGTATGTGATAATGCGGAGTATGTAGTATTTTATGACCTCACTACTAGATTAAACCTTGATAAGCATTGGGGTTCGACTTGTCACATTGAAAGGGTAGCGACAGGTGGTCCTTGCAGCACTCCCTTGTATACCTGCGTTCTTCCCTTGACTGTTGAGATGATCGGGTATAACGGAACGTTTTTTCTTACAGATCGGCTTGGAGCTGGGGGTGGGTTTTTATGAGATTCTGCATGGTAACTAGTACCCCGGGATCTGGTTTCGGCACATGCATGCATGACAACATTCAAATGATCATACCGTAGCGAGGAGAAGTGCGTACAGAGTATATAGTACTAGTACAGATAGTAATAAAATCAGATATCAGAAATCAGATCATAGCTGAATATAAGTAGTGGCATACTACAGGATTATGTAAAGTAAATAACTTACAATACCATACACAAAATTACCAGGTAATCTCATGTAAAGTGCATTTCCCTCCCTTAGTAGCGTAATGGGCCTTCCCACTTCCCCTCCCTCTAGCAGAATCTGAGATTTCAATTCTTCATCTTTCCCCTCCAACCTTCTTCAACCCTCCTTTCCTATTGTTCCACCTCTCGGTTTGCGGATTTCGTTCTGTCTTGCGCTTCGGGAGTTCTGCTCAGGTTTTCCTCCACCGTTTTTTCGTTTTGAAATTTGCCAGGTTCTTCCTCCCCTTGGTAAGTCAAAAGTCGCTCTAAAGCCTCTTTCATCATCGCCTTCCCCCCGTCCTACTTTCACCAGCCACACCACATCTTCCCCCCCCCAAGAGTCAAAGTCCATGCCCTGGGTCAGAATCTATCGCCTCACTTTCACGATCGGTTTCTTTCATGCATCGGTCGCTTGCTCGCACCTACTTTAGCCGAGATCCAGCTTTCGGGACATCGCGCCGTTGAACCCTCTCCACCTTGCGCCGGTCGCTTCGCTTCCACGATTGTCGTCACTTGTCGCCAGCGTCGCAGAACCGTCACACTCTGATCGCGTGGATCGAATAAGCAACCGATGAGAAGTGGGGCCAACTGGACGGTCGCAACTCGACGGGACCTGGACGGAAACGGCCGGCGCATGAAGCGGAACCAAGTGATTAGGCAATCTGCTACCCACAATTCGCTTTGCAACATTCGATTTCTTTGCGACTGTCTTACCTACTCCGGCGGTTTCCGCTTAGTCCACCAAATTGCGGTCTCAGCGGTTTCCGGCATAGTCGCGGCTGGAGTTTGTGTCTGCCTTACCATCACTTGGGACCGCTTTCGCTCCGCCCCCAAAATCATCAACTTCAGCTTCACATGACCCGGGTGTGGATTTGACTTGCATTCTATTTTCTCACCTTGAATTCGCTTTACCTCTGTTGATGCGCATTTGATTCCCGCGCTTCCATTTCTCTCACTTCTCTCTTTCTCGGACTGTCCTTTTAACATCTCTTTTTGAATCAGGAAACCTAACGCCCATCTCTTAGTTTTTGGGTTCACGAAGTGCTTCTTGATCTGACGGTCTCTCCTTACGACTCAACGAACTTTCAGTCGCCTAGGCCGTTTTATATTCTTACGTCGAATTTTCGGATACGTTTGATTGCACAATGTCTTTCAACAACTTCGATTCCTTCCCCAACCAGGCTGACGCCGCCGCCGCTGGTGCCCCAGCTCCTGCTGACACCACCATGACCGGCCAGGCTGACCCTGCCACTGCTGGTTTCCAGGGCCCCGCTCCTGATGGATCCGCCCCCGTTCCCCAGCAGGGTGCGGATGGCAAGACCACCCTGTGGTATGTTTGATACCCAGTTCTGATCCCATTTTTTCTTCGGACATCAGGCTGACAAATCGGAAATAGGATGGGTGAGCTTGAGCCGTGGATTGATGAGAACTTCATCCGCAACCTGTGGTTCCAGATGGGTGAGCAGGTTAACGTCAAGATGATCCGTGACAAGTTCTCTGGGTAAGACCACGATCCCCGCAATGTTTAACTTTTGGATGATTCCCGTGGTCCTAATGTTGGTAGTAGGAGCAATGCTGGCTACTGCTTTGTCGACTTCTCTTCCCCGGCCGCCGCTGCCAAGGCCCTCTCTCTGAACGGAACCCCCATGCCTAACACCAACCGTGTCTTCAAGCTGAACTGGGCTACCGGTGGTGGTCTCGCTGACCGCAGGTAAGCGCAGCCGCTAGATTTCTGTTCTGAACTTGGCTAACCCAGTCTTGCTCTTTCAGCCGCGATGACCGTGGTCCCGAATACTCCATCTTCGTTGGTGACCTCGGCCCTGAGGTTAACGAATACGTTCTCGTCTCGCTTTTCCAGAGCCGCTTCCCCTCGTGCAAGTCCGCCAAGATCATGACCGACCCCATCAGCGGCATGTCCCGTGGCTACGGCTTCGTTCGCTTCTCTGATGAGACCGACCAGCAGCGCGCTCTTACCGAGATGCAGGGTGTCTACTGCGGCAACCGCCCCATGCGTATCTCCACCGCCACCCCCAAGAACAAGGGTCCCGGTGTTGGTGCTGCCAACATGGGCATGCCCGGCCCCGCTGGCATGTACCCCCCTATGAACGGTCCCCCCATCGGTTTCTACGGTGCTCCCCAGCCCATGAACCAGTTCACCGACCCCAACAACACCACTGTGTTCGTCGGTGGTCTCTCTGGCTACGTCACCGAGGATGAGCTCCGTTCCTTCTTCCAGGGATTCGGCGAAATCACCTACGTCAAGATCCCCCCTGGAAAGGGTTGCGGTTTCGTCCAGTTCGTCCAGCGCCACGCTGCCGAGATGGCCATCAACCAGATGCAGGGCTACCCTATCGGTAACTCCCGCGTTCGTCTGAGCTGGGGCCGCTCCCAGAACAACTCCGGCCCCGCCGGCAGCCCCTACCGTCCCGCTCCCCCGCCTCCCCCCATGTACCCCTCCATGGGTATGCCCCCGGCTGCCCAGCACTACGGCGGGTTTGCCCCGATGAAGGTTAGCAGTCACCCCGGCAGCCCAGCACCAGAACACTCTTGAGTTAAAGGCTCGGTCGGCTGACTCTTACATTCTCTCTTCATAGTAAGCGTTCCTTTATTCAAAGCACCAGCAGGAGTTGTTTGCATCATTTCAATGATGGGTCCCCCTTTGTGTGATAAACAAATTTGCTATTCCCCCTGGTTTCGAGAGACTCTGCGCTCTATAGCTCTTGATGAGCATTCTTTTCCTCCTGTGCTACGCATTTCCGTGAGCGCTTATTATCTTAGCAAGATGAGCCCCCGCAGTTTTTCTCATTTTTACGTCTCTTTTTTTGTTACCCAGGATCGTGGACGTCGTTATTCTCGTTTCTCCTCCCCCTTCTTGTCTCCCCCACACAACGTACTGCCCCTTTTCCACGTTGTGTTCTTTTATCACAATGTCCCACCCCCTCTTCTCTATTTACGTCTATGCTGCTATTTTTTTATCGATCTTCCTCCCCGCCCTGGGGTCCTTTTTCGCGTGTAACGAAAGTGCGTATTTTTCATGCGGTTCTTTTTTACTCTATACTCCCTGGGCAGGCATTCTGCGAAAAGTTCCACTTCTTCAATCCCTCGCAATCTCTATTTTCCTATGTTCCTTTTCCTTCTTCCATCGAGCAGCCAAATTGAACTATGTTCGCTTCGAACTATTGTTGCATTTCGCCGTCTCTTTCTTTCTATTTCTTTCCTTGTTAGACTGGCGGCTTGTACAACACGCTCTGTTTCGTGCGTCTCCGCGTTTGTCAACCTTTCTATAACCATTGTCATGCACTCTTTTTGATTTTGACGTCTCGTGCATTTGGCGCTTGTCTTTGGTACAGTTCTGCCATCATCTCCATCAACCGAATAGGGATCTGATGGAGCTTGTGAGTAGTGCGGCTTCGGTTGACGAGACTTGAGACCCCTTGTAGCCGTGGGATCATGGTTCTGGCGCACCTTGGAGGCGTTGTCGTCTATTTTTTGGTTTTGCCTGCATGGAATGACTGGCAAGGTCAGCCAATTTCGTATCTTGTAACATTCGGAGGCTTCGGTCTCGGTTTCTTGCTGGCGTTCCTGTCTTTGGCTTGGATGATTCCCCTTTCGCTATATCATTCTTGTCCCGCCATTCCTTTGGGAATTTTAGGGATTGCGACAGAAATAAAGTATCGTATTAAAATTAGTATATTTGATAATTATTAGGGTCATAGTAAGCTGTAGGATAAGTGGACCATCGCTTTGCATATAGTATCTCATCCAATTTGCTTTGTTTGCATTTGCTTGAGCTATAAGATCGTTCTACAATACTGCAGTCTCCAATAAAGCTCCGAGTCAGTTTCAAAGCTTTATAGGTCGTCGGCACTCACGTTTCCGTTTTTCCCCGTTTGCACCTTCTCGTCGTTAGTAGTAGTAGTATGTTCCTTCCGTATACTGAGTCTACTGCCTATTGTCCGTATTACATTCAAATAGAGCAGGCACGTACACAAGAACAACCCACTTCGTTGTTCACTTCACTCTGTCGTTATTGTCTCTTTCTCCTCCTCACAACACAACCACAAACGCTAATCGAAATCATGCGGTATGAGAACTGGGATGTTCTGCTATTCCCCGAGGGTTGCAGGGTGCCTATCCAGGAATTCAAAACGCAATGCTTCGTGACCAAGGACATGGACTCCCCTTACCTTCAGGTGTCCGCCGCAACGAGTCCCCCGGCTTACTATCCCATCCATGGTAATATCGGTCAAATCCCCGTTCTAACGACTTTCGTTCCGAGTATGCCCAAGGACAGTCCCTTCCGTGTGTCTATTCACAGTTGGGAAAAGCCACGTCCCAGTCGTTTCATGGAAAAGTTGATGCAGGCGGATGACGTGCTGGTGTTTGAGGCTCGTGTCTTGATCGATGGACAGCCCGTTGCGTGAGTACATTCGAGGCTGTTGTCATCTTCACTCTTTCAAATCTGGCGGCAAGCCGTTTGGAATATAACCAGGCTGACTGTCACTAGGGGCGGTATCTTTGGTCAAAGGTCTCTGTGGCCCTATGTGATCGGTATGTTCTTTCCGCGGTGAAAGGCTCCTTGGGTTTTACGTGCTGACTATTTTGGAATAGACTTCAGCAGTAGTATGAGCTCAGCCTTTTGTTTGCGAGGAAATGTGCTGACTGCATTACAGACATCGACAGAGACGGCAATCAAGATGTCCTTCGCTTCCCTGATTTTCACCCTGAGATTTTGGACCAACAGCACTGGGATGCTGGAGATCCCTTCGGCCGGGTTCAGGTGATCATCTCTGAGGGGTTTTCTCGTCCCATGCGGTCTCCTCCTTTTGAGAGGGTAAAAAATGTCATCTCTTTGTCTTTCCAGCACGCTCCTTTGCGTGAGTAGGGGCGATTCATACTGAAAGAAGCGAGATTGCTGACGGGACAGACAGACATTTTGGAGTTTTCCAACCTCGCCTGGCCCAATGCCAACATGTGGAACCAGGCCTTGTACGCCGGATTCAAATTCGACTCTATTGGAAAGCCAGACACCGATAATCCTCATGGTCACTCTCCCTCCCGACCCGAGCCTCGGCCCTTGCCAGTCGCGACTAGCGGTGGGTCCAGCGGGAGCCAGGGCGGAGCTTACAACGCATGGGTCTCCAATCGTGCATTCCCCATCCCTGCATCTCAATGGAACCGCCAGTCGCAAGACCGTCGATGGGGAGTCGGAGTCTACCTAGATCGTAATCTTGAACCATTCACGAATGAACAAGGTCTTGATTCGCTGGTCAGCGATGAAGTCTGGCACCACCGGGGTGCACGATCGTCCCGGGAAGATGTTCCCATGCCAGACTACTCCAGCATCGCCAGTAGCCGTGTCATGTCGAGCGTTACTGGCATGAGCTATGAACACAGCAAGCAACCCAGCATGACCACACCTATGGATGATGATCAATACAACGAGTTAATTCAAGCCCTAACTCCCACCAAGCTGCCCAACACTGGCACTCGGGCTCCTTCCAACACCCCGTCGACTCAGGTTGGATTAGTTGATTCCGGAGTCACAGGCGATGTTCGTCCCCATGGCAGTACCCGCGCTTCTGCTCTACGAGAGGTCTCGCAGCCCAGTACCCGAGATGTGTCTGGATCGAGCAACCGATCTCCACCAACGGAGCAGATCATAACGCCATCCAAGCTTGGTCTTAGCCCCTGTGGCAATATCAAGGGCAAGAAGGAACGGGTCGGTGGAAACTCCAAGGTCTCCCCGCGAAAGAGTTCCGGGGTTCTTGTAGTCGTTCCAGTCGAGGAGCCAAAGGAAAACAACATTCCCCAGGAGAAGGACGTTGCCAGTAAGGAGATGTTGTCGGAGCAGGAAATGACTATTGCTTCGCTGTGAGGGGTTTCTCTGAGTGTGAGTCGTGGATGTGTGTCACTGAAGGTGGAGTGTCAGTCAACGAAGTAGTGTCAGTCAACCATGAAGTTTCAGTCGCCGAATATGCGCTATCGACGTCACTGAAGCGTGATATCCATTCTTACTCATGTATTGCTAGCAACTCGAGATGAATGTGAAAAAGCTTTGATGTTGAAAAGTTGGCAATTCAAGAGAACTAGGACCTCAAGGGATGAGGTTGGGGTCAACGAAAGGGTATGAGGCACAATAAATGACCTCAAATTGCCTGGTTTGCTATAACATTGACAATTGCTAACAATTTAGTAATGACAGTGTTTGTCTAGTGTTATCGCTACAGAAAGTCTTACTAACGTTTCGTGTTTTACGTTTTGTCTCGAGCAACGACTCGAACAAGTCTTACTACCAGTACGTTGAGCCTCTACGTGATTGCCATACGTGCAAACCCACAGTACCTTCCCCCAATCTTCTCTGTTTCCCTTTCCTCCTCCCCCCGCTTGATCTCCCCTTTTCATCCTTCATTTACGTTCTATCTCTCTGTTTCTTGTCTCATTCACACTTTGATACTTCTCGAGTTCTCACCTTTTCGTGATCATGGAACCGATTCATCCTGATGAGCCTGAGGCCCATGCTTCTCGCCAACCTGAATCATCTGCTAGCCCGGCAGATAGCTTTCTGACTCGTTTGTTGACGGAATTAGACGCATCCTCTCCCGTTGCTAGCCACGCTCCTGTACAGCCTCTTGAGCAGGTTGACCAATCGTCAATGGCTGGTGTCACTTACCAAAATGTTCCTGGAACTCACCCTCCTATCTCTCAGACTTTCACGAGGCACTCAGTTGAAGCCTTGCACGAAGACAGTCTGGCTCATCAAATCCAGCCTCAAATATGGACTTCATTTGCCCCGGGAATGAGGCAGGCTTTGGCCCCTTCCGTTCATACGTCTGACATGAATTCACTGGCTCCGATTGGCGATGTCAGCCATCCCACTACTTTTGCGGAATTCGCGGTCAACAGCGACCTTTCATCTGATATCCAGGGCCTGCAGTCTTCCCAGATGTATTCGGATAAACCCTTTCTGAAAGCTTTCAACCCCGTTGTGAAATTGGAACCTGGAAACGCGCCCTCGTCCATGTTCGGAGTATTTGAGCCTGTAAAATTTACTGCAAAGCCAGTAAGTACCATACCTTGATGCTGATGTGCTCTCTCTATAACGGCTAAAATGACTTCTGAATAGACTACTCTTGGGCTGACAGATTTGGAAAATCTTTCGGACAATGAAATCCTTTTCCACTTTGGAGCCCTCAGTCAGATGTTCAAACTGAGCCCACGCTTTGAATACAAGCATGGAGGCAAGCACGGAAAGAAAATCGGTCTGAAGCTCACTGTGTTTGGCCACACGGTCTTGATGCCCCCCACAAGTGAGGTTGCAGATGAAATCAGAATCTTGGGCTGCAGAAGGATTCTTGCTAAGCTGCGTGGTTATTACCCGCAGTGGGAGGTTCCTCCGCAGCCCATTTCTGGACGTCCTTCTTCCCTTGGATGGGACTGGCCGAAAATGCTAGAAGGTGAGAACCGGGTCTGATGGAAACCTCGACAATGATACTAACAGATACTTCCAGATTTTTGCGTGAATGAAGGTTGGTCGTTCCCAATTTACAAGCCCGCATTGTACGGGAATGATAACCAGTGGCACTGTGATGTCTCGGTGAACGGCCACCTGTTCCGCACGTCCTGTTCATCGAACGGCAAGGAGCAGGCACGAACCACGGCCGCGCACCTTGCGTTGTACACACTGCTGGTGAATTGGAGAACGACTCCTGAGTTTATTCTACCAGTCAACGACCCGGCTTTCACGTTCGTTAAGGCAAAATGGTGCAAGGCCAGGAAGAACACCACAGTTTTTACTGTCCCTGCGAAGGCTTCTTCGTCAGTGGATATGATGGACGTGGATAGCCTAACGAGTGACCTGAAGGAAGCCTTTATCGCGCGGAACGAGCGTGCCCAGGGTGGCAGATCATCCAAGGGAGTGAAAAATCGCGGCAAGATGATCAAAGAGGGCCCCAAACCTGCGGCCGCGATCCCGCCCAAGGCCAAGAAGGGTCCAGCTCAGGAAGATGCCGATTCCAACGCGGTCCCTTTGACCAATTGCCGCGTGGCCCCTCGGGTGGTGAAGCCGGAGGCTGTCGAGGTTCCTCTGCAACTGCTAAAATACATGGAGCATGAAGTGGCTACAACGAGTCGGAGCTCATCTTACTCCACGGTTCTGTCCCGTAAGTATCATTATAACTTCAATCGTTCTGACTGATGAACTGGGCCAATATTAACTTTATTCTCACAGACATGTGTCTTCCACTGGGTGTCGACCCTCCCGACATCCGTTTCGAACCGGATCCCGAGAGTCTCGTCCCCTGGAAATACATTCTTCGTGCCTGGTTTGACCTCAGTCATCCATACCTGTACCGCGCTAGCCCAATCACGCTAGCCAGGATCGAGAAGACGGATGAGAAGGACGCTCGCTCGATTGGCGTCAAGCAGGCGATCCTTTACCTTCTCGATATGGTTCAGGAGGATTCTGGGATCAATATCTTGGACCCAGTCTATGAGGCCTCGTTTCCGACGCTGAAGGCGTTGGAGATTGAGCTCAAGAGCAGCTTCGCGCGGCGTGCACCGCCCCATGCAGGGTAGTGATAAGCCGCGTGTTTTTCGCTAGAGCGATGTACAGTATCGGGTCAGGTTACGGTGTTTCGTAGTTTATGAGACTCTTAGGAATGGGAATTGCCGAGTCTGTTTTCGTTTGTCGGTTTGTTCTCTTCTGCGCGTTGTTTCTTGCCATGAAGTCAGTATCAATTAGCCAGCGTGTACTTCATCACAGACTGTCTTCGGATTTAGTTCTATCCCATCCAGGCGTACGCATGTAAGCAAGCATGTAAGCAGGCATTTAAGCTAGTATTGAAAGGCATGTTTCTCAGTATGCACTCAGTTAATACAAGGGCTATGTCCTTAGTACTATCTCTCACTCCCTCCCTTCTCTCTACGAAGTATATCAAGTAGAATGGATTCAAGAAATATGCCACTGGCAATGGATATAATTCGGTGCAGACGAACGCCTCAAATAGACGTGGACATTATCAAAAGAAAGACATCACACATTGACCATGTTTAGAGCCTCCATTCCCTCCATACTACCATCCATAGCCATGAGAATCCAGCACCAAAATCAATAGCATAAACCCCGCATGCTTGGGGTATCATATCCCTTGTCGCCGTTCTTTTGGTCTCCTTTCCCCAAAATAGATAGGAGAATTCTGTTCCGAGATGAGCAAGATGCGGAGTAAGAATCAAATGAAGAGAGAAGAAAAAGTAAAGAAAAAGAAGGAGAAGGAAGAAAAGAAAAAGAGAATGAAAAAGGTGGGATGTGAAATGAAAAGGCAGCCTGTGCAGCTAATGATAATGTGGGGGTTGGCGTATGTCAAGACAAAAAGAAGAAGAGGCATTGGCGCTGGAAATACTAAAGGCTCTCAACATGGCACACCATGTCGAGAGAGCAAGAAATTAAGTAACCATGAGATAATAAGTAGTAGTAATAGAAGAAAAGAAGGGAAGGCAAAACTCATAGGTCACAGTGCACTAATCTCAAATACAGACAGAAACTCCAAGGTCAGTCCGAAGGATTGCGGACATGTTGATAGAGAAAGTATGAGGGGATAATGCGACCCCTCTAAACACACCAACGCCAATCTCGTATCCAGTGAGGAACAATAAGAAAAAAAGCAAAGGGAGAGAGAAAAGTATCCGCAGAGAGGAATAGGCCAAAGGTAAAGAACTGCCAAATCAAATCAAATGTACAAAACAAGGGTATATCGGAGAGGTTTAAAGCACCTGAAGAGGACCATCAAGACTTTTGCATCATTCAGAGACCGTCGCCAGCCCCGGTCTCAACACCGTCTTGGGCGTAAGGCATAGTTGGGTCAAACCCAAAGTCGGTTCCAGCAGCATCGGTATTCAAGAATGTATCAAAGTCGAAGCTCTCTAAGATATCGGGATTATCCAAAGCGCTGAAGTCAAGGTTGAAAGGAGTCTGCTATTATAAAAGGTTAGCAAACCAGAATAAACAGAAAGAAAAGAATATCCTACATCAGTGATGTTGATATCTGCACCGAATTGAGACTGGTCTGGGGTAGATTGAACCATCGTGGGAGGAGCAGGAGCAGAGGCTTGCTGAGGTGGTGCATTATTTGCATTGGCTCCACCTTTGAAGGTGTTGTTGGGAGGATGAGGCGTGACTGGAGTAGGCGGATTGGGAGTTTGCGACGGGTCACTGACCTCGGCGGAGGCAGCATTGGCAGCCGCAGCCTGACCCTTCTTGTTACCTCCCTTGGCTTGGGTCTTCTTGTCTCGCTTCTTGGGTGCGGGCTTGGAAGGTGGCTGAGGGGTAGGGGGCGCATTACTACCAGCAGGAGACTCCTGGGCACGGCCGGTGTTACCTCCGACAGTAGGCGGTGCTTGAGGTGGAGGCATGTTGCCTCGTTCTTGCGGTGTGCCAACTTGAGGCTGAGTCGCAGGAGAATGCTGAGGGGGCATTTGTCCTGGTGCCCACTGACCACTAGGGATGCGGTTAGCAGTATTGGCAGGGATGGGCTGGCCCATCTGGGGACCGCTAAAGGACGGGTTAGAGCTCGGGGGACGCATGTTAGGTCCACCCGGGCCAGTGAAGAATTGAGCGCCCATATCGGGCATCTGACCGTTGAGATGCATGGATCCTGGTGATCCGCGGTTCTGACCGAGATCGCCAGCGCTAGGCGATCCGGGGAGACCGGTTTGAGGCATCTTAGGTGTGCCTCGTTTCATTTGATCGCTCGGGTTTGGTGATGTGCCCGTGCGGCTGCCCTGTGGAGAGGTGCCCGGTGGCAAGGCTCCCTGTCCAGGCATCGGCTGGCCGTCACGAGACATGGTGTCCTGCTCCTGGCGAGCCATCATCAGGCGGCGCTTGTTCTGCTGCTCGAGCAGCATAAGCTGCATCTGATAATCTTGGAGAGCGTGGTTGCCGTGCTGACCGTTCGGTGTGCCTGCCATCCCCTGGCGGACCTGGGCGAGTTGGCCGCTGGCGTTGTAGTACTCTGCACCCATTGGGTACATTCCCTGGCCATCAGGCATCGCCACCAGATCCCCCTGGTTTGGCATCACACCGGGGTTCATCATACCACCATTCGGAATACCCTGGGAATTCAATGCTGAGCGGGAGTGATGAAAGGCTAAGTTTTGAGCATATACCTGCATGGATTTTTGTTGCGCCACCTGTCCCTGTTGGAACTGCTGAAATTGCGCCGGGTTCATCGCCCGCTGAGCCATTCCGGTCGGCATCATCATCTGTTGATTCGGGCCCGGCATTCCTTGTCCCTGTCCCCGTCCGCCAGGTGCCAATTGCTGTCCGTTCGGGTGACCCTCCAGACGAGGTTTTTTCGATGGGGAAGGAGCGTTATCGGTGGAGGCGGGGGACTGTGGTCGGTTCCCGTTCATGTCGATCTCCGAATGTTCGCGTTGCATCTGCTGCATCATCTGCAACTGCTGTTTCTGTTGGAATTGGGCCAGCTGCTGCTGTTGTTGGGATCTGTAGTTAGGGGAGGCAGGTTGTCAGCAAATCATCGGACCAATTCCAGTATACCTGGAAAAAATGCCGGAGGTGTAGCATACAGGCCGGAGGTGTTATTCTGCAAAACGGTCTTGGTTAGGTTGTTAGGCGGGACCATGCCGTTGCGGGCACGCATGTTCATCTGGCCCATGTGGCCGGGCATCATAGGTTGCTGCGGGCGCATCATGTGATTTTGCTGCTGTTGTTCTCGAAGGCGCATCATGTTCTGTAAGTGCATGTCAGATTCCACCAAAAGCACCCAAACGTCTGCAATGCCCACGAACCTGAGTATGCTGGAGGTATTGCCTCACGTCATTACGGTTGCCCTGCTTCCGCTGGGCCCAGAAAAAGTCCCAGAAGAGACTGAACCAGTCCAGCAGGAATGAAGACTGCAGACTTTCGCTAGGAATAATAGGACGAGGAAGATCATCAGGGATCTTGATCTTCTCCCCGTCCTTGCCATCCGTCATCATCGCATCGCCATCGATTCCGTTCACATCATCACGCCGATTGCCGGGGCTTTGCTTGGTACCGGACTCGGTATTGAGTTTGATATTTTCATCCTGAACGAGGGCGCGGGCGCAGTCGTGGTAGCCGCGTTTCAAAAAGTAGTCGTAGATATAGGTGTTGAGATTGTTGATCATTTGTTCAGGAATATTCATGGTGCCGTCATTACGAGGAGCCGCGGAGCCGTTGTTCATCATCGGGACACCACCCACGGGGCCTGCCATCCCGGGATTCATGCCGACGTTCATTTGGTTCATGGTGGCGAATGGTGGAACTGCAGCCACCCTTGCCAAGGTAGTTGGGTATTATGCGATTCAAAATACTCAAAGCGATCGAAGCTTCCAAGCGCGCATCCACCGTCTCAGGCGATGAGGCCTAACGCGGGGTGGAATGAACGACGCGTGGGAACGGGATAGGGAGAAGCGGTCAAGGCGCTTTGGGCGGCGGAATAGATCCGATCAACGAACACTCTCCAGGGGGTATAGACGCGTAGGGGGAAGGTGCGCGCAGATCAACGGAGTCCGCTAGCGGTACGGAAGGCTTGCGATATAGATCTGCGACGGTTGGCAGACGTCTTTTCCGGGGGGAGCCACGCGACGAGATAGGGAAAAAGGATCTAAATCCGGGTGGCGCAGAGAATCACTTAGATAAGCCCGACTGCTATGGAATCCGACAGTTAGAAATGAGGTCTCAATGCATCAACGAGCGCAAATGAAGATGAGTGAAAGAAAAGCGCAGTCGGTAAGAGTTGCGATGACGGAGGTACCCAGGAGGCGGGAAAAGTGTAGTTGAAACCAGTGAAACCAGACAAGATGGGGGCGGGCACTTTTGAGGGGGGGGAAAGGCCCGATCGGGCCGGGTTGACAGAATAAAAAGGGGAATATACCAGCGGGATCAAGGGGAAGGATCTCACCAAGAGGGGAGGGGAATGAGAAAGTGAAGGTGTGGAGTCCAGTTTGGAAGGGGAAAAGAGGAGCCGGGGGGTAACGGCGACTTGCTACTGCTCTTTCTCTCGTCCCAGTCTGTTCTGGTCTGGAGGAATCGCTTGTTCGGCTTCGGATTAACTTATATTCCCGGGGCTGGGGATGGCGCTGTCAGGCGTATTTCTGGGCATGCAAGACAAAAAGTGGGCTGGGGGATCACAACGAGAAGAATAGATATCAGGACAAAATATCCAATCCAAAATCTCTAGACGCATAGATGATCAGAAATGTTCAAGAAATTCAGCAGGAAAAGAAACGAAGAAGAAAAGTTGTAGAAGAAATTGAAGGTGGGAAGGTCCGATCAGGCGAGAGGCAAGTTAATATGGGTCGATTGATACACCAGATGGATCCCGCAAGTCTAAACTCAAGACTCCGCGCAAGAGTATATGATCGACGATCGAGCCAATCAAGACAATCGACAGGGTTTGAGGATGATATGTTGATAAGTTGAAGTGAAGATGGAAGGGAATAGGAACGAACAAGGGAAATTGATCTGTAGGATTTTTTTCTTTCTTCAGGGTGGCGGATGTATGTATTGATAATACCGTATTATTACACATTTTCACTCACGGGTGTCACTACAAAGTATGCAGATCTTATATCAACTTTGATCATGAGAGTACTGAGTATAATACTGCACTTCTCTAAGTAAATCAATCTGAATTCAATATTCATCCTTGCTTATTACAGGAACGAGTTTCAGTTACAAATTCTATTCATAAAAAAATACACTGTGAACCGATCCGATACCGATAAATCGTGTGGCGGGGGAGTTCTGTTCCTACTGATAGATCATAAAGCCTAATGCTGGCTGTACAGGGGGAAAAATAGAACAAGAATAGAATTTCAGTCAAATCATTACCCATCATAACCTGCCGAGAACGCCTGTGGATGCTCTTGTGTCTTCTTAGTCCTCTTCCGGTGGCATCTCGTCCTCGATGTATCGAACCAGCGAGACCCGCATCTCCGTAGTGTCATCACCGCGCAGCACATCGCTCACAAAATGCGCCTCGATCTGCATTTGGACCTGGATTCCGGGTCAGCGATCGGACCCAGCAGAAAGGATTCCCGGGGATTTGAATAGAAAAGGAAATAAGAGGGGAAGGGGGAAAGCTTACCATTTCCAGCGATCCCCGAAGCACACCACATAGAATGTTGGAGAACCAGAGCTCATCTTGAGCTCGGCCATCATCGGGTAGCTCGACAAAGTCTGCCAGAGGGTTCTCATCAAAGATCAATGAAAACTGGTTGTTGTCACTGGACCAATTGGTGACCGTTGGTGCCACGTTCAAGAAGATCTTGAAACCCACCTAGCAAGTAGAAGGTCAGTCGGTTGCAACTTTGACGAACTATATTTATCTTGATCTACTCACTTTGGCAATCATATCGGCTGTCTCGCGGAAATTGGAACACCGACCCACCCCCGACTTGGCCAGGAAGTCCTCGATCAATCGCATACCGATATTGTAACCCATCTTATCCAATTGCTTGTTCACATCCTGGTAGTTGCTGTCGTAGTCTTGGCATAATTGTGCGACAATGGTGCCGTAAGTTAATGTGACTAGCTCCGCATTGACTTTATCGATTCTTGTTCTGCATGGGAACCAAGTTAGATAACATGAAAGGGACAGGTATCATTCGGTGGTCTGGATCAGTCCCAAGATTTGGTAGGGTTTTCTGGCTTACTGACTTCCATATTCTATCGAACAAGTCATTAGCAAGATATTTATTAACTGGATCCGAGTCCACTCACTCTTCTCCTATTCTGGAGGCTTTGGTAGCTGACATGGTGAATGGAAGATTTGCACTATGCAACCTGAATATATGTCAAGGCAGTTAAAAGCCCGGATCTGTGTCTAATGACAGACAAATGCGACTAGTTTTCAGGGTTCATGGAGGTTGATTGCGGGGAGTGCAAGTTGCTGGAGCTGTCTGTACACAACCGGTCTCACCGCCCGAAAGAGTGGGATTATCATTCTTCCCGCTTTCTTCAGATCTGGGAATCTTTGCGCACCTACGCTCGCCGCTCAATTTGTGACCATCATACAAATTCTCACTTGTGTTCGGACTTTCTGGGGTGATTATCCTGTGACAATGTCTGGAGAAAAGCGCCCAGCTCAAGAGGCCTTCGGGTCATCCAGCCAGCTCGTTGTGAAGCGAAAGAAGTCCGATGCCGATCTGAACCCGGGTACAGCTATCGTCAAAGGCTCTTCGCAGAATGGAGCTCTTATTCAAGCTGTCAGTTGCTATATCTATAATTTGGGCTGACTAGATGGGTGGAACACTAGCTAAACTGTGGATAGATCCCCCGAACCAGCGGCCTCGATGCGCCCATTATGGAACTTTCTGGTGAGACGCGTTCGCCAATTGAATGGATTGGACTCGCTCTAACAGAATCAATATAGGTCACTCTGGGGAGGTATTTACAGTTCGTTTTGATCCGACTGCACGACACATTGCGTCCGGTTCGATGGACCGGTCGATTCGTACGTCCTTCCTAATATTGCCTCCAGGAAGCATTGACTGATGATTTCTTCCATTATAGTTCTCTGGAACACATACGGGCAGTGCGAAAATTACGGCCAATTAACAGGCCACAAGGGTGCCGTTCTAGACCTCCAATGGGCACGCGATTCACGGGCGCTTTTCTCGGCATCAGCAGATATGACTCTTGGAAGCTGGGATGTGGAGACTGGCCAGCGTGTGCGCCGTCATATTGGTCACGAAGAGATCATCAATTGCCTCGATATCAGCAAGCGTGGACAGGAGTTACTGGTGAGCGGCAGTGACGACGGCTGCATAGGAATCTGGGACCCACGGCAAAAAGATGCGCTGGAGTATCTAGAGACCGAACTTCCCATCACCGCGGTGGCTCTTTCGGAAGCGGGCAACGAGATTTACAGCGGTGGTATTGACAACACAATCCACGTGTGGGACCTGCGCAAGAAGGCTGTGGTGTACTCAATGGCTGGACACAACGACACTATCACTTCTCTTCAGATCTCCCCCGACTCTCAAACCCTCCTGTCAAACTCTCATGATTCCACTGTCCGAACATGGGATATTCGACCTTTCGCCCCGGCTAATCGCCAGATCAGAACCTTTGATGGTGCTCCTGTTGGACTGGAGAAGAACCTTATCCGCGCTAGCTGGGATCCTAAGGGAGAGAAGATCGCTACTGGAAGTGGTGACCGAAGTACGGTGGTATGGGACGCAAAGACTGGAAAGCTTCTGTACAAGCTCCCTGGTCACAAGGGCACTGTCAATGACGTGCAGTTCTCCCCCAATGATGAACCTATCAGTAAGTTTTGTATAACTGACTGATATGATCCAACTCTAACATTTTCGCAGTCGTTTCTTGCTCTTCCGATCGCAACCTTATGCTCGGCGAATTAGGGAAATAAGCATGATCAAATACTTATCGGAGAATCTTTTGTCATAGTGGATAAGCGGGCGTTTAATTGATCTAATCCTTGATTATCCTAACATCTAAACCACGAGTTCTGGGACCAATTTAGCCAACATGAAGGCTTCCCCATAAAATGGGCCATCTACTGCTATCTTGATTCTTGCCGAGATACGGTACTAATGATGTACACTATATTCTACTTGAAGGCGCTTGCCGTTCTTTTTTTTAACTTGGAAATCTTTATTATTAAAAGAAATTTTACGTGATACGATGAATATCTCTAATCATCTTTGGAACTAAATCATCCCTGGTTGCTATGTTAAGGATTTAATGATGCAATGCCAAAAGATTCCCGATTTGGCTTATCTGGCCGTATCCACTCTCCCTCACCTTTTTCCCTTCAGCGGGCCAAGGACACATTCATTTATTCCTATAGGCTATCAGATATCAGGTAGTAAGGGCACTTCTCAAACCCCGTGGACCTCATAATACCTCATCTACCGTTTACCCCACATAATCCCCGCTCTGGTGATGCGCACGCGATGTTGGAGCTTGCCAATGTTCAACCCCCGTCGCGACTGGATAATGCTGGCCTGGGCCATCTTGTCACTATGGCTCACTCTAGCAGAGGGGATGAGAGATCACCAAATTAAATCGCTCAGGTGCGACATTCTGTCCAATCTCTACCGCCTGGATCCAGCCCCGTTGTTGACACCCTGTTCTACAGACAAGAAACGGAGCACATGTTCTACCATGGATTTGAAAACTACCTCGACCACGCGTTTCCCGAAGATGAATTGCGCCCACTCACCTGTGGTCCTCTAACTCGCGACGAAAAATATAACGATCATAACGATGTGCTTGGCAACTATTCCTTGACCTTGATTGACAGCCTGTCGACCCTCGCTATTTTGTCCTCGAGTCCGGAAAGTGGGGATCGGTCTTTGGGATATTTTCAAGATGGTGTGAAAGATTTCGTTAGATTATATGGGGATGGCTCGCGGGGCCCTGCTGGTCGGGGAGAGCGCACAAGGGGGTTTGATATTGACAGCAAGGTGCAGGTATTTGAGACGGTCATCCGAGGATTGGGTATGAGACACTGCTCTGCGCTGAGTTGATTCAGCTAACCTCAACCTACAGGTGGATTGCTTAGTTCCCACCTTTTCGCTATTGGCGAACTTCCTATTACCGGATATCAACCACCAGAGCAGGATGCTGCCTTTGCTGCTGCTTGGAATAAAAGCTCTTTCTCGGAAGATGACCATGGGATTAAATGGAGAAATGGATTTGTCTACGATGGTCAACTCCTGCGGCTGGCAGTTGATCTAGCAAACCGTCTCCTTCCAGCGTTCTATACAGAAACCGGTCTGCCGTACCCGCGGGTCAATCTACGGCATGGGGTACCGTTCTACGAAAACTCGCCTCTGAACCTCAAATCTGCAGGGAATAAGCGTAAGAAGTATTCTTACCTGACAAGTGCTGAGGTTACCGAGACCTGCAGCGCGGGCGCGGGCAGCTTGGTTCTTGAGTTCACCGTCTTGAGCAGGCTCATTGGGGATGGTCGGTTTGAGGAACTAGCCAAGAGAGCATTCTGGGCGGTTTGGGCCCGGCGAAGTGACATCGGATTGGTTGGATTCGGTATCGACGTCGAATCAGGGAAATGGATAGGCTCATTATCGGGAGTAAGTGATGATAACAGTCGATGAACGAAGAGATACTAATAAGTGATAGATTGGTGCCGGTATTGACAGCTTCTTCGAATATGCCCTTAAATCACATGTTCTTCTTTCAGAGGGAGAACGTCCCCCCTTTGACATGAAGAGTCCTTGGAAGATACTGGATGATTATTATCTCCCCTTGACCGAGGATCAACATTCTCCAGATGCCTTTCTTCAGGTCTGGGAAGACTCGCATACCTCAATCAACCGCCATCTATACCGTGGCGAGGGGTATCAACATCCCCACTTGGTTGTGGGAGATGTCATCACCGGGGCTACGCGAGCCTTTTGGATTGATAGTTTGAGTGCGTACTATCCCGGCTTACTCGCTTTGGATGGGAAGCTGGATGAGGCCATCGAAATCCATCTTCTCACGACCGCAATCTGGACTCGCTTCTCTGCCCTCCCTGAGCGGTGGAACGTGGCTACGGGTGATATCGACAACGGGCTTTCCTGGTACGGAGGTCGACCCGAGTTTATCGAATCTACTTACTACATTTACCGGGCAACTCAAGATCCCTGGTATCTGCATGTTGGGGAGATGGTGCTCCGCGATCTTAAGAGACGTTGCTGGACTAAATGCGGCTGGGCTGGCTTGCACAATGTTCAGACTGGTGAAATGATTGATCGTATGGAAAGTTTCTTCCTCGGAGAGACTGCCAAGTACATGTTCCTTCTCTTCACTCCAGATCATCCACTGAACAAAATCGATGCGCCATGGGTGTTCTCCACCGAGGGTCATCCTTTGATCATCCCGAAAAAGACCAGGTCGAGTCAACCCCGTCGCCGGCAAGATGTTGCGCCAATTCGGCACACAGCTGATGACGTTTGTCTCGCGCCTCTTGCTCCATCGAGCTTTGGCGCCTCTTCTACAGCATCGCGGTCTGATATATTCCACGCTGCTAGCTTGGCGCGTTTACATCTTCGACCTCGTGGCGCAGATGAAGGTGCCATCTTAGCAGACTCACCCAAGCACCCCAGTGTATCGGTATCTGATCTATCATCGCCAAGCAATTATACATTCTACCCGTGGACGCTTCCTCCCCAGCTTGTGCCTTTCAACGCCACCAGCGCACCAATGGCTATTCGTCCCACACTTGACGTTTCATTCCCGTCGCTCCCGGGTGGTGTCAACATGGGTCCAGGGGCCTTGGAGCGCGTACAAGACGGCATTTTGATTAAAACGGTTGGAGGGCTTCGATTGAGCATGATCCAGGACGTCCCCATGGGAAATGGCGTCAAGGGCAACTATGAAGACGGCTTTCGGGTTCAAGTCATCAACAATGTCCCTCTGGGCAAAGATGAGAAGGTATACCTCTCGCGCCAGATCACATTTGACATCGTTGACCCCTATGATCCCAACTTCACCCGAGTCCGTGATACCGCCATCCTTGACCTCGTCATTGACGTTCTTCCAGAGCCCCCTCGACGAAACAATGGCTCGGCTCAAACAAGATCTGAGCAGCCTGCATCAGAGTCTTCAGATGATTCGGAACTTCCAGAGTCTCACCTCAGTCGCCACAGACCCGTCGCCGACAAAGATAGCCTTAGTGTCGACTCCCCCATGAAGACCATGCTTTCGTCACTTGTCAACTCAGTCTCATCTCTCCTCCGCGATGACCCCGTCGAAGTTGCCCCGCTTCGCCTCAGCCTCCCAGCTACTCTTCCTACCGGCGTCGGAGCCGCCCCCCTCCCCGAGGTTGAAGATGCCATCAGCGTATCCCTAACCGGCAACCCATCCACAACACAACTCTCATGGTCCTCAATCTACTTCGCCGATGATCTCTGTGACGAGCGAATCTTCCGCGACATCGCCCAAACCCACGAGATCCTCGTTCTGAAACGCGGCGGCTGTACCTTCTCTCATAAAATGCGCAATATCGCCGCTTACCGACAGTCGCGTTCATCCTTGAAACTTGTCGTTGTCGTATCCTACGACGATGAAGTTCCCCCTCAGCCTGAACCTGAGGAAGACTCACCTTCTGAGAAGTCACGGCCAATTTCCCCTCTCGCCGCCTTGCGCGCAGAACCATACCTCATCCGTCCTCATCTTGATGAGAACCAGATGACTGCTAGTGGTATCCCGCGGAATCACCTCATTAGTATGGTAATGGTTGGCGGGGGTGACGAGACATATAAACTTTTGCAAACTGCCACTGGTGTTGGGGTGAAGAGGCGGTACACGATGCAATCTCAAGGTGTCCCCATCACTAATTTGTATATCATTTGATTGCTATATACCCAGGCTGATCAAGGATACATTTATTCGGTTCAAATGTTTGGTCCAGCTTTTTGTAAGATTTAAATATTTCCACAATCTATCACTGTTTTACGACTTCCAAGGTTATCAAATTCGGATTCTAGTAAACACCGGCGTTCATATGACATTATACATAGCTCACCCGGGTATTGATTGGAGAGTCAACAGTCACTTCTTTCCCTCAAGTCAATCAAGTATTTGTTAGCCACATAAGTTATCCAGTATATGATATACTAACTACATCATAAAACTCTTGAATATACTACCTAGACATTCCATCATATCTGACCCATACCTATGCCCCCGCTTAATAAGTATAAAGACACGAACAGGCGATTCTTTTCCACATGCCTAGTCTCAATTATCCATTGTATAGTCTGGGGTTTTACGTGTCTTTAGAAAAATAAATTCGACATGCGCGAGTCCTTATTCAATATTGTCTGTTATCATAATTCAATTCCATTTTTGATATATTGTACCGAATACATCTAGATTTACTCCAGAGCAATGCACTCAATCTCGACAAGAACACCCTTGGGCAGCTGGTGAACAGCAACACAGCTACGAGCAGGCTTGTGGGTGAAGAACTTCTCGTAGACAGCGTTCATGGGAGCGAAGTTGGCCATGTCAGTGAGGAAGACCTGAATCATGTCAGTTATCATGTACACCCATGCCTTACCCAAGCCAGATATGGGAGGATAATTATAGAAAAAAACTCACGTTGACTTTGACGATCTTGGAAACGCTGGATCCGGCAGCAGTGACAATAGCCTGGATGTTGTCGCAGCAGGCCTGGGTCAGGACACCGATGTCACCCTCGACCAGGTTGCCGGAGGCATCGGCGGGGATCTGGCCGGAGACGAAGAGCTGGCCGTTGGCACGGATGGCCTGGGACTATAGATTATGTCAATTGGATGTTCTGTTTATGCTTTATGTAGGATTGGTGCGATTGGGGTTCTTGGGGTTGGATGGTGGGGTTGGAATCTATGAGTTGAGTCACAAGTGGGGATTTGGGATTCGAGAAGGATTTATGGGGTGTGAAGCTAGGGATAGAGGAGCTGGAGCTGGAGCTGGAGGAACGTACGTAAGGGCCGGCAGCTAAATAGAGTCAATGTCTGTTAGCAATCGGCTCCGATCTCGCGATGACAATCATGGATAGTATGGGAAGGAGTTCTGAACTTACGAGGGCAGGCATCCTTAGCGTGGATGATGGACATGTTGGCAGACATTCTGGGAGTGATAGGGACGGTAGCTCGAGGATTGAAGGTACGAGAGAAAGCTTGAAGACGACAAACAGAGCGCAGCATGTTGGAAAGGTGGGTTATATGATGGAAACTGCCGCAGCACCCCGCCCTAGATTGGTGGGGTTGTTGGCTTCTGTTTCCCGCGGTTAACTCAATCACACGGGAAACATGGAAACATTGACCTATCGAGATTACGGAGATACAGTGCTTTGATATCATTTGAATTACATAGGGTGGTGGGTGCTGATTGTAATAATGCTAGTAATTCAATTCGCTCGGATATTGTACAAGCTAGTCGTCTCTTCGTTAATGTGATATCGCTGTGTCCAATGAAAGGCTCGCAAGTAAAAAGGTTCAAACAGGGTGTAAGGGGTACATCTCATAGCTGCATGCCCATATTACGTAGTTGTTGCATCAAGCTAGCCGTCTGCTCAGCTGAATATCCGAAGAACACTGGTCCATTGAACGTGATACGAGACGGCATGGGATTTGTGTCTGCCTTGGCAGTGGGATCAGCCTTGGGGGAATCAGCATCCGCTTGAGCAGGCTGGACATGTTTGGCCCAATTGGACAGAGGTGACGTCGACCGTTCGACTTCGGGGGCAGCGGCAACGGGGGGAGGAGGCGCTGTAACGGGTTCAGCTGCTTCCGGCTTGGGGGCACCATGTCCAAATGGGCAGCGACCGGCCGGCTTAGATGGAGCATCGGTGGGTAGCTTCTCAAGGGGTCCGACATGAGACTCAGGAGACATAGGGCCAGGTAGAGATCCAGAGAAGGGCAGTGAGGCGCTGGTTTGCTGGGTTATGGGTACAGGAATACCCCATGGTCGGCTTGGGGATTCACCCAGGCGCACCTCGCGGAGAGGACGGTCAAAGCGACCCTTGCGGTCATCATCATTCTCATGCTCGTTCTCATGCTCATTCTCATTCTCATTCGGAGGTGGTGAAGGTCCAGGATTGGCTGGGTCCACGTTCTCTGCCCATTTCTCAACTCTCTCGGTAGACACAGATGGGGCCTGGCCATCGCCATCGCCATTTGCTGGCAAGAAAGCCTGATGCTTGGCTGAAAGACCACTTATCATATTGATCAATCCGCCATACTTCGCATCCAGCTGTCGCATGTTCTGGGGGTCTCTCTGGTAGCGCTTCACGCAGATGGCATGGCTTCGTGGAATTTCATGCTTATGTCTCTCCACATACTCGGCGATTTCCTCTGGCGAATGTTTGTCCAAGTATCGAATAGGACATCGGGAAACAGGGCATCGGCTTCCCGAGGTCCGCACAGACGGCGTTGTACTGGACCGTCGTTCGTCCTGTTCGGCCTTGATAGGGTCCAAATTCTCGTGACCACATGTATCAACTTGAATCTTAGGGCCATCATCCCTCCCGTTCATCACCTCACTTCCTGAGGGTGCCTTGGGTTTTGAGAATGGGCAGTGCAGGCTACCCTGAGCACCGTTGGTGGTGAAGTCCTCCTCCAGGTACACAGAGTCTGGGCCACGCACAAACATGCAAGAATTGGTAGAGGACATTTGGGAAAGACCATCCTGGGTACGGAGTAGAGCCTTATAGCCCTTAACCCCAGCCACGATGGCCCGAGTGGCATTTTCGTCTACATTTTGGTGTGAAACGAGGGTCTTGATTACATGCATGGAATTGAGCGACTGCTCTTCGATTGGAGGTTTGTTGTGCACAAGGCCTAGACACAATTCTTTCTGTTGATCCAATAACCTTTGCTGGACCTCCATCGCACGAGGTCTATCTTGAGGAGGTAGCTGCCTGGTAACATCGGTGTACTAGAAGGTCGCATGTTAGCAGCCATCTCTTAAAGTTGTGATGCAATGAAGATAACAACAGTCTCAATCAGATAATACATGTTAATCCGTCATCGCCACATAAGTGACTCCTGATCTAGAGCTAATTTCTCGTCATATGAAACATTGGGGGTTGGGGGCAATGGAAGTAGCGGTGGAAGGGTGTATTTACCTGTTTAAAGACATCCTCGGTATGTTGCTTGAGTTCATTGTGTCTGTTGGTAAGCCGGTACAGTGTTAGTAGTAGGGCATCGAACGCCTTGCCCACGGCTTCGAGCTGGTCCTGATGCAGATCCGACAGCATCTCCTCGGAAATAGGGGCTGGCATGTCGTGGTGGAGCGAAGTATATTACAATGTGGAGAGAAAGCTCATATGACATTCCAAGAGCTGAACTCCATACGGTGGTGCAAACACCGGAGACATGGAAGATGATGAAGAAGGAAAAGGTGAGGCAGACATTTTATAGCGGATGGCGCGACTCCGGAAAAACATAAGCGAGTTGGTCCGTGCCGTGTCACGTGGTGTCCGGGCTGGAAGATCTTCCGAGGCTCAACTCCGAGATTACGGTACATGACATGATCTGTGCATGATCGTACAATATATACTTTTTGTTTTGGTATTGTAATCTACTTTGATTTGCCACTGTTTTGAGGCTGACGCAATATATGGATGTTGCAGTCACACAAAAATGTCAACAAAAATGTCATCATGTGAGCCTTGTTGATCTATAGGGAGATGTTACACAGGGTGATGGACCCGGGAGCCTGGAGCGATCTGGATGCAATCAATAACCTTGGAATTCGAATGTTCTAATTTTGATCAAATATTTACGTATATCTGGGTGTCTATTGCTACGTTCCTCGGTAGATCTTGAAATTGTCAAGTGCTGGGATTCTCCAAAGTTAATACATGTCTCTACACTGTTGGTCAATTCCAACTGACGTGCACCAATATATATGCTGCACCGGTGGACCAAGAGTTGGTATCCGAAGTTCCAAAGATATTCAATGTCAAAATATAATTTAAAAAATCTTACCCATGGACTAGTAAGCATTGGACTGATCAACTCGGCTAAGTGTCAGGTCAATTTTTTTTTTTGATTTTTCTAATAAAAACCACTTGTTTTAATAGTCCTTCTACATACATGCGGCACTTTGATGACTGTTGAGGGAACGTATCTTGGTGACACATGGGTTCTGGTTCATATAGCCATAAAACTACCTGCCTTCAACAAGCCCGCCGGGCTAGCTCAATCGGTAGAGCGTGAGACTCTTAATCTCAAGGTTGCGGGTTCGACCCCCGCGTTCGGTTCTATTTTTGGTGAACTGCCATTATCTTTTCACTTTTCTCTCATGCAGACTCTTTTGATTCATGAAGCCATTTATTGCTTGGCCCTTCAATAAGCCCGCCGGGCTAGCTCAATCGGTAGAGCGTGAGACTCTTAATCTCAAGGTTGCGGGTTCGACCCCCGCGTTCGGTTTATTTTTTATGCTGTAATAATAGCTTCATTTTTTGCTCCCTTGGGTCATTTTTCTGTATCCATTATTTATAGTACTTTTAGCTCCAATTTAGTTACCCCTCATCGAATCACAGAGAATCGATTGAAGTGATAAAACTCCCGGCCCCCTGCAGAACAGATAAAGACCCGGATCCCGTAAAACGTTCCCCTCAGCTAAATCCCCTAGCGCTGCATGCATGTACCAAAAAGTGCAAACCCACTAGGATGGCTGTGACGAGTTTCCGATGGCGATGGGCGATCACAATTGGCTGATTGATAGTGTTTGTCTGTACGATGTGTCAATCAAGACTGCATGGGCACCTGCATGGGCAACGTAGCGCTCGGATATGGTCTGATGGTCTTAGACCACTAGCTTCATCCATTCTCGCCTATGATCATATTCTAATACCTCTTTCGATACACACCATCTCAGCCACATTGATCTGGCCAAATATAGGGTAAGGTGTGTGACACATGAGTCATTTTCTTTCCTTTATTCGGTCTCGAATGAACCTTCTCAGTCGAAGCCAAACCGAGGATGGTGTGATGGGCGCAACACGACCTATGATTCGTCCGGGCCAGACAAAAGAGGCGTCCGTCGCCCCAAGGCTAGGCAGCATGCATGTCTAGGCAGGTGGGCGATTCCGCAGATCAGAACTAACTGGGTGTAGAATCTGCCCGAGGCCCGCAGCGGGACGGACCCCAAGGACACCTCAGCAGTGAGAGCTGCATAGGCGAATTCTAGAAGCGGACTTAATGGCGTGACATGGTATTACCAGTCACCGCCTATTGATGAGCATGGCAACGGCCATAGCCCTAAAGTATGAAGATAAAGTATAAATTTCCAGATCTGACCGCTGGTTAAGGGATCAAAGATTCCAAGGTTTAAAGTAATTAGTAGATAGTAAATAAATAGTAGATAGTAAATAAGAAATAAGAACTAAGAAAAAAGATGTTCATCCTAGTTCCTGTACTACCCCTCCATAGTATTCTAGACCCCGCGAGGGGCAACTTATCTGCTTATCAATACCCGTAATTTTTTTTATTGAATTTTCTTTTTCTTTTTTTAATCTTTTACTTCCAGATATAAACCTTCTCAATTGTTTTCTACCCCTCCTTATCCTTTCCCCCTTTTCCTCTCTCATCATGTCCCAATCTACTGTTCCTGATGCCTCCGCCCAAGTCTCCGGACACTCCGCCTCCAATGCCACCAGCACCGCCGAACTCGCCAGTCTTAAGGTAAGCCTGCGCTCTTCTCTGCGCCAGTTCCCGGACTTCCCTACTCCGGGAATCCTGTTCGAAGATATCCTGCCTATCTTCGCCGACCCTAAGCTCCACGAGGCTTTGATCCGCTCTTTGGAGCTGCACATTCTCGCCAACAACGGTGGCCAGAAGCCCGATGTTATTGTTGGTCTGGAGGCCCGTGGCTTCCTGATCGGACCCAGCCTGGCACTGCGTCTGGGTGCTGGCTTCGTTCCTGTTCGCAAGCAGGGCAAGCTTCCCGGTCCTTGCATTACTCAGGGCTACGAGAAGGAGTATGGTCAGGATTTCTTCCAGATGCAGGAGGATGCTATCAAGCCCGGCCAGAAGGTCATTGTTGTCGATGACATTATCGCTACTGGTGAGTGACCAACACCTCTAAGTATAGATTGCAACCCATTGACGGTTCTCAATTTATAGGTGGATCTGCCTACGCTGCCGGTGAGATGATCAAGAAGCTGGGCGGCGAGCTGATGAGCTTCCTCTTCATTCTCGAGCTTGAGTTCCTCCACGGTCGTGACAAGCTCCCCGCTCCTACCCACACCCTCCTCTCCGGCCAGGCTTAATTTTGTCTCTGCCGCGGCTATGCCCCATTACAAAAGTGCATTTATTCCGATCCCCGAGATCGCTGACTCGTTAATGACCCAAATGCCCGGACTGGCGGTGTCCCCACCCTCCACCCGACCAGCCGCCACTTCCGACTCAGCGCTCATGCAACCAATTCAACCCGAATTCCGGAGCTGATCTGCGCGGGTTTTCCCTTTTTTTCCCTCTTTCCATTTCGGTGATTTTCAGTTGCACGTGGTTTCTTCTGGGTTGGAGTCGAGCCGGGCTCATACGACTCCCAATTCAAACTTAATAAAAAAAACCACATTATATAGACAGATACCTTGGAAAATGTTTCATGTGTCGTGCTTCTTGTTTGGCAGAATTGCTGTTCAACCTGTTATAACCTGATTGGAACCGAAGCTACAGGCCTTGGTAGAGCCTGTCTAGTAGATCATAGCCCAGGGATACAATCAGGCACCAAACCAAGCGGAATAAACCGCCTCATAACCTCCTGAACCCAAATCTCGGAAACCCCCAACGCCACAGACTCCCGAATCGCCCGATTCATCCGCCCAATATACTCCGTCTTCGGCGACGACACCTTCACCCGCTCTTCATCAACATAAACAAGCACCCGAACAAGTCCAAATTCCGTCTTCAGCCGATGATCACCATCAATCCACTTCAAAACAGTAGCAGGAAGATACCATTTATTATAATCTCCCTCCCCCTGCTCCCTAGGTCGAATATCCTTCCCCACTTCTCCTTCCCCTCCCCCCACCTCCGCATTCCAATCCACACCTTCATACCCATCTAGCAGCTGCTCATCTCCAAGATCCATTTCATAAAGGATACCATATACAGCATCCTCTGTTCCAGAAATTGGTACTTTCATCGCGGCTTCGCTGTTCTGTGCCCCGACCCGCATCCCTGGCGGAGGGAGGACATTGGCGTACCCCGCTTCACAGATAAGCCACCTCCACTTCGGGAGGATTGCGATGGCGATAGGTTTTGCCGATAAGGAGGGATTAATATAGCAGCGCTGTTTCATCTGCGTCGGGGAGAGGTTGGAGCCGTAGGCAAAGTAGAGGTATGGTTTTGTGGCATCGGTGCGGGGTGAGGAGTTGGGGCAGGTGGTTGCTGGGATGGGAAGGAGAGTCTCAGATTGGGGCTTTAGTTTGAGATCGATATGCATGATGTATGTTGTGAGGATTGAATCTAAAGGAAGGTTCAAATGTTCCAATGTTCCAGTGTTTCAAGGTTGAAGGGTTGAACAGGTACCGAGATCCATAAAGCTTAAAATCCGGTTCGACCGCAGATCAGTAAGGAGGCAGAGATATCTATGAAATGAGTTTTGCACTTGGATATGACCGAAATTCTCCTAAGAATCCAATACTTCTACCTTCTATAATTTATATAGTGAAATATTGTGAAATCGAAGGTGCAGTTTCTAACCCTTAGAAATCTTGGAATTTTTCATAGTAAAAAATCACTATAATAGGATGAATGTTATATGGATATGATCATATTTCTGCCTAGAATTCAAAAATTCTTATCAAATATGAATTCAACATAGTGAAAACAAAAAAATATAGTCTTAAACGCTAAGGAAACTTGAATAATGGCCATATCAAAGAATGTGCTCCAGGCAGAAACATCTATTCAAAACGTGTTAAACATGGGAATGAATCAAATTCCCTATCCCCTCGAATGTATAATTTTTCACATTTCATATCTCGTCTTTGATTATCTGATCAATCATGCTTTTTACGATTGTGCTGTTTTTCAGAAAGTCAATCCCTCTATAACTTGTGTACAACATGGACTATTTTAGTTCCAAGATTTACTACAGTGGACTTTGTAGATAGTACAATACAATACAGAATTAGCAAGGCCGGTGACCATAAATTATATAATCCGATCTGTATTGGCCATATGCGCCCTATCGTCCACCGTGCCGGAATACCAAGACTGATGTTGCAGATGCCAGTATTTCAATTCCAACCTATCGAGTTGCATTCTGGACCGGGTTGGCTGAGGACGGGATCTCGTGCTTGACACGATGTACCTGCACCCGATATCCTACGGCAAAAAGCTAGACGGGCGGCGGAAAGCCTCCAGTATCAATCTACCATGCCGGTGGTTGGCTCATGTACTGCTGCCATCAGCGCTACTTGCCCACCAAAGGAATGCAGTTCTCGGTCTCTTGATATGGGGGAAGAACCTTGCTGCACCATGTTGGGGAATGGAAAATCTCAAGGAAGAGGGCCATTGCATTTTCTCGTCATTGAATATCACCCCGCCCATTTCAGTAAAGGGGTCCTCGTAGCTGTAGCTTGACAGGGAATTCCCCTTATCAAAGGATAGTCCATAATATAATAGGTTGGATTGCAAGATTCGTACAATGAGTTAAGAATTACAGGTCACATCATACCATATCTTAAAAAGCACTTTAATCGCTATACATGTAAAGGAAATGCAAAATGAAAATCTAACGATAAATCAACTCAGCGCTGGGCAATTGTCCCACTCATTCGACTACCAACACCGGCCATCAGACTCTGCTTCACAATGGCATCTGCCGCCGCAG
Organism: Penicillium lividum; assembly: GCA_028828245.1. Classification (NCBI taxonomy): domain Eukaryota; kingdom Fungi; phylum Ascomycota; class Eurotiomycetes; order Eurotiales; family Aspergillaceae; genus Penicillium; species Penicillium lividum. The sequence continues at coordinate 617,415 of JAQJAG010000005.1, forward strand.
CCGCAGCCAGTCTTTCCTTTTGACGGCTGCGATCACGGAGATAACCGGCTGCTTCGGGTCGCATGCGAAGAATACGCAGGATCATGTCGTCGTTCGGATCGGCTTGGGCTTCACGGCGCTTCTCTTCTTTCATCTTCTTCATGGTACCCAGGTTGCGCGAAAGCATGATGCTCTTTGCGCGACGGGCTGTGGGAACACCTAGACCACCGTAGCTACCGGTGGCTCCAAGGTGAGCAGGGGCAGAGGTGCGGTTGCGGTTCGCCTGCTGGCGGTTCACGTTTGCCGAGGCCATCCGCTCTGAAGTGCGAATCAGATTCTCGGTGGGCTCGAAGTAGAAGAAGTTCAAGCTTTGGATTTCATGGTACTTGGGAGATTTCAAAATGTCGATGGGAACACCACCGGCGTCGCCGGTTTCCTCATCTACTGCGTGGAAGAAATTCAACAGCAACACGAGCCAGCGTGATACGATATCCACTTCTTGGATTGTCAATGGCTTCTGGTGGGATGGCTTGTCGGACAGAGGAGGAACCAGCAAACTCTCAATGGTTGCAAGGACCTCTTTCCACAGACGAGCCATGACCATTCGCATAGCCTCTCCGGTCAGTGTTTTGTTCATGATGGCAAAGTTATCGTTGAAGTAGTTGAACAAAGGTGTCAAAGCATTCTCGACGTCGGCCGGGGTGGGCCCCGTCGAAGTCTGTGGCCCTCGGTTGCGATTTAGGAAATTGGACACCGTCGACATGCTGATCCCACGGGAGAGTAACGACTTCAAAGTTCGGCGTGATAGACAGTAGCTGATATACGCAGAAAGCTAAGACAAAGTCAATGGGCCGAGACACAAAATAGGAAATTATAGCAAAATCACTCACCTTCTCGGTAATCTTCCTGGTCATGTCCCTCTCTGTTCGTTTGAGGGTACGGAAAGCTTTACCAAAGTAGAACTGAATATCATCACGCTCGCCCTCCATGCTGACACGGAGTAAAAGCCGACCTTGGGTGTCCAGATCCAGCCAGTACTCCCTCGGCAAGAAGTCACTGAAGTGAACTGGGTCAAGCTTGATGGATGTTCGACCGACATAGTCATGATCACCAACGGCATCCCAGTCCCAAATCGTAGCGATGATGTTCAAAGGACCCTGAGTGGTGATGTCGACAGAGTCTTCCCAGCGGGGGTTGAGATTGTTGTAGATGATGCGTGTCTTGGCAATCCGTTTTTGATATTCGTCTGCAAGGACCACGTACGGATCACTGGCACCATTCATGTCACAGGCTTTCAGGTCTTCTGCCTCCACTACCTTGATGGTAAAGACATAAGTGGTTGACTTGCGGACCTTCTTAAGCTGCGGAGGGCTCTTCTTCGCAATAACATCGGCACAAGCATCGACGTTGATCTCACGTTCAAGGATGTCCAATTGCGAAAGGGCATACTCGATGTTGTTCAATTTCACCAGGGACTGTCACAATGTTAGCGATTTGTGGAATTTTCCTGTCACCAAAATTCATACCTCGGAGGAAAACTGGAAGGGTTCGATTTTTTCCTTGTTCGTCCATGTGTCCTTGGCGAATTGCATTAGCTTTTCCTGTGTGGTTTGGTTCAGAACTGCCTCTTGCTCCGGTGTGAGCCGGTCCATCTCCCGGGAAAACATTTGTTCTAGGAACTCGCAATATTTCGCGACACCCTTCCCAATGGAGCTGGATAGTGCAGTCATGAATTTCGCATATTGAAGATCATCATCCCACTCTAGATTTACCAGGTTCTCCACCACTTGGTTGAAGGATCGGAACACATCGATAACGGAGACACTGTGTCGGGCTTCCTCTGGTACATCCTCGGCCGCTCCATCTGCACGAATGGAGAAGGCATCCTGTCTGGTAGCTTGATTGACCCATTCCATAACACTCTGGTCTGTCAAACGCAGCCATCGCCAAACGAAATCCTCTAGAAGGCTCTCAATGTGGAATGGGAAAGGGTCATCAGGGATTGTGCTCGTAAACAGGCGCCTGATAGTAGCAAGTGCCCTGTACAGATCGAAGCCCTCCTCGACAGGGATCTCTTCATCCCTGGCCTTAGTCTGCTCGATGATTCGGATGACCATTTCTTGCGCATCTTCAGCAAACATGGGAAGCACATTGAGGCAAAGTGTTGTATAAGGATTGACACCCATAATCTCAGGGTTATTCCTGTAACGCTTTTTGATCTTCAGTGCAAGTTTTGAAATCGCATCGCCTAACTGGATGATATCGTCAGGCCGCCAGTCTTCCTGATGGACAGAGATTAACTGGCTTAGAAGTCTCTGGTACTTTTCTGTCGCCTTCTGAGCAAGACCATCTTGCACATACGACCCGAATCGACCAAGATCCTCAGGATTCTCTGTATAATTTGGATCCATTTGGATATGGTTCTCAAGCACGTACATTACAGGTCCAAGTGGCCGTGGTTTTGCCTCGAAGCAGTCCATCATCACCTCGTAAAGCTCGCGTAGCAAGGCTTCGTGAATCTTGGACAAGAGATTCTGCATCATTTGAAGATCATGCACGGTCCATTTCCGTCGGTCAAAGACAGATGGCGCCACAAAACTGCTGCGCTTGTTGCGGTTTTCAGTGGGAGGAGGCTCTTTTGCAAACGTAAATGCCTGGTCCAGGGTATTGAGGTCGATCTCATTATCCACAAACTTGGTTTGCATGACGTCCAAGAACAGTACAACGCGAGAGAAAGTCGGAAGCCGCCAGCGGAGACAGATTTCATTCAGCATTTCTGTTGATTGCTTGGATAGGAGTTTCATGGACGGGGTATCTGACGCGGTTTGAGTGGCCTCAATCTCACGATTTCGTAAATCATGGGTTAAGGTTTGTGTCAAGATAGCCCTATATACAGTTCGAGGATCAGAGGGAATGAATGTATAAGTATCTGACTCCTCTGAGTCGCCATCGGCGCTCAAAGAGAGTCCACCAAGGTCAACAGGTGAGTCAGCGCCATAAGATGTTCGGTCAGTACGACCAGAAGATGTTCTTGTCAAGTCATCCTCTACTGGTGAGTTGAACTGAGGTAGAGTGCCGGGTGTGCTCTTGGCCAGTTCCGGGTGGGACTGCATGATGGAAAGCATCATCTGGGAGAGCTCGGGACCCTCGGTTTTCTTCCAGCTCTCATAGGCCTCATCCGTCTCAAAATCATCCCTCGACAATGTCTTATGAGTCTGAAGACTCAACTGGGTTTGATAAGTCTTGAGGTCCTGCAATGCAGCTTTCTCCGTCCATTTATTCTTATTCTTGTCAATCTCGGCCTGAGCCTGGGAAGTAGTCATTCCAAAGATCTTGGCCACATGTTGCACCAGGGGCATGTCCTTAACGTCGTAGCTCAACGGGGCGACAACCTCGGTAGTCGAAGTCGGGCCTTTCGCGTTCATTAAATCCTGATCCTGCACAAGAAGCTTGTTCTCCAGTACAGACAATCGATTTGCCAGCTCCGGTCGGTCCTTGACCCAGTCATGCCCTTTCAGTACCAATGCAAGCAATCGGACAAACAGCGCCACGTGTCGATCCACCATGAGCTTCCAGCTGTCATCATCATGCTCCTTGCCCTTGCTCAACTCCTTGATCGCATTAGAATAGAAGATGAGCACCAGGTCCTCGGCTCGGCGGTCCTTTTCCATACGCTTGCGAAAGGAATCTTCCTTTAATACATTCAGAAACGCCGCAAATGTGCGCACCACCAAATGATCTTGGAACTCCTTGCGCTTCTCTTTTCCCATCAGAACGCCCGTCAACCGTTTTTCCAGCTCGGCGACAAATCCATGGGGAATCCGTGTGCTCTTAGAATCCCTAACCAGCGAAAAGTCACTCATCAAGTCATGAATGGAGGTGTTTGATCGCTTTGGCCGCGCCGGCGCGACGGTTACACTCTGAGTGCGACGAGAGCGAGGGTGGAGAAGATAGGCAAGGTAAGCTACGCGGAGCGCATGGCTGGATGTGACGTTGGCGCTAAGTGGTCGGCGCCGTGAAACGGAGGAGTTGCGCGAATGTCGACCTTCATTTTGGATGCTGTTGATCCGTCGGTTGACTCCTCGGGACTGACTAGATGTCGACATGAGGTTGTATGTATTGGACGATTCGGGGGAAAAGCAGTGGAGTGCGGGACCATGGATGGAGGGCGCAGACCACCTGCCAGCAGTGGACGAAGCCCTTTTGCGCGACTTTAGGGAGAAATGTTTTGGGGTCTTAAGGTGGATATGTCTCGGAGGGGGAGAAAAAGTTAGGCCGAACAGGGGGTGGGTAATGGTAATGTGGTTTCCCAATATTTACCCTAAGGAGAAGAAAGGAGAGGGGAACGGATGAAACAAAAAGCTCCCGGACTGAACTGACGTAGGCGCCCGGACCAAAACAAAGATATGATTATCAACCCAGAAGGAACTCAACAGCACTCAAATGCGTAGATATATAAGAAAAGTTGTTTCGTATCTGAGTTTCTGATTTGGGCTAGGAAACAAACCATAGTCTCAAGGTTTCTCCCTTGGAGGGGTTTGATCGGGCACTAACAATGATGGTATAATGCAAGGGTATATACCCCCAGTATGTACCATTGACCAGAACAGGTTGATTCCTTGATTCCTTGTTCCTTATCCCTTTTGATTGTAGAATACACGGAATATCCATTCTAGTGTATACTGCCTTTTATAAATAAGCGCTGCATTACAACTGTAGCTGTTACTGTTCCTAGAGTGATACAGTCTAAGTGAGACAAGTTGGAAAGGAAAATATGTTGGAACACAGTAATCGAGCATCTAGTTCTCGTCTTGATCCAACATGCGTCAAAGAGCCGGAAATCCGTTTTTCGGCGAATCGACCATCAGACACTCAAGTGACGCCAAATCGAGGGAAACAAAATCGTCTTGGTATTTACACACACAACAAAAAGGAAAAGAAAAGAGAGCAGAGACAAGATTACCACTTGTCCTCGCCAGCTTTGCGAGCCTACATATATCAAGGTTAGTGGGACGATCAACATAGCGTACGTTCAGGGAAGCTCATAGTCTTACCGGCGAAGCATTCGGTCCACCCAACTCCTTCTCCAGACCATCTTCATAGGCCTTGGGAACGCTGGGCTTGTCGGGGTAGTAGAGGCTAACAACGCCGCACACGCTGAGGAAGGCCACAACGAAGCAACCGAGGTGGAGGAAACCCTTGCCGGCAGAGACGTGGTTATATTGCTCAGGACTGAAGACACCGAGAATCTCGTTCTCCTCGTGGACGGGCTCGCCGAAGTTTCGCTTCTCCTGTGCATCCCACCAGCCTCCGTAGGGGTCTCTGAAAGCACGCTTCACGCGGGGAGGGTTCTGGTAGCCACCATTCTGCCATTGCTATTAGATCGCTTGGGCATTACCATCAAAGGAAAACACTATACCTGTAGAGGGTCCTCAGATTCGGAAGCGCGGAGGGCAGCGACCTGAGAGAAGGATGCGCGGGGGGCAATGGCGTGGCGGGCAGCCACCTGGGGCAGACGCCGGGCTAGGATCCGTTGAGACAGCATCTGGATGGGGATTGAACGTTAGTAATTTCTCATAGAGCAGAAGGAAAACCAGAATCAGACCAAAACTCACTGCTCTGCCAAAAGATCAAAGACCAATGGGGTAAGGGATAAAGGTCAGGGAAATTGGTGGAGATGAAGTGCAGGATGATTCGATGATGGAGACGGAGGTTTGCGGCTGTGGACACCTTAGGCATAAACTGACACCTGAAACGTAAGGCCTTTAACGGCGCGGCGCGCTTACATGTCGAAAGTGTTCGTTCCCGACAAAAAAACCACTTCCTTACGTATTCCCCCCATTTCACCACCTTTTTCATCACCATCAACGCCACCGTACCGATAAGGATGCCAAACTTTGTGTGGCACCTTGAATCGATCATAGCTACCTGTTGATGCTAAAATCGCCAATTTAGACCGCGCTATCGTTGGGATAACTGGGGTCACCTGCGCAGAAGGCCCCTGTCGTCTGCGGCAACAAGTCATGCAAAACGGCAGCCCAAACGGCCCATCACCCCACGATGAACGCGTAACGCCTGTCCCTGATACTCCCCACCTCGAAGCTTCCGGTGTGGATTATTTACCAGATACGACCCCCTGCGAATCGATCCCTACCTTACCGAATGACGAAGCTAGCCATCAGCTAGAGGAGCCACCATCGAAGAAGCGTCGCCTGGCAGATTCAACCCCGTCGCGGACCTCAACTCCCCGACCTCCTTCGCCGCCATGGAAGAAGGTTGGTGTGGAGGGGCCGACATCATTCTTGGTGGAGGGTCGGCGCAGGTCATCGCGGCAAAATGTGCTTCCTATGGAAGAGCAACCAGCCTCTGACAAGCGACACACGCGCGCGGCGCAGCAAAGCTACGTGACTAAAACGACCCGAGGCGGCGCAAAACCCGTCACGTCCTCTCCCCTGGCTGTGACATTGTCGCGTGCAAACGGGAAGCCCGGTGGCAAGCCGATTACAAATAATTCACCCAGAACTGTGCCTACCAAGGGCGCATCCGGCAAGCAGCAAGCTTCACAGTCTCCTGCGTCAAACTCATCTCAGTCGCGCACTCGATCTCGAAGCTCCGCAACTAATCAAGCACGCCCCGGCACAAACGGCGCCAGCCCTCGTGAATCTCGCAACCGCACCTCCCTTTCGAACACATCTCCTGCGCAAGAATATGCCTTCGGCGGCACGAATGATCATAATGAGGATTTTGAATCAGGCTCTCAGATCGTACCACGACTTCGAATCAAAGTTAATAAGCCAATACTCCCGATCCGCCATCCCGGCCACGTGTCCGGTAAGAAATACGAAAATTTCAGAGAATGGTTGAACAATGAAGACACCCCGAATTTGCTATCAACGGAGGAAGCTCTCGAGGAGGCCCGAAGGCGGCAACAAGTGTTCAATGCAGCGGAACCTGGTGGACTATTGAGCTCGGAGGTTTGCTCTGCATATATGACGGAACCACAGGAGGAACCACCATTTCAATATTCCCACCAAGATCATCTAGTGGCGCATGCTCTCTATTTCCAGAAGCTCCTTGAAAAGGAACATAAGCGTCATCGGCAAACGGCCAAACTATTTGCCCAATGGTGTGCCGACGCGTATAGAAAACGCCACAAGAACCCCGAGGATGTTCTGCGGGAACAACAAGAAGAAATGCGTGGGAAGCGCAAGCAACTGGCTAAGGACCTGCAGAAGATGTTTGACTTGACCCGTGCCGACATTGACCGGGTGCGCCTCGCACGCTGGGAGGAAGAGCGAAAGGTTCAGGATCAGCAAGCCCTCGATCGTGCTATCAGAAAGTCAACCATGCTGTTTGAGAAACGCCGGTCCGAAATTCTTGGAGAGGTTCCTAGCGATTCTCCTGCTTCAAGTGACGAGGACGGGGAGACCGATTATTCTTCCGACGCATTAGATAACGATAGCAACATGTCTACATCTGAGTCAGAATCTGATGATGAGGCAAATGTGGACGATGATGCTAAACTGACAGCCGAGGAACTTCGACTGAAGTACGCCGGTTTGCCGGACGAAGGCACACCCGAGGACACACCCGACCAGATGTCTGTGGTTTCTGCGTCTGTCAATGATAGCGAAGCGATCCCTAACGAGACTGATGCTGATGTAACCCCTGGCGACACTCAGCTGGATGACGTGGATTCAGTGTTGATGGACGATAGCGATGAGTCAATCGACATGAGCGACGAAATGAGTGATAGTGATGAGAGCGGCTCTGATAATGAGTCTGGTGAGGAATCCGATGGCAGTGATGCTGGTAGCGGTATGCTCGGGTTCTTCTCACGCAAGCAGCTAGCCCGTAACAAGGATTCCGCTGAAGCGGATGTCGAAAGTGTTGATGATGATGAATCTAATGATGGAGAGTACAAATCTCCAGGAACAGAAGCCCTGGAGAACGATATGGAGGATCCGGACGAGGTTTCCCTAGTTCCGAACGGGTTACATATCAACGAAAACGAAGAGATGCTAGATGTATCGACACCTTCAGAATCCGTCGAAGCCTCCATAGCCACTCCTGCAGATGTCGAAGACACTTCTATGGTTGATACCTCTACGGTCAATACTCCCACGGTGGACATAAATGTGGAGGATGAACTTTCCGAAGCCGTGCCTGACTCCAGCGCTCTCGAAGGAGCAGGCAAACAAGACCAAGAGCTCGACACGGAACCGCAGGAGAACCGTCCCAGTGGCGAGATGTCCAGTGAAGTATCTCCAGGGACCTTCGACACCAAGCCCTCTGACCCCGAGTCCGTCTCTTCATACGAACCTGCAATTGAGAAAGCATTGCAGCAGAGTCATTCACCTGCACCCGGCTTGCAAACACCAATCCCTCATCTACTGCGCGGCACTCTGCGTGAGTACCAGCACTACGGCCTGGATTGGCTCGCTGGCCTCTACAAGAACCGCATCAACGGTATTCTGGCCGACGAGATGGGTCTCGGCAAGACAATTCAAACCATTGCATTACTTGCTCACCTTGCTGTGGACCATGGCGTCTGGGGGCCGCATCTTGTTGTTGTTCCCACCAGTGTCATGCTGAACTGGGAAATGGAATTCAAAAAGTGGTGCCCGGGGTTTAAAATCATGACCTACTACGGAAACCAAGAAGAGCGGAAACAGAAACGCAAAGGTTGGACTGACGACAATTCTTGGAATGTCTTGATTACATCTTATCAACTTATCTTGCAAGATCAAGTTTCTCTGAAGCGAAGGGCCTGGCATTATATGATTCTTGATGAAGCGCACAACATCAAGAATTTCCGTTCTCAAAGATGGCAAGCTCTTCTCACTTTCAGGACACGCGCCCGGTTGCTCCTGACTGGTACACCACTTCAGAACAATTTGACCGAGCTCTGGTCTCTTTTGTTCTTCTTGATGCCTTCCGACGGCGATGGTGTTGGTGGTGTTGAAGGTTTCGCCGACTTGAAGGACTTCTCCGAGTGGTTCCGACGACCAGTGGAACAGATCTTGGAGCACGGAAGAGAGACTATGGATGATGAGGCCAAGCAGGTAGTTACCAAGCTCCACACAGTTCTTCGCCCTTACATTTTACGTCGCATGAAGGCAGATGTTGAGAAGCAAATGCCTGGAAAGTACGAGCATGTCATGTATTGCCGGCTGTCAAAACGCCAGCGATTCCTGTACGACGGTTTCATGTCGATGGCCCAAACCAAAGAAACACTTGCGTCGGGCAACTTCCTTTCCATCATCCATTGTCTTATGCAGCTGCGCAAGGTCTGTAACCACCCCGATTTGTTTGAGACAAGACCCATCTCCACCTCCTTCGCCATGCCACGTTCTGTCGCCACCGACTACCAAATGAAGGAGGGCCTGGTCCGGCGACGACTGCTCTTTGACCACCCTCTCACCAAGGTTGATCTGGACTTCCTCAACCTCGCACCTGTGTTTCGAGAGGATATCTCTAGGCGACTAGCTGATGACAGTATCCGACTCATGGCGTTTGGGCCGTTTAAGACGCTTCGTGAGCGACAATACAATCGCACAAACTGGCAGATGGAGTTTGACGGGTCTAGCATGGAAACGATCCTAGAGTCGTTAGAGAATGCCAGCCGGAAGAGACGAATGGCCGAATTGGAACGATGCTTGTACTTTGAGTCTAAGCGTCACGGTCGCCGACCTGTGTACGGTAGCAGCTTGATTGAGTTCATCAGAGCCGGGACCAAGGAGCATGCACTTTCCAACGCGCCCTTGCGAAAGAGCAACATGGCGGAGTGGCTTTCGAGTCGGTCATCCGTCCTTGCTTCCATGATTCTGACCCTGGAGGAGCGCTCTCTCGACATGGACGGGTACGTTCAGCGATTCGCTTGCGTAACACCGGCTGCTGTTGCGTCGGGCATGACAGAGGCCGCCTTGACCCCTGTCGAGACGCGACTTTTGACCAATACTGCCAAAGATCAGCCGTATGATCCCTTCCACGAAGCTCGCATGCGTCTCTCCATTGCTTTCCCAGACAAGCGGTTGCTACAATACGACTGTGGTAAGCTACAGCGGTTGGATAAGTTGCTACGTGACCTGAAGGCCGGCGGCCATCGCGCATTGATCTTCACGCAGATGACCAAGATGCTGGACATTCTAGAGCAGTTCCTCAACATCCACGGGCACCGCTACCTACGCCTGGACGGTACAACCAAGGTTGAAGCGCGACAAATGTTGACCGAGCGGTTCAACAGTGACCCTCGTATCCTGGCCTTTATCCTTTCCAGTCGATCCGGTGGTCTCGGTATCAACCTCACGGGTGCCGACACGGTCATCTTTTATGACCTGGACTGGAACCCGGCCATGGACAAGCAGTGTCAAGACCGTTGCCATCGTATTGGCCAGACCCGCGATGTTCACATTTACCGCTTCGTATCCGAGTATACCATTGAGTCCAACATCCTCCGCAAAGCCAACCAGAAACGAATGCTAGACGATGTCATTATCCAAGAGGGCGAGTTCACAACGGACTACTTTACCAAACTCCAAACTGTGCAAGTGGAAGAAGTTGATGAGCGTGACGGCCAGGACGAAGCAAGTGCAGCCATGGACCGTGTCCTCGGCAACCGCGTTGCGACTGGAAACCGCGCCTTCGAGCAAGCTGAAGACAAGGAGGACATCGACGCAGCGAAGAATGCCCAGAAAGAACTGGAGCATGCCGACGATGGCGACTTCGAAGAGCGCAGCCCTTCACATGGAACCCCCGCTCAACCTGGTACCCCATTACCCGGCTCTGGTGACGGACAAGGTTCAGCTGCGCTCGAGGATGCAGGGGCTCCGGAACCTGGTCACATCGACGACTACCTGCTTCGTTACATGGAATGGAGCATGCGTGACGAGCCCCTAGTGCTCCCGGTGGATAAGAGCAAGAAAAAGTCCAAGAAGGGCAAGGAGCACCACCTCAAACGACGCCGCTGATCATTTACCCGGTCTACAATCCTTCACAAAGTCAGGTCCAGTCCTTTCTTCCTTGCTTTTAATTTTCTCAGGTCACGGGGAATCATCATCTCCACTCTCTTCAGCCCAACCGTTTCACAATCCCATAGTTCCAACCACCCCATGTATTTCTGTCGGCCTTTACTACCTAATTGAGCGTGTTCAAATTTTGTTATTATTTTGTTGGATTTCGCTGTGGCGAATCCACAGGTTCTATTCTCTCTTCTCCTACCTGTACCCCTTTTCTATGCACTGCGCCGGAGCATGTGGGTATACTACTTTGTAATAGTGTCGAAAAAAAAAGAGTGGAGAGGTCTGAGAACCAAAGGACCATGTGTACCGATACGTTGTGGAAGAAGACCAAGACCAAGAACAGACCAGACCAGACCAGCTATGATGTCGGCCAAAAATCTCTGTATCTGTATTTATACTTCGCACCGGGCAATTAGCGTCAATGTTTTGATTAACGTCTAGACTAGTTCGGGGCAAAAGCCCACTTTTTTCTTTTCATCGTTGCTAAAATCTACTTCTTTTCTCCGATCCACTACACTTGCACTAGTAGGACTTTGCTTTGGCTTGTTTCTGCTAATTCTCTTGGCTTCAGGCTTGAGAGTTTCCGAAGTCTTGCCGATACACATGTGGATGATCTCCACGTTATAATGACAAATTATATAATTAATCTTAATCTACTCCGTAAAGGAATACGACTCATGTGCCCGGACAATGTACTTATCTGGTTAAGCAGAGTGGACTCGAGGCTTTTTAGGGTTTTGCTTTCCGCTTCTGCATCTATGAGAATTAGTCAGGGCGATTACTTTCGTCAACTATATGCTCACCCCGAGGAGAAAAAAAAGGAGCATTGATGAGGAAATTAGTACAGACCCTTTCCCGTCCAATATCAATTGATTCGTCATAGACTTACTTATGTTTTGGCAGTGTAACTTCCAAGATATGAGGCATTTAGGTTTCAGTGTTTAGCCTAAACAGAAACTACAGGAAAGATATCTAGAATATACTATGAACCAAGGTTAGTAGAATCCTGAAAATACCGCTCTAAACTACAGCCGAGTCCACTCTGCACATGGGAACATGTGTATCCGGTCGATCACGGGAGGCGATCAAGGCGGGTTCCCTCTCGGCCAGACTACTCCGAGGAGCATCAATGCACCGGGGAGATGACCTCAATGGCCTTGAGAAGAATGAGTAATTGGATGGCAAGAGAATAAGGATACGGATGTACGGATACGGCGGATCGGGGAGGAATTGGAGTAATTACTTACTCCAAAACCTTGTTCATCGACCCAGCAGTAGGGAAATGGGACATGGTGTCCACGGTTCTTCATCTATCTGGCCTTCCAGGATTGTTCTTCAGACTTTCGTCTCCAGTTTTCTTCTTTGATAGAGTATTCGCCGGCTCTCTTCTGTATAAAAAGTGGAGATGTCGATCCACGCGACGGTGTTGATGCCCGTTTCGGAGGTCTGATCCGGCGTTGGAGGATCATTTGCAGAGATCCACGGGCATCCGAAGATCTTATTTGCTGCCAACTCGTTTTCGTTTTTCTTTTTCTTTTTTTTCGGAATCTGTAGGGCATGATTGATCAGGTTTCATCAGATTAGGAAAAAAGTGACCGGTCTTTTTGGTGTGAAAAAATATCATGATTGGGCATGAAGGGGAATTCAATCTTAAATCTTTCCCCATACAGTAGACAACTAGTCAATATGCAAGGGATGATCATAAACGTTTCTCGTGGTTTAGTGCTGGGGAGAAGCCCCCCTTTCCGTGGACCGGAGATAGTGGCTTACCATCTCCGGAATAATTTCTGCGATATTTCGCCGCAACTTGGATCATGACCAAAGATGGTATGGCGTGATTCAAGGGAGCGACATTGTTCGCCGATTCCCAGTTCCTTCTCAGTTCTTGGCATAGACCGGCCTTGAGAGCTGGTTTTGATCGAAGACAAGGAGTATTTAGGGTTTCGGTTACTGCTACCGTGATATAGCGAGGCAAAAGTTGGCGGCAGTTAAAGCCAAAGCTTTCCCGAAAGCTACCGCCCAACGTGGCGGGGAAATCAATAGGTCGATCCAAGGAATGGTGAGATAATTTACACATGACTGGTCAGTTTGACATTTTGCCAGCTGTGCACCGTGCAAAGATGTGACATGCAGCCGCAAGAGACAAGCACACTCGAGGACACCAATCGAGGGCGGCTACGCCCGCCAGGCCCGTGCTGGAAAAAAACATAAAAAAAACAAACAAAATAGAATCTCTTTATTACCTGTTGCTCCAGATGTCAGGCTGTAAAGCTCGTGGCGTCCAACAGTCGATAATATGACTGGAAACTCTAGTCTTAAAAGGAACCCCACTTTATCCGCTATTGAGTACCCGGGCAGATCGCGGGGATCCACATTCCTATCCATTGGCGCGCTCACGAACTGTTGCTCCACAGATCGCGTCATCATTGGTCTCGTCCGAGAGGAGCGCGCACTAGACTGACACCATTCCGCTTTCTCTATTAGCGTGTTCAATCCAGGGCGACAATTGGTCACAAGAGGAAAGTCGCCATCGAGAGATGGTCCAGGGATATGCGGCACGAGGGTGCGAGGTCAACCGTTCGTGCCGTGCCAACGAAGATCCGGAGCCGCCCAGGCACGAGCGCTGGCTGCGCTATTGGTGCTCGGGTGTTTTGTCATTTTCGTAGGTGTCCGGGACCTCAAAATATTATTTTTTTATTCCCTTTTTTTCGACCCGGGGCTCTTACCATTCGGTAGCAACCGTTGCACATTTCGAATTCTAATTGAAACCCCAAAGGTGTGAAACGCTTAACAGCTCAGATCTCATTTGGGGAAGACTTCCGATGAGGAGCCGAGAGCGCGTGAGGGGTCCCCGGTCCGGTGATGATCGGCGGGTGTTGGAGATCCAGGTAAAATCAGTATCAGTACCTCTCCTAAAGTGGAGCTCGGACTGGGGGAAGAGGGGCTTATCTGAATACTCGCTGGTAAAGCTAACCGTGAATCAAACGCACGGGAATCAGGAACTAACCCCATGTTCGTAGAATTGATCCGATATGGGCAAAAATGAGAGAAAAAAGTATCGAGACTAAAACCCGATTCCATGGGAACCAGATACATCACCTTTTCTTTTTTGAAAGGGAGACGGCATCGCATTTTGACTAGTTTTCGTTAGGCAATTTGAGACAAAGAGATTCGAGCTGTAATCTGTCAGCTGTCATGGATGTTGAGACCCTCTGTGATCAGTCAAATCTGAGTCTTTGTTCAATTGGATATGCGCCAAGTTCCCCATTGGGGATAGTAAATGTTTGGATTGGAGATGTCAACGATCCACTAGGAAAAGCCCTGATCGTAGATCACCATAATTCCCACGTCAAGCATCTCGTCAGGATCTACGAAAGAGGGGGAAATGCAGTGAGAAAGGGAAAAGTGGAGAGATTTTGCCAATCCAGACCGTAGAAATTGGTTCTGTTGGAACTTGGATTTGCATTCTCCACTTGAGACTATTTGATTAGATCCTAGTCATCCTAGTCATTTCCTACTTTTTTTCTCATTTCCCCCCTCCACTGCTCTAGTTCTTATATCCCTGCCACTTCCCCCTGTATCATCTATATTACCCATTTCCAGCTCATTTTTCTATCCAAGGATGAAGACATCCATATCCTCTGATGTATGGGAGAAGAAGAAAGCGGTGATCGCCAAACTATACATGGAGGAGGAATGGCCATTGAAACAAGTCATCAAGCAGATTCGTTCGGATGATTTCAATCCAAGGTTGGTGTCATGTTTCCTATGATTTCAGGTGAGAATTTTACTCATACATTACCCAGTGAAACACAATTGCGCAGTCGGTTGAAAAAGTGGCGAGTTACCAAGCCATCGCGCCAGACTCGCAAGAAGCCCGTTACGGATGACGACAATTCAGACCGGGATGTCAAGAGATCCTCGACTTCTCCCCGCCACAATGGGCCACCTCGTGTGAAAACAGAGCAGTCTGCCACCGGCCCCAGCTGGACCAGATATCCAGAATATGCCCCAGAGCTTCAGTCAACCGACCAACCGAAGTGGAATGCATCTCTAGCACCACAGTTAACACCCAGCCCATCGGTCGAACATGGCTTTATGGGAGAGAGACCGTCCACCCACCCTTATCACAGTCCAACCACATCCTTCGAGCAACCAGCCCAGACCTCCCCCGTGGATGAAAGTCTTATGCTCAACACCACTACAGTCATGACTCCCAACTACGCGGGATACCCTCTTTCACCTGAATCCGGCCTCCCCAGCCCAGGATCCGCCACGGCAGCAATGCCATGGCAATCCCGCGCCGTTTCTGTTGATATGGGTCTAAACCCAGCATTGCACCCCGTACAATGGTACCCCATGCCTTTCGAACCTGTCACCCCACCACCCGGTGTGCATCACTCTCATATGCCTCCCCCGGGATACAGGGACCACATGCCCATGGCAGCCCCGGGCGTCTTCTCTCCGGAGTTCGCACCATACCCTGGGGCATCAGAATACCACCCTGGGTATGATTCGAAGACATGGAAGAGAACTATGTCACTCCACTATGACTATGCACACCCGTCTTCGCGGCCAGACCTTGTGGACCGAAAACACCCTATGCATGGTCACCCACCTCCGGGCATGCTTTCTATGCACCAGCCTTCGCACAGTATGTGTGCGCCACTTCTCCCGTATATGGGACAGGATCCTATGCACAAAAACTCCGGTGTGGGATACTGAGTGGCTGTTACCTTGTGATTTACCTTCTTTTTCTTGTCTTTTTCAACATTTTTCTTGACCTGAAAATGGGTGTACTCAATAGATATCCGTGTATGACATACTTGGTGTTGAAATGTGGTGGGTGGTTGCCTGCTTTGCTTTGTTTTTGTTTTGGCGTTGGCGGGCATTTGTTTCTTTGATACCTCCTGAATTGACCTGTACCTTTATATCTCCTAGTCATACTTTATTACATACTATTCTATCTTAACATTTGACCAAAGTGCATATTCAATCCTACAACCTCAGATTGTAGAGCTGATAGCCGAAGACTCAAAAGTACCAGAACAAGACATGATACAACGACTTCATACTCAATCCTGATAATCAAACTGAAACGATTTAACTCCCCTTCAAACCTAGTGGAGTCACGACCTGATCCCTAGGGAGAATGACCGTTTTTCTGGCCCCGTTTCATGCCTGGACCCTGCGTGCCCTTTTTTGGTGAGATTAGTGAACCTTATCGCCTCCTAAGTGCAGCCCCAAAAAGGGATCTGATCGATCCACACCAGCCCTTTTCATTACACGTGGCGATGATCATCCAGCCGTTGTGGTGATCAAAGCTTAAACGATGACCCTCGGGTACTCAGTGGTTTACCGAATAAAATATGCCGAGGTTGGAAATTTGCCTCATCAACACCTTTGTCCGAAGTTTGATATGGGACTATAACATCAATTCCATTCCCTTAATCGGTTAATATTGATTTTCAATACATTGTAGACTTGGATGAAATGATCTCGAGCATGACTTGGGCTTTGCTGAATGACTAAGCGAGAACTCGGACTAACATAATCCCGTGCCGTGTTCCTTATTTTTCTTCATTTTCATCTCGACTTCCTCCTCAGTTCAATCATCTTTGTGGTTGCCAGAATCTGATGTTGCTTCTGTGTATACTATATGAATGTTGAACACTAACTTTACAGAACCATTATATACCGCAACTCTCCAATCCAGCTGTTCCTGTCCTTTGGACTTTTCACGGACCCTTCTTGAAGGACGGTCTTCACAGCGTCGCGTCTTGTGGCCGTGATTGACTGGAGCTGGATTGCGCATTCGAGGTTCCTCATTTGAGGGCCTTGAGTGTTGACTCTTCGCGTTGCTAGAACAAATCTAGGGCCTTCATAGTTCATGTTTACTTGCTCGAGTCTTCTTCTTTCGGGAGGATGTTATCTTTTCTACGAGAGCATGACTCCTTGCGCACCTACATTATTTTATCTACCAATCACACTCGAATTGATACCTTTCACATATCTATTTGCCTATCTAGGTAGCCCTAAAGCCGACTCTTAGCCTCACCAACCACATTGACAACAACCTTCCCCCAAGTCTCACGTCCACCAAGCGCCTGCAAAGCTCTCGGCACACTCTCCAACCCGACAAAACTCTCATCCTTAAAAGCCGTTCCACGGAACTGACCCTTAGCAACAAGATCAAAGATCCCCTTCCATACCTCCCTACCAGTCTCCGTCTCAAATTTCGCATACATTCCCCAATGCAACCCCACCAAACTAACATTCTTCAACAACACCCGATTCAACGCAACCTTCTCAATCTTCCCCGCTGCAAACCCAATAACCAACAACCTCGCATTCCACGCCACACACTTCAAACTCATCTCAATCAACCCAACAGGATCATAAACAATATCCACTCCAGCCTTCCCATTCCCACTCCTCTTCTCCGCACAAAGCTTCTTAACCTCCTCCGGCCAGTTCTTATCCGTATAATCAACCACATAATCCGCCCCAAACTCCACCGCTATCTCCCTCTTCCGCTTCGTTCCAGCCGTCGCAATAACAACCGCCCCCTTGGCCTTCGCAATCTGAACTGCGGCCAATCCAACACCCCCAGCAGCCGCATGCACAAGAACCCAGTCCCCAGCCTTCACGCCAGCACGGTGTACAAGTCCTCCATAGGATGTAGGAGCCGTAACGAATAACCCGGCTGCATCTTCGAAACTCCACCCCGCAGGCACGGGGAGTAATGCACTCTCCGGAGCAAGGATGTGCGTAGCATAGGCACCTTGTGTAGCGCCGAAAATCCGATCCCCAACCTTGAACTTGAAGGGCGAAGTCGAAGATGAAGTAGGTACCGCGATAATAGTACCTGCGAACTCGGAACCACCAACCCAGGGAAGAGGTGGTTGG
The DNA here is from genome assembly GCA_028828245.1 of Penicillium lividum. Classification (NCBI taxonomy): domain Eukaryota; kingdom Fungi; phylum Ascomycota; class Eurotiomycetes; order Eurotiales; family Aspergillaceae; genus Penicillium; species Penicillium lividum. The sequence continues at coordinate 635,324 of JAQJAG010000005.1, forward strand.
TGTTGGTATTTCCCTTGGATTTGAAGAATATCGAAGAAATTGGTACCAGCGGAATGGATCTCGATGAGATATTTATCCGGCGCTGGGGTTGGAGTTGGGATGGTGGAGACTTTTAGGTCGAGAGGTCCCTGGATATGGTGTTAATGTTGGTTATGGAAGGTGGATTGGGGAGCGAACCTTGACATATTCGCTGACTTGGACGGCGCGCATCTTGGATGTAGTTATGGTATCCTCGAATGGAATACAGTTGTAGGTAAAGGGAGTTGGGGAATATAAGGGGAAAGAAGAAGTTGGGGTTTTCCCCGCGTGAGATGCCGAGGTTGCTTTCGGATAATCTATCGCCAGGTATTATAGATCCACTTCACGCTTATCCGATATCATCAACTTGCAATATTCATACACGTATACCAGGGCACCGCTGATCTTACATTAAATGTTAAAATCCACGGGTATTCAATCGGTGAAGTACGACATGCCTAATCGTGTATTCGTAGATAATGCAAAACATCTTGTACATAATACAGTAACAGTCCACTGCAAGGAATAGAAAATGCAAGTGGATATTGGAACCCCTATATCTGTACAGCCATTTGCTTCTCAATCAGAAAATATCCTCCGCAAGACTCCAGTCTTGGGCATCTCTGTTGGCCCAATATTTACCATTGTGAGCCCAGTACTCCTCCCCAGTAGTAGGCTCTTTAGCCCGAGTGAAATACTGGGGAGAGTAAATCTCGCCCTTAGTCTCCCGTTCTCTCCGCTTGGCACGCTGCTTCTCTTCAACGCGATGCTTTTCATCCGCAGCAAAGTCGTACTCGCCGTCCTCCATGGCACGCTGGTCAGGACGTAACCGGGTATCAGTAGGAGGTAACCAAGCTCTCAAGTTGTCGGGGATGGCATTCAGAGTGAGAACGAATGGAGTCAGGTTGAATGGGATACCCTTAGGGCGCTCATGGGCTTGCCAAACCAATAATGTCTTGGCTGACTCGGGATCCTGACCGGAGACAGGTGCTTCGAATCCTGGGGTATGGCGAGCGTAAATCTTGTCGTTCCATCGGCCACCCATACTCCACTTCGGGGAGCCGTCACGGTCAACCACCTTACCGCTGACTTGGTAAGCCGAGGATGCTTTCCATCCACGAGGCTTGAAGTCAAGGTAGCAGACCTCGCCGGTGGTCCAGTTCTTGATTTCCATCAAACCATAATTGTCCACGGTGGGGTTACCGGTAATAATGCCAATCACGGAAGAAGTGACCTTCTTCCAGGTGTATAGCTCTTCGCCTCCTGTGCACGGGCGCAGCTTGAGGAACCAAGTACCTAGAAGATTGATGTCGAATGACTTGCCGTAGAACTTAGACTTGAGTGAGGACTCGCCCTAGCAAAGTGTTAGTTTGGTAAAAGTAGGGATATAGAAAAGAAACTCACCCAGTAATCCCACTTCGGAGACTCAGCCCATGCCGCACCGATGGGAGGGTGGTGGCTAACTTGCTCGACGAAGAACCGGTAGCCCTTGTCAGGACGCACATACTCAAAAGTTTCACCGAGAAGAGGATTGAATGGTTTAGCCACACGCCCAATGGTTGAGGCGTATTCACTCGCAGCATAAGAAGCCACATATAGAAGACGCTCCATGGAGTCGGTTCGGTCAGCGGCAATATCGAGAAGGTCAGTGTACTCCAAATCCTCAGCAACTCGCTGAAGTAATGAAGTGGGCTCGTTGAAAGATACGGGCAAGGTCATCTTCGTCATGTCCTTGCCGATCATAGATTTGAGAATTCCCCATAGCGAGATCCTTGGCCGGTCATCATTGTCCATCTTGAGTCTCTGTCGCACAGGGTCTTCGTAACCCCTGAATGAGGACTTGATCACGGCAGCCTTTTCTTTTCGGGCCAGAGCACTTTCATCCTCCGGTTCTTCGGGCTCTTCAGTCTCATTGGCGTGGCTGAAATCCTCCACTTTGATTTCACCAGCATCAATTGCATCAAAGAACTCGTCCCCATCCGACTCGGAATCATAGAGACTGCTGATTCGAGAAAGCACAGAGGGTTTCCGGTTGAGGGGAATAGGCTCCGTTGCAAGCTGCCTTGACGAGTCCTCTTGCGCCAGTTCAGACTCACGGATCTCAGACTGACTCGTTTCCAGAACGCTAGCAGGCGCCGTTGGCATACGCGATGGTGCGGCACTGAGGGAACGGCTGCTGCCAGCCGCATTTTCCAGCGCCTCCTTCAAAGCTCGCTTGGTCCGCTTGCGCTTTTCCTCAGACTCGCCCATCTTAGATTCTAGCTCTTCGTGTTCTTGAGCAACGCGGGCCATGCTCTCCTCCCACATATGACGAAGATGTTCCTCGCGGTTCAAACGGTACTGCCAGTAGGAATCACGGTCTCGTGAGATTTTGAGGAGATTCTGAACTAAGCCCTTGAGACTACTGACTGCACCTTCATAGGCAGTAAGAGCTTGTTCGATGGCTGGATCCGCGATCGACATTTCAGGGTTTTTGGATCTCTCAGCCTGTAACGACGCGGAAACATTTGCAAGAAGATCTAATTGAAGTTTGGCGGACTGCGCAGTAATGTTGAGGGCGTCTTTATCATTAGTCGGCACGTCATGGCTAGAAGCATAGTCGTTGAAGTCGTCGTCATCATCCCCATCAGGCGCAGTGGTTACATAACTGGTCACTCGGTTCACTTCGTTACCCTGGTCCACTGAACCGTAAACCGACTCATCTTCCTCCGCAGGTGAGGTTTCAAGAGTTGTGCGCGAAGCATGGGTACTGATTCTGGTGAAACTACTGCCAGGAACCCCAAGGGACGAGGGGGGTGGGCCTCTACCGCTGGTTCTACGGCTAAGACCAGACTCAGAGGGTGTTTCTCCAGTAGACTGGTCAATCTTGGCCAAACGAAGGGTTTCGGCGTGCTTCGAACGTTGCCGCTCTTCCTCCTTGGCTTCGTCTTTGGCCCACTGGATCGCGTTGTTCAGGGACCAGAACCAGCGTTTCGCTTCCACCACATGGTTTGCCTTCAGGTGGTACTTAACAGACGACTTGCCGTGAATTTCAAAGCGAGTCTTGTCTTGGGCATCCATGTTAAGTCTGGCGATTCTCATGTTGATAGCTCCACGACAAGCGGAGCCGGCGTCATCTGTAAAATAGATGAGATTAGAACACATATACCGGCATTGATCCATGTTTAGGATAACATACCCTGATGCTTATAGTAGCTTAACACACCATCCTCGAGCACAAACCACCGCAACTTGTAGCCACTTGTGTAGTTGGTCCACTTCTTAAGATAACCTCTCATCTCACGAGCATCCTTTCCAGCCAAAGGTGCCTCCCCGATAGAGGCACGTCCAGAGAGACCTTGCGCATTGCTGTTTCCAAGGATGGCCTTCTCCTGAATACCGCGCTGCGCAATTGCAGCCGCCGGCGACTTCTTCAAGAGTGCCCGAGTCTTGTCATCCTTGGTGACATCTTGAGGCAGCTTGCCCTTCTTATCACGACGGAAAGGGTCAGCTCCATGGGTAAGAAGAATCTCAATAAGCTGCGCATCTTTATTGCGAGCACCCTCATGTAACAACGTGCCACCAGATTGCAAGGTAGCTCGGTCGGTAACCAAATCCAGACTGTTCACATCCAAAAGACCTTCGGCACGGGGTTCTTCCAATAACTTCTCAAGATTATCATATTCCCTCTTGCTGATCAATGCTTGAATCTCCTGCGTCTTGCTGTCAATAAACAGGGACCGAGCGAGTTGCAGCTGCTGGAAGATCTCCGGGGTACGCGCTGCCTCAAGCGGTGTCTGGCTCCGGTAGTTGACGATAGCATCGTTAACTTCAGGGTTGTTCAACAGTTCCCGTACCAACGAGACCCGTCCCAGCTGGGACGCCAGGTGAAGCGGGGTGTTCCCTTCACGATCGCGCGCGTTGATGTCCAGCCCGCTACCCGAGGATAAAACAAATTCCACGACCTGGGGTTCAGCGCACTGCAACGCCAGATGAAGAATGGTCGTTCCGTACAGATTGTTCGCCACCTGGGGATCCTTGGCCTCCTCGATGGCCTTGGCGATGGCATTTGTATCTCCACTGCGCAGGACCTCAAACAACCGGAACGTCCGTACCGACTGTTCCAGAGACATACTCGCGCTCTCAGTCTGGGGCGCGGATGTTACGCTCTCCATTCCGTCGACGGGGTTGTTGTCAAGGGTATCTTCGAGGATGGCTGGGGTCGGGGGCGAGCTGGGATCCAAAGCAGGTTTGCGGCGGCTGTGACGGCTTAGGCTGCGGGCGTGGGTCAGTGGAGAGGAGCCATTCGTCGAGCCTGTCCCGGTTGAGACGTCGGTGTTTTCTTCCAGAGACTTGTCTTCGTTGCGGGATTTATCGCGGTGGAGAAGAGAAAGCGCTATAGAGCTGCGAGAGCGCTTATGCCTGCGTGACAACATCGGGTCAGTCACATGAAATAGGAAGGAGCGAATCGGTGGTCGCAGTTTCCACGAGGGATTTGCAATTTATTCACTCCAAGTCTTTCTTGTCTTTCTTGTCTTTTTGTCTCTGTCTCTGTCTCTCTCAAACAGAACCCCCGCGGTCATGGGGAAACCACCCTTGGAACTATTGGAACCATGGGTCCAAGTCGGAAAAGGAACAAGTAAACGAAAACTCACCCTTCAGGTTTCTCGGACATTTTAAGATGCCCCGTCAGGTACGTAGGGTACTACTGTCAAGACAAAAGCATGAATAGGGGTATTAAAATGAGGCTTTGTTTTTTGGGAGGGGGGAAGGGGTTCGGCTCTTGGCGCCCCTGTAGATGTCGAACTACGTAATGATCCTAAGATCCTAATATCCTTCGATCTTCATTGTTAAAATATACATAGATTGCTATATAGAACAGCTATAGTACAGATTTATCCTCATTTATCGAGTCTCGCCGCTGACCAAAACAACAACACTGCCCAATTGTCGCTTCATATCCTCGTTGCCCACATCGTGAGTATCCTCAACCTCGCCCCACATGTCTGTCTGCCACTTGACCTCCAAGCTCGAGACCTCGGCGGCCTCATCTATACCAAATTTCTTCACATCAGACCGTTGGAGGTGACGGAAGTTCTCACTCCACTCCACCAACAGGCGCACAGCCACTAGGAGACTCTTCGAAGCCAGAATGCCTCGTTCCAAGCCAGCCAGATCATGGGGTGCCAGCTGCGAAACCCAACCCTTGATGGTATCTATAGTGGTGGGAGGCTGGGAAACGGGAAGGATGCTGTTCTCATCGAGGATAGGCTTGATCTCTAAGCCAGGCCAGACCTTGGTGGAAAGGAAGCTCATGATATCCTTCGCAACACGGACTTGAACATCGCGCAGGGTCTCGGTATTTCCCCCATTCGCCTGCAATCGTCCATACAGTTCGGCGTCTCTCTGTGGCTCCCAGCAGAGCAGAGTGTCCGTTTCCAGGTACTTCATGGCGGTGGCGGTGATCTGGCTTCGGGTGGTGTCGATACCCTGTGCATCTTCGCGAACGATATCGGCAGCGCGAGCTGATAGGGAGGTCAAGGGGATCAAGTGACTCTTGAGAGCTTGTTGGGCAGATGTCATAACATCCCACTCCAGGGCGACTGCGTGTGCGAGTTGAGGCTTGGTTGAGGGTATTGAGAGAATGTCCTTGTTCGGAGTTCTCACGGGGCGCTTGTCAAGAAGTACTTGGTATTCTCCTGTTGCAACATATCCGTCAGTCCTGGTTCACTCCGCTCCAGTGATGTCCCAACATACCGGGCTTGCCGTGAACGTGAACATGTTTCCAAAACCGCGACTTCAGCGGGGAAGGCTTAGTTAATGACGGTGATTTCTGTCCTGATGGCTCATTTTCCGATTGGCCAGCTTTATCCTTAAACTGTGCTGCTGGCGCCGGAGCTTTGGGCGGGGGACCGTGGGCAGTTATCGGGTGTGGAACGGCGGCGCGGAATGGGGAAGAGTGGAATTGGCGGGTAGCATTAAGTCGCACAGAGGAAAGCTGCGGGACCACACGAAGGCTAGCCATTTTAGATTTCAGGTTGGAAGACAAGGGTTGGAGCTCCGGGAGAAGATGCGGAGGAACTTTTTCGAGTCTCGGCCCGATTGTTCTGCTTACACATACACGGAAACTCCGATAGTTAGTTTACTACGCAACTACAACAATCATTCACCTGCACTTTGATCTTGGAATTATACGAAATCTCGAGCGGGGCTAAGTTCTTGTAGCATTGCATAGGATGAAACCAGGGCTTTAGATCATCATAATTCAGTTGATTAGAGATTATTCAACGGTAATCAGAATCCCCCAGTGCATCTAGGACCCAAAGAAAAATAAAGAAACATTGAAATGCTACCACAAAAAATCCCGGGGAATCAATAGCAGAATAAAAGGTACAAATGCAAACGACGAGAACCGCCCGTGCTTTTATAATTTACAAGAAAGATCAATCAAAAAAGAGTGCAAATCTCGAGGTTAGCGCGTCCTTTTTGTTTTGAAAAACCATGCAGAGAGAAGAGAAGAGAAGAGAAGAAAAGAAATGGTCAGACTGCCCTGTGGCACGAAGTTTCGAATCTGAGCCATGGCGAAAATCAATGGATCTAGAGGCGAAAATGAACGAGAAAAAAGCGAAAGGTTCGAAACAGTCGTCACGGCATGTCATCGTAAAATAGTTCCAGGGCCTTTTGTTTTCCCTGCACTAAACCAGTCTATTTGGTGAGATAGCTGGGGTAGTAAGGGTAAGGCTGCTTTTTGCGATCGGCAGCAGTACGTCTCTTCATGCGCTCCGCGTCATAATCATCAGCGCCATCACGGCTACCCCATGTGGTCTAGAACGCACGGTTAGCGAAAATTCGGAAAATGTGTAAGGAAAAATCAACCGCCAAATCGGAAGGAAATCCAAGGAATTTTTCACGGGATGGATAATACTCCTGCAAGAGGAATCGTGATCAAAGCGCTTGGGAGTTTGCCATAAGGGGCAAAAAGGGAGGGGCTCGGGGTAAAGTGATTTTGTATTGCTATTGATCAATACATAACTTACCACATTCAGTGTCATCACAGCGTACATCTTGATCGCGCCGTGGAAATAACCGAATAGCACGGACACAGGCAATAGGAACACATCAACCGGATACCGGATATAATGACCCAAGAGCTTAATCCATTTGCTCGTAAACACCCACAGAATGAGCGCGTTCATGGCACGACTATGAAGGAATTCACCCCATGGAGCGGTCCCTCGGTGACACAACCAAACAAGTAACAAGTCACCCAACAGAGCGGGAGGCGACAAAGTTGTCAGGTGTACGGCATATGAGCTCCAAGGCTGACGACTAGGCAAATGTTAGCGGCCGAAATAAATTAAACATGAAAACTTCAAGTATCACAACGACGCAAACAGTAAAAAAAAAAAAAAACAAAACAAAACAAAACAAAACGATTAGAAAACAAAAAATTCGGATACCCCGAAAGGCCAGTGCTCATGGGGGGTTTTTTCCCCCAGACATGCCTTTCTGGTTGCTCAAAAGTCCTTGGCCGGGACCGAAAAACGGGCTGTACGAGCGCAGATGCAGCCTCTGCATGCACGACAGACGCATCATGGGCCGAGGCCATCCGAGGACCATCAAGGAAAAATATGCGAAAAACAAGAAAAGCAAATATGCGAAACGGAAAAATAAAACCGATCGGGGAAAAAAATAACCATCAAAGAAAGTGTCACTTACTACCAAATGTGCTTCTCGTGGAACATGCTCGACAAATTGCTCCGCCAATTGCTTCGAGACCAACGCGCGCATTGCTTCAGGAATCGGGGGTTATCCTCCAATGTAGTGAGCACCTCCGCTTCAGGGTGATACTGCATATAAGTCTCCCATCCATGGGAAACCATCCAGCGAGTGATAAAGTTATCATCGTCGGCATTGAGCTGATACTTTCCATACCACCACTCCTCATTAGTGAAAGCATATGTAAAACCCTCATCCTGAAGGATCTTGGTTCGATAAGCCACCGTCCGGCCCGACATGCATGGCAATCCTCCGTCTATATTGGTCGTAGCCCCGCAGTCGAAGTTGCGTCGCTCAAGATACAACGCGCCCAGGTACCCCCAGACGCGCTGTGAGAGGGTAGGCGCGATAGCTCGACGCAGCCGCTGGCAGGTCACCACGCCGCCATAGCGGTCATCTTTTTCAAAGGGCGCCAAGATCCATGGGAGTACGGTTGATGGCCAGCTCACGTCGTCGTCGGCCAGGAGAGTGATGGACGTACGGACCTCCGGAATGGCTCTGGTCATCTGGCGCCGCTTGTTAGGGTGAGTGACAGTGAAGAGACGGATTCGGGATTTAGAAGCCGGCATCAATCTCAACATGGATTCAGCCTTCTTCCGATTGGCCTCGATTGTTACCAAGAGGATCTCAAAGGGCTGATTTTCCAAGATCGAGCGGATGGTTTCTACCAGCTCTTCGCCGCAGCCGTCTAAGGAGGGAATAATAACCGTGACATCTTGAGAGGTCAATTTTGGGGACTCGGGGGGCGGGATCGGTTTAAATGTCCAGAAGGAGATCAGATTCACCACGAGGCGAAAGTAGCGATACACACTTTAAGCCCTGAGTCAGCCAGCCATCAATTGAGAACGTTTTTTTTTTTTTTTGGAATTTCACTTACAAGAGCGCAACAAAGGCCCGCAGGAAAGGAAAGGCCATAATTTCCAAAGTCACTTCAATGTTGACTTGGGAGTATTTTTATAGGTTATAAATTCTCAAAGGTTCTCAAGGTTGTCCGAGGTCGATCGGTAATCCAACCCAATATGGCGCGGGGGATTTTTGTTTCTCTTTTTTTGTCAATTCCACTTCATTCTTTGGATTAGCTGGAAGTTCACAAGTTCTTGACCAGGTTGGACAAGACGACTCACCCGTGTGGCTCCAATTGTCCCAGAATTAACGGGGAGGGGAAAGGAGATATGGGCTGGTCGGAACAGAAGCACAAAAAAAAAAACGAATGTCGGGGAAGATCTAACTTCCTCAACCAGCCCAAGGAATTGGAAAAAGGAAATAGGGGAGATCAAAAGAATAAGGAAAAAAGAGGATTCAAGGATATGGGAAAGGAGGTTTAAATGATGGAAGCACATGCTATAACTCGACGTCAAAAAGACCCAAAAAATATAAATATAATATTAAAATAACATAATAAGCAAATCCCAAAAAAACCCCATAAAAAAAAACATTTAAACACCCGAAAAAGCAACGAAAAGGCAAGCTAAAAAAAACAACGCCCCAGTTCCGATTGTCGTTTTGAGTGTGCTGCAGGTGTAGTTTTGCCTCGTGCGTCAGAGACCCTGGATCTAGAGGCATTCGAGGGTGGAGAGGGATGGTCCATGCAGGTAAAGTACGTATTACGTCGTCAGATAGTAACATACCCATATATCGTATTATCGGCTAGACAAGGTTGGTTTTATTGGTTTTTGGTTTTTGGATTTAATTTTAGTTTTAAGGCGAACGTCAATCCAGGGAACCTTGGAAATGCGATCAGCTGAACAGACATTCTCTAACGTTAAGGCAACCATGAGGCACTTGACCAAATTCCTCCATTCTGGTTGGTGTTTGTCGCAAGTTACCATACCAGAAATGATCGAACTAGAATCGGTTAGATAGGAAAAAAGTAAAAAGAAAAATTATATTCACAAAATACTATGCAAATTACGGAATCCATACACGGAAAGGGAAATATCGGCTACAGTAAGTATGCAATGGGGGGGGCGCCACGGGAGAGCATCTCCGATTCCCCTCTTCTCAGTGAATCTTCATTGGTGCCCAGTCCACCCTTTTTTTATCTTTTTTTTTTTACTGTGATCAGCAAACTTATATCAAACTAATATTAATTTCTGAAAACTGATATCTGATATCTGATATCTGATTTCCCTGTGAACAAACCTTGAAAGTATTTTGATTTGTGGAAGAATGCTTTTGACACCCAAACCCACAATACTAGCGTCCGGTCAGGACCCATTCTTGTACCTTTTTGTACATAATTCTTTTCCCGCTTCAAAGTGCGACAAAGATCGGCCATGATTCGCACGCCTTGTGCCACAAGATGGATTTCTTAATTTTAACGTGCATCGGTCAAATCCACTTCCGTGCTGAACTTGAGCCAAGTCAAGTGGTTTCGAGGACATCCTAGCGGCCGATCGTCACCTAAGTCATTCCAAATTCAAGCTTGAGTGGGGCATGCCGAATTACAGAGCATTGAGTAAGAAAGCATACGAGAACTCTGGATAAAGTATCAGAGAGGCACGAGAAAAAAAAAGACGCCCTAAGCCCATAGAGAGAGTTTTAGGCGACCCAGCTGGCTGGCACCCCACGCGCAAGGAAATACATTCTCATTCTCAGCCGTGTGAACGAAGTTACCTGGTAGCTTTGACCTGCATATCTCTCAGCCGTATAATATCTTCAAGGTTCAATGTTGAAGGTTTACTCGCTTACTGATACTAATACTAATACTACCACACGTGCATATTACGGGTACGTAGTAGAAACTCTTATGAACCAGGTACCCCAACCCCCGATTGGATTAACTCCACCTCTTGGTTGCTTACAGGCGCCGAACGGGCGTCTAATCTAGCAGAAGCTCGTGCTGACCATATATGTCCACAACTGACTTGGCCAATGCATCCTGCATCCCGCCCGATGGGGAATTCCTGGATCTTTCCGCCCCATACGTGCACAGGGTGGAACATGCGCTCGGCCATGATCGGCCGTGGGTAAAGTGTATACGGAGTACTGCAGAGTTAAACCCATGCCAAGCTCGCCTGGAACTGGATCTTGACCACGCAATGTACTTTTGACACTTTTTCCACTTTCCCAACGGGGTTCGCTACAGCACAGGCCGTTGTTTTTTTGGTTCAGTGGCAACCCAGCGCAACGGATGGAATGGAGCGAGTTGAAAACGCCGTGTTTTTTTTTTATCGATTTGGGAATCCTTTCCTCATTTTCAGTTGCTTCGGCCGAACCTAGAGCACTTGAAGCTGTTTTTCGCTTTGGTGGAGATCAAGGGAGTGAAACAGACGCGTATCTCGGCAGCACGGACATTCTCACTTTGCCCGGACTCCACACTTTTCCACTTTCCCACTTGAATACCCGTAGCGTCCTTGATGTCCACCTGTTATCCCGGGAAGGGCCGAGTTCTGTGAATTTGTAATTTTGTGAAAGGGAGGGGTGTTTGGAGAATCAAGATGAGCATTCATGTTCTACATACCTGTTTATTTTTTCATTCCCTCCAAGTTTGAAGTTCTTTCTGGGTTCCCTCAAAAAAGCAAAAAATAAAAATAAAAAAACAAAACAAAAAAAAGGCAAGTCAACACGGAGATGACTTGCAGGTCGATCAGACGGCTTTCCCCTCTTGTCGGCCCTTGTCTCCTACCTTTTAGCGCTGACAAGCCGATTAGCCATCGTCTAACAATTCCAGCGAATCGCAACTCGAACATGCCACCAACCACTGTTTCCTATTTGGGAGGAAGAGGAACGCCCAGATCGTCTAGTGGGGCTCAGCACGGGCACAGTCCGTTACAAGCGTGGAAAACATTGAAATGAAAAAACGCCGTAAAGTGGATTCGCTTCTGACTTGCCAAAGGTCCCGCTCTACGGAGTATACAGTAACAACACATATGCCACATCCCACATCCACATCCACACCGGAGAACACTTTCTACTCCGTTACCCATTTCTGCTCCACAGGAATAACACGGGCCAACTACCCCCCCAGACATGAGACGTGGTCAGCATCCACTTTGCTGAACGAGCATGATCTGGTGGCAACGGCCGACAATACTCCACATAGAGCTGCAGGGGGCCCCGGAGCGGTACAATCCCGTGTCAGATCCCCATTCTCCGGAGGCTCTCACTGATACGACGTTGAAAACCAACCGCTTCCCGCTAATGAGTTGCAAGTTGCAATCGTGGCGTAGTATCGTCGACTCCGGTTCCCCCGTTTGTCCAGGAAAAAGTAGTAATTTTGCTGTAATTTGGATACTTTGCCGATCTCTGACTCGACGCGAAGTAACTGAGAACGTAAAGGGGAAAGATGGGGCAATTCATAGCGTAGGAAGTAGCGCAAGTTCCAATTGTGGCCAACTGGTCTCAATGTTATAGTAGTATATGTGTACCCAGTATCAACATTGAGAGCGGCTCATCACCCCTGTTAAGCTTGTCAATCTGCCAACGTCAGACACTCTTTGTTTTTTGCGTCAATGCGTATTACATGCAGCTTTGACAGCCATTGCGTTCCCAGGAAACGCAAAGGACGTTCAGACCTCTTGCCGAACCCCGAGAAAGCATGAGGCTGCTTTGAGACCGATTGCGAACCGGCTGAACCAAGACACAGACTCGGGGGCAGTGCTCCTTGAATTCCACTGCCTCGGTTCAGCTCTACAATGTCTATAACAGACATTCCGGATCGTCGCGACATGCACACGTTGATTCGATTTGCCCTGCCGTAGATGCAGGATGCATTATCTGACGTCAACTTCCCTTCTGCTGTTCATGCACCTTGACTAACTTAGGGGCGTCCAGGCCTGGGGGCGGGAGGATTATATGCCCCTGGTCACTTTACCTTGATACCGTACTGCATGGCGGAAATGCAGCTCTTGCTTCCCCCCGGGACTAATGCGCGTCTCTGTCGGTTTCTTTGGGGAGTAGTGGCCGATACCTTTCTAGAACGATGCATGTCCCAGCCTAGTCCTAGCTTACATGAATGCCCAGCCGGTTGTCGGAATAGGCGCATGTTCATCCCGGTACCATTCGGATATTATCCCGATGTTTCTGAATATAGACTAAGTACAGAAGTGGGATCGTATGATGAGTTAATCTGGATTAGGATATCATGTTTCATCAAGGTTCCAGACCTAAATATAAAACATGCCTGCAGCAAGGAAAGGATCTATATGGCTAAGCAATATTTGAAACACCAGCAACATGATCCACCTCTTGAAACACCCTAATATGTACCCTGATCTCAGACTTGGAAGTTATAGATCCCATCTAAGGCTTCCAGAGCCAACCTGCAGGGTTAAAGCAGCATTCGAAGTCGACGCCACCAAACAGCCCAATAGCCCCATAAACATCATAATCCCCTTGCAACCCATCGACACCCCCAAAATCTTCATCCACCTCCTCATGCAAGTCCCACCCTCCGGCCGGATGCCCATTCCGAGTAAGAAAAACCTCCACCTTACACTTCCAGCCCTGTCGGGCATCCCCGCTAGACCCAGGAAGGGAAAACACCATACCAAGCCCAACTGTCTCACCGGCATTAACAGGAGATGTGAACTGCCGTCCGCCCCACGAGTCATTCACGAACCGACAACCATCATCTGAGAACACCCCCAGACTTCCCCGCTCCCACCCAGGTGATCGCCAAGAGGGATAGGGCTGAGCCGCGAATCCGATAGAGAACCCGCTTTCGTTACCGGGACTAGCCCGGCGAGAGAGGAGTTTCACCTCAAAGTAGATTGTTTTGTGTTGGCGGAGGAAAGGCGAGTCCGCGGCGGCAAAGTAGAGGGGGAGATGTGTAAGAACAAGACAATCACCGTTTCGGTCGATTGTGTGACCTTGCCATCTTCCTAGGCTGGTTGTGCGTAGATCGCCGATGTACTCCCTGGCTCGGACAGGGCGTAGGTCGTGATTCTGGACAGCATTGTAGACGGGCTGGGAGGGCCGGATGGGAATGTAGAGTGGGTTGGTGTTACAGAATGCGTGGGCACGGTCTGCGTCGTCTGTTGATGCATTTCCCGTGCCTGAGCTGTAGAATCCTGATACTGGGGGTGGGGGGAAAGTGGAGGTATCGGGGACGGCTTCTTGCCAGTTGTGGTATGGAGGTGGGTCACCTTGCCCTTTTGATGCTTCTTCGTAGCTAGGTGGTGGCCCTGAGAACTGAGAGTCTTTGTGTGTCATAGCTGTGATGAAGGTATTCTCTTTGATTCTTGATTTACTGAGATGTAGACTGGACTAGTTGGGATATGAATTGCTCCGATCTCCGGTTGGTTTAAGGTTGATCTGGTGTCCAACGCCAAGCGGGGCTGAGTTGAATGGAGCCGTGGATCTATGTGGAAGGAACAGGGGACAACAACAGGAGTGTCATTACGTCAATACATGTTCATAACAATGATTGTCATGGTTATGTGTAAATGTATATTTCTCGCATTCATGTCTACATATACTGTCTGTACATCATAATTAGAGGCAAATTTCCAATTCAGCCATGTCAATCAGACCATATTCATAGAATCAAATTAAAAGAAAGAAGAAATCTCTTAAGGTGAAACAAGAAAGATCGAGAATGCACAACTGATGGTGACTAAAAAAAAAAAAAGTAAAAATGACACTAAGAATAGTACTTGACCTGCAGGTCTCACATGAACGGAAATTCTCACACAAAAACCACTGATGGCAACCGTACGATTTGGACCTTAGCAAACAATTCAAGATCTAGGAATAATCTTCTCAGGGAGACTTCTCAACTCTCATGTCTCTCCTGGTCTCAGGGTCTATTGCCTTCACACAATGTCAGCCGATCCGCCCCGCAGACGCCGATCATCTTTCTCAGAACACTTCCAGCGTGTCTTCCATGGCGATCGAGCGGATCGAACCGATCGATCAAATAAGGTAGGTCTTTCTACTCCATTGCGACGGCTCCTGTTGATCGCCATAGAAGCGTCAGAGTTTAGGGCAAGACACTCCAACCCCGTCGCGTTCGGCTCGACCGAGCGATGACTACCCCAAGTCAGAGACTGCCGCTCCATCGGCTGATGAGACGGGGATAAGCTCTTTCAACTTCTCATCAAACTCTCACATTCCTTCTCTCAGCACTGCGGGCTCCAGTGCCTCTGTCCACGCGATTCTCAGAAATGGTGATACAACGCCGCTGGAACCAACAGAGCCAAAGCGCGACGTGGAACGAGGTAGGGTCTTCTCCGCGCCAACGTGGGGGAAAGAAACATCTCGGAAAGAGAGGCGCGCGACAAAGCGATTAGAGGCAGAGAGAAAGGAGCTGGAGAAGCGCATGCTTCAACTGGATCAATCCCAGGCCCAGCAGGGCAGTGGCGCTGATCACAACACCCGCCGCTTGGTCAAGAAACAAAATGGAAGTGCAGATCGGTCATCCAGTGCCGGCAGCCTGCGCCTAAGATCATCATCTATCACGTCATTTTTCACAGGCCGACGCTCTAGATCGCGGGCCGGTTCGACAACTGGAAGTGACAATGAATCTGTCCGTGACTCGACTGACACAATTGCAGCAGAGCCCATTCCACCATCTATACCGTTAGCTCTACAGGAGCGTTTTGGAGCCGATGTTTCTCGGGAGCTGGCGAATCGACATGGAACTACCTTGATCCCTGCGAGTCAGCTCGCAACACAGCTTCCCTCACAGCCACCACAATTGCAGCGACTGCACCATACTCCACTCAAATCGGACGATCTTCGAGAGAATTGGAAGATGGCCGAAGAATGGAAAAAGACACAAGGGAGCGAGCCTCACGCGGATTTTTCCCAAGCAAAACACATGACAGGGGAACAGTCTCAGAAACCTCGACTATCAATTTACGGAACGAACCTGGATCAAGAGTTCACTGTAACTCCTAATTACTCGAGGAAGGCCACCAAGGGCTCTCCAAGCCCCGGAGATGCGACTCGCCCGGTCATGACTTTAAGAAGTACACCAGAGCGCAGGCCGCAAGTCCAGGATCCCTCCAATATCCAGATCACGAACATGCGCCAGCTACGTGACTTTTCCAACACGAAGTCAGAGACACCTACTTTGGACATGGGTATTCAGCCCATGCATGCCGATGTCGCAGATTATCCCAACCATGTGGAATCTTCACAAACTCATTCGAGAGCATACATATCCTCACCACTGGCCATGAACCCAAACACCCCAGACACCCCGACTCAGTCGTCAAATATCAACCCGTCGCTGGGTATGGTTGACCTGGATTTACCACAGCCTTTGCGAATCTCAAAGTCTCCTCAATATGAGGAACCTCGTGGGCATGATCGACAATCATCAATCTCCCCATCTGAGAGGGTCCAAAGTCGGCCAAAGGCGTATAATTCTGGAAAGTTGCGCCAGCCAGAAGAGTCTATGCACTCTCGTGCAATACCTCCCCCCAAACACCCAAATCGACGAAGCCTTGATGACCAGATTCTCAAGTCAACGAGTAAAGAGAGCCCCGTAGGGGACACTACGTTGAACGATGCATCAAATAGCTCCAAGGATCCCCAGGCTCGATATCACCTCTCTTCGCACCTTGCCGAAGAAGACAAACCCCCACTAAGCTGGAATGATACAGAAACCAAGCGGTTATCCCTATCATCTGTAGCATCGAGCTATAATACCGCCGATGAGGAAGTACTCGACGTGCCCCCAAGACGGTCCAACCGAGCATCTATCCCAGCCTCCGAGCCCAACGAAACGAAATCCCCTATTCCTACGATAGAAATCACTAAACCAAGAGATCCACCCAAAGGTCTCACCATCCCTATTCCTACGATAGAAATCACTACACCAAGAGATCCACCCAAAGGTCTCACAAATACCCGAACCAGACCACCGCTGACTGCTGCGGCCCTAAGCATGCTACGCAAAACCCCCATGGCAAAGGTGAAACCACCGCGATCCGACGATGTTCTCACCAAGCTATTCGTCATCTGCTGTCAATGCAAACATTGGCATGACATGCCATCAGACATATATGCCAAGCTGGGCTCTCCGGCGCAACCGTCAGAATCCCGGCTGTCAAGAACATTCTCACGACGTAATTCAGCGAGAAATTCGATTTTCTCTTCTGGTTCTGATGATCCACGACGTATGCCAGTGCCTGGGCGGGTGCCTCCTGATGGTCAGGCTCGGGTTCCATCAGGGAATGGTGTACCACCATCTCAGCCGTCTGTTCATCGTCATCAATGCTGTTGGTGTTCTCATGGTATGAGTAAGACTTGTTGTCAAGGGTGGACCGCGCTTGTTCATATGCGCGAGCGCTGTCATTGATTTAAGATGTTTCATGTATGTATTTATGGATTACGGATGATGGAATGGTTATGATCACGATTTAATGTCGTTATTTGTTTTGTATCTATGGTTTTCTTTGACATACCCATGAAGTTTATGTTTTCTTTGTGACTGATTCTGAATTTCTTCGGTTTTCGCCGAGTTAAATATAGAGCTATGTGATAAAGTGTGCTTTATCATATTAAATAGCCCAATAATAGTCGATTCTATATGGTAGTGTTACTTGAGGCCATCAACATTGATCTACGAACTCCACTTGCGTCACGTGAACGGGACGATTTGAGGAAAAACGACCAGTTCAACCTCAGCCCACTCACTTTCTTGCGGATCGTCCACAACTCACAATGGCAGGTTACACTTGTGCCCAATGCCTTCAGGTCCTTCGACAGGGAGTCCGGGCTCCTGCTCCCTCATCTCGCCTGCAGAGCCTCGCTCATTCGCGTCGGAGATATGCGTCTCCGTTGATTCGCAGCTTTGGCTCGGGACGTCACAATCGCCCGGACAATTCACCAGAACCGAGTAAAGCCCCTGGCAAGTCCACCTCTACGATCAAGCCTTCATCCCCATCGATTGCACACCGAGCAGCCTCCACCGCATCCGGGTCCTCCATCGACACATCGGCTTTTTTGAAATCGGATAACCTCTTCCATTCCTTCTCCAACTCACCCTCGCCCGATATCCGAAAACGCGCCGAGTTCATCAAGGCGAATGCTCATTGTCCTCACCCAAGTCACCAACAGACCCGTGCCCCTGTGTCGCCGCATGACCCGGAAGCCCGAAAGACAACCGACGAGACCAACCTTCCCCCGGCCCACTCGCATTTCGAATGCCCTGACTGTGGCGTCCCTGTCTACTGTTCCGAGGGTCACTGGATGGATGATTTCGAGGCTCACTTGGAGGTCTGTGATACAATCCGCCAGATCAACGAGGACGACCATGATCTGCACTCCGGCCGCTACTTCCCTGAATTCAACTACCCGGGTGTCCAAGATGAGAACTTCGTGATCAACATGACAAACTGGGATACCTACATGTATACGCGCGAGTTCGAGGCGATCAATTCCGACCGGTCTATGCGCCAGGTCACCCGCATGCTCACCTACCCGCAAACAATTGCTAGTGTTCTGCATGAGCTCAGCCCGTACAATATCCGCAGCAAGAACCAGCTGACACCCGAGGGATTGAAGAGTCTGAGCGGTATGTTGGAGCCGAATCCAAGCCTGATGTCATACTAACGAAGCTTTTTATTTTTAGCTCTCCGATACTCCCTGCACCCTCCTCGCACCGGTGAAGATATCGACGTGAAAGGTCTGCGCCTGAAGGCCCCGCCAGTCCGGTTGTTCATTCTCGGTGCCCGTGCAGAGTCCTCTCTGCCCCGCGAAGTGTGGCTGCAACTTCAGTACATGTTCCCCCGGTCCCTGTTGCACCTGATTTTCATTGGACCCGAGAGCATGACCAACCGCGATGCCGAATACCCATTGCCGGAGCGCACACCTGAGAATCCGTTCGGAGGAATTGTCGAGGACCGCCTGGGTGGCCAGATGAAGATTACTACGTACGTGGAATATTTCCACACCATGTACAAGGCAAACTACTTCCAGCCCTTCGACCCTTACCTGGATTGCTTCATGCTCTTCCACCCCGGCCTGGGTCACCCTGCTAGCTCACATGAGTGGCAGGAGACTCTCCCCCAACTGCTCGAGACCAAGGTTCCAATTTTGTGCACCGGATACACGCAGTGGGATATGGAGCGCGACATCAACTGGGTGCATGAGAAGTGCGCCGGTGAATTCGACATGCTCCTCGAGCCTGGCGAGAACATCTTCCGCAGTCTGCGTTGGGATTTGAACGACCAAGATCCGCATGATGTTTCGTGTGGTAACTGGGGTTTGTGGGGATTCCGAGGCAAGAGGTACGTTATCACTTTCACTGGAGTTATTTGACAGCTTGCTAACTTATTCTAGATACGAGGCCACTTTCAAGGGCGAATAAGTGGTGTTGCCGCTTTCTGTATGATATTACTTGATTTCTTCTGTAGTCTCCAATTGAGTTGGGACTCGTGTAGTAGATAGACCCTAGTTAAGAAATGTGTATGTTTGCGAATCACGTATCGATTTCGGGCCGTTAAGTTTCGGACCTCGAATCTTATACCAAGCGTAGAAGGCGATCCTCAATTTAAGATCCGCTGCGTTACCCAGATATACGCGCTACAGAATCGCAGTACAGTATACATCTAGCTCTTATACTCGAAAAAAATGACATCCAAGCCAGCAAAGATGAACCCATCGAAGCCGAAAAAAGGGTTGATTAATTCCCAGATCAATCCAAATCATAAAATAAAGAAAAACATGGATGACATCAAGAGGTAGGAAGAAATATAAAAAAGGGTATAGACATGAAGAATTCGGAGAACACATCACAGCAGCCGTGGTCATCGACGGATGGAGAAAAAAAGGTATCAAGGAATATATATGAATCAAGGTGGGCAGCCAAGAAAGAAGAAAAAAGAAAATGCCTAAAATTCCCGACATAAAAGTAGAGAAATAGTAGAAGAAAAAGGGAGAGAGAAAGAAAAGAAAAAGGTAGTGACCATCCTAGATGGTATGTTGTCCAGCGCGTAGCTGTAGCCGATAAAGCTGCATTTGCCTTGCATATGACATATGCAGGTAAAACATCTTACTGTACTTTAGATCGATCCTCAAGATCTAACGCGTCATAAAACGCGAATTACCACCAAACGAGGTCCAACCCTAGACCATCAAAAAACCAGCAAGAGCCAGCGCACCAGCAGCAACAGCACCGGGAAGCTTGCGCGACGCAGCACCAGTAAAAACGGAAGAGGCAGCAGCAGAAGCACCAGCAGAAGAAGCGGCAGAAGCACCGGCAGTCTGAGTAGCGCCCGAACCCTGAGTAGGCTCCTGGCTAGGCGCAGAAGTAGCCTTGATCAGGGGGGTAGAGCTGGGCTTGACAGTGAAGCTGGCGCTAGCGCTAGCGCTGGGGCTGGGGGTGTAGGGGGTGCTGGTGCTGGAGTGGATGGGAGTCGAAGTCGAGGTGGAAGAGGGAGTGGGGGTTGGAGTTGGGGTCGAGCTTGTAGGGGTGTAGCCTGATGGAACTAGGGTGATTGTCTGAGTGCAGGTGGCAGCTTGCGCGGAGACGGCCTCTGCGGCGAGTGCGACAGGAGCGAGGAGGAGGACGAGGGTCTTAATGAAGTGCATGGTTGCGGTTTGTTTATATAGTTGGAATTTTGGAATGAGGGGTTGAGGTTGAGATTGATCTGATTTTGAGCCTGAAAAAGAGTGAATGGAGCTGAGAAGAAACGAATGCGACAGCCCGTGTCTAGGTGAAAAACGAATGGCACTGAAATCAGTGAAGAGAAGAAAAGAGAGTCGGCTTTGCAGGGGCGGAAAGCGGGAAATGAAGCTCAATCTTAGGGGATTACACTTGTCTGGGATGGGTTTAGCGGGAGACGTAACCACCCCGACCAGTGGAATGTTCATCTAATGACGATAACAGTAGGGAGTAGGGAGTATTAATCTGTTGATGATAGGATTGGTAGTTGATATGGTAAGCATTTCATTGATCAAAAGTAAAAAATACAGCAATGATTCCACCGGGGTATCTGAAGCCAAAACGCATAAAGAATATCGGCCAATATGTACAGGCTTTCGTCAAAACTCATCAAAGAAACCATTAGGGGCTTGGCAGTATGCGCAATCCCAGGAAATCTTGGCCATAATAGCATATGCCAAGGGGAAACAGATAGGAAAAAGTGAAAAAAAAAACTCGTGCATCAGTGCCTCGTGCGCTGCCCGCCCCATCTCATCTCCGGCTCATTAGATACTCCACACTGTCGCGAGCACCACAGCCACCGTTGCCCAATAACCACTGGCTTGCAACATAGAGGCCATGGTCCCTGAGCCGGCAGAACTGCCGTCAGCAGAAGTAGTTCCGTTGGCCAGTGTACCGTTGATATAGATCTTCTCCGTGCCATTGATCTTGGCCACAGTCACCACGCTAGTGTTTTTAGGCTGGGTGCCATTGAACAACGATTCGTAATAGGTACTGTTGTTGTTATCGTCACAGCCACACTCCTGATACTCCTCACATAAACATGTCACGGGAATCGACGTGTTCTTGCGAGTGTCATCGTTGATGTAGTAGTAGTTGTTGTTGTAATCATAAGCGTAGACGGGATGGTACCAAAGCCCTGGGAAGAAAGCCACAGCGGCTATTGGTAACAGGAACGGGGTGATTCCCAAAGCTGAAACTCGACCGGATCGATAGGGGGTGGCTGCACCTCCCGCGTAATATCTGTTCGCGCCGTGAGTTCTTCCGCCATATAAACGCGTCGCGGAACTGGACCCTGCATAACCAGAGCCAAATCCGTATCCGCCTGTGGAGCCAGTATCCTACCTGCCGCCGCCATAGGAGGCTGTTGTGCCAGAACCCTTGCTGGTTGTTCCGCCAGTATTGCTTGAGGAACTGGTCTTGCCTGTCGATCCACTTGATGAACTGGATGAACCTGAATGAGAACTGCCACTGCTACCGCTGCTGCTACTGCTGCTGCCGGATCGACCTCCGCTGCTTCCACTGCTGCTTCCACCACCACCGCGACGTTTCTCTAGTTCCACTTCATGATCCCCAGGAACTTCATAGTGTAAGTGCTGTAAGCCATTTTGAGATTCCGTTGGTAGGGATGTGACTCCGGTGGAGCACAAAACAAAAAGGGCGGCTGCCCAAGTCAACTTCATAATAAGATGTGGTGATTTGATATGGGTGAATTATAAACAGATAAACAAGAAACAGGAAGTTTATAAGGAAAGTACAAAGTTTCTTTGAACGGAAAGATTGGACCGGATACGAGCACCGCCTGCTAAGCCTCAAGGCGCAGTAACAATCAAAGGTAATTATGACATATGCATACAGAAACCCTGCATCTGTCATTAATCTACCAATCAGCTTACTTTGCTTTTCTTTCTTTGTTAACCATCATGATTCAATCCCATCCATTTAGCCTCAATTGTATTCACGTCAACCAGAATAGGTAAAGTTATAAAATTTGAACATTTCACAGATGAAATGTAATTTCTCATTCGACAGAACCTGTAATATTTCCAAAAAATCAGTAAATCAATAAATCAATAGTGCCAAATTCTAGCGCAATTAATTGGCGGTCGGGATTAGGTACATCTTATCAACCCAACTCAAGGACCTTGGAGTCAACTTTTCTTCCTCATCAACCTCTTCACACTTCTTCATGCGTCCCAGAGGTCTCTCTGCCGCTTCTTCTGTCTCCTCAGTTCCTGATCAGGATCAGGTAAATTATACCCCATCCCCCTATATTCCCGGTCTAACCATTCTCTAGGAACTGGGGAGCATGTACGATTACTTAGCCAAGGTAATCCTCCTGGGACCCAGTGGTGCGGGGAAGTAAGTCTCATGCGATCAAGAAAATCAAAGAAAACGGTGATTTCTGACCGTCGGATCTAACAGATCCTGTGTGCTACACCGATTCGTCAAGAATGAATGTACGACCACACCTTCCCCTTTCCTTCGCACTTAGCTAACCCCTTCAGGGCGAGTTCTATCCTCACAGACCATTGGAGTCGAATTTTCTTCCCGGATCATCAAGCTGGGCACCGGTTCACGACGAAAACGCATCAAGCTACAGCTCTGGGACACCGCCGGCACGGAACGTTTCCGGTCCGTATCTCGATCCTACTATCGCGGCGCTGCCGGTGCCATCCTCATCTACGATGTCGCCTCCTATCCTTCATTTGCTGCCCTCCCGACCTTCCTCATGGACGCTCGAGCGCTAGCCTCCCCGAACTTGACCGTTTTACTTGCGGGGAACAAGGCCGATCTTGCCGATCCCGAGGACTCCGCGCGACCGCCACCGACCCCGTCCAGTACCTCTAGCAAACAATCCTCGTTCCACTTTGACGCCAATAGCTCCATTCGCTCGAACTACATGGGCGCGGGAACTCGCATGACTGCGACATTCGCCGAAGATCGGGAGGTGAGCCGGGAGGATACGGCTCGTTGGGCAGCGCAATCGAATATCCCGGTGGCGGTTGAAGTGTCTGCCTTGACAGGTGAGGGTGTGGAGGAGATATTTCATCGACTCGCGCGCATCATCCTTACGAAGATTGAGCTGGGTGAGATTGATCCTGATGATCCACAGAGTGGCATTCAGTATGGGGATGGGGGGCTGTATGGCCACGGTACCAGTGACGCATCCAGCATTCGAAGCATAACCACAATAGATGAGAACTCCGTGCCACTTCGATCCTCGCGGCGACGGGCCCAAGGCCCTGGATCGACGGGCTGGAAGGGCGGCATGAGAGAATGGGAAGATGTGTTTCGCTTGGGCGCGCCCCCGAAGAAACCAAGGATGTTGCTGATGCATTCCTGGAGTCATTGGGTGATCTCTTATAATTTCTTTATATTCGTTTTGACATGTCTTTCGTTGAATCCCTGCACGATACCCCTCTTTCGACGTTCGTTCATGATTTTACAGATGCTTATTTATTGCCCTTCCATGAGGAGTTCCCCAGGAATCGAGGACTTGTAGCGGTTCAAAGGGCCCATCGCAATACTTATTTTGGATTCCATTTCTCATTTTTTCATGACCCAGACCATTACATCGTATAATAGGATCCAGAACACCGATTACGCATCGATCCCAGCAATGAGCGTCTTGATGCCCTTGCCAGCCTTGACTCCCTTGAAGGCTTCCTCGGCCTCCTCGAACTTGACAGTCCCTGTGATCAACTTCTTCACGTCCACCCTGCCCGTCGCAACCAAATTGACTGCCAGCTTGTAGTCACCGCTGCCGTAGCGGAAGCTTCCTCGGAGGGTCAGCTCCTTGGAGCAAGCGGCCATGATGGGGAACTGAATCTCGCTCCGACCCATACCACCCTGCACGTAGGTGCCCCCGTTCCGAAGAACATGGATACCAGTGTGCACCGACGGCTCCGCACCGGAGGCATCAATAGCGACATCAGCACCAGCACCCAAATCATTCTCCTTAATTAATCGCTCGGCATTCTCCTGTGCGCTGACCTTGCCCGGCATGAAAGTAGAAGTGGTCGCGTATTCCTTGGCAAAGTCCAGACGACCCTGTTGGATATCCACCGCAATAACTTTGGAAGCGCCGAAAGCAGTCGCCACAGCGCAGCACAACAGACCAACCGGACCGGCACCAAACACTACCACCGATTGACCGGGGCTAACCTGCGCCTGGCGAACAATGTGAACCCCAACACTCAACGGCTCCATCAGCGCACCCTCCTGCAGAGACATACTCTCAGGAAGCTTGTAGCAGAAATCCTCAGGAAGAACATAGTATTTGGCCAGAGTACCATCGTACGGCGGTGTCGCCGCGAACACCATGTTCTCGCACAGGTTGTACTTCCCACTCTTGCAGGGCTCGCACCGACGACAGCAGATGCCGGGTTCCATAGCGACACGGTCGCCCACCTTCAACGACTGGACAGCGGATCCGACCTGGGTAATGACACCTGCGGACTCGTGGCCCAAAACCATGGGGTCCTTCACCACAAATTGTCCGATCGAGCCGTGTTCCCAGTAGTGTACCTGACCACGGTTCGTCAGTCAAGTTACATCATACCCCGCATTCGAGACACCTACATCACTGCCACAGATACCGGTGTATTTGACATTGATCAACACATCGTGAGGGTTCTTAAGCTCGGGGACTGGACGGTCTTCGAATGTGACCTTGTGGATTCCTTGGAGGACAAAAGAGAGGTTCTAAGTCATGTTAGTGTTTAGTTCGGGGGAGGGGCGGTGTGTGGGATTGATTCCATTCCCACTTACCTCAGGGGTAGACATGTTGGGCGGAAGGATATGAGTAGGAAGAGTATGAAAGAAGAATAATTAGGAAGATTAAATATAAACCTCCTAAAAGTGACCGGCAAAATGGAATGAACCGAGCTGGTCACTCCCCGCAAGGATGTGGATCCATGTGATTTTATCCGCGGGGGACTTTTACCCGATTTGCCTATGTTACGATGAACGCCACAGCTATTGTCAGGCTATTGCACGTGGGAGTTGGGCACAAATATGCATTTTAAGTGGTTATACAGTTGGATATTCACATCTAATGTATCAATTGATTCGGTTAAGCTTTAGAATGATCTGAGCCACGAGTTTAACGTCCATAACCAGCCTCAATATAGAAACTTCTGATACGCATTAAACATACAAGGTAAACTGTCAACTGGTACGGAAAGAAGGCCATCTGACCAAGATAAAATAGTAAGATATAAGATAAAATAACCTTCGAATACTCTGACAAGGTATAGAGTAAGCATTGAAGGTTATCTGTCTGGGTCCGTGCATGCCAAGCCTGCGGAGATTCGAATCTCGTGCTTCCGCTTCGCAACTTCCAAGCTTGGAGAACTTTTGTTCACTACCTCTAACCATGTTACCACATTCAATCGCCCTCCGAGGGGCATTACGTAGCCTCCGAGCTCGTCCAACCCTCCCCCACCAAAGATTCTTCGGTGCATCGGCCCGATACCAAGAGAAGCCGCAGGCATCCTTCAAAAGTCAGCTCTACGAGAGCACCCAACAACGTCTGAAACGCGAGCGGGCCGAACAGGAACGTTTCGCGCAGTACCAAACCCAGTCTCCCGGTGGCCGATATGCCGCCCTTGTCTTTGGTAGGTCCGTCCGTTCCTCCCGAACGGGTCGTCGCTAATTGTGCAGCTTTGGTCTTCTTCTCTACCGGTGCTTATTATCTCGGATCGCTTAAGCCCGCTGCCCTCCCTACCTCTTCTACAAGTCCGTTGGTGGATATCCAACCGGCTCAGCATAATGTTTCTCCGTCGAATCTGCAGGCTGCCTGGTCCGATTTCGTGGAGATTCTAGGGAAGGAAAATGTCTCGACTACTCCGGGCGATCTGGAGTCGCATGCTGGGTCAGATTGGTCTTCATATTCGCGGAAGGAAAACGAGAAGCCTTTCTTGATTCTCTACCCATCTACTACTGAGGAGGTTTCTCGGATTATGAAGGTCTGCCATCAGCGGGTGATTCCGGTCACCCCGTACTCGGGCGGTACAAGTTTGGAGGGTCATTTCGCGCCGACTCGTGGTGGTGTGTGCATTGACTTCCGTCGTATGGATCGCATCCTGAAGTTGAACAGGAGTGATCTCGATGTCGTGGTCCAGCCGGCACTGGGATGGGAGGAGCTGAACGAGGAGCTGACCAAGGATGGTCTCTTCTTCCCTCCTGACCCAGGTCCTGGCGCTATGATCGGTGGCATGGTTGGAACGGGCTGCTCAGGAACAAATGCGTACCGCTACGGAACAATGCGCGAGTGGGTTCTCTCGCTGACTGTGGTTCTGGCTGATGGAACAGTAATTAAGACCCGTCAACGCCCACGCAAGTCCAGTGCTGGCTACGACCTGACCCGGATGTTCATTGGTAGCGAGGGAACTCTCGGTCTTGTGACAGAGGCAACTCTGAAACTAACCGTCCGACCGCAGAGCGAGAATGTGGCCGTGGCCAGCTTCGCTAGCATCCAGAATGCCGCGGAGTGTGTTACTAAAGTTGTGGAGGCTGGTATTCCTGTCGCAGGAGTGGAGATTCTGGATGATGTGCAGATGAAGTGCATCAATGCCAGCCAGAGTACTAGCCGCCAGTGGAAGGAGTCGCCTACCATTTTCTTCAAGTTCACCGGAACTAAATCAGCCGTCAAAGAGCAGATCAGCATGGTTCAGAAGCTCGCCGCTAGCGCCTCAGGAAAGACCTTTGAGTTTGCCAATGGCGAGGAAGAAATGAAAGAGCTCTGGAGCGCCCGGAAAACAGCTCTGTGGAGTGTGATGGCCATGCGGAGAGGACCTGAAGACCGTGTGTGGACAACTGACGTGGCCGTTCCTATGAGCAGACTGCCGGATATCATCGACGCGACCAAGGAGGACATGACCAAGAGTGGATTGTTGGCTGGAATTTGTGGTCATGTTGGAGATGGAAACTTCCACGGTAAGAATCTTCACAATATCAAATTATTTTTTTTACTAACCCTGATAGCAATTATCCTATTCAATGAGAAAGAGAAGAAGGTGGCTGAAGAAGTCATTCACCGCATGGTCAAACGGGCCGTGGAGATGGAGGGAACCGTGACGGGAGAACACGGTGTTGGTCTCGTGAAGCGGGATTATCTTGCCCATGAGCTGGGTGAGACTACAGTGGATGCGATGCGCCGAGTAAGTTACACCTATTCATATATCTATCTAATCAAACACTAACGTCTATAGTTGAAATTGGCCTTTGATCCCCTGCGTCTGCTCAACTGCGACAAGGTTGTTCGAACGGAGCAACCTGCTCCTGGCGAGGTCAAGGAGTGGTAGTGTTAATAGATTCACCAATATATCTAATCTGAACCCGAAACCAAACCAGAATGCTCATGGTGGTGATGGTGATGGTGTCGGCGTCGGTGAGAATGTTCTTCATCGCTTCCACTTCGGGATCCTGAGCGATCTCTGGGTGAATCCTCTCGAGGACGTCGTTCCACATACTCCACTCTCTCATCGAATTGGCCGTAACCTTCCTGTGGATAGCTAGGCCTCTCATACCCATCAAATCCACGCGGTGGTGGTGGTGGTGGTCGACCATAACCGCCTGGATATCCCCTGTATAAAATGATCAACAAAATGCCCCGATATCAAAAAGTAAAATAAGGCTCACTGTTCAAATCCTCCGTATCCACTTTGTTCATGCTGGAAAGCAGGTTGCGGAGGTCCATACTCGTAGCGCGACTCGGTTCGCACATATTCAGTCTGACTTTCATAAACCTCCCGCCTCTCCTGTTGATAATAGCCCCCGCTTCCCTGCTGCTCGTAAGACTGATATTCCTCACGGCGACATTCCTGCATGGGAGGATTCGGTGGGTATTCAGGACGAGAGTAACCATCGGAATATTGATCACGCTGTGGAGGCGCATACCCTCCAGAATATTGATCACGCTGTGGAGGCGCATACTCTCCAGAATACTCCTCATGCTGATGAGATGGGAAATCGCTTCCAGCCGACTCGTCACGGCGACTGTGGTGGCGGGAATCGTCATCATAATTTCGCTCGGGACTTTCTCGACCATTGCTATTGTCCAACACCATTGATCCCATCCCTCCAACAAGACCAACCAATCCGCCAAGGGCTCCTCCGCCCAATGCTTGGGATGCAAGATTCTCCAATCCGCCGTTACTGGAGCCGCTGTTGCTGATCTTGGGCTTGGGCAGAGCGATGGGCTTTCCACAACCATGTCCACAGTCCTGAACGCCTTCTTTGTGGTTCTTGCCCTCGAGGACTCCATCCCGGCTTAGCTGTTCGCGTAGATAGTCCTGCGCTTCCTCGCTCTTCTCGCCCCACCATTGTTCCACGGTGGAGAACATTATACCGCGGATTTCGTTCGCGCCATCATCTCCGTATTCCCTGAGAGCGGGGTGGTGGAAAACTCCCGATATAATTCTGGTTAGGGTTTGGTCGATATCGGCATCTTCGTCGTCCCAGCAATTCATCAACTGGGGAACTGTCCACTTGACCACGGCTGAAGCAATGCGTCCGGCTGGTTCGTTGAGAACATTGGAGAAGTGATCCTTGGACAGCATGGAATGGGTAGGGTTTGATGAGGAGTCATCGTTGAAGACGATATGTTGCTGTACCTGGCTACTCTGGATCACTTCTGAGGAACCAGTCTCTAGCTCGGATCTGACCTGCTTGATGATGGGGAGGACATAGGGAGCGAGAACGGAGAAGACGAAGACTGTGATCTCGTCTTGGATTTGCTCAATTAGCTCTGGCAGGACTGGAATCTGTTCGATAGCTTCGTTGATCCCTTTAAGCAGTTTGTCGTGCCACTCCAGGACGGGGTAGATCTGTTTCTGAACATCATCGAGATAGCGAGTCCATTCCTCGGGCTCCCGCGGGGAGACATCCGGGGTATTGTTCTTCGCATCATCTGCCTTTGCCTTGAAATCATCCATCTCCCTTGCTTCGGAGTCACTATCGCCGAACAGTCCACTAGGGATCTTACTCAAGAGTCCCTGCAAGACGCTCTCCGAGGAGCTATCATTTTCAGATTCATTGATAACACCTTCCAAGGACTGTAACTCGGATTGCGTGGCTTTATCAGAGACTTCTCCGAGTACCGAGTGAAAAAAATCGACTCCGCCAAAGGTTCCTGTCACAATGGGATTGACCAAGTCGCGTGCACCCTGAACCTCCAGCATTGTATCACGCCCAACATGAGGGAAGACTTCATTCTCTCCGAGTTCAATGAGACTCAGCTCGGTATAGTTGGAATGAGCCGCGTAATCCTCCAAGCAGTGTAAGCCTGTGCCAAGCAATCGAAGGGCCTCGTATAGATCTTCATTGTTGCGAGAACGGGCGTAACGACGACCAAGCTGAATCGAACGGCCAAGAGTTTTCCGAATCAAATGGGCCGAGGTATCCATATCCATATCTTCAGATGCAATGTAACATTTGAGACCTGTCCGCGGATCAATAGAGAGCTCACGCTCCTCATCTACCGGTCCTCGCAAACGCTCATCATAGTTACGAGCATCATCCCCCTCCGCATACCCTTTAGGGTTATCAATATGTTCAGTAGGCTGGTAACATCCAAGTCGCTCAGTAGTAACTTCAAACTCGCCCGTACCGTAACTACACATGTAATCTTATTAACATAGAACTATAACCTCGAATCATTAAAGAATCACTCACCCAAAGCTCATAAATCCCAACACCCAGATCAAAATCCGAATAGCCTCTGCACTGACATACTTAACAGTCCCAACATCAACAGCTTGACTATAATCCCGCAGCCAGTTCCCAAAGTAAACACGCTTCACATCCAACTTGCTGAATTTCCGCCCTCCTGCTCCTCGAGCAAGGAATAAATTCAAAAGAGCATCTTCGATATCGCCGTGGCGCCAGTTCTGGCCCTCAATTTGAGAAAGGGAGGCGATATTCCCCGCTCCGAATCCATATGCTTGGCCGGAGATGGCAAGGATGATAAACAGAGAGAAGCATATACATTGTATAGATGGACCCATATTAAGGTTCGGGGCTCGGGGTTGGGAGAGAGTTCATGAGTAAGGGGAAGAGGAAGAGAAAAAGAAAACTCCTATTTGAATAGGAAAAGTCTGCCCAACGCCGAGAATGTATCCGGGCTGGCGGGGAACTCCATTGATACGTTTCTTGGCTGCAGCCCACATGTGACACTTAGCGCCTTCCAAGGGCTTGGCGCGGGATGTTGGGATCCGAACCAATGGGACTTGGGGAGGATTCTCTATGAAGAGTTTCATATTCACTCGAGTGCTTGATAGGCCAGGGTTGTAATTTGTGCGATGAGTTGTGCTTGCTCTCACAACCAAAATAACAAGTCCCATCCCAGTAACTTAGATGCAGGCCCTTATAATCACACACAGGATTTGGGAACTTGTTATTTGTAACCATCTTTTCGAATCAGGGCCCCATATCTCATTAGACTCAATCAAGAAGCCAAACTAAGCTCGTCTGGGAGAAACGACAATCAATTTGATCAATATGTGGCACCAACCGAAAAGCAGAATCTTTTGCTGTCGTGGGTCGAGCAAAAATGTTGTCATGGAATGCTCAAGTCCGACTGTGTCTATGTTTTCGAATCTCTCAAGGCACTTGCGAAGTCAAGTGTTGAAGTCTTCTGATTCCAGAAGACTGGCGTTGTCAGCCATCATAGCTCTGTATGTGGCATGGCGCGTCTTTGATTCTTCTCCCTCTCCTGATCGGCAACTCTTTGAAGAGACAGCCAGTTAATCCATGCTCGTGTTCTCCAGGAAGCAGTTAAACCCCGCAAAAACACTCGACGTCATCCACAACTCTCGAACTTGTATCCTGATATTATCCGATTTGGCGAGATCTTCAAATAGCGAAGACTGTGGCTTGTTATAATAAAATGAATAGTCTTGAAGCG
This sequence comes from Penicillium lividum, assembly GCA_028828245.1. Classification (NCBI taxonomy): domain Eukaryota; kingdom Fungi; phylum Ascomycota; class Eurotiomycetes; order Eurotiales; family Aspergillaceae; genus Penicillium; species Penicillium lividum. Next base: position 666,355 of record JAQJAG010000005.1, read on the forward strand.
ATGGGAGAAGTGTTTCAAGGATACATCACATGTTGCGCGGAATGATGATTTGAGTACCTGCCACTCAGTCAACTGTAAATGGCTGTAGATCATTAATATCACTTTTCACGGGTAGGGAAGCAGTCGACATTTGGACTGGGCTCCTTGCGTAGGCACGGTATGTGTTGAGATGAAAGAGTATGAGGTAGAGCTGAGCTCTGTTGGAAAGTGTACTTGTTACGAGTGAGGCTTTAGGCAAACTACAAGCGTAAACAGATATCATGATAATTGCCACATTGGGACTAGCGCGTATTTGAGCATGTAAATATAGTTCGTCTGCTGATTCTTTCCTTCCTTTCTTCGCTTCTAAGTTTTCTTTTACTCTCGGGATTGTCGGAGCTATGATTTAATATTTTGTGCTAATCAGATATTGACGTCTAGCAAATAAGTCTCACATATGTGGGATAAATTATCAAGAGGTTCCTCTTTTCTAGTAAAAAAAATAGCAACTTTATTCTGCTCAAATCAGCAGCTTCTTGCACTCTTTCTGGCTTTGCTTTCCAATAATTATGTTTTCCCTATCGCTTGTTCTTCATTTTTTAGGGAGTGAATTATTGGCCCTCATTTAATGCCAAATGGTACACTACGATAACTATATTCGACTGCACGAGGAAAGAGTATGTGTGAATTGATTGATGTGAGGGACAGACAATTTGAGTGGGGGTATGCCCACGAACAAACTAAGTGTACCAAACTAAGCGTACAGATCCTTGTGGTCACGTTTGATCGCATCGGAGCCCTTCTCAGCGCACATGTAGACAGAGTTCTGAATACGGCAATCTGGGATGACAGGAATAACAGAGGCATCAATAACACGGAGGTTCTTAATGCCGTGAACCTTGAGGTTGGCATCAACGACACCCTGTTTGATGTCCTTTGACAGGCGAGCAGTGCCACAAGGATGGAAGGAAGTCTGACAGCGATCCAGGACAGTTCTCTTCATCGCTACCTCATCATCAAGTGGCATGTCCCAGGGGTATTCATCCTCAACAATATCCTTGAAGCCCTTGCCATGCTTCAGAACATCGTAGGCAAATCTGATACCCTCGCGAACGGCAATGATATCCAGGTCGTTGTTGAAGTAGTTCAAATTGATGTTCGCTTGCTCGAGGGGATCGTCACTGTTCAGAGTAACCTCACCACCATCCGAGACAGGGCGGACGAGATCAACCATGACTGTCATGTAACTGCCCTTGCTTTTACCCGGGTGCGGGAAGTGCCACTGGAAGGCACTGCCATACATGGGGATAAAATCAAGCTCGAAGTGAGGCTGGCCATACGGACAGAAGGGGTCAGCACCGCCGTTAGCCGCCTTCGCCTTGACGTACTCTGGAGAATTTTCCAAGTACTTGTCGATGCGAGGGAAACCGATCAGCTCGAGGAAAGGCGATGCCATTGGACCCTTGTGCTTTCCGTTGGAGTAAGCATCCAGGACCTTAGTATGGAGAGGACCCTTTTGTAGAACATGGTTGTCCATCGAGAAGCTGTCCTTAAGACGAAGACAGAAGGGTACGCCGGGGTGATCCAAAAGGTGCTGACCAACGTGGCGTGAATCGACGATCAAGGGGATGTTGTGCTTGGCCAGCTCAGGCGCCGGTCCAATACCGCTAAGCATCAAGAGCTTAGGGGTTTCAAAGACACCCTGCGAAACGATGACCTCACGGGTAGCGTAGAGGTTGAGCTCTTGTCCAGAGCCAGTAATCACAGTCACACCCTTGACAGTGAGATCGGCTTCATCGATAATAAGTTTCTTTGAGTGAACTTCGGGGAGAATGGTGATGTTCGGCTTATCTGCGACCGCGAGGAAGCTGCCCGAGCGGCGACCCTTATAGATGGTGTTGACACTGTGGACTAGGCCATTCATCTCACCATCAAAGATGTTCTCAGTGACCACCTGGCCGGTAGACTTCCAGGCAGTAATGAGATGGTCACGGAAGCCCTGCATCTCAGGAATGAGCTCCGCATGGGCAATCGGAATTGGACCACCACCACCGATCTTTTTCAGCTCGGGTGGATATAAGCCCTCGTCGTCGTGATAGGTCACACTCTTACGAAGGTAGTGAACAAGAGGGTCCCAGGTCCATTCCTTGCCGCCAAATTCCTCCCACATATCAAAGGTGGCTTTAGAGCCAGGCACCCAAGAGAAATAGTTCAAGGAAGAGCTGCCACCGAGGGCCTTTCCACGGGTGTTGGGCTTCTCAATACGCTCATAGTCATCACGTTTGACCATGGTCGTCTTGTAAGCCCAGTCATACTTGCTGCTACGCAAGTCCATAGCAAGTCCGGGAGTCCGGATCTCTTCATTGTCTTTGGAGTCACCAATACCAGCTTCGACGACTAGAATTCTGGCATTGGGACTTTCAGCAAGACGACTGGCAACGATGTTACCAGCCGTACCACCGCCAACAATGATAAAGTCAAATCGACCACCGTCTTGGATGGTCATGATAAAGATTCAATCTTTGAATAGAATAGTGATTAAGAGATATAAGAATGATAATCTGATAAACTGGAGTTACTCTGGATTCAACTGGCTTTTATAGATGAAGCTTCTCCCTCTACCTAGGATCATAACAAGCCGAGTGACTGTAATGGAGAATGACTGCATTTCTGTACCCCTCATATGTGACGTTGTAGACCTTACGAGGTAAGTCAAGTCCGTCGTGTAGATAAATCCCAATTGGTTAGATAGTTGATCCATCTTGGGAATCATTACTGCATATGCAGTATGATGTGTGGCTTTGTGTCAGATCAGATACATATTGGGTTGCTAACCCAAACATTTGTCTGCATATGGACACGACACTCAACCCCACCATACCCACTTGGCCCAGACAACTCCACAACTCCACGACCCGCAAAGCCGAAGTTGGAAGTGGTACTTGTCCAATCAAATTCCTCATTCCCAAACGGCATTCCAAGGTACTACTACCGGGTTAAGCTTCAAACCGGCCGATCTCTGGAAATAACCCGGAGAATACATGCCTCGAACACTAACTCGAAGAACCATCACTGAATCATCCTCGAACATTTCGAACTTAATTGGCCATTGAGCTCATGACCTTCGGCAGCTCGGCATATTTCAGCCCACGCCGCTCAATTGACATCTGACCGACCATGAATTATCCGCGGATGGTTTCATATGCGGCCGGGATGCGGCCTGGAATGGACCGCCACAGTACAGTATGCGGGCTCTGGTATGGGTTATCGCGCATACAAGTGAGGGGTTTTACAAAGAGACCAATCGCTTACTATCAATTCCAGCTTATCCGGTCCGGGCAGGCCTCTTGTGTTGGGCGCACCAAAAAAATGACGTTATGGATTACGGACAGAAGAACTCAAACGCTTATCGGCTGAGACTGGGACGGAAGCATTGATAGCTTTCCATAAGTGATGCCTATTTAAATTCAGTCCAACTGACCCAAGCGAATTCAGCTCAATTGTGAACTCTCAATTTCACAGTTTTTGAACTCATAATGTCTGCTGATAAATACTACACCCTTGCTGAAGGTTGGTCACTCATATACAGTCCCCTTTTCTTATTGGAATACTCATTGAAGAAAAAAAGGATGCCCCTTCGCAAGCAGTAGCACTGCTGTGCTTATGCGTAACGGGCAAGGTGGCGGCCTTGGCCTACTCCAGGACACCCAGCTCATCGAGACTCTCGCGCATTTTTCTCGTGAGAGAATCCCCGAGCGGTAAGTGACACAATGTATGCTTGCAAGGGTATTTTGGCTAACACTATTGTTCCAGCGTTGTTCACGCCAAAGCTGTCGGGTAAGTCAATTCAATGTCTTTTCTAGAGGGCACTCACCTGAGTGTTTACAAAGAGCATACGGAGAATTTGAAGCCACCACCGACTGCTCCGACCTGACCTCCGCCAGCTTTCTCAACAAGGCTGGCAAGAAGACTCCTGTTCTCCTTCGCGTCTCTACAGTTGGACCAGAGTCAGGCTCTGCTGATACCTCCCGGGATGTACACGGCTGGGGAATGAAACTCTACACAGATGAAGGAAATTTGGACTGGGTCTTTAACAACACCGTGAGCTACTCATATTTTGAGACATCTATCCGGAAATCCCCGCTTATGCAGTGCAGCCGGTATTCTTTATTCGGGATCCCATCAAGTTCCCCTCTATGAATCGCTCTCACAAGAGACACCCGCGGACCCACCTTCCCGATGCCAACATGGTAAGTCATTCCATGAACTCTATGCAGACAAAAACCCTTGAAGCTAATATGACGTTTAGTTCTGGGAGTAGGCATATCGATTGAGCCCTTTGTGCAGAATCGCTGACATTCCCTAGTTTCCACGTGGGCAACCCTGAAGGAATCCATCAGCTCTTAGTTCTCTTCAGTGATCGTGGAACCCCACAATCGGTCCGCTTTTTGAACTCCTACAGTGGACATACTTACAAGTTCACCAAGGAGGTTAGATATCTCAGCCCAATATTGCATATACTTGGCTTACTTAACAAACCAGGATGGTTCATTCAAATACATCAAGATCCACATGAAGACCCAGCAGGGAGTCAAGAATTTCACTCAGGCAGAGGCAACGAAAATTGCCGGTGAAGACCCCGATTACATGATTCGAGACATGTACGAGGCTATTGAGAGAAAAGACTACCCTGCGTGGGACGTATTTGTTCAAGTCATGGAACCCTCCGAGGCCGAGAATTACCGTTGGAATATCTTTGATATGACCAAAGTCTGGTCACACAAGGACTTTCCGCTGCGAAAGATCGGCAAGATGACTCTAAATCGCAACGTTCGTAATCAAATCCCTTCAAATACTCAAAACTAATCATATATCAGCCCAACAACTATTTCGCCGATATTGAGCAGGCGGCCTTCTCTCCATCTACAATGGTACCTGGCTTTGCCGCTTCAGCTGATCCCGGTTAGTATCTTGAGCATCATTTGATCACAGAAATCTCATTCCGTATTTAGTCCTCCAAGCACGTCTATTCGCCTACCCCGATGCAGCTCGCTACCGCCTCGGCGTCAACTACCAGCAGCTGCCAACCAACGCAGCCAAGGTTCCAGTATACTGTCCCTTCCAGAGAGATGGTAAGATGAGATTCGACGGTAACTACGGCGGTGATCCAAATTACGTCAACTCCACTCTCCAGCCGACCAAATACTATCCCCAAGTCAAGCGAGTTAAGCCCGAGTCGCTGAGCCTGCACACAGAGCATGAGAAGTGGGTTGGAGAGGTCACTACCTACACCAGCGATATTTCGGATGAGGATTTCGTCCAGCCTGCTGAATTGTGGGAGGTTATTGGCCGTGAGCCAGGACACCAGGATAGAACTATTGCCAACCTTGCTGGCAGTATCAGTGGTGTCAAGTCGGATAAGTTGCGCGATGCAGTATATGGTTCGTCCAGACTTTTATTGAAGGTTTCGAGAAGAGTTTAACTGACGTATCTATAGCACTATTTAGCCGTGTTGATCAGGATCTTGGGGCGAGGCTTAAGAAGGCGACTGAGGCTGCCATCAAGAAGTAAATATTTGGAAGCTTTTTTCCATTTAGATTGGTTTTCGGAATGCAATTTCTAGTGATTATCTCAGTAACTCGTATCTGAGATCCATGGATACGATATACTAGAAAGTATGTCGAAGGTTTGGAAGGACCATTCAAAACCAAAAGCTTGGAAGCAAGCCAGAGATTATGACTTCCAATATGGCCAAAAGGTTGAATAATCATCAATCCAGGCTTTAGGAAACAAAAGTATGAAACTTACTGTCTAAAATTACCCTTTGTTGAACTATTCACCGAACCATTACGGACAACCCAGGGTCCACTATGCTGCTGATATCCCATGGCCGAGACATGTGCCAAAATCCCGAGGCTTTGGATCTAGCTCTTAACTAATATGATATTTGGGAAATGACAGATTAAATTTGATAGAAAACCGGTATTTCATTAGAAATGACTTTGTAGCTCTATGATAGTATGGATACGGAGGCGAGGAAGCGATGCGTATACAACGCAAGTACTATCTAGAGCAATAGCCTAATACCCCTCGGGCGGACGAAGAAATTTTTCTAGAATAGTGTACCGATAAGAAAGGTAAGCATGCCCAGCAGCCGGGCTTCATAAAAGCGGGAGATTCTGACTCAGAGTGAAATTTATGCCTGGTCAATCCGTTACTACATTCTCACCTTCCCCCACGCCTTATCATCTGTATTATCGGATTTGAAACAATCTTCCAAGGTCACGTATTCCAGGCCGGGGGGTTTCCAGTGTGGGGGCTTCGTGCAGAAAATATCTGAGAATATCAAAAAAATTTCCGATGTTGGAGGTGAAGCCCTTGAACACGTCTAAAATTACCCTTTTGATTTACTAACCATGGGAGAAATCCCAGGGTCCACTACGCCAGTAACGCCGCTGATGGACCATGGCCGAGGCATGTGGCGAGATCCCGTATCTCTGGACTTTAGTTTGAAACATGAATCATGAGTTGAGAAATGAAACAGACCATTTGTTACAGTGTTCATTGGAAATAAAAATACAGAATTTCAACACTTAGAGCCAGACTCGTGGTGCAGGTCTTTAGAGAAATAACATTATACTGTACTTGAGTTGCAATGTTCTCGGTGGAGCGACCCCATCATGTGATCCCATTCTCACCGGCCCTTTCCACATTTGGATCCATCAACTTCCTTCCAGCATCAACTTCTCATGGCCAGAAAAGGACAATGTCTCCGCGGGCCTCCAGCTCCTCCAGTGGAACGCCCCAGTTCTCATTTGTTACGGGGAACACCAAATCAGAAGCTCGGAGCCATGCTATGAGAGAGCATTGGAAGCGGCGACATCAGCGCAATCAGGAGACGAAGATAAAGCACCAGAAGAGGTCATCTCGGAATTTACCTCTTCGCTCAAAGGGTGTCGCAAATGAAAATTGTTCACCAGCAGATGCAAGTAGCTCATCGGCCTCGGACTTTCAACAGAATGCGAGCACGGATGTGGCCAAGTATCAAGGTGAATATTCTGGCATCCCCGCTCAGTTGTTTGGTGGTATGAGTTATGCGCTGTCGAGCTCGAGGCCTGACCCTTTTCAAACGTGTCCTGTTCACTTGACGAGTCAGCATCAGAAGCTTTTACATCACTGTGCGTATGATAGGCATTCCTCGTGGAGATTTATCTAATGAACCGCAGGGATTGGCACACATGCAGCTATGATGTTTGAAAATTTGGAAGTGACTGAGTTTAATCCAATGAAGGATGTTTGGTTCCCGCTGGATCTTTCGAATGCTTCATCTTTCAATTGCATCATGGCTCATTCAGCTGCACACCTGTATCATCTATACGCTGGTACACCCCCGCAACGAGGATCGGGATCTTCCGATGCCTTGAAATATAAGATTGAAGCTGTCAGGATTCTACGGCTTTGGCTTAGTGATCCCGAGAAAGAACTAAGCGATGATGCTTTTGCTGCGGTTGTTCGCCTGCTCACGTTTGAGGTATTTCAACCAAGCACTTGTATGGAAAACTGGCTGACCACCTTGATAGCGATACTGGGGTACAGTGGAGCATTGGAAAATTCACCGGGATGGCTTGCAAAGAATGATCGATGCCAAAGGTGGAGTTGGAGCGCTCCACAATAACTGGCGTCTGGAACTTGTAGTTTACCTGTAGGTGTCTTATGATAAGGATAAATAATTTGCGCTAACAACTATCAGTGTCTCGTTAATGTCGCGGCCGTCATGGCTGGAGTCTACGAACAATCTCGGTCGACTCTCTCACCCTCTTTTCTCAAACCCCGATATGCAAGCCCCATCTTGCGATGTTCAAAAGGTTCGCTGCCTTTGGTTGATCTCATTCATTCAAGACATGAGAACTTTCATGGGATCCTTTTACACTCAAGGGCTTTCCTCATTCCCTTTCACACATGCCGCAGTCGGACTTTTGCGTCACAGCTTTCAAACCTCCATTCACTCTTCTTCCCATGACGCTCCTATCACGGAGCAGGAAGACGAAATTCTGGGGTGTTTATTCTCCATCAGTATCCTAATACAGGAGTTAATTTCCGTTTCTCCCGATGGAGATGCGACTGCTATCGGGCTAAACACACTTGATGGATTGGAGATATCCTTAAATAATACGCAGCATATGTGGGGACGTTCAGTCCACAACTTGCGCTCCATCTTATATGAAAGCCTGACAATGCTGTTCGCGGAAGGACAATCCAAGGTGGATTATGTTATGGCCCTGGTGCAAGTTCTTGGCACATTAAGTTTGGAAGCGCGCCAGGGAGTCGAGAAGTGTCTTCTCAATCTGCTGTACTGCCTTGGGGACAACAAAAAATCGCTATTAGTAGATGACGGATGGTCGCCGGATTCACTCTTATCGTCAATACACGGTCATTAAGCCGGTCATGAAGATTTATATCCATTTTAGTAATTTATTAAATGAACAAATAAGTGAGTGGATTTGAATAGTAGCAGAGCCCCCTAGTACCAATTGACAATTTTCTGGTTGTTTGAGGGGGGTACAATAATAAGCACATAAGCAAAAACAAGGTAGTGGATTACATCAATCCTCCGTACTCCTGGCCTCCCTTACTCTCCTCCTCATCCTCTTTGATATAATCCCTAAAGCCCTCCTCGTCTTTCTTCATGTCAGAATGTAATCCTCCCTCGTGATGAGGCTGGTCCTTGTCATTGTCCTTGTCATGCTCCTCATTTTCATGCTTGTGGTGGTGATCAAAAATCTTCTCGAAGAAAGACTCCTTGTGCTCGGTAGGTTGCGTAGTATCTACCATCAAGTGGTCAATATTTTATGGAGGAAGACAGAAGGGACGGACGAACGTTCAGACATATTGAATAAATTGATAAAATCCGGGTATGGTATATGTTTGTTTGGGTTCCGTGTATTGGATGTGGAGGAGTTTAAAAATGCTGGATGATGATGATGATGATGAGTACGGTTTATGCATTATACTTCTCGTGACTTCACTCTTGAGGTCACTGTGGATCTGTCTTGCTCGATCCACCGATCTGCGTCTAAATCAGGTAGTAGTAATTGACCAATCAGGATGATGGTTAAGATCCACTTGAGGGTCCGAGCGTTTGACTTGCATGATTGGGCTCACTTTTGCACCTCTGCCCTGGGTTTCTACTATGAGCATGGAATATCGCCTGCATATTTATTCCCAGTTCAGATCCTCTCTCTCTAAGGATGCCGAATTGACCTGATTTATTATCTGAATGAGCAGGTCTTTAGTCACAGATAAACTACCATCTCGCAGATCGACGGCCTTGAATGACAACAGGGGATTATTGACCAGATGGCAAATTTGGAAGAAACCCCAGGTCATCACTAATATTTCAAGTCAATCAATAATCAGTGCCATAACCTTCCCTCCTCTAGTATCTGTATTATTCACAGGATGCTCTGACTCCCCTCCTGTAGTAACATAAAGAATGTCATGGCCATTAAATGGTTGACCAAATGCCGCCGACGTGGCGGTCATCAGATCCTTCGAATCTTTAGAGCCCGCAATAACCGTGTGGGATCCATTCAGAAAGTCTTTAGTAACCACATCATCCGTGAGCCCCGCCAAGTATGCCACGCTGTTTGAACCAACAGCAAAATCATCAGCGAGAACATCTTGCGCAACGATCTCATAAGGTCCCAATGCTTCACCAGCATGAGCATCAATAGAAACGCGGCAGAATATTCGCCGAGGGCTATTGTTGTAGTACATGTAGCCATTCCTTATTCTCAATCCATTGATCCCAAGCGTCAAACCCAGATCATCATTCGGTGCCATTGTCTCATCCCGATGTATCACTGTATAGTCGCCTGTTTGTGTATCGAGACTCCAAACAAGACCCAGTTGAGAATCCGAAATGGCAACTGATCTTTCATTCAATGTCGCCATGCCATTCAGGGTTCCAGCGGGGAGTGTGGCGATTTGAATTGGCTTCGAGCTCTGAGCACTTAGATCGACTTTCCACACAGAATTGGATGCAATCACTGCATATTTATCGAGTGAGAGCTGGGTGATCCCATTGACGGAGCTTGCTCCGTCGAAGTGGTGAATCAATTGAGCTGGATAAAGACCTGGTTGGGCTGAAGGTGTGATCTGCCAGAGTTCTGGTGTATTCACAAGTGAGACGAGGATATTGCCGTTAGGCCGTACAGCTATGTTTTTAACCCATGTACCGTTGGGGAACCTGTAGACCTCGTGTAGTGTTGGGGAGAGACTGAGGGCGCGAATAGCTGTAAAGGAAAATATGATGAAGAATATTGCGGGAGACATAGTCTTGAATAAGAGGGAGAAATTACCAGCCCCTTATAGAGATGGCGATGACTGGCTCGTCTTTATAAATAGACCTATTCCAAGTCCATTCATGATGCCCAGGTAGATCATCATGATGAAATCTTGGCCGGCCTGGGCATATGCTAGATGCTTATTATACGTCATGGTCCGTCCTTTGCTTTGAACTTGAGGAGAGCCAGTAGTTGAGGTCTAGATCATCTGCTTGGTAGACAGACGTATGGTAAGCACCTGGCATTTGCTAAATTTAGCGTATGTTGGCTTTGATGATCTTGCGAGCGAATTCTTGGCGAATTCGCATTCTCCCTTTGCCAAGGAATTGGATTGGATATACATTGGCATTTTCACTGCCTTGAGTCGATATGTCCAAAATTATTTCTATCTCACAAATATGCTTCTCCATCGATTGTTGCATATCTTTTTTCTACTCTCTTTATCTGTCTCTGCGTGGCAACACGAAACGAATCTGAGTACCATCAATCCACCCAGAGCATGTGCCAAATCGGTAAGCTCCTAGAGAGCCCATGCACTCGTAGGTAGATGCTCACTGACATTGAAAGTGCGCCGAACTATCCTCTGAGTTTGGACCGAGCCTACACTACCCAGCCAATACAGATTTTAAGGTTTGGGACGCTAAGCAGCAGGAGAATCAATCTGCCTGCTGCGTGGAGCCATCAAATGCTCAAGATGTCAGCAAAATCCTAAGAATCTTGGTCGACCACTGGTGTCGATTCGCAGTAAAGGGCGGAGGTCATGCTCGCAATCCAGATGACTCGGTATCGGTTGGTGGTGTAACCATCGACATGCACTTGATGAGATCCCTCCAAGTAGCTCCCGATCAAAAGACAGTGAAACTCGGCAGCGGACACGTGCTTTATACCATGTATCACGGCCTCGAAGCATTTAATCTGACTACTACTGGTGGTCGAGTTGCTGATGTTGGACTGGGTGGTTATGCGTTAGGCGGAGGGATTTCCAACCTCTCGCCTAAATACGGCCTGGCAGTTGACAACATACTAGAATATGAGGTACATTGGTTCAGGCCAAACAAAACTGCGCATTCTGACCAAGCTTTAGATTGTCCTACCAAACTCGACGATTGTGCATGTCAGTGAACATCGGAATTCCGACTTGTACTTTGCACTGCGAGGAGGAATGAACAATTTCGGGATCGTGACATGCTTTACCCTGCGTGCAGTTCCTCAAACATACATTCTTGGTGGAGACAAGACATATGCCTCGATCCACAAGAATCAGATTGCCAATGAAGCCTTTGAACTCACCACCACTTGGAAGAATGACACTGATATGGCGTTCTCTTATGGTTACAGCTATGACCAGGCATCGGATCAATTTTCTCTTAGTTTCACACATGCATATGCGCGACCAATCCTTCCACCCAGCTCCATTTACCAGCCTTGAAACGGTTCCATTTGAGTCAAGTACCGTACGCATTGATCGAATGAGTAACCTGAGTCTGGAAGGCGCTTCTCACACCCCATCTGGGAGTCGGTAAGTTTTATTAGCAGCTCAAGTGCATTTGCTCTAACATTATACTCAGTAATCTATTCGCCACTATGACATACCACCCGTCTGCACAGATGGATGGACGTATCATGGTTATTATGGCGGAGGAGAGCCAGCCTATCAAGCAAGTGGCGGGATTCTTCCCCAACGTTATTTTCCAGCCTCTCTACGAAGGTGTGATTCGTGCGGGCCATGAAAGGGGTGGGAATGCTCTCAGTATCGATGCCAATGGTCCCCAGACCAGTGAGTCTTCAACAGAGTATTCTTTGCGCGCGATTGAAGACCAAATAACTTGTATAGTCTGTTTTTTGACGGTGAGGTGGAATAACAGCCAAGACGACGACGCAGTGAATACATTTGTCCAAAGCTGGATTGAGCGTGTAAAAGCTGCTACTGTGCAAGCTGGAAGTCACTACCGCTGGCTCTATATCAACTACGCTTATCATCAGCAAGACCCCTTTTCCGGCTATGGTCAACATAACAAACAAAGACTAGTTGAGGTGCAAAAGGATATTGACCAGCGAGGGGTGTTTACCTCTCGAGGTTTGTGTAGAGGTTACTTCAAGTTGCAGTAAGTAGCAAAACATTATGCAGTCTTCTTGAGGTGCAAGCTCTAAATAAAGTCAACACCCTTGGAATGTCTATCTACCCCTCTATTACTCGGGTACACTGCAGACTTTTTGGGCATACGTTCGAAACCACCACCAGATTTTGCTTTTTCCCCCTTCTCCTTCCACTTCATTTTTCTTCTCTTCTCTTTTTTTCTCTTTCTTTCCTATTCCGCTATTTGTGAATTTGGAGAGCCCTTTAGCCATTTGATTAATACGGTACGAAAGAAGGTAGAATACTGGATAGGATACCGAGTAGAAGACTGAGTAGGAGACTGAGTAGGAGACTGAGTAGGAGACTGAGTAGGAGACTGAGTAGGAGACTGAGTAGGAGACTGAGTAGGAGATATAGTAGGAGGTGTGGTCTAACACTCAAGTAGGTGCCGCGCTTTGCGCGGCGGAAAGCCTTTAGTATGTATATACATATGCAGGCCTTGCTTATTTTGCCTCAGCTTAGTATTAAATATACTAACATTCAAACCTGACAGGGACAAGAACCAGCCACTTCGAAACTTGTAAAATATGGTTTTGGTAACGGTGAAAGCCTCGTTATCCCCGCACGCGGTTAAAGCCCCATTGGGCCGCCTGGCTCTGGAGCCGAGTTGGATATAATAAATGAATAGTAGGTTTTACTACACGTAGTGATCTCCATCTGACTGATTCTGGTCAAATGAATATTACAAAATTCTAATATAGTCCGCTAGTCCATTCTAACTAACAGTGCCAAGGTTGCTTTATCCCAAGAGCGCTCAAAAATGAAATAGGGCCAATTGTAAAGCTGATTTCGATAACCACTATATCAATAAGGAAAGGGAGTGACGTCAAGAAGAAGATGAAATCTCGGTCCCCGCGCTCTACTTTGTTTTTAATATAGGCCCCAATGTTGCCTATGTTAGGTATTTTTGTCTAGTTACTGAATCATATTCATAATCATCCACTTTCTGGTTATTGTGGGTCCTGCCGCCCCCACCGATCTGCGTCTGAAACCAGTAATAGTAATTAACCAATAAGAAGACAGATATGTAAATCAAGGATCCACTAAGCGCAAGCAGCTCATACGATGCTTCGAAACACAACCTGCATGATTGGGCATCTCTCACGCACCTCCCTCTACGTATAGGGTCAAGACAACTATGATTAGGGCTCAGAACCGCGTTTCCAGATCAATTCTCAATTATTATTCTCATTCTCCTTTCATCAGACTTGGAACACAACCAAAGCTATCCACCTCATATCTAGATACAGTCGAGCGACCCCGCAGCGTATCAAAACTCGTCACAACTCGTTCTCACCAAAGACCACCCAAATTATTCAAACCAGCAATGAGCAGCTTTGCCACTGCCACCCAGGCTGTCACCAGCTCCCTCACCGGATCAGCAACTTTCCTCGTCCTCTCCATCAACCCCTCCGCCATCTCAACCGTCCGCTCAACCCTCGCCAGCGTCTCCAGCATAGCCAAAAATGTCGCATTCCGAGACCCCAGTGCCAACTTCACCTGTACCATAGGAATTGGCAGCTCCATCTGGGACAAACTCACCAACCTCCCCCGACCCAAAGAACTGCATCCCTTCCGCGAAGTCAAAGGCGCCAAACACACCGCCCCCTCTACCCCAGGCGATCTCCTCTTCCACATCCGCTCCGAACGCCGCGACCTGTGCTTCGAATTCGAGCGCCAACTAATGGACCGTCTGGGTAACTCCGTAAACCTCATCGACGAAACAGTAGGATTCTCCTACTTCGACGCCCGCGACCTCCTAGGCTTCGTAGACGGTACCGCAAATCCCGTCGGCCCAGATATCCAACCCTCCGTCCTTGTCGCTAGCGAAGATGACCCAAATGCCCATGGAGGCAGTTACGTCGTTATACAAAAATACCTTCATGATCTAGCAGGGTGGAAAAGCCTGCCAACGGAAAAACAAGAGCAGATTATCGGACGCACAAAGTCTGATAACATTGAGCTTGATGATGCCGAGGATGGGGACCAGGCTTCTCATAAGACGCTGAATACGATTGAGGATGAAAATGGTGATGAGCATGATATTCTTCGTGATAATATGCCCTTTGGATCGCCTTCTAGTGGGAAGTTTGGGACTTACTTCATTGGATATACCAGGCGATTGTGGGTTATTGAGAGGATGCTTGAGAAGATGTTTGTGGGTCATCCGCCTGGGTTGCATGATCGGTTGTTGGACTTTTCGACACCGTTGACTGGTACTGTGTTCTTTGCGCCGTCGGCTGCGGTGTTAGATGGACTTGACGGTTGAAAATTTTATGTCGATTCGTTTGTCTTAGATGGTTATTTACCAGGATAGGTACTTAAGAGGACTTTAGAGGGGCTTGATTATCTATATAACAAGGGCAATCTACTGCAAGTATACTTGAAAACATAGTCAAATGAATCAATTTGTTTATAACGTATAATATCTTCTTCAAGACGCAAGTAAACTAGCTCGTAGCTATCACAAAACAAAACTGGAAGGTTCTATTTATGACTTACTTAGATCCGTAAGACAATTGATGGCCTGTTGCGGGTTCCAGAAGAGGGGCAATGAAGCGGGGAAATGCAGTCGAAAATACATACAATATTTCCATACTAGTCTTTTCTTGCTATTTGGTCACTTTGATCCCATGGTCGTTCTCTACTTAGTATCTGCTCCATTGGTAGAAGGCTCAATGAATCCTCTAAGAGTAGCCTGGTAGATATTATAATGGCACGTGACCTTTCTACAGTTTCGGATCTTGCGGAGGCAAAGATTTCCATCTCTTGGCATATTTTATGAATTTTATGCCTTTTCAATGTTGGTTATCCTGCCCTGTACTGAGATAGTTTCCCTGCATCGCTTATTTTTCCATGCACTCGTTTCCTTACCCCCAAAAAGGTGAGTGGCGATCTTTTTAAAATAGCACATATGCTTCTTTTTATCGGGGTGTTCGTGAACTTGTCCATACATGCCGATGCCGAGGTCTGGGTTGCAGTCCCCAGCCCCGTGGCTTGGCGCCTCGAGTCTTTATGCGGTGTTCAGAACCTGGAAACTTGGCCAATGGAAGCACAGATGTTCAGAAACCAACACGAAATCAGTCTGACTTGCATGCATGAGCAGTACGTACTCCGTAGGTTTACACTTTTATCTAGAGGGGGCCTGGGCCCGGATCTTCAAACCTTCTTGAACTTGACTTTGAACAACTCCAACCTTGAACTTCCAGGTAGAATTAACAGATATATAGAAACATAGAAACATTGAAATATGAAAATATTGAAACAGCTAACCTCTACATCATAAGTATCTCATCGAACGTGGTATCGGAAGTCAGTTCCCTGTTCCATTACTCCGCATGCGGGAATCTTCGGCTTCACCGCTCCCCACTCTCTCCTTTTAATCATCTTACGATCTTCCCCTTTCAATCTAGACTTTCTATGGATTTTTTCCCACTCCATTCCCCAAAGTCTTCCCTAACTTGAATTCCTGTGGTCAGCCTTCGAATACTGGGGTTTGTGTGCTTATCGGACATGCGCCAGCCGAACACACGGCCCTCAGCTCTGTGATCTCAACCTTGCGCCCCCGCGCTTACGCTCCCCACCCATTTCCTTGATACTCGCGCCCCAATCCTCGTGCGCTGCATCTTGATCCTTCCCTGAGCCCGGTTCACCGACTGGTGACTTTTTAGCGTCGACTTCTCGCCCACCTAATCACCCATTACCCCTCTCTCATACGATTTCCCATACCACAACCATGCGCCGTGCGACTGATTTTTGAGTGTCCTATTCGTGAAGAGTTGGGAAAGCGAGTTACCGCCATGGCTCGCAGTGACCTTCAATTTGGCCGTGAGCCGGTGCTTCCGACCCCAAAAGGTCGGCTTTCCCGTGATATCACGAGACGACCACTCTCTAAGAAGGATCGTTCTGTGTCGGGGGCAGGAAAGGAGGCTTCATGGACTCCTAAGGATCCCACACATTTGGAGCTAGAGAGCGCGTATGCTCCGGCTCCTTTCCCTGATTACTCAGATACACAGTCTCTTGGGTATAAAGACCGCGACTCAACCACTTCCACCATGGTTCCTCAGAATATGACCCCAAGCGAACCATGGAGCTTGACTCCAAATCACTCGTCCGATGCGCTAGATCTTCGCTCCAAGATTAAGCCACTAAAACCCAAAGTTCATATCAAACCGATACTCCGCAAGATGTCGCGGGATGATGCGCCGTCTACATCTATTGACCTGTCTCGTTCGTCGACAGAGCAGGAAGGTCTGGGCATCTACTTGACTATGGAGCGGGATCGGCGCCGAAGTGAATCATTGACCGGACCGACATATCGTCGCAGTTCCGGCCTCCACAATAGATCCACGAGCGGAACCTCTCAATTTTCAACTGGGACCGGATCCAGCGGAGGTAGAACAGGGTCGCAATACGTTTATCCTATGCGCCCAACTCCTAAGGTATACACACCGCCACTGGGCCAATCGTATCAAACATCGGGGAACGACAGCGACGAACTAGACGAGGGCGGTTCCGAGTCTGACTCGAGATCTCCTACCGTGTCAGAAACTCCACGTTACGTCCGTGCTTCTTCAGGACCAGTTCCACGCCTGTCTTTGCAAATCGAAGACGACTCATTCACCCGCCTCTCAGAAGTTTCCCAACCTCTTGCAAGCCGACCATCCTTCGGTTACTCACGAGATAATGGAAGCACATTGGACACTGCTTCCCCGATCTCCAGAACCTCTCTCGATCATATGTTTCGCTCAAGAACTCGCACCAGCACGGATCCGGTCTCTCGAGCGGCCACCATCCAGGCCGCCCGGCAAGCGTTTGAGGAGAGAGAGGCTGCTAAGACTCGCCGGCTCGAGAAACAGCAGATGACCCGTCGCCGGGTCAAGCACAGCTTATCGGGTGGCCAGGAGCCGGCGGTGCAGTCCAATGAGGATATTTTTGAGAAACCATCCAGATCCAATGAACCCAAGCGCATTGAATCAGACGAGCAGCCATCAGTTTCATGGAAATCCCAATCCAAAAGCACCTGGGTACTGTTCATGACCTGGCTCCGAACCCGAGTGTTTAAGTTTCGCAGAAAGTTGCGAAAGATGAACTGATGATTCATTATCTCAGTACTTTCTCACTGGGTTATCTCTGTCCATAACCCAATCATCAAGCGATTTATCTTTTTCTGTTTTTTAATGGGCATCTTTGCAGTTCTAGGAGTTCTATTCAACATGACTTAGGAGTCGAGGGGACAGGCGTTTGATAGGGATCTTTGCCAGCCTTCAAGGCGACCTTCTTGATTATCATTACTTTGAATAGCATATACGAGATTTTACACACATATTCCATGTTACAACACCTTTATACATTTATCCTTCGAAGACCTCGAAGACCTTTTTCATAGATCTGCATTGGTATGCGGGACAGCACGTGATCAAACTGCGCAAGTGTCACCTCTGCCTCGCCAGCCTTTTCCCTTCCCAAACACTACGGCGTACAGCAGCGACAACAAGCGTCTGATAAGAGCTCCGTTGCTCCATCGCGTTGTTGTTCCTTTCACTAGGCGCACCTCCACAAGGAGGAGAGCGTCTCCATCATGGTGTACGACTGGGCAGGGAAGCGGGACATCTGCTACCAGATGTACATCCAGGATAAGAAGGGCTTGGAGGAGATCATGGAATACATGAGGACCGCTTATCAATTTTCCCCGAGGTAAATAATCGCTGCTTCTTAGTGTGCCATCCAGATGCCACAGAGCTAACTACGGTCGGTAACAGCAAGCGCGCCTACCAGACCCAGTTTAAACGATGGGGATTCCCTTCGAAACAAAACCCGGCCCATAAGAATGTCGAGCTGGTCGCTCGTGTCCAGCAGCTATGGCAGCAGAATACCAACCAACGTGACATGCTTAGAATCTTGAATGATGAGGGCTTCGTGATCAAAGAACGAGAATTAATGCGCGTGCGTGCGAAAAACCGGTGGCTGCTGCGGGTCCCCAATGGGATGAAGTCACAACCGAATGCTGCTGCGCAGGAGACGCAACCCGAGGACGAAGGCTTATTGGCTTTACAACAAGAGGTCTATAAACAAGACACAATATTCGATGGCACCGAGGCTCCATCCGCGGAATTGGCTACACATGCAGAGGGGAGTCCTGCGGAGCCCAATGTGTCATCGGAGATCATGGCAAAACGAAAGGCAAGGCTGGACCTCCTGAAGTCAGAGAGCGCAGAGCGATGGGCATCGCGAAAGCGTCGACGTCGTACTCGTGGCTGGGCTGGACTGCCAGCAGATCCTCCAGGGCCCCCTCGATTCCCCTCGGAGACCACAATCGACGAGAGTAAGCAGTATCTCAATCTGGACAACGTCATGTACCGTCAACTTCGTGACAGATTTCAGCAGATCTGCGAGGATGCCGGATTTATCAAGAAAACAGTCGCAGGCCCGGAAAAATGGCAAGCAGCGAAAGACAAACTGATTCAAGAAACTCCACACCTTCAGCAGATTTTCAACGCCGAGCCCAATGAGCGGGATGCAAAAGTGCTTGCCTTGGATGTTGTCTGCACGGATGTCACTAAACGGATGAGAACATTAGAACGAAGAATGACCATTGCCGAGGCTAAAAATGCCCTGGGGGTAAATCCTGAGGAAAGCCGTCAAATTCGGAATGCTTTCTATGAGACTCTCAAAGCGGACCATTTCACAAGCAAGTTGGAAGCTGGCGATGAGCATTGGAACGACCTAAAAGCACAGTGGATCCGTGACACACCAATCCTCCAACGAATTCTAGAGCCCGGTCCAGCTGACCCCCACCACGCTGACAAACTGAAAGCCATGGAGGTGCTTTGTCGCGACGTGATGAAACGACTGCGCGATGACCAAACCAAGCGTGACCCTGCGCGGAAAAGATCCTCTGCACGTGCCAGTTCAAACCCCACGCGAAGTAGCGCTACACCTGTGGGCAATATACTTGGGACTGAAATCAGTAATGGAATCAGCACACTGGCTTCCCAAGCTCTCGCAAGTGCCCCCATCACCGCAAGTGAAATTGGAGATATGCAAATCGACCCTTCGCTGCTTCAAGCCGCGAATGATCCCTCGTCTTTCTCATCCAATACGCAACATGAGGCCGGCGCATTTGAATACATGGATCCAATGCTACACCCCGCATTGCTTAACACTAATGTCAATCTCCAAATTCGTCCGCAGGGTAACCTTCCTGGACATGTCACGAGAACGTGGAGCGAGAAAGTAAATAGTCGAACTCTTGAGGAAATCAGGCAATTGGTAGCCAATCGGTATCCATACTCGATCGTCAGCAAGATCGAGGGAGTCGGTAAAGATGACCATGGGCATGATACTCACTTCGCTATTGACGAAGATCACGAATTGGATGCTTTTTTGACACATGTGCATGAGAGAAAACCTTTGCTTGTGTTGACACTGAGCCAGGTTTAAATATTTCCCATTTATTGCTGCTGCTGCTGCTGTTCTTCTTATCTCTACAGGAAGAGAAAGACAAGAATACGGCACCAGAGCCTAAATAACTTAATGAACAAAACACGAATTTGGAATCGAACAAACTATTCTGTTTTCACCTTTTTTACTTCGTAATGGGATAGACTTAGGGACTTAGGTCCAGAGGACAGCCTCCATCTATCAGGACTAATCAAGTCATACAGTGAAGTGAGACAATGAGGCCTATCAAGGACAGGGCCGAATTCATTTATAGGTACATGGATGACGGAAACGCTTATATCTCACATTTACACAACAGTAGCATCAAGTGATTCATCTAGTTCAAAATTTAACTACTTCCCAGAGTCTGAACAACGTTCCTGAATAAAACACCAAGAGAAGGCAGCGAGAACGAAGGAGTATCACCAAACACGCTAGCCAGCCCCTTATTCTGAGCACTACTTCCCTCAATAGCCTGCGCAGGAGCTCTCTCATTACCACGATTAAAGATGCTAGCCAGTCCCGAAGTGAGATGGCTAGTCACCTCCAAAGGCTGTACGGTCTTCTGCGAAGCCTTCTCGAGACATCCAAGGCGCTGCACACTGGAAGCAGCATCAACAACGATATAATCACCGGAGTATACATCTGCTAGAAGGGCGAGCGGGCAGCTTGGCAGTGTTTCTTGGAAAACAAGCTCTAGAGAAGAAATGTCGTAAATCCGAATGTGGAATCGGTTTTGACGTCTCTTCTTTTGTGATGAGTTCTCGGTGCCAATGCTGGCGATGGCGAATGTCTGGGTTCGAGTGTTTACCGCGACGAGAGGCGGGTTCGCTGCGCTAGCTGAGGCGGAGGATTCGGGTAACTGGACGGGTTTGACGACATCGTCTACTGTATCCCAGACTGCTACTGAGCCTGCGGACGCGACGACTAGGTATCTTCCAAGGAATTTGGCGGAATGGGGAGTGCCGAGGAAGACGCCGGTTCGTCGGTAGTGGACTGTGCAGTTGTGGACATCGATTAGGAGAACGAGGCCGTCGTTTGCGCCAGACTCGGACGGCAAGCAGACTGCGAGGACGGAGCCATCTTCGGAGAAGCTCATGCAGGCCTGTTTCAAGGATGCACTATCACCAAGACGGCCGGTCAAGTCGACTGAGCTGCGGCATTTCCATGTATCCTGGTGCTGGGTAGCGTCGGTCTTGAGACCACTTCGGTGACGAGCGGTTGGGCACCAGAAACGAAGGAATGCATCGGCGCCCAGAGTTGCGAACTCGTGAGAGTTGGGCCGAGCGACCAAGCCAAGCACGGCGGCATGGTTGTTGTCGTTGAAATGGGGCCCATCAACACGAGTCACGAGCTCCCACATACTAGAAGATGCGCTCCATTTCCAGAATTTGAGGAAGATCTCGGGTCTCAAAGGAACATTGTCTCGGCGGGAGGCAATGTCAGCAAGAGCCTCCACATCTTGGCGGTGGGGAGTCCAAGAGTCGACAGTCGCCATCCATTTTCCATCCTGGAGGATATCCATATTCCGGATATCAGGTGTGGTTATTGTGGATCCTTCAGGGCCGACATTCAATGTTGTGGCGTTGGTTCGCGCAAGAGCCTGGCGGGAAATGTGGGAGTTGGATCTGATGTCAAATGTTTGCAGCATGGCAGCATTGGAGCGCTGGGGCCCCTGGTTTGATTGGTGCGAAGCAGGAACAGCCACAAGTAGCTGCTCTGGGTGTTGCGGGTGGAGGGCTGTGATAGCGCTCAACGACTTTTTGAAGTCCTTGGTGTTTCCTCCCTCCGAGCTAAGCTGTAGACCAGTCAGGGTGGCAGATGGCTGCAGCTCTCTCGCGGACAAGACCATGGCCGAGTTATCGGCCAGTTGTACCACATAGGAACTGCCTTGTGGTGAAACGACGATGTTGACAATTGGGGAGGACAGATGGGGTAGGTATTGCTTTCGGCCGGTATCCAATTGCCACAGGACTATAACGGACTCATTTCCACCCGAGAGGATGTAATTACCTAGAAGTGTTTATTAGACTCATCTCAAGCATATACTGGGGCGAACTTACCATCTCTCGACCATCTCACAGTATTGACAGCGCTACGGTGCCAGTGTAATCTCTGCGGCGATGATTTCTTCTCTGTGTTGCGTCCAAAAAGAGTGCTCAATATGTCTTGGTAGACCAGGATGGATCCGCCTGTCTCTCCAACCGCCAAGTCAATGACATCTAAGCCCTTAGACTTGCTTTCCGAGGCCTGGTTCTGTGCGGAGCGCTGGCGCATGTGGAAACAGGTGGCGGTGGATGGAAGGATCGTCTCCCTCCACTTATACTGCACAGACTCGGCATTTTCAAGATCGACGTTTGTTGTGGTACCCATGAAGACACGAGTGCCATCACAAGCAATGATAACTCGTCCCCCACTAACAACCTGGATCTTGTTGATTTGATCGTCGGTGTTGAGAGCAACGATGCCAGGGGCCTTCTTATCGTTCAGAGCATTGATCGAAATCTGTCTCTTCCCGTCCTTTTGAATCACAATAGTGTATGCGGCCAATTGGCTTTCGTTTTCGACCAATGGCACATCCACTGCAACGGCCCGGGACCCATTTCCCCAGCGAGCAAGTCGCTTTCCAGAATCCCAGTGCCATTTGGTCACAAAGCTAGAAGTGAAAATGTAGAGGATCTCTTGGTCGATGGGGCAGATCTTATATCCGATCACACTCTGTCCAGCCTCCATCTGCAAGGTGCGCACCAGGCGAGAGGTCGAAGTTGCAAAGACCTGGACTGCCGTATCAAGTCCAATAAAGAGATGACTATACGACATCAGATGGATTCAAAACATAGAGGACTAGAAACAGGAATAAATAAGGGCGCATAGTACTACTTACGCTTCATCAGAAGTCATCACGGTGTCCACATTGCTGTAACGACCGCCGACTGGGCGTGAGAATGACCATGGTGCACGGCTCTTGGATTTTTGGAGTTCGAGTGACGGGGCATCGCCCACCGGGGCCTCGAGGGCGGTACTCAATTCTTTTGTCTTTTTCTGGCTCTGTGCATTGACATCCGAAGTCCGGCGTCGCTTTCGCTCCTCGGTCGGTCGCGATGGTTTATCGGCGGCGTCGCTGGCGCGAGATCGTTTTTGGTGTTGTGCTGGCATGTTTGCAGCAATGGTCGGGCAAAAGCAGACCGGTGGAGTTGGTGAAGGGTTCAATTCTTAATTCAATCAGTCATACCCAAATGTCATCCGTTGACAATTAAGATAGACAGAAGGCTATCTCTTGGTGATGCGCAACTTTTTTTTCTCGGAAGCAAAAAGATAAGGCGGAGACGATCAGCAGAAAACTGTCCCTCCGCTGACCGCCAACCGCCCATCGCGGAAAAGTTTGAATGAGCTTCATCTTCACTCTTTGAATCTCTAATCCTTTTCTAGCCACGATGATTATCCCCGTGCGTTGTTTCTCTTGCGGAAAGGTTTGTGGTACTCAAGCAATCACTTATAATTCCTCACTAACCATACCTTCAGGTTGTTGGCGACCTGTGGGAGCGGTATCTGCAGCTGCTGGATGAGGGTGTCCCTGATGGGTAAGATTCTCAGCCCTCGTCATTCTCCTGCTGATCGCTAATGAACTATCAGTGACGCTATGGACCAGTTGGGTTGCCGCCGCTACTGCTGCCGTCGAATGATCATGACCCACGTGGATCTTATCGAGAAGCTTCTCCGGTATGTTCTGAAGCTTAAATGATACCAATGACTCTTACTGAGATCCTGTCTTCTTTAGTTACAACTCCGCCGAGAAGGACCGTACCAAGGCTCAAGTCTAGTCCGGTTGAACGGTTTCCCTTGATTCTCATGCGATTTGTTTTCTGTGCAAGCCCACGGCCCAGTGAGCACCACACTCGATACATCAGCTACGCCGGTTTCCAATACCCTCGACCAGCAGCGCTGGCTCCCAGCATTCAGCATCGAAAGAGGTTGAAGGAGGATAGGGTGGTCGAATCAATTCCCCCCGGTCCCCTCACTTCCCGTTATTCTTTTTTTTATTCT
This sequence comes from Penicillium lividum, assembly GCA_028828245.1. NCBI lineage: Eukaryota > Fungi > Ascomycota > Eurotiomycetes > Eurotiales > Aspergillaceae > Penicillium > Penicillium lividum. The sequence goes on from JAQJAG010000005.1 coordinate 690,304, forward strand.
TTTTTTTAAGTCTCGTGTTGAGCTATGGCGTGGCTTGAGAGCTATCAATCCTACTCCGAAAGGGGTTTGGAAAAAGCTGGATTTGGTCATCTCCGATAGAATGTATCTTCATTCTTGCCAACATGCATTTCGGGAGGCGTTGCACACATCAGGATTTGGCGTCTATGGAGGAATTTATTAGAAAATTCAAGCGATTCATAAACACAAAACTGCGCACAAACTTAATAAGATATATTCGTAAGATATAGATGCATTAGGATACCACTTAAAAGTAATAGAATTGCATGTGAGTAGTGCAAGCGCCTTACAGCCTGAAATAGACTAGTTTGGGGGCGTCTGAGTGGAGACGAACAAGCCCATGCATGCCTCATCACGCCCCAGGCGCCTAGTTCAGTGCTTTCTCTACTTTTCTCCTACTTTTTTTCTCTTTCTGTTGGGGTTTTTTGATTTGGCTGGATATCTGTTCATCTCGGAGATCTCAGCGTGATTGGAATAATAGAATACCCAGTGACCAGGCTGATGGGTTTGTCTTGCGGCCTGAGCTTGATGCGCGGGGATCGCGCTCGACTCCTCTTCTCTCCTTCAACTCCCCTACCCATACAATTCTAATTATTCACCAGCTCGGCCATGATGGCCGTCAGGTCGCCGTTACCGATCCTATCGTATCACGATGCTTCCAGCCCGTATGCTGGGTCGGATTCGATGTAAGCCCTGTCTAGCTTATAGATGCGCCCAGTTACTTATGCATTCATATATAGGTCCTTTGAAAGTCCTTCAGCCAGTGTGAGGACCTCAATGTCTTTAGTTCAAGATGCAGACTCGACCGATGCAACGGATTCTATACCGGCCTCCGCGTCAGATGAAAAGGAGGTAGATAAGGGTACACCCGGTGAGGGGGCTATCGCAGCGACACCAGTCCAAACATCAGGACCATCTATACAGCCAGGACTTACGGTGTGTCGAAATTGGAAGCTTTTTCCATTCATACATACGCTGATGCGAACAGATTCAAACTACACACCCGCTTAATATTGGCTATAATACAAGATCAGACGATGATGAGCCACCACAGTCCGTCATACATGCTCCACCGGGGTTCAGGAATTTCGTAGGTCAAGCTCCAATCATGTTGTTGATTATATTTTTGCTTGTTGCTAATCCCCAGGGAAAGACTCGGGATGAGACGGAGGAACAAGATACATGCGACGACGAATCGTCTTCGCCTGACTCGGAGCATGCCGCGTTGGCCATCCCCGGAAAGGCCAGAAGGGTACCGTTGCAAGCTCCTTTCATTGGCACTATTTAATACACTGACGCGACATTATTCATAGATCGGAAATAGTCCCATATCACCACCACCATTGACAACCACGGTCGCACCCCCAAAGGACTGGGCGGAAAGAGCAACTCCACGAGCCCAGACAAGACATGAGTTCGAGGAATCAGAGCGACGCACACGTTCTAGCAGTTTAGAAGGTGACGAACCATTTTTTAATTCCTGTGATATGTCAACCTACACATCGGCTCACACTTGGATAGATATCCCTGAAGGTACACATCCAGAGCCGATGAGCGAACTCCTCTCCATTCCAACCGTGCACCGACACTGACATAATATTAGGTAATTTCTCGAGCAAAGAAACCGAGATCAATGCTCTGCGAGCAGCTCTGGCAGAATGTTGGACACTATGTAATACGCTGGCTAGCCTTAGTTATATCAATCGAGAACGGCTCCTGACAAGCCACGAAGAAGGGTTGCAAGAGGATGCCTGGAGATGCTGCTGGCGACTTTGTCAGAAGCTATACGATACGCGAGAGGATGATTTTGGCTTGCAGGTCAACCCGACACTCGACCTTTGTCGAGATTTTTGCCAGGCCCTATTTGAGGTTCGGGTCTGCGACAGTGACCTGACGGACTCAGTGCTCCGCGTGAGCTTTGAGCTAAATAACCACCTTTATAACACACATGACCGCAACTTACCAGACGCCTTCCGGGAGCGGACGTTGGACTTTTATATTACTTTGTGTCACCGGCTCATGAAGCAGCGCACACGCCTGACTGCCACGGACTCGCTTCTTAGCGCATGCTGGACATTGGCTGAAATGCTTTTCAGCATCCGACAGAGTAAGCGAGAAGGAAAAAAGTTGGATGAGGAACTATTGGGATCGGCCATGCAGGCCTGTTGGGAGCTGTCTGATATCTTCCGCGAGGGCTGGTCCCTACATAGTATGCGGAACTCAGATCGGGGCACTCCACGACCCAGCCAGACGACATTTGCCCAAGCCTTCCAACAGGCGGCCCAGCAGTCCGAACTTGATTTTGTCGATGACTCGGGGCAGCTTGGGAATCCGGAGACCCCAACTACCATCTTTGAGGATACGGCAACAGTGTCCCCCGATGAAGCCTCCATACCCAATATTCTCGTCCTCGGTCACGGCAATGGGCACGGCCATGGTTCCCACGCCAAGTGGCCCTCCGGTGCATCTAGCATCTCGGAGAATTCTCGGTCCTCCGGACACACCGCATCATCTGCCAATACGGTGACCACAGTCTCCGAGGACCCAAACTTCACCCGACTCAAGGTGTTGGTGACCAAGGCGGCCATCAACAGTGGGTACCAACGGGGCAATTCTCAGAGCCTGTCGTCCTTTGTGAAGTCTCTCCCCTCGGATGCATTTGGCTCGATGCCCTGGCAGATATCGCTTTTAAAGTACTATCGAAAGCTAGTCGCGTTTGATCCCGCCTTCCGCAGCGTTGGCTCCCAGGCGCGCGTGAGTGCCATCGAAGTTGCCCGGGCTTGTCAAGCAATGCTCCAGAGCGGACAGTATTCCTGGCTGCGTGATCTCTACCGTCTCGTCTTTGGATTTCACCTGGAAGAAGCGATGGGTAGAAAGGGGATCACCATTCAGACTTGAGAATCACCATTTTTGAGCCCAATGTTATTTCGGGTCCCAACATTGAATGAAATGGGCCAATCTCTGCCCTTGTAGGAAGCGCATGTTTGGTACGGATACATCGTCTAAAAATGCAAGTGGAGACAAGGATCCACTGGGTTTTTTTTCTTTATAAATGATTTCGCGACAGAGCGTTCGCAACTGAATTGATCATTTCCCGGAGTAAAGAATAACCCCGACGGCTCTAACATTCCCTCAAGTCGCCGATCCCTCATTCCATAATAGCCCGAGTATATTTAGCGGTCCACCACATGTACCGGCTCTGAGACCGAAGCGAACCTCACTCCGTACCGTCCAATATCAAACCCGTAGATTGTTTTCCTCTCAATCGACAGTCCTGGAGTGGAGAGAGAAAGTCCAACATGTGGATCCCAAAGAAACGAAAATCGGATTGGATTAAGATATCTACTAAGCCCATTACATTCTATAGTGGATTAAACCTATCAGCCTGAAAGAATCAGAATCAAAATCAAAATCAAAATTAAAATAAAATCAATTCTATCCCTTACTGCAAAGAAGAATCATATTTTCAATTGGGCCAGTTCGAAGAACTCGAACTCTCTCCCCCGCATATAAGCCCAGCCGGGGAAGAGTCCGACTCGGTTGAAAGTTGAAAGCCACTGACGCCTGTAGCGGGAAGGCTGAAAGTGGAGATGTAGATTCCATGTGATTTAATCCTGTGGGGATATATACTGTTTTCTCGGTCTCCGTATGCCACGGAGACAAGGGGATGATGGTAAGTCGGAATAAGTCGGCCCCAAATTAGGTATAGAATGGATCGGGACCCGTTGAAGCGATTCGTGTAATTCTCAAATCTGAGACGTTTCTTGGCCCGGATTTGATTGGGGTCTGCATGGAAGGTTGAAAGAAGAGATTAGACCCGATTTAATTGTGTCCATGTCCATGTCCATCTCCATGTGCATGTGCATGTGCAGTTCAACCTTCCTTGTAGAGACATGTATAACGAGTAGTGAAGCACGTTGTTTTCCTAGTCAACATTTCCAAGTGGATCTGTGTAGCGTCGAACGCCCGGTGGAGTCTGCATGGTGGTAATATTTTAGTTGATAAATACAAAACCCATTCGAATGTAACATCACGTTTTATGATTTTTGAATAATAACAGTGTGTGAGAATACTATGACCCCTATATTCCCTATACAGACATTGAATCTAAATTTCAATTTCTCCTCAACATCATTCAAACTGCCAAGCATCAGATTGGGTAACTTAATAGCTTAGATAGTCTTAGCTCTAGGGACCAATCAGACCAATCAGACCAATCACCGCCATTCCACCTTGCATGATGCGGAGCATCTCTGCATTCTGTCGCTGAGTTATTATCGTGTCGAGTGGATGGATGGCGTTCCAGGTGGATCCTAGAGAGAAGACATGGGGGAAAACGGAGTAAGAGGCGTATTATGGTGTATGGAGGAGAAAAAGAAAAAAAAGCTGTATGAAGGTATAAAAAGGGTATGATCATCCCTATCTTACCTACTCCGTTCTATACATAATTCTCTTTTCTTTGGTTTCCAGCTACTCAAGTCTGGTCAATTTTCATCATGTCGGTTCCCAAGTACGCCGGCATGTCTGGCAACATGTTGTCGCGAACTATCACAGCGACGGCAACTATGGGTTTCCTACTCTTTGGTTATGATCGTATGTGTTTATCTCCACTTCAAATGTTCATCAGAAGGCTAATAAGGAAATACAGAGGGTGTTATGAGTAGTATTATTGACTCGAGTGCATTCTTTGAACTTCTTCCGCAGTTAGAAGGGAACTCGACTTTACAAGGCACAGTCACGGCCCTGTATGAAATCGGTATGTCTCCTGCAGACAAAACAAAACAAGCACTCAATATCTAATGACGCTCAGGATGTCTTATCGGCGCAGTATTCATGCTCATCTTTGGAGACTGGCTGGGCCGTCGCAAGGCTATCATGGCTGGTGCCTTCCTCATGATTATTGGTGTCATTATCCAAGTCACCTCATACGGCAGACATGACCCTATGGTCCAATTCATCATTGGTCGTATTGTCACCGGTGTCGGAAACGGAATGAACACATCTACCATCCCAACCTATCAAGCAGAGTGTTCTCGAACCTCCAACCGAGGTCTTCTTATCTGCATCGAGGGTGGTACCATTGCCTTCGGTACCCTGATTGCCTACTGGATTGACTTTGGAGCGTCCTATGGCCCCACTGATCTGGTGTGGCGCTTCCCTATTGCATTCCAGTGTATCTTTGGTATCTTTATCATCATTGGAATGGCCTTCCTGCCGGAATCACCTCGCTGGCTGTTTACGCGTGAACGTCACGAGGAGGGAGAAAAGGTTATTGCGGCTTTAGCAGGTCAGCCGATCAATTCGCACGAAGTGACCCTCCAGAAGAACATCATCTTGGATTCTATCCGAGCGTAAGTCCATTCTAGGAAGTTTAAAGCTACTTGATCTAACAGTATTCCAGCTCCGGTCAGATCAGCAAGAACACCCCCTTCTCCGCTGTCTTCACTGGTGGAAAAACCCAGCATTGTCGCCGTATGCTCCTCGGAGCTTCAGCCCAGCTTATGCAGCAGATTGGTGGCTGTAATGCAGTCATCTACTACCTACCCATTCTCTTCAAGGACTCAGTCGGCCTTACTGGCCGCATGCCCACTATCCTTGGCGGCGTTAACATGGTCGTGTACGCTATCTTCGCAACACTATCCTGGTTCCTAATCGAGCGTGTCGGTCGTCGCAAGCTCTTCCTCTACGGAACAATTGGTCAAATGGTCTCCATGATCATCACATTCGCCTGTCTAATCCCAGGAACCACCCAGGCAGCCAAGGGAGCCGCCGTGGGCTTGTTCACCTACATCGCCAGCTTCGGCGCAACATGGCTTCCCCTACCATGGCTATACCCAGCGGAGATCTCCCCGATCAAGACCCGAGCAAAGGCCAACGCGCTCTCAACATGCTCGAACTGGCTATTCAACTTCTTGATTGTCATGGTGACACCGATCATGATCTCGCACATCCACTGGGGTACATACCTCTTCTTCGCCGTGGTGAACGCCTGTTTTTTACCCATAATCTACTTCTTCTACCCAGAGACAGCGCGTCGTTCTCTGGAAGAAATCGATCTGATCTTCGCGAAGGGTTACGTGGAGAATATGAGCTACGTCCGCGCTGCAAAGGAGCTTCCCTACCTTTCCGATGAGGATGTTGAGCGTGTCGCTATCCAATATGGTTTTGGACCAGCTGAGATTCATGAGACGGAGTATGAAGCTAAGGCTAGCAGTTCTAGTGACAGTGCACCTTCAGCACCGCCGAAGATTGAGACTGTTTGATGTCAGTGAAGATGCTTCTTTATATAAGATGACCGGTTCTCGTCGCAATTTCCTGTGGGCCCGTGCGAGCATGATGCACGGGCTAGATAATGTTTAACGAGTAGCCTTATTTGATACCCATGAAAGAGATTCTTCGGAGGACTGTTAGTTTCAAGTGTTTGTCATCTTAGCATGTTTTTAATGTTGAGAGTATATGTGATCTCGCCATCGAAAATGCAATTGAAATACCACTTCCAAACTGCTTTTTCTCCCAGCGATTCGCTTGTGTGGATTTTCATCCTGCATAAATTTAGTGACTACCCAGGTGATGTTGGTGCAATGCACTGAGCCAAACCTAGTAACTCGACTTATTGGCTTCAGAACCTCGGAATCTAGAGTTCACTTGAATTTTCAATAGTCTATGCGATAGCGCAGATTAATATCGTTAGCATGCGGAACCTACATGTACACTATACGTCCCCATTCTCCAAGCTATAGGTACAACCATAGTATCTATTGGGGCATTTTAGTGGAGTACGACATTAATACATATCTGATCATGTTGAATTTTATGATTGGATGAACATAGTTCACCGTAATATTAGTAAGGTACATTACAACGTTGATAAGCCATTTCTATACAGACCGTCACAGCAATGCTGTCAAAAACCGATTGAACTCCCGTAAATGAGATTCACAGTAAAGGGTAAAGGGAGAAATAAAGAAGCCAGAGCGCTACTTCAGCGAACTGGTAGCCCGAGGCAAAGGCCGAAGAGCTCACTGAGCTTTCTTCGAGGTAGCCTCCCGGCGACGCTTAATAGTATCAGGGCTGTATTCGGTGCCAAGAGCCAAGTCCCACCAGCGGAAGCTGCTCGAGTAGTTGCCAATGAACTTCTCGTGGTGCAGGTCGTGGTGATCGGCACCAGCCCAGAAGGGAAGGAAGTGGTGCAGACTCCAGGGGAACTCATAACCGCTGTGGGCATCAATGGCTTGGAACAGGCGCAGCACAATCCAGATGTACATGGTGAGAATGTGCAAGTCTCCGGTGACGGCACACCAGACGATCGGGCAGCCAACGGTTCCGAAGCCAAGAATCATAACCTCAATGGGAGAAGCATATTCGGCGGCCAATCCAAAGGGAGCCGAGTACTGGTGGTGGATTTTGTGAATGGCCTTGTACAGAGGGCCCCAGTGAAGAGCGCGGTGAGAGAAGTAGTGCCAGGTGTCCTCCATCACAAAGAAGATCGCGATTTGGAATGCCATAGTCCAGATAGAGGGGAAGGGAATCGAGGTAGCGAGACCAAAGTACTGGGCCATCGGGTGGAAGAACCTAGGATGAATTAGTCGACTGGCATCACGAGCGCGGACAATTCCCGTGGAAAACCTACCAGATCTGGGGGAGCTCAACGGTGAAGTGACTCAAGAGCACAAACTTAGCGCAATCCCACTGTTCCCGTAGTGAGGGGATTTTGTTCTATCCAGACGAATTAGTTTGATCCCGTCAAGCATGATGGGGTTGATCTCCACCACTCACGTTTTGAATTTTGTATCGGTTGAAGAGACCCATGCTGTCGATGAAGATCCATGGCAGTGACCGTCCAAAATAGACAATCTCGTGCATGAGGAAGGACATGATACCAGTGGCGAGCACATCATTCTGCATCCAGGCGTACCATGCTGCCCACAGTCGCTCTGGAATGTTTAGGCCGGGGTTGTAGTTGCCAATCTCCTCGAATTGGCCCCAGTAGGTGACCGGTGTTAGGACGGTAGAATTCCTACGTATAAATGTTAGTAATGTTCAGGTTGAGGGAAAATGGTGTGTGGAGGAGAGGGCAAGGGGGATAACGAACATTGTGTTTCCCGGCGACCAAAAAAAAAAAAGGGAAGGAAAGAAGGAGAAAAGGAAGGACCCAAAAGATTGGACCTGTAGATGCGAGGCGAAACGAGTATAAAGCCCGCGACCAGTGATTCTCAAAAGTGTTCTAGAATGACTGATAGGGGGGGGGGAAGAAAAAAGGTTGAAGGTGGGAGTGAGCGCTGGATATAATTTGTCGGGGGAAGGAAGGACAAGCCATTCCCGAAGTGGCGAGACACACTTTATCGTCAGGGGAAAACCGGCCTTTGGCCAGTCAAAGGCCAGGAAATAGGGGCCGCCTGGGTAAGGCCACTGTTGAGCCGATCACCATCCGAACCCCCATTTTGCCCCACCCCGGCATAACAGGCATAATGGACCTTTCCTCCCTTCTGTTTGGTGGAAGGCTTGGAATCCCCGATCAGGCCATCTGGGTCAAATTATTTCCCGAGTCGTCTGATGGTGATTATTAATACATTTGCTATTCTGTTACGGAGTAGAACCTTTAGACTTGCGAGCTACAGCGTACTCCGCAGAGTACAGTACATAGTAGTTAATAACACAATTTGATTTTTTTGCTGATGTAATTTGCATATATACACGTGACCACAGTCCTTATCGTACTGTGTACTTCCAAGTACGGTGTTTGTATGCGGTTTGCCTAGTTTGTCCAGTTTGTCAATTTTGTCCATTTTGTATATGACGACATCCACTCACTAAGGTCTTCTTTCGTTGCTCATTCTTTGGTCGTACGCGCCATGTCGATTGTCCGGGAGTAAGATCGTACGATCTATTTAATTACGGAACCTAGCTGATTTTAACTTTCTTCCGCTCCGATAGGAATGCCTGCGCTCTGAACATTCAGCTGGATCGTCTCCAACAGCAAATAATTCTTCCCGAGCGGTTCGACACGGTCGAGGCCCCCAGTCACCATGTCCACCGGCTCCAAAATGTGATCAATTCAATCTCCGTGACCTCCAAAACACAATCTCTCCTACCAGCTGCCCATCTAGTGGATTTGCTGTCGGATCCCACCCTCTCACACCATCTGCTTCCCGGGGCTACCGACTTCAGCTCCGAGAAACATGTCTCGGACTTTCTATGGCTAGTAGCTGCCAAAGCAGCGGTCCAAGCGTCTGGCTTGGTCATGCATACCCTACTAGATCAGACCATCTTACTCCAGGAGGAAATCTACTATTGGGATGAGGTGCTAGGCTCAGTTTGGTCCAGTGGTCTCTATGCGGCGCAAACCTCGCCCGCTCGACTATGGCATTGGTCTTTAGATATTTATACTGACTACAGATCCCATGGAGTCTTCTCTGCCTCCATCCCGAGATCTTTTGCTGCAAGATGGGGTCAGTTCTACCAAGTTGCTCGGCAGAGCTTGCGTGGAATGGAACACCCCAGCGCGTTGGATTGGTCTTCGCCTATTCGGTCTTGCCGAGCAGAGATTCGACAGAAGAGAGATCGTTTGACCGCCATTAAGGATGTCCACACAAGTAGTCTGGGACTTTTGATGGAACAATGGCATGCCTTTCAATCCGAGGATCTCGCCATCACTTCGAACTCCTCACCGACACAGTGGCAGGAGACGGTATCGAAAACAGTACACCTTACAGAGGCGATCCTCCAACATGTATTGAAGCAGTCCAACACAGATGCGTTCGAATCAAATGTCTTTCAAGCCGTTGAAAGGGATATGAGTAGCACGCAGATGCGGCTTTATGCCTCGTCCACCCAGGAGCCTACTGATCTGATCCAGCGCCTAATTCAACTTCTCCGTGAGCAGCTGCCTACGCATACGACCTCCATTTCTACGTCTATTGGGAATCACGGACGTCCCTCCAGGATCATGCGATACTGGTTACCACTGTCGGTAGTTTTGCTTTCAAGTAGCATATCGTTGAAGGTATTGGCTCGTCGTCAGGAGGAGATCATCCAGTGGATCAGAAACATTGGCTCCACCATTATTGACTTTGGTGGTAACTGGGTGGTACGACCAATCCACAAGCTCATTGGTACCATAAGGCACGATGAGAAAAGTGAAATTGCCATCATGAGCAAGAAGAGCCTGATGGCTGATCGTGCGAGCTTGGAGCGTATGGTTATTGACTTTGTCCGCGATCGGCCAGACCCAAGCCTGGGGGAGCCGACCGCAGAGAGCACGGCGGCCATTGCAAATGCAGTTAAAGAGGGTGATCTGACGCCTGTCTTGAAAGCCTACGAAAGGGACTTACGAGCACCGTTCAGTGGAACTGTTCGAGGCGACCTGGTTCGTACTCTTCTGATCCAGATCCAAAAGACAAAGGTCGACGTGGAGATCGCAATCAGTGGAATTAATTCATTGCTGAAAAGCCAAGAGCTTGTGTTCGGGTAAGTGTCTGGAGTTCTACCTTGGTTTGATCATTCGAATGGCATTACTGATGCTTTGCAGTTTTATTGGTCTCACCCCAGGGATCCTAGTCTCCTATACTTCTCTGCAGTGGGTGGCCGGGCTATTTAGTAGCCGACGAGGCCTGCAACGTGGCAAGAAGCGCTATCAGCTGAGGCGAGGACTACGGTATGCTTTTCTCAGAAACATAGCAATCTTCGGTATACTAATAGGCTACAGAAATGTGACACGAATCCTGACGTCCGCTTCCGTGACCAACGAAGTGATTTCTTACAAGGACTCGGGACGACTGATCTGTGAGGCTGAGTCATTACTCCAGCACGTTCAAGCAGTGCTTGGAGGTTTGGAATATCGGGAATTTAGAGAGGATATCGAAGATCTGTTGGATATCCAGGGGGAGTTACCAAGCAGCTGCGGGTAGTTGAGAGGATCCGGTGGACATATTTCCAATAATCATGTACGAAAACCAGGTATATACAGAAGTGACTAGAGAGGAGGGAGAGAGCTCTGGAGAGAAACACCTTGACACTTCGATTTTTTCTCCCAGCCTGAAATGAAATTCACATGTATTACTACCTCTTCGTCAACCTCTTTAGAAAAGCCTTTGACTACTTGACTAATATGGTATGAAAAAGGGAGGATACCAGGTACCTAAATGGTATATGAGCTAACTAGGTATAGTGGAAACATCTACATTAATTGTTCTAGGCGCCACGCGAAATGCGCGGCGGAAAGCCTCGAGTTATATAGAACGTGTTTCTCGATTGAATCTAACTTAGTTACATATTGTGACCAGCGGATTATGTAACCCGGGGGGACATCGACCGTACCGTCATCCCTCCACCTGGGTGTTGACCACATTTCACATTTCCCCCTCCTCTAACGGCCGACTTAAGGCTGTTTAATCTGATCTGTGAACTCTGCCTGTGGATTTATCCTGAAACTCTTCACCTTGCTTGCTTCCATCTCGTTGGTAGCCGATCTGCATCCTTCATCCGACACTCCTGATACTGTCCCTGGAAGCCCGGAATCCTGCCTACGACCCAGACGCCTCACCGATAATTTATTGACACTGCAAACCTCCTGAATTCTCGCGTTATCGCGTCCTCTTGGTCCAAACACCATATCTTCAGATCCGACATTGGTGGAACCCGCTACCAATCCGACCGACTCCTATCTCGGAATATCGATTCTCGCCGGTTCTAACGAACAAACTACGCCAACATGGCCGGTACAAGAAACTATGATTTCCTGGTACGTTTTGCTCTGGGAAATAAATCGCACCTGCTAACTGGGATCCATTTGTAGATCAAACTCTTGTTGATCGGAGACTCAGGTGTGGGCAAGTCGTGCTGTCTCTTGCGTTTCAGCGAGGACTCCTTTACCCCTTCATTCATCACCACCATCGGTATTGATTTCAAAATCCGTACGATCGAGTTAGACGGCAAGAGGGTGAAACTGCAGATCTGGGATACCGCAGGTCAGGAACGCTTCCGCACCATCACCACAGCCTACTACCGTGGTGCCATGGGTATTCTGCTTGTCTACGATGTGACCGATGAGCGGTCCTTCCAAAGTAAGTGTCTTTTTTCCCCCGCTCCAGATCACAAGTCCCTAGGACTGACTGTTTTTCTTCTAAACAGACATCCGCACCTGGTTCTCCAACGTCGAGCAACATGCCAGTGAAGGGGTACACAAAATTCTCATTGGTAATAAGTGTGATTGGGAGGAGAAGAGAGTTGTCTCCACTGAGCAAGGACAACAGCTCGCCGATGAACTGGGTATTCCTTTCCTGGAGGTCTCCGCAAAGAACAACATCAACATCGAGAAGGCTTTCTATAGCCTCGCGACCGATATCAAGAAGGGCATGGATACCTCGAAGACGGAACAATCCGGATCTCAGGGAGTCAGTATAGACCAGCAGGGTTCTGGACAGAATGGTGGCACTGGAGGAAAGTGTTGCTAAACCCTGTAATATCTTCCTTTCTCCCTCTCTCTTCCCCTATCTCTCTAACTCTTCTAGTTGCCCTTTCTTCCTTGTTTTTTCCCTCCTATTTTCCTATTTTCCTATTTTCCTATTTTCCTATTTTCCTATTCTCCTTTCCTTTGGTGTTTCTATCCACTCGTTTCGGAACTTTGCGCGTGTTATGTGTGTTTTTTGTTCTCTATTCGCAAGTCGTTTCCTGCGCAACCTGCCACATATCCTTTTTGCCTGCAATTTCACGTGCTAAGATCTGAATGTCTCCATGGAGAGTTGGCGTTCCCCAGTATCATAAACACCCTGTCCATAGCCTATGGCATGTTCTGAACTGGAGATAGATGTAAACTTAGTAAATTGACATTGATACTCCGAATTTGATGATTTTATGTTGTTTTAAGTGCTTTTGTCTGCGGCCCACTTTTCGGGGGTTTATCAGCCCGATAAGAGTCCCCCCACTAGAATTTCAATTTCTCATCCAGCTTCCAGCTTTTGTACCTGACTGTCAGGATTTGCTGCTACTGGCTCTTGATCGGTGTTCGCGATCCATTGCATCGAATGGGATAATTCTTAACCCATACAACCACCGAGAAATATCGAGTACCCACGACTTGCACGATATCTTGCGACAGCGCGAACCACTACCCCTCTGATCTACGAATGCGTTGTTTTTGAAATCTTCTCTCTCAACCTACTGGATAACGTGCGCACTCGATCAAATTCACTGTCCCTACTCGTGAGCTTCACTCAGACAGTAAGGCGCGATGGCTGAAGTTCGCAGCTATACGGCACGGCCATTTACGAAACAGCCTAAAAGTGATCACCAAGATGCCTTCCGTGTACATCTATCCTCTTCGTCAATGGCTGCTCTCAGGCTTCGTGCCGGTGATATTTGCACATTATCGTCCGCTGTAGGATCGAAGACTGCGATTGCTTGGACAGCCAGTGAAAACATACAGAGTACAGTGGTGCAGGTATCAAAAACTCTCCAAGAATGTTACGATATCAAAGTCGGGGAAAAGGTTGCCATCACTAGAATTAACGGCTTACTGGAAGAGATTGAAGCTGTCGTTCTAGTCGACTGCACCGATCCCGCTAAGATCGAGAGGTACGGCGGTCCAATCCCGACAGAGGACCGATGCCACTGGGAATGGGCATTGGAGTTCAAACTTCTGAAAGGCGAGATCATCACCAAGAACTTGGTCTTCGATCTTGAGCTCAAAAACCAGACCCGAAGCTTCCAAGTGGTAAACATTCATACGGCATCTCCACACTCTAGCCGTACGATCTTTCGCTTCACAAATGCAACCAAGGTCACCATTGGCACTGAAGTAGAATCACCTCGGGATGAGCCTATTTCTGAACTATTTGTGGAATCCCCTGGGCTGGGTGGGCTTTCACGACAAATTGACGACATTAATGAAAATCTATCGGACTTCAATGTTGATGTGCTCAAACCTACAATGCCCTCCTTCTACGAAGACAGTCACGGAATTCTTCTCTACGGACCCAAAGGAACAGGCAAAACCTCTCTTTTGCAGCAGATCGAAAAGGCTGGCTGGCGACAAGTTTTCAAAATTCACTCTGGTACCCTCGGAAGGAGCACAGCCGAAAGCGAGTCAAAACTACGCAAGATATTCCAGGAAGCTGCTCACTCCAAGCCTAGTGTGATCATTATTGATCAGCTGGACTTTGTTGCTCCTAAGCGCACTTCCCTGGACTCCTCGTCGCTTGCCTCAGTCCTCTGCGAGGCTCTAGATTCAATCAGGGGCGCGTCGGTCATGGTGATAGCTGCGACTCGACACCCCAATAATGTCGACGATGCACTCAGAACCCCTCATCGACTTGGCACAGAGATTGAGATACAGGTTCCCACAGCACAGGACCGGGCTGAGATTCTACGCGCAATTCGTGGACCGGCCTCTTCAGGACTTACCGATGCATTGATTGACCTGCTTGCCGAAAAGACTCATGGATATGTTGGAGCAGATCTATTTGCTCTACTTCAGCTCATCTGTCGGAAAGCACGCCGTCGGCAGATGCGCGAACGCAAGTCTACTACCCTTCCCGTAGAGGCGTCCCCGAAATCTGATATTTTGGACATCAGTACTTTGGATATCAATGGCGATGCAACCAATGTTGAAAATATTGGTTTTGTTGTAGACCTTGTCATCCGCGAAACCGACATTTGGTCCTCGCTGCAGGAGATCCGTCCTACTGCTATGCGGGAGGTGTTCTTAGAGACGCCTAAGGTGAGATGGTCCGACATCGGTGGGCAGCATGATATCAAAAAGCGGCTGCAACAGGCCGTCGAAAGACCCCTCAAGGTAAGTATTTCTCGTCCATTTCAACGGTCATGAAGCTCACATCAATCACAGCATCCTGAACGTATGAAGCGTCTCAATGTTAAGAGCAAGAAGGGTGTTCTCCTGTACGGTCCACCGGGATGTTCCAAGACCCTCACCGTCAAGGCATTGGCTACGGAGGCAGGCTTGAACTTTTTGGCCGTTAAAGGTGCTGAAATTTTGAGCATGTACGTCGGTGAGTCTGAGCGATCACTGCGAGAAATTTTCCGCAAAGCTCGCGCGGCACGACCTAGTATCATTTTCTTTGATGAAATTGATGCTATCGCTGCACGACGCAGTAGTACTTCTCAAGGTGGTGTCAACGTCTTGACAACCCTCCTCAATGAAATGGACGGTATCGAGGAGCTTCGAAACGTCTTGGTTGTTGCGGCCACCAACAAACCAGACGTCCTGGATCCAGCACTCATGCGTCCAGGTCGTCTGGACAACATTCTCTACATCGGACCACCAGACTTCGAAGCTAGAAAGGAAATTTTGCGCATCTGGGCAAGCAAGTCCGTTATTCACCCGGACGTTGATCTCGACGAACTGGCTACTCAGACTGAAGGCTACTCTGGTGCCGAAGTTGTTAGTATTTGTGAGACTGCAGGTGATGCTGCATTGGATGAGGAGGAAGAGACACAGCAAGAGCAAGATGTGCAATTGAAGCACTTCGAGTATGCCTTAAGTCAAGTGCGACGACAGATCACTGACAGCGTCATTCGTGAATATGAGGCATGGGGGGATATCCAAAAATAGAGGCGCCTGTACGAAACTCGCAACATTCCTATCGGATAAAAATATACACATCCTTGCGACAAGGGATTTGCTACACTACACTCAACCATTCCAAGGTTCTCCTACAGCGATGATAGACGACCTAGAACACTTCCAAGATCACCCTGATATGTCTAAAGCATAACGTGCGACGCAAAATTCTGTATAAAGAATTTGACAACAGTACGTCTTCATAATTTATATGATCAATCTCAAGTGCTCAAAGGGTGAAAGGGATGTCAATCCTAACCAATTTAAAACCCCTACGCAACCGAGCACTTCACCGAACCCCAATTAATTTCATAATGCGGGTTTTTGAACATCTCCTCCACTTGACAACCAGTAGCCGAGGAAATTTCCACACTATTTCCGTCAGAAGTTCCACAACCATCTTCATAGGCCGTACAGGATCCTCCAGTCATATCCCACGACCAAATTCCCAGACTAGGACTAGAGTCGCAGTCAGTGTAAGTGGCGCCGTCATTAGAATAATAGCCACAGGTAACACCGTTTGTCATATCCAGACCGACACTGAGACCGCCATGAAGACTGAGGCACTCGTTGTCCACTAGGCTGTTACCCATGATAAAATAATAGTCCCCATCGCAAGTATATCCCGTGTACGCGGCGAGAGTCCATAGTCCGGTCCCAGTTGATCCTGCAGTGGTAGTCGTCTTTGTTGAAGATTTATGCTCCGTCATACTCGTGGATTCAATTAGACTGGTCTTTGTTGAGGTACTCGTTGATTTGATGGATGTAGTCTTAGTTGAAGCGGTTTCACAGTTAGAGATGCACTTACTCGAACTACAGGAGTCCGAGCTCGTAGCAACACACTGGCCTCCCGTGATGCACTAGAAAGAGGTCAACAGACGGATTCAGTAAAGGGATCATGAAACTCATGGGGTTCTTACGCATTCACTTGTGGGACATGGGTTCAATGAGGAAAGTTCCGAGTATTTGTTTGGCCTGGCTGTACCAGGAACCTGGGGACCACAAACGGCTTGGGCAAGGGCAACGGGCATCGGGGGATCACCTGAGCTCAAACAAATGAAATCTCCTTGGTAGATGCTGTCGCATCCTTCCCAGCCCCAGGTGTCGCTGTTGTACGTTTCTATCTCAGCTTTAGTAATTCCAAATGCTGAAGCGATACTCTCGCAAGTGTCAGATGCTTCAACGGTGTAGGTGTAGCAGATGCCATCACTGCTGGCTTGTAGACTTGATGCTGATGTGATCAACAACAAAATCCCACAGATCATGTATAGAATCATTCTTGAATATTATCCAAAGTTTTGTGTTTTTCTTGCTATATAGAGACTGCCCTACTGGCGGGAATCCTACTCTTCTTTATATCCATCAGGTATGAGAGTGTGTGGATCAGCTGAATATTTATCTGACGTTGACCCTGGACGATGGGAAGAAAGAAGTATCTTTGAAGATTATCAGCCTCATCAACAATACTATCGTTGATATTGTTCTGACCGGGGGCTCATCCCGATAGTATTGTTCTTCGTGGCAAAATCATATCTTTGTAACTTGTTCAATGTTAACTAATAGAAGAAACAAAGTCGAAGAGAATCATGTGATGTCACCGGTATATAGTCACGTGTTAAATAAGGTCATTACCTAATAAGGTTAGTGTCAATGCGCAACTTGAAGCTGCCCTTTCATACCTTTTTCATGAATGATCGCTTTGAACTCCCTCAATCACTCAATACCTCGAATCATAACTACAACATGTCTGTGAGATCCCCTGGCCGGTCGCCCCTTCCTTCTGACGATCGAGCTCCGTCGCGTCCTTTGCGCTCGAGATCTCGAGACTCGCGACCCCGAAGCGTCACCCGCAGTCCATCTCCCGATGCAGGTCGCCGTGACCGACGTTCACGAAGTGACTCTCGATCCTCTTCCCGCGGCCGCAGTAAAGGTGCCCGCCGCTATCGAAGCCGCAGTTACAGCCGTTCGCCTAGTCGAGACCCGAGTCCTCCCAGGAGCGCAAAGGTAGGTGTGCCGTGATTCGGCTTCCCTCCACCAGAAATCTTCCATGTCACTAAACAATCGAGACAGATTGTGGTAGAAAAACTGACCAAGAATGTGACGGAAGCGCACCTACGAGAGATATTCGGCGACTTTGGTGATATTGAACATCTCGATCTTCCCATGAATCGAGCCTGTAAGTTGCCCGCCAGGGTTCCCGCAACTTCGCATGGCTGACTGGCTGTTGTTTCTAGTTAATACAAATCGAGGTACCGCCTATATCGTATACTACGACCCTGCAGATGCCGAGGCAGCGATTGCCCATATGCATGAAGCCCAGCTTGATGGTGCGATTCTCAATGTTTCCATTATCCTTCCTCGGCGCAACTTTTCACGATCCCCACCACCGTCTACTCGAGCGAATGGAGCTCGACCCAAATTTGGCAAAGGTTCATATGCAAACTCTCCCCCGAGGAGACCAGCTCGTGCACGCCCCGCCGAGCGGGGTGATACGTACCGACCACCATCGTTCTCGCGATCACGATCACCACGACCGAAAGGAAGCACTCGCCCAGAAAGCCCCCGTCAGAACCGTCGGCGAAGTCCCAGTTACAGTAGCTACAGCTACACCAGCCGGAGCCGTAGTCGGAGTCCGAAGAGAAGCCGGAGCAGAAGCCGGAGCAGAAGCCGAGCCATGAATCGAGACTAAATAAGACCTGGCTGGCTATTTGAAGTGAGGCGTTGAAACAAAATTACTCGTCTTTTTTCCTCTATATGATTTTGGATCTTGTCTCGGTATCGCGAAGATCTAATTGCATGATGCATGACGCCTTGAAACTTACATCGCTAAGTCCAAAAAGAAAGAAAATAACAATTATCTAAATTCAAAAACCGAAATTTATCGCCCGCCCGCCACCTTTCATATCCGTTGACGCCTTGCATGCGTGGGAAAGAAACGTCAACCTGTCGTTTCAAAGTTCGTATTTCCATGGCAGCAGACCATGAGCCATGAAGGGCATTGGTTGCTCAAAAGAAGGCGCACCATCCAATGTACATGGCCGCTAGATTCTTCTTATCGGTTGCCTGAATGATCAACTCATCGACTTGTCCATCCACTGACAGGGCAATGGGTTGTTTAGACATGAAACCCCGGAGCTTGTTGCGAACGTCCTCCAGGACGCCGGCTGGGGTATCAGGAACGTTCGCAGGATTGCGACGCTAAGAAGTATTAGTTTTGAGGCTGCGAAGTGATGGAGAAAATACCTACTCTTTTCCCGATGAAGTCAGTGGTTGGGTCATAGAGGAAAGTCTCTAGGATGGTCATTAATGAATCTTCATTCTGTCGCAGTAGACTGAGGGTGATTTCGCAGGTGCGCCGGAAGGGACCTATGTGCGTGAGCATCTAGCGTTTGAAAAATGCAGATCATTTAATCAGTTCATGGGATAATGTACCATTGTATCCATAAGCGCCGAAGGCATCGACCATGTTGTTCGTCAACCGGAATGGAACCACTTCAGGCTTCTCAAATGTTTGACCCTGGAACTCGAATGAGCATTTTCGCGTAGAAAACACCTGATACTTAACGACCTACCTTGTCGAATAGACAATTGAAGTCAACATGCAAGATACCTCCTGTACCTTCTTCAAAGGACAAATTTTCTCCATGTCGATCTCCAAGCCTAGGAAAAAGTAACAAGCCCGTCAGTATGACGAAATTGAAAGCGCGTAGGCTTTAGATAAGCAGGTCTACATACCCTAGAACGTATCCAACCATGGACATCACCGCCGAAGATCTTGTGTACCGCAATCTTGCTGTAAACCAGGCCTCGGTCTCCGGAAACATCTCGATAAACCACTCATGAAGAACGGGAGGAAGTCTATATTGGCGTTAGACCTGAAAGTGGAGATCAACGAGGAAATGGGGGGTCGGACTTGGCCAGAATCTTAGTTGTAAACAAAGATACTTTCTTGAATTCTTTGTCTGCACAGATCTCGTTGAGATGATTCTTGATATCAGTGTACTGGTTTCTCATTAGTAGAGTCTCAAGAATTTGCAATTTTGATCGGCTTACATTCGGTTGAACTCCTCGTTCGCGTAGTAGCTTGACCACAATGTCTCTCAGTGTACGTAGATTGTCTACCCATTCGATCAAACCACATTCTTCATTTAATGGTGTCACTGCGTAAGTTTTGATGTCTTCGATTTCCCGAATTAGTCTCGTGCCAAGAAACGTGGTTAGGTACTGAAAGATTGGGGGCGTTACTCACACATCCTTCGTTTGCTAGCCTCGACATCGCGTTTCAAGAACCGGTTGATCATGTTATTGAATTCCATGAGACGCTGGTCCTTTCGAAGATCGTCTTTGGGCTTGCAAAGTGCATTATAGATCTTCCCGTCAGAGCCTCGAATGCTGATCTTGCGAGGCTTTTGAAGCGAGTTTAAGATAAGAGCCTCATCCAGGACGGCTAGAAAAATCAGATCAGTTTGGAATTACAAAGGACGGGGCAAGTCTACATACCTTCAATTGTTGTCGGATCTCGGGGGAAGGCTCTAAAACCTTTCAAGTACTCCGCATCATGGGTTGCGGGGAGACTTGGAATCAACATAGCCTGAAACGGTACGACAAGTCGACAAGGCGCAACCTTGTGGTTAAATCCAAGACTGCGAGCAAGCTGGACTTTACTGGCTCTATCCTCGACAGGCGCGAGGCATAGCTGGAGCAGCTCCTCTGAGAATTTTTGACCTGAGGTTATCATGCGACGAATGTCAGGGGATGAAACATCCACTTTGTGCTTAGTCGTGACGTCCTATAGATATCAAGTCATTACTTTGCTACTCTGTAGTCAGGTGCCTTTCTTACCGTAATCTTCTGAAGAATGTTGTAACCCTTTGATGCTCGGTCTTTATTCGATGACTTGACAACGGCGAGAACTGTCCATAGACCTTGCTGGGGGAAGTAATGGACAGCCTTGGTCACAATTCTAGTTAACAGATCGTAGACCGTGCTGTTGGCGTGACAGATGCGAGCCACCACTTGGGGCAAAATTGTAAATAGCTATCGCCATTAGCTTCATATAGTGATGGCAATAGCTTTTTACTTACCAAAGCCGGCTGTAGACGGGTTGAGATGTATTTCTTCAACTGGGCATGCATCTCATCTAGGCTTTTCTTTCGTTGTGCTTTCGTGTGTCGCTGGAATTCCCTAATGGTTTGGATTGCCATGTCAGCTTGCTGGATATGTCTTGTACGAATGATCACTAACTCATTGTCTCCTCTTTTTGGATCAATGGGCTGGCCAACGATGGAAGCATGTTCCAGCCAAAGAGTGAGAAGCTTTGGTAAGGTCTGGAAAACGTATTTGCTGCCATAGGTTAGAGAGCGAAGGTAGTTGTCAATCACCAGCTTGGTAGCCTCTCCGCTCAAACTGGTAGAGTGGTTAGTTTCGGAACATGCACGGCATCAATTACTCGAGGACTTACTATATCTGAGCCTCTTTCCCCATGGGCTTAGCTTTTTCAGAGTCAAGAATCTTGTTGTAGTGCTTCCCTAGGTAGTAATGGGCTTTCTCCCACCTATGTGCAGCGTTAGAACAGTTCGTCCAAATGAAAAGCATGAAACAAACCGTGGATACAGCTTAATGGCTTCTCGGTATCGTTGGACAATAGCCTGGGAGTGAGTCTGACCAGCTCTATCAGTCCACTTTGCCAGCATAAGATGAGCCTGATAAAAGTTAGCGCCTTTACATTTACATGTGTTCAGAGAGGATACATACCCTGGCAGGAACATCATTTTGCTTTTGGCCACGATTGGAGGCAAAGGAGGCTGATTCGAGGTCAATTACATTGGACGCTACTGGAGTAGTTTCGTTCATGGAAATAGCGCCTTCGAGTGTCTGGATCGCCTTTCGATGGTGTCCATCCTGCCAGAGTAGTTTTGCATGTTCAATGGTAGCTGATCGATCTTTGAGCCTAGCTGCATTGAGCATTGAATGATATGCCTGGCTGGTGAATTTGCCCTTGCGCGAGAGGTGGGCACTAGTGAGCCAAGCAGCAGAGATATCGGAATCCCCAAAGCCACCCCTATGAATCAGAAACAAAAAGTCAGTAAACCTGCAAGAAGACAACAACGATATCAGTATCGACCCACGCTAGCTCCATGGCAGCTCTTCTGATGCCCAACAAGTACTGTTTCTCGGCAATGTAACCACCCAAGACATCCAACCGTCGTTTAAGAGCAGAAGGCAAGTCCGGATACAAAGATTCTTTAGTTCTTGCATTGGCTATCGCTTCCACATCTGCCAAGGCATGTAACCGGAGCATATCATCATGGCATGATTGCAACGAAGTGACGGAAGTTGCCGTCAAGGACCTTGCAACATTGAGTCTGAGATTGTTAATGGTCGTTTTAAAGACCTCTGATTTCTCGTCAAACGAAGCATCATTACTTTCATGCAGCCCTCGAAGAGCGTAGAGAGCCGATCCAATGCCCACATTAAAATCACCAGTTCCTTGTTCAGCACATAATTCCAGGTAACCCTTGAGCTTAGACCATCTGCCTGTGATCCACGATGCTTCCACTGCGAATGGAAGGAATCGCGAAGTCGCGGCATCTTTATCCTTGAGAGCTTCGAAACGAGTGAGAATGGCATCTGGAAGAAGTCAGTCGATGATGATGGAGAAAAAAGCCAGAGTTTCAAAAAAGAACTACCTTGTTGGCCGGATTCCTTCAGGCAAGTCACAAGATTCCACTGGGCCTCAAAATTGTCGGGTTCTTTTTCGAGCTGAAGCTCATACCAACTTTGTGCGGTGGCCCACCTACCCGCCTTTCGGTGCTCCAAAACCTGTTGATCAACATTAAGTGCGGACAAATGGCTGGATATACCTTCTATTCCGTCCGGCTCATCAATTTGGCTGTAGATGTCTTGCAGCCTTTGATAAAGCAGATCCGAGCCCGAGCCCGAGCCATCCGTGGAGTCCGGTTGCGAATTACATCGCCTAATATACTGCTCCCAATGGAACAGAGCCCGGGAATAAGATTTGCATTCCACCGCGCGTTTGGAAATGATTTCGGGTGGGATTGCAGCTAAAAGGGTCTCAGCAGACTTAATCTGAGATGTAAATTTGTCAAAGAGTAAGTCTCGGTTAGGATCTCGGTTAGAACGGCTCGACGACTGATGAGACTGATGACCCAAGCCATTGAGCTGCTTCTTCTTTCCCTGAAGCCACCGTGACAAGTAGTCCAAAACTTCGAAAACGCTCTAAAAACCATTTGATTTATCTTTAGCAATTTGTATGCTGCACGGGTGCTGGGGGAATCTTACCTGGCTACAGGAAATGATTGTTTCACGAGCATTGTTATTCGTGTCAGGAAGAGGATGCGAAAGAACCGTTATTAGTTCCAGCTGAACGTCTTTCTGTTCTTGCACGGTACCTCCAACAATTCGATATAGCATCGCGAACGGCAAGAGAAAAGAGGAGATGGAAATATCTTGACCTTTCACCACACGACTGCAGAATGAAAAAACGAGCTTTGCGTTGTCTTCCCTTTCGACTTGAAGCAGGTCCTGTACCAAGGTCCGAAGCCACTCGCTATGGGTCTTTTCCGGAGAAAACAGAGGGTACCCCACAGTTGGATTTGTCACAACGAGGGTTACTGTGTATGACGATGTAAGGAATGGCGTCAATGTGTTTCGGGTGCCTTCAGGGAGTTCCATCCATCGCCGGTATTTTTCATCGTCCTGAAGATCACGAGACCGCTGAAGAACAGCAGTATCTAATGTGCAGATTTTGAGAAGGCCCTGCATGGCATATGCCAAGAATCCCTGGGCTCTGGTGTTAGAGGCAGACAAAAATGCATCGACAAGCACATGCTGAAGAAAGAAAAGGGTGAAATCCACGATTTCCTCCATTCGATCAAAATTTGAGAGAACGAGGATATCCTTCTTTTCCTTGATTGTCTCCACTCGATTCGGGTCCAAACAGCCGACAAGTCCTAGACATCGTGCTGCGAGTAATGTGATGTGATCTGAACTGGTATTGAACTTGACACAGCAGTCCAACAATGCTCTCGTGAGCTGTGCGATCACAGGATCCGGCTGTTCGCTGAGAGCAGAGACGTGCAAAAACTCCTCGTTTTTGGACAGGAAGGGAAGTAACTCGGTCAAAGCTTGCTCGGCAACCGTCCCATTCTCACTCTGGCAGCGGCGGATCAAGGCAAGCAACCGACTTCGGACATCCATATCTGCTCGCAGTTCGTTAATTTGAGCTTCAAATGCGGCCATCTCGGGTATGCAGGCTAGGGATGGCATCGTATTGAAGGTTTCTCGCACGAGGTTTGGATGATTTTTCAATATATGATCGATTAACTGATAGGCATGTTTCCTGCTTTCATCAGCCAATCTATCCCAGTACCTGATTACAATTGCCAATGTCTGGTCGATGAGAGGCTCGATGTCTTCGGCGCTGAGAGAGCTGATCAAGGTCGTCCAAGCCGAGAACGCTTGGCCGCATAATTCCTCGATGTCAAGGGCAGAGCGGAGACAAGCACAGACCTGAGGCAATGCATTACTGACATGACCCCGAGCAATACTTATCATCTCTTCGATTGCCTTCAAGTTTCGCCTCTTCTCAGCCAGCGTTTGCCGCACTTCAAAGTCATTGATTGCGTTTGAAAATTGGGTGATTATTCCGAGAACATGTTCTTCAATGAAGTGGCTTAGCAAGTTCGCCCTTTTAGAGGAACTTCCATGTGTAGACTTCCGTGGAACGAAGCTGGCTAGGCGAGTAAGTGCTTGATGAAACTAGAGAATTCAGTTTAGCTTGACACTCGACGTTTTCAAGGGTTATATGCTCACCCTTTCCTTGTTTTGCTCACCAGCATCTCCAAGACTTTTCAATAAATCACAAGCAATCAAGATTGGCTCGATCCGAACTAACTCCGACAAGGACCGTCCTTTGAAAGCAGGATCTATATCTGCCAGTAGAGACATGATCATGGCTTCTGGGTTGCTATGCTCTTGGGCCAGCAGAAATGCGAGAATTGCTGCAAGATTGTTTTTCTCGGAACATACATCGAAAGGCGATTCCGCTTCATCGCGACTTGCCCCAATTCTGCAAATGATGTCTCTTTTTCTTGTCAGGACCAAGTAAGGAAGAACATGGACTTCCGTTAACCGCAAAAAGCTGTCGACTTTCATACCAAGCATTTCGCACAGCTGTTCAGCCATATATGGGCGAGTTTGGAGGTTTTTGACGACTGCAACTGACAGTGTTCTCCAATACGGCCGAAATAAGCCAGCAGGCGACATGCTATACTCAGTACCGAGCTTGTACAACTGGATTGATCCTTTAGCTTCATTATAAGGAATAAATAGTTCGCAAACACCTGTTCTTCTTACCTCGTCGTATGCAACTGCACAAATGTATGGATTCGGGTGACCGAGATACTCCACAAGACGCAAAAGTATGATATTTTTCTCCTCCTCATCGGACAGCCTATGAAAGAGATTAGATGAATGAGCAGGAACCACAAATATGACAATTGGGAGGTACTTACTTGGCGAGACAGCTCAGTGTCAAGACACATGCCTCATGTAAAGGCATTTCGTTTTTCTCGGACATGTTCTTTAACCATTCAAGTATGATAACAAAGTTGGCTCGACGGATATCTGGCTGCTGATTGGAGCGCACAAATCCGACGACTGAATGACTACATAGTAGTTAGTGAAGCTCAATGTAAGTATAAAAATATCAAACTAACCCGGTCGCAACGCGAAGTTCTCGGTTTGAGCTTCGAAGAGCGTGGAGGCAAAATTGTCCAGATGCGGACGACGATAAATGCATTTGATCTAGAAAAGGCGAGTGCATCAAGATCCTTCTCAGTGCAACCATAGCAGCTATGCGTGGGCCAGGCGTGCGCGTGAGCTTGGGTAGTATTGAATTGAACATTGCCCACAGTTCTTCGAATTCGGTCATGTTTTTCTCGGTTCCATTCTCGGAATTATGGGTTTCGAGATCACACCTTTGACAGAGGATTGTAGCTCGCCCTACAAAGTTCGAGGCCTTTTGCTCAAGGTTTCCCGTGATGGCACAAGAGAGCTGCCCGATACTGGCCAGTACGTCAGACCTTTCATGCTCAGGAAGTCCATCGTACGACCCTCTGTACTCCAGTCTTAGCTCAATTCATTCCAGGAGATATGTCTTTCAAGTACTTACTCCAACGCAGCGCGTAGACCTGCCAATCCACTGTCATCATCACACTTTAGCAGTGCCGACAGCCTTTTCATAAGAAGAGGCAGCAAGCCTTGAACCGCAGGTTGAACAGGCAGACACATGCGTTTTGAGGCTCGTGTACTCAAGCCCTGTTCCATTTCATGGGACGAAATGCCAGGTTTTTGAAGGTCGACCTCGGCACCATTTGCTGCGGGACTAATCAGAGCCTTAGAACGATCCCCAGAAAACGCTGGTGTATCAAGCAACATCGCCTCGAGAGACAATATTGAAATCTGTCGCAAAGTCAGCTCATTTCTCAACCACAGATCAATGTTAATGAATGGAGGTTGATCAATACCGATAGACCTGACTCCATAGGCAGAAGTTTGCCTTCCTTGTCTTTGGTTTCCACAAAGGTAGGTAAAAGAGTTTCACTCAATTGCTGGGCGAAGGGTTTAGAATCTACTGCCCCCTGTCGCGCTTCCTCCAGGAAATGGGTCAGATCAGTCTGAATGACTGACAATTGACTCCGAATACTGAGTTGGAGCATGTCACTTAGACATTGAGCCCAGAGCGAGGCCAATGATACGTCAGAACGCAGAGCCGATCCGAACATGTCAGACACACAAAACCGGTGTGTATATGCCATGAATTGTAAAACGACCTGCTGATCATTTGGAGTAAGTGTTGACCCAGCTCTCTGTATCCATCCGATCACCACTTTACGCAGACGATTGTAGCCGTTTGAAGTCCACGGAAGATTCTGGCGGAGAATGAAGCTTCGTCGCGTCGAGAGACCATCAATTGGGGCTTGAGGGCTAAATGAATCTAACATGAGAGAAACAAGGTTAATTGCCTGGGGAAAGGACCCCAGGGATATGGCTTCCCTTAAGAGACCACGAGGAAGAGCTAGGTTATCGAGGTCTACTCCCAGTGACCCATTCGTTGTGGGTATGGTGAGTTTCGGGGCAAGGGGACCTCGCAAGTTGCCACTCTTGGATCCTTCCAAGGCGCATAAAATGTCTGTTGAACTGTTAGTCGAGTTTCATCCATAGGGTCCATAGAAGTATAAACAGACCCGATGTACAAGCACGAAGAAAGGCCGAAACGCCATAGCATAAGGGTGACGAGCGAGCTTGTCTGGATTGAAGACTAGCCATACTGCTGAATATCAAATGTGTTCTTTGCTGAACGATCTCTGAGGACCAGATGCTAGCCAGTTTAATCAATCGTAGGATCAGCCATGCAAATAATGGTGCTTGGGCATCTTCACCCAAGATCAGTGGGTCCGAAATATCCCATAGCGCCTGTGGGGCTTTCTCAATGCTTGCCTGGATAATATCCAGACAATCCAAAATTTGGCCCTGGAGATCGTTTTCCGGTGTATGACTACTCAGATCCACTTCCAGGCCGGCCTTGAGAACAATGCAGATGAGTTTATTGATGTCCGTGATGCCTTCATCGACGCGCATCTGACTTTGCCTTTCTCCTAAAAGTTCCTGGCGAAGTTGCGAGAATGTCTCTCGAGGGAGCCGCTGATGCCCTTTATGTCCTTGCGGTGCCAGAGGGGCGAAATGTGCCGCGAGGATGGATGAGGCTGGCTCCATGGGCGGCCGTCGATTACCAGCCCTGAAGTCATGGTTCTCTCTCTCAGCTGCCATATTGTGTCAACATGGCTATCAAACCAGGATTCAAATATCTGGTGCCTGAGGAAGGACCACGCGCATTGCAGAATGATGAAATGCACGCGGAGTTCAAATTGACACTGACACCTCAGGCACCAACTCCCCACCGCTATGAGTTTCAACTACGTGATTTCGGTGATATACAAGTCGCTACTAAGGCTGAGAACAATTAAGATAGCTTCTATTATAAAATTTCAATCATCTTAATGTCACCCAACGAAAAAGTAGAATAAAGATTAAATTCATAAAGGTGCGCAGCGATTGCACATACAACATAGAACATCAGGGTTGTTCCCGTGGAAAATCTTAGACAATTGAATAGTTGACCTCACTCTCTCTTCCTAACCCACCACCTGGAGATGTAACAACCTGACCCTTTGTTCCTCTTAAGAAATTTACCGGAGAAAATTAAAACAAGAATGGATCTATGTACTGAGCAACCTCCTCTCACCTCGCCTGTGGCGGAGGATTCACGACACGCCTATTTTATGAAGCAGGCTTTGTTGATGGTGAGTGGCCAGCTTCTGATCATCAACCCCGATACTAAATAAAGGGATTTCAGGGCGAAAAGGCACTGCAGTCCGGAGAGACTCCTGTGGGATGTGTTCTGGTCTACAACGATCAGATCGTGGGATATGGAATGAACGACACAAATCGGTCAATGAATGTCAGTACTCATTCATTGCAGGAAGCCTATACAATAGGCTGATGATATTTAGGGAACCCGTCATGCCGAATTTCTTGCTATCTCAGAGGTTCTGCAGAAGTATCCCAAATCGATTCTTCAATCTACGGATCTTTACGTGACGGTCGAACCATGCGTCATGTGTGCCTCTGCCCTCAAACAGTATCGCATTCGCAGTGTTTACTATGGTTGTGCCAATGACCGGTTTGGAGGCACTGGCGGTGTTCTGTCTATTCATTCAGAGTTGGTGAACCCTTCATAATTCTAAACTTCAAATTTCATGCTGATCTGACAGCCCCTCTATCGACCCCACATATCCAGTGTATGGTGGGTTATTCGCCCAGGAAGCTGTCATGCTACTTCGCCGGTTTTACATTCAAGAGAACGAGAAAGGTAAGATCTGGAGTTGGAGATCAGAGCAACCCATATTAACATGTTTGCCAGCACCAAACCCTCGACCAAAGAAGAATCGTGAACTGAACACCAAGTTTGAGAATGAGGAAGATCTGGCACCGATCTCATAAGAAGGATCATTTGATTACCCATGCCCTGCCCAGTTCAGGATCTCAGTCCGGACACAGACATTCATTATCCAATGCGCATTTTGCGACATACTTAGGCGAACAGCTTAGCAGAACATAAGTTTGTATTGTTAATTGCAAATTGCGCCTTCAAAAAACACACGAAAAATGGATATGTGTACAAAAATTTTGCAACTCCAGGGATCAACTCGGGAGACGAATATTTAAGAGACCATGAAGTTAATCTAAGCGGTGCGCTCAGCTTCCAATTCACGCTCCGCTTGTTGATAGTACTTGGCAGTGTCGACACCGTGCTGTAAGGAACAGAGCAAATAAGTCAATGAATGCCAATAGAAAAGATGTATAGTTCGGGGAGGACTAACCTGGTCGTGGTTGACAATGTTGATCCACGGGAGGATGTGGATGAAGAGCTCAGAGTACCGAGAGTTACGGGCGGCAATACCCTGAATATAATCGGAAACCTTGGAGACGCCGTAAAGCGGCTCACCCTTCTTGACCTTGTCAACCATCTCCCGCATGTCCTTCTCCACCTCCCGAGAGTTCTCGGTAAAGCCGTAGAAGCGTCCTGCCAGTAATGTAAGTATCTCGGAAAGAGCACAATGGGTCGGCACACATACTGCAGGATCTCTGGTAAAGCACGTGAAGGCCACCGAGGAAACCGACAGCGGTCGCGAGGCGCATGACGGGGGCAAAGCCACCGCGACCAACATGCGACGGGCTCACCCGCTCCATGACCCAGAAGGCAATGGGGGAGACGGTTGCCATACTACCAGCCACGGCATAATCGGAAGGCCGAGCATATCCGAACACACGACGCAGATGCCTATAGCTATTGTAAGTGTCGGGCTCAACATGGGGGAAGGGTTCGGGGAAGGCCGTACGGGTCGGAGTCGATGAGCTGCAGAAAGCGATTAGCGATGAACATATATGCGATGAAGCAGACATACCGGGTAGTCGGTATTGGCCCGTTTAGGGGGCACAATGGTCGTGGTGGAAGAAGCCATGATGTGGAGTTGATATGGTGGGATAAGGGCGTTGTGCAGAGTTGAAGTTCGGAAGTTGGAGGAGGTAGCTACACTAGCCTTTTTGGGACTAGCGCATGAAAGCGGCCAGCATGAATAACAACCAATGATAAGGCTGCTGACTAGGCGCGTCCGGAACGCGTTAACTGGATAGCTGCTATCGAGGCATGATTGATATGATCAAAGTATCGGCCAAAGAGTTTCTTTCTTCAATCCACCTTGAGATCACATCTCACTCCACTTTACACTATGGATAAATCATCAGAACGGGGTGGTTCCCCCGATCTCAATGATCTATTTGACTATGACGTCGGCCTGGACGAAATCTTTAATAAAGAAAATAATGACGCGTCAAACAATGATGCCTCAAAGCCAGCAGGAGATCCCTCGTCGCTCGGACTCGGACTGGACGAAGAGGTCAAAATCACCAAGAAACGTCAACCAATTGCAAAGCTAGACGACGCACGGTAAGTGGCCTGTCTCCTGCCCAGACCCTATGTCAATCTGACAATTGTTCTCTCCTAGTCTACTCTCCCAACCAGGGATACCCAAACTCCGACAAACAGCTAGGACTAAACTTCGATTCAAAGGCAAAGGTCATGAGGTCAGTCAACATCTCTCTGTGGGCAGCATACAAGGCTAATAGGAGGAGTTGACTAGTTTTCGGATGCTGGTCGCCTATTGAATTTCTATCAACTATGGCTCGACGACCTGTTCCCTCGCGCGAAGTTTTCAGATGGTTTGGCTATGATCGAGAAATTAGGGCACAGTAAACGCATCCAGACTATGCGACGAGAATGGATCGAGGAGGAAAAACGGAAAGTCTTCGAAACATCTGAGTCGCGAAACGTCCCTGAAACCAGAGACCTCCCCACACGACCTTCAGGCCAAAATGGTGGTACAACAGAGACGATAAATGCATCGACATCCCAGAAAGCAGGTGTATCAGGTTCTATAGACGACTTGTTCATGCCAGACCCAGAGGGAACAGCCCGGCAACCCGTTAGCCACCCAGAGCCCGATGACGATGACCTAGAGGATCTATTAAGAGAACAGGATGAGATCATAGAGGCACCACAGCCGGTGACGCGGATGCAGCAGGGCGGAGATGATGATTTTGATGCCGAATATGAAGCCATGAACGAAATGGGCTTGTAGTGAAAGAGACAATAATTCCTTTTATGACAGCGATGAATTTCATTGATCCTAAGTTATCTTTGCATGAACCGGAAGTTCCTTTGTTCAATCTTCGTAATTTTATAATGTTTAGAACTTTTACCCAAGGTTGACTTCATAAATATAGTATGAATCAAATGGGATTAAATGATAGAGCTAATAATATGGATACATCAACCACTGAGATGCATTTCAGAATGAAAATAAGTTAATCATTTGGATGTATCAACCACTGAACATTTGAGAATAGAAGCAAGTATCGTCAAGATGGAATCAAAAAATGTAAATGGGTCGCGATGATAACGCCGGGACATAAGACGGGAACAAAAACTCAAAACTAAAGGTCGGCAGCCGAGGTGAACACGGAGAATTGTCCACCAGCACCGGCCCAGTTCAGTTTTTTGCCACGAACAGCAGTGTTGTCAATGATTGTAGCAACTTCGATATCATCCTGAGTACCCTGCCCGGTCTGGTAGGTGGCAGAGAAACCCCAGGACCAAGCACGGCCATCGGTGTCAATGGCAAGTGAGTGGTCTGAAGCAGCAGCAACAACCTCAGCCTTAATGCCAGGTACTACAGTCGGTTCAATGAGAATACGAGGGCGTTCACGCTCATCCTTGATAACAGCATCGTCACTGAGAGAGTCCACCTTCAGGCCGCTCTGGAATCCATCCAGACGACCCCAAACCAGGCACTCGCCATCAGCAGTGCGAGCAACGGAGTGGTGCGAGCCACCGCAGATCTGGGTGATTTTTCGGTCCGTGAGCGAGGTCACAGGAAGAGGGTGCACAATTGCGGCTTCATCATCACCAGCGCCCTCGCGAATGGCTGTGGCACCGAAGCTGTTCAAACCCCATGAGAAGACTTTGTCATCCGTGGTGACTGCGAAGGAGTGATAGGATCCACTTCCGATGTGCGCAATTTTCTTGGGAAGTCCGAATTCACGTGGCTGCAGGCCGTGCAGCTTGTTACGCTCGACAATTCGGCGACCGAGTTGGTTCTGCTGGCCAGAGCCCCAGGAGTACACACCTCCCTTCTCATTCAATGCAAGGACATGGTTAGCACCACACACGAGGTGCTTAATCTTCTTCAAGTCAGGGAGCAGGACAGGAGTGTTCTGGACGCGGTTGTCCGCATCAAATCCGAGGATTCCATCATTGCTCTAAGGAGGCAGTGGTTAGCAAAGAAAGATACTTTACAAGGCGAATCTTTGTCTTACTCGGAAGGTTCCCCAGCCGTAAACTTGGCCATCATCGGTCAAAGCAAAACTGGCACTGTCGGCAGCAGCAACTTGAACAAATATAGTTCCTTCGGCGAAGGCGCTTGCGGGGATAGCGGTAGGAGTGGACTCCTTGGGGTTCAAGC
This sequence comes from Penicillium lividum, assembly GCA_028828245.1. Taxonomy (NCBI): domain Eukaryota; kingdom Fungi; phylum Ascomycota; class Eurotiomycetes; order Eurotiales; family Aspergillaceae; genus Penicillium; species Penicillium lividum. Next base: position 722,566 of record JAQJAG010000005.1, read on the forward strand.
CGCTGTCTTCATCATCGGAATCCGAGTCGCTGCCATCGTCCACATTCTTGTATCCGCCATCCCAGTTGGTTTCACGTCCCAGAGAGCCCTGGTCATTCACACCCCAGGTGTAGATCTGGTTATCGTGGGTCAAGGCAACGCAGTGCATACCACCGACAGCCACCTGCACGACACCGACTTTGTCGGCGGCCAGAAGCTGGTTCAGACGAGGTCGCTTCACGTCAATGACATTCTTGGCAGCGCCTAAACCAAGCTCACCGGAGCTTCCCTCACCGCAAACAAAAACATTTAGCTTAGTCTTGGGAGCTTCATTGATGACAACCTTAGGCTTGACGACTTTGGCCGCCTTGACGGTCTTAGGCTTGGATACGCGCGGCTGCGCAATGACACGAGCTTTTTTGGGCTCGCGAGGCTTCTCCTCATCTTCATCAGCCTTGCGCTTCTTTGACGCGGTGGTGGTGGTAGTAGCTGTCGCCTTTGTTTTGCGCGCAGGCTCAGTCTTTTTCACGGCAGTCTTGGTGGTGGTTTCAGAGCTCATTTTCTTTGTGGATGCCCGAGCACGACTGGTAGGCTCGGTCGTGGTCTTGCTTGTAGTCTTGGTCTTGGACTTGGGCGCGGCGGTCTTTGCGACGGTCTTAGTATCGGCCTTAGCTGCGGCTGCGGTCTTCGCGGCCCTCGCGGCGGGTTTTTTGGGAACAACGGTAGCCTTTTTGGGAGGCATTTTGTTTTGGAATGTGGAATTGATGAAAAGGGAAAAGAAAAAGATTTGAGAGGGGTGGGGAGAGGGGGGAGAAAAGAAAATGTGGAGGGAAAAAAAGACGCGCCGGAGGTGTAGGGGAAAAAAGTGAATGAAGGTGCCAAGGCACGGACGTAAATAACACGGCATTCTCAGTGGTTTCCAGCCCCCCAAGTCTACTACTTTGTACTTTTATCATTCATTGTTCCAGACTTATTGGGAATAATATAATTTCTTTTTTTAATTAAATTATATTCTAGTAAATATCAATGTATCTAAAAAAAGAATAAAGAATATTAATAAGAAAGATCTCGACATAACTCACGGGGGAGCACCGGCTCTCATGTTCTGAGGGCGAATTTTACCACACATGATAACATTTTGCCCTAATGGTGTCCATTTGACATCGCGTGGATTCAAAGCAGCGTTAGGATTACCTTCAGGATCCAGCTTAGATTCAGGACTAACTCCAACACCTCCATGTCCAAGATAGGTAGGGGCTACTGTCACGATAATTGAATCAATAAAGTTGGTATACTCGGGATTCAATAGCTCGTTCAGAACTGTCCCACCTCCTTCAATCATAACGCTCTTAATCCCTTCAGAGGCGAGGGCTCGAAGAATAGCCTCCCATCTTAAGCGCCAGTCGCGATTATACTCCATGATTCGCAGAAAGTCGCCGCCATAGCCCTTGAGCATCAAGAGTCGTTCAGAGTTGATTGGAGCTCCTGGAGAGACTACAACCCATGGGGCCCTACCTTTGCCTTCGAGGGCAGTGCGGAGCATACGATCCTCTGGTTGAATCGGCCATCGTCCTCTAGGATCAAGGACTATGGGACGGGGTTGCCACATTCTTCCAAGGCCTCCGAACCCTCCAGCGCCTTCAAGGCGACAGTTCAAACCTGGATTGTCTGCTAGCACAGTACCAACACCGATGAGTATTGCGTCGTGACGCGATCGAAGGTAGTGAGTCATCACCTTAGCCTCGGGTCCGGATAGCACCGTCTGCATGCCGGCTCGAAGAGAGATCTTAGAGTCCATCGAGGACGCATAAGACAAGGTGACATGGGGGAATTCACTCTTTTCAGAGTTGTGGGTAGGTAGATATGGCTCGAGAAATTCCAGAGAGAATTGGGGAAATGCCAGGGTATCTGGTGGTAACTGAGGCGGTCCGGATGGAAGAGTAGATTGGGGTTGGGCATAGGGATGTGGTTGCGATTGTGGTTGTGATATTTCATTGACACCATTGGGTGTCACAGACTTGACAATACCCTGTCCTTTCTGGTACTCGTATCCTTCGTGTGGAACAAGCGGGACTTCTGGGTTTTGTATGCGCCATTTGGCCGCGACATTGCGTACGTCAGTCACCGTGAGAGAGCGGCCTCCTGCTTCATGAAGCTTCTCAGGCTCTTCCCGGAACTTAGCATATATCGAAGAGGGCAGATATCCTTTCACCGACTCCCTCCGTACAAATTCCATAACTCCAGAGTTACGTTTCACGCGGTCGCTATGATCGAGATCGTGGGTGTGAGTAGCGTCGCTTCCCGGGGTTCTCGAGATGGTAACAGCCGAATATGCGCCTTCAAACCGAACAACTTTGATTTGAAAGTTGCACGTGCCTCCTTCTCGCGAGGGTTTCTTCCGGGAACGCTTGCCCTCTGGTAATGGTGGCCGGGGCCCCGATGGGCGGTGCGTAGGGCGTCGTAGTCGACACATGTAATAGTCCGAAGTGCAGAGTCCTTCTTTGCTGGCATTGGATCTCTGTTTGACCCAGACATTATCAATAAATGGCCAGTAGGTCTCAAATTCCTCCTGCGTAATCTCAATCGGGTCATTGCACTCGAACAGAAGCCTGCGGATTCTCTGTAGATTCGGCGGGTTATCGAATAGGCTATCGGCAGGTTGTCTACCTTGGGGCCTTAGCTCGGTACCGTTGGTATTATTGGTCGCATTAGGATGTTGGGGTAGATCATTTGCCTCGCCCCGCTGAGCTTGTTTTTCCAACGCGCCGGTCAGGTCCACGGGGGTTGAATTGTCTTCGGATCGTGGAGGGTCTTCTGGGAGGCCTTTGTCCATCCCATCTTCTCGGGGATTGGGTGCGGGGGCGGGCTTTTCATCTGTATTTTCTGGTTCATTTCGCGTTCGCGTTTCATCATTATGGAGCGATGCCGAACCGCTCCCAGATGTCACCGCCTGTGAGCCCGACTCTGACGCGTGGGAGGCATGGTCCATCTTAGGTTGGGATCGGTGACGACGGTTCGTAAGTAAGGGGTAAATCAGAGAAATCCCAGGCGACAATGACGATGGAGCATATGGGCGGTCGGAGTGGCTCCATCAACAAAGTGGGACTGGGGATTTGCCGGATGGTGCATGTATGATAAGTTGCAGAGGAATTCTCCCGGGCTTGGCGTTCTTAGAGGGAAACTTTACCTAGACCATCGTCAAGAAACAACCGGATATACAGTACTTACATGTAGGACAATTTGACCAATGTTATTCCGAGATCACTTTCAAAGGTTCCAAGGTGCCCTTCGATGGTTTCCAGGGCTGGCATTATGTGTATAAAATAATTCAACGAGACAAAGCTATACAATGTTACATCGAGAATGAATACGCAAAGCTACGCTTGGGCAAATTCCGAGGTCAGGCACCTGCACATATATTGTTTCAGAGTTCCTTGCTTAATCAAATGCTACATTATTGACAGGATACTTGAGTCAGTACGACTACCTAGCTTCAAACAAACTATCCTCAGAAAGCTCCAATATCGGCTCCCGCCCGAGCCAATGCCTCATACACCTTGGGCGGCAATTTGTACTTGACCATACCGGAGAAGACCATGAGATCCTTAGCCATACCAAGAAGACGTTCCGCAAATCCTTGGTGCATATCGGTCTCATAAGGTCCCGAGGTTTGCCGGTGACGCTCATGGCCAATGCATGCAATGCACCACATAATAACATGGCCAATATTGCGGGAGATGATCTCCGGTAGGGATGAGAAGGACTGAGCTGTACTCCGGATGAACTGCATGGAGCCTCGAGCTTGCAACGGAAGAATGTTAAGTTTGTCAATAGCCTGCATGAATTCATTAGCATGGGAAAAGTAGCCCACAAGATAATAATTTTCACTTACATCGAGTGCTGGAGCCCACCTGCCAGCTTCTACTTCGATCTTCGCTTCCATCATACAGAGAAGTAGACCACAGGCGTCCCGGTTGACTGGGCGAATCTTATCGTAATACATCGGCTTGGAGTTGTACAGGAGGATCATGTTCTTGCCCAGAACAACTGGGTCGTCAACAGTGGTCAGGCTCAGACTGCTTCCAGGGGCAGTAGCATTCGCCTGGTCAGTGGACTGACCGTCCTGACCCTGCTCAACTCGTGGACGAAGAGGTTGCAACTTTGGCATCATACCACCCAACTCAACGGCAATTGATTCCGACAAAGCGCGATTGATTATATCAATCACACGGTCATAGTTCTCCGCCAAGTGGTACAGGAGAACCGCATCGGTGATCAGACCCTTGTCATCTGCCACGCCTGCCGCCTGCACCGTGATGTTCTTCAAGAAATCCTCCTGATCCGTCAGGTTGATCAGATCAAGACGCTGCTCAATGATACCCTTGATTCTTGTTCCGTCGGCTCGAATATCACCCAGCAACTTGGCAAAGTCCCGAGTCTCAAGAATGAACTCACGCAAGGCCTCGTGGCAGACGGCTGCCTGGGATTTGCCAAGGGAGCCGGGGAGGTCTGCATTGAGGCAGATCAACGTAAAGTAGTCAATGGCGGCCTCAACGTACCCAGTACGGAATTCACGGGTGTATTGAGTGATAAGATATCCAAAGTTGATCTGCGGGTACTGTTTCACTGTGAAAGACACTACGAGAAAATAAAAGGTTAGCAAAATCAACGACAAGAATGGTTTGGCATGGTAAAGTTGAGAGGGGGATTGCTTACGAATTTCTTCCCCAGAAGTGTAGAAATCGGAGACACGGAGCAGGCCGTAGTAGGCAAGTGCAATAGCAAAGTGCACCGCGGTAACGGGGGCATAAGTACCCAGGTAGGCCACGGCCTGCTCAAACATGCCTCCCAAGATTTGGAGAAGGAAGAACGTTCCATAGCCACCTGGGCCATCCTGACCCTTGGTGAACACTCGTTGACCGATCTCCGTGATGTCGGTCTGAATGTCCTCCAGTCCAAAGACATCGCCTGCCGCTTCATCAGCTCGATCATCTTCCCTGGCGAGGCTGAATTGCAGCCACATCCAGTCCTCGACGGTCTGGTTCACGCCATCCAGGCGACGCCGGGAAAGATCACAACGCCCGATGATCTTATAGCATGCCATCCGATAAGGATCGACAGTGTTATCAGGGGCATTTCGCGAACGCTGTTGGTATTCTCCATTGATTTTCTGCTGTAGATCCCGGGGGAGACGTGGATCTTGAGCATAAGTGGTCATATAAGTCACGAACTTATGGTCTAAAGACCGGAAACCAGGGTCCTGGCTGACATACTCAGCCGCCTCTGTGACGAAACCGCATCGTAAAAGGTAAAAGATCAGAATCCAGCAGTAATCTTGGTCATTCATCTGCAGTTCAGTTCCATCCGGTGCGAGATCTTTCCTGGCAGCGCGAATGCGAATGTACGCTCGAATCTTGTTGATCACAGTCGGGATACCACCCAGCTGAGCTTCACGCGGGTTTTTGATTATGAGATTCTCCACCTCATTGTAGAACATTTTCTCCAAAAATCCCCTAGATCCTTCCAGAATTTGCTTCTTGAGATTTATGGCTTTGCGGGACTTGTTTGATTCCTCCAGGTAGTCTCCAGAGTACTGGCGTTCTTTCACTGCGCCCTGATTTGACGGGCCAGTGATGCTGGGGTTCTCATGGACGATTCTTATCAAAGCTTGATAGGCATCAAATAGTTGGCGTGGAGACTAGGGAGTATGTCAGCTCTGCAAAACGTAGAATTTAAAGCGTAAGTACTTACGTCACCACCGGTTTGCATTTCAGCTTCAGAGAACTGGTGGAGCACTGGGTAAGTTCGCCCTTGAAGGCGAACAACATTCAAATGCTGAACTTTCTCGGCATAGTTTCCCATCTTTTCTCGCAGGAACCGAAGATCGGGAGATGGCGCAGAAAGTCCTTCGCTGCGCTCTGTTGGGTCTTCGAACAGCTGCCGACTTGTCAAGCCGGCACCAGGAGTTCCAATGACAGACTTGTCAAGACCAGAACGTCCGAATACACTTCGACGGGATGTAGCGGGGCCAGCTTGCTTGGATTGCCTCGCTGACCGACCAAAGGCACCACCTCGCATTGTGGATTTCAGGGTTGCGCCGTGGGAGCTGTCTTTTTGCGCAAGGCCAAAATGATGGAAGATGTTCTGCCGTTGCTCCTCCCAGTCCATGTCAACCTTCTCTTCCAAGAAGGCGTCAAAATCTCTTTGAGCCCGCGATAAACTCTCAGCAATCATGACCTGCCGACCACGCTGTTGAACGTTTCTCAGGTATCTCTGGTTGTCTGGGTCGAAGGTGTCGGGTTCTCTCGTCGCAGCCAGGGTGGCCTGAGGGTCTAGAGAGCGAAGATCTCGGAGTGTCCGTCCGGGCGTAATACCAGAGGAGGCAAGAAGGTAATGGCTATCAAGGATTTGTCAATTTAGGGTGGAAGAAGAAATCACGAGTAATGCACGACTCACGCCTTTGTTGTTGCACCATTCTGCTGGGGGTCTTTACCACCCGCTGTACCTAGCTCTCGCGCCTTTCTGCGAATATCATCCAGGCCTAGTTGGAGACTGGGCACGTCCTCAAAGTTTCCATTTTGATTTGTCGAGAGCGGTCGCTTTCTCCCGCGCTCCAAAAGGCTGTTGAAGAACGCTGGCTTGGTCGCCTGGGTCGACATTTGCTCTTGCTCTTGAGGATTCTTGGCCGGCTGCTGAGTCTGTCCTAGGATAGAAGACTGAGCGGGGGCTGGCTGTTGCTGCTGTTGCTGGGCTTGGGGTTGACCAAACAGGGAAGAGGTTTGGGCAGGTTGAGTAGTGGCGGCAGTCGTATTTCCGAAGAGACCGGTTGTATTGGTTGTTTTATTGGTAGATCCAAAAAGGCTAGAAGTCTGGGGAGCTGTTGTGGCTCCAAGGCCACCGCCTCCGAACAAAGAGCCCATGCCGAACAATATGGGTCCTTCGATGCCAATTAAGCCGGGATCAAAGACGCTTGAGGCTCAATAACTGGATCAATTGTAAGAGGTTGTGAAGTGCAGCGAAGAAAACGAAGCTTCAGCTGTGTGGTCAGTCGCGCCTGAGGCTTAAGAAGGTTTGAAAGTTATTCAAGACTCTACCCCATACAATGGCATAAACAGTCCGAAAATAGCGCTATAGGAATGGTAATTCACAACCAGATCCTAAGGGCTAAGCAACGGGAAGGTATTGGAGATGAGCTTGATGCTGTTATTGCGCCTAAACAAAAGTTATCCCGTTGTCGGACAATCAATTCCCCGAGCTCGGATTGACCCATGAACATTGAACCGTTAAACCATTGACTATCGGAACCTCACGTTGACATTCCAACGATGCCTACATTTCAGTCCAAAACCTTCCGCCGAGCGACAAATGCTTCGTCTTCGCTCGGTGAGAGGCTTGGCGCAATGTATCGCGCCCGACTATCTCGGAACCCTTTTCTTCTATTCGGACTTCCGTTCATCAGCGTCATTGTAGCTGCCTCTTTTGCCCTCACTCCTGCTGCCGCCTTGCGCTATGAGCGATATGACCGCAAAGTTCAACAAATGAGCCAGGAGGAAGCCTTCAAACTCGGACTCAAAGGTCCTGATGGCGAAGAAGGTATCAAGCGCAACCCTCGCCGGAGAATTATCGGAGATGAACGAGAGGAATACTATGTAAGTCGAAGACGCCTGGGAGCGATCTTGGACAGAATACTAATCAAGTGTTTCAACCCTTCCAGAGACTCATGGCCAAGGACCTCGACGATTGGGAACAAAAACGGGTGAAGAGATTCGAAGGTGAACCAGACGGAAGAATCTGATTTTACGAACAGCCTGAAGTGCACTGGAAGGGATTACACTTTGTCTTCACTAAAGCTTTTCCCTTGGGGCTTTCCCTTCGCTGGCGCGGACATACTTTCGGAAACATGAACTATTCCAACCTGGTCATCATTTTGCCAGCACTAAGCATAGTCTGAGTTCATTCAGATCCTTTGCCCTCACTCCAAAGCGGACCATTCTGAATACAATATGTCCTTTGGCGACTTGAGTTGACCCGCACCTGTACTTTCCGCGTCTGTGGTCGGGTTGCTTCATTTGATATGGTTCAGTACCGGGTCCCCCGTCGCGGGTCATCTCGATACGCCACCGTGGCGAGAGTGGGGACGCTTAATCGATTGATTTGGGGATCCAGGCACATATTTACCTAGGAAGCCACACCCGAATCCCAATTCGGACGGGGTCATGCAGGATCGACATCGACATGATGATGAATGTTGGGCCCCTCTCCATCACTCTCTTTTTGGGAAAATAGAAATTGTACAATAATGATGTATTATATGGAACACGGAGAATCTATAACCCTACATTGATTTCCTTGTCGGGGATTATTTTTGATTAGTGAGAGGAACCTATTGACGTCAGGTCCTTATGGGTACAGTAGACCTGTACGGAGTACTCCGTATACTATAGTAAAATGCTCAGCCATATATTGTAGGTTAATCACATTCAAGGTCTCATTAAGACTGAGTTTTCCCTCCAACTAGTTGAATAATGTAAACATTACGCATGACATCCATGTCATCTGTATCATAAATTTCATACATAATCATACGTTGATATACAAGAAACAAACTGAACCGAGGGTTTGGCCGGAACCCGTGATCCCCACACATAACGTCATACCTTCAAGGATTCTGGAAGCCCGAAAGACCTCCACCCTTTTCTCTTTTCCTCCTGAACTGAACTTAATTAGTACATGAACCTCTCACAACCCTTGACTAATTATGTCTTTTCACAATTTCCTCTAATATCAGGTTCTTTTCCTCGCTTCCATTGGCCTTACTTGCACCCATTCTGGCTGGACCCTCTTCGCCTCAGCCCCTCGAACGCCATCCGACTTGTCTTACGTCAGTTTTTTTTTGACGACTTTTACTGTCTCTTCCTTACCACTACTCTTCTCTCCACAAACATATTCGCGATAGATTTGTTTGTGAAATAAGAACGAGAGAAGAAGAAAGAAAGAAAGAAAGAAAGAAAGAAAGAAAAGGGGGGCAAAAAAACCACAGCTTCCCCACCATCGTCATCACCAGTTCTTCTGAGTCAGCGAGATACCCTACGATTCTCCATCTACCTTGATCATACAAATTCAAAGTCGAATTTTCAATTGCAAACGAAATTCGGGCTGATGCTGTAACTGCTTTGTTGTTCTGATAATTCTACCGGGTCCCAAGCTCTGGGAGCAAATCCAGCTACCATGACGGGTCCAGGCCAATCACCATCTTCACCGTGGGTGCAGCCAGTGCAGCCAATGCAGGGGGCATCCCGGGATAATAGAAATCCCCAGTCTTTTCATCCTACTCTGTCACCGTCACCAACTGGCGGACGCTCGAATGGTCCTATCTCGGAAATGCACAGTCCAAACTACTTCGGCATCATCGAACACTCCTCGAGCAACCCACCAACATCAAATTCCGGGCCACATGTGCAGAAGAACTGGGCACCAGGCTCATTTACTCACACCCAGGCGTCTCTTCCCAGTCCGAGCAAACTTCAACTGTATTCCCAAGAATCGGTATCTGAGGGCTTGGTCAATCTGCTGAGGTCGGAATCAGCCACGGATAAAGGTCGGCGGGAATCGGCCCTTCAAGGCTATCCTACCGGCAGTGATCAATCGCGGGAGAGAGGGGAAATGTCATTAAGCTGGTCCCAGGGATTCCCAGGCGGAAATTCTCCGGAATTTAGAAAACCTTCGCTTGGTAAGTGATCGCAAAGTCTGCAAGTATTGTTCAAGCAGTCGGGTGTAAGAATCAAAGTCACTAACCCTCTGAACCCAGTCTCGGTGCCTGAGGCTTCTCAATGGATCATAGCTGACCGCTGTGCTGAACTTGTCAAATCCTCCTCACGGAGTCTGCTTCTGTTGGATGTTCGACCTTTCGCTCATTATTCCAAATCCAATATTCGAGGATCTTTGAATCTTTGTATTCCAACCACCTTGCTCAAACGCCGATCATTCGATACCCAAAAACTGGAAGGTACATTTACTAGTGATCATGACAAACGGCGTTTTTCTCGTTGGAGAGAATGCACTTCTATCATTGTCTACGATTCTGCCACTTCCGAAGCGAAAGATGTGGCAGCGTTACTGAATGTCATCAAGAAGTTTCAGGCGGAGGGGTGGGATGGAGAAGGGTTAATTTTACAAGATGGCTTCAAGGGCTTTTCCAGCAAATTTCCAGAATTGCTGCACCGGCCACAAATGCAGACGGCAGGCCCGTCGGCTAAAAAACGGTCTCCCATGAGTATTGATCTTCCAACTGTGGCCCCTGTCGCCGGAGGGTGCGCCCTTCCCGAGTCATCATCGGCGGTCAATCCATTTTTTGGTAATATCCGACAAAACATGGATCTGATGGGTGGAGTCGGGCAAATTCCTGTGAAATTACCTGGTGGTCTGACAGAATCCAGCCGGCAGGGACTTCCTTCCTGGCTCCAAAGTGTGTCGGACCCAAAAGATCAAGGTCGCCTGGCCTCAGAGAACTTTCTGGGTTTGGAGAAAATAGAGTTGCAACGCATGAAGCAGGCGTTGACATATGAAGGTCCTTCGGCTTCAGCTGGGGGCGCCTCTAAGAAGTACCGCGTCGCAGGTATTGAAAAGGGTACCAAGAACCGCTACAATGATATCTACCCCTTTGAACATTCTCGAGTACGCCTGGAGGGACTACCCCTAGGAGATTGTGACTACGTGAATGCAAATCATCTCCAGGCTGAGTTCAGCAATCGCCGATACATCGCCACGCAAGCACCGGTCCCGGATACATATAATGTTGGTACCCCTCTTTCCCTCGTATGTCGCTAGCTTTTCATCGTGCTGACAATATCAATAGGACTTTTGGCGAGTGGTCTGGGAGCAAGACGTCAGGGTCCTCGTCTCACTGACCGCTGAGATGGAGCGCGGGCAGGTGAAATGTCATCCATTCTGGAAGACCGGGAATTACGGACCTTTCAAAGTTAAGGCTTATTCTGAAAAGTCCATCCCTGTTGAATCCCTGGGCCGATCAGCCACCTCTAGCCAGTCTCCCGACGGAACCAATGAAAACCCGGTCATCGTCGTGCGGAATTTCAGCCTTTACCATACGGAATTGCCGTTCCAGCCACTTCGGGACATTGTCCAGCTCCAGTACCCCTACTGGCCTGACTTTGGAACCACTTCACAACCTACTCACTTGCTCAACCTGATTGAGCAATGCAACAAAGCTGTCCGCTCCACTAGCCGCACCGGGTTTAGCAGCCAAGAAGCCGAGCCAAGTGGCCAGCGGCCCATTCTAGTACACTGCAGTGCAGGCTGTGGTCGCACTGGGACTTTCTGTACGGTGGATAGTGTGCTGGACATGCTGAAACGACAACGGGCACCGGGGGCGCAATCCTCTGAGGCGCCGGGAGCGCCGGGCTGGATGCAGGACTCCCATCTCGACCTGGTCCGAAAGACGGTGGAAGACTTCCGGACTCAGCGGCCGAGCATGGTGCAGAATCTCAGCCAGTATGTGCTCTGTTATGAAAGCGTGCTTGAATGGCTTGTCTCGCGAATGGACGAGCCTTCTTGATGTTTGAACCCTTGAACGACTGAAGATACCCATATTCTTTTCGGAATTTGCATTACTGAGATGTTTAATGATGGGCCTGGGAGTTATTGATAGAAGTCTTGGGTACTATCCCTTCTCTCAGTGATGAGTACACGAATATCTTCAAATGTTGTCATCTTTCCTCATTTCTCTACAAGTGCATGTGTCAGGGTGTTGAATACCCATATTTTTATCATGTTTCCATAAAGTTTGCATAGATACACGAAAGCTTCAATATATAACTTTTACCTCTGTTGATAAATTTGCTCTGTCTGTGTCGTGTATTGTGTTGTCCTGCTATATAAAGCGCATGTGGTTGAGCGGGCCGATCCCGACCCTGACGCTAAATTGGAAACAACAGTCGAGTTGGACCTGACAATACCCCGATCTACTTTCGTCATCATTTCACCATATTTTGACCTGCACAAACAATTTCAAGCTTACTTCATTGCTTATGCCAAAATGAAGAGAGAATCCACAATTGCCACTAAACCTGCGATCTTCGGCTAGTGGAACCCAAATCCTAAGGCAACAGGCGCCGGCGCCTAAATCATCTCTTTCCGACTCGCCGATATAAAAGCTAACTCACCATAAGCTTATAACTCAGTCTCGCATTCTCCTTCATTCAATCCTGACTGAACCCCCCTGCAAAACAAAATGCTGCTCTCACTTCCCCCTGAGCTGATCCTGCTCATTTTGGGAAGGTGTGATAGCACATCTTTTTTACAGGCAGCCTTTTCCTGTCGCACTCTGCTGGAGATTGCCACTAGCAGTCGCGATGTGGTTCTTGAGCAGCTCTATCAGACCCCTGGATACCTGGTCCAAGGTGTCGACTCGGCCAGACAACGTTTCCATGCACTTTTAGGGATGTCTCATGAGGCGCTGTTTGGAGTTGAATTTCAGTTTAAACGAAAATGCTTCAACTTTGAAGGCAAAGTGATCGACAGCCGTGCTTCTACTTTTACAGATGTTGGAGATGAATGCTCCCACAGGCAAGTTCTGTTGGTCTTCAAAAATGACTCTACAGTTTATCTCTTGGACCTTCGAGACGGCATGTTCAGCCTCAAACGACGCCTCGAGGCTCCTGACAACGCAAAGAAAAATGGAGATGTCCAGATTCTCCATACTTCGTGTCATAATGGAAGGATATATGTGCTACACCGTGTTAAGCCCTTCATTGACCAGGGGCCTGATAGTGACCGCCCTTTCGTGAAACAGGCACTGGAGTCTAACCCCCGCGGAACCTTTTTCTTGGCTTGCTATGATTTGATTTCCGAGCCCAACGCAATTTACCTTTATGGATTTCCTTACCATGGGAGCTGTGAACCTCTGAGCTTTGCTGTGCATGATGAGCAATTTGTGATTTCCTGGCAACATGTGCAACATGCTTACGATCATCAAGTGGTTCTTTACACCATGCTGGATTTCGGATGCGAGATGTTGGCATCGGACGACGAGTTGCAAGAAGATGAGGATGAAGGAAATGACCAGGTTGTATCACAGACCGATGCAAAAATCATGCCAGTCATCAGTTCGTTTCACTCCATTACGCCACATAGCTATGAATGTCGTGAACGCTAACGCACAGCAGACTGCAAATACTCGACTTATATTCTCTCAGAAAACCCCAACGAAGGCCAGGAGGATATCGAGCCGACAATGAAATTGGAGTTCAATGACCAAGGTCAACAATTACTACACTACTACCGAGCTCAAGCCCTATATGGTTCTTTCCAGAGAATTCATATAGTCCCCCCGGGCCGGCGTTACCCGACAATTTATCCTAACGGTTGCGATGTTGAATATAGTCGGTCACTCGGCCTCAATTTCTCAATTGGAATCCCGTTTTTTTCCCTCCACGACGACCTCCAAGGATCTGCTGTGCCTCGATGTGAGTGGCGGTATCTCTCGATTGGGATTGCGACCCATCGCAAAGATCACTGGACCGTAGCTTGCATATTGCAATCCCAGGCCTTCCCCTTGGCTCATCGCTGTGATCATGCAGAGAACCTTGGCCGAGGGAGGCGGTTTGATAACTGGAAGATCATGGCCCAGTTAGGTGGGTTCAAAGAGACCATCACTTCACAGGGATCTTTGTTTGCAATTTCGCCCAAGGTAACCAGGATTGCAATGGCTAGCTGGAAGACTGTGACCGTCTGGGCCATTGATACGGATGCGGTGCTCGCAAATGACGAAACCTTCTATCATGAGTCATTGCAAACGGGAAGAGGATATCCAGAACTCCGGCCCGCTGTGATCCAACTGGATGCCGTGTGTTCTCAGTTAAAGTTTACCGAGAGGGAAAATGAACTGGTTGCTATCACCGACCGAGGGCTCATACTCCTGCATCTCATGCCCGACGGGTGTGGAATCCAATTTGTTGATTGCGATGGGGCTCATGTTCTCAAGGAAAAGGACACCCTTTCCTAGCTAACTCCGTACCTGTGGACCTGTTTTGCTGTTGCATGCTTTTTGTTTCCATGAGTTTTATATCCAAAGCATAGTTATTTGAAGCGTTTTCAGGTTATTGCCCGTTTGAAGGGCGTCTGTCTACGAGACCATGACCAAAATTAGGGGAGCGAGGATTCAGTATAAGTCGCAAACAACAATACGATATTTCTTTAAGCTATAATTATGCTCTATTGTCCTCCTCCGCCACCACCGCCGGACATAGTCAAAAACGTGACAATCAAGAGTACCCACCAGTACCTGTGACGATATTAGCAATGACACTATCGAAATAGGAGCAACCCATGACTTACTTTTGGAAAAAGCTTTTCTCCGGTACATCCTCGGGGTTTGACCCATCGGGGCTCACCACGACCGGACGGTTCAGATGCGGTTGCGTGCCTGGCTCATTGGAGACAAGCTGCACCTGAGGACCAGAGGTTTTCCCAGACATCGAGGCAAGAGAAACATGGTAGAGCTCGTGAGCAGGTCCAAGGTGAAGACGAATCGTGGGCTGTTCATCTCCAGTCAAGGCGGACAAGGAGACTAAGCTACCTGACCATTGCTTGGGATTGGAGGGAGTCGCAGTGTATAAACCAATTCGGACGAGGTCATCGGTGGAAGAACTGGTCGGAGGGTGGTATGACAGTAGCTCGGACTTCAGCGAGGCCGGATCGTAAGCGACGCGTGCCAGGAGGGAAGGTTGCGGAGATCCGACGGGCCAGTAGAAAATATCTGATGATTCGGCGATGACGGAGGCGATCAGGAGCGAGATCGCTCCTAAGAGGGATAGGTACATTTTGTGGTTGGGGGGGGGGAGAGTAGGGGAAAGGGGAAAAAGTGATGTGGTGGAGAGTGAAGCTACTCTGCTATATCAGGGCGGTCGGGCCATGATAAGTAGTACATCCGGAGATCAGGTACATTACCCCACAGCATTGATACTGTTATTATGTACAGTAATTTAACTTTAATACTTGTACCTTCTACCTTTGGCTATCCAAGATTATTTTCGTTGCAAAATTCTGGTAAGACTCTCTTTCCTGTTATAAATTCATTGGCAAACTAATCGCGTTCCTTAGACTCCAGTGAAGCTTTCCCCTCCCCCGCACATTCCGACTTTGATCTCAAAGCATATTTCTACGGCACTATGGCGCTGCCTTATCGCCTTCCCTCTCGGCAGACCTCCCGACAGACCTCTTTGGACCCTCGAGAGAATATAGCAGTGCACCAAGACCATTACATCGGCATCGATGTGGGAACAGGGAGTGCCCGGGCATGTATCATCGATGCCAAGGGCGACATCGTGGGCTTAGCCTCGGAGAATATTGGACTCTGGCAGCCAGAGCACGGCTACTATGTATGGCCCTCGCCACAAATACTCAATATCAACCATCCCTCGGTCATCTACTGACAGGTGCGTGTGGGCAGGAACAATCTACCACCGACATCTGGCGCTGTATCTGCACAGCGGTGCAACGGGCTATTAGCCAGCATAATATCGGACCGGAGACAGTGCGGGGTATTGGGTTTGATGCAACCTGTTCCCTCTCCGTGTTTAACAGTGAGACTGGGGAACCCATATCTGTAACAGGGCCGAACTTCGACTCGGATCGTAACGTGGTTCTGTGGCTGGATCACCGTCCTGTGGATGAGGCTGCTAAGATTAATGCTACAAATCATAATTTGCTTCGTTATGTTGGGGGCAAGATGTCGGTTGAGATGGAGATTCCTAAGGTTCTCTGGCTGAAGAACCATATGCCCAAGGAGCTGTTTGACAAGTGTGAATTCTTCGACCTTGCGGATGCACTTACCCACATAGCGACCGGTAATGAGAAACGCAGCTTCTGCAGCGTGGTCTGCAAGCAAGGCTATGTACCTGTTGGAGTTGATGGCAGTGTGAAGGGGTGGCAGGAAGATTTTTTGAACGAGATTGGTCTGGGAGACCTAACCACAGACAATTTTAAGCGCATGGGCGGGGTTGACGGGGTGGTGAGCCTTCCTGATTTGTGACATGGACTAGTTGGCTAATATTATTCGATCCAGAATGGTGATTATTTAAGCGCAGGTGAACTCGCCGGCCATCTATGTGAAAAGGCCGCCGCAGAACTAGGTCTGCCCCCCGGAATTGCCATTGGCAGTGGCGTAATCGACGCATATGCTGGCTGGATTGGCACCGTTGGTGCCAAAGTCAATCTGGATCCTGATCAGCTGAATGATGAGGTAGCCAAAAATGATCCAGCGCAGGCTTTCTCTCGTCTTGCAGCGGTGGCTGGGACATCAACTTGTCATCTGGCCATGTCACCAGATCCAGTCTTTGTTGATGGTGTCTGGGGCCCTTACAGGGATACAATTCTTCCAGGATACTGGATGGCTGAGGGTGGTCAATCTGCCACGGGAGAATTGCTGAAACACGTTATTGAAACACACCCGGCATTCAACCAAGCTACCTCGATCGCCGAGTCTTACCATACCAACATTTATGAGTACTTGAACGAGCACCTCAAGGAAATGAGGCAGGACCAAAATGCTCCGTCTGTATCGTACCTGGGTCGCCATTTCTTCTTCTATGGTGATCTTTGGGGTAATCGGTCTCCTATCGCCGATCCTAATATGACGGGATCCATTTTTGGATTGACAAGCGACAAGACCGTCGACGGTCTTGCAATTTACTATTATGCCACCTTGGAGTTCATTGCCCTGCAAACCAAGCAGATCGTGGATACAATGAACCAAGCTGGGCACGGAATTACTTCAATCTTTATGTCGGGCTCGCAATGCCAGAATGATATATTGGTGAGTCTCATTGCGTCGGCTTGTGATATGCCGGTCGTCATTCCGCGATACATTCATGCCGCTGTGTGTCACGGTGCTGCTATGCTGGGTGCGAAGGCTGCTAGTACCGATAAAGAGGGAAAGACGGAAGATCTGTGGGTTATCATGGATCGTATGAGCAAACCAGGCAGGAAGGTGATGCCCACGGTGGACACCAAAGAGAAGGCTCTTTTGCAGGCCAAGTACCAAGTATTCCTGGAGCAATGCTTTAAGCAGCAGAAGTACCGCCAGATGGTCGATGAAGCCGTGGGTGATTGGGGGTCGACCTAAATACCCTTGTGTTTAACTTTAGCCTGAAAAGGGAAGAGAAGAAAGTGGAAATGTCTAGCAATTCCATTCTAAGATTGAATGCACACCAGATGAGCAATGCCCGGACACCCTAACGAGTGGACGGAGGCTCAGTCCAGCAAGCAGTCCGTAACTGATAAAGACAAAAGGGGCAATAGATACAGAGCCATTCACATCGTGAGGGCGCTATGCAAAACAAGGTATGTATGGGACAAAAGACAGGATCCAGAGCACACAATGAGGGCAATTTCGGGACATTATGATCGGCTAGATATGTGCAGTTTAATATGCCACGCCGGAACGAGTACGACCGATGGTATAGAACTTCTCAGAGTGGCTGGAGCCCAGGGCGAGCCTGTCGAATCGGTCAACACCCATGCTCTCCATGTTGCTGTATCCTGATAGGTAGAAACCGAGGATGACAACCAAATAGGTCAAGACGAGCACAGAGCCCTTGAAGTAATTGCTCTTTCCTTCACCATAGACATACGACAAAAGGAAGACGCACAGGATGACTGTGATCATGTCCCATTGAGGGAAGATTAGGCTATACAGAATGTAAGTAAGAGATCTTGACCGCATCTTGGGACCGACCAGGCAATGAACATACTTGAAAGAGTGATTTGCGAGCTCTGCTGGGTCGATAGACTGGGTATATAGAGCACTGAACAGGACCAAAGCGGGTACCTGCAGCAGGCAGACTTGCAACGCATAGGCGGAACCAATCTCCATGGATAATGCAATATTCCCGTTCATTGCAAATGATATGGCATTCTGTGAGGTTGTCAGTGATATGTTTTAGGCTTCAAACGGGGAAACAGAAAGATAAGTGACTCACAAGAAACTCAGTGGTGTTAGGGACCAAAGCAAACAGTGTAATTCCGAGGAACTTTTCATCAATATCCACGCTCTCTAATACCACATCCACAGTGTTGACAAGGATTTCAGCAACCACGGCATAGAGGATAGTTGCACCAAGGAGGATGATTGAACTCTTGGCTCGGCTCCAATTTGGAGCATCGTGGCCTCCACCACTGTGGTTCGCATCAGCGGTAGTGCCAATATCTTCCTCCACAGGTGGCTTGGTTTGTTCAGCCAAAGCACGTCCAGCCTGACGCCCGGCAGTTTGCTGACCTGTGAATTTCCGATTTCGTGCCGCATCGCGAGCCGCTACAGCAGCAGCGGTGGCCGCCACTTCGGTTACCTGGCGAAGTCGCTCGTTATCCTCCCCACTCAAATCACAAATGTCTTTAGGGGTCTGACCATCAGCGCCCCCAGCTGGCGGGGGTACCAGATGGGGTATGTTGCCTCGAGGTTCCACCCCCGAGCTACTATCGGTGTATTCCCAATTGTTCGCACTCACATCCTCCAGGCCAACCTGCCTGAGTGACTGCCCTAGGATTCGTTTGTATAAATGAGATTCGCGAATGGAGTCTTTGCGGCTCGTAAGGGCACCGGAAGCCTCGGGAGATCCCGAAAAGAGCATATTCCTCGGGTCATAAGATGCCGAGTCCTGCATAGGCTGAAAAGTCTTTTTCTCTTTTTCTTTCTCTTTCTCTTCGATCTCTGTGGCCCAAATCAAAGCAGCGTGGGTTCTGAGGGTGAACCAAAGACCAATGATGTAAGACAGAAAAAGAAAGACGGCGGCAGCCCATGCATATGGTTGGACTGCTTTCTCGAAGAATACATCTTGTACAGCTGCCACCTGGGAGAAATAGCATTGGCGGCAATCATCCGGGATCGCTAGGCCAGCCGGTGCGACACATGGATGGCAATTGAGTTCGTGCTACAGTACAAAAGTTAGCTCATAGCCAACAGCAGGCAAACGGAAGCAGGGTAACTTACACTGCCATAAACCTGGTAAAATAGGGTTGGACCAAATGCAGCGATCATGGCGAATAGTAGCATGGTGGAGGTCACACCAGCAGATTTCACATTGAACCGCTGAGTCTTGCGCTTGATGGCGCCAAAACACATAGAGAGGCCAGGTAGAAATAGAATGCCCGCAAAGATGCTACCGATGATACTCCCCTCAACAAGCTGAGCCTTGCCCTCTGTCAAGGCAATACAGTAGAGGTATACCTCTACAATCGTTGAGAAAAATGCGTTGATTGCGGCACCTAGACCCATCGAAGATTGGGCCGAGATCGAAGCTACCGCTTGACCGATGAAATAGGCCAGCGGAATGATTGAAAGCAAAGCGAGAGTAAAGATGACCCCCGGGTGCGTCAACCATGACTGTATACCCAGGAACTTGCTCAAGAAATAGTAGTCAACTATGACGAAAACAACCACACTGAGCAGATTGATGAAAAAGATGTTTGTGCCGTCAATCGTGTATTTCCAGTATCTGGTGCCTACAGCACGGTATGTGCATAATAGAATGGAAGGCGAGGAAGATCCGGAGCTGAGCCTTGCATATGAGGTGTCGGAATGGAAAGACAAGGCAAGAGGATGCCGACGTAGATGGCTCACCAGGATGAGTGTCACCCGGCCCATTGGAATCCCAAAGACCAGTAGCCAGCAGACCAACGACACAAGAAGCATCAATGGTCCCACCAAGAAGTAGAAGAAGACAAAGAACACGACTCGGCCCACATTCCATTCACCACGGCCAAATAGGCGACGCTTCGCGTGAGGGAGTTGTGGATCCTGTTGCTGTCCTCGCTGAGGCCGGCCCAGCAGACTGTCTTGCTCTCCAGCTGAGTCCACACTGTTTCGTCGGCGTCCCACGAGTGATCTATCCCTGCGTGGACCGAAAAACAGCCGGCCATGCTCCAAGTCCCCGTTCTGCCACTGCTCGTATTCGCTGATACTGCGGCCCTCCCCTTCGTCTTCCTCCGCATAAATCTCTTCGCTCTCTAGAAGAACAAATGATCCGAAAGGATAGAGTAGATAGCGCGATAGTCCAGAAAATACCCTCCCATAAGCCACTGCGCTGGATGAGTAGGCAAAGAAAAAGCAGGCCACCGACGCTAGTAAGGCAATTAGGGCGAGCCACCATCCGAAGAATAAAGACCACAGGAGGTTGGTCAAGAATAGCATGGGACTGACACGACCCCCCGGTGACGAATGAATATCCCCCTCAGCGGTCTTCTCAACTGACCGACTCTTCTTGTAGACAGCCGGCTTCCAGATTCGAATTCCGAAAGGATGGGTTTCATTGATGGCTTGCTGCCGATCCTTGAGCGTGAAGCTCTCCGCATCACTGCTTACCCCCTCATCCTCATCCTCATGGTCGTCATGTTCATCATGTTCATCGTCATCGTCATGGGAGTCTTCGCCACTGTCCGTATCACTCCCTCCATCTGACTGCCGTAGGGATGGAAGCTCCCTCGAGTCCTCCAAGCTAGGTTCTGGTAAGCCATAGTCTTCCACAGTAAGATGATCCAAGTCAGCTCGTGTTAGCGGACTGGGACGGGCACTGGGACGTCGTCTTAAGGTAGAGGGAGCACGCAAGGGACGGATGCGAGGGGATGGATGCGTAGAAGCCTGCAGAGCGATATCTTCTTCAATCTCTTTAATATCATCATCAGTCGAGAACTCTTGTCCTTTGTGAGGTATTTGACGTTTAGACGACATGCGACGTGTGACCGGTGGCTTTTTAGGCCTGTCGGGAGCCGGGGAGGACGAGGCAAAAGTGCGGCTCGATAAATCGTCCAGATTTTCTTCGTGGCGCATTTCGGAGGTTTCAGTCGCAAAATTATCCAGTGTTCCTATTCGTTCAGACCATCAGCACCAGTCATGGCCTCTCATATCCCTTTCCGTTCTCTCTGTTACACGAAGGGTGCCTTACCGTAACTTCTTCGCACAGAAGATGTCGATCTCGGAGCTAAATTTGATGGCCCCGGAGAATAGTCATTCCCTGTCACCCCCGATGGTCGATTTGACTCCGGATTATCAGAGTCATTTGTGTTGCCCGCCATTTCAGTGTGGATGCCCAATAATGGGGATCGAAAGATAACGGATTAGAAAATCAAATGAAGACAATTTGAAGAGAAAAACAAGCGAAAAAAGCAAAGAAGAGGAAGTAAATTGCTGAAATGCAGGGATCAACTGTAAATAAGAAGCCGACCAAAACCGTTACATGGCGGGGGAAGCAACAAGTTGATTATCGCATCAGCTGAGATGCGAATAAGTGATGGGGATCTCCAACTACACTACTGGACCTACATCGATGACCCATGGTTCACCTCCAATCAGGAAATGGATGACTCATCACGTGGGGAGCTAGCAAAGTTATCAGTTTGTACTGTTTGTTTACATTTGTCAGCCTAAGTATCCTTATGGCCTGAGTTATCAGGTATCCAGATCATGTGTTGGTTCCCGCAGCTTCGAGAGAGCTGGGCCAGCTCTAACTGTGAGGTCTCCCATCCCAATCATCATCGCTTTTCTTCTCCCCTACCCAACTCCCACTAATCTTACCTCGGTTGTGCCTTCCGCTATATCTCTCTGGGCCAAACTAAGAGACCTCTTCTACGAATCCCATTCCTCAGTGGAAGTCAGCAGCCCGTGACCTCTCCTCGCTTCGATAGCGTCATCTCTTCAACATGGCGCTCGACAATTACTACCGCAATAAGATCGAGGATATGAAGCTCGAGATTATCCAGGGTCAAGCAGTTCTACGGCGGTTAGAAGCACAGCGTAATGACTACAACTCGCGAGTGCGACTTTTGCGAGAGGAGCTCGGTCTCTTGCAGCAACCTGGCTCTTACGTCGGTGAGGTTGTGAAGGTGATGAGCACCAAGAAAGTCCTGGTGAAGGTACACCCGGAAGGAAAATACGGTATGTTCCTAGGCACCTTCATGCGGCTTGCAGCTACCTGCTCTTAATGATGTCGGATTCTAACGAGGTCCAATCTTCAGTGGTGGACATCGCCGATGGTGTTGATATCGCCAAGCTCACCGTGGGCAAGCGCGTGGCGCTTCTCTCGGACTCTTACAAGCTGGAGAAGATGCTGCCATCCTCCGTCGACCCCCTCGTTTCGCTCATGATGGTGGAGAAGGTTCCGGACAGTACATACGACATGATTGGTGGTTTGGATCAGCAGATCAAGGAGATCAAGGAGGTGATCGAGCTTGGTCTGAAGCACCCCGAGCTATTCGAGTCGCTGGGTATTGCACAGCCCAAGGGTGTTCTGCTGTACGGTCCTCCCGGTACCGGAAAGACGCTGTTGGCTCGAGCCGTGGCTCATCACACCGACTGTCGATTCATCCGTGTCAGCGGTTCAGAACTGGTACAGAAATACATTGGTGAGGGAAGTCGAATGGTGCGCGAGCTGTTCATCATGGCCCGTGAGCACGCGCCGAGTATCATCTTCATGGACGAGATCGACAGTATTGGATCTAGCCGTATAGACTCAGCAGGAGGCGGTGACTCTGAGGTGCAACGGACCATGCTCGAGTTGCTGAACCAACTGGACGGTTTTGAGCCGACTAAGAACATCAAGATCATTATGGCGACCAATCGATTGGACATTCTTGATCCTGCCTTATTGCGGCCTGGTCGTATTGACCGGAAGATTGAATTCCCCCCACCATCGTCAGTCTTCCTCCTCCCTCCTCCCCTGCCGATATCATATTCTAACTATAATTTTTCTGTACAGCATCGAGGCTCGTGCCGATATTCTACGAATCCACTCCCGGTCAATGAACTTGACTCGTGGCATCAACCTGACCAAGATTGCCGAGAAGATGAACGGATGTTCAGGAGCAGAACTCAAGGGTGTCTGTACCGAGGCTGGCATGTATGCTCTGCGTGAGCGTCGGGTGCACGTTACACAGGAGGACTTCGATCTGGCCACTGCCAAGATTCTCAACAAACACGACGACAAGGAAGTTGCAGTGTCGAAGTTGTGGAAGTAGAGTGGGGATGATCGACCTGTATCACTAGTTCTAATCTTCCCTTTGGGCTTTATCTCCCTAGATTTCGTATCGGTGTGACGATCAATGATGATTTCCTCTCCATCTTGGCACGGCCCGCTGGAATCTATGTACGGGGCACAGGGAGTCTGGGTAGAGATGCACAAGTGATTCTCACCAAAAGCCTTGGCATAGACATCCTTTGTCATATCCTTCACCGGTAGTCTAGGCCTTATTATTGTTTCATGTCTTCAGGATTGCCAGGATTGCCAAGAAAATATTTGCTAGTCGAGTCTGGAATAGTTACACCTGTCTACGGAATAGTTTTGTCACTTGACATGTACCCGGTATGGTAGAGGCTGAGCAAGCTGCATTTCATTCCTACTGAATAATTGGACCATCTCCAGGGCTTTGTTGCCGATTTTCGGACGGAAAACATGCATGAGCAAAGGCATTGGCTTGGCTGTCACCCCTTGAGGTCTTGGCCCGCTGAAGCTATCACCTTTGATTCACAGTGGGCCTGGGGCGGAGTAGATAAATTTATGGGGAAGACTACTGTATGTCCGCGCCCCGTGGGCTTGCACATCATAGTTACTTCATACTCGATGTACTACGTACTCCGTTGGGAGAATGTCAGATCGACCGCTTGGCGTGGATCATCCAGCGCCCTGGCTAGTTATTGTCTTGGCAGTCTGGTGTCGAACTACTTATCAGAATGATGTTTCTGCACTATCGGTATGCCAAGGGCCAAGAGATTCTTGGAATTCTAGTTGTTAGACATCTCCCTCTTTACGTCTCTATCTCGATCTTAGTCTCTATCTCTGTCACTGTCTCTCGTTTCTTTCCATTGATCAACCTGACCCACCTATGACGAGCATTGTACTTTTTTCCTCTGTACTCGCGATTGGACCAACACAACTCTCGAATGAACAGAATAAAGTGGATACTCGCACTGACGCGGCCTAAAAAAGAACCGCGTGACCAGCGGATCAGTGGATGCAGGAGTGGAGTTCTGTACTCCGGTAACTGATACCCCAAGGGTCCACTAAACTAGTTCAATTCCCCCATACTTTGATACTTGATACCTCCCCTTACTGAGAACATGCCATACTCAACTGGATTATTATTGGCTGAAGGTTTTTTTCTTATTTCTTATTTCTTATTTTCGATTTTTTTTTTTTTTTTCTTTTCTCTTTTTTCTGATGTCTTATCTGTATGTACGGAGTACATATGAATTCACTAGATCAACTTTTAGGCAGTTATCCGTATACCTAACAGTTCGAAATTATATTAAATCCGTTAAATGCCACATAACTCCTTGGATACAATTAATCAATATATATGTTCAGGCCTCAGGTGTTCTTATAACAGAAGACTGCATAGTCCCCCGGACTTGCTACATTGGGTGCATCCGCGCTGACCAACTCTTATCATTACTCAATTGAATAATCCAATTTCACTCCACTCGGATCTCCATTTCCGTCCCCACCGGAGCTTCAGTGGCGGGCACTATTCTCTTTCTATTCCCGGTGAAGCATTTGGTACTTCTGCCTCAGATGATCTGATCTATTTCATCCGCATTTATCCCCGACCCTGATTCCCCACCCACGGTTCATAGTGGAACCACCCCCTTCGCCTTTCAAACTATATAAAGAGAACGGATTATGTCCGACTTGTGGTCTGCTCTTGTTTCTGCCATTGACTCAGACTTCGACGCCATGCCTGCTGTCCTCCAATCTACCATTACTCTTTTGGAGACGGAGCTCGTTAAAGCCCGTGCCGCTCTCCAAGAGATACAACCCCATACGCCGATCTTGCGCATCGGTGAAGAAGTCGCCGTCGGTGCCATGATCGCCTATCGCCAAAATCTCATCGGCCGTGCCCCCGATTTCTATGGCTCTCGCCGTCTTACAGCAAAAGAGCTGGGCCTGGAACCCGTCGTACGCGAAATCCCCCAAGAGAAGATCACCCAAGAATTGATCTGCACAAAGCCTACACCCCCTCACCGAGCACCTATCGAAGAGGCCCTGACCAATAGCTTGATCTTGGATCATGTCGCACCTTACCTCGCGGCTCCATCCTTACTAGCTCTGGCATCCACATCTCGACTCATGTATAGCATGATTACACAAACTCCCTACATTTTCCGCCATCTTGACCTGACCCGCTGTCGAGGTGCCCGGCTTCCTAAAAACTCGCAACCCCAAGATGACCTACAGACAGAAGATGAAGTATACTCCGCCCCACTACGGCGCATCTTCGCCAGCCTAGAGAAGAGATCGGTGCTGCAAGATGTGCGCACCCTTGTCTTGGATGGCCTCCCAGTACCAGCCAACTTGGTCGCTGATATTATTCTAACGGATCGGTTTAACGTCAACATCCTCTCGATCCGCGAGTGTCTTCACCTAAACGAGCGCAAGCTTATGCAGATCATCCAGCATGCAGTTCGACCTACACGCCCAGAGGGTACACCGCGGGTCAAAGGTATTTATCACTTTTCACCCAGAACCAAGGCCCCTCGAGCTGTAGTACGACGCCGGTATCGCGACTGGTGGAGCTCTCGCAGTAGCTCCCGAAGCTCCAGTCATAGTTCATCAAGCACCTCGTCGGAAGAGGAGGAAGATATTCCCAAGACACCCACAGAACAAAATGAATGGTACAGCCCAACGGGGAAGTTGTTCAAATACAACCTGGAAGATGGCTGGGCACAAACCTTGCAGAAATGCGAGGGTATCATTGCATTTGATGCGGTACTTTGTCGTGGACCGCGCCATGATGTCAATCTGTACTCCTCTACGAATGAAGATGGTTCGGTTTCAGACGCCCCTCTTCTGGGACCAGCGGTGGCCACTGTCGCACTGGGACCGCGTGGCTGTGATGGATGCCATAGCTCTCCAGAGGGACCAGCAATCTGGGGTCAATCCCCTGATCTACAGTTCCCACTCCTGAACCCAATGCCAATACACGTATCCAGTGTCACTGCTGCGAAGCGCCCTGAGCAAATTCCAGGGGAGCATCCATGCCTGATTACACGATGTACTGATTGCTTGACTGATCGCTGGTGCCATCGGTGCAACAAATGGTTTTGCTCTAACTGTTTGCCCAATCCTCGACATGTCCAAATGAATCTTTCGCCACATCAGATGGCAGTTCGTCCGCCTCAGGGATCACTGACTGGACCTATTCGGCCACTAGCACGAGAGGTATGTAAATAGAAATTTTGACTAAATTGCAATGGTTATTGACAAGTTCTCTAGAAACCTGGACCAGGAGTGAGCAAAGATTGCTGGGAATGTGGACCGACTGTAAGTGATCACCCATTGATTCCCTAAATCGACATTCTAACTCGATTAGTGTGCATCGTGTAAGCTGGATTGCCAACACACCTGTCAGAGCTGTCAGGGTGATTACTGCATCGATCATAATGAAGGGTGTTCCGCCACTATGGTAAGCTTCGACCCGCGACATGGAGATTGCATAGTTAACGGTTTTTAGTGTGATTGGTGCAATACCAGTTCTCGCCACCGCATGCGGGCTTTTCGTTAAATAATATTTTGGATTTCTAAGCGGGAGTTGGAGTTTCTGATGTTTATTAGTTATACCATCAGCGGGGCCGCGGAGTCTTCCAGAACTTCTTTAAGCTTTCCCCACCTTAAATTCTTAATCAATGCCAATGTCCTCTCTCCTCAAACATCATGGAAGAAAACACTTTAATTTGGTCTGCCCAACTGGCCATAACTCCCCCTCAACGAACACCACGTCTACCAGGCGATAAGATTACTCTCCCCCAATCCGCCCTCGAACAGCTTCTAGCCGCCGCGCCCCTCCAAGCCGTCCCTCCAAACCCTCGTGTGCATACCACTACCTTTGACCCCTTCAACCCCCACACATTCGCCGCAGAGTCTCGAGCCCGCCAACAAATCGAGAATCTGCAGCACCAGCTTCCCCACCCGCTCACGTTCCGTATCGTCAATCCTCAAAATGGTCGTTTCGTATACGCGGGGATCCGGGAGTTCTCCGCTGCGGAGAACGAAGTAGCACTAAGCGCTTTACTTCGCGAGTCACTCGGGATTGAAGATGCCGAATTCGACGATACGAATAGTGCGACACAGACAGACGCCGGGGAAGTACAAGATCAACCCTCAGGCCCAGTGGTAACAGTGCATGCAAAGCAACTTCCCAAAGGCACGTATGTGCGTCTTCGACCACTTGAAGCTGGCTATGACCCCGAGGACTGGAAGGCCCTGCTAGAGCGACACCTGCGGGACAACTTTACTACTCTGACCGTCAACGAGCTACTGAATGTCCCCGGGACGCGCAATGAGGCTTTCCGGTTTTTGGTCGATAAGGTGTATCCAGAAGGTGATGGGATTTGTGTCGTAGACACAGACTTGGAGGTTGACATTGTCGCGCTGTCGGAGGAACAGGCCCGAGAAACTGTGCAGAAACGACTGGAACGTGCAGCGCGGGCACCGGGTACAACGAGTGGTAGCTCAGTTGGTGGTGTTCTCGCTCTTGAAGAGTATGTGGCTGCCCAGGTCTTGCCGGGAGAATATGTGGATTACGAGCTTCGAGAATGGAATCGTGAGGACACGCTCGAGGTTGAGCTCGTGACGGAAGATCCTAACCTCTGCCTGTTTGTGAGTCCACTTGGATCGCGTCAGCAGAGCCGTCCTCGGGCAGATATGCATGTTTGGGGAGATTTCTCGAGTCAGTCTCCTAAGCGAGTGAAGATTCGGTCGACCAATGTGGCTCTTGAGGGGGCAGAGGCTCTTTATATTTCAGCCCACGCCAATTCTCTTGCTTCTGTGGTCGATGATACCGCGCAGAAGTCACCAGCGCAGTACCACCTACGAATAAGTGCAAATAAACAAGACGAAGGAGAGGCAGGGGAGGCAGAAGAGGCCCATGGGTCTGGGGACGTTCAGTGTCAAAATTGTCGACAGTGGGTGCCGCAGCGGACATTGGTCCTCCATGAGAACTTCTGTCTCCGCAATAATATCTTTTGCTCCCAATGCAACAATGTGTTCCAAAAAAGATCACCGGAGTGGGAGAACCACTGGCACTGCTCTCATGATTCGGCCTATGGCAATGATGCCTCCAGCAAGGTCAGCCATGATTCTATCTTCCACCGCGCCTACAGCTGCCCTGATTGCGCTGCTCAATTCGAAGGGCTTCCTGCATTGGCCCAGCATCGCACGACAGAATGTCCTGGCAAGTTGATTCTCTGCCAATTCTGCCATCTACTTGTGCCACAAAAAGGCGAAGCAGACCCCGACCTCCACGACCCCGAAGTTATGCTCTCAGGCCTGACACCTCACGAACTATCCGACGGTAGCCGAACAACAGAATGCCACCTATGCAACAAGATCATTCGACTTCGAGACATGAAAACCCATCTCCGACATCATGATCTAGAGCGAGTCTCACGTCCATCTCCTCGCATCTGTCTAAACCAGAATTGCGGCCGCACTCTTAGCACCGCGGGCACGAAGTCCCTCGGTCTATGCAACATCTGTTTCGGACCACTATATGTCGATACATATGACCCAGAGGGTAAGGCGCTTCGACGCCGTATTGAACGACGCTATTTATCCCAAATGATGACTGGGTGTGGCAAACCATGGTGTCAGAATGAGTACTGCAAGACCGGGAAACAGAATAGAAAGTCTGCGGATAGTTCGTTGGCGATGAGTGTGGCTGATATTATGAAGGTTACGCGCCCGCTTGTGGATCGTATTAATGTCCAGCCGGATGTACCCAATACTTCACCATTTTACTTCTGTACGGATGAAACGGGACAAATTCGTCGGAACTTGGCGGAGATGATCTTCGCCGAGCGGGGTGCTGCTGATGGCAAAGCATATGCTCTTGCATGGTGTATTGCTGGTGCTGAAGCTGCTGGTGGTGACTTGGAGAAGACGAGAGAATGGCTAGCCAAGTGGGCACCGACGCAAAGTGAAACGAGCATGAATTAGCTTCCCTGACTTCGGATCTGGTTGGGCAAGGATATATTTTGCATCATATTACACAGCACGGTCTTACGGACAAGGGAATAGAGGGCATTGACGAATCTAATGGTATAATGATAACACATTTTGAATCTCGTGATATTCATAAATTAGATGTAAGGAATAACAGGCGAATTGTCTAGTCCCCTATTCTTTTACCGGATATAAACTGGATGAAACCCCACCATGAGGCTAAATTCAACTTATTTGACCCTAGTCTCTGTAAAATCAAACCCCATCTAACCTCTAAGCAGCACCCGTTTTCGCAGCCAGAGTACCCGTACCGCGTGAGGAGAAAATACCCATAATACCAAAGACAACGTAAAACAACGCCAATGGATATGCCACCAAACCACGCATACCACTCATGCGTGCAACAGCACAGAACATCCCAGACGAGCTGTAGGTGCACCAGCCCACTGCAGCGGTGGTCAAGAGGTACCCGAACATGGTATCCATAGGGAGCAGAATACCAATAGCAGCGGTCAGCACAAGTGGAAGGAAACAGTATCCCAAGACACTAGCCGAGCGGGGGAAGGTCAGTGTTGCAGAGAAATGACCAGCGGCGGAGACGCCAGAGATAGAGGGCTTGTGGTGCGGGTTATAGTTTGCGGGGTCGACGGCGTTGGGAGTTGGAGCTCCGTCTAGGATGGGTGACATGAGACTCAGAATGAGATGTAAGGAGACGGTTCCAAAGACTGCGACTCCGTAGATGTAGCCGTAGAACACCTTTCCGGAGAGAAGGAGGAAGAGACCGTATAGGAAAACGTAGAGCAGGGCACCGTATAGGTCACTGTCGTCCATTAAATGGTTGTCGATGGAGGCGAATGGGTTTAGTACGGTCAGAGTCTGTAATCTCAACTGTTAGCTCTTCTTGGATCTATCAGTATGTCAGGGAAGCGTGCAAGCAGTGCCGGTGGTCCTTTCGTAGATCCAGCGCTTTGCACTCCTGAAAGCAAACGCTACCCCTTGTAACAACGTACCTTGCTTTTAATGTGACCGAGATTAATTCCCAACTCCTCTTGTAAAGACGGTTCTCCATCATATCCCTCACTTCCAAACGCGGCTAACCAGCCTGTCCGCAAACCACTCTGCTCGCCCATCCTGCCACTCACGCCAGCAGCCGGAGAGCCGAAGCCTCCATATCCACCCCCTGGGTAGGCTTGTGCAGAAGGATTGGGAGCGCCACCGAAGCCAGCGCCGTATGAGGCTTGTGAGGGGGTCGTGTGGCCGGATACCGTGGAATAGGACGAGGGGAAGAACTGGAGGTTCTGTGCGGAGCCTTGAGGACCGTAGCCCGGCTGCTGTTGTTGGGGGTAATATTGAGCCATTGCCGTGGGGCGGCGAGCAGACTGATCTCTGTTGACAATGAGCAGGTATAAGGTGAAATGTAAGTCGTGTGTAGAGCTTGTGAAGCTCGATGTGTCCAACTTGCGGTTTGTCCTTATGCCTGCTGACTCAGCCCCGCGTGGACCCCGAAGTATAGAACGCTACAAAATAATAACAAAAGAAGAAATTTAGAGTATAACAGGAATGAGTGAGGTATAATTCGACTCCGCTAAGCTCTAATAGTAATTGAAAACATGTTTCTACAGGAAGTTAATGCCAATTCCCAACTGCAGGCCCTTACGGCCCTCCTCGCCCTTGCGAAGGACGAGAGGCAGAGAGAAATTAAGCTCGAACCGCGCCACAGGAAGGGCGTACACAATACCAACACCAGCGGAAATGCTGGGCAGACCATTCTGCAGGTCAGAGATGGTTGAGATCATGGCATCCTGCACCTCTCCACTGTTTGAGGGTGCGGTTTTCTGCGATGTGCGCAGCGGCAACAGGCGACCACCGTTCAAAAAGGCTTGCAATCGCAGCGGCTTCTCGGCTCCAACTCTGGGGAGAGGGAAGAGCAAGTTTGCACTTCCAGCAGCATAAACGTCACCACCAAGAGCATCAGGTCCATCACGAGGACCCAGGCCGCAGAGACGGAATCCACGAACGTCAGTGGGTCCACCAAGCTGGAAGCGATCATTGACACGAGAAAGCTGAGGCGAGTTTGAGCCCTGTCCCAAGGGGTAAAGGAGACCTGCGCGGAAGCCAGTGGTAAGGCTAATACCACTGTCTCCCTTAATACCCGGAATAGGGATTGGGACACTTCCCTGAGTCTCAATTTCCGATTTCCAGAATGATACATCTCCCTTCAATGGGCCCCACCCAGCAATTTCATTGAACATCTTGGCGTAGTAGCCGCGAGAAGGCAACATGGGGTTGTCGCGCTGATCACTAACCCAGCTGTGGAAGATGCTGCTCTTCACGCTATCTCCAGCATCGGCTCGGACAGTCGGGGAAGCATTCTCCGCAAGGCCGGTAACCTGTCTCCACACTCCGTTGTAGCCTAATTCATGACGATCGCCGGATGTGGATAGCCATCGAAGCTTGCTCCAGCCACCCTTGAGAACTTCCTCATGGCTGGCCCAGGACTTCTGGGTAGAGCTTGCGATACCGCCAACTTCCAAGCGGAAATCGGGGTTACAGAAAAGTGGTGTCTCAAACGCAGCCTGGTAGGCAGAGCGTGTGCGCGTACCCAACGAGGCGTTGAGGTTGAAAGTCTCAGCGCCTCCAAAGACATTACGCCATAGGAGGTTACCGTACGCAGAGCCTTCCGCGTTTCCAAGGTCGGTTCCGGTCTTCAAGAGTACTCGAGACTTCTCCCGGGTAGCAAGGATAACATCGATAGTGCGCAGTCCGGTGGTGGGATCTCTTGTGGACTCGTCCAGGTGAACGGAGATAGGCTGCTGGAATATATCTAATAATTATATCAGTAAGAATAGGCCTTATTATATGCGACTCGAGTGTCACCAACCGAACCGTCCAAGTTTGTCTGCCGCAGCCGAGACTTCCCGCAAAGCCTCGGATAGAGTGTAGGGATGGTCACGGTTCGCACCGAGAAGCGGGTTGACGATGTGCTCAAGGAAGCTTCGGCGAGTGTGGGGAGCACTTCGGAACTGGACCGAAGAGATTTGACAGGGTAGGGTAGAGTTTTGGTCGAGCTGTATAGCAATCACTGTTAGCCGGAAGATCCTCAAATCCACCAGTAGGTCTGGTATGTATGGCTCGAGGAGCCGGAGAAAGCAAGAGCCTACCAGTTCCCCAAGACGAGATTGGGCTTTTTGAAGAATTGCCTGCATCCGCTCATTCACGGCCTGCTGCTGTTCTTCCAGGACCTGAGGGTCCTTGCGCTGCTGCAAGCGCTCGAAGATCTACAGACAAATGACATTAATTCAGCACGAACGCAGAGAATCAGCAGTCTAGCTGCATAAAGCTTTAACCTACATCATCATCTCCGGCAGATAATGGGGAGGACATTCTGACGGTTGCAATGGGCCAAGATTGGAGAATCGCAACATCTTCTTGATCGCGTGGGCAACGGTGCTCACGTGACGTTCGCCGCAACGCTACGCAGTTAATCTCTAGACTTCATACCTAGCTAATGCTCTATCAATTACTCCTCAATTTAAATGAGAAAGTGACTAGATACCCTATTTTTAGTAGTAGATTCGCGCCTATTAATCTAGGCCTTTAACTTAAAATATATGTCCTAAAAGATTATGCTGCAGCTATAGCAGAGAAATATTTACGATCTTTTATAGCTTTTATAGCTAGCAAAAGACGACTCTCTTACCATATTAACTTTGCTTTTCTATCAGAGCGTTGGGATTGCATTTTTAGTATGGTTAAAGAGGAATAATCAATTGATTATCATTGAAGTGGATTTAGTGGATAGCGTAGTTTCACCTCCAGCCACAGCTACGCCAGAACACCTGATCCTGATAACCCCATTTTCCCCAAACACTACTCTTCTGGGATTTTTTTTGGCCATATCCACGTGCCTCAGGTCACTGTGGCTTGAACGACCATCGGAAATACTATGCCTTGAGATTTCCTCTCTTGGACTTGCGAAATGCCCTTGCCGAGTCTTCCGACCGAGCTCATAGCTGGGCTTTGCAGCTATCTAGAGATGCATGACTTGAATTCACTTCGACTAACCTGCCATACATTATTTCGAAAATCGGAAAAGTTCTATGGTGATCACCATTACCGGGCAATATGGATGATCGTCACAAGTAACAGTCTCCGCCAGCTACAAGAGATCGCCTATCATGATTATTTCAGGACCTGTGTCAAAGAGCTCGTAATCCTGCCAATTCTATTCGACGATCATAAGCTGATGTCGATTACTTTGTTTGAAATATCATTCTTTGGAAGAACTTCATTGTCAAGATATGACTGCGGGGGAGATCATCTCCAGACCAGATACGAGGCATACGAAGCTATAGTAGCGGATCATGAAGATGCTCTCAATTCGCTACAAAGAACATTAGAAATTTGCTTGCCTCAATTCATCAATTTAGCTACCTTCAAACTGCGACCTGAATCCACGGAAGTCCTCGCCAGTCGAAATATTCTATCTGCCCCTGGCTGTCTTGGCTTAAGGGAGTTTAGGAGTCAGATGGCGAGTCGACTTAACCGAGGCGGGCAGTTCAGTCTGAATTCCAATATAGGAGCTAGCAAAGCTGTTGCCATTGTTTTATCAGTCCTCTTCAAAGCCATTATCGCAAGCAATCGAAGTGTCAAAGAGCTCTATACATGCGCAAATAAACGCAATGGAGGGTCATTGGAAGGAATGACACTAACGCCAAATCAATGGAAAGCTGTGATTCCGCTCATAAAGGACACGGAGTGCCTACATCTTGGTCCTCAGACAGAGAAGGCGGAGATATCTTCACACGATGAGTTTATCGACCTTGTTCTGGTATGTGCGCCAAACCTGAAATTGCTCAACATCGTCGATTCGACAGTTCAATACTTCCCCTGCCTTTCAAAGCGTATCTGTTTTACACGGCTTCGAGAGCTTCAACTTTCAGACATCAAAACATCTCTCGGTGACATCAAAAACTTCCTGCGAACCGCAGCACCCACACTGAAGTCCCTTATTCTAGAATTTGTGACCTTGAACGACAAAATCGTGCCAAGCTCAATGTCCATTATAGAAGAGAAGAAAAGAGAGGCCGAGAGGCTCTGGCGAAATGCTTGGAACTTCCTGCGGGATGAAAGTTCTCTACAAATACTTTGCATGACACGCCTCTCATACCAAGATATTGAAGTTCGGGTTCATGATCATCTGAAGTCTGTTAGTGGACAATTAGATTTGAAAGGGCTTGTGTCCCGTGGGCTTGAGTCCCGTTCAGTCGCATATAGCAAGAAATCGGCTCAAATATTGTTTGGAGAATGGATTGATACACTTAAAATCCGACCATTTTTCAGAACAAGAAATGAACGCGGTGGTGAGTCAAGAAAATCACACTCGGTTTACATATGTCCAAATGCTAACTACTGAATTCTTCAGGGAGTGTGATATACCTTCACCCTGGACGTCCCCGGCCAAGTGGTCCTCCAACCTCGATCTTTCATCGCGCTTCTTTAGGACGACGACAACAACCAAACGAAAATGAAAGTCGTAATAGTGAAGCCAGAAAGCGTGGCTAACAATGAAACACTAGCTTAGGATAGATAACTAGTTTTCATATTAGAAGAGAGGAGCGCTTAGTTAATCTCTAACGCTACAACGTATTTCACGGGCGAGTAGCGCACCCTACCAATATTATCATTTTTGAACGCACATACTACTACCAAAACGCCAAATTATTGAACATATAACCTTTTTACGCCTATTTATATAATAAGTGCGTTTATGCCCTTTAACCCCATAGTCAGGACACTTAGGCAAAGCTCTGGTTCGCTGCTACAAGGGGTAGTATAACAGCTTCAACGACCTCTAGGCTCTAGGGGTGGGTTTACGGCCTATAAGGGCTCTTCCACACGAAGTCTACCTAGATTTTCGACCTATTTACTCTTATGGGCCCTCTTTTACTTCTTTTTGTTATTTTTTGCGCGTACAGCGCAATTTTCGTGTGCTAGAAATATCGCAGAATTCATCGCTAGTTCGTAGCCCTTGAGAAGCTAATTTAATGTTTGATCTGTAGGTATAGGTACGTCTTTTAGTAAGCGCTTTGACAGAGGAAGCTTATTTTTTGTAGCTGTGAGAGGTCCTGGGGCGTTTTAGGCGAAAATATACTATTGGCACTAGCTGGAGGGGTAGGGGTCTTTAGATAGATGTTCAGACTTATAGTATGTCTATTAGGCCATATAGAGCTGGCCGTTTTGGACGATATTAGGCTTAAACGTATTAGCGCGTGCCCCTGGATAGGCTATAAGAAAGTCGAATTTATTGATACAGTTAATCCTAATTCAAGAATACTTAGGTATTTTATATTCACACCATTATGTCTTTGTGTCTGCTATTTCTATGTGTTTTCAATGCCAAGACTGACTATCACGTGATTCCGGGGCTCTCGCCGCGCGACGGTTTCACCTTTTATCTTTCACTTTCACATCGCTATATCGATTCTTTCTGATTTGTTTTTTATCTTGGTACCGTCTCTCGCCAAATCATTTATTTTACGCCTTGAACACATATCCTCCAGCCGAATTTCCTCAATCATGGCCACCAAGGCAGCTTTAAAACGAGTGGGTAACCAGACGTTCATGGTGCAAGTAACCGGGGGCTAATAATCTATGCAGCTTACTCGAGAATATCAAACCATCCAAAAGAACCCTCCTCCATTTATCATCGCCCACCCATCGGAAAGCAATATCCTTGAGTGAGTGTGATCTGCGTCTGCTGAGGGAAAGTCTTGCACTAACCAGACCAGGTGGCACTATATCCTCACGGGCCCTCCTGGAACCCCGTATGAGAATGGACAATATTGGGGCACGCTCATGTTCCCTCCCGAATATCCGTTTGCGCCCCCGGCCATCCGCATGCATACTCCCAGTGGGCGATTCCAGCCGTCTACCCGTCTTTGTCTGAGCATCAGCGACTTCCACCCCAAATCCTTCAACCCCGCCTGGGAAGTTTCGACCATCCTTATTGGATTATTATCTTTCATGACTAGCGAAGAGATGACTACCGGAAGTGTTAGCGCCTCGGAAGCGGAGCGTCGAGTGTTTGCTGTTCGGTCGCGATGGTGGAACTCAACTGGGGGCGGTTCACATCTCAGCGCCACACCGGGTGTGACTCGAACAGCCAAAGGTATCAATAACGTCAAGGCGGGAGATGGAGGGTTGAAATTCCGGACGGAGTGGCCTGAGTTGGAGCAGGAAAACTGGGCCTGGATGAAGGAGCATCGCATCGATACTAATACCGGTCAGATTCTCCCAGACCCCAACGCTCCTACTAGATGTTCCCCGGAGACAAGCGCATTGCGTCGACGTCCGAACGGAAGTGCTCCGGGGATTGGAGCGGTAATGGAGGGAGGCCATGTGGCTCGGGAAGCCGGTCAGGGGTGGGCACGACGAAACCGTGTTTGGATCGGGTTGGCGGTGCTTTTTGGTTATGCATTGATCTCCAGGCTTATGAGTGACATGCACGGATAAATCTTTAGACATGTTGTTTGAATACTTTTGTCTTTAGCGGGTTGTCTTGTGCTTGTAGTAGCATCTTCAGGCGCATACGGGACTTTTTTCCTGGATTCTAGATAGTTTTATATATTTTTACTCTTCTTTACTCATTTTATGTATAGAAATGGTTACACAGTTCCATAATATTACCGAATCATCACTGGGTAGTAGATTTCTCCGCTTGAACTTCTTCCCAAAACTGAATTTGGCTGCTGCTTCTCCCCCGCATTGACATATTGACAACGTAACTACTCTTTCTTTTCTTCTAAATCCGTCTTCCCAATACAACCCCACTTCATATTGACTTCATTGGTTTGTGACTTTCCATCTCGTTCTGCGCTGGCCTTCGGGCCCAAGATGGATCATCTGCAGCCTTTCACGTTACCAGGCGCTCGACCTTCCATTTCAGGTTTGTGCTCGACTGTACTCCAGCCCCTCCCCTGGACCCACTGATCTACCCCCTATTCGTGGATCTATACGCCACGATTTGACCCTGTGGATTCGTTAGGCTTCTGTGGCAAATGAATCCTATACTTCCTATTTGTCTTGGAAACTACCTGGTCGCACTTACAGAAAGGGCACTGCAAAATACTGTTCATCTACTAATAGCCTGGATTCAGAACCTAGTCCAAGAGCCGCCGCGCCGCTTGACCGACCGTCGTTCACATTCATCGACCATGACGATGATTTGACCTCGAAACGCATCAGAGATGTTAATGCCCGCAAGGCGATCCGCTCCCATGTGATGCGCGATGTACGCCGACGGGAGAGACTAGCGGGAACAAAACGAACATCGAGGCGAGAGAATCGCGAACAGACAACTACGAAATCCCGACGCAAGGTAGTGGAGGAGTCCAAGGACCAACAACTGGTTGTGAGAGCTGCATCTCAGACCTCCGCTTTGTCAGTATTGGACACAGACCTGGAGAGCAGTTGTTCTGATTCGAGCCCTCGACGAGCACGTCCGCCACGATGGCTGGCTGGCTATCCTCTACCTTGTCATTTGAGCCTAAACCCGCGGACTTTACCTGCATCATGGTTCTATGATCCATTCTGTTCATTGCCAGGCACGGGCGAACTCCCTTCTATGGTTGCACATTTGGTCTATTATTGTACGTCATGCCTACCCGTTGAGATGTTACTGAGTTAACAACCAGGATCTAGGGAAATCAGTCTTTGTTCCCATGACTTTTCCGAGTGGTCTCAAAGACTCAGAGATCCCTGAGCTAGAGTTGATGGTTCGATCTTCTTTCTCCGATCCAGGGAGTTTCTTTGGTCTCATGAGCATGTGTGCTGCGCACCGAGCCGCTTTGACCATGAATCACATCGGTCCCTTTAGCACGACAGGTGACAGTGATCGGATTGTCAATGATGCTGACTACTGTATCATGAAAGCCAAATCTATACAGGAGATGAACGCCAAAGTACGAGACCCCAGATTAGCTCTCAGCAACGAGGCATTCGATACAATTGTCAATCTCCTCACTGGATCAGTAAGACTCCTCCTAATACTTTGCCCGAAGGTTTTCTCACCTGCTTGATAGTTAATCGCAGGTTTGTTTGACGAAGCTCGGATTCACCTAACCGGCTTAAGGCGCATGGTGGAGCTTCGGGGTGGAATCACGGATAAGAGCATAAGCTCGTCTTCAATGCTGTCGGCAATTCTTACGTACGTGAACGAGCCGCACTTTTGAGCAATATTAACAATCTGATAGGAGCGATGTGAAGGCCGGTACAGGACTGTTAGCTCAACCAGTATTCCCACTAACTTGGGATACACAACCCGTGCCCATCGAAATACAGCACCGAATCCGACCACCCCCTTTATCGCCAATACGACGACTTGGTTCTGGGTTCTGGGCGAATACGCTCCTCAGTCCGCCATTACTACGCATCTTGAACGTAGTGCGGGACATGATTTTCTACAGTATCACCGTCCAGGTTGCACCGCAAGCCATTCACTTTAGCGATCATGATTTTTTCCGAGTGCTCAATTGCGAAACCGAGCATCAACTGCTCAGTTACATTTACGCTGAAGACTCCAGGTCCGCGAGAATCCATCCGATTGAGGCAGTCACCCGTGTGACTTCAATCTGCTTTCTCAATCACTTTCTCATCGTCTCTCCTCCTTCCTCCGGCCTCGGTCGAGCTCTCACCAGACATCTCATGGAAGTAGTGAACGGCTTCAGGCTTACCCTTCTCCTCGAGCTACCGAGAGAAAACTTTGGTTTGTTTGCTTGGGCTTTATTTATTGGAGCACAAGGGTCACTTGGCCAGCCTGAGCGACCCTGGTTTGTAGAGCGGCTGGCCCGTGTTGCAATGTTGTGCGAGTGGCAAACGTGGGAGCAGGTCTCCCGGATCTTAATCGATTATTTCTTCATTGCGGCCGCTCAAGGATCCAGATGGCGGACCATTTGGGACGAAGCGATGGCAGGTTTTGTGATAGCGGATGAGTGAAAAATTAGCCCCGTTGCTTGAACAAGGATATCCTGGCATTGCTCTGTATATTGGATATTGGGAAAAGTTAATATTAATGATAATCGGGTCAAAATTGATGTAAACCAACCAGATCGCGTGGATTTCTATACTTCGGCCCGTTGCGGAGATTTCTTGGATTATGTCATCTTATCGCGATTTTCCCGATCTTTTATCGCGAGGCAATTTTGGATTTTACCGCTTCTTCACGTCTTTACTCTTCATTCCTCTTATACTCTACTTGTATCAAATATGGGTTGGTTCTGGGCAGACTCACAGCCACAGGTGCCTGTGGCACCTCATCCCACCTCCACCAATGCTTCTCCTCCAGTGCGTTCTTCATCCCGTATCAACATGAACTCCCCGACTGACCATGATCAATCTAGCCTGCATGCCCAATGCATGAATCGCGTCAGGCGCCATCCTCACCTGAGGGTAGTTGTCCCATGAAATCCACCGACTCCCCTTTCTATGTCGCCCCGAAATCCCCTGCGCAATCCGCGCAAGAGCCAGCCGCTCCGGCCAAATCCTCCACCCTGTCGAAACTGAACCCGATGAACTATATGTTCGCCTCCATCTCGCAGGAGCGCGCCGCGAATCAGACCGTTGATCTTCCCGTTGACCGTGAAGTCTCTTCCATCCCACGAGGCGACAGTAACCAAAACTGGGAGTACCCATCTCCTCAGCAGATGTACAATGCGATGCTGCGCAAAGGTCACACCGATACACCCCAGGATGCTGTGGAATCAATGGTTGCTGTCCACAACTTCCTGAACGAAGGTGCCTGGAATGAGATCGTGGGATGGGAGCGCACTTTCGCCAAGGGTCTCAAGGAAGGCTGGACCAAATGTCGTCGAGGCGAGGAGAACCTTAGCTGGGAGTTGGCTAAGGCTGAGATGACTGGGGATATTGATCAGGCGACTGAGCCTCGTCTGATCCGGTTCCAGGGTCGTCCGAAGGAACTTACTCCCAAGGCCCAGTTCATGCAGGCTCTAGGATGGGTTTACCCTTCCAAGTTTGAGTATGTGACGGTCCTACATATTCGTATTCTAACCTTTTCGAGTATTTGCTAACGCGGATCACTGTAGAACCAAGCCACCCTTTGACCGACACGACTGGTACGTTCAGCGTCAAACACCTTGGGGCACAAAGGAAGTTCGCTATGTGATTGATTACTATTCCGGTCCTCCTGAGCCGACTGGAGAGCCAGTCTTCTTCCTCGATATCCGACCTGCGTTGGATTCGCCCACAGCTGCAGTTGAGCGACTGATGCGATGGGGAGGAGACACCTGGTGGAGAGCCAGTGGTGCTGCTGCTCGCGAGCAGAACTAGTCATGAGGATCTTCAGACAGTTTGATGCTTTCTCCACTCCACATTGTATAATTATAGACATGGCATGGGCGTTTTTCCTGGTTTTCTCTTATGAGACCCATATTCATGATCTCTGGTGTTTTCTTTCCCTGTGTCATATTCTACCTGTCTTATCATCCCAGTTTTATACACACCAGCAGACGATAATTGCAAAATAGTGATGGTTTCTGACTTATCGACGGGGTTGGTTGATTTGTTATAGCTTTATTAACTTCAAATGTACATTGAGCATATGTTTTCATTATCGTGAGGCCGAGGCACTTTATATGGTACAGTAAGGAGATGTTCTAGATGTTCGGCGACAATTGGTCATACTTGACGCAACGCTCGACACTCTCGATGCTGGCCTGCAGCAATCCACGAGCCTCTAAACCAACCCAGACACGAAGCATCGAGGTATCGCCTGAACGAACTGTCTGCAAGAAGGTGGCGCCAGAGCCAAGCTGTCGGAGGATAGGAAGGGCACTAGAAACGATCAGTGTTGCTGTACACGTGAACAGAAACTGGGATCTCAACATACCTCTTAAATAAGTCTAGATCAGGATTCAAGCTTCTCCCAATGCCTTCGAGCAAGAGGCAAGATATCACCACGTTCACAAAGTCGCCTTCGAATCGGACGTGATGACCGCGGACCATTGTTAGGACCTCGCTAAGCACATCGCCAATTTTGATATTCCCAAGGGCAAACGTGCGTGTTTTGATGCTTAGCACAAGGTGTTGCATTTTCAAAGCGAAAATCTCCGGATCGATGACCTGTTCAGGCGTACGACATCGTTCAACCATAAGATGACCTGCTTTATAACCATCAAACTCCGCAATAGCTCGGAAAAGATCAAGGAAATTCCGCCGGTTCGTATCATTCAACTCGGTGACTAGACCCGTATCGATGAAAATCAGCTGCGGGCGATATCCCTCCTTATTAAGCTGAGCCAGGGCAGAATCCCATTCTTGTTGATTTCCAATATGGGGACGTAGTCGTGCAAGCACAGAC
The DNA here is from genome assembly GCA_028828245.1 of Penicillium lividum. Lineage (NCBI taxonomy): Eukaryota > Fungi > Ascomycota > Eurotiomycetes > Eurotiales > Aspergillaceae > Penicillium > Penicillium lividum. The sequence continues at coordinate 763,924 of JAQJAG010000005.1, forward strand.
TCGGTCACATCTACTTCCGCTCGTGTTGGAGCATCGGTAGCGCGTGAATGCTTGCGAAGGGATAAGTCAAGCTCGCTAGGCTGGTAGAAGCGAACCATAATGTTTCCCGGGTGTAGATCTGCATGGACGAAGTTGTCGATCAGAAGCATATGCAAGAATGCATCAAGGCCCTCATTGGCAATTTCGTGCTGGTAAACACCTCCTCCGATGTCCAGGAACGTGGCTAGCGGGATACCCTGTGCGAATTCCTCGACCAGCACCTCGCGGGTTGTGTAGTCGAGGTATGGGTATGGGAACCAAGCGGTGCTTCGGGACTTGAATTTCTGCCGAAACCTAACAAGATTTGTGCCTTCAATGCGCATGTCCAATTGAAGTTTCATCATCTCCCCAAATTGCTGGACCTCGTCCGGGAAGGACAGCCAATTCATCGTTGGGATGGCATTTATCAAAGAAGCGAAGAACCACATGATCCGGAGATCACGATGGATCATCTTCTCGACGCGAGGATGCAATACTTTGATCGCCACATATGATGATGGTACCCGCTGTGGTGAGTCCTTCACCAGCACGTCAACGTTCTTGCGCATCTTCTCTCCTAGGGTGACAGGCTCCTGGAGCAGTTCCTGGCTCGTGGTGGCTAGGCTTGGCTTAAGCTTCGCTTTGTAAACTTGCGCAATAGCACCAACGCCCAAGGGTTTCTCTTCAAATTCCTCAAAAATCTCTTCAAACGGAAGGCCATTGAATGCCTTTTGGATGGTCCGCTTGGTATCGCGTAGAGAGTGGGCCGGAGCATTGGAATGGAGTGAGGACATGACGGTGCACATTTCAGGGGGGAATATATCGGTTCGTGAAGCGGCCCATTGACCAAGCTATCAGAGATTAAACGGTTAGCAAGCCATGCTCAGGTGAAATGCAGAATTAACAAACCTTGATGAAAGCCGGTCCAGCGCGTTCCATTGCGTTCACCAAGAACCGATACCACCATAGTGTGCCTGATTTGGCCCCATTCTTGGTTCCAATAGTCCTACCGAGCCAGATAGCAGGCACTGTCACCACGACTGGCATGAAAATGACGAACAGGTGAAGGAATCGTAGCCCAGTAGCGATTGGGTCGTAAACATAGTAGTAGAATGTAACCGAGAGAGATTGCCAGAGCCGCGATAAGCCCTGAGCATCCTCGGAGACAGTTTTTCGGATCTCCTCGCGTGAAGCTTCAAGCATTTGCATCTCACCTGTCTTTTCAGGGTGATCTGCCTCGGCCAACATGAGGAATGCGCCGGGTGCCAAAGCGGCCATGACGACTCCGCCGAACACCGGACCCCGTCGTATGGTGTGCTTGGGAGGTTGCCATGATGTAAAACGATGTCGCGGGATGCGCGGGATCCCGCGTCTTAAACAAAAACGACCGAGGAGGACCGCCCTCATGGTCTATGGTGGTTTGCATGGGAGAAGGAAGATGAGCTGCGGAGAGCGATAACCCCGATAACCGGCACGTGTTGCGACGTCATCAGAGGATCAGGAATCTGGCATTCGTGTTTATGAACATTACGATACATGTAAGCATTTCGGTATCTCCAAGATTATGACAGCTAAATATTTTATCCATAATGTCGGTAGGTTTTCTCCTTCCACATCCCTTTTATTTTCTTTCCAGTTCGCTACTTATCTCACGTGCATTTAAAGCTCTTCTAGGGAGCCCTTCAATTATTGAACTAATACGGTGGGAAAGAAGATATATAGGACCTCAGAAGATGTATGTAGATGAGTATGTACATAGAATACATCTACAAATATACTACTTAGGTAAGGGAAGACAGGGTACATAGGCAAATGGTATGAAATGTTGATAATATATATAAGAGTGTGCATCCATGATTATATACTTCAAATGTTACTAAAATTTGATTTGGCGCTGAACCATTGTGCACCCGGGCAGAAGATTATTATTTCAGGGGTCAGACTCCTTTCTAATAAAAATCATTATAACTTCTATCAAAGTCCTGAAATTCAAAGGGCAAAAAAGAAAGAATAGGTGGGTGTTGTTGTTGTTCAGGGAAAAAAAGAAAAAAAGAAAGTGGAGCGGCGGGGAATTGAACCCCGGACCTTCCCTAGTATCGAATATATAATATGCGAAAGGGACGCCATACCCCTAGACCACAGCCCCATTAGATGACGTTATATTCCAGAAATAAACTAGATATTCATATCTCTTTTAATCCCTCCAAAGTAAATCCAACCCTTTATTTATCAACTTTCATTCAATGGAGCTATGGTCTAGAGAAATGGCAAGACCACAACACCCCGAGGGAGTTAATTCGGGAGACGATTTGAAAAAGACCTATATTAAGTGCGCCAATCAGAAATTCCCATCATCTCCGTCAACTAGAGTATTCTGTTCTCGCTACAATACCCTGCAGCCACGTCTATCTCGGTTCATTTGAGGCAAAAATCGAGCCAGAATATGGAAAGAATTACCCAGACGGATGATCCTATTGAGATGTCAGTTGCTAAAGAGTATATAGAAGTGTGAAAACTGCCAAAACTGCCATCTGAAAGTCCACGGGGCTGGTAAATGTTTGGATTTACCACGAGAGCTCCGGTCTCAAGTTGCAACTAGCTGTATGGTAGCTGTGTATTCTTGGCCTTACTTTGCTCAGCCATCGGAGTACGAGAAATTCAGCGTAAAATTTAATTTGACTTTACTAATCATCTTGGCATTGACTACCCCGTGCGGAGAAGCTCCAGCTTCTCCACATCGGCTGAAGTGGAGGTGGAGGCGGGCATGGACCTTGAGTATATCCATTGTAACTCGGCTGTAAATTCACCGAGAAGCAGGGATTATTAACACCGAGGTCAAGCTTAAAATTGGCCCGTCTGCCGGAAATCTTGACTCCAAGAGATTGTGGCCTCTATCATCAACTATGACTATACGGGCATCCCTTTTCACATTAATTTTCTGGTCACAAATATTTTGCTATCCAACAATTGCGGTCGATGTCAACTCTAGAATGTAAGACTTAGTGATCCCACTTCCTAGATTCAATTGTTAACAACTTCAGCAACTCCAATGATTTCCAAACATTCTCCCCCAAGGCACTCATCACTGGCCAAGACATCCAGTGGCCAAAGTTGAAACCATCCAAGTTCTCTCTGACATTAGAGTCTCCTGTCGCCACCATAGACTATGGATCGGAGGTTGCTGGGTACCCATTTTTCGAAATCGAGTCAGTAGAAGCCCCGGCACAGATTGAAGTTAAATACAGCGAGCCCTACGCGGGCCTTCAGCATGTTTGGGGAGATGGTCCTTACACATTCTCTACTGGCCTCTCAAATGCTGTTCGAGTCGAAACCTTCAACATCACGAAAGCGGGAAGTGTGACATCGTCGTTGATTCAAGGCGGACAAAGATGGCAATCTATTCGATTGATTGCCGGGAGTAAGATCACGATCTCCCAAGTGGGCTTTGAGTCAACAGTCTCTGTTACAGATCCGGACAAGCTCCCTGCCCGGTTCTCATGTGATGATCCAGTGTTCAACGCGATCTGGAAATTGGGACAGAAAGCAGCAACCATGGCATGTCTTGAGAAAGGTACACAGAAAGCTGTTTGGAAGATTGATCCCGTCAAAGGAGCCTTTGTTCACAGCACGAGGTCTTCGCCAAATTTTGAAACTTCTGCACTCGAAAATTACACCTTGGAATTTGAGACATCTATTGAGAGAGGTGGAGTTTGGTGGTCGGTGGTAAGTTACTACTGTCATTTCTCGCAAGTGGACCAATGAGCACATATAATAACTGTTAATGCACAGGCTCAAGCTCTGGGTTATGGCACTGGTATTCAACTATTACTCGTTGGAGAACTTCCCGAGGCCTCAACATTTGTCAACACCAACAGAACCTTGACTCCTCCGAATAGTATTCTGCTAGCAGATGGGTATGGTTTTGTGAACCAAACGACGTTGGAGGCATATTTGCTCGATACTTTTACCATTCCATTTGACGTGCACGAAAAAGAATGGTACACTATTACTACAGTTCTGTCCGCTGGCAATCAACTCGCTGTGCAGCTCAACGGTATCTCTGTTGTCAATATCTCACTATCGGATTACTATACCGGTGGCTCTGAAATCTCACTTAGCGGGTCCTTTGGTTTCGGGGCCTATCAGGATCAAGCGGCATGGGTTCGCGATGCCAAGGTCTATGACAGCGCGAATGGATCCCTATTATATGTGGATAGTCTTCGCGAACAGAGCGCTCTGGGACGTTATGGAACGCAGAATAACCTAGGGACCGTGTGTTTAGATGGGGCCAAACGGGATCGCCTGGTCTGGATGGGTGACTTCTACCATACTTCACGCATCATCGGTGCCAGCACTGACCGATTTGATTGGTCACGCGGAACTTTATCTTTCTTGCTAGAGACGCAAACCTCCAATGGCCAGCTGAATATTTCACCAAATATGGGATACGATCCATCGACCAGCATTGATGCTTTCAGTACAGATGACGCATATCCCGGTCTGGAAGACTATCAGATCCTTGGCTTCCTGAGCTTCTACCATCTGATTAAACAAACAAACGACTTGCAATACGCCGCCCAAACATGGCCGCAGTGGCAGAAACAACTGACATGGCTTCTGAGCACGATCAACGCCACAGATGGATTGGTTGACCTTGAAAGCGCATTCCTGGGTCAAGCTATGGGTGGCTCTGCAGCCAGTTGCCTTGCAGTTGAAGCTCTTAACGGGGCTGCGGAGATTGCCAGTGCACTGGGGAATACGACGGCTGCCAGGACATACAAAGACTCCGCTGAAAAGCTAACCGACGCTGTGAACACCCACCTCTGGAACGATGAGCTTGGAGTCTACTCTCTCAGTCGATCAGACAAGAGTAACTTCAGCGTTGCTGGCATTGGGCTGTGCATCACTTCCGGGGTTGCAAGCTCAACCCGAGCCTCACAGATTGTGTCTTTGAAGACACTTGAAAAACTGAAACTTGGCCCTGGCTACAAAGATGATACCACAGTAAACGGAACAGAGTCCGGGGTGACAATTTCACCAAATACCAATGGCTTCTTATTACCCGCCCTGTTCATGGGGAATGCTACCATAGCTGCCAAAGATCTTCTCCGATCCATGTGGGGAGCAATGTTATCGGAGAGCGTGGAACCCGGTATTGGAAACAGCACAACATCCAGTGGTGCAAGCTGGGAGTACCTTGACGTGGACGGCTCCCCAGGCCTGTCTCTATTCACCAGTCTAAGCCACCCATGGGGAGGAGCAGCAACATACATTCTCACCGAGTTTGCCGCTGGACTGAGTCCAGTCAGTGGACCTCAAGGGTTTGGATATAAGAATTGGATATTATCCCCAGAAACAGGGCTACAGATGGGCTTAAAACAGGCGAGTGCTCGAGTTGTTACGGAGGGAGGGGTCTTTTCGGTTGCATGGGAGCTTGAGCAGACATCTTTGAAGGTGACGATCGATGCACCACATGGGACTACTGGAAAGATTCAAGTTGGCAGCGCTTATAAAACAGTCAGCGGCGGAGGTATTCAGTCAGTACGAATTCCACGATGAATGTAGTATACCCGGATAGTGTCAAATATGGATAATGTTGTCTAGAAAATACTTGGGCTCTTTGACACCACCTAACGCCTCAGTCTCATGAAAATTGTGCGTGAACTATATCTGTGAAAGGGTTCATTTCAGCATTAGTAAGCATCGATGCCTGAGGCTATTGACATAATTATTCTTTGCCTATTAACACCGCCTACCAATATTGGCCCAGTGGATATGCCCCACATTCCTATAGTACATTCCTCACCCTTGGTTCTTTGTCCGTTTTCCGTTTTACTTCAGCCTATTCCGGACATGAGTCCATCCAATGGGGTCGTTTGATGATGGTTTTTTGGTCGAAGCTCTTATGCTATACCCTGAAAACAGACCAGACCGTGTCGCAGCAAACAGGACCGGCAATCGCCCTTAAAATGATAATGGCGCCCCCGTTCGCTCGCAACGGAGGTTCCGTCCTAAAAAAAACTTTTGATAACTACTGCTTTGATTCACCATGGGTCGTCCTGAGAACACCCATGACGATGTTGAATCCAACAGTGAGGAGGAGTCGACAACTTGGCGTGATTGGGCGATAGTGATAAGCTGGTGTGTATTGGGCTACTTGTGCATTATTTTGAGTGTGATTGGTTATTTTAGCCCATCATACTTGCCAATTGATCCCTCAGCTCTGCTGTTCAATAAGGAAGTTTCGCCATTCTTTGCCTTTTCGCGAGGATCGGGATATTTCCCCAAGCCACATGGTTTCAAAATTGTTGCATTAGTGCCTTTCAGGTACCACGAGCGTACCGAGATTCTCGATTGCTATTTACGGGTGGGATATCCTCAGCTCCTAATTTGAATATAACGACAGGCTAACATTTTCTGCAGAGAAATCTCGTTCAAAATCATGGCTTCCTCGATCAGGTCGTTTTTGTTCCTCAGACGCACGATGCGGTTAGTCTGGAATGGCTGAAATCTACAGTGATTGAAACTCCTGAGTATGCTATGGCACCGCCTGGTCAGGACATGGACTGGAAAATTACTCGGGACAATGTCATGTACATCCGCATTGATGGGGACGTTGTCTTTCTCGAAGACCATACCATTCCTACGATCGTGAAAACCAAGCTGGACAACCCCGAAGCACTGATGGTTTCCGCTAATGTTGTGAACGAGGCCGCTCTTTCATCGCTACATAGTCATCCTGGTGTCGCTCTTCCGTACCTACCAGAGCTGCACCATATCGAGCAGTCTCATGTTAGTCAAGCCTGGCGCGCCTCAAGCCTACCCGAATGGCAAGGACCAGCAAGTTTCCGGGTCCAGAAGGGATTTAAGCCACCATTTGAAGGCCATCGGTGGTTACTACCGACTGAGCCAGGCTCTGATCGAGATCCCATCGCGGCATCGGTTTACACAGACATTGGACCGACTATGAAAGACTGGACTGTTGCTGCCCAGCAACATTATTCGTTTCTCCATCATCTTGAATTGGATACTCTGGAGCGGTACAAATTTCCCATGTGGGTCGAGCCCACTGAGCCGATTAGCCAAAACTTTGGATGCTTCTGGGGAAAAGATGCACGAACTCTTCGTGAGCTTTTTGAGCTCGACCCTACAGATGACGAACTTCGTAACCCGTGGATTGGGGCAAACGGTACTCGCCCACATGTCAACATTGACGGGAAAGGTCTGGCATCACATTACTCGGCCAGCTCAGGGGCTGCGGGTCTAGATTCGACCGATCTTCTAGACCGTTACCGAGCATATGCTCAGGAGAAAGTGTGTCGCTATACATCGTGATCTCAAAAAGCAGGAATTAGAGCTCTACTTTGAATTCTGTACATACTATACCCTGCGAAATAAACTTTTTTTTGGCTCATATTCGTGCGAGGACAGCAACTTGTAGCCATGCTACGTAGTAATTAAGCCATACAGACCAGAAAAAAGGCGATGCAGGTCTAATCAGTCGATTTCTCGGCCGAGTAGTAAGGCTGAAGTCATAATAGGCTAGAGTTAAGTGGACCATCGATGTCATGGATCGAGACGATCACATCATTAGAAGGTTGATTGTGCCATTAGCGCACCCCACATATCCCAATTTCCACAAGCTTTCACGGGAATGAACTGAAAACGAAGTATTTGAGGATTTAAAATGAACCCTTACACTGTCGATCTTCAAGCCAGCTGAGTCGTGTCACATCCCGTAACTCCTGATTTGATGCCATATATTCCTTTTATGATGCGATCATTCATCGCAAAGAAAAATCAATATCTTTATAATTCAGACAAATCATGATGCCCTTAACAGAATAAATCTATCTGGTATTCAATTGACAATGTCCTCTACCTCTCAACATGACCCTATCGGCACCCATAAAGGGACCGAGTCGATAGATATCGAACAACAAGAGAGACCAATTGCCCTAAACTCCGGCCTCCCAAAGTCTCTCGGCGCAGGAGTAAGTTATGAGATCTTGGAGAGGAGAAGCTAGCTAACAAGTGTAGTCCGCATTGGCATTGGGAGCATTCGGCACAACACTCACCACACTCTCGTTGAGTCTAATGGAATGGCGCGGAGTAACAACCAACAACGTTTTTGTGGCGAACTTCTTCTTCATAGCTACGTTTGGGTTATTGATAACCGCCCAATGGGAATTATCTATCGGGAACGGCTTTGCGTATACGGTTTTCAGCGCGTTTGGTATGTTTCTGAGTTTTAAGCACGAAGTGAGAGAGAACTAATCGACGGTAGGTCTTTTCTACGCTGGATATGGGGCTCTGTTGACTCCTGCCTTTGGGGTTGCGGAGGCATATGGCGGTTCCGGTACAGCGCAGTATAATAATGCCGTTGGGTTCTTCATGATATTATGGACGGTATTTGTCTTTACTTTCCTTATTGCTTCCCTCGCAAGCAATATTGCGTATATTTTTGTCTTTCTCTTCGTTGATCTTGGTTTCTTGTTTGTTGCTGTTAGCTACTTTGCTAAAGCTGATGGACATGCTTCGGCTTCTGTGGCGTTACAAAAGACTGGCGGGGTATTCTGTTTTCTTGCGGGGTTGATTGGATGGTATATTGTGTTTCATTTGTTGCTGCAGGATTCTATTCTGGATCTACCGCTGGGTGATACTTCACGGTATTTTGGGAAGAAGGGGAAGAAGGAGTAAATTGCGTGATTCGATCGATCGGTGGTGTTAAAAGGTGCAGATACGGTTGAGTGATGTTTAATTTCAAATATGATATGTCGTATCCAATTTAATATCTCATTTGTAGTTCGTAATTCGTAAATAATTCAATCGCTGATCTACTTTTCTGTACATGGTGGGGTATATAACGACATCTACCCGCGATTTGACGAAAGGAACTGCATGTATCTTTGTCTTTGTCGGCCGAGTCTTGATCGCGTTTTTGGGAATCTGAATGGCGTACATAGCATCTTTATACGAACAGTATAGCATGTCATAGTACCTGTAGCTAGATATAATGCGGCTTGCTCTCCGTCAAACCAAATTTGTTTTCATCACAATATTCTTTCAAGATGACAGTTACCATTCCAGCCACCGACCCCGCAGTTTACGCTTCTTATGAAGCAAGATGGGCTACGCTGCCTGACACTGCTGAAGCCTGGCTCGCTAGAGCAGGCGAGGTAGCTGAAGTTTTGGCTCAGGACGCAGCTCAGAGAGACCAGGAGAACAAGTCGCCGCGTGCTGAGATCGCACTCCTGAAGCACTCTGGCTTGCTGAAGCTTCTGGGACCTAAGAAGTATGGAGGTGGAGAGCAGCCATGGAGTGTCGGTTACCAGGTCATCAGACAAGTCGCAAAGACAGATGGGTAAGCTTTTATTAGTTGAATACATCAACCCTATATTGACATCACGGGTCACTATAGTTCCATTGGTATGCTACTCGGTTACCATCTCTTGTGGTCCACCACCGCAAATGTGGTTGGTACCCCGGAACAAATCGAGCGTACCCACCAATTGATCATCTCGAATAACTACTTCGTCGGCGGCGCGGTCAATCCCCGTGATAGTGATCTGAAAATCACATCAGATGGCGACCACATTGTTTTCAATGGAGCCAAGCACTTCAACACCGGCGGTGTTGTGTCCGACTTGACCGTTCTAGAGGGTGTCCTGGAGGGCACCGAGGGACACATCTTTGCACTCGTCGAGACCAGACAGCCTGGAATCCAGTTTGCTTATAACTGGCATAACATCGGCTTGCGTCTAACAGAATCCGGCGGAGTCAAGATCGAGAATATCCGTGTACCATGGAGTGACGCGCTAGGCTGGGATGAAACCACTAAGCAGCCTCGTGAGGATACGTTGCTGATTCCGTTCGCTACTTTGCTTCTTCCAACGTACGTAATTTCAATGCCTTGAGGACCCATCACTAATCTTCTGCATAGTATCCAACTGGTCTTCAGCAACTTCTACCTGGGCATTGCGATCGGGGCCTTAGAATTCGCATCCAAGTACACAACCAATGGCACGCGCCCCTGGCCCTTTGGCGGAGACAACAAAGAGTCCGCAACGGATGAATTCTACATCTTGGAGCGATACGGTAACTTCTTTGCGCACCTCCGCGCTACCGAGGCACTGGCCGATCGTGCAGGTGAACAGATCTCCGCACTATATACCCATCATGGAGCCAATAGGTCTGCTCTGACTGCGGAGGAACGAGGTGAGGTGGCAGAATGGATTGCCAGTGTCAAGGTAGTCACCACGGACGTTGGACTTCGAGTCACGTCTGGTGTGTTTGAGGTTACTGGGGCACGGGCGACTGCTTTGAAAGTGGGACTCGATCGATTCTGGAGAGATATTCGAACACATACTCTTCATGACCCTGTGGCGTACAAGAACCGAGAATTGGGTCGGTTCGTGCTGTTGCATGAGTACCCCGCGCCGACTTGGTACACTTAGTTGCATCCAGTGAAATCCAAGTGGATGGGATGGACGATAGATAAGAGATTCATGAATGAGATGAATTTATTAACTTCATCCATTAGATTATAATAATGAATAAATATGGATGTAGATGGAGATGCAGATGTAGTATAGATCAAGGTGTCAGTGATAAGCCCCGCCACAGATAAGATGCCGAGATCTGAAAATTTCGGCTTTTGCCGACGACTCGAATAAGATTTTTTAATTTGTTTCTTTTTTCCCTTCACATCCCTGTCAAACCCCCAGTTGCTCTCCAGTTGGTCTATTTTTCAATACCGCCAAAATGGTCCAGAAATTCTATGTCACCTACAACCAGGTACGAATCATCCATGTCTTGTGACTTGAGACTCGGGCTGTCAGACTAATCGAACTGTATAGGTGCACAAGCTCTGCCAACAGTCCGCAGACGAGATCCTCAAGGAGTGCAACCCTAACCTGATGATCGCGATTGGCGGTGGTGGCTATGTTCCCGCTCGTATCCTCCGGTATGTCTATGCGATCATTCCTACACAAAAGCGCATACCTAACCCGCCCGCCAAACAGATCCTTCCTTAAGAAGCCTGGTGACCCCAACATCCCCATCCAGGCTATCGGTCTGTCCCTCTACGAGGATCTTGGCCGTGGAGACCCTGAGGAGGTCCCTGGTACCAAAGTGACCCGCACACAATGGTTGGACCTGAGCTCGTTGGAGATGGCCAACCTGATCGGCAAGAACATTCTGATTGTGGACGAGGTTGACGATACCCGTACCACTTTGGAGTATGCTGTGCGCGAGCTTGAGAAGGATGTTGAGATTGCTCAGAAACAGCTTGGTCGTGAGGGCGAGAAGACCAACTTCTCTATCTTCGTTCTGCACGTGAGTGTCCTTGGAATCTAGCGCAAGACCCTGGTTCAATGCTAACCTGCTTCTCTGTAGAACAAGAACAAGGAGAAGAAGGGTGTCCTGCCCGCTGATATGATGGAAGGTGGTCGTTACCACGCTGCTGTCACCACTGGCGACCTGTGGATCTGCTATCCCTGGGAGGCTAAGGACATCGACGAGCACGACGCTCTCGCAAAAGAGAACCCTCTCATCATCTAAGACCCTCGGGCCTTCTTGCATCGTCGAACGGAAAACCCTTCTGCGCGGCGCTTTATACAACTGGTGGCTTTTTGGTCCCTTGGCAATCTATCCCGGATGTTCCAAACGATCCGGGAACGTTAATTTATGATATCATTGATGAAAGTTAGAGAAAAGTTGTCTCCTTCAATACCTACGTTAGCCGAGCCACGTCAGGTCTGCCCTTGGGGACTGCTGCATGGTAGACATGTATTTCCAAGGGTATCAAACGGATGTTTATTGATTGCGACAAGAAATAGCAATTAAAAAGCTCCGTATTTTATAATGCCTCGCGGCCTCAGAGCCACGCATCCATCCCAAGGGATCGGACCGATCTGCGCGCGATGCCCAACCCAATTATTCCTGGAGATTGATTTAATCGACATCAATATTGCCCTTGCGCAGTTCGATCTTGGCCTGTTCAATCTCCTTCTGTAGTTCGGCGTGTGCCTCGGGGACGTCGTTAAAGGTGAAGATCGCTAGACCGAGGCGGGCGAGGAGATAAGTTCCGAAGACGATAACCGCCCAGAAGGGGAGCTAAGAGGGACATGGGGATTAGCGACTTGGTCCGCAATCGGAAAAAAGTAAAATGCGACGTACCACGGGGATGACTTCATTCTGAAGAGTCTCGTTCAGGGGAACAAGACCAAGGTAGAGACTGAGGTAGAGCTATGAAGGTCATGCGTCAGTGTTTAGCTTTGCGCCGGATAAGGTCAAGGGTGCTGTTGACGTACGGAGGAAACGAGGAGAAGGACGGAGATGGTTTGCTGTGCGCGCGTCATGGTGGATGTGTTCAAGGTGACAGGTAGGAAAAGATGCAAAGAGAGGATAATTAGAACTTGGAGCTCCTCAATTGGCCGAGATTAAAGGAATGAATGGGAGGGTGGAAGGGGAACAGAGGCCAGCTTGGGGGATTTGACTTCTTGGCCCGAAGGCGGCAACTCCTGAAAACATACAAAATTCCATTAGAACTACAACACTCCAATGATTGATTTATCGATGTAAATGCAAAAATTATATACAACTAGGTAGTAACCTGTATATCATCTCATATAGTCGAATCAAGCAGAGCAAAATCGACCTATTTTGACTTCGAGTTCTTAATAATCCAAAATCCCGTTGATGCCTGAATTGACCTCAGGCAACACTCTCCACATCGTCGATGCGGCCTATTCTTCTGTCAATTTCCATCCAAGGCAGCGATCACTCTACACCAGACCTGAGAAAACAAAATAATGTCACTCAGTGGGTTAAATACAGGCCATGGGTCCACACAGGACATGTCTTTCTCATCAAAGTTGGACCTGCCTTCTGTGGACCAAGTTCTATCAGACTTACCTGATATATCCAGCGTGCTCCCTGTTCAGGACACCACAGTGGACTCGCAAGATCAAGAAGCTATGTTTCGGGCCTTGCAAACGATCATTGAGCAGGCCGAGCCGACGAGTGAGGTTGCTAACAGCTTTGACCTGAAAGAGCTTCATGCTTCCTTGGGTCAGGCAGAGGAGGAGGCACGACTGGGCCGACGAGATGCCATGACATTAGAGAGTGTGCATACAACTCTGCAGCAACTATGGTCATGCAATTCCAATCTCATGGCTCAAGCGGCCGATGTTCTGGCTAATGGGAGTCGAGACCGTAAGTTTGGGATCGTATGCTGCGTTTCCTAAACTAACAGCTTTTTAGCATCATGGAGAGCTCCAATTGGCCAGTCTGGAATCCTCAAGTTCTTTCTGGATGTTATTTCCTCCAAGCAGGAGCTTGAACGGGGACTGTTATTGCATTCCTTGCGTTTGATTGGCAACTCCTGTGCCGACACTGATGAGAATAGGGAGATCGTCGTAAAGGGGAATTACACTCTTGCTATAATCCGGCACTTCCTCAATCCGGACTTGATTATGGTGGCTATTCCTGTGATCTATAACATCTGCATGGATTATGGTGAGGTTCTTCCCCGTCTGATATGGCTAATGTTTGCTAACCAACTAACAGAGCCTGCGCATGCCCAGATGGCGGAAAATCGGTCCGCATATATCATATTAAGATTACTTAGAGATGGAGGAATTGGAGACAATGAGGCTCTACTAGGCTTCTCATATGACCTGGTCGAACTAGCCTCCGAGCAAGGTATGACAGGCGCCCGGATCCAGAGTTCGCGGACTGACCCAGACTATAGCACAAGGCGTTGAAAACTCACCCGATGGAACGATTTTGCTCCTTATGGAGCTTGCTTTGAACGAAGATATAGCCTTTGGGCACTACGCAACCCTGGTCAACTGTCTATCCGCTTATCTGGAAAAGGAGCGATTCCAGAATGCCTGCATCTCCAACAAAATGGTGGAGATGTTGCTTTCTGTTCTGCACCGATCCCTTTCCATCGAAATCGACAACACTTCCAAGGAAGATGTTCAAGCTCTGGCCCAATCGCGGCTGAAGACTAACCAGGCGTTGTCTGATGTCTCGGCCTCCCCGCTATTTGCAGAATACTACCCCCTCGATTCCACCCTATCGCAGACGCTCAAATCGTGGATTGTGGCCGACGAAGATCAGCTTCAGATCTGTGCTTGTGTGATGCTGGGAAATCTGGCTCGATCCGATGAGGTCTGCCAAGTGATGGTGCGGGATTTGAAGATCCACGAGGAACTCATCGCTGTTCTCAACAGTGATGCCCGGGGATCAGTTTTGCACTCTGCTCTAGGATTCCTCAAGAATCTAGCCATTGCTGGTGATAATCGCGTCAGCCTGGCCGAGGCTGGAATCATCCCCGCTGTGTCAAGCTTGTGGGCCTTTGATTCTGTTCCACAGGTGCAGTTCTCAGCCGCAACAATTGCCCGCCAGGTCATCATCTCGTCGATGGAAAATATTGCCAGGTTGCTGTCCCCGCTGTCGGATGACCCTGATTCTCCGGCTCACCGACGGACATATTTGTCATTGCTTCTCGCTCTCTTTGAGAAGTCTGATTCCGCACCAATCAAGACTGAGATTGGGCGTGCTATCGCTTCAATCTGCCGAACCCTCACCCCCAAGACCCGCGAAGGTGACGAACAAGCGAGCGCCTTGTTGGACTCACTGTATGACTTGCATGAGGGTGTTGCCCGCCCAATCGGTGCCATGATTACTCAGACTCAATGGCCCGTTGTTCGAAGCGAAGGATGGTTTGCGTTAGCCTTGATGGCAAACAACAAATCTGGTTGCATGGCAGTGGCAGACTGCCTGCAGAACGAGGAAGTGTTGGAGCTACTGAAGAAGACCCTGAGCAACGAGTCCTCGGGTGAAGATACCGAAGAGAAAGACCCGTCTCAAGTGACTAAAGACCGAGATAATGTATTTGTTCTTGTTCAAGAGTTGCTGAAGAACGAGGTAAGTTTCATTCCATGGTTTTAACTGTCTACATACTAATGAAATGGTAGTCTGGAGCACTCCCGGTCGGTTACCGCAACACCATGGAGGATTTGGTCAACGAACATGCTTCGCAGTTGAGAAGTAACGCTACCTAAAGACGAATGAACCTAATAAAAATAGATGCGATACATGATAGTATAGTCAACGTTGTGAATGAACATGTGATCTAGAGCCTATTTTTTCCACCGTCGAATTGTTTTGCACGAGTCAAGGTGCATTGAGGCTGGGCTATAGTCCTGTATGATCAAATAACTTAGATTGAGGGGTATCATAGTAAATAGTGAACAACTTTTAGGTATCCGCTCTCAATTCAGACAGCGTTAGTTTCCTCGGATTCCTCTCCAGCAGGATTGACATGCTGAACTTCAAATCCACCCTCATCCCGATCCTCGCCTTTCTGTGGCCACAGAATCTGATGCTGAACAATAGCCCGAACCATCATATAACAAACAAAGAAATACATAAAAAGCAGCGGAAACACTGCCACCGTCCCGACAATGTTGATGGCATCACAAGAAAATGCCTTCCCAATCGCAAAAGTTGCAGTGATCAACGCCGTATTCGGAAACACGAAAGAGAACCAGCCCATCGAGAAGACCATGCGACCTGGCCCTATAGCCGACCAATGGGCCGCACTAGCGAGGATAAAGAAGAAGATCGCCAATCTGTTGGCAGTAAGTACGATGACTATTCATGCGCGGGTACATAACTTACCCCCATAGCCAGAGTGCGGCGAAATTGGTCGTCACTTTCAGTATGTCGGCAGCTAGTGGTCCATTGCCCATGAAATCGGCCGGAAAGGCGTGTTTTGTGTTGGATGCCATGTTCACCAGGCCAGCAACTGTGAACCCACTGGGTCCGACAGAAACGAACATTCCGGGACGCATGTTCTCCTTTGGAAGTTTTTGGGTCATGAGTCGGTAGATGAAGGCCGAATACACCATCAAGGACATCAGAAATCCGACGCCTTGAATCGTCGTTCCGCCTACGATGATGCGTAGGGCACGGGATGGTTCGAGTTTCCCACTTAGAATGCCGGCGTGTGGACCAATGATGAGCATCGGGTAAGCAGGAAAGATCCAAATAGGAGTCATTTGGGCAATTGTAAATGACTGTGTCGACCATCTGAGATATTGTGAGTGATTGTTCTTCATTCAAAAGATGTTGGAAAGGGGGTCTGACATGATGAGATAGATGCCCGCAGAAAACGATACAGCTAGAATACAGTCGATCCAAAAGAGGATCCCCACAGCTTCAATTAACCAGGGGCCTGCCTTTCCCGGGCCATATTGTGAGACATTGATCAGGATAGTACCGAAAGACACCATTGATGCGGGAATAAACAAGGATTCCGTTGGGTGAAGGAAGGAGGCTTTGAACGTGTAAGGATAAAAGTAGAATCTAGTGAGCAGAAGCGCCCAGATGAGAAGGTAAAGGACAATATTGATCAAGAAGACGACAACTCCGATTGTCTCCAATCCTCGGAAACGGTATGGGACTATAAATTCGATTAATAAATGCAGACCAACCTGGATGGAGTCGATTTACCTTCGTATAGAACATTCGCCAGCCCCCCGGTGGCCATGGTCATGGTGAAATATGCCCAAGTAATATGGCGAATTCGTTGTTTCCAGCTCAGCCGGTCCGACGACGCATTCGTAAATGTGCGATCAAGATGTTGTCCATTAGGCTCCGCCCAAAGACTTGACTCCCTCTTTGATCGGTGATCAGTAGCTCTCGACGAGAGCTTTTGTAACGTTTCCTCCAATGCGGTGGCGTGTGCATCGCGGGCAACGGTTCTAGGACTGTCTATTACGCCGAGAATCGAGATCGTCCGGTCGGCATCTTCTATAGTTGGCGTTCGATAACCATCTTGACCGGGACTTCTCATATGGCGGGGTTTATCCGTCACTAGTCCAAGTCCCGAAGCCATGACTATTCCCGGCAATTGGGGGAATGCTGATAATGGAGTATATTCCGATCGGATTCGCCAGAGACTGTGAGAGGAATAAGGTAGGAGCGGATATTTGTAAATATCCGTTCACTGCGCTAGCAAAGTCGGATTGCGCGTCAGGCCAAGAAATTAATCATTCCATGTGAGGTGAATCGGGCATCAACGGAAGACGAGAACGAGTTGCGGGTTTTCTCTCAACGGAACTTTATACATGTATAGAAGAGAGTGAGACCACACTTATCGTTTAGGAATACGCGATCGAGGAACTAATAGGAAAGACGCTTGTTTTGCGGATGTCGACGAATTGACCCCGACGTCAGGGATCGCCGTCATGATGGGTCCGGGTATACGCTTTCTCACCAGAATCCGCGATTACGATTCGTTGAGTTTAGTGACTTTCGGAAGTCGGCACAATCCACATCGACGGAACAATGAACCTAAGCTGGCTTGAACTTCTTACTTTAATTATACCACTGGGTTCTGGATCATATTTATACCTGCGTTCTCTTATAGGTTGACAGCCATCTGCATGATAGACATGTGTATACTCCGTAGACGATCTGGAATGCATGCGACAAAAGTGGATCATTCTCTGTCTTGGCAGGAATGGATCTATCATCGGAAATCTGGATCCAATATCAATTTCAAGATTGTAGGATGATGATGAAGAACCCCTTTTGATGCACAATTGGACTGGTTCAATGATATACTATGCACCTATTCTCCAGTCATAGCGTTTGTTAAAAGTCCCAAAGTAGTGATAGGGCTTAGGGTTGGGATACAATGACAAGCCGAGGTAACACGACCAAGCTAGTCTTACTCTGGTATCGCGTCATTATCGTGAAGAGTTCATAGTTCATGCATCATACTTTACACTTTATACTTCCTACTTCCTACTGAGATTCCATTTCTCAGCTTTGAATGACTAGCGATCCCTTCAGATCATCCATGTCAGGGGTTACCGATAACCGCAAATCAGTCCTGATCACAGGGTGAGTGGCAGGCTCGAGTCTAAAATAACAAAGTACTGACACCAAGCAAGATGTTCTCCTGGTGGAATTGGGCATGCCCTTGCGCGGGAGTTTCATCGAAATGAATTGCGCGTGATAGCTACAGCCCGTAAAGCGGAGACTCTCTCCGACCTGGCTGGGCTTGGCATTGAGACTCTGAGTTTGGTGGTCGATGACCTTGAGAGTGTCAAGGCTTGCTATGCTGAAGTTGAGACAAGGCTGGGTGATAAAGGTTTAGATTACCTGGTAAACAACGCGTTAGTATATATCATCCTGCCACTGTTAACCCTTGGACATCCGGAAGCTTTGTGATCATCGCTGACTAGGTATATAGAGGCCGCAGTATGTCCAATCAACCCTGATACCACCTAGTTATCGATCTAGGTAGGTGATTCCTTGAGACTAACAGCAATAGACTATACCGTTCCTGCCATGGAGGTTGATCTGGCGGAGGCACGCAAGACGTTTGATACCAACTTTTTTGCCGTAATTGTCATGTGCCAGACATTTGTGCCACTTTTGATCAAAGCCAAGGGAACGATTGTTCAGGTTGGATCGATCGTTGCTGTTCGTGTTTCCGTCCTTCAGAAAAGACCATGACTGACAGTGACAGGTGATTCCCTACGTATTTGGATCGGTCTACAATGCATCCAAAGCCGCTCTGCACTCCTTCAGCGACGTTCTTCGAGTCGAACTGGCTCCCTATGGGTACGTCGGCTATATGTTCTCTACTTTGATACTTGCTGACCACTAACAGAGTCCATGTCACTACTATCGTGACAGGAGGCGTACAATCTCGAATTGCGCGTACTGAACGACACTTACAGCCGAAGTCCATGTACAAGGATATCGAGAAGGAATATGACCAGCGCATCGTGCATAGCCAACATAATGCAATGCCCCATGATGCGTATGCTAAAAGTGTCGTTGCTCAGGTATTGTATGGATCAGCCCCGTGGCGCTGGCTATGGCCTTGGGCGCAGGGACGAAAGCTTTGGATCTGGGAGGGTCATCGCAGTTGGGTCGTCTGGTTGCTCTCGGGAGGTTGGGCGTGGAATGGGCTATTCGGATGGGTTCTTGGCAAGATGTTCAACCTAGGAAAGATCCAAGCGAAGAAGAAGAACGAGTAAATAATGGTTGTCGTTGGTGATGAATGAGTTCCGTGATATTCGCGTCTTTCCAGTCCGAGGCATGGCTGAGTCAGCCAGGGACGGGAGCTGGTTGGCTGCAACACCCGGTTTTACCGCGACTGTACTGTCCTCCCGAGAAAAAGAAGAAACAGCAATTCTCCCCCGAGTTCCCGATATCATCTCCCTTAACTCCCCAAGGGCTTAATACCACCCATTCCTCTCCTCTCTTCTCTTTCTCCCTAATTTCACCATGTTCAAGCTTGCCCGTGGTCGTCCCGTTGCTGCCGCCCTCCGGGCTGTGACTGTAAGTTCTTCGCGATGCCGTGCTATCGGCCCGTGGCTCGGTTTCTCTAAACCAAATACTAATCATGTTTGGTATCTAGAAGGTCTCCGCCCCTTCAAGAATCGCTCAGCAGCAGCAGCGTAACCTGTCTATCCACGAGTACCTCTCCGCGCGCATCCTGAAGCAGGTATGTCAATCCGCGTCTCCCGATTCCCCTTTGGTCGCAGAGATCCCTGTTTTGAATCCTGCGGCTTGCTGATAAAGAACACAGTACGGTGTTGGTGTGCCCAAGGGTGAAGTCGCTCACACTCCTGAGGAGGCTGAGGCTGTTGCCCGCTCCATCGGTAGGTTTATCTCTTCCCTTTTCTCCCAGCTGGCCCCTTCATGTACTAAATACGAGATTCAGGTAACGATGACATGGTCATCAAGGCCCAGGTTCTTGCCGGTGGCCGTGGTAAGGGTCACTTCACCAACGGTCTCAAGGGTGGTGTCCGGGTTATCTACTCGTAAGTGGAAAATTGATTCTAAAGCTCCTGGTCCAAGGGGTGGTTCCTAACTTGTTCTTCAGTCCTACCGAGGCCAAGATGTTCGCCGAGCAGATGATCGGCCAGAAGCTCATCACCAAGCAGACCGGTGCCGCTGGTCGCGCCTGTAACTCTGTTTACATCTGTGAGCGCAAGTTCGCTCGCCGTGAGTTCTACCTCGCTGTCCTCTTGGACCGTGCTACCCGTGGCCCCGTTATCGTCGCCTCGTCGCAGGGTGGTATGGATATCGAGACCGTCGCCAAGGAGAACCCCGATGCTATCATCACCACACCCATTGACATCCACGTTGGTGTCACCGATGAGATCGCCCGCACTATCGCCACCGACCTTGGTTTCTCCGAGCAGTGCATCGAGGAGGCCAAGACCACCATCCAGAACCTCTACCGTGTCTTCATGGAGAACGATGCCACTCAACTCGAGATCAACCCCCTCTCCGAGACCTCCGACCACCAGGTTCTGGCTATGGACGCCAAGCTGGGCTTCGATGATAACGCCGAGTTCCGCCAGAAGGAGATCTTCGAGTTGCGCGATGAGAGCCAGGAGGATGCTGATGAGGTCAAGGCTGCTGAGCACGGCTTGAACTTCATCAAGCTGGATGGTGACATTGGCTGCCTGGTCAACGGTGCCGGTCTCGCCATGGCCACCATGGACATCATCAAGCTGAACGGTGGAACTCCCGCTAACTTCCTTGACGTCGGTGGTGGTGCTACCCCCGCTGCTATCAAGAGCGCTTTCGAGCTGATCACCAGCGACCCCAAGGTCTCTGCTGTGTTCGTCAACATCTTCGGTGGTATCGTCCGCTGTGACGCTATCGCTCAGGGTCTGATCAACGTTGTCAACGAGATGAACCTGCGCACCCCCATCATTGCCCGTCTGCAGGGTACCAACATGGAGCAGGCTCACAAGCTGGTATGGTTCAATCTATCTATTTCAAATGATTCTTTACTAACTATTTTCTAGATCAACGAGTCTGGTCTTAAGATCTTCTCCATTGAGGACCTCCAGACTGCTGCCGAGAAGTCGGTTCAGTTCTCCAAGGTCGTCAAGATGGCCCGTGAGATCGATGTTGGTGTTGAGTTCACCCTGGGTATCTAAGGGATTTCCTCAAGGTTGAAGTCATAGATGAGGGCATGCATTTGGAAGCCCGTAGGCGCATTGTAACGACACATTAGAGAATACCTGTGGACGCTACGATGCCCGTTCCTGTGTCATTTATTTTTCTTTTGTCACTGTATTCTTGAGTGTTTCTATGTCCTTTTTTATTATGATGTCCTAATTGGAAGAGGATGTGAGATTTCAAATTGTATCCAGTGTCTAGTAGTCTGTAGAGGGTTCAGACATCTATCTCAGGGCCACGACGCAGGCTGCCACGTTTCATCAAACCCCCAGATCACCAATGACCGAAGATCGGCCAAGATCACAAAGTCGCTATCCCCAAGCACTCGGATACAAGGGCTGGTTGAGACTTGTCGCTGCGTTAAATGCTGGAACTCGCCCATTGCGTTTGCTAGGGATGCAGATCTCTTGTCCTTGGACTTCATTATCGCCAACCTGTCACTGTATGTGTCACCCAACCTCTCAACGGGGGCGTAAATCAGGTCCTGGCCCACACAAACAGCATTGGATATCGTAGGAAGAGGAAGCATCTCATGGCAAATGACTTCATCGCCTTGCAGAGAAAAGTACCGTTTTGACTGGGTGTCGGCCGTTCCCATTTTTAGGAGCAGGGTACTGGCTTGGCCCTCATAGATCTCCTGTGCACGCTGTGTCTGCCATATTTCACCGCGGATCAGTGGAATCTGATGATTTTGTGAATGGGAGCAATAGAACTCGTTGGAGTTATTGGTTGTATACTTTTCAGTATATACATGACAGGTATCGTCATCATTCACCATCACCAGCCTGTCGCCACGGTAGACTTTATCGCCGACACGGACGACCGTGAACTTGTCTTCAGAGGGGTGAAGCGCTAGCAGGAGGATGCCTGTCTTGATAGGAATCCTTCGAGCAATGGCCGATTCCCATGCCCAGTGGATGATGTACTCCCGGTAATCGAAGGCCACCTTGCGATCATTCACCACGAAATGAGAAATATCAATAGACGGCAATCGGAACGCCTGGTGTTCATGAGTGTGGATATCCCAGATGTGGCAATATCCTCGCCTCGACATCACAGCGATTAGTGATCTGGAGATTCTCAGCTCCATGAGCTGGTCCCGATTTTCCGTGGTTAATCGATCGATTTCGCCAGTCCGTAGATGTAATATGGCGATAGATCTTAGGTCGGTCTCTCCTTCTAACCAAGCAAGGATGCCATTTGAATACCCCAAAATGCCAACGTGGATGAATGTGTTGTGGTCCGGATCTAACGGAGAAGGCAGCGAGACTTGCTTATGTGGTTTGCCTTGTTCCAGCCGCAGTCTTTTCTGAATCGCGGCCTTGCAATCTGATACAGGGATGTCGCCTCCCACGGTGGCTCGGATTGCAGCGCTTTGTACCATGAAGGATGAAAGAACCCGGTGCCATTGCCGAGACACCCTTTGCAGGAGGATCAGGTCGGCGAGATTCAGGTACTCTGCCACCAGCGCAACAATCTCTAAGGGTAGGTTTCCTATCAAGTCGTATTGAAAAGCGATGTGATCGGCACGTAGCTTCACCTCTCTCCATTCAGCGCGATGTAACTGGTCCAAGATGCCATGATATCTGCAGGGCTTACTGATCAGCGATGTGCATAAAAAGTGGCAGGCAGTAGATGTGTATAGAAATAACATACATAGCGCGCCGACTCTGAGGAGATAAGTCATCAAACTGAGTCAAGATAGAATGGGTATGATCCATCAAGAAAAAGTAATTGATAGGGTAAGTGTAAGACAGGATCTTTGGATGCGAAGTTAGAAGTTGTGGAGTTGTGAAGTTGGGATATTATGTATATCTATAAGGTGAAGGTGGAGCTGTGAAGAAAAGGTCCTCTCATTCCTTCACCAAAACCCCTTTTCTTATTTCTCCACCTTCTTTCTACCCGATCTTCCCACGTCATCAATCCATGAATTTGGAATATTTCTGACTCTCTCCTGTTTGGAAAAATATTCATAAAAAAGTCCGAGAGAGTCAGAGAAACCTTGCAGATCCCGACCTTTTCGCGCCTTTCCGGCCCCTCCCCCCTTCCCCGCAGACCTCAAGCTGAGATTTGTTCCCTTCACCTTTCGACCTCAATTCATGGGCGCGATGACAGACCGGGTTTCAATGCTTGGGTGTTGATCTGCGCCTCATCTGGGCCTCCGCGATAATATCCTACTCTCCTCCCACGACCTTCCGCCACGAGCGCACTCTAAACGATCATCGCGTTCTGCATCTTGCCCCATCCGAACTTCGGCTTCCCCGAAATTATTCTTATCAGCTCTAAAGCTTCATACGCCGATCGCCCGTCCCAAGCTTCGTCATACGCTATAGTTATTTCGCTTCTCTGCTCTCCAATATGAGTGGTCTCGCAGATCCTCCCTCCAGGAATACCTTCGGGCCTGCGAATGCTCCCGGCAAGACTCGAAACATCCCGGTTCTATCATCCTCCGTTCACCATTCCCCTGTCGCGATGGAGATCACTCCCCCTTCCTCCGCTACGGTGGGTATACCAATTCACGGTCTAGAAGGCGACCGGGGCGCAATGAATACTAATGGCGCTGAGGGGAATTCGAGCAATCCCCCCAACCCGGCCGTTGGGGCTGCAGCAGCAGCCCAGCAACCTAAAGTCGTACAGACTGCTTTTATTCACAAGCTTTACAAGTGCGCCCCCCAACCCGATCGCTCTACGGTCCGTGCTAACCTGTCTCGAAACGTAGTATGCTCGAGGATAACAGCATCCAGCACCTTATCTCTTGGTCGAACTCCCACGATAGCTTTGTGATGTCCCCAACTTCAGAATTCTCCAAGGTCTTAGCGTAAGTCCCAGTGACTGAACCTCGACGTTGGTTTTGCTGACGCCCCCAAAGCCAGTACTTTAAGCACACCAACATTTCGTCCTTTGTCCGGCAGCTAAATATGTACGGCTTTCACAAAGGTACGTTACTTCCATTCGAAACCCGGGGGTAATTGCTGATCTGGGTGTCAGTGAGCGATGTGTTTCATACTGGATCTCCGGACTCTGCGCTGTGGGAGTTTAAACATGGAAATGGCAACTTCAAACGGGGCGATCTGGCTGGCCTGCGAGAGATCAAACGTCGCGCATCCCGGCATGCGTTGATTCACCGCGACTCGTTCCCTGGTCATAAGGCTGCTACGTCACAACCAGGCACCCCTGCGGACCCTGTTCCTGATGCGACAGAAGCTAGATTGATGAATCTGGAGCACTCCCTCTACGATATGCATAATCGTCTGTCTCGTGCTGAAGAAGGCAACATCGCGCTCAATGCGAGATGCCAGAGCATGGCTGAGGGTCTAGCCCAATGCTATCATGTAAGTCCTATTTGAGGTCTGCATATGTTCTACACTAATTATGTGCCAGTGGACCCATTCGATCTCCCGCTTCCTCCAAGCTGCTGTGCCTGATAGGGAGAACCCTCTGTACCGTGACAGTATGCCGGCATCTGCCCCCGCAAGGCGAATATCGCACTAACAGTATTCTAGTCTCGAACATCCAGCGAGAAGTTGAGAAACAGCTTGAAACAGTGCGCGTTGTGGAAACATCACATGAAAATCTCATGCCGCCGCGTCAGGCTTTCTTTGCGACTATGCCCGTTGAATCTGGGCCTCCCCTATCTCCTCGGCAACTACCACAAGACGATGGCCGACGCCAGTCCATGATCCGGCCACCCGTTCCGCCACATCTTGCGGTGTCGCCGCGTCGCTATGGCTCCATTGGAGGTGCCAACCCCGCACCTAATTATGTTCGGCCACAGGCCCCCCAAGTTCCCCAACAGAATCCACCCGGACCCTCGCCTTTATCCATATCGACACCCCCTGGGCCTAATCTCGGTCGCCGCCACACTTTTGCGGACATCCGCCAGCATGATTGGCCGCCTTCGGGCACTTCTCCCTTCCCACCCGGCAACCCGCCTAGTGGACCTTGGCCTTCATCCCCCAACCGAGTGCCGGGTTCCAGCGACCAGCAAGTCCGGGATGTCCTTGCTCAGTACGAAATGGGGGCTCCTCGACGTCTTCAAGACCAATCGCGCCATGCCACACCACCCGGCGCTGCCGAACCATCTCCATCCTTGCTTAGTGTTGACAACGGGTGGAACATTGGTGGCTCTAGATTTCCTCGCCAAGAATCCTCTTTGCCAGCAACCCGTCGCTCTAGCATGGCAAGCAACGTTCATTCACTACTGAACCCTGCAGATACCGCTGAGCGACCTGACGAAGAGCAACAAATGAGCGAGGATCGCAAGCGAAAACGCTTGGAATAGATGCCATTGGCTCAAAAGTTACACTGAAAACCTCATTGGATGAATTGGCTACACCATACTTTGGGTTAAGGCCAATGAAATACCAAACCTACCACATTTCATCATATTCCCAAATCTTCTCGAAAGGCGTTTGGAAACTCCATCATTTGACATTGTACACTTGAAAACCACTAAAGCCCTTTATCTTCTCTCTTTTTTGTTTTCTTTCTATTTCTTGGATATTCCCGGCGGAGTCGCGCTGTCGATACCGAGTGAACAAAGGCTCGGGTTTTATACTTCATTTCCCGCATATCTTATATACCCTTGGGTCGGGCGGAGCAGCAAAAAATCATGGTAACATCTAGAAGAGATTGGAGTGAATTTTGTACTTTAAGCCTGAGCCCCTAATTTGACTAAATTAAGTGAACTCCTTGCATGTATTCTGACTGACCGTGTACACGCTGTAGGAGTCATTGGGACTACGATTCCAGTGATCCAGCACCGAAATTCGAGTTTGCCAGCTTCTGTGAGTTCTAGCGGAAACCACAACAGCTCCAGGCAAATTGGGCTGTTTCCAGTAGTGACCTGAGCTAGTGACGCTCAGCCACAAGCTCAGCAGCGCAATTTGAAGAGGAAAATCCATATGAATAACCACCTCATCTCTTCTTTCTCTTCTTAGCTCTTTCAGCAAGAAGCTCATCCAAATAACTGGTCGCCTTCTTCTTCCCCTTTGCCTGTCGCACAGGAACCTCTTTCGTAGACGAATCCTGCCCATCCTCCTGTGTCGTATCCTGCTCCTGCCCCTTCTCCTCAACATTCACCTTCGCCTTAGCCTTCAGCGGAGCAGCTTTCCTCTGATTCCTTGCAAGAGAAGCCATCCGCCCTTCTTCCTCATCATCACTCTCATCCTGTTGATTGGCCTTAGCCGCCTGCGCCATTTTAGCCGCCTGCGCCGCCGCCGCACTTTCTTTCGCCGAGGCCTTCTTCTCCGCTTCGGCCTTCATGAACCGATCATAATTCTTGCCGAGTAATTGTTTTCGTAATTTATCGTTTGAGCTTAGCTCTGTGCGATTCCAGCTTCCGTCCGCTGCTTTTTCGGGGAGGGGGGCGCCGACTCCGAGTCTGGATTGAATTAGTATACGTATAAGTATAAAGATAAGGATCCGGATGAGGTGTATTGGAGGGATCGCTTACGTCTCCGGTACAGCGGTGAAGATCTCATCTTCCTCTTTTTGTAGTTCCTCTTCGGATTTGGTGTTTGCTAGCTCTGTTTCTGTTTGTGCGGGGAGCCAGGATGCGACAAGACGTTGGCTTCGTGCCAGAGCAACATTGGCACGGTTTAGAATGACGTCGGACTCTGCTTTTGAGAGTGACATGTTGGTGATGTTGGTTATATTTTTTGTTGGCGAAAGAAGAAAGCGAGATGCTCACAACTTTTTGCGATAAGCGTTATCTAAGGCGGTGAATAGTGTCAAAATGCTTTGTGCATGAGTTTAGGATAGTTACAACCCGCTCCTCTACACTTACGCTGAAGTAATAGCTTCTCCTGGGGTATTAGATAATACACATGTAAAAAAGAGTATCAAAGAGCCTAAAAGGATACAAATAAATTGTAGAGATAGATATCTGCCTCTTTATTACTTGGGTACACTATAGATTTATTGGATATACGTTCGATACCCTAGCCTGCGACTTTTCCCTTTTTCCCTCTTCTCCTTCAACTTCTCTTTCCTTTTCTTTTCTTGTCTTTCTTTCCATTCCGCTATATATGAATTAAGAGAGACCCATGACTACTTAAACAGTCCGGTAGGAAAGAAGGTAGGATGCTGAGTGGGAGATACAGTATCTACAAACATTAGTTACATGCCGTACAGTATGTAGATAGGCGCCAGGCGGATTGGCGCGGTAGAAAGCCCCCGAAAGCGTATAAGGGTGAATATTAGATAGGTGGGTATTACATAGGTAGATGACAGAATTGCTAGATATCTAGTACATTACAGAATTAGCGAAGGCGGCGAGATTGAAATAAATAATTCAACAGTTTTGTCAACTGATCGCTATTGTACACCGTAATTGGGCCATCATTGTTTATTTCCATCTTCCTAGAACGGCAGAATCTATTGTACATTGAGTTCTTCCTCGTCTGATATTGATGTGGTCTCGTCGGGAATAATTTCATGCCTATCCCAGGATGTGTTCCAGCTTAGTTTAAGGTTAGGCTCGGCAAAGCGGTAGCTGTCATGCTGCAAGGTTGTTATAACAGCGTTCTGCAAAGTTTTGAACAAACGGCGACGGTAATAGTAGAGAAAATCCTCCTGACTTCTATTGTTCAGTGCCGCGTAGCCGGCTTTCAAAGTCTGTATCAAAGATTAGAGGGATAAGGAGGGGAAACGTTGGGAATTGTGGCTAGCTTCTGCTTACCATGTCAATAGCTTTATGTAACTCGATGATGCTTCGTGCAGCCTCATCCGTGGTGTATGTCGGATCCTTCATCTTGATTCCTAGTCGTAACCATGAGTCCATGCGTAGTATTTGCTCTTTCCAGACCATTCGCCCCCCTAGGAGACACATTGTCAAGGGACTGACCAGAGACCCCTCTATCAACATGGGCGGGTTACTGGCACGCTTCTCTTGATATGTAAGTAGATCCCGAGTCAATGGTGCGGGTAGGATGTGAGCGGCGCTTGTCGGCATCAGGTAATCCATCTTTTCGGTCTTGGTGAAATATGCCTGTGCTGTGAGCGGCTTTGGAGCGGCAACGTGGGGGTATTGAGCGTGGAGAATAAGTGCCTTGATGAGAGAGATACAGTCGGAGTTCTTGTTAAGCCGCATGTGGCCATATGGATGATGATATGGATTCCCGAATCGATGAACCAATCCTTGGTCTCTGAGTGAACTCATCACCAGCTCAGCAAGAGCGTAAGACTCCTCATACCGCTGGAACTCGATATTATTGGATTCAGCGTATTCCCTGGCCTTGTGACGTTCGAGATCCCTGATAGCCTTGAAGGCATTGATCGTACCAATATGATCACAGTGACTCTGCCCCGCAAATTCATTACGGCTTTTTCGAATCCTCTCCCCGTCGGCAGAACCCAATGGCCAGCGGAAGAGGCCATCCTTGCTCGAAGTTGCCAATATGAGCATTGGGTCCAGGCAGCTGAACATAATACCAAGGATGACCAACTTGCCGGCCGATGGGTGAGCTGGAATTTGGCTGAGAAGAGCACCAAGGTCGGTTAGGTTTTCCTTCTCATCCATTGCCCCTATCTGTTTTAAGTGTCTGATAGTCTCCAGAACTGCGCTGGTGTCGGGAGGCTCAATGGCCTGCTTTAGTACGTCAAGAATGGGAACCTCAGGGACAGTGCTTTTCACGCGCAGGCATAGATCATCCAGAGGAGCTCGTTGAATAGTGGGAGACTTCGTTTTCCGAAGACTGTCATAGCATTGCTGGGTTCCTATGAAAAAGTACTCTCCATCTTGGACTCTGCCAGCTCGTCCAGCGCGCTGGACGGCACTAGATTGGCTAGCCCAACAGGGTCCCAGTCTGCTAGAGCGCGCTGTATGGTCGTAAATTAGGTTATTGACCCTACCAGAATCAATCACGTACTTAACATCCGGGATGGTGACTGAGGCTTCAGCCACATCGGTGGCAAGGAAGACTCTCCGACAACCTTCCGAGTATGGCTGTGACAATTTGGCCATCTCAACAGGCAGTGCTGAATGCAACCTAAGCAACCGGAACCGATCTTCGTCGGAGAAATCAAGATCAAATCCCTCCACACGGGTAAACTCCAGGATTCGCTTGTGAAGCTCATCTATGGCTGCTATACCCGGAAGGAAAACCAGAATGGCGCCGGAAGTGGTTGTGGTCAGAAGGTGGAATACCAAAGCAGCAATCAGGCCATATGGAATCAATCTGTCCTCCTGTTCCAACATCTGGCTGTGTTGAGCAGGGTAGGGAACCAAGTCAGTCGATTCTGCCCCGGAGTTTGAAGTCTCAGTGAAATTTTCGTCGTCTAGATGCGCATAATGTTTATCCAGAAATTTTTTGGTGTCGGGGCCATGCAGCAGGTTTGACAAGAGTTCAGGTTCGAATGTAGCTGCTAAATTATCAAGCACCTCGTCCAGATTGTGCTTCTTCACATTATATTGACGGCCCGGGATGGAGAGATATGGAGCAGCAACAAGTGATCCATCAGGCCCAATGTTGGCGAAGTACGAGGAAAACAGATCAAGATCTATGGTGGCGCTCAAGATCACGATTCGGGGCGTGGGAGCACCAGTCAGTCGGCATTTAGCGACATAGCGTTTTAACAGCAGCATTGTGAGGTCAATTTGGATGTCACGGACATGGACCTCGTCAAGAACAATGTGAGTCAGCGACGAGAGAGCTTCAGGCCGATTCTGTAGCATGTTCAACAGGATCCCCGTGGTACAGTATGTGATGCTGCCCCCGTTCTTGGTCGACTTCCGAGAGTCATATCGAACGATGCAACCAACAGTATTGCCAACGTGCTCACCTCTTTCATGGGAGACTCGCTCCGCCAGGAACTGTGCCGCAATTCGCCGTGGTTGAACGCAAAGCACGTTGCATTTTCCCCCGACTCCTTGGTCGGTCGCATCATCCAGGATTATTTGGGGAATTTGAGTAGACTTTCCAGATCCCGTCTCAGCAGCAATGATACTAAAAGTATGTTGGTTGATGAGCTCCAAAACCTGGTGTCTAATCTGAATCACTGGTAGTTGATCTTGCTGGAACCGAATATCAATTGTGCTTGCATCCTCCGATTGGCGTCGTTCGTTCAGGCTCTTGCTCAACGCCTGAGATCTGCATTCTTCCTGATCGGACTTGTCGGACTCGTCTGGCTTTCCTAGTGATTGATAGGACGGTGGAAATTTCCGCGTCTTGAAGTTTCTTTCTGTTTGGAGCAATTCATCCCTCGAATCTTGCATCGCCATCATCAATTCGTCGGTTACAGGAACCTTAGCAGCCAGATGAACGGGTTGATTCCAGTAGGGTGTTTTTATCAATTTTGAGACGAGGATTGCGACTGCCTTCCTCTCCAATTGAGACTGAAAGAAATTAGAATTATATGCGAGGATAGTAGATGGGAAATGATAACGAACCCTGAACATTGTACGATCAGCCATTACTTGAGTCTGGGCTTCTGACACCCTCTTGTTGTTATG
Source organism: Penicillium lividum (assembly GCA_028828245.1). Lineage (NCBI taxonomy): Eukaryota > Fungi > Ascomycota > Eurotiomycetes > Eurotiales > Aspergillaceae > Penicillium > Penicillium lividum. The sequence goes on from JAQJAG010000005.1 coordinate 794,417, forward strand.
CAAAAAGACGTTTGCGATACAATCCTCTGAACCCGACAGTTCGAGGCGGAACATTCCGAAATCTACCAAGTCATAGAAACGCTCCAAGTTTTTGTCTTTCAAGTCATCTTTCAAGTCATCAAATATATCTTCCAAAGCTTTCACGTTCTGAGACTGTAAAGAAGCGACCAGCCGGTAGATTGCAGCTTGGCGCGCGCTTGCAACTTGCGACGCATTTTGGCGTTCGATTGGCTATGGAGCAGTCAGAGAAAATTGAGCGCCATCGTATGGCATATGAAAAACATACCTTTTGTTTATGACGTCTTCCTGAATCCAAGATACATTTTGAAGTAAAGATCTTCTTGCCCGTGATCCGATCAGATAAGGCAACGTCATACCCACCGGGGGCCTGCTTAAAGCGGACAGTTGCTGTGTCGCGTTTCATCCAAATGTCTTTTAGACGAGGCAAGTTTCTATATGCATCATAGCCCGCAGTCTCCAGACCTTCATCCCAGTCACCGGATTTGCGTAGCTTGGATATCATAGCCAACCGGGATACCCTGACTGCTTGAGACTTTTCGTTTTACAATCAGAACAAGTCTTTATATCAAAAGGAGAATAGACATACCAGTGTCGGCGCCGAGGCTGAAGCTACAAGCGTTCCTTTAGACTTGTGACTAAGACGCGCCTCGTACATCCAAAGCCCCTCGGCAGGCAATCGATACTTCTTGATCTCGTGGTTCCAGCCTTCTTCATTTTTGCTGATTTTGGAATTTTCTCTTGTCACCCAAATTCTGTAGGCCCACAACATCGCTTTCGCTTCTGCCTCGTCTTGGAAGCCATAAGACTGAACAACCTCCGAGAGAGGAACATCTGCATTCTCAGAGGCATGCAGTTGTCGGGAGTGCGGGTCATTATGAGGATCTTGAGTAGACTCTGCGGTTGAGCGACAGTGAATCGATGCACCCGCAAATTGAGGGTATTTGAGTCGGTATAAACGCCAATTTCTCATCTGCCATTGCAGCTCGTGGTCGTTACTAGCACAAATCGCAGACAATAATACCGGAAGGTAGGGTTTCAAGGGTCGAGTCGGGATCGTGTGAAGCTGTCGAAGTAGAGGCCGCGGTTTTGAAGTCCGGGCTGTCCGATGGGATATACACCCGGAGGATTTAACCGTAGGACGAGCCAGGGTCTGTTGTAAGCCCCGCATGCCATTGCATGTGCTCATTCCTGTCGTCACTTTAAAGAGCGTCGTGGGGTTCAATGCGAAAATGAGATACAGCGCGCGCGCATCGCGGGAGATTGGATGGCACTTGGTACGATATGCCGGGACTCGACGGTGAAAACAAGTGACAATGAATTCGATGTGATCAGGGGCGGTCCTGACCTCGCGAGTTGAGGAAATCAATGTCGCGGTCCAATCTGCGGCAATCGAACATTTAAAGGCTTGGCATGCGGAGTGAACTACGGAGTAGACTTCTATAGCCTTATCCGCCCCGCGCGTCCCGTGATTGACGATTAACAGTAGTGATGGCGTAGTATATCACTAACAATTTTATGAAACACTATGCGTCGAATAGACTCTTCAATTGATACAGTAAGAGATAGGGTATATGACACAGACGGGGTAGGGGATATAGTATGCAGGACTCAGAAGATACCATAAGTAACTGAGTGGGAGAATAAGTAGACAGAATAGGTAAAAGGATAAGGTGAGAGTTGGAAGTTGAAGGATTACAGCTTACTCTAGTTAAGAGATTAGTGCCCGATTTCGCTGACTGGAATGAACCTTGTAAACATGTAAATTTTAAACGTCACATCATGAGCAAGAATCTCTATATACAGAGTCTAATATTTACCATCTATGTGTCCATTACCTTTCTAAACACATGCTGAGTCCCTCTATATAGTACACAGGGTATCAAAGCCAGAACAGATCTAAACCGTCGTTTGCTTCTGGTGCTTCAGCCTCTTCTCCGTCTTCATGAACTCTCGGATCCCAACTGGAATGTTGGCAAACAGATCCTCATCTTGACTAGGCGCGGGCCAATTGGTGTCACTGCCACCGCCATCATCATCCATGCTCTGACTGGCCGAGTCAACCTCGGCTCGAGGTGCGGTGCGCATATCCTTGGTTCCCTTCTCCGAGCTGCCCTTGGCCTTCGCCTTTGCGGCTCTAGCAGCCCATTCTTCCATCTCATCTCGGAAATCATCCCAGACGCAATGTACACAGCCGCTCATGCAACAATTCTCGGGTTCTTCGGGCCGGGGCGGGATAGGCACTCCATTGATGGTTTGCCACAGGTGTTCTGGCGGAAGCTCGCCTGGGTTGTATCTAGATTGACGACCAGGACCAGCCAGACGTGTGCCGAATATAATGGACATTTTCTCCTGGGGGGTTTTCGCTTCGCTCATGCTTGCCGGCGCCGGTTTGTCCTCGGGTTGAGCGGTGGTAGGTCGCGCAGTCGGTGCCCCGCCACGATATGGCGAATGTTTCAAGATCAAAGAGTAGTACCCCGATAAAGGATATACTTGAGAATGGTCGGTGGCTTCTTCGGAGGGTCCATGGGGATGAGTGTCGGGTCGGCTATGGGCCATGCGCCGAGGTGTAAAAATCAAGGCATATTTTCGATTTAGGGTCAAGGAAGAGACCGGCCAATGTGACGAAGGGTGGTAGCAGACTTTTACCCTTCGGAAGGACTGTCTGCCCGCTGCAAGACACTCCATTGTAGGCCGCGGGTGGAATGAATGAATGATCTTGTTCCTGAGCGGAGGCCATTAAGTCATAGGTGCAAACACTGCAAACATCGTTGTTTATGCGCCGCGAGTTTGGCGCGAGTTAGGATGATGTTAACATCGCAATAATGAATTCGCCGCCAAAACGCCGGAAAAGCAGAGACGTCTCAGGTGGCGACGCTAGCGCGTTGCAGTCTGCTGCATCTCGTGCTACAAAACCTTCACGCCGACCCTCTTTCCAGTCACCAACACGGTCCAGTCTAGCCAAATCACACCCGGAAGTCCTCGAGCGGGCACTCAGCAGATCTCCAAGTCGACGACCGGAAAGTCAAGGAAGCCGAGAAGAAAAGCCAGACTCAAATTCAATCGGACTTCGGGGTCGCAAAGCCCTGCGACCCTCACTAAGCGGCACCTCCAGTCCTCTGAAAGCGCCGCAAATGTCTGGGAATGCGCCCATTCTGTCGCCTACCAGACGTCCTAGTGGTGTTCAATCATTCACAAAACCACCTCGCAGACTATCGAGGAAGATCGTGCCCAGCGACTTTTTCTTTGGGTCACCTACCAGGAAGCCAACCCAGCTGACAGAGGATGTTTCCAACACTCCGGAAGGACAATTGGCTTTGGAGCTAGGAAGCGCAACACGTGAAACCGCCATGCACGATCCTGGAGACGCAGATATGGGTGGTGGATTCATGGACGACGATGATCTGGAACCAGAACTTCCCCCCACCCCCACACAATTGGGGTTAGAAAAGGCACCAGATCGCGGAAGAGGGCTACTAAGCAGTAGCCCCAGTGCAAGACACGAGAAAAGGATGAAACGAAAAGTAACCGACTCGGTTCCAGGAAGTCCCTTGAAAGCATTGAGGTTCCAAACTCGAGATCCCGAATATGCACCAGGCTCAGATACTAGCTCGGTTGAGGATGAATTATCCCCGGCTGCTCTAGAGAAGCGTAAACTACGCAAAAGCCTCAAAGCAGAGTTGCGGCGCTTGAAAGATGATGTTGCAGATCTGACAGAATGGACGGGAAAAATGGAGTCTGATTTGAATCTTGCGGATTCTAAGGGTCTCGATCATTTCTTGTAAGATCAATATCCCACACCGTACCCTATATCTCTAACTGTCGAAAAGAAGCTTGCTCTCCGAGGAATCATCATACATAAATCGCCCTGTTCCACAACGAGCTCCAGTGCCACTCTCATCACTTCTTTCCACTCTGCTCCCATTCTCTAATAACATCCCCCGTCCAGCCCGTCCAGCATCACCTTTACCTACAAACCCATTCGCCTTGAAAGAATCCTCACAGTCGCCGTCATACCTCACTGTGTTTGCTCCCCTAGCTCTCCACACTAAGACCAGCCATACGACTCTCTCAAAGACAAGTACCATCCTCGAGACACATACATTGACCTTCACTCCTCCACCTCCATTCCCATCTTCTCTATACAATATCTCCGTTGTTTACGAGACAGATTCGGAGACACAATCCATCACCTCCGTCTCAGTACCCACAGGCAGCGACAGCAAAAAAAGAAAAGTACCCGCCGTCCTCCGTCGATGGATCGACGCTCGTCTTGCCAACTCCCTTCTAAAATTCGACGTGGCAACACTATGTTGGGGTATAAACCGGTACTGGGAAGCGTCAGTGGCTCGCGCCCGTCTATGGACACGCATCGATCACAAGCATGGCAGTGTTGCAGGAAAGGGAAAGCTCCCCGATTCTCAGACTGGAGTCATTTTGGCCTCAGAGCTTCGACAATTGATCCCACATCTGGAGCGTAGCTCAATGATTATCACATCCCGATCTTCGGGAGCCGAGCCTCGAGTTCTCTTATCCAATGCGCTGGTTATTGATGATTGGACTGGAGAGCCACAGCTCCGGCCGGAGCTCAGTGTTTCGACCTCTGGCTATGGAGGAGCCAGCAAGAAGATCGATCAAGAAACCAAGAAGCTATTCCATGCGCTTTTGAAGGAGGATAGTCTTACTTCTACGCAGGGTACCATGGAGGGTGTGCACTTCGATGCGGTTGTCCGAGCTACAGAAGGTGCCTTAGGCGCTTTGTTTGGCCGTGATTGATGTTCTTGATTTTGTTCGAGTAGCGATGGCGCAGGGCGTTAACTTGCATGTGGGGTGTTATTTTACATTTAAGATACCATGGTAGTGTTTTTGAACATTTTTGAAATGAATCGAGATCGAATGTTGTCTTGAACTTGCTCTGACTTGAGAAATATATAAGTGGAGACTGGATCAGATCGATCTAATGGCAAAACCTTATGCATGATAGAACTAGTACTTATTGTATACCTAGACAAGATATCATCCATTATACATATACATATCCTTGCATATGTGCAAACATTACCTAGTAATAGAACATCAAAGCGTAGAGCCTCCCGGACGAGGTCATGTCTAGATGCACAGAGGGAAGAGGACCTCGTGAATCCAGACGGAATACCCGAGTCACTGTGGCTGACCTCTTGAAGTGACAGTGGTCCACTGTGGAGCTGTGTATAGGTCCTAGTAGATCCATGCAGGCTGGCTTATGATAGATTGCTTCCATCCATGCCCCAGGTGTGTAGGTGAGATGGTATCTACCCATACGCTACAAGCAATATTGAAAAATTGAAAACGTTGAAAGACTCTTTATATCCATATGCTGAGAAACTACAAATTTTCATGGCGTAGACCTCTACCATTCCTCCCATCCCTCAGACCCAGCTGGATGATATCAACGCCAAAAACCGCGATCCTTCGTCCATGCTAGTATCTTCCAGGGTAGGCCAATAGGATCAAGCTCGAAAGCCAGATAAACACCAACACCAGAAACATTACCGAGCAGATTGAGAAAAATTGGGCGGTTTTGCATTTCGAAGGATCTTCCGAGTTCTTTCTTTTTAGAGACAAAAAAAGGGTAGTTTCAAGGGGAGAGGGGGAGTAGGGAAAGAGGGATTTAGATTGAGAGAAATGGAAGAGGCGCCACGCCATGCCACGGTACACTCATCCCCGATTCGAAAACCGACCCGATCATCATCATCAACACGAGCAGAAAATTATCACATTTATTTCTTGGCGTTGGCCTCCTCCTCAGCCTTGTTCTTGGCACGCTTCTCACGGATACCCTTGTGGCGGGCCTCGGAGCGAGAGTCACGCAGGCGGCGGTAGACAGACTCCTCGGACTTGGGAAGGTCGGCACGCTTGATCTCAGTGATGGCGTTCTCCTCAGCGGGGTTGGTGATGGGGAAGGTGGCGTTGACGCTGGTGGCAATGCCCTCACGCTTGCCCTCGGCAAGAGTGGCCTTGACGGCCTTGACGTCCTCAACGGAGGAGTCAAGCTTCTTGAACTGACCGCTCTTGCGGGGGAAGAGGATCAGGCGGGCCTTGTAGTCCTGGAGACGGGCAACGTTGGCGACCAGAGACTCCTTGGAGTAGTTGGTGCGGCGGTGGTCAACGGAGATACCGACGGTGGAAGCGAGCTTCTTGGGGATACCGGCCTCCTAAAAAATGAGAAAAAAATGATAAGCCGCCACCCTTAAGTGTGATCAAAAATCAGTGTAGTCGAATTTACCTTGAGCTCAGCCAGGGTGAAACCACGGCCAGCACGGACACGGCGGTTGTACTTGATGGTAGGGCAGCGGACAACGGGACGCAGCTTGTCAACCGGGCGGGGAGCGACGGCGGCAGCCTTGGCGAGACGGTTCTCACGACGACGGTGCTTACGACCGGGCTATAGTCGCAGAGAAATCCATGTTAGTCCGTCAAATTCCTCCTAGTAATTTTTTCCATTTCAATCGGTCCCAGTCGATAGGTATAAATCGGTAGGACGATATTCTTGGTGGGGAGAGATTTTTCGAGATCGTACCTGGTCGAAGTGCACGCGAACACGCTTCTGCCAATCCTTGCGGAAGTCTATTGAAAACTGTTAGTCAATTATTTCATTTTGATCGCAATTCTGACCATTGCAATATCGAGAGCATGACATGCGCATGATCGAGGGCCATAGAGGGTTACTCACGGTTCTTCTGGATCTGGTTGTTGTGCTTGATCGCCTATATTTCGAAGACAAATCCATCAGTCATCGAGTTCCACCAGTATCACCACGCCAGAATTGTCGATTGACGCAGTCCATTCATTTCCAACATATATTCGCAAACGGGAATCGAGGGGAACGCACCATGGTGACGGATGGGGATCGAGCCGGTGATGGTCGTCGGAGGGTTGCTGGTCAAATCTCCCTTCAACGGCAGAAACTCTGAAGTTCCCATTTTTCGTGTGGCCCGCTTTGCCTCTGACCGCCTCGCTTAGCGAGCCCTAACTAGTCCTAACCGGGATATCTGCCGTAGACCGTGGATGACTCAGCAGACTGGGCCGCTTCCGTTCCTGGGGATCTACAGTACAAGAGTGTAAATGTTTAGATTTCATGGCAACTTGTATATAATCTAGGCCTTTGAGTGTGGTAATCGTTATTAACCCTGGAAGTACTCCAAAAGTGGAAGAAATTTAAGATCTTTTATCCTAATCATTGTTTCTGTTCCTATTGTACAGTCATGGTCATGCATTATGAAGCAAATTCCCGATCGACTGGGGCCTGATAGGTGGACTTGATGATACAAGTATCTATTCATCCATGAGGTGCAAATTCCCAGCCATGCAAACAAAACCCCGATTTTGAACGCCATTGCAGCCATTAGCCAGGCCTGCAAGATCCCGTAAAGATAGACAAAAAAAATAAATATAAAAAATAAACAAAAAACAATGCAAGCAAATTTCATACCGCTAGGACAAGTAACCGTGTTCCGTAACATTCGTTCATCAATCATAGTATTCCCTGGGGGAGGCAATCGTAACAAGGGCTAAAGAAGGGAGCAGCGCTGGGTCATGAATCGTTTCCAAGATCAATCGGCATGAATGCCGAGAGTGGGGAGAGTCAGTCTTAGGTGTTAATACCCAGGCCCACTCCGCCACTAGTTCTGGATTTCTTCATGCTTACACTGCTATCTTCAAAGCTGGCCTTGCGCTTTTTCAAAGAATTGCGTTCCACGCCAGGCTTCTTCACCTGACCAAAAAGCTTGGTTTGGAGCAGAGTGCTGGTCTTGGGCGCAGTGTGTCGCATATCTTGATACCGGGCCTGCAAAGCTTCGTCCTCGGACTCCGCGGCTGATAGCGAGACAGTGCTGTCACTATCATATTGGTTGCCACGCGAAACCTGACCTGGGGTGAAGTGCTGCTGCCCCTGGCGAATTGAGCGATTGGGGGTAACGGGAACCGAGGTCTGACTGCCGTAAGAGCCCTGTGGTTCATGGAGACGGTTGGTGAATTTATCTGCGAAAAGTAGGGCGGCAAGACCATCGGTGTGATCGCCCCGGCAGATGGTGTGAAGCTCGTTTTGCATGCCAGGTGACATGGACCCATAGTTGTAAATTTGCGAGAAGTGACGACGGTTGTCTTCAATGCGCTTCTTCAACATATTGTTCTGCTCGGTCAACTCAGCAGACTGGGCAGTTGCATCGTCGATGGCTCGCTTAGCTCGTCGCAGCCGGCGATCCAGAACAGTGTTAATTTCCTCGAGTTCGTGAGACCGCTGCATTGCAGTCAGGTAGTCATTGCTGGAGATGGATTGCTTGGGAGTCATGGGCTCGATGGGGCGCGACCGACGGTACTCGGCGCTCTGAAGAATCTCGACTTCGCGCTTGGCCAGCTGGTGCTCCACCTCTGCGCGCTTAACCGCCTCATTACTGGCGAACGAAACCAAGCTATTTTGCAATTTGAAGTGCAAGGCAGACATACGAGCTTCTTGGGCTACTGTGAGTAGATCCTTGGCGATCGAACGAAGCTGGATCTCATCTGCCTTGTCGATGTCTTCAATGGTTGGCAGATTCTCGGACGCCCCATAAGCATCACAAAGAGACTTGTCCAGGTTGGCTGAGGTAGTCAAAGACGGACTGATGGAGCGAGAGTGGGATCGACGAAGAGGTGCTCCAGGGATCTGGGTGGAAGGCGGCGGTGTCATGTCGGACGAAGAGAGAGGCTGTGGGGAGTGGAGCTTCTTGTTGGAGCGATCTTTGACCGCGGCACTCAGATCTGGCGATGGAGACAAAGTAGCGCGGCGGAGTGGAGTTGAAGGAGCGAGGATCTCAGCCGGTGCTGAGAGAGGGCTTTGAGATGAGCGACTGGGTTGAAACATGACCGATGATGTCGAATTAATATTGATATAGGATCAGACCATGCGCCAACCGTGGGGAAGCGAGCTCTCGCACTGGAATGTGTTAGTTTATCAAGCCATCTGATAGAGGTGATAAGCGATCGGGCGCATACCGGAGATTGATAGAGCGGGGGATAGGGTAGGAGATAGAAACAAGCCGTAAGTGGTTCAAAATGATTCAAAGAATGATTCAGATGTTTTCAGTGAAGGAGTTGAGGTGGGTTGTAGGGATATTGGAAAGTGGAAAGGTTGGAAGTTGCACTTATGATATCGTGGAGGGGGGCTGGGAGGCTGGGAACGGCACATGTGCAAGTGCGGCTGGGTGATCAGACAACCAATGGTGATCTAGTTTGTTTCGAATAATGGATCCACATTCCTCGATGCGGCTAGAGTGACGATCCCGGACGCTCAGGGCAAGTAAACAGCCGTGAACGACGTCGATGGGGGCAGGTTGGGCTGGCAACCGATAAGCTTGGCTGTTCTACGGAGCATACATGAAACAATTATGTCATGATCAAAATTGATGTTCAACCTGATTATTTATCCAAACTTTTCTCTATGCCCTATGTCATACCCTCTCTACTACGGTATTCGTTGAACATTTGACACGCAAATTTATATTCATAAAAATATTACTGATGTTATGACATTGCTCATTCGTTGCTAATCAGGAATTAGACGCCGCGCTATGTATGAAGTGCTCTATAGTATCCGGGTCTCATCTACGTGATATTCAATCCGCCTGTCAATTTGCTCCTGCGCCTCCCAACCCCCCTATGATTATGGGCACACATGCTTCAGATGTTCACATATTTGTCTTGCCGCCTCCTCCGGCGTGAGAGTAGACACATCGAGTTCTAAATAGTTCGGGTGGCCGGTGAAGCGATGGACATCTTCCTCGAGGCGGAACTTCCTGACAAGTTCCACGTCTGTCAACTTTGAGTGAAGCTCTCGATCTGACGAAACTAGGCGCTGCATATTGGTCTCTTCGTCGCAGAAAAGCATAATAGGAATAAAAGCTGCACGTCGCAATTCTGATGTGGCGAGATATTCCGCGCACACAGCCGCACCCAGTTCGTCGTCGCTCTGGAAATCAGTAAAGATGTAAGTCGTGTCAAATGTCGCAGACTCGGTGGAGAGGGCGGAAAAGATAGTTTGTCGAATTGCTTGGCGCAAGGTTTGATAGCCTGGCTGGGTGCGGTGGAGAACAGCATCAGCGGGGTTGATTAGGAGGTGGTTATGGACGAGTTTCGCAGAGGGCAATAACTTCCGAAGAAAGCGGGCAATCGTGAGCTTTCCAACACCTGGGAAGCCATTCAAGTGGACTATTGGGCGTCGTGGTTCAGGTCCTTTAAGGACCGTCGCAGTAGTCATAGTGAGTATGCAGATATTTACAGCGAAAATGGTTTATGAATTCGGTTAAATGAGACAGTTTGGAATAGAAAGGCTCAAAGCCCTTTGAGTCACGACTCACATAGATAAAAGTTCGCTGCCTAAGGCCGTTATCTTTTATCGCGGGTGAAATGTAAATATAAACAACCTCATCTTTAAAAGAATCCCTATTCGGTTTCTCCGGGGTAAAAGAACACGTTGGGAAAGTGGGCCTTCCGAAATTTTATCCTATAGCTCTCTCCCGTTTTTCTGAGATCCCTAACCCCCCCTTTGGTGGTTGGCCCAACATAGTCCACACGTTCCTGAGGGGCTTCATCCGAAAACCAACACTTCTGGCGCCATGGAAGGGCAGCCGAAAGCTACCCGCCCTGCTAGTGGCATTCCACGACTGGCTTCTAGGCTACCGCTACCCACTTCGACCGCATCGAAATCTGTCCGACCCTCTCCTTCCCGAGACCGATTACAGGCCGATCCTGGCCTGGACGACCGACGACTGAGAAGGCCTTCCTACGAGTCACTGCTGAAGAAGCCCACTACTACGCGCTATTCACCAGCGAAGCTTCGGACCGAAACACTGCAAAGCCAGGAGGAAATTTCAAGTGAAGATGGAACATTTACCCCAGAAGATGCGGGGTCGGTGTTTGGAGAGGAAGAAAGTGTGTCTGGGGAAACCCGCGGTCGTACACGTCCATCACTCTCGTCGCTATCCGAGCGGACGGTTGAGACTTTATCGCAAATTCCACCATCACCGGCGTCCGTAAGACGGACAAGTTTCTTCAATGGAGCCAGTCCAATCCGTTCTCCCTCTCGAACACCGTCCAATGTGTCAAACTATTCGCGATCTCCATCGCAATTGTCATCCAATCAGGGCAGCAGCGGCGATTTGGTATCTCAATCAGTTTCTAAGCTCCGTCTTCCATCTCAATCCCGTATGTCGGCGGCTACATCGATCGGGGTTCTAACGGGAAACACCGATATTCTGGACAGTCCTTCAAAATTGAAGAAGCCGACCAAAAGGCAGAGTATTCCAGCGCTAGGCAGTGCCTACGGAAGTAGCGTAACACCGAAGAAGAGCATTGCCACACCGAAAGTCTCACATGTGCGTCCTTCTCAGAGCACATCTTTAAAGCCCCCTCAATCAGATATGGGCCCACCAGAACGTCCCCTTCAGATCCGAAAGACGAGGAAGTCCCAGACAGAAACGCCTGCTTCGTTGAGATCTCCCTCGACCGGCTCGCGATACGTGTCTGCCGCGTCTACTCTGCAAGACGAACTTACACCGGAGCAACACGCAGAAAACGAATCAAGAAAAGCATCCAAGTCCTCCAGCGCATTACGAGAAAGCATTGCAAAAGCCAAGGCAGCTCGAAAGGCAGCCGCGGCAACGGAAAAGAAAACAGAGGTTGCCCCGGAGATCAAGCCTGTCGGTACCTTTATTGATGCCGACCTCGAAGATCCCTTTAATCAGCTGCCAAAAGGTTCAAATACCAATGTCCTTCAAAAACGTCTCGAGGGGGCACGTGCGTCAGGGACTTTGAATATTGCAGCAATGTCTTTGAGTGAGATCCCTAAAGAGGTGCTCACCATGTACGAATTTGACCCTAACAGCACATCCAACTGGTTCGAGAACGTAGACCTGGTCAAGTTCATTGCCGCTGACAACGAGCTTTCTCAAGTACCAGATGCTATTTTCCCAGACGTCAACGTTGAGGACATTGATCCGGATAGCGACGAGAAAGGTCCTCAGTTTGGTGGGATTGAGGCACTGGATCTTCATGGCAATGTGCTTCATTCTCTTCCCATGGGGCTTAAGCGATTGCATAATCTTCGCTTACTGAATCTGTCGAATAATGGGTTGACTATGGATCATATTGCTATTATCATGGAAATTCCGTCACTAGTTAATCTGAAACTTGCAAACAACAAGCTGGAGGGTTTGTTCTCTTCGGCTGTCAGCAGTCTTCAGAAACTAGAATCGTTAGACCTCCGGGGTAATGCGTTGACCGAGCTGCCCGAAGAACTTGGTGAACTAAAAAACCTCAAGACACTGGACGTCGGCGAGAATCAATTGTCATCTCTACCGTTCGAGGCACTCAGTAGAGTTCCACTGAGCACCCTCAATGCCCCCAAGAACAAACTGCGTGGTACCCTCATTCCAGCATCCGTTGATCGACTTGAGAAATTGCAGTCTTTGAACATCGCAAACAACAGTGTTGAGATTTTTGCTGCAAGCGAGACTCTTTCTCTGCCCAATCTTCACACTCTATATATCAGTGTCAATCGTATCAAGCGATTGCCCTGTGTATCTTCTTGGCAGTCACTCTTGGTTCTTTCAGCAGATGGAAACAAACTCACCGAGCTCCCTGCTGGATTCGTGGACCTGAAAAATGTGAAGACCGTGGATTTCACTGGCAACGATATTTCCCGCCTGGACGAGAAAATCGGATTCATGGAGAAACTATCCTCTTTCCGGATCGCTAATAATCCACTTCGCGAGCGCAAGCTCTTAAGCATGGACACAGAGGATATCAAGCTGGACATGCGCAACAGATGCGAGCCTGATCCACTGGACACAGATGATGAGGGCTCCGTGACCACTCAGTTCACGCTTGCGCCAGAGACCCCAGCATTAGAGAACGGATGGAAACTCAAGCCTCGAGGTATCCTTGACCGATCATATTCCGATTTGAAGGATTTGGAAACAGACAATTTAGAATTGATAAATGTGGAAGACGTTCGTTGTCTATATGCGCAACATAACGAACTCCGCATCTTGCCCGTTCCCGCCCTCAGCATACTTGGACCAGGACTCATCGAGCTTGACCTTTCACACAATCCCATGGACAGCTCAGAATTCATGTCTTCGTCATTAGAGCTGCCTAAGCTTCAAACTCTCAACGTCAGCGCAACGACTTTGACTACGCTGGAGTCTCTCTTGGCCAATCTTCGAGCGCCATCCCTTACCTTCCTCGATGCCTCCAGCAATCGCCTCACCGGGTCCCTTCCACATGCTCGGCAAACCTATCCGGAGCTTAAAACATTCCTCGTTTCTGACAACAAATTATCTCAATTGGATTTTGAGTCAGTGCAGGGATTACAGGTCTTGGATGTGAGTAACAATGACATTGACCACCTGCCACCAAAGATTGGCTTGCTAGGTCCTGAGCGCTCCCCAAAGAATTGGGGTACTGGGTCTGCCCTTAGGCGGTTTGAGGTTGCTGGTAATCGTTTCCGTGTCCCGCGATGGCAGACTGTCGCAAAAGGCACTGATGCTGTGCTGGACTTTCTACGACAGCATATTCCTGATCGGGAGCTGCCTGAATGGGAACACGAGAATGATGTTGATGAGTATTGAGGGATCTTACTTCGATCGATATTCAGTCTCACCTGGGGAAATTGGCCTCCAGAGACCACGGTAGAGATGCCCTGTATATAATCTTTTGCTTCTTTTCATCTCTTGTATACATAATTCAGATTTATTGCATTTCCAAATTTATAGATGCTCCGTCAGTACACTGTGCAAGCACTTGAGGTTGTATGCACTCAATTCCAAGACTGGAAAAACTTGCTTCTTGCGTGAGGTGTCCATGTAGCCTTGCAGAAAATAGATCTGGGCTTCTGTCCTAAATCACAATATGAAACAGTTAGAGTGTTCTCGAAGACACAACATGTAGCACACTTGCAATCATAAATTTAATATAGCAACACGACAGTTCGAATCCTAACTGTTTACTGGAACCTGATCCAATGAATGATCTATACTCACTCCGTAGTGAAGTTAAATTGTACCGGCGTGACCAGAAAGCGGCTAGAAATGGCAGAATATTTCACTTGTGCAAACACTGCAAACATGGATTATTACTCGTTCATGAACTGAAGCTTTCCTGATGTAGCTTCCCTTCCCAACACTCCAGCACCCGCGATAATGGGATCCTCAAAGGCTCGTCCTGCTCCAAAGGCTCAGAAGGCTACCCCAGACCTGCCTGCGCAAAATCTTCCCGAAAAGATCTTCATTTTAGACAATGGCGCGTACACAATGAAAGCGGGTTACGCCGCGGACCCCAGTCTCTCGTCAGAAGATGTCCTTTCCGCTTGCACCTCTATACCAAATACCCTCGTCAAGACTCGCGACAACCGAATTGTGATTGGCGCACAGACTTCAACGCACGTCACCGACTGGAACGAGGCAGCATTCCGTCGGCCGGTCGAGAAGGGATATATTGTGAACTGGGAAGCAGAGAGAGAGATTTGGGAGCAATCTTTCTTCGACGAGAAAGCAACTACACGCAATAAGAACCTTAGAATTTCTGCGCCAGAAGACACCACGCTTATCCTGACGGAGGCTCCGAACGCCATGCCCATTTTACAACGCAACGCCGATGAGATGGTGATGGAGGAATGGGGATTCGGAGGATATGCGAGATGCCTTGGTAGGGAATGAAGCTTAAGATACACATTTTGTTGATGCTGACGAATTACGCAGGACCAACACTCAATGCTTGGAACGAGCTTCACACTTTGTACGGCGACTCCCTTACCAGCAAACCGGACTCGGCTATCCTGCCTATGGACTGTCTGCTTGTTGTGGACTCGGGCTACTCACATACAACTGTAACGCCGGTTTACAAGGGGCGTGCTCTACAACGTGCAATCCGGCGCCTCGACATTGGCGGCAAGCATCTTACAAACTACCTCAAAGAAATCGTGTCAATGCGGCAGTATAACATGGTGGATGAAGCATATATTATGAACGAAGTTAAGGAGGCCGTCTCATTCGTTAGCAACGACTTCAAAGCGGATATGGAACGGACCTGGAAAGCGAATATCAAACGCCAGACCGACCAAAGCGTGGTGGTGGATTACGTTTTGCCAGATCCAAATGCAGGGAAGAAAGGCTTCATGCGGCCCCACGATCCCCTTCTGCATGCGAAAAAGAAGAAGGGTGCACTTTCTGGTCTCAGCGCCGAGGTGTTGTCCGAGGATGTGCTAGTTTTGGGTAACGAGCGCTTTAGCGTTCCAGAGCTTCTGTTCAACCCGGGCGATATTGGGATGACACAGGCTGGAATCCCCGATATGATTATTCAAAGTTTGTCGGTTCTTCCTCCTGCACTGCATGCCGCCTTCCTGGCAAATGTATATGTAGTTGGTGGCAATGCTTCCATCCCGGGCTTCATGGAGAGACTGTAGGTTCCCTTTGATTTTGCGGCAGGTGTGATGAAGTGCGCTGACTTTTTTTTTCCTGCAGGGAAACTGATTTACGTCCAATTGCATCGGCGGATTGTGTTGTGAGGGTACGCCGGGCTCAAGAGTATGTTGCCTTATCCCACGCACAAGACCTAATCAGACGATATGTATCATACTGACTAATCTTGCAATAGTCCTATTTATTCGACCTGGCTAGGAGGATCTCGCCTTGCCAATAATCGAGAAGAATTGAGCAAAGTCGCAATTACCCGACAAGAATATCAAGAGTACGGATCTGGATGGGCCGGTCGACGATTCGCAGGAATAATTTAATGATGGCCCTGAAATGAAGCAGTGCGATTCGGCCATTACTTGGAGTTGGGAGTTTTTTTCTACATGAAGACAATTACAATGCATCAGTGATACCCCCTGTTTTTAGTGATATTGTTTTGGACAAAAATATGACAGGTGTATATGGTTACCACGGTTTATTTCAGATCTTCCCTTGGTTGTAATTGGCAAGGGAGAACCTTCGAAGTAAATGCCGAATATCTTCATATGACGAGGACTTGACTCGTTCATGTATAATGAAACGTGGAATCTTGGCATTTGCCTATAACATGATCATAATAGCATTGTAATATCGGCAGCCGGGTCAGTATCAAGGCGTCATGTCTACTCAATCCTTAGCTCTTTGGCGCAAATCTATCGAGACTCGACGGGACCTGAGGTGTCCTCTAATTGATAAACCTATGATATCTACCAAAGAGTAGCTAACATCGTTAAAAGTTTCGTCAATTCTTCAAAATGTCTCTATTATTTTGCTTTGCTGCTTCGGACACCACAAAATCCAAAGCACCGAAAGAAGAAACCCCGTCCTTAGAGAAAACCAATCTCGTTACGCAGTCAGCACAATTGCCAATACCGGGCTATACCTCACAACAATCCCAACAAGCAGCAAATTTCGGGCTAGGAACACGGCTGAAGGAGGCTTGGAAAAGCGCACTACCAGCGAAACAGTCAGTGTAAGAATCTCGTCCAGAAACCGGGCCACTCGTATTGATAACCCTAGACAATGCCTAGGATGCTACAAAGAAACTCCGATCTCCAAAATGGTCAATGCACCCTGTGGGCATATATACTGCCCTATCTGTATCATCAGAATGGCGCGCCTGGCCGTGAAAAACAAAGCCTTGTTCCCAGTCCGATGCTGCGGACAGGAAATTCCCTCGCAGGAAGTTATATCAGCACTGCACAGTAGCCGCGAAAGGCATAGGTATCAATCTCGGAAAGATGAATACGCTGTTCCGCCAGCGGATCGTTGGTATTGTCCACAGACACATTGCCGTCAATGGATTCCCTTGACCAGTTTTGTACCGTCCAAGCCGCTCAAATGTCCTCACTGTCGAGCTAAGATTTGCCTCAACTGTCGTGATTTGGCGCATAGCTCTCGTGAATGTGCTGTTGATGATTCACTGGATGAGGTACTTGAACTAGCCAGCCGCCAGCACTGGCAGCGATGTTATAATTGCCATACACTGGTTGAAAGGATTGATGGATGTAGACACATTGAATGTGTCTGCGGAGCTGAATTCTGGTATTTATCCCCTTCAGATCTTTTCTCTTGTTATTACTCTCCGATTCCAGGAACAATGCTTATATCATGAATAGTTACCATTGCTCTGAAGAATGGGGACTTTGCTTAGAGGGTTGCAGATGGAATTTTGAAGAAGTGCCCGTTACCGCTCACCTGGGAGATGGTGACCTCGATATCACTACGTTGGTCGCTGCTATGGAACTAGCTGAAAGAGAGGAAGAGTCGATCTTGAGACAACAGATCTTACAGATCCGTATAATCCCCTGATCTTGGCTAGAAAAAGGCCCTCGGAAGATCTATCGGAGCATGTTACAGGACATGTCCTGAAATATGTAGGAACCGAAACGATATGCCAATTCCCCCATGCTTAAGTGGTTAAACCAATAAATTGCTATCAATTGATATAGAGCTGGCCATATTCATCAAGTGTCTAAGATGTTAGCATACAAATATGTATTTCGTTACAGTAAACAGGTCGGCCTCGGTATCGTCGATGGAATATCGACATCATTAGTACTCGTAGAAGCCCTTTCCAGACTTCTTGCCCAACCAACCAGCATCAACCATCCGACGCAGGAGACCTGCTGGTCGGTACTTGCTGTCTCCCGACTCCTGGTGGAGGACGTTCATGATCGCCAAACAGGTATCCAAACCAATGAAATCAGCCAGTGTCAGCGGACCCATTGGAACATTTGTTCCAGTCTTCATGATGTTATCAATATCCTCACGACCACCTACACCGGTCTCCAAGCAGATGACAGCCTCGTTGATGTATGGCATGAGAATACGATTGGCGAGGAAACCGGGAGAGTCAGCGGAGACCGAAGCCACCTTGCCCATGCGCTGCACAAAAGCGATGGCGGTGTCCATCGTTTTCTGTGAGGTCTGCAAGCCTCGGATAATCTCAACTCCCTTCTGAATCGGGACCGGGTTCATGAAGTGAGTTGCGATCACCCGCGACGAAGCCTGTAGATCTGTCGGATCGGTGGTGGTGGCAGCTGCGATCTTGGTAATAGAGATTGACGAAGTATTGGTAGCCAAAATAGCGTGCTTAGGAGCAATTTGTGCGAGCTTAGCGAAGATGGACTGTTTGAGATCGGGAATTTCGGGAACCGCTTCGATCACAAAGTCTACCGAAGATAGATCGTCCATCTTCAGGGTTGGAATTAGAAGTCCGCGGGCCGCATCGGCGGCTTCTCGGGTAAGACGTTGCTTGGAGACCTCCTTCTCGAGAAGCTTATCTGGGGTAAGAGATGCATGAGTGATTCATCTCGCAATCATATATGGATGTTGGGCAAGTGCTGATCCGAACACCGACCCAGGCAGGATTGCTTACCCGCAAACTTGAGACCCTTATCCAAGGAAGCTTGAGAGCTGTCGACCAGAGTCACCGGGACCTGAGCCTTTTGTGCTGCGACAAGTGCAATTCCCAAGCCCTATTATTCAATTAGCGATTTCTTCTTGCCAGTGTGGTCTTCTTGACTTACCATCTGGCCGGCACCGATCACACCCAACGACTTAACCTCGGCCGCGCTTGCAGCTGCAGTGGAGCTGAAACAGCGGGCAGCCCTTGGGCCATTTCGGCAGACTGAGCGAAGAGAAATAGCAACCATTTTTGGGTAAAGAGGAAAAATTCGCTGTACACAATAAAGAGAGAGAGAAAATGTGAAGGTTTAACAGAAAAGAGTATACATCTTCACGTGTGAATGTTATCCAACGTCATCGGTTATCTTCGGCCTTTTTTAAAGGCGGTGAAGTTTCGCCGAGAATCCGAGGCGGAGAAGAAACGCGTAAAGACGCGTTTTCCATTTCGCAGTCACCGTTGAGACTATAAATCCAACCCACCCATTATGGAGCAGGAGCCAATCGCTCTGGGTCATGATGTTCAGGTCGTTGACCCAGATGTTCGAGGCTATGTTTACAGCCTTGTAACTGCGGTAAGTATACTCCCCCTCTGCACTGTGCATGTACTTACGCGTGATTTATAGCTCGGAGGTTTCAATGGCGAAAATGCGGATCGCTATGTTTTGGGTGACGATGCTCTGGCATGTCTGCGCGATATCAAGCGGTGGTTGAAGCTCTACGACGAAAAAAATAACCGAATGGATGTGGCGCGATGCCTGGGAGAAGCCAATCTAATCAATGGAGATCTGCTTCCCATTCTTTCGCTATGGTGGTCCAACGGACAAAAGAACAAGCACATGACACGCATTGCTTTAGCATGCTGTAGGCAATACTTCGATGGTGTTCAATAAAGAACAACGCAGCTAACACATATAGTGGAACTTCTTGTGCCGTTGACTTGGCCAGTCGAGTTCCATAACCAGATGACCGTCAACCACCACCGGCACACCCCATACATCCAGCAAGCACAAGTTCAATACAAACGAGGCATTTTAAAACATGGTGGATCGAACATCCTACGCACGATCATACGGATTGCCCTTCCGAGCATGGCCCTGCCTCGGTCCGAGCGGGAGTCCCGAGACGAAGGGATACTCAAATTGATGCTCTATTTCCTACGAAATATCGCCATCATATCTACAAATGCACGCTTGGCGGCTGACGGTGAAGAAGAGGAGACTTCCAGATCGGCTACAATTGAAGCATTCCAAGAACAGGACGCATTCGCCCTGCTTCTGACCATGTGCTCCAATGTCGGTGATGACTTCAACCTACAGGATGTGGTATTGCTTGAGATACTTTTCCACGTTGTGAAAGGCGTCAACGTTGAGAAGCTGTTCATGGACGACGAGCAGAAAAAAGCCAAGGGAGCGAATGAACTGGGCGACCTTTTGCGTAAGGAGGATAAAGTGCGAAGAGAATACGCCAAAAATGCGCCAACCCGACATGGACGCTTTGGTACTATGATCTGGGTCAAGCGGGATGATGCCAAGGTATCTACCGTTTCTGGACAGAATGTTTTGCGAGACGACCAAACCACCCTTCAGAAGATGGACGAAAGCAAGAAATGGAACAAACCTCAACCTCGTCGCAAGCAGGAAGATGTAGTTCAAAACAATAACTTCAATATGCCCGCGCACATCTCCTCATCCGCATCCAAGCACTTGCGAACCTTTGTGGAGGAATTCCTGGACTCTGGATTCAACCCTCTGTTTACCCACGTCCGTAAGGCGATTGAGCGTGAAGCAGAACGGGTTCTGGAAATTAATTCTCGCCAATTCTTCTACACGGTTGGCTGGTTTCTGGAAGCGGAGCGCACCCGACGAACTCGACAGATGAAGCAACACGTCCGGAGTGGAAAGAACGCCAAGGACATGGAGCCGGACAGTTACGGTCTGGTCGCTGGTGTCTTGAATCAAGAGACTTTCATTTCCTTGAACCGTGCCATGCAGAATAGCCTGGACAACAAGGAGTGGGAGGATCTAACAGCACAGATACGCTGTTTCACACAGATTCTTTTAACCGTCCAGGAAATGGCCGCATCACCAATTGAAGAAGACCAGGAAGTTGCCGAAAACATCCAAAACCGTATTTTCTATGAAGAAACAACTCACGACCGGATCATTGCTATCATGCGTGGATACAAAGACCAAGGATTTGGATACCTGGATGCTTCTACAGAGCTCCTACACGTATTCCTACGAATGCTTGAACGCTACTCGAAGCAAAATGCCGACATGCAGGTTCGATCCAAGCAAAGAGCCAGACGCAATAAGAAAAAGGCTGCCCAGGCCAACGGAGAAGATGGACCCGACAACGAGGAAGTACAAAACTCCGAAGATGAAGACTTGGAAGAGGCCGCGGCGACCGTGAAGGAGCGTGCTTTTGATTTCAAGCGCTTCGTGTCCAAATTTTGCAACCAGAAGTGCGTTGACACATTTGTCGCCTTTACAGAGTTCTATCGTGAATTGAACTCGGAGCAATTGAAACGTGCTCATCGGTATTTTTATCGCATTGCATTCAAGCAGGAGATGTCTGTTCTCTTGTTCCGGTTGGATATCATCAAACTTTTCCACCGAATGATCAAGGGACCTGGAGGAATAGACTCCAGTGAGCCTGTCTTTAAGGAATGGGAGGAGCTGGTCCGCCAGCTTATTCGACGACTCATCAAGAAGATTGACCAACGTCCTGCCATGATCACTGAATTGCTGTTTAGCAAAATAAACTCCACAGTGTACTACCTGGAGTACGGACATGAAAAGCAGACCATATCTAATACCAGACGCGCGCCTCCAGATTTAGTATTCACCTCAAAGGAAACAAAAACTACTAAAGACAAGCTGGGAATTGTGGCTGGCGCCCTTGCTCTTGATGGTCGGGCCGATCTCGCAAAATGGGTCGTCGATGTTTTGACCTCGGCAGCTTCCGAAAGAGAGTCCTGGGAGGCACAGGACGAAGCTCGGCGCGCAGAGGACCCTGAGGCAGAAAGCGCTCCTAATCCGATGATCTGTAAGTTGACCAGATTTACAAGGTGAGGTCTCCCAAGACACTTCTAACCTTTTCATAGACGTGGAAGCCCGCGACGAGTTCTGTCGGAACGCAATGTTTGCAAATGCGAAGCTCCGACTTCTTATGGGCGTGGTTGGGTTCGAACGATTAGGAGTAGAAGACGTGCCTGGTGCTTCATGGGTGATCCCACCGACTTTGAAATCTAGTGATTTGCGGGATTCCATTACGAATATCAGCCAGACACTTGTCAACCCGATTCCGGAGGGCAGTGCTGAAGACCCTCGTACTCTGCTTACACGCAAAAATGTCAGTGCCCGGAATAGCGAGGCTCATGACATTCTTGATGTCAAATTTGGATCAGACTCCGAGGGTGAAGATACAGTTCCCGATGGAATCATGTTCCCTCCCAACCCTCGATCGAAGTCTAACGCACTGGATGAGCTGAGGAAGAAAAGAAAGAAGAAGAGCGAGACGGATGCCGAGCAAGAGCCTTTGGATGATGAAACCCTTGAGGCTCGCCGACAGTCACGTCTCTCCAATGCATTGGCTCGTCAGCAGAAGATCAAGAGCGATCTTTTTATCCATGCTAGCGACGACGAGAGCGACGCGGAAGGAGATGCAGAATTCTTCCGACTGGAAGAAGGGCGGCGATTGGCGCAGGCGGAGAATGTCAAGAAAGCTCTTCTTACTGGCATCGTCGAAAAGTCGGTTGCCAAGGCCAACAAGAAGGCGAGCGTCCGGAAGCGCCAAAGTGATACAGGCAGTTCTGTCGCAGAGCCCAAGCGACGACGACGTGAATCTGTCTCAGCTGGCAGCGGCGCGGACAGTGACGGGGATGATGATATTCTCATGGCAAACATGGAAGCCCAATCGCCTCGCTCACCGCAAGAAGCGTCTAAAAGCCGCGATGTCCAAGACAATGAAGACACTCCTCTCACATCGGCCGAGGATGACATGGATTTCGACGAAGATTTTGCAATCAGTCGGAACCGAATTCTGAAGCCTTCGGTAGCCGAAACTGACGCGGACCAAGATGAAGAGGATGCCCCAGTTGTATCGTCTCGACGGCGATTAGGAGGTTTTGTGATTGAAAGTGATTCTGAGTAAAGTTGATGACATGTCTGATGACCTGATGAGGCGTTAGGATTTTCTAAAAGAATTGTAAAGGGATACCTAGTTCCAAAATTATTTTGTACAGCTCTTACCTACACATCGTGCTATGATTTTTGTGAACTTGATTAGTAGTACGAGCTTTGCAATGCACACAGAAGGATACATACTATGTAAAGAGTGGCTGTGACGTAAATACTGTATTAGTAAAATGGAGTATAAACTAACTACAAGAGAAGAAAAGATATGAACCTGAGAAGAGAATAGTATTGTCATGAGTACGAGGCAAGTCAGTGAAATTTGAGCCATGAAGTGTGGTCAGAAGGGTCTCCATATAATGGTAGGCAGATACATGAATGGACATAGAAGTTCAAAGTTGGAACATGAACACATGCATGATCGAAGCCTGAAGATGAGGTTTGTATTTTGAATTGAAGATTGAGATCAAATGGAGATTGAGATCGAGATTGGATGATTGGAAGTGAAAGTTGGAAGTCAATTGATGAAAATTTGGATAAATGAGAAGGATGTTGTTGTTTGAAAGCAGAAGTTGGAAGTGAATGATGGAGACTTGGCCATAAAAACCAACCTGCAACATTCATGTTATACCAGTCGACCGACCCAAAACGGATGATGTTACCTCGCTTCCAGAAACCGCCATTTAAGTCTACAGCACTGTTCACCTAGATTTGGATTCTAGCGATGAATGCACTTCTCTCTGTCGACGTCTTGCTCCGGAGTTCTGTGATAAATTCAGTTTGTCATTTGGGATATATGGCTCCTAGCCCGATGTATTCGCCTGTCTGGAGCATCAAAGACGCGACCCAACATTCTCCATGGAAAGACAATCAACTTCGAGTTCCTGTCACCCGGAACCCTAGGCGCTGTCCTTGCCTTTTACCGGAATCTTATGAGCGAGCTCTCGACCCGAGGAAGCCGTTGTGGCTATTAATCAGGATGGCTCGGGTTATTTGCAGAACTGGAGTCATTTTCTTCTGTATATATGAGAGCGAGGACACAGATGGCGCGATACAGAACGTCTACAACATGTGCGGGCTTAAAGACGAACGTGGTGACTACGCGGCATACCAGGTCTAGTGGTGTGCTTACTCCCCTCAGTTACCATTTAACAGCCTGGAAAATGGGATCTTACTCAACTTGAAGTCATACTAACTCAGAATGAGTCATACATGCATATGAGATTCAATGTATTTCCCAATTGGGTTAGAAGGGAATGTCCCTAGTAGGGTTCTGTACTGGCCCGTGCATTGATAATCAATGCATCCCGCAATCCCGTTTTGCCCCTCTATAACCTTTACCAGGGATATCCAATTAGCTTATTCTTGAGCCAGTATGAATTCCACTGAAAAGGTCTTAACAGCGTCCTGTCACTGCAACAGTGTGCAGTTTACCATAACCTTACCTGTCCATTCCTTGCCATTGAATGTACATCTATGCCATTGCAGTATCTGCCGCCAAACACACGGTACACCGTGCAGCTTTCATGCTCGATTACCATCTGGCATTGAGCCCAAATTTATTTCTCCCTCTAGTCTGAAAAATTTGACTCCGTACGATCACGCCACCTCACTATCAACGAGATACTTTTGCAGCACATGTGGCTGCCACATTGGGGACCGGCTCCATGAAGACGGCAAATGGATCGTTTCCAACGCGATATTTGATGCCAACCAGGCAGACCTCGGAATATGGAAATTCAATACTAATCTACACCCTGATTCCGCTCAGGACGGGGGACTATCTGCACTGGTCTCTACCATCGATGGGCACCATCTGGACTTGGTAAGCCCCGAGCATTCCTCGCGGCCTATCGCAGATATAACACAAAAGGACGAGACTGAAGACAAGGAGCTACTTGCGCAATGCCACTGCGGCGGCGTGTCATTTCATATACACCGACCACAAGCCGAGTTTCTCGCCACCCCCGCAAACCGACACTGGGTTTCTCCACTGGATGAGAAGAAGTGGTTAGCCTGCATGGATCTTTGTGATGATTGTCGGCTAGTCAATGGTGCACATGTTGTCGCATGGATGTTTGTCCCAGTGAACCATCTGTCACCCAATCCACCGCCTGATCTATTGATTGGGACATCAAAGGCCTATCGCTCTACCGCGGACGTGCTTAGAACATTTTGCGGCACTTGCGGAGCAACTGTTTTTTATAACTGCGCAGAACGACCAATGATAGTCGACATAGCAATGGGATTATTACGGGCGCCGGAAGGATTTATGGCTGAAAACTGGGTATTGTGGAGGTCTGGTCGAGCTGCATGGCCGGAGAGTGGAAAGCGCTACCATTCGGGGTTCAGCCATGCGTTGATCGAAGGAATGAGAGAATGGGGAATGAAGCGGGGCCCATTGCATGAGTTTGAGATATAACTTAATTTGAAATTCCCATTTCCTGACATGCTCTATTTCTATGTATTTTTCCCCTCCTGTCGGATAGCTTCGGCAGTTGCATGACCCACCGCCGTCGGTCGGAAATGAGTCAAAGTGAATTCCCGGTAAGCTAAGCAGACTATAAATTTCTTTTGATTCATAAGTCCTGAAAGCTCCAAACAACACATCAAACACATCCGCAGCTATGACTCAATTGCGTTTCGTCACTCTCGACGTCTTCACCTCCAAGCCATACTCCGGCAACCCACTAGCCGTAGTCTTCCTACCAGAAGATGAATCCCAAGCGCTGACCCAGCGCCAAAAGCACCAGATGACACTGGAATTCAACCTCTCGGAAACAATCTTCGTGCACCCAGTACGCGAACAATCCAAGCGCAAAATCGACATCTTCACCATCGAAGGTGAGATCCCCTTCGCAGGCCACCCCACGATCGGAGCCGCAACATGGTTCCTCTGCCAGGCCCCAGGTGCCGCTGGTAGCGGCGTGAACACTCTGATCACCAAATCTGGCGAGATCGCCATCTCCATTCAAGATCCAGCGACTCAGTACGTTGCTGCAAAGATCGCGCATAATACGCGTATTCATGCGGCGCGGTTCCCGGTCAAGGACATGCTACGTCTTCATCCGACTTTGGCGCCGTATTTCGAGCAAGATACGTCATTCCCCTTGTTTTCTATTGTGAATGGCATGTCGCAGACTTTTATTGAGCTTCCGTCTTTGGAGGCTTTGGCGGCTGTTCCGCTTGCTGCGGGTGGCCAGCTCGTTCCCGTTGATGGGGGCTATCTGGATGAGGGCTGGCGATCGGGGTTGATCTGTGTTTATTTCTTCGTCCGCGATGTTGAAGATGAGGTTATGAACCAGAAGGTTATTCGGACACGCATGATGTTGGGCGGGTTGGAGGATCCGGCGACTGGTAGTTCGGCTAGTGGGTTGGCGGCATACCTGACGTTGACAGAGGGTCAGGCTGGAAAGGAGCACCGTTACCACTTTGTGCAGGGTGTTGAGATGAATCGACGCAGTGATATTGGAGTGAATGTCACTTTCGGCAGTGATAAGAAGATCGAGCAGGTTGAGCTGACTGGCACTGCGGTGCAGGTGTCAGAGGGCAAGATCCTGGTGCCTGATGTATGAGGAATGGATAGCAGTCATTAATGTTTAGTTGTAACTAAATTGATCTGACACCCTAGCCTGATAATTGCTGAGGGTGACCTAAAATGAACACTATCATTTGGTGTGTATGGATGGCTCTTCCTATCCAGATCTTGTAGATAAACGAGAACCCCTGACAGATGAGTACATAGGATATCTGATTCACAGTTTCCCATCCGTAACCATTTGTCGCAGAACCTTAAGAGTTCCCTCAACCGCCATCTTCCCCATATTCTTCTCCTTTACCAAAAACTCCGCCATCTCCTCCTTCGACGCCTCTGGGTGCTTCCATTCAAATATGTAAGTCAAATAAATCTCCCCATTACCCCCCTCACTGATCACGTTGCTGATATTCCCTCCAGCTTGCTCGAATTCCACTCGGGTGGGCTCAAATGCTGTAACGGTTTCCTGAACCTTCTTGCCCGATTCGCGGAACACCACATCTCGCACAATGACGGTATTTCCTGTGGATGGATCGACAGATTCGCTCAGCACCTCAGTCTTCGAGATGGCTCCCGACACGAAGCTTTCAGCGGAGCGGATTTTCAAGATAAGGCCGGCCCATACTTGGGCGTGGGAAAGTGGGGTTTCTCCTCCGGGGTTGATGGGGGCCGTGTAGGCAATGTTATTGGCAATCATTATGGTATTTTGCACAGAGGATGAAGATGCGAAGTTGATAAGCAAAGTTCTGGTCCCAACTTCATTTTGGTCCAAGGCGGTGAGATTCGGGCTCATCCCTTCCGAATTCCATCATGATTCATTATTCATTTGTGAGAATCGCTAGTATACATGACATCAGACCGAACAGTGTATTTAACACCTCGAAACACATCATCACCACAATGCATCAGATTCCGCTGTTGGAAAATCAATAATGATCCCGTCTTGGGGAACACGCGCACGACCTCTCGCGCCCGATAATCATCGGTGAAGGAAGTTGCCCCGCCAAGTAGCTTCTGGCTTAGCAGATCCGCTGGAGAATCAGACTGTTCGCCCGCAACGCACAAATCCACTTCCCCATCCTGCACAAAGAGGGCATTCCTCTTCTCAGCACGCTCAATCTCCGGTAACAGCTCGTTCAAATCCTGCTCACCATCCCCATTCAGGTACAGCTGAATAGTAAGAAGCGATCTCTTCTTCCCATCAGGAGTAATATAGCACCCATCCCAATGCGGTCGGAAATAGTCTCCGCCTTCATAGCGCAGGAAGCGAAGCCGCTCATTCAAACTGGACATATGATATGTCTCTCCGCGTCTCGCAGGACCAAGTCCCGTAATAAGGGGTTGATTCTTTATCTTATCGAGGTTGAGATCACGCATCAACGGCCGTAGACGGTCGAGAATTCGTTGCGCGATATCCGGGGAATCGAGAATGATTCGTCCACTCTTGCGGCTGTCCACAGACATGGCTTGTTTGCCTCCGCCTACGTTGATCATCGCATGCTCCCAGACTGGGGCGTTTGTCTGGTCGGCGTTTCTAGAGTTCTCTGCAATCTTTAAAAGCTCGGTGCATTCGGTCTCGGTCATGAAATTGTCGATTACCGCGGCAAAATGGTCCTTGAATGCTGGTATGGCGGGTGTTGTTTTGCTAGCTTTGGTGAAGTCGATGCAGTGTACTGTGGCGCCTTGAGACGGTCCTTGAAGGAAGTCATCTGGGATTCGTGAAGTAGCCATAGCAATATGATTGTGTTCAGAAGTTTCTTTTCTCCTTCAAAAGGAGCTCGATGGAGAATATTTATATGATTCACACGCTAGCCTTCGGGACCTGTCACTTCAGGATTAGCCTTCAACAAATGGAGAGTCAATGGGGCTCTGCTGTCTACACAGCCCACTGTGGCGCAGGCTGCAGCCCAACTTGAATTCCTGTGCCTGAATGGGTTAGTTTGAAATATCATACGCAATAAAATATTAAAACCTGCTCGGGTGAATGTTTTTATCAAAATTCTTGGCTACGTAGATCTACAACCCGATGTGGGGTCAAGAGACCCTGAGCGGCCCCGGGATTGAGGCGCACCTAAATCCCAGGCACTCACCTGGGCATGCATGTTGACTAGTTATGTAGAGAGACTACTTCTCATAGGTAATGTTCTATTTTTTGTGCCCTTTCTGATGATCTCCCCAAATTTTCTTCTAAATTAAACTTTGGTTGCAGGACTTGACTTGAGTTTATAATGTGAAACCTCGGCAATTACAATCACATCAAAAGCTCCCGCTTCAATTGTATAAAGCAGACGTAAGGATTTAGAATTCAACATTATGCTAGGCGTCCGAACATGATACCTGGCAATATTTTGCGCTTTAGGCTTTGCCAGATTTGGGAACAATATTCTGATATACGTATTATTAACCTAGTTTCAAGTATGACATAAACAAACCAGCCAAGGTTGATTAGGGCATGCCCAAATGGATCTTTTCCTGTTGTGTGGCCCGGTCCCGCCCCGAGGCAAACCGCTGTAAACCGGGCCGGTCAACCAGGAGACACACATTTTAAAAAATATTGACGCAATGAAATAAAGTGGAAATTAATTTGCATTGGAAGATACATGTAGAAATGAAGGGTATATTGATCTATATTTTATACTTGAGGAAATCTGATCCTCAGGAAGGCTTTCGTCGTTCATCCAGCTGGTCGTGTAGATACAAACGGCCTTCCGTATTGAGGAACCCACCAATTCCAAAGGCGGGGATAATCCGACACATGCGAAGGAGTGACGCACCAATCCAGTCGCGGCTGATACGCGAGATTCGGTCTTTGGTCGGTAACACTTGGGGTCTATTATAAAGATCCAACCCGAACAGATGAATGGGGGTGCTGATGAGTTGGATGGATGCGGGGATGGCAAGTTGTGCAATCAAGATCTTCAGGTACTCCTGAGATGCAATTGAGTCCGGGATATTCGATGAGAGCATGGCGGGGAGACTGAATGATCCGAAGATGGTGAGACCATCTCGAAGAAGGAAGGCAGAGTATGTGGCCAGTGGAATCCTGGTGCGGCCGATGGAGCGAGCGATTTTGGGAGCTGTGGAGTTGGCTGCAGTCGAAGGACTCGGGGTATTTTTAATATTATTGTGGCCGAAAAGCTGGGCGAATTTGACATCCTTCCAGATTCCCACGGAGGAGTTGACGAAGAAGGTCGATGCGAATGTGGCCATGCCCGCGATTGCGTGGTCGATTTTGGGGTAGACTTTGTTCAACAAAGTTTCTGACATGTTGGCAGTTGCGAATGTAGCCGTATAGAGGGACCAGACCAGCAGACTGGGCCGTGATGTTAAGAAAGTGGCGGGCTGTGTAAGGGAGAACCATAGATGCTTGCGAAATGCGGGGAGAAGAGGTTGATTGTAAAATGATTTTTCAACAACAAGTCTAAGACCATGTTAGTTGTCAATTCAAATAACGATTTCGGTAGTTTTACCTGTCGAAGATCATAACAGCGGGCGTTATAAGGGCGGCTGAACCTGCAGCAACAAGCGAGTCGGCCACCAGAAGCTCTCCAAGTCGGCTCCGGCTGCGTTGATAACCCAGTGGCATGGATTTATCCTGAAGAGTTTGAGTCATGACGTCGGAATCCAACAACGCTGTCATAACCCAGTCGGGCCAGTAAATGTTCCAAAGTTGGTATAGGGGTGTAGAGACAGAAGATCCAAGATCAAACAGGAGTCTAAATTACAATCTGCAACCGAGAACACAGTTGATTAGATAAAACAAATTCCAACGCGGGGCGGTACATCATAGCAGACAACTTACTGTGGATTCGGTCTGGATTGATGACCGAATTCTGCAAACCGGTGAAGCAGCACTGGCGAAGACAAAAGTAGGAAAGGAAAAAGAGAGGGAGAAGATGTAGAAGAAGAAGTCCACAAAGATGCCAATTCGCGAAATATATCAACAACGAACAAGATCATGTAATGCCAACATCTTATCGCCCAACAATTCAAAGGTATTAAAGCACTGATTTGCATTTATAGATCGGACTTGAAACCTAACCCCTCGTCGGCGAGATTATCCAATCACAGCTGAACCGGCCCGGGCCCCGGTGATGCATGTCGATCGTTGATTGGCTCAAGTGCCGATGATCGCCTTGTAGTTTCCAGGAACAAAACCGTTCTAGAAGAACGGTGAATTACATTGTAAGAATTTAAACCGGACTTGGAACGCATGGGCTTGCCTCAAGGGGATGCTCAATTTTGACGACTGATTATCCCCGCATTTTTCCGATGTCGTCTACGCTATGGAAGAAAGTCGGGTACATCTGGTTCTCACCGACTCTGGCGCGAATCTTGGAAGTGGGGTTCTCCTGTCTCTTGCAAAATCGGGCATTAACAGGAGATAAGGTTCCCATCAGATAGGTATGTCACTAATATATGCAGGTGCCCAGGTGGAATGTGCGTCGTTGAAATCACGGGTTGATACGGAAATTATGGCTCATTAAAGTCTTGTTCTGGGCAGGTTATACCTGATTCTAGCGTGCATAACTTTGGATTAGAGGATAGAGAGACTACGGTTCTAGCCCCTGAGCTTATTCGCTAATAGTTCCTTCTACAACAGACCCGGGGACCGGGGTACCCCCACCATCAGAAAAAGGATTGAAGATGAATGAATTGTTCCCCATCAAAGCTCATAAAAATCAATTTTCATATGAGATAGAGTGCCAATAATTTACGTCTTCTGTTGCTCTCCCACTGAGCATATACATAATGTTCCAGACATTTCTTTGTTTTTGATAGGTGATGGCCACCCTATTACAACTATACTTCTCATTGCCGAGTAACTAGTTGGCCGCCTCGGGAAAGGTTTTCCTAGTGCCGAGCACATCATAGTCCATATGGGTCTGGCCCGTCTGGGCGAAGACTTGTATCAGAGCTTGTCTGTAACTAGTGTCTATGCTTCTCTCACTAATTTAAAAATCACTTCTGGTCCAATATTCAAACACCTTTATCCAACAGCGCATTATGATAGTCGATATAGCATTATGTCGTACAACAACTTGAAATAAAGGAGACAGCGGAATTCATATAGTATTTTCAAAGCAGAACTCTGAACAGCAAAAGTTTAAGTGATTGAAATCACATGTTGGAGATGAAGGGGAAATCAATTTTATAGCGCTAAGCCTTACATGGACATTGAAAAAGCCACATCAAGGGTTTTATGCATGTATTCATTTAACTTATCACCATGTTCAATATTCACCAGTCGACTTATCAAACTTTTTATGGATATATTATTATCTGGCTTATCGTCATTGGTTGTCAACCGTTATCACTGATAAGAATCTTACGTGGCGGTTGAGTCTCCGCTCTCACCCGCATCCCCGCATTGTCTCTTTAATGCACAACAGCCTCAAACGGAGCCCTGAAACGAGAAAGTGTATACCGCGAGATTCTTGATTCTATGCCTGAAAGCGAATCAGGAGGGTCTTTACGCGTCTCGCAGCGTCGACCTCTAGCTTGCCGAGGTATTTGATCATCCCTTTCTTTTCCGAGGATTTTCTCATTGACACCACCCAGAATGCACCAAGCGAAAGAGGAAATGCGATAAACAAATTCCCTGCTCAAGATGCAGAAGACTGAATCTGCATTGCTCAGTGGAGATTGTTCAGCTGCGAAGAAACACCGTGCAGCATGCTTCAGAGATTCACTTTCTCGCCGCGATCTTGGCAGATGTGGATTCCCTTTCCGCCGACAAACAACTGCATATCAGTCGGAAATTGAGAGAACGAATATCGCAGCTTCAGACTGGCCAGAACCACGACTCCGATGGCGTTAGCGCTGGATCAGGAGCGGAGGACCTAGAGTCATTTAACAGCCATAAAGAATCAACGTTGCCGCATCAATTTGCCGAGGTGGCCCTGGAAAGCCCAGACCCACCACTTCTGACCGCTATAGAACATCTCGCCTGGGGTCGAAATGCCGCTGGATGCTTCCCGCATAGGAGATGTGGATGCCAGTATCGAAGGGACAGGCCGGACCTCTTATCCATGAACAGTGGCAGTTTTCAATTTTACGGCTCGTCCTTGGAGCCCTTGATTCAACTTCCCAGGACGGTGGACGCGCAAAGTCTGATAAACTTCCATATAAGTCATCTCACATGGCATCACAACAGTTTCCATGGTCCTACTTTTCTCGAGCAGTGCGAGTTGTTCTGGAAGACTGGTAGATGTGATCATCCTCTTTGGATAGCATTGTATTTTTCTGTGCTGAGCTGTACAATAAATTCAGTTCAGAACAGTCAAAAATTAACAGTGCTGATCAACGTTGATCTGGATACTATGCCATCTGCTCATCAACTCTTCTCTGCGATGGTACAGACGCTTTATGGCGCTCACTTTCTGAACAACTTATCAATATACTCTGTCCAAGCTGTTGTGATATCAACAGAAGTTGCCCACAATCTAGGTCTCAGTCAGCTGAATGCCACCCTATTTAACGCCGCCGTGCGCATTGCCGAGTGTCTTGGAATCCACAAAATCAAAAGCCACCCTCCAACACCCCAAACAGAAGATGAATGGGACGAGCGTGTGGAGCGAGAGGTCGGAAGACGAGTGTGGTGCCAAATGCTTATTCAAGACCATTTCGCGATTCCATTCACAGACACATATAGCATTTCTCCGATGCACTTCTCAACAGGTCGACCTCTTAATGCAGACGACTATGATCTAGTGGACGCACCACCCGAGAAGCCAACAATTAGCAGCTATGTCCGTGTTCTAGTGGATCTGGCTGCATTGATGCCGGGCCTAGTTGATGGACTTGGACCTATGAATCGCCGCAAGTCATATCGAGAGCAATACGAGCACATTCTTCGAGTGGACCAGAAAATGCGTACGATTGTGAAGAACATACCGTCCTTTATGCTGCGTCCGGACCCTATTAAAGAAGCCCAGATTCCCTGGCTTACCATTGCGCGGCGTAGTTTGGCCATCACCGCGGCCGAGAAAATTATCATGATCCACCGACTGTTTCTATTTCGTTCATTTCATGACCCGACCTATGTGCATTCTCGCCGGACTTGTGTTGCGGCCGCAATGACTATTTTACGTGAACATGAGACAATTGTGGAAGACGACGACCTGTCCATCTGGACGCACACAGCATTCGCTATAACAGCCGCAGTGATATTGTGTTTTGAGGTAAATACAGTGATGGAAACATCGGATAGAAGAAGCGTACCGATGTACAGGACAGCTGTCCTTGCAGCTCGCGATCGACTTGCTTCGAGAAATGGAGATGTACTCGCGCAGCGAGGCGTCGCCCTGATTAATGCAATCTTCATTGCTGAACAATCCGGCTCCAAACCAGAATTGAATCGGTTGACATCCATTGATTTCAACCGCGTCTTTACCAATTTTTCCACACTGAGCAAAGCAACCGCGATTCCCTCCCCCGATGAAATGACACCGGGGAAGTTCTCGACAGGAACTCCCGAAACTATAGATGCGCCCGACGTAAGCGAAATGCAACTGCCGTGGAATCAGGAGGAAATCGACTTTGATCTTTGGTTTAATGGAATTTTCAATAACTTCCCAGGCAATCAGTTATAAGAAAAGTTTTTTTGTTTTTGTCTTTTTGGAGGAATGCAAGAATGATATCAGTTTGAGGCGCAGTGAAGATGAATATTTCCAACTTTGAATATAGTACTGACTTTCTAAGCCCTGACATATCCCGTATCATTGACCCCTTCATAACTCCTGAATGGCTTAGGAGGAGTCACACTTGTCATTGTGCATTGCCATAGCATCCGCTTCTTGTCTTCGTCTTTCTTGTGCTGGGACAGCTGTCCAGTAATGCTGTGCATAACACCGCGGTTGTGGAAGATGACCAAATCACCTTCCTGCCAGCGGTGGGCGTAGATGTTCTCGGCTGCATAGATCTTCTTCTGCATATTGTATACCACGTTGCGTACTTTCTCAACATCATCGATGACAGTTACCTCTCCAGTGGTCGGATTCCGGGTAGTCAGTTTGTAGACACAGCACCCGTGGACTTGAAGAAAGGGTCTATCAGGGTTGAGTGGGTTACGCCAGACCATCTAATTCAAGATCAGTAAAAGGGTTTCTTTCATCAAAGATTAAACTCACGGGATGTTCCGCAACCTTATCCCAACTCCATGCAGACAATTTCTCAACGGAAACCTCGCTCCCCATTGTTGGAATAGTAAGCCCATCATCAGAAGCTTTGCACTGCCTGATGTACTCGTACGCCTGTGGTGCATATGTAACAGTGGTGTTCAAGGCGAACTCCTGCTCTTCAGGAGTGAGAAGAGAAAAGGCCCGAGCACCGGAGAAAACTGTATTACATGACTTAGCACAGAGACCCACACACAGAGCAGATTGTAATGAACTCACAGGCTGTAGCTCCAGCACCAATAGCCTTCTCCTTGCCATCAGGAAATTTGATCTTCTGATCAGGCAGATTTGGAATGCGAATCGAGTGCAGGATAGTCACTTCACCGGGCAAACGCTCATAGAACGGAGTATCCATGTGCCACCTGTATGGGCGGGTGAATCCCTGATCAATCTCATCTTGTGAAAGAGGCTTCTCATGAAACAATGTGTGATCCTGATGAGGTTAGCATACGTTTTTTCCACCAGAGACGGGTAACAAACCAGATGGATAACCTCCAGTTCCTTGAGACCTTCGTAATCCTTGAAGATTCCAGACCCAATGATTCCAACCTGGGGAGCTCTGGGAATTCTGCCGGCCTTGTAGGCTGAGAGAATGTTTTTCGGATCGCTCACAGCTTTCTCGCCGGCCGAGTGGACGTCCGATGCATTTGGGTCGAAGACCTTGGCGAGTTGTGGAAGGAGAGTTGGGTCAATGCCCTTCTGGCCTCGAATGACAATAACTTGGTTCTCGAAAAGAGCTTTCCGCAAAGTTGCCTTGTCATTTTCTGTCAATCTGTCCAGGTCGAGCTTGGACATTCCGGGGGGAAGTTCGACTTCAGCACCGATGGCTGAGCTTTGTCGGATGGCCTCCGGGAGGAGCTGGAAGTTAAGACTGGTTGGCTCAGGCATTTTGGTAGAGACTGTGTTTCTAGAATTGAAAATTGATTTGTGGGCGTTGTTATGAATTAAATACATGTTCTCGGTCGACTGCGGGTGAGTGGATGCGGGTGAGTGGAAAACTTGCCCGCTAGATGTGTGGAAACTCACCCGCACCATGTTCCTAGTTCAAATAGGGATTTTGAATCGATTGATGTTATCATTTCAGTAATTGCGTAAACCGTCAAGTCATAGAGATATTGAGTCCATTGATGCGTGGAATGGAGGACGAGATGTAAAATCTCGCCCGCGTCTGTCTGTGAGGGAAGCCACTTTATAATCCCTAAATAATGCCGATTTTTCCTCTAATGTTTCTCTCAAATCAATCCGAAAAGCAACCAAGGCAATATTAAAAACCTTGAAAAGCAAAATGACTACCGTGACTGTTTGCTGCAAGCCTCTCAGCCGGCCCGATGGTTCTAAAATCGACTTCGGGGCTGTGCTGACAGGGATGAACATTGAAGCTATGGATGGTATGTCTACTTGATTTACTGGGTACTTTCTAGATTGCTTGACTAATTTGACAAAATTCAAGATGATAACTTTGCGATACTCCGTCAAGCCTTATATGAGAATCAGGTAGTTGTCATCAAGAATCAGGGCAACCTGACACCCAAGGGACAATACGAACTCACCAGACGATTCGATCCTGCCGCTGGAGTCTACAGCCATGGAAAATCCATTGACAAACGAAGCGTTCTCCATGCCGATCTCACCACCATTCCCCATCAGCCGCAGGTGCAAGTCATCGGCCACGGTTTTGTCAAGGAGTACGAAGGATTATCCAACATCCAGCTACGACACCCTCACCACAAGGCCTTTCACAAAACTCCAATCTCGGCTGAAGACGACGAGGATTTCACACATTTCTATCGCTGGCACATTGACTCAGCAATGTACAATCTGGATCCACCTCTTGTCACATCATTGCTCGCTGTCCAAGTACCCAAGGGCCGCCGACAGACCTGCCGTTACGACGATGGTACCGAAACTACCCTCGACGTTCCTCTCGGCACAACAGCTTTCTTCAGTGGATACCGTCTCTACGATCTACTATCCGAAGAAGAGAAGAATTTTGTGCGTACCAGCAAGGTTGAATATGCGCCCCACCCCTACATCTGGATGAGCAAGGCCAAATCACGCTCGAATGGACTCGGCATCGTATCTGAAGGACTGGAGCTTTCAGACGAGGAACTACCCCCGTTCGAGTCAGACAAGATCAAAACATACCCCATGGCTTGGAGGAATCCGGTGACGGGCAAGTTGGCGATGATGGTATACCCAACGTGTGTCAGGAAGATACACCTTGAGAATGGCGAAGTTTTGGAAAATCTCCCTGAGATTCGAGAAAGGTTGTATCAATTGCAGCGACGGGCGATTGATCCTGCTTATATCTATCCTCATGATTGGGAAGAGGGGGATCTTGTGCTCTTCAACAATCATGGAGTGATGCATTCCATTGTGGGCTCATTCAAGGATCATGAGGTTCGGATTTTCAGACAATGCAATATGGCTGCAAGTCGGCCTCCGATGTGACCTTTGACGGTCTAAATGAATGAATATATAAAATGCATGTTCTTAGAAATTCTATACAATCTTTCTTTGATTATTATAACGTTTTGGTACAATTAAAATGGACATTAATCTTCTCCTCACCATCCACGGGCTTCCCGCAAGCCCCAGACCATTGATACCCAGTTTAAATGATTGATATCATTAAGCATGGGCGGCTGTCCAGGCATGTTGGCCAGTAGTCTCGGATCTGGCCAAGGGAAACCAGTCTGCCCAGCCATGCCAGATAACAGACTTTCATTTCCGAATCCCATTTCCATCGGCATCAGCATCGGTGACTCATCCAAGAAAGTGTTCAGAGCATCATCTGGCGGCTCAGTATTGGGATTCGGAATATCCTTAGTCATCTCTGCCAATCTTTGCTTGATGTTGAGAATGATTTTTGGAGATAGCACCTGGAAGTCTGATTGCTTGAAGGTCGACTCAAGGACTTCCCAAGCCTCGAGAATAATCCTGGCGAATATTGCAAATAGAGGACTTTCAAAGGCCCTGGGCGACTTGAACCGTACCTCATAATTTTCGTTCATCACTTGCCAAGCCCTTTCGGTGAGCTTATTACCAGGCCGTTTCTTCAAATCTTGGATGATGTTAATGTATGCGGGAAAGGGAAAGTAAATTTGGAGAAGCCAGGCATATCCTTTCGTAAGAGGTGAAGTGAGAATCTTTGTATCACATTCGAGCAAGCGAAAAGCCTGTAAGACAGAAGCATCACTTTCTGCATCTGTCTTGTGTACCGATGAGTCGAAGTGTTTTGCATAGCTTTCCAAGAGATAGCATTTCGAAAGTGATGCACGTATTGTCCAGATTGTCATAAAATGAAGCGGATTATCTTTATCGCAGTACTTGAGATACTCATCCTGGATTCTTGTTTCGAATGTTGAAACGTCGCCTCCATTTGGAAGATCTTTGGCAATTGGTTTCAAGGCTGGGTTCAAGAAATCGAGATGAAATGGGGAATTTCGGATATAATTGGCCACTTCACTGCGCAGAACAATAAATACTGCCTCCGTCGCTTTTCCCTGGACAGACGGTGGCTCTTTCATCTCCGCCCAAATTTCCGAATCATTGATATTCATAGGAGGTTTGCAGTCCCATGTAGGATTCATAGTGGACGTTTTGGCCCCTGAAAGTTCGCCCATGCGAGCGTCCAGCATCAGAAGGGACCACCACAGCCTACGGCTCATTTCAGCCTCGAATACGCTGTATTTAGCCAAAAATGTTTCACTGTGAATGCCCATACGTTGGGCAATTCGGATGGCAATTCCAAGCATCGATGAAAGAGACTGGGGATTTGTGTTCGAGTTAAGAGAAACCTAGAGAGCATTAGAGCGCCGAATTAGTTGACAAGATGTTTTTGATTTACCAGGAAAAGAAACAATGCAGTCAAGCAAGTCCGGTTATCGGTCCGCAAAAATTGGCAGTTCAGCAAAGCTTGTTGGCACCCAAATTGATGTTTTGTTAAAAGATCGGCCTGCGACAGACCAAATAATGTCTGGCAGTTCTCCGCGGTGAGACTCTGGATGGCCATGCAGTATATGCTAAACATCAGGGCTTCAAGATGAGGCTCGATACTCATGGTATTAGTGGCAGCCTCGATAATCATCCCTTGAAGGCTTGGAGTGTGGGTCACTTTGAACAGTGGATTGACATTGTCAAGGTATAACTGCCAGAGCCTGATAATATGAACTGGTTCAGGGTGCATGGTCGCAAGATTTACAGATGCCTTTCGAGAGCCGAGAATAATATGATCGTCATTCCCGAAAGACTGGTCCCATGAAAGTTTGACAACAGCTTCGCGTAGCATCTCGTTCGTATGACCATAACGGGGCTAGATTCACGATTAGTCAACGAAACTTTCAAGTGGGAAAAGCGAACACCACCCACCCCTTGACTCATGGCCTGCCAAATATTTCTGCAAGTAAAGAGTTAGCTTGAAGAGGGACTATTGAAGGAGGATTTTCATAAGAAGCAAATTTGTTAGAGAAAGAGGAGACCGACTTAGGTTCGTGGGTATTTTCTGACCTCGCCGGGGCTGGAGATGAATGATTCGGCTCATTTTGCTCCTCATCAGAAGACTCAGCACATTCATCACCTGTTGTTCCCGGATCTTTATGAAGCGGATCAAATTTCACATTGTTCTTTCGGAGCAGATCCTCGTACTTCCGAAGGCGACCCAAGAGTTCCCGCTCTGGTAAACGCCGTTTTCTGGCACGAGTCTGTGTTGCTGGTATACACTGTGTGCGCTGCTTCAGACAATTTGCACAGGGAGATTGTCGGTCACATTTGACCTTGCGCTGCTGGCAGTTTACACATGCCAGGGTGCGTGGAGACTTGGTTTGGGACGTCGGGGGTTGACCCACCCGAGTGCGCTCCGGCGGCATGGCCACAAAGTTCGAAGTGTCGTTGCTTGAGAGTAACTGCAATTGAGAGAGGAACGTCAATTTGCTGGATACTTTCTGCAACAGAGATGTCTTCCTGGCACAGGAGGTTGATCCTTATGAGGCGAACGATGTAATGGAGTTTGTGGGGTTTGCATGTTACGGAGTTTTCTATTCCCCGACTCACGGCACTTAGTTCTACCCGAAACCCGAATGGCCATTTAGCAAATAAAAATGTAAGATAGGCTTGTTGTTAAGATATTTCAATCTCTTCTTGACTTTTTGAGTTAGAGCCACTACCCATTCAGCTTGCGATGTCCATGACCTAAGCCACAGGTTAGAGCGTCTCTTTCTCGTTGAATAAGATCTGCCTATTACTTGAAGCATCATCTTCCAGAAACTCTAGGGGGCCTCAGCGCAGGGCATTACAAACCGTATCACGTGGCTACGGGGATTGGTATTGACTTTGGTTTCGAAGAAGGTGGCTAATCTACCCCTCTATTACTTGGGTACTCCGCAGACTTTTTGGACACACAAACCTCCACCAGACTTTTCTTTTTTCTCCTTCTCCTTCCACTTTACTATGTCTTTTCTATTCCGCTTTTTATGGATTTGGAGAGCCCCTTGACTATTTGACGAATCCGGTACGAAAGAAGGTAGAATAGTGGATTGGATATCGAGTAGGAGACGAAGTAGAAGACTGAGTATGAGATATAATAGGAGGTGTGGTATAACACCCAAGTAGGCGCCGCGCTATCTGCGCAGCGGAAAGCATCTAGTCCATTCTGACACTGGAACTATACAGTTTATTTATTTGCAAATGACAAGCAACGTATGTTGTGATATGCCCCGTAGGATTGAAACTGAAAAATCCAGGTTCTTCGATGTAACTCTCAATGACAAAGTTATATCCAGCAACTTATCAAATTATCGATCTGGTTTGAACACACGTAAGACAGCAAACAAGACAAGAGATATAGTGGTTAATCAAACTCAGAGAGAGTAGAACCTCCAAGATGGTTTGAAATCTGACGAGAGTGACTGGTCTTGCATCAAAGCCCGATTCAGCTCAATCGGCATACGATTCTCCTTCAAAAATCTATCGTGGAAATCCACGTCTGTCATTCGTCCCGAATCAACCATTTCCTTCCGCAATGCATAAATCTGCAAGGCGCCAAGCATGTATCCTGCTTGATATAATGGGGAATAATCGCCATTTAAGGATCTTCTCACCTCTCCTTCCGCTGTTGCACGTTCGTGTCCGACTTCGTTAACGAGGAGGTCAATACACTCTTGAGGGGACATTTGGCCAAGATGGAATTTGATGGAAAAGATAATTCGAGCACAACGGTGCAGTCGCCAGAAAAGCATTCCGATGCGGTTTTGAGGAGTCTTTTTGAATCGTTCGTCGTCCCAGAGAATGAATTCCCAGTACAATGACCATCCTTCGATCCAGAATGGGGTATCGAATAGACGTCTGTAGGGTCTGTGTCTTGCGTTCATAAACATTTGCAGGTGGTGACCTGGAATCATCTCGTGAAAAACTGTTGCCCGAGAAAAATGAATGTTGTTCCCACGCATGCTCATCAATTTGTCTTCGTGATTCATACTGCCGGTTGGGTATGACACGATGATAGATTTGCCTCCGAGGAAGAAAGGATTCACTTTCTGGCGCTCTGGCGACATCATGAACATCTGCCATGTTTCTTTGGCTAGCGGCGGTACAGTGACAAGATTGTGCTCTTCAACAAAAGATACAGCCTCCTTTGCAAGATCTCGAACAAGTTGCGTCTGTTGCCCAGGTTCGACATAGTCATTCTTGACCTGTTCCAGTGCTTGGTGCCAGTCATCGTGGCCCATACTCTTCGACGCCTGTTTCATCTCGTTGATGCACCAAACAAACTCCTTCTCTCCGATGGAGATTAGCTCTTCCGGTGTGTATGGAATCATTTCGGCTAGAAGCTCGGCGAGTAATCCCTCCCGTCCAATCGGTTGGCCTACAATTGCATCCTCATTGTGTAGATCAATGCCAACCAATTTCTCACGAATAGTGGATGCGACAGTTTCTAGACTGGCATTCACAGCCCCGTAGGGATGTGACACCCACCAATCAAATGAGGGGTCATAGCCCTTGTAAAACCCATACCATTCCTGAAGATGACCTCGCAGGGAGTCAATGGTGCTAGCTGCACGAAAAGCGGAATTCTTTCCCACGCTGAACTGAGTGGAATCACTGTTAATCTTCTGGATCAACACGTCAATTTGGCCTTGTGATTCAAAAAGCGTCTGTGCGGCGTTTTTCGGCTCTACCGGCGCTCCAATAGCGCGGTTGTCGCAAAGACTGACGATTGAGTCCGCGAATGGGAGTAGGGGCCTTGTTTTTTGGTCTTGAATAGAGTCCAGCTGCAGTTGTCGGAGTTGTCTCTCTAGGTAGTTTTTGACAAGGAGATAGTCGACTTTCTCCTGCTGGTCATACAAGTGAAAGGGTTGGTCTCGAAGCGAATTTAACTCGGAAGTGAGGAACAGTTGTACTCGTTTTATCCTTGTTGAAGAGATTATGATGGGGTAAAACCTCTTGATCTCCTTGAGATCTGCGGTTATGCGTTCAATCCTATCGCGAATACTGTCAACCTGAGCGCTTTGAATTGCAATCCCGCGAGGGGTCGTAGCAGACACCATAGCGAATGTGACCTTTTCTGTTCAGCGTTGAAGTCGTAATCTAGTCCGAAGGTGGCGAGAATGATTAGATTCAGACAAGTGGAAAAGCTCGGGATTTGGGCTTGTCGTAGCGAGCCGCCGACAATTAGCTAAATGTCGCTGGGCGATCCGAGTGGACAGTTTAAGCCTATCGACATGGTCTGGGCATTTTCAGATAAAAGATGCCGGGATAGCGTGGTCTTACTCCGCGCTTTAACCCAAACGGGCCAACTCATTATCGATTAGCCGATAGTCAAAGTCTGGTGCTTTTTTGTCTGTATCGGACTCCTTGCGGCCAAACGACGCGAGCCGTGTTGTGCGGGGAAAGTGAAGAATGAAGGGGTTGGATTGGTAGGGATCGTGGAAATGACTTATCTTGATGTACACAGATAACCACACTAGGAAATCGAATAACTTCATACTTAAGGACGTACAATCCCCTTGTCTTCAAGGATCTTGGGGCATTTAATTGAATTTCTTCAATAATCCATAAAATGGTCTCGAATCCATCCGACGACAGTCTTGAGCTGTCAACACAGTCGGAAATCATCACTCATACCAAGGACGTCAACAGCACAATCCAAGAGCTGAAGGGAATTCAAAACTCTCATCAATGGGATCCAAACTTGCCTCAGGAAGAGATCGATGTTATTAATGAGGCTGCCAATACAGATGATCACGAGAAAGCTGTCGAATATGAGAAATCCTTTGTCCAGGACTCCCAATATGAATCTGTTCGCGCTGCCGTGCGCAATACAGATAATGGAGAGATTGCGAATACCGTGCGTGCATGGATTCTGGGAATGTTGTTTACAACCATTGGAAGTGGACTGAACATGTTCTTGAGCATGAGGTATGTTCCTTTCCATTTTCTCCGTCTTTGACATTCAAGATTGCTGATTGTTCTTGATAGGAGCCCTGCAATCTCATTCCCTGCCATCGTTGTACAGTTGCTTGTATATCCAATCGGCTGTCTATGGGCCAGAGTGATTCCTACCAGAAAGTTCAACACATTTGGAGTCCAGTGGACTTTCAATCCGGGGCCATTCACCATCAAAGAACACACAGTTGTCACGGTAGGCCTCAGATCCTGATCTCTGATATGAATTCAATGCTAATTCTTTACAGCTTATGGCAAAGTAAGTACACTTCCTGGAAGGACAGGATTTTCCTTAACAACTCTTAGCGTATCAATCGGCTATGCATACTGCACCGATGCACTCTTGGCTCTGAAAGCACAATGTTAGTACATGTATGATCTATTAGAGATTCTCTAGCTTATTGAAAATTATCAGCGCTATATAACTTGGATATCGGCTGGGGTTTCGAGCTTCTATTTGCATTGAGCAGTCAAATTATCGGAATAGCCCTCGCAGGAATTTTCCGTCGTTTCCTTGTCTGGTGAGTACAGTCCGCTATTTAACTTCCTCGGTGCTGATTCTATCTAGGCCCGCTGCTATGATCTGGCCTACCCAATTCGCCAACACGACTTTGTTCTATGCACTGCATGATAAAAGTCCCTCAGATGCCTCGCAGACCAATGGCTGGACAATTTCGCGGTACCGCTACTTCATGTATGTCATGCTTGGGTCATTTTGCTGGTATTGGTAAGTCTCCTACTCTAAATTGGGGCCGAGAATCGAGTCTTATCTCTCACAGGTTTCCTGGTGTCATCTGGCAAGGGTTGTCGGTTTTTGCTTTTGTGACTTGTAGGTATCATCCTGCTCGACTTGCATGTACGTGACTAACCCTGTTCATCACAGGGATTAAGCCCAACAATGTGGTGTTGAACCAATTATTTGGTGGATTTACTGGGCTTTCGCTCATTCCTTTGACATTTGACTGGACGTGAGTTTGAGGCCGAGCTGCATTCCCCCCGAAAGTAATGGATAGCGTAAAAAAACTGACCCATTATTAGCTATGTCTCCGCATATCTCCTCGATCCCTTGCTTTCACCCGTGCATGCGCTCTTGAACACATTGATCGGTCTGGTAGTGTTTGTCATAATTGCCACTATCGGAATCTCCTACACAGGAGCTTTGTATGCCATGCTCCCCTTTATCCGTTGATTGAAGCTAACATTAAATAGCTATTCTGAATACCTTCCCATCAACACTTCGACCACCTATGACAACACGCAACAACAATACAATGTCACGAAAATCCTTGGCGATAACTTCTCATTTGACGAGAAAAAGTACAAGGAGTACTCACCCATGTTCCTGGCTCCAACCTTCATATTGAACTATGGACTTTCTTTCGCTGCCTTGACCGCAGTCATCGTTCACGTCATTCTCTATCACGGCAAAGAAATTTGGCACCGGGCAAAAGCCGCTCGGGATCAAGAGCCAGATGTGCATTTGACACTCATGAAGAAATATCAAGAGGCTCCAGAGTGGTGGTATGCTGCACTGTTCCTGGTGGCGGTTGCACTCGGCCTGGGAGGTGTACTTG
The DNA here is from genome assembly GCA_028828245.1 of Penicillium lividum. NCBI lineage: Eukaryota > Fungi > Ascomycota > Eurotiomycetes > Eurotiales > Aspergillaceae > Penicillium > Penicillium lividum. Next base: position 838,739 of record JAQJAG010000005.1, read on the forward strand.
GATACGATTCTCAGTTGCCCTGTATGTTTTCAACCTATCTAATTTCAGATGCACTCACTCACTGATACATAGGGTGGGCATTTTTCGTATCCCTGATTGTTGCTGTCATTTTCATTGTGCGTCGCCCCGTGCTAACATCGAATCAAACTCATGAAACTCTTACTGACATCAAAAGGTTCCAACTTGCATGATCATGGCTGTCACCAATATATCACTCGGTATGTATAAATTCGACGTCTGATGGGCATTTAGCTTACAGTCTCAGCTCTCAACGTCCTGTCTCCATTTTTGGCTGGTTTCATGATTCCCGGAAAGCCCATCGGTGTCATGGTATTCAAAGTCTTCAGCACAATCACGCTGGGACAAGCGTGAGTCATATCATCCTTGACATCGAAAACGTACGAAGCTAACAGCCCCGCAGTCAGGTCTACTGTCAAGATCTTAAGGTAAGCCACCTCAAATTATCACAGCAAATAGAAAACTTACCCTTTCTAGCTGGCTCATTACATGAAAATCCCACCCCGTGTCACTTTCATGTGCCAAGTTATCCCAACAATGTGGGCTTGCATTGTCCAGATCGCCGTCATGAACTGGACTCTGGGAAATATTGAAGGTGTTTGCTCCAAGTAAGTCAGAGCCAAGCTTTTTCCTAGCATGTAGATTGCTCATCGAATATAGGACTCAATCAGCAAACTTCACCTGTCCAAATGGACGAACGTTCTTCTCATCGAGCATTGTTTGGGGTATGTATAGACTCCAATCTTGTCATCTCCAAGCCTTTATCCATCCACTAACCGCCATAAAGGATTAATCGGCCCACAACGCATCTTCGGTGCTGATGGAATCTACACACCAATCTTATACTTCTGGTTACTCGGAGCCCTACTCCCAGTAGCTTTCTACCTTCTGATGCGAGCCTTCCCCCGGTCCAAAGCCAGATTCCTCAACGCACCAGTGTATGTGATTCAGAATTCCGCTGGATTGACTCTGCTGACAATACATTTCTAGGATGTTGGGTGCCATGGCCTGGCTTCCCCCGTAAGTTCATCCTGAAACTTTATAGCCTAATAGGCAACTAATAATTTTACAGAGCCACACCAATCAGCTTCTCGTCTTGGGTTATTTTCGGGCTCATATTCAATTACTGGATTCGACGCAGATGGGGCGGATGGTGGCGTGAGTACAATTTTATTACCGCAGCGGGACTTGATACTGGACTCATCCTCGCGACTATTGTCATTTTCTTCGCTATCACTCTTCCTGGTGTCGCAGTGCCCAATTGGTGGGGAAATACGGCTCCGTTTGAAACTATGGTATGTGCAATCCGACTCGGCGTAAGCGGGATTCTAATACTGGAAATAGGACTCTTTGTATACGGCAATTCGAAAGACAGTTACTGGCGGAGAGACTTTTGGGCCAACTAAGTGGTAGATGACTTTATTTAGCTGGTGGTGGAGGTAGAGGTTGGTCATAGATATATTCAAATGTTCAATGCGGTGACTATAACGCACATGTGCCTCCCACCGCCCGCTGTACAAATCGGAGACTATTTTGAAATGATGTTCTGAGTCTTTGGTAGATATGTAACACATGTGCAAGTATGTAAGTATGAAGATGATAGCTACTTCACAAGTATCAACATGGCGCTACTCACATGCATGGCTTGCGCGGCAATGCATCCAATTTACATTAATGAATCCACTTATGTACACATTAAACCGCAATTGCCTTCAAGAATGCTGGACTTTCATGTCCCTGAACGACCTTGGAAATAGGAGTGAGGAAAGCATCGGACACTCCTTGGCTATCTTGAAGATGGCGAATATAAGCCTGGGCAAACTTGATCCACACAGCCTTCTCCCGATCACTAGCCTCAAGGCCTTGCCAGACCCAAAGTCGGCTGCCCACGTCATAGAGAAACACGTCCTTGCTATCCAAATCAGATTGTTGAACCCGGCCCTCCTTGACACAATCAAATGATAATGTTCCCGAGGCGTCACTCAATCGGAACAATTTGCGAGGACGGGTACTGGCACTGTCCTCATGGGTCGACTTAGAGAAGTATCCAGGTCTTTGTGCTTGCAAAGATGACTGATCAGCCTCCTTTCCGCCCAGCAAATCCACAATGATCCTTGATCTCGACTCGAGCTGAGAAAGCACTTCAACATCCACGTGCTTGGCTAATGTCAAGTCATTAACCACTTGAGCAGCCTTGGCTTTCTCCATTGGGCTGCATTTCTTGCCCTGCCAGACCCAGATCTTGTTGCCCTTGTCCAAGACAAAGACATCGTTCTCATCCAGGCTCTCCCATGTCGGCTCAACCTCATGGACAATGAAAGGGCTGATGCGACCAGATCCAGGGTACTTGAAGATACGAAGCAAGGTAAGCACTTCTTTTGGCTCTTCAGGCTCAACATGGTTAAACCCGGATCGCACACCACCCGACCGAATAGAGTAATGACGGAACAGAGATAGGAACTCTTCCGAGGGCTGCTGCTGGATTTCACGGTGTTGCGTCGCGGCACCATGCAAGAATTCATCCAGTTCAACTGTCTTGTAGGCAGCTGTACCAGCTTCATCTTGTGTAGTCTTACTTCCTAGCCAGAAAAAGATATCATGGCCTAGCTTGTCATCGCCGACCTTGTATGAATGCAACACAATGAAACTGTCGCCGTCGTAGAATTCACCGGCTCTCGCTTTGGGCCAGGGGACGACTTCGAAGTCCTCAATGCGCCAAATGAATAGTCCTGCTTCTTGTCCCGCCTTTCCATTGTTCCATGCGGGCTCTGAAGCGGCAGAGTTGTATTTGACACGGTGGTCAAGATCGGACCCAATCAATTCTACATTGCTGTCTTTGATATCGTATTCCTTGGGGTGAACCAATCCTTCATGGGGAGGCATTTTGTCTGTATATCGATATGCAATGTTGTGTTGATTAATTAGGAAAGGTGGGATGAATTGACTGATGTCATCGGACAGATTGTCACGTGGTCGCGGTGGATTCTTAATCCGATTACTATTTATAGGACATTTATAGGACAGTGGACCTATTAAATCATATTATTCATACACAGCCGAGGGAAAAGTATCTAAAAATAAATTGAAACGGAATAATAAATATATCAGTATGTTGGAGTCACCCCGGAGTCAACACTGTGATCGATTAAAGATGAGAGGGTTGTAATGTATAAACGGCCATCTTGTTTAATCGCCCGCAGTGGTCCCAACTAGACTACCGTTGTCTTCTACTATATATTAAACCTATCCAGAATTGCTATACTAGTGAATCAGCTAGCAAACCATTTTCTACCTCTTTCCAGATCTTCTTTCCCTCTCTCTATATCTTCCGCTCCTCACCTCGACTTTATAGCTAAACATCGTTATGTCGTTACTTATACTCAAGTGCACTAAATGAACACTCTTTCATGTCATTGTTACACATACAGGGTAAATTAAAAGACGGGAATTCCGACTGAATACGAAAGATCAACCCTTCCACATGCTGAAGAAATCGAAAGAACAATGCAGGTGATACTACGACGGACCCACCTGGATCCAAAAATGAGAGGTCTCAATAAATGGCTCGACATAAACCCAAATCCCAGTCAACTATAATATTGAAAGATGTCTGAATCTCCCTTCCTCATACGTTGTCTTCAATTCAGTTCTAATTGCACCCCTGCATCTGCAGATACGGGCGCATAACATGGTCAGTTCTTCCCCCGATATATACTTCATCCACGCACTGGATGACATCAAAGCAAATCACTGCTATGTAGACTGGCTGATGCGATTCAAAAAAAAGACGTTCTCAAGGTTTCTCTTATCAGTAATAGTGATATACTCCCTGTGTGGCTGACACGGATAGTCGTATCTTCCGAGCCCGGATCTCGTCCCTTCACAGTCCTGAATCTCATGAAAGCCCAATATCGGCTTCCAACCTTCCTCAGATCAGGTGGCGTATTTCTTCCAAAAATGGTGCTGGTCACTTATGCTCTACTTTCTTCTCAACTCTCCAATTCCTCTGTTAGACCGATTGCATTGGAGCACCGGAGGATTTGTCGAGTAAGCTACTCAAGGCCAGACCGTTCGTTTCTTGGAATACGTACTTCACGATCTGGACGCAGGCAAAAGCCCAGGACTTTTGTTCGGCGGATCTAAGCGGTCCTTATGGCATTCGATAAGCTGCTCACGGCTGATTTGATCCGGATTGTGGATTTTAGTCCTGCAGTCGTGGCCGAAGGAGAGGCCACAGAGACGAGGGAAAATCGCCTGGGGACCATGATCTCTTACTATAACGAAGCTATCGCTGACTCATTCAATGAGTTCAACCTTTTTGTCTTACTCGGTCAAGACCATCGTGATACATACTGGCTTTTGGAGACACTTTTGCCTCGAGCCTGGCAAAAGATTGAAGAAGAAAAAGGGCTAACATAGACATGTACTGATTCCTGCAAGCATGCAAAATTTTCCCTGCTTGTTTGCCTTCATTTGGACTTCTTGAAAGAAGACAGCAATGCCCAGATAGTTGTATTAGACGACTCTGCTCATAATCAAAGCTATATTGGATCATCTGGAAACAAGCCTCGTAGATTGAAGGGAAATAAACGAGAGGCGAAAGACTGGGTATTATGCAGATGCGTATTTTGGTCATGACTTCGTGATATATGTATATGGTATCGGTATCAGCCAAACAAGAGTTTGCGCACAGGGTTGTCGATTTTGAGACCTTGGCGACGCAAATTTGGTAGGAGAATCGAGAAATGCTGTTATTTCGTGTATCTGATGCGAGAAATTGGTAGCTCGGTTGTCACCAGTGGGGGGTGAGAGACAAAGGCCATTGTCCTGGTGCACGGCCACATTATTCGCGCAGGGGTTTGCGAGACAAGGATTTCACATCACGTCACCAGTCTGGTGTATTTGGTACACAGCAGTCAATTTCATCCACGAGAAGGGAGTAAAATTCATGATTCATCGTATTCGATTGCCTCAAGCCCAGTCGAACGCCCCTTGAACCCGCCCTGGCTCGTTCCCTGGCTCGTTGGCAATGATCTGGGGTTGTTGTAGTCGTGGCAGTCGAGATCTGGAATCTGGGAAGGGTCGACGAATGAAGGATAGCGACCACGTTCCAGGCCAGGCGATTGCCAAAGATGCTGATGGGCGATATTGACCAATTTGCCGAGAACGGCGATTTCCAGCTTCAGCTTGATGCTGTAAAGGGTCGCTTTGAGAGTAGTTTGGTAAATATAAAAGTTCATGAATTCGATGATCATCAACGCAATATCCATTAGGACACAGGAGACGTTGACGGCGAGCAGCTGCAGGATGGTCCTACGGCTACCGCGATCAGGATTCATTTTCAACATGCGATTGGTCTCCCACATGTACAAGCTGGAAATGATGACCTCCTGAACGCAGAACCCAGTCAGTTGGATTTTCTCCATTATGTCGTACCCTGTGATTGATGCTTGGGAATTGGAGAAGTTGGCGGCAAAGGTGAGCACAGTGGTCGGGATATGAAGTAAGAAAATATTCATAATAATCATGCCCTTGACCAGGCGCAGGAGGCGCAGGTTTTCGAGGACCAAATGCAAGCGAGAGTATAAGACAAATGATTGGCCGGTCACCATGGTCCACCAACCCACTGTGAGCAAAGTGACGGGCAGCCAGGTGGCGGAGGTCAAAGCGAAGAACTTCATCAGATAACCGATCGAGTAAGGTAAAATACCGACGGATGAAATCAGCATACTCCAAAAGTAAGGGCCTTGATAGCGTTTAAATGTGAGGAAGATGAGTACGATCAACTCAATCACATTGTACCATGCGACGCCCACAAAGGTAGCCAGCGTGATGCGAACCCCAATACTGTCGCCGGTATAGCTACCGATGATCCAGTCGCCAGGGCTGGCTTCACTAGATGAGGACATCACATCGATGTTAGTTCCAAGGGTGAAAAGGAAAAGAAACCGGGTCCAGGGGGGAAGAAGTTTGGTAAGTTTTCGTGGGGTCGAGGAATTGCTGATCCCTTTGGACCCCCACTGACCCTTCCCCTGCCCCTTTCCAAGATTCAGCCACAGTTCCATGGTTAGGGAAAACGGCCCGTGAGTTAAGCTTATTTTTAGTCTTAGTTTTAGGATCAGATCGATCGATTTCTCAACATTTGAAAGATATCAGATCGACTCGAGATCGGAATGTGCACGGCCACTGATGTCATTGTTTACGCGAACAGTCCTACGCTAGACCTGGACGAAATAGAATTCAATAAATATTATGTAGCGGCCTTTTAATACATTTCATCACCGTAACAAACCAGGCTTGATTTGGCGGCATTCAATGTCAAATTTGACTGCCACATGGATTCCTGTAAGGTCAACCGAAAGTTCTGTTGAAGGAATAATAAGCCGTGTGGATAATCTTCTCCTTACTGGCGCGCTAGTACATCTGCTCCTTCGGGACCACAAAAAGGTCTCTTTGCCGGCATCGAGGATGCGCTCTTTGGGTAGAGGGGAAAAGACTTCAATCTCATGTGAAATACCTGCAATGGCATTCATGGGTCTTCTCCACTTTCGAGGCATAGGCAGCGTAGCTGGACCACTGGGACTGGCCCGGCCAGACTCGGGATCGTAGTAAACGCGATCTAATTCATGGTCCAACCGATCATCCTAAATCTGCCCTCAGCGAAACGTAGAAATCAATGTACATGCGAGTTTTGAGCTTAAGTGCTTTGCTTGATATGTTTAAACGCTACCTATAGGGCGCATCCATGTGTGAAACCATAATCTACTGCTGTTGTTTTCATAGCACTGGGAAGATTTACGCACATATATTCGTGTAATTAAGGTACATATATATATATATATATATATATATTTATGTTTCGATTCAATGTTCATGCGGTTATCAGATGCGCCTTCAACCTGCATATGAGCTTGATTGGAGATCTAATGCCCACACCTGGAGAAATCACTTATCCAGCACTTGAGACCGACCTTGAATCATACACTCTGCAGGAAAAGAAAATCTTAGAATGAACCTTATATAAGAAATGCAAAATATTCTTATTTGATTTGCAATACTGATTGAAGTAAAGATAATCAAACTATACTCATATACCCTGGAAATATGTGTATCACAGCGGCGGTGTGTCGGCGACAACATTGACACCCATTCTATATATTAAATTAGTAAGGGATTTTTCAGTGCAATTGGAGGAAACTTACGCCGCAAAGTAACGGTCACCCTGGACCTCAGTCCTCTCAACAAGGCTGCGAATGTCCTTCACTTCTTCATCGGTCAGCTGAATCAGGGCAGACTTGGTGTTCTCCTTCATTCGGTCAGATGACCGAGTTCCAGGAATCGGGATGATGTCGGATCCTTGAGCCAACAACCAGGCAATCGAAATTTGCGACGGGGTACTTCCATGGGCTTGGGCGACCTTCTTCAGCCCATCAACCAACTCCATGATCTTAGGGAAATGATCCGGTGCATATTTGGGCAGGTAACGTCGCCAGTCGGTTTCATCAAAGTCTTCATAGCGCTGGATCTGGCCTGTAAGGAGACCGCGACCGATAGGGCTGTACGCAATCACTGTAACACCGAGTTCACGGCAAGTTTGCAGCAGCTCGTTCTTCTCAATATCTAGTGCAAATGGGCTGTATTCCATCTGCAGGGCGGCGATGGGGTGGACTGCATATGCACGGCGCAGACTGGCAGCCGAAACCTCCGAAAGGCCAATATGACGGATCTTTCCCTCACTATGAACAGACTTCAGGTTAGCAAATGCGACAGAACCCAGATGAATGGGGGTTAGTTGAGGTACTTTTTCAATTCAACCATAGCTTGCACAGTCTTCTCGATGGGAGTTTTTTCATCGACTCGGTGACAGTAGTACAGGTCAATGACATCGACCTTCAGACGCTGAAGACTCTTGTCGCATGCAGTCTTCACGTATTCGGGGTCGGATCGAATTGTCGCCTTGCGGGTGACGGGATCCGCAATTAGACCGAACTTCGAGGCAAGGAAGATGTCGTTGCGCTTCCCGGAGCGCTGAAACCATTCACCCACAACATCTTCACTGTCGGCGTAGACATCGGCAGTGTCCCAGAACAACTGACCGGTGGCATACGCACGATCCAGGAGAGCAAACTTGTCTTCAAGAGTACCAGCTGACCCGTAGGCACCGCCAATGCTCATGAGGCCAAGTCCCACAGCAGGAACTTGAGGGCCATCTTTGCCAATGGTGCGAAGTGGGATGGACATTTTGAAGTAGGAGGAAGAGTCGAATGGAAGGAGTCAAAGGAACTTGAGAGTGTATGAGCTGAAAATGACCTGGGAGGTATCCATCCTTTAAATATCTTAACTCGGATAGAATGATGGTCCGTAGAAACCGACGGAAAGAATAATGCTCAATAATAACATCGACAATTGCGTCTTGTTCATGATATTCGGACTTAATCAATCGGCGATAAAAGAGATCCAACCAATAAGATATCAGTAGATCCATATGGCCCCATTAATTAGGGTTCTAACCAATCACAGATCAAAGTTTGCGAGTTGTCCAATCACTCCTTTCTCCACTTCTTTTCTATCCTTGACCTGCAAAGACTCTGTACCCCTCCATGAATGCATTTTATGCATTGAAAGACATTAGTTATGCATGATCCAAGTAATGGGCCCCGACAGGTTCAAAATAGAAAGAAGGTTAAAACTGGCTGCAAAACATGCAAGTACGTTCAATTCCAGCAATAGACTCGACAAGACAGGGTCCTGACATGATTCTACAGGACCCGTCGCGTGAAATGTGACGAAAGTCGACCGGCATGTCGACGCTGTGTCTCTACTGGCCGAGTCTGTGATGGCTATGGTATCTGGGGAGGAGGCGGGACTCCATATGGCCAGCCACAGAGTAACCGAGCCCTGTCAACATACTGCACGCCGGTTCCAGCCGGCAGCATGACCAGTGAAGAGCAGTCATACTTTGACTGGTTCATGGGAAAAACCAACAGGAAATTTGCTGGTCTATTCGCCTCCGACTTCTGGGAGACCCTCGTCTTACAGGCCAGCGCACAGGAACCTGCCGTGCGTCATGCCGTCGTCGCCTTGTCAGCAGCGCATAGATTCGATTACAGTAATGAGCCGTGGTCCATTCCTTCAACCTATGGCTTTGATACGGAGCGGTTTACCTTGCAGCAATACAATAAAGCCATTCACTACTTACGCTCCGCGACTGGGGGTACTCAGAAACACACAGTACGCGTTGCCCTGATCACATGCATGATCTTTGTTACTCTGGAGTACCTACGTGGACAATACCAGATGGGCAGTGCACACTTACGCTACGGGATCCAGCTTCTTGCAAATATCTCAGCCCCGCAGCCTCGGTCTTCTATGTCACCGGATGTCCTAATTCCAGCAGAAGACTTTGCTCATAATGCCCTTATCGATGCATACTCACGTCTAGCTATCCAAGCTGCCATGTTTGGCCATGTTCCCTCCCATATGTGTGTCGTATCGCGAGATCCACAAGTCCATGCCATCCCATACACATTTCCTTCTCTCTTTGATGCGCGACAGACGCTCGATGACCTCCTAAACAGGGTTCATTGCCTCAAAAGACATTACTATAACATTCGACTATCACCATTGCAATCCGAAACCCCCAATGTAGAGCTAGCCGAGACTCAGCAGAAGATCATTACCGACCTATCTCTCTGGCGCAAAGCATACAACTCCTCACTCATCCGTCTCGAAGAAGAAGCAACTCACAAATACAAATTCGGAACGATCCTTCTACGTGTATTCCACGAAATGGCAACTATAATGGCCTCAGTCTGTCTATCCGATGACGAAATGATTTTCGACTCTCACACGGGAAGATTCCTCGCTCTCCTACAAGGGTTCGTCGATCTATGGAATCACTGGGCAACCGCTAGTATCGAGATCAAAGAACTCAAGCATATATTCAGCATTCCGGAATCAGAGGTTGGGTGCCACGGATTCACTGTCGAGTCTGGGTTCATCCCTCCCGTTTATTATACCGCGCTGAAATGTCGCATTCCTCAGATCCGACGCCAGGCTATTCGGATTCTGCGCGCTGCTCCGCATCGAGAGGGCGTGTGGAATGGACCTCTCCTAGCTCATATCTTGGACGAGGTGGTGCAGCTCGAGGAAGGAGGGGCTTACGCTGGAGATGCCAGTGTGGATGAGCCTATGTACTTGGCTGTGCCCTCAGCGAAGGACTTTCCTCCGCCGAGAATTGAGGCATCGATGCGCATATCTGACTTGGCGGTGATTCTGCCGGAGCTGGTCAAGGGGGATACGTTCATAAGTTATAAGAAGCAGCTTGGGGGTGGCCAGTGGGCGATATATAAGCAGAGGGTAAAGCCTGGTTGGATGAAATGTCAAGGCTCTTTTTCCGGATTCGTATCTGTTTTGAGTAGGGAGGGTGGATACAAAGACTAGCTTTGGAAACTTTATAAAATTTCTATTGTACAGATCTAATGAACCATTTGATACAAAGCCCGAGTCAATCATTATTTCGTTAAATACTCATTCCAGACCCAACATTTGCAACGCCTGCTATCCGCAAGATAAATGCTTTTTAATCTCGTAAACCATTGCCATCCAATCTCCCCGCATCCCTTGGCGGCTATCTCCGTTGCCTGAGGAAGGCAGCTACCTGTTCGTGCCGTGATACGAAGAACATACGCTTTTTGTCAGACTTCCAGACCAGTACACCAATCTCTGCGGCGTAAGTACAGGGAGCTTCATATTCAGCCAAGCTGGTGAAGTCCTTGAACAGGAAGCCTGCTGTCGCCCTGAGACGATCACGCTCAAGCTGCCAAAGACGGATCTGATCGGTCACGGTGGGGGGAAGCACTGGGGCCTGTGATGATGAGTTCGATGTGGGATTGCCAGCATTATGTTTACGCAGCTGAGGATGGGCATGCGAATGCAGATAAGAAATAATCTGCTCGGCCGTGATACCTGTCTCAATGGCCCGGCGCACCGATTGACGGTTGATCTTGCCCGTCACTAAGTTAGGGAAGCGGTATTTCAAATTGGTAAAGAGGGAGATGAGGGATATCTGGAGGGGAGATGACGTGTATGCGTAGAGGCGGTAGTTGGTTTCGATGATGATGAATCCCGATCCTGAGCCGCCTGGCTGGTCGCCAGGTCCAGTCAATGAACCGCTGCCTGCAGTTCCCAGTGCACTCGAATCAGAAGTCAAGGTTGTGGCAAGTCGTGTGGGATAGAACCGCGACGCCTCAGGACTTTCTTGGTAGACGATACCGAAGTCTGACAGGTCAGCCAAAGTGCGAAGTTGGGTCGATGTCATTCCCGTCTTCTCGTAAGATTGACCCAGCTCCAGACTGCTGAGTAGGAATAGGAATGAGAGAACCTCCACTCTATCCATGCCGAGCGATTCAGCACTCTCAACATAGAGGATCATGATGTGCCAGACCTGCGTGTTGACATCTTGTAGCACAAAACCAAAGCCATCCTTTGTGATATCCACGCGTCCGCCCCTGATTTCGACAAGATTGCCTGCTTGGAGCAATTGTTTCACGCCCTTGCTCAAGTTCAAGGTATCACGGTTCCCAGTGAGAGCACTTGTTCCAACCATATAACCCAAGACACCTTCCCATTGTCGTCGACCGTATTCATCCAGATCATGAATTGAGACTTTGCTTTGTTCGGGTATTTGGGAAAAGACACCAAAGGACTGTGTGTCCTCGGAGCCTGTGAGAGCTTGGCGCAGCGATGACGCGAATGGAATGGTGACCATGTATGCCCGAGTATTGTCGTCGGTACGAGCGTTAGCCAAAATATGAAGCCGGCCCAAGATCGATAATGCGTTATCTCGCTGTCTTTGTCAAGTAAGAATCAATGGTCAGCTCGCCTTTCTCAGGAATCCTCAAGGGTCGCGCGCTCACTTCTTGCTTTCTGTCTTGACCCAGATCTCCAGATCGGCGGAAGGAAGCGGGTCCTTCAGATATAGCAGGGCCATCACAAAACATTTTGCTATCTTCACAGTTAGTTTGGTCGGAATCGAAACGCAGAGAGCTCCAGATACCCAGATCAGGCAACATGCGCCGGAAAATTGCGAGTGCAGTAGATGGTTGCTTGTATAATTGGAGAAATGTCGCACCAGGAAGACCTTCCAGGTACTCTAGAGGTCGAGACGTAGGTGCAGCCATGTTGATGACCTAAAAGACCTGGCGCCTCTTTTACCAGGAGCGATTTGTATCAAAGGCGCGGTGAAGTCATGACAAAAGTTCGGCGGGCGTAGCGGCCACTTTGTGCAGTTCCCGAGATGAACGCGACAACTGCCGAACTGCGTCTTTGCTTCACTTCTCACCTGAGATCAATTTCAATTACCATGACAACTCTAAGATTTGTGCGGTCGGTGAGTCATATAAAATATCCGAGTTATATCATTAAACTCCCCTCTAATACATTCAGGTTTGGGAGTCCTTTCGGGCGTCTTCGGGACTAGAGCCTCGGTAAGTGAAGCCGCCTACTTCAAAACATCAGTCACTGATAAGCTGTGTTATACTGCTTGAAGCCTTTTGGATGGTGTACGTTGATTCATAATCAATCTCCCAACTCGGTGGAATGAAAGCTCATTTCTATATCTAGCTTCGTGTTACAGCTGCTCGTCCTGGAACTGTCAACTTCGAGCTTGAGGTCCAAAAGCAACATACTGTAAGCACACAGGAACCGTGGATGAGACGAGTTCGGACATCTTATACTGAAATTGAGAGCTTTCATACACCTTGGTTTTATCCGCTGGCTGTTTCACACCCCTTTACTAAACATTTTTATAGAACCGCTTGAACATCCTCCATGGAGGTACTATTGCAAGCATGGGTAAGGTTCTCTGCCATATCCATCGGGAACCGCAACCAATTACTAATATTTCCTAGTTGATCTTGGTGGATCCTTGGCTGTAGCATCTCGTGGTTTATTCGCAACTGGCGTGTCAACCGACCTTAATGGTAGGTTCATTAACCATGAGCGGCTAAAATGGGCCTAGATGTACGTCTCGCTAATACCTATTGGGAAATAGTCACATACTTGAACTCCGGTGGCAAAGTCGGCGACAAGATTTTGGCAGTAAGTGTCAATCTACTACCTTGAAATCAGAGTGACCCATGCTGACGTTAATATAGGAGGTTACCTGTGACAAGTGTATGTATAAATCATTGACACATAAAAGACCCCAGCTAACAGTGTATAGTTGGAAAAACTCTTGCCTTCACCAATATCAAGTTCACTAACCCAGAGGGTGTCGTTGTTGCCCGAGGCAGCCACACCAAGTGAGTTCATTTGAATGCCTTTGACTGATTGGATTGCATGCTAATGAGTTTAGATATGTTACTCTTGCCTGGAGGGACCCCCAGAACATTGTGGAGGAGATCAACAAGATCAAATAATCTTAAAACTCCGTGCCCATCTGCTATAACTAAGGTGTACAGAATATTGTTTTCTACAGTTTATCTCGCGAGTCTGTGGTCATAGGATTGCAGTTTATAGAATAAGGCATCAAGATCGAATATCATTTATGCGGTATCTGGCTCAATCCGCTTCTTTAACAAGGACAAGTGCTGTGTAACCTGTTCATACAATATCTTCATACTCGTCTTCATCGACACCCATCATATCCTCATCTTCATCTAGAAGACCATCCTCACCATCGGGGGCGGCATCATCAAGAACCAGATCTCCATCACCCATTGCTTTGACCTTGGCCTGTGTCATCTCAAACACGTACTGGCCAAGATGCTCGACTCCTTCCATAGGGGTGCCCGCGACGTCAGCGTCCAGCGCTCGAGTTGTTGGGAACATCTCACCCGGCGCAAGCATCAATTTGTCCGGGCGTTGCAAGAGACGATCAAATGCAGGCTTTAGCTCGTAGCAGGATTCGAAAACCTCTCGGCGACCAAGGATGTATAGACCCAAGCGAGCACGTGACAGGGCCACGGTCAGACGACGAACATCACGCAGGTATCCGACGGTGCGGGTACGAGTCAGGGATAGGATAACGTCTGGAAGACAATGGTTAGTACGGTTTACACACAATGACATAAGCTGTGCCTGGGAAAGTCTACTCACAATCATTCTGTTCTCCTTGGTACCGATCCACGGTTGTCACGATCTTAGGGAGACCAAACATCGGGTTCTTACCACAACGGTGGTTCAATACATCCCGGATCAAAGCCGTTTGTCCAGCATACGTAGCCAAAATCGAGATCTTCGCGGCCGGGTATCCTAGCAATCGCATGTACTGATACAAGGCCACCGCATACTCCGCCTCGCCAAGATTCTGAATAAAGTAGGGAGTCGGTTCGCGTTCGCCATTGCCCTGGTAATCAGGAACATTGATGAACTGATAATCGAACTGGAAGCCAGCATTGGCCTGCTTGTACTCCTGCAGAGTTTCGACGGATGGGAGATCTCCCAGCTCTTGGTAGCGCCAGCGGAAGAGTTCGGCAATACTCGGTCGGCATCTACCTTGCTTGTCCAAGGTAATAACTGGAACACCTAGGCGGGCCAGGCGGAGGAATAGACTCTGCTCAAAGTGCGCGTACTGACGGAAAGCCATATTCTGGATGATTGGGGAATTCTGGAAGTGATCTCCACAGAGAACAACACGTTTCAGAGGCAGCTCCCCGTTCTTCATGTTTTGAAGAGCGGCAGGGATGAAGCTCTCCACTTCGGTAATTTGTGCTGCTTCTTCCATAACGACATTGTCATAGTGGAAGCCCAAGTCCGCAATCTCCTGTCGGCGCATTGCTGCGTGGGTAGATGTCATTGCCACCACACGAGCCTCTTTCAATAAAAGATAATTGGCTTTGTCTCGAGCGTGCCGCAAGATCTCAAAGGGTCGAATATCTTCGAGCTCAGTGAAAATCCGCTCAATGTGTCGTTGGCAGCCCGAGGCAACATCCAGTATTGTCTCTTTTGAGGCATTTGCCTCGAACAAAGGTTGAGGTGCATTCGAGAAGTACATGTGGAATGGGAATGAGGCGACAATATCCTCAGTGGAAATTTCTTCCGAGTTGACCCGATCCCAGAACTTGGCCCATGCTGGTTGAATATAGACCATGTTGAAGTAGCCAGCGGTCTCGCAAGAGTTGCCGTGTGCGCCCTCCGCATTAATCGATGCCGCCAGCCGCATGACTTCTGACAGATAATTTGTGCGGTTGTCAAGGAAGGATTCGACTCTGCCGTGTTTGCTGTAGTTCGAATCGGTATCTAATTCTTCTTCACCGTGACCCAGTCGCAAGAGATGACGCTCGTCAATATCTAGAGCAATGATCTTCTGGAAAAGCTGGTTAAGTGCTTGATTGCTGTGTGCAACCAAGAGTGTTCGCTCGGTGGGGAAATTATGATAGAGATTATTGATAATTTGGGTCGCAACATCGGTCTTACCGGTACCAGGAGGTCCCACGATGACAGTAAGGCCCGGCTGCGTACCGGAGGCAATCGCTTCCACTTGAGTAGGTGTGAACCTGACGGTATTTTGTTTAGGCGCATCGATAGGGTATGGTCCAGGGTTTGGCAACTTATAGGTCGAAACACGCATGGTAGTAGGTCCCTGCTCCACCTGTCCGGCAGGGTCACGCCGGCGTTTCTTCAGGGGGCCAGAAGCTTCCACCGGCTCGCTCTCGACGGGCTCGAGAACATAAGGAGGGCCGAAACTAGCTGACTCGGATCCAGATGGTTCAATGATCTTACCGGGGTGGCTCTCCACCAGATGGGACCAGTCCAAGAATGTATCACGGAAGTCGACAGATTTGAGACGGTTAGGCATCTGCGTGTACTGGGCACCTGCAGGATCACCATATCCGAGGAAAATGTCTTGAAGCCACGGAGGGAGTGTCATATCCGACACGATTAGCTTTTGCATTGTTTCCAAGATGGACTTGAAGTTGTTCTCTCGGCCCTTTCGTCGCGCAACCACATTGATCAAAGAATAGATATCCGGCTTTCCTTGGGAATGAAGGTCCTTGTCGGCCTTGAACGATGCCGCGTCCAAGTTAACAAGAAGTCTACGCACTCGTGGGCGAGATTGATGTCCATTGACTTGACCACCAACCGGCTGTCGCAGCTGACGGCCTTGTTCATCAAGAACTTGCACGATCTCCGCTGTGCGGAGGTGAGTCATGCGTGGTCCTTCCGTGGCATTCTCGTCTCGGGTTCCTAATTGTGTGGGTGCTGGGGACTGAACAGCCAACAGATAGACAACGTCATCCGGGCGGAGGGATTCCCATTCCTTCCGGATGTTATCGGCCAACCTTCCCACTTCAATTGCAATCTCCGCGCGAACAAATGCCGGATTTTTTGAGCCCACCTTTGCGGGTGCCACTTCGATGATAGCAGGCTTGGAGATAGGGATTGCCATTCTTGAGAATCCCTCAAAATCCATGCTTCCGTTACGGTTCGCTCGAGGTTGCATACGCTTGACAACGGCTTCCATGTCTTTGCGGATCTGGAAGAAAGCCTCCGACCTATACAGGAGAAAAGACCGCCAAAGGAAGTCCCCCGTACTCAGATATTGAAGATTCAGCTTGGGAATCGCCAGCGGTCTGGATCCATCGTAAGTTTCGTTCCTCAACAATGCTGGGTCGTAGAGGCTCTCTTCGGTGGGAATTACGCTCAACTGAGCTGCAACTTCTTGGAAGGGCAGTTTGCGCTCATAGGCAGAGAGAAGAATTTCCAAGCAAAGCTGCCGATCTGGGGTAACGTTGGATGATTTGGGGTAGTTTGTTCGGAATCCCAAATGAGAGCACAGGCTCTGGAGCTCTGGCTCATCCAAAGAGGACAGTTGCCCTTCAAGCTCAACCCGCTTATCAATTGATCCCAAGTTCGAAAGGGCGAGTATCATGAGTTTTTCCTTGAAGAACTTCATAGCGGTTCTCTGTAAATGCGCCAGCTCCTTGCAGTGCAAATCATAAACCCCCTGGGGGGACAAAGCATCACCCGAGTAATCATCGATGGCGAAATCGATGAAGTGCTTGAGAAGATTGTAGAAGTCGCGGAAAAGAGCATTCTCTGGGACGCGGTACAATTGCGACATGCGAATGACGGGTAGAAGATTGAGGTCTTTGAGAAGTGAATTGGTGTAGCGCCGGGTTGGAAGCTGGCTCAAAAGGTCGACAAGGAGCTCTAGAAAACGCTCACAGTACAGCAAATTCTCGGTCTGTTGCTTCTCTGGGCCGTTCAATTTCTGCAGGAAGTCGAGCAGCATAGTATACAGCCAAGACCGTTCGAACCGACTCTTGGCCTGGCTAGCCTCGTCACCTGCATCATATCGCTTCCCTGCAGCCCTCCATGCCTTTTTCAAAGCGGGAGATTTCGCAATCACGCGATCTTTGGCATCTTCGCTGGCCAAGTTGTGCCAGATAGAGATAGAAACGAGCGGGGCGCATTCTTTTCGGATCAGGACGTTCTCGAGCGACTGGAATGCAGCGATAATGAATGAGATAATCGACATGCGCGAATGGGTCGGCAGGGATGGGTCGATGCTCATGGAAAGGATCCGATGGAAGAGGCTTGAGAAATCATCGCCGCGGTCGGAGAAAATGTCTGCATCACAGTCAGCACGCGTCACACGTTGATTGCCTGCCATTTATCGCATTCACTCACCCCAGATAGGCACATGTTCCCGATATTTGACGCTAACAAGAAGCGCGATCAGAAGAACATGGTGATTGGAAGCATCTTCACTGTAGGTGGGCCAAAGGAACCTGGAGTAAATGAGTTAGCACTGCGGGCACAACAAGAATCGTCGCGAGCAACATACTGCTCTAGGATATTCAGATTCTCCAATATCAGAAGAGAGCGACTGTTAAAGCCATCTGCCTCCAGTGGATCCCACAATTGCTGTTTGATCACGTCGGGTTTGGCCTTGCGGACCTTCACATCTAACCAGTGAGCCTTGGCTAGTTTCACCCACGGGCTATCCTCGCGAAAGTCCACCACTGTCGGTCTGGATTCGAGACTCTGCGCCATCGCAGCACTCGATTGTCCCTGTTACTAGACTGGGGTTGATCGAGGACGTGAGGTGGAGCAGCAGGCGTCGGGAACATCAAGTTGAAGCTGGGGGAGCTTTTTCGCAAAGTCTTGGCTTTTCTCTCCGCCGAGCCGCAACCACAACCCCCTTCACTTCCGTCACTGGCCCTGTTTCTTTTGCTCTCACCACACTCACTACAATTCTCTCACCTGCCCTCTCTATCTGTCTTGGTTAAAGATGGCCTCGGTGGAAGTTGAAGCGGTGCAGGTTTACAGAGAGCTGGTGGACGGTCTTTTGGACCGCGCGGCGCAAATCAAGACCGACAAACAGATCGAACCCCCGTTGACCGAGGCGCTTCTAGGCGAACCTATCTGGCAGATTTCCTCTGAGCATAATGGTGTCAAGTTATTGAATCAGCAGACTCAGTATGCGGCGGTGGAGATTGCTTTTCGCGAGAAGTTCTATCACATCCTGGTACGGCGCATATCCGTTTTCTTCCCCAGGAGCTTGACATTAAAATTGCTAATGACTCCGTGGTTTCTACTTAGGCTTCAACCTCTATCAATGACCCCTCTTTCATCCATATTTGGAATCTTCTTGACCTTGTGTCTATTTTCTCTGACAACGGTCAGTTACCTGACGCAATACCTGAACCTGGAGGTCTTAGCTGACACCTACTAGAACAATGCGAACCCGGCTTAATCTTCTGGCTTATCGAGGAACTTCTGGATAGTCAAACGATTGATGGTTGTCGCAAAGTATTTGATTATCTAGAGTCGCGTCGCGAGCGAAATATCAAGGTACGGAGACTTCCAATGGCTACTTTCTCAAGGAACACATGCTAACTCCTACCAAAGAAACACTTCAAGCAGAAGAGCTTAATCATTCTCCGATCATGCAATGAACTTCTTCGTCGACTGTCCCGAGCAGAAGACACAGTCTTCTGCGGACGGGTGTTCATCTTCCTATTCCAAAGTTTCCCACTCGGGGATAAAAGTTCGGTCAACCTTCGCGGCGAATTCCATACAGAGAATGTCACCACCTTTGACGAGATTACAAAATCGACTGCTGAGAATGACGATGAAGATACCACAATGACTGAAGGGAACGATGGCTCTGTGACAACTGAGGGACAGCTGGATCAAGGCAACAAGGATGGTGGCGTCACACCTGACATAGATCGGGTGCCCAAGGTCATTGTCTCTAAGGGTCGAAAGGAGAAGGCAAAGGAAAAAGTGGATCTTGATACCCTCTATCCAATTTTCTGGAGTCTACAGTCCTATTTCTCGGCTCCGAGCAAGATGTTCGATGCGGAGCGTTTTACATCTTTCAAGACTGGCCTTGAAGCTACTCTGCATGCATTCCAGAACATCAACACCGACCTTGAAAACCAAGGCCCCGCACGATCTTCAGAAGAGGCATCAAAATCCCACAAGCGAAAACGTGGTGACGAGGCTGAGGTCGGCACCAGCTTCAATCCCAAATACCTGACTAGTCGGGATCTGTTTGATCTCGAAGTTGGTGACACCGCCTTCCGCAGACACGTTCTTGTTCAGGCTCTCATTCTCCTTGACTTCATGTTATCACTCACTTCCACGTCGAAAGGGCGCTTGGCAGACACGACAAACAAATCAGTGCTATATGGATTTGTTCTGAACGAAGAAGACACAAAATGGGTGGCCAATATGCGAAAGAGCATTGAAGGTTACTTGCAACAAGGCTCGGGCGGAAAGTTCTACTACCGTATGGTGGACACCGTTTTGTCTAGGGACAAGAACTGGGTACGATGGAAAGCTGAAGGCTGTCCGCCTATTGAGCGACCAGCCATCTCAGTGCCTGACTACATGAAGGCGCGAGATGAGGCCAGAAAGACCTATTTCAGCAAGCGCCTCCGTCCATCACCCATGGGATCTCTGGATTTCAAGTTCCTCTCGGATACCGAGGCATTGGCCAATATTGAACGTCTCAAGGAATCAGACCGGTTTACAGTCCCCACTGCCGATTCGTTCATGATGGCTATCATGGATGATGAGATGGACATTGACATGGCTCAAAATCAAGACGACAAGAACGCTGCTATCCAAGCCAAGGCCAGCAAGACCTGGCGCATTCTCCGACTGGCAGCGAAGACGAAACTGTCAGCATTTGACAAAATCGACGATGGTAATAACCTCAACGCTCTGTTTGAAACTCCCGCCGCGCTAGCAGACACTCCCCAGGCGGCGGAAGGGGCCGACGGTGATGGCCATGAAGAAATCAAGGACGAGGACATTAAAGAGGGCGCGCAGGCGCAGCCCCCTGTTGAGACCAAGAGCACCACCGACGACCAGCAAGAATCGAATGACACTAGTGAAGATAATGCAGCCATCGAAGGCCCCGACGCCTCTAGCGCGGCCTCCGGTGACAAGCCCATGGAAGAATCGACGACCTGATATCGTGGCGAGTTTCCCACATGAAAGTGTTGACAGGATCTTTAACTATGGCTTTGGCCCCTTTCTTCGTTTCTGCGGAGCATTGCCCGCAATAGGTATGGCTTGGCAGCCATGGGCCTCTTGGGTCAGCCACATCCCATGGTTCTGGTCGCTTGCGGGATCTGCTGCATCAGTGCAGCAGAACAATACCTGTCTCCGAGTTGAAATCGCGACACATTCCATGTGCCTTTCATACCGATAACACGCCGTCCGCTTCACTTGCCGCTTGACTGTGTCCCATGACCTTTGCCTTCGGCTACTAGTGGCTTGTCGGAGAGTTTGTCCAATCACTATCCTTTGATGCAGTGGTCTGCTTCGCTAATCCACTCTAACCTGTCGGGGGAATTGCGAGGCCCGCTGCAGAAAAGCTATGACAAACCTATGTCGATCACAAGCATCATGTTACCTACCTGTACAGTAGCATGAATGATAACTAGGGAGACCGGCCTTTAACGAGATCCATAACAATTAAATCCTGAAGACAATTAATAATAATAAAAATAAAGACAAAATAAAAAATAAAAAGGAGTGCGTCCGTTCACCAGACACGGTTGAGGCGGAGGTATACAAGCTACCGTGGGGTTCAAGAGTTTTCTAGTTGATCGGCAACTCTATTGAGGTTCAGGTTCCTGCATGAAAGTAGAACCATAACACGAATTATTAAATTATTCCTGTACCTTTTTTCCTCCTTTTGACCATGTATTCTACACATTCACATGCAGTAGTTGAGATTTACCCCTGATCTAATTGGAGTGGGAAGACTGGGGCGCCGACCCGTTGCAGCCATGTTTCACCTTGCACCAGACAATTGAACTAAAGTACGAAGTACTCGTACTTAGAGACATCGGCCTTTACGCCTTTACGCCTTTACATGATTAGCGGCAAATAGAAAAGTGGAAACAAAAGTTTTGGCTGCGTACGGAGTACTCCGTACTCGACGAGGTAATTCTTCGGGTTTTCGCTAGGGAGGTCTGGAAGTTCTCCATAGTGGATTGGGCTTCGCCTTTGAGTTCGTATGAACAGATTATTCTCGAAGACGCACTGATCGTAACAACATCCGTGAGTCTAAGAACTGTGTTGGCCCACTTGAGTCGGACTGTTGCAAGCTCCACTTGTGGAGCTTCAAGACAAGTGCAAAGAGACATCGGTTTTTTTCTTCTCTTTTATCTCCGATCTGGAAAGGTAATGTCTTAGAACTAAGCCCGATTCCAATAGATCCTAAGCCGTTTTAAGTCCGCAGTAGATATGGTTTTTTATGTATTTTTTGTTGTTTTGTCGACCTCGCAATATCTTCCCAGTTCAGAAATTTGTCCGTTGGAAAAGCATCCGTCAACCAGACTTTGTTATCGGATCGACCCAGACATAGAATGATCAATTTTCCCTATTTCCGCCCCCCTTTCCATTGGAGTAATTGCTTGAAGAATCATGGTCTTTCGGATGTGCTCTCTTGTACCCGGTTCTTCCGCGAACATGTACATCAGGGGCGTAAGCCATCGGCTTGCGTCACCCTCGACTCTCCATGACGACGTGCATCTACAGGCGCTACACGAAACCGGAAGTCTTGGCGTCCTCCTTGCGAGATTAAAGTTGTCATACACATTTATTTCCCACGCGATCAGAACGATCGGATCCCCGCACCGTTTCCGTAGAGACCTGTATATATGATATCTGGTCCAGATACTAAAAAAGCCTCCTTTACATCGCTTAAATATCACCTATTTCAGGGTCACCCCACCTTACACTTGACCTATGTACGAATAAGGATATTGGCGGAAGATTAAAATTCTAGAATTGTCCCCCACACGGAGTCGGGTCAACCGCGTCATAAGGAGGAAGTCGCCTCGAGGGCAGTGATCGGCAAGAGGTTTCGGCCGTAGGAAATGCTCGCTACGCACTGTGATTCGGGATCAGTAGTAAACGGGCCCGAGATTTCTCCTCCGAAACCAAAGTCGAGTAAGTCCCCATGTCTCCGCTTCGATTCGAATTGTACACGAATGGGGCCAATTCGGGCCCCCACTCACTATTGATCCCGGGTATGCACTGTAGATGTAACTAGTACTAGTCCAACGTCCAGGAAGAAAAGGAAAATTCTATTTTGCTCTTTTTATCGGTCATGCTTCTTCTTCAGTGCCACACCCGCATGGGATGACCTCATTTGGGATTCCCGGTCCGGAAGCGATAGGCGGCTAGATTCAGAGTACGTACTCACAATGCTTTACAGTGAATTCATTCAAAACCTTGGAACATTGAATTGTTTCTTCAGTTTAGGTCCACTTCTGACTCGTCACATGAAGGAGTACTTCATTTCCCAACTGTGACTGGAATTGTTTCATGGTCTGGATGTGGAGATTTCAAGGAGCTTTCCCAAGGTGGGGTTGCACCTTGCGACGGTTACTGAGCCACAGGAAACCCTAATAGTGGGTTTGGAGGCCCGGACTCCGTAGCGTCGGAATTCGGCTATAATCTGTCCGTTTACATTGATTTTCTATTTCGTATTAACAGTTACTAAACTCAGGGGTTGAACAGTTATTTGATGCCTACGGACTACGGGAGGCTCTAACCGCAATACTCCGTACATGCACGGTTTGGTGATCCGGATTAGCCGACGACTCCATCGACGGGTTTCAGGGTTCAGGATTTTTATATGGTCGAGACAACCATTGACCATGGATCGTGAGAATAACAAATAGCTGTCACATTTACTAGATCCTTTCCTTGGAATAATCCCTACTAAATTAATCGTACTAATTAGGTCTTTTTCCTCCCTCAGACCACATACCCATCTCCACTGGGTCAGCCACCCATGCACCCTCTCCCATCACACCCATTGGGAGTGGACTGTGGCGGGCAGCCTGCTGAGTGGCTGACAGCTTTTCCTTGATCGATATCCCCGTGGGTCCGGTGGGCGTTAGACCGACCTATGGAGCCAGCACGCCAGCCAACCCGGCAGGATTCCCACATGGTGACCAGCCTCAATACTGTACGTACCGGTGAGACCAGGGTCTGATAGCGGTTGGCCGATGGTCCATGCAGCAAATCGATATTGGAGGGGCTAAGACCACTTTTCGCCCTTGCCACAAATGGGATCGCCCACTAGATCTTCGGAAATTTATTCTAATGGTCATCTCAGCCAAGGCCGTGAACGCCCCGGGTGAGTGGATGTGGATGTGTAGGCAATCGGCACGGGAGAAAGTCAGCATCTCATCTCATGTCATACAGATATCATATATCATATAGCCGTGTTCTGAGTAAAATGTGGCGGGTAGCCACGAGGTGGGACTTTGAATGTCCCACTTAGTGAGTTAGACCGTTTCCTTGGGTTATCTAAGTAGGAGCTTGTCTGGGTCTTTGACTTTTTCTGGGAGGAGACTCTAGTCCGTTAATCTCTGTTTCCGCTGGCCTTTTCTTCCCTTTTTTTTTCTTTTTTCTTTTTTTCAGCTCGGGTTGAACCGCTATTCGCCACACTTATGGTATACCTGGCCGTGGATATTATTCGGGACTGTAAGAGCCCTGTGCTCTAGCCACGGCACTTAAATACTGTTGAAGTATTTTTTATTATTATTATTATTATTATTATTCGATCTTGTTCTGTTACCCCGTACTTTTTCACTGGACCAGATTTGTATCAGTTCCGTGCGTTTCAACCTGGGGGACTGGCGTTGCACCATATACCGGATGTGGGCAGCAAAAGATCTCGAAGATCGGTAGAATTTCTATTTCTTATCCACTAATCCCACCAACTGTTGCCTCTGTGCTGATCATTCAACATTAATAGATGTGTATACAAGTAGGTCCGTTTTTTGTCGTTTTTAATTACTTAAATTCGCCTTCTACACCCCTCTTTGCCGGCCCACTTATTTCCTTTAAGTCTGGAACAAAGTTTAGAGCATTTGGACTTGAGAAGACTCTCATTCTTTGCTTTTGACTTTCTCTATTGGCCGTTTGACCGTTGTCAAGATCATCAATTCTAACGTCTATCATTTCCTTGTATAGTCAAGTGGATTCTGGTCTGATAGGTATTCTGTGTCACCAAGTACTCTCCGTACAGGATCTTTCTTGGTGGACCCCAGTACATTTGCATACGTTTTAATATCTTTGGAGATATTTCCACTGCCTTTCCCGCTTCGTTCCATTACAGACCTTTTCATCGTTGTATTTTTTCATTTCTGGTTTTCCCTTTTCCCCTGCTTCGTCATTGTTTAGATCTCCGCTTGATCCTTGGTCAAATAGCCATATAACCCCTCGGCTTTTGTTCAGGTACCTGTATATTTGTGGCCTTATTCTGGTTCAAAGCCGTTAAGATCATCAACTTCAACTGATCCGAGATCTAAAGAAAAACGCTTGGGTACCCGCCAATCCACAGCAAGCGCTCAGGTATCTACCTCTCTTCTTGGTTTCTTATTCTCCACTGGATATAACACTTTGATTTGGCTTCACCCTTTACTCCATTTGATCTCCAAATTAAAGGAACCCTGACTTTATTGGCAAGCGCCCCGGTACTTCGATCAGAGACCCACCTTCGTCTCATCTCGGGGCAGGACACCCTGCTACTTTCGTCCCGTTTTCCTCTAATTTCACCCTTCCTTCTTGTTTCGCCGTTGTGGGTGTTAGTTCGGCGCTTCTGAGGCTGGCGTGACTCGATTTCGTGGATCGTGAACTTGACGACGTGAGACTACTCCAGTCGGAAGAAAGGGCCCCAAGTCACAGTCTCTTACCATGTCAATCGGCGGCCCTTGTCTCTGGGTGCCTACTCTATCCTCTCCAGTCCCCTCTCTATCTGCAGTCACTTCTCATTTTCCATCTTTTCACGGAGACCGTTTTTCTTCACCACGGACTGTCTCGCCGTTGCGAACCTTGCCAAAGGATCGAGACCAGCGTGCCTCGGGCGGACTATCTGCTACTACCATGCAACCTGTTTTGAAGGCCGGAAATGCCTTGACGACCTCTGTGCCTGGAGGCTCAGCTGGAGCGGCACCGTATCTTGAGGGAGAAATCCTATCGCACGGTACGGAAGCCCTTCGGTCTGGAGCGAGCAGAGAGACTTTGATGTCTCGGGTCAAGCTAGAGATCCCCGGCGACCGAGCAGCCCATTCAATGTCACAGCAGATGTCTGATCCACATGGGGATGCGATGAATGAGCAGATGGACTTTGACAAGGAAGAACCTGACAGAGAGTCCACCATCAGTCCCTCCGATGAGAGAGGCGATGCAGTGGGAAGCGACGATGATTGCAAGGTATCCGCGTTGGAGAAGAAGAAGATGAAGCGATTCCGGTAGGGCTCGATGAAGGACTGAAACGAAGACAAGTTCTAACAGTCTGCAGGTTGACTCACAATCAGACTCGCTTCTTGATGAGCGAGTTCACTCGTCAAGCCCATCCAGATGCTGCTCACCGGGAGCGTTTGTCCAGGGAGATTCCTGGCTTAACGCCCCGACAGGTTCAAGTGTGGTTTCAAAACAGGTAAATAATGACTCCTCTTTTCAACCCCGTTCTTGGATCTAACAACAATGCACCCTGTAGGAGAGCAAAGCTCAAGCGTCTCACAACAAATGATCGTGAGCGAGTGCTCAAGTCAAGAGCCCTTCCGGATGACTTCGACACCACCAAAGTCCTTCGGACACCCTTTGAGAGTAAATCGACTGGACCAACTCCCATTGCATCCCCTCATGACTATGGGGCCCCCAATCCAGACTTTGCATCTTTGAGAGCGCTGCGAACCGACTGCTTTCCGCGTCACGAGGAGGACTACCTCGTCTCACCCCTTAGTTCCGCGTCAACCTCCGGGACTTACATGTCTTCTTCTGGACAGGGACGAAATGACGGCCTGTCACAATCCAACATGATGTTCAGTCGACCTGCCGCTTCGGCATCCATGCATGATCTGCACAGGACGATCCGCAGCGACTATTCCATCACCAGATCTAATAGTTTGTCAGATGCCTCCTCTCAGCAATCTACTTTCCACGCAGGCTACCCTCTCCAGAATCGATTCGGAGCCCCTTCAAATCCACCAAATATGCCCTATGGAAGGCAAACAATGGACTACATCCCCCGTTCGACCGGTATGGTGACAGCCTACGATCAGCACCAGCCCTTCGAAGGATCAGTCTCCCCAACAGACTCCCAAGGAGCACAACTGCCATACGACATGGGAAATCTAGGTTGGTTCACCCCCAACTAAGAACTCAGATGGAGAAAAACCTCTCAAGAGCAAGCCCTAACTCGCATGTCCCAAAAACAGGCACTCAGCCACAAAACTACCAATCTCAGTTAGAAATGTCCGCACCAAAGGACTACAGCGGAATGGGAATGGGTTCACAAATATCAACCCATGGTAGACCCATGGCAAATCTCCAATCCCTCCCCGTCTCCGGCGCCCAAGAATACCGATCTTATCCATATGCCAATCCCTCTACGGGATCCAATCCTTATACACAGGCCAACACCTCAACTCTAAGCCTTCCAACAACATTTGCCCCGTCAAATCAGGGCGTCTCTGCCCAAGATTCGATGCAACAGAGCCCACAAACCCTCCAATCCCTGCGAAGCAAATTCGGAAATCCCTCCTTCGATTACGCAAATTATATCCAGCAATAAAGTCATACGAGAGGCAGGACCACCAAAAAATGAGTTTCTTTCCTGCTGAGCGCTTGGCGCCAGACATTGGGCTGGTACCCCCTTTCCCTTTTTGGGGCATCTTTGAAGCCTCGGGCATTTGACCTTATCAGCGTGTTTTAATCTTAATCCTTGTACAGCCTTTCCCTTTTCCAATTTTTCTTACCTTATTTTTTATTCATTTTTCATCTTTTCATCTTTTCATTGTCGGGCATTTGGTTTTGTTTCATCTTTTGGCCCTCGCCCTTTTTTCCTTATTCAACTGTACATGCTACCATTCTTGTGCCTAAATTTGTTTTTGGGGTGGACTTTATCATTTGGAAAACGTTTTCTGAGGTTTCATCATGGTGACCTTGTCCATAGCTTTTCTGTTGCACGAGCGCTGATTGGATCTGGGAGGAGTGGAAGTTAAAATAAATCCAATTCAAATCTTTTTTGATTGAAGTTTCCGATATTGGACTCAGTCTTTATCCACTATTCCCACCTGTATGACAGATCATTTTTCACTCTTTCTCCATTCTTGAAAGCTCTTGAGTTGATCCACATGTGCATGGATTCTTAGCTTTCGATTTTTCCAAGGGTTATTGAAACGGTCAACAGAAGGGGCACTCACCCTTGAGATAGTAATTTCTGGACATCTCATACATGCACATGCATATATTGATTAATTCAATCCATTGTTGAACATTCAAAATGTTTATATGAAAACCTTATGTATATTTCAACTACATATGTATTCAATGTTAGGTAGCCAACGACTACAGTACCGACAACCTCAATTTCAACCATGTCCATTGTAGTCATTTGAACTTTGGTAGACCTAAATCTTGGAACCAGTAACATTTAAAGGGTGAACCTCGGAAGGCATGAACAAAAACTTATATTTTTAGGTACATACCCCGGACCCACTGCAAATAATCTAATCGGACATGGAGTATGGAGTAAATGCATACCTACATAGCTTAAACATTTGAAGTTGAGTCGTATTTCACACATATCATATACCTAGACTTCAAGGAAATACATGAGAATATCGCACATTCAAAAGCAGGGTACAAGTCTTCAAAGCCCTAGCCCAGGTCGTTCCTGAACCTTCCAAATTCTTCATACCAGACCGTGTCATGCCAGGGCGATCAAGATACAGTAGAGCCCACTAAATTGCACATGTGGTCAAATCAAAAGTCTTGTAAAAGTCATCCAGAATGACCGTGACAACTCTGACCATTCAAGAGGCGGCGATTTGCAGCATCTTGAGGTTGAGCCAATCAGCGATCGCCTATCAGCTGGTCAATGCATCACGTGACTATGTCACTTGACCAATAAGAGAGAAGGCAATGATAATCAAGGTCAGATTGACTCTTGCACTGTGACGCATGGAATCAAGTATAAATATTCATGGTCGCACTTGCAATTGTTTTCTTTCTTCATTCATCTTGACTCTGCTTCAATCTCCAATCAACTTTCTTCAACAACTCTACAGTCCCAATTCAATTCATCTCTCCGAGATAATCACCAATACATTCAAAATGGTCCACCCCACTGTCACCTGCTGCAAGACCTCCGGCGCCGGAGAGTGTGTCTGCGCTGCCCAGGCCAAGTGCTCCTGTGGAAAGGAGAGCGCCCTCCACTGCTCTTGCAACAAGGCTTCCACTGAGAACGCCATCTCTGGACCTCGCTGCTCATGCCGTATGTTTGCCTTCAAAGTAGAATGTGGAGTATCAAATGACTAACCTTTTTAGGCGCCCGCCCCGTTGGTCAGTGCACCTGTGAGCGCTCCGTGACCGAGAACAAGGCCGTCTCTGGCGAGACCTGTGCCTGTGGCAGCCGTCCCTCTGGTAAGTTTACCAATTCAAGTATTCACCATCACTCAATGAACCGGTCTAACATGATTTTATAGCGTCTTGCACCTGCGAGAAGGCCGAGGGCGTTGACTCCGCTTTGGAGGTCGACTTCACCACCCGCGCTTAAACAGTTGAATCTGTTTTTCGGTCTCTAATGGCCATTTCTTGTTTTTCAATCATCAGCATGAATTGCATTGCTATGGGTTTCGGGAGTAGGCAGGCTGGCGTTCAGAACTTCAAATGAAGTATACTCGGGTTGCTTAATTCAATAGTCAGATCCACTTGGGTTGTGGACTTTCTTTCATAGTTATGAATAATGAAGAAAATTCAAATATCTGCGCGACGTTCAAGTTAAAACTAGTGTGAACCTTTCTTAAGATCGGACCAAACCGAAATAGATGAAGATCGACTTGCAGGCTGCAGTAGTTAGTTGGTCCCTGAATCGCACCGCCACAGTCGCATCAATGTTGTTCCTACGCCACAGCGGAAGAAGTGATCGACGGCGGAAAGTGGCCCAAGGGACGGAGGTGTGTGATGAGAATATCACTTTGACTTGCTCCTTTTTCTCCCCATTCTTCTTGACGCTTGGTTAGTCAATACGCACAATCCAGAATCTCTATTATTGCCTTGTCACTCTGTCCTAACCTTTCCACTGCTAACTTTAGGGATCCACTACGACCGGGCAACCCCCTGTTTCCTCACCGTCCAAGCTCCTATCCATAAATCCACGTCGACTCGACTTCGGCCAATGCGCCACCGCCGCGACAATACAACAGGGACATGGTTGTGTGACGTTGTCTGTTCGATCGCAAACCCCTGAGGTCATATCCCCGCGTGGCATGCGAGCCGTATATCCCGACTCCACCCCACTCCCCATCCCCGACGTTTAGTGTCTACGACATCCAAGGGGGCGTTCTAAGCCTGTGCCTACGAAGACCGGCAAGAAATATCAAAAACAAAATACCAAAATCATGTCGTCAATGAAAGGACTGGTGCAGTTCATCGCGGACTTGCGCAATGCGCGGGCGCGAGAACTGGAGGAGAAGCGCGTGAACAAAGAGCTGGCCAACATTCGCCAGAAGTTCAAGTCTGGCAACCTTAACGGATATCAGAAGAAGAAATACGTGTGCAAGCTTCTCTATGTCTACATCCAGGGTTACGATGTAGACTTTGGTCACCTCGAAGCCGTCAACCTCATTTCCTCGAATAAATACTCCGAGAAGCAGATCGGGTATCTCGCCGTCACCCTGTTCCTGCATGAAGAGCACGAACTGCTCCACCTGGTTGTCAATAGTATCCGGAAAGACTTGATGGATAATAGTGAGCTGAACATCTGTTTGGCGTTGCATGCAGTGGCCAATGTTGGTGGCCGAGAGCTGGGAGAGGCTTTGGGCAATGAAGTCCACCGGCTCTTGATTTCCCCGTGAGTGGTCCTGCTTACATTGATGGGTTCAATGCTGACATTTTTAGTACTTCGAAAGCTTTTGTCAAGAAGAAGGCCGCGCTAACGCTACTTCGTCTGTACCGCAAATACCCCGGTATTGTTCGGAACGAATGGGCCGAAAGAATTATCTCGATCATGGATGACCCGGATATGGGTGTCACCTTGTCTGTCACCTCGCTGGTCATGGCATTGGCCCAAGACATGCCAGAAGAATACAAAGGAAGTTATGTGAAAGCTGCGCAGCGGCTGAAGCGGATCGTGGTTGATAACGATATCGCTCCGGACTACCTCTACTACCGTGTCCCATGTCCGTGGATCCAAGTCAAGTTCCTGCGTCTGATGCAATATTATCCTCCATCAGGTATTCCTAACTTCTCTTATATTCTTTGTTCACAAGCTTATCATTTCTGCAGAGGATAGCCACGTGCGTGAAATTATTCGGGATTCCCTTCGGCAGATCATGCAGGCTGCGATGGAAACCCCCAAGAACGTCCAGCAAAACAATGCCCAAAACGCAATCCTATTCGAAGCCATTAACCTCCTCATCCACCTCGACTCTGAACACACTTTGATGATGCAAATCTCCTCTCGTCTGGGCAAATACATCCAATCCCGTGAAACGAACGTCCGATATCTTGGCTTGGATGCGTTGACCCACTTTGCTGCGCGGGCAGAAACCCTTGATCCAATCAAGAAGCACCAGAACATTATCCTGGGCTCCCTTCGAGACCGAGATATCAGTGTTCGTCGCAAGGGATTGGATCTGTTGTACAGCATGTGCGATACCACCAACGCCGGTCCCATTGTAAATGAGCTTCTCCGTTACCTCCAGACTGCCGATTATGCCATTCGTGAGGAAATGGTCTTGAAGGTTGCTATTCTCACCGAGAAATATGCAACGGATGCTCAATGGTATATTGATATGACTTTGAAGCTTCTATCTCTTGCGGGTGATCACGTCAACGACGAAGTGTGGCAGCGAGTCATTCAAATCGTGACTAACAACGAAGAGTTGCAGGCATATGCCGCCCACACGCTCTTCGGATATATGAAAACCGACTGTCACGAGAGTTTAGTAAAGATTGGCTGCTATGTCCTCGGTGAATTTGGCCACCTAATTGCCGAGAATCCCGGATCGAGTCCTATCGAGCAATTCTTGGCACTGCAGGCGAAGATGTTCACGGGCTCTGACAACGCAAGAGCCATGATTCTCTCGTCGTTTGTCAAATTTGTCAATCTGTTTCCCGAGATTAAGCCACAGCTCCTTCAGATTTTCCGCCTGTACAGCCATTCTCCTGATTCAGAATTGCAACAGCGAGCGTTTGAGTACCTATCATTGGCAACACTTCCGACCGACGACTTGCTGCGGACTGTCTGCGATGAAATGCCACCTTTCTCAGAGCGTACCTCCATTCTTTTGTCACGGCTTCACCAGAAGACAGCTGGCACCAGCGAGAGAAAGACATGGGTGGTTGGTGGTAAAGCTGCGAACGCAGACAAGCAAGAAGTTCTCATGGCGCAAACTACTGGTCTCAAGCGTTCATTCACCACAATTGTTCACGGTAACAAGACTGGATCTAACGGTAATACTCCCACTAGTGCAACAACTGCGTCTGGCGACCTGGCAGGATTGGACTTCAACAGTGGCCCAGCGGCCCCTGCTCCAAACCTTGCCAGCGCGGCTCACCTGACACCAGAGTGGAATATTGGCTACAACAAGCTTTACTTCTCTCACGAGGGTATTCTCTTCCAGGACGCCCAGATCCAGGTTGGCCTACGGTCAGAATACCGTGGCCATATGGGAGTGGTTAAGCTCTACATCTCCAACAAATCCTCTTACCCCATTGGGTCGTTGACTACTACTATTGACAACCCCGCCTCTCCAAACCTCAAGATCGACAGCAAAAACCTGCCTGAGTCTAGCGTTGCGGCATCTGGTCAAACCCAGCAGACAATCTTCTGTGTGTCACATGGTCCCTTCTCGGATGCCCCGACCATCCGTATTTCCTACCTGGCCGGTGCCCTCCAGGCCTACACTCTCCAACTGCCCGTTTTGATGCATCGATACATGGAACCATCGACTCTATCCGCGGAAGATTTCTTCCAGCGTTGGAGACAGATCGGTGATGGGCCCCTAGAGGCTCAGAAGACCTTTGGTCTGAGCGGAAAGCACAAGATAATTAACGAGGCTTACACCCGGCGAACTGTGGAAGGATTTGCATGGAAGATCCTGGACGGCGTGGACCCGAACAGCAAAAATATTGTCGGCTGCGCAGTGTACCAATTTGAAGGAGGCAAGATCGGCTGTCTACTGCGTCTGGAGCCAAACTACGAGAAGTCGGTAAGTGATCAACTCCCTTGTGCTTCCCAATTTCCCATATTCCTAGTATAATACTAATCCCTTATGCAGATGTACCGGGCCACAATCCGTGCCACACAAGAAGGCGTTCCACAGTCACTGGTGAAGCAGATGGAGCAGAAGCTCGGCCAGGGGTTTAAAGATTCCGGATCTGGGTCCTACGACTAGTGAATAACGCATTGGAGGGCGAGGGACATTCATGTATATCTCCAGCTTTCGAGCCAAACATCAGCGAGCGTTCCTTTATGATTGGACTCGTTTTCTTGTATAATCTTTTGCCTGCAATAATATTGATATGATATAGGAGCTCCTCCACACACATCTATTTGCACCTACACCCTATTTGAAATCAATAGTTGCTTAGAAGAAGTTGAAGTCGTCGTGGAATTCTCTACTTCCATGCCCAACTACTAGCGACCTTGGGAATACATCTTTCCAGAACTCCTCCTCGACCCGCATACCCCTGGGCATGGCTGCTAATTAATGAGCACGCGTTTCAAAAGTTGCAGAAATACCATGCAGAACCTGTTCTGATGTTTACGGCGAGGTGTTGGGCGTTATTTGTTCAAATTTTGCGAACCTACGAGATTATCACGATGTCTCCAAGGATGAAATGCTGATTATTTTCGATCTCACGGACAATTTTGACACCTTGTGTCTCCTGCATTTCCTAAGATTGTAATCTATATTTCTGCTTCTTCATTATTTTTTTTGGTTTTGTTAGGACATATTGAAATGTCTAACCCATTGGCACCACGCTGAATATGCAAGAATTCATAACTCGTGAAAAACCCAATGACTTCCTAAATAACTCTCGCCTCCGACTTGGGCGGCCGATCCCCAAAAATGGTCGTTCCAACACGAACCTGGTCCGATCCTAGGGCAATAGCACCCTCGAAATCCGAGCTCATTCCCATACTAAGCTCCAATTCCGCATCAGACCCGGTCAATCCCAGATCCGCAACGATTCGATCCCTTGTCTCCCGCAAACACACAAAGTCCTCATTCTCATTTTCCGGGGTGGTAGCCTTCGACCGCGCAATGGCTCCAATAGTCATCACACCGTGCAGCTTCAGACGAGGACATTTTTCTTTAATAAAACGAGCCAGGGCAGGCGCAGCAGTCGGTTCGACACCGGCCTTGTTCTCTTCGCCGGAGGTATTAATCTGCACATAAATACGGAGCCTGTCATCACCAGCAGCTACTGCATCCGCATTGATGTTCTCAGGCTTCCTCTCGCCCCATCCTTTATCCAGGAGTCCGGCTTTCTTCTCCGTATCAACGCTCTCGACGGCCCAAAGCCCGCGTACGTCACGGGCCAGCGCGACGCATTTGTTAGACTGCAGTCCGCCAATGAAGTGCCATTTGATACTGGGAGGAAGTAGTCGTGACTTCTCAAGGAGTTCTTGGATGTAGTTCTCCCCGAAATGCAGCTGTGAGGCTGGGGGTTGGTGCAGGGCAAGCACGTCCGTGGCGGGCTTCAACTTGGAGACTGCTACTAGGCGGACGGGCTTAGACGGGGTTGGAGAGTGGGTTGCTGCAGCTGTGACGCGCGCAGAGACGGCGGTCAGATTGGCGAGAAGAGTTGAAGCTCGCGCGGGGGTGGCGGCCATATTGAGTGGTTGATTGGTGGTTGATACGGATGGAGTGGTCATTGCAGTTGTTGGTGGATTTTGGAAGATGACGATGTGATTACTGTGATTTATTTTGCACAGGCGTGATAATTGCAGTGGACGTTGGTGATGTACTCCAACTAACCTTTTGAGGACCAATCGAGGGAAAGGGCGTAAACTTGGTGATATTACTCTTGATAGCGGCCTGAGGCACCTCCGCGGGAAAAATGACAGGTCACATGACATGGGCCGGGGAGCTTGAAATTCACCGCCTGCCGTTCTGTGTTACTGCCAAACTTTGCATCATTTGGCTCCAAGCCTTTACCGTTTGCATCCGATTGATAAAAGATCCTGCTCCTACTCCTGCTTCTAATCTTGATCTCAATCTTGAATCATAATTCCCATGCGGCATTAGGAATGCGGAGTCGTGCAACGTGACCCGGGCGCCAAATGATACCAAGGGGATCCCTTCAGCCCCGCCAACCCCCCTAATGCAGCCCTGGCGGCTAGTTAGACCCAATCAAGAAGATCGACCCGGTCACTGAAGATCCTTCAGGTCTGACAAGGTTGATCTTCGATTAGATTTGCTATTGAGTTTCAAACCAGATCCATTTTTCTTCGTCAAACGTGTGAGGAAGCTATTTTTAAATACAGAGCCGCCTGCATGATCCTCGTACTTCGTACTTAGTACATTGTTAGGCGGGTTTTCCTTTCAATAGCTTCAGCCAAGACCAATTATTTCTTTCTATTACCTCACTTGTACCGTTTTATTACAGCTGAATCGCTAAAACCAGCGCTTTTTGTTAAGTGCGAATTGTTCCACCCAATGATAAGCCTTAGTCTGCTCAGGTCCCCCTCCAATACCACCTGAATCGATGAAGATGTAACCTGAAGCGCCGGACAGGGCAATTCACTCATATAATTATGGGCCGCAGCATCCCGGAGAGTTGGTTTTCTTCCTTGACGTCAGATTTTCTAGAGATCCATGGTTCCCAAGACTGCTGCCATTCACTCATTATTACCATAGGCCCCTCATTCACTTCTACATCTAGAACATAAAGACTGCTGATCGGCACTTAACTTCTATTTCTCTCTTTTTACCATCTTTGCCTCCTCCATCAGCTGGTCTGAAACTACATTCATAACAACTCTCTTTGATCTGTCCCTGGTTGGACAACTTCTATCCGGCTCTTCCGCTACTCTATCTTTCGACAAAGAACCATTATTCAAACATAATCCTGACCTTGCATTGACTGCAAGTCACCGATCTCCAAAAGAATTTCTTGAACTCATCTCTCTGCAGCCCACCAGAAAGATCCGAGAGGAGCATAGCGACATCGTCCGGATTTGGTCGGATCTACTTCAATCACAAGCTCCACTCTCCAGGGTTCCATCTACCAACATATTTCAAATCAAATCAACCAATTGAAGCTTTTCACCATGTGTCGTCAGTACTTCACGCTTTATGAGTGGTGCCATTGTGAAGAGGCAGCTGGAAACAGTGTCTGCACTGGTCAGCGCCGCAACAGCTGCACGGGAATCAGTATTGAGACCGTCCACATGCATTGCTTTTGCAATACTCACGCTGCCAAGGGGTTTAAGACTGAGAAGAAAACCCGCAAGGAAGAAGAAAAGATGCGCCGCCGATCCCAAGAATCTTTGGATGAGAAGTCTTCTTTGGGTCGACGCTGGTACCAATGGTATCAATGGCGGGGATTGCGGTCACGTTAGATCATGTTTCGTTCTTTTTTTCTTTCTTTTTTGAATTTCATTTGTCAATTCTTGTCTTCCATCTGCTTCATACTTGTTGACTTTTCCGAGCTTTGGTGTTGGGGTTGATTCATGTTTGGTTTTTTCATGGGCAAATCTCATTTGAAAAAGAGATATAGTGGTGTTTGAAGGCAGGGAAAGTCTCATTTAGATACTTCAAATCATCCAAATAGAAAGAATGTGATTTTCAGACATATTCAAGTGAAACAGCAAAAGTGTTCATTTCATACAAACAGTTTATATGGAGGAATGTAGTAGGGATGGGATCGACTGACCCCTTGCCCCATACTGGAACTAGTATCTAATAATCCAGACACATCCCGCACTCCTTTCTATCCTTACTACTTACACCTTCGAACCCCTCAGTTACTTACTTCATTCATCGATCTCATCGATTTCAAGATTGTCTCTTATCTCTAATGCTCATCCGTGATTGACTCACATTATGGACCCCTCCAAAGCGCCCTCCAAAGCGCCGCCTAAAGCGCCGCCCTATGATCCACCTCTGTCCATTGAGAACCCCCAAAACAACGCGATGGATGAGTCGCCCTTTGACATCGCCGATTCTTTGAATCGCATGTCTCTTGCAAACGCGACGGTCACTCCATTACCCACTTCTCCCTCCCTCTTATCTCCCAGTGCCTCGTCGCATCCCACCCCTGTCAACCAGCCCACGCCGCGACGCACTCCCAGCTCCAGCTCGTTGCGCGAAGAACGTCGCAAATCGATCCCTGTCCTTCAAAAGCGCCAATCAACTGCGTCTCTCAGATCATCCTCGGGTAACAACGGTCCTGTCTCCCCACTTACAGATTCCTCGCGTCGCTCATCCGCAAATATCGCGGGGTCCCCAACCTCCGCCGCCGCGCTGCCCGCAATGTTGCCGCGGCTCACGTTTGGCGCTCCAGAGCCCGAAGTCCCCACGGCAGCTTCGATAGCGGCCGAACACTTCCAGAAAGAGGTTGACCTGCACCAAGAAGGTACTCTGGGGTCCAAAACAGTTGTCGTGGTTCATGATGCTTGTTACGGCCACCGCTTCTCGCGCCCACGCCCGACTAGGCTGGAACTCGGCTCTATCGTCGAGCGGCCAGAGCGCATTCGTGCCTGTATGTTGGGGGTGGCTGCTGCTTATGTCCGCCTTGGTCGTCGATATTCAGGAGAAAAGTTTGCCCCTCGTCCCAATCTTAATATTCCCGATCTACCCCCGCCATTCCAGATCATCAAGTCGTTGCGCTCGTTGCCCCTGATCGACGACGCCGTCACCAGTGTCCATGGGGCCCCGTGGATGACAGAACTCAAGGGCATGTGTGACCTTGCAGAGTCGCGTCTCGCTGTAACTGGTAAAGAATTGGTCCGAAGCCGCACTCAGGATAACGACGGTCTAGCCTCCAGCGGACCGGAACTTCACACGGGTGATCTTTACCTATGCGCCGAGTCACAAAATGCCTTCCAGGGCGCCTTAGGTGCCGTCTGTGATGGCGTTGATCTTGTGCTTGGCCCGGGCCCTACCACTCGCGCCTTTGTCTGCATTCGGCCGCCTGGTCACCATTGCTCTGCTGACTTTCCGTCTGGATTCTGCTGGATCAACAATGTTCATGTTGGAATCTCACATGCAGCTACCCAGCATGGCTTGACTCATGCTGCAATCATTGACTTTGATCTGCACCATGGCGACGGCTCTCAGGATATTACGTGGGATCATAATCGCAAGGTTTTGGAAGCCTCTCGCAAGTCTTCCGCCTATGAGAAAACCCCAATCGGTTACTACAGCCTCCATGACATCAACTCCTACCCGTGTGAAGATGGTATTCCTGAGAAAGTTGGTAAAGCAAGTATTCAAATTGATGGTGCGCATGGCCAGTCTGTCTGGAACGTTCACATGGACACTTGGGCAACAGAACCCGACTTCTGGGACTTGTACCACGGAAAATACATGGCCCTTATCGACAAAGCACGTACGTTTCTTCGCAGACATACCGAAAAGCTCGCCGAGATCCCCAATGGTCCGCGTCCCAAGGCAGCTATCTTCATTTCCGCTGGATTTGATGCAAGCGAATGGGAAGGTCAGGGTATGCAGCGTCATAGGGTTAATGTGCCAACCGAGTTCTACGCCAAGTTCACTGCTGACGTAGTGTGGATGTCTCAAGAGGAGGGCCTTGGTGTAGACGGACGTGTGATCAGTGTACTCGAAGGTGGCTACAGTGATCGAGCTTTGGCTAGTGGTGTGCTCAGCCATCTAAGTGGTCTAGGCAGCACTCCTAAAAATGCTCCACCTCTATCCAGCTCTACCCCCATTCCCGATGAGTATGACGTTGGTTGGTGGTCACCTTCCCACTTGGAGGAACTGGAGGCACTTGCGTATCCACCAGATAAGAGTCACGAAAAATCGACACCGACGTTCCGTAACCCCACTCGTTCATTCTCAGCCAAGGTAGTTACCCCCGCACGCGAAAGGAGAAACTTCGGGTCCTCGCCTGGCCTTGATCCTTCTCTTCCTTCTCTACCAGAAGTTGGCTGGGCAACGGCTGCTCATGAACTGTTCAAGACTCTCATTCCTGAGCATCGGCAAACTGGGAGTTACAAGCCCGAGGATCTCAATGCTGCTGCTTCTCGCCAACGGTATGAGAGGCAGATTGCACTCGATGGCGGTGCCACGAACTCTGTCATTGTTCCTCTACCCCCTCCAACCCCAGTTGACGACAAAAGACAGCTTCGTGTGAGGAGGACAAAGTCTCCGATAGCTCATTCCCCTCGGCCTGCTACCCCGCGACAACAGGCTATGCGAAGCAAGAACCGAAGAAAGACTGCTGATGGCAATGACTTGCCCGATGCATCCCGTGAATCATCCCCATCTGTGGATGCCAGTCGGCGAAAAAGTGTTACCGCAGTAGCCCCGGTCGCGAGCAGTTCGGACACGAGGGCCTCAGACCGTCGAAGAATTTCTTCAAATGATGGCCCGTCTGAGACAAGTTCTAGACCTACATCTTCTAGCGGCGCACGGAAAACCAGCGGCTCGCGTTCGGGCACTCCGAAACGAAATGCTAGCCCGAGAAAGGCTCCCCCAATCCCCAAGGTTCCCACCACATTCTTGCCTTCAAAGCTTTCCGATCAAGTGACACTACCTAAGGATGATGTGGAAAGCCTATCGGCTGGGCTCCAGAGGATCAAACTGGTCATGCCATCACCCGAGGAACAGGCTGCCCGCGAGAAAAGGGCCAATGAAGAGCGAAGGCGGAGTGCAAGAGGAGGCAGGACTCCGAAATCTCCCACGTCCAGGAAGCCTGCTCCTGGCACTATGAATACCAAGACCGATCAAACCAAGACCGGCATTCGTCCTGAGATCCTACCTACCAGCTCCCCGCCAGATCTCCCGACGCCCCCTATCGGGGTCTCTGCAAGTGACGCAGCAGTGAAAAAAGAGAATCAATCATCCTTCCCCATCGAGTTCTCGTCTGAGACCCTTGCCTCCACTTTGCCCATGAGTGCCAACTCAACCAGACCCAGTGGCATGGGCATAATGTTCCCTGCGTCAGCTCCTTCTGAATCGATAACCCGGTCAATGTATCCCGCTATTAGCCAGCAGCCAGCTCTGTTTGCCACCAGTAACTCCCCACCTCACACGCCCGGCAACCATACGCATATGGATATGTCTCCCCGTCAGGCCAACGTGTTCTCGCCTCCTACTTCCGAAGGTCAAACGAAAACTGGTCTTCCTGTGATTACATCCAGCAGTGCCATTCCTTTTGCCGCACCGGAGAAGCACGGGGAGGGACACTCGCAGACCTAACCGTCATCTTCTTATCCATCTTCAACTCACCCCGAATTCAACTAACCGCCAATTTAATGTCCAGTCTCCGACTATTTTGATCTCGTCTTTCTCTGTGGATATTTCTGGCGTTCTGGATGGGCTGTCATACACGTATGGCTTTTTTATTCGGTTATTTTTTTGCGTCAGATACCCCGTTTGTTTGATCGTTCTTTGCTGCATCCATTTTCTCTCCTTGACGTTGATGGTTCAATTATGAATGTATCTGATCTTAGGTCTTTTTTTATCAGTGATCTATTAAGTAATATGCAGTAGCTACTGGTAGTCGAAACTGACAACGAGACTAAGTGCTTGAACATCCGTCACATAGCATTTAAACCACATAGTGGCAGTTAAAGCTATAATCAAGCATGTGCTTGTACTCCATCCAGTGGCAAATCAATAGTGGAAATAATCCCAATCCCGCTGATATGAAATACCCGACGTGATAGCACGCCCGCCCGGTACCTGCATATCTGAGCACTGTCACTCCTGATCCACATATTGTATATCACTTCAAAGCTATAGAAACAAAAAGAATTTGATATTTCATTCGATACCTCTTTTCAAAAAAGGATTACAAACTGTTAAAGTGGCGGATTTTCAGGACGACACGCACTACTACAAAATCTGCTGTTTACTACATGGTAGTGGTGAGTGATTTGATGCTAAAGTAGGAGAAATTTTTGAGGTCCGATGAGGGTTGGTGTATGATTCGTGAGCACCCCATAACCCTTTTGGTTATGGGGGTGCGTACACAGGTATCGGATATCATCTTGCTGCAAAGCTACAGAAGAAGGGGCCAATTGGATCTTTTGGTTCAAACATTTTTAAGGAATTCTGTGGGGTCTCACAAGTAGAATGTAATTTTCAAGTACGATTCAAGCCTGCATTCTCGCGTCGGCAATGTCCCGAATGAAAGAGCTTATCATGGAATGACTTAATCTATCTCTCCCACAATCTCGACAACAAACTCGACGCGAAGGAGCCTGCAATGTCGATAGTTGGCCCCTCCTTGATCACATTCGCCCGGGTCTAAAGGTGTTTGGCCGTGCATATCCCGAAATAGTAGTAGTCTGTAATCCGCCACTTTAATAGTTTGTAATCTCTTGTTTAAAAAGAGGTATCGAATAAGAAAATAAGTCAACATTCATTCTGCTACGCTTATGCCATATTTAGTGTGTGGATTAGGAGTAAAAGTGCTCGAATGTGTAGGTACTTAGTAAGCGCGTCTCATCACAGAGCATTTTATGTCATCTGGATGAGGGTCAATCTGGTTCGGCGCCTCAACCGGATCTCCGCGCTTAGATAAGCCTCCGCATTAGTCAAATCGAGCCAGCATGTTCTACTCACTACTAGACACTCTCATATAATACATCAGTTTACACATTACATCGCATTCAGTTCCATACACTCATTTAAACATGCCTCCAATAGCAATATCCAGAGGGACAACCCCCTCCGACGAAACATTCACTCAAATGGCCAACGAAGACCTAGAGTCAATCGGCCGCCACTGCCAATTCGAATACTGCGGCCAACTCGACTTCCTCCCCTTCCGCTGCGAATCCTGCAAAAGCACATACTGCCTCGACCACCGCTCCGAAACAGCCCACAAATGCCCCCGCGCAGGCGAATGGGCCCGTCGCCGAAACGGCACAACCAACCAAGAGAACCGCACCGCACCAGTGAAACCCAACATCCACAATTCCGCCCAGTGCTACCACGTTTCCTGCAAAACCCTAATCAACACACTTAAAGATCCAGCCGTTCGCTGCCCGAACTGTAACTACCAGTACTGTCTCAAACATCGACTTCGGGAGGAGCACGATTGCGCCAAGCTTACCCCGCTGGGTGCGCGGCAGGGGAATGGAGCTACGGCGAATGAAACGATCAAGTCTATGTTTGCGCGCGTGCGTACCTGGGGCAAGGATACACAGGCTGCAGGGGCGAATCTGATTCCGAAACCGAAGCAGAAAGCTAATAGTCCTGCGGCGAGGGCGGTGACTGTGAATACGATGAAGAGGTCTGCGAAGGGCGAGGCCAATGTGCCTGTTGATAAGAGGTTGTATTTGCATACTGTTGGGACGGCAGATACGCAGGCTGCGGAGCCGCCGTCTGGGGACTTCTATTTTGATTCGCGGTGGAAGGTTGGGAGGGTGCTTGATGATGTGGCGAAGAGGTTGCGGGTTGAGAACTTGAATAATCGGATTGGAGGGGAGGAGGCGCGATTGCGCATGTTTCATGTGGAGACTGGGGAGTTCTTGGACTTTTCGGATTCTATTGGTCTGAAGGTGAATCAGGGGGATACGGTGGTGTTGTTGCGAGGTGCTGGGGCGATTTTGGAGAAGTCATGATGCATCAGCTTTGATTTATTTTGTTTGGCGCATTTACACCTGATCTATGGATACATTGGGTGATTGGTCGAATTCTGATCATACGATCTACATGGCGTTGAATTTGTACACAGAGCATCCATGGATGATAGCATATAATTTGCACATTGGTAATTTATCGCACATATAAACTTCCACTGGTATCGTCTAAATATATAACATGACTCGAGACCCGTTGAACCAAGAGATCCATCTAAACACTCATTTTCATCTTGATGGTCTTGTGAGGCTTGTAGCCAATCACCTCAAACTCATCCTCCTTCCAGCCGTCAATAACAGCACTACCACGGTCATCACGCTTGATACGCAACTCAGGGAACTCTACGGGCTCACGAGTCAACTGCTCGTTTAGCGCATCGATGTGATCCAAGTAGATATGAGCATCACCCATAGTATGAACCAGAGTACCCGGGTTCAAGTCCGCAGCATGAGCAAGAATGTGAGTGAGAAGGGCATAAGAAGCGATGTTAAACGGAACGCCCAGGCCCATATCACAAGAGCGCTGGTAAAGAAGACAAGAAAGGGTTCCCTTCGCATCAGGGCGACCATTCTCATCAAGCTTCATACCCGGCGGGAAAGAGACGTAAAACTGCGCAAACATATGACATGGCGGAAGAGCCATCTTCTTCAAATCCGCGGGGTTCCAAGCACTCATGATGATCCGGCGATCAAAAGGTGAATTCATAATCTTGTCCACAATTTCCTTGAGCTGATCCACTCCCTGGCCAGTGTAATCCGTCTTGGCATCGACGTACTCGGCGCCAAAGTGTCGCCACTGGAATCCATACACGGGGCCGAGATCGCCTTCTTCGCGGTGTCCGAGACCAACCTTATCGAGGTACTCGCGGCTTCCATTACCATCCCAGATCTTGATGCCTGCTTCGGAGAGGGGTAATGAGGAGGTGGTACCCGCGATAAACCAGAGGAGCTCGGCAAGAACGGCGCGCATGAAGACGCGCTTTGTGGTAAGGAGTGGCAGCACGGGGATCGGGGCGCCGCCTTTTGGGTTGGGCTTTGAGAGAGAGAATCGGAGTGCTGGAGGGGCGAAAATGCTCTTGGTGCCTGTGCCTGTTCTGTCGGGGCGGAACTCGCCTTGGGCTAGGATATCGCGGATCAAGTTGAGGTATTGGTGCTCCTCATGGGAGGGGTCATGCTGTGGCTGCGGTGTAGCCGCAGGGGCCGTAGCGACTTGTTCTTGGGTCATTGTTGGTGATGTTTGAGTTTTTGTTCCCTCTATGGTGTACTGGTATGGCCCGTGGTGCTTTTGTGGTCGTCAGAATTGTCGACTGAGAAATGAGGAAAATTACCAGGAGCCAATCTAAGGTTGGGGATCTTTGCGCGTCGGACGCGACACGCTGTCACGTGCACGTTTATCATTTATCGTTATCTTATCGGATAAACGGAGATTCAAGCCAGTATTTTGATATCAATAGGATGACCACATGTGGATTATACTGCATATAGAAGTTGGCTGGGGAAAAGACATAGAATGTTTTCAAATTTACTATTTCACTTGTGCATTGTCATGTGTATGGCATGACTTAGGATCATCACACCTTCGGTCTGATCGCGTAAACACGAACTTGGAGCTCAGGCGAGAGAGCCTGGAGAATTTGACCGTCTCCACATGAATAAACTTGACAACTGAGAAAGATTCAGGGGTTGTTTCGGAATCCTCCAGTCAGTGGCTTGTGGGCCAGGGTCCAATCTAATTTTTGAGTCAGCGCCACAAATTCAAGACCGAAGTAGGCATCACCGTTTCACTATGCGTAGTCAATTGATTTTTCTCTGTGACACTCGGAGGTACTTTGGGCTATAGTTCTTGGTCGTGAGTCAATTTAATTGATAATTCTGGTTTCTGGAGATTGTCGTGTCCCTCCCCCCGCTGTAAACCCTGAAAGTTCAGGCACCAACCGAGAAATGGCTGTAAATCCATTCAATACCATGAGCTGCTTCAAAGGAAGATGATGAGAAATAATATTTTATTAATAAATAGATGGAAATTAAGATTGATTTCAGTATATCTCAACCCCTGAAGGGTGACTTGTAGGGAACTCCCTGAATGCTAGTCCCGGAAACCTAACTATAGCAGCCCGATTGCTTGCTCTTTAGGTTAAGGCCAGGTTTATTTTTTACTGCGCCCTAGGATTCTCCTTGCACATGTGAGGTTCTGGGGTTGAAGAAGAAAAAACACGAGGGTGTAGGCAGCAAGTTTGAAATCGAAATAGATCAAAACAAAATTCTATCAAAAGAGACAATAAAGTGTGAATGAGAAGAAAAGAAACTGAAGCCAGCCACACGATCTCTGGGCTCAAAGTCAAATATCCCATCACATAATCACCAGCCTTAAGTGTGTATAGAGTCACGCCAATCTATTTGGCCACGATCACTTCACCTTCGAGGCAAGGAAGGTTGCGGCAGAGCTAGCATCGTCACCATATGTCAAGTGGGCCGCAGTGATGATAAGAGTCCCATCACAGACCTCATCACCAAGAGCACAGTATACCTTCGTCTGATCCTGCGGGTATCCAGGGATCCTGCCCCCATCCTGCAAGTTACGCGTGAATCCAAACAAAACCACACCCTTGACCTTAGCGACCACTTCAGAGG
Organism: Penicillium lividum; assembly: GCA_028828245.1. Classification (NCBI taxonomy): domain Eukaryota; kingdom Fungi; phylum Ascomycota; class Eurotiomycetes; order Eurotiales; family Aspergillaceae; genus Penicillium; species Penicillium lividum. Next base: position 883,683 of record JAQJAG010000005.1, read on the forward strand.
ATAGCTGCTGGATCGCGTTATTAATAACAGCGGATCCCTGACTAGAGAATTGTCAGATATGGGCCGATTGACGCTTTATGGATAGCATACCTGTAGCCACCCGCGACAATCTTTGCATCGGGACATTTAGTGTTGCATTCGTTAAACACATCCACTGCAGCTTGGATAGCGGCTGGTGAAGTATTCTTAGGGAGAAAGTTCTCTGACAGACCAGCCGTATAGGCACCTCCAATACCTTGGCAGCCTACTGCGCCTCCCAGCTGGACGCTCAGGTCATCGCAGACTTCCGGACCAACGACGGTGCCCTGAACAGTCAGTACGACCATCTCAAAACAAAAAGGATATATTTTTACCATATTGCCAGATTCAGTGGATCCTCGAGCAAAGATGAACATCGTATCCTTGCAATTTCCATCAGTCAAGTCATTGGCAGAAATATACTGACGACGGTCAAGGCCCGTTGGTATCGCCGCGACCAATGAGGCAAGGATCAATGGAAGGAAAGTCTGGAGGAACATGATAGCGAGAGAGAGAGACCAAGAAGGTTGCTGCTTTGCTCTTCTCAATCTCCAGCACATCCAAGACATTTAAATATTTCTCGATTCACATCCTTGGACGTTGATAAGGCTGTGGCCATGGCACGTTGCGGGATGTCCGAAGACCAAAATTGAGATTTCAAGGGCCCAGTCCTGGCAAACATGAAATGTTTCAGAATGGTCCAAAAATTGATAACACCTTATTATGCTGGAACATGCCTAGAGAGTAAACTTTACGTATACTAAGTTTCTTCAATTGTCTGATGTTTGGGATTTAGTCGAAAGAGTACAAATCTCGAGCCATGAACAAACGCCTTGGCAAGTTCAACAGGTTCATCAATACGCCACACGGGGCATAGGCTGAACTATTCCATGTCCCAGGCTGTTGACGATTAATTGCCAATAAACTTCTACTCGTAATCTGGTGTCTGGCTTACTAGACATAGCCACTGCAAATTGAACGAGGGCACGGGGAATATGAGCAATAAGCATCGTGCTTCCTGGTCAGTTCGTGTATGATGCTGTATTCTGAATTGAACAATCGATGCTATGTTTAATCAAAAATGCTTATATGCACATGCCCCGGTTTTCCAGTAACTCCTGAAGAATTACTCAATCAATCGTTGTCGCGTTAAAATCTAATCCGCCAACAGGTCCATTCCGACGCCCTTGAGTGCACCAATAGCCCACTCGGGGTACTTTGACTTGTCACCCTGGTAGATCTTGGAGAAGAACTCGCGAATGAAAGCTGGGTATCGGTCTTCGATAATAGCTTGTCGCAGTCTCCCCATCAAAGTCAACATATAATGCACATTATGGATAGAAAGACTGAATGTGTTAGCGAAGTACCACTATATTCGTCATGTTCGGATCTTACAGATGAGCACCGACGGTCTCCTTCGCCGTCACATGGTGCATATAGGCCTTGGTAAGTCCGAGACCTCCCTTCTCAGTTGGCAGACAGCACGTGCATGTGCAACCCTCTTCGATCGGAGAAAAGTCGGACGCAAAGAGTTTATTGCGAAGGTTCATTGTGCCAGATGAGACAATTGCTTGGCCGAAGCGCTGGTAATTATTAGCATGAGGTATGAAACAAGACGCTCATCGGACGTACTGCAGTTCGTGTAGGCCACACGCAATCGAACATATCCGCTCCAAGAGCGACTGCTACCACAATATCTTCGGGGTATCCCTAAAAATTGTGAGTTTGGAACAAGAAAAGGAATGATTCGAGAAACCATACCACTCCCATTACGTATCTAGGCTTGTGTTCGGGAAGAAGTCCAGTGCATGTGTCCACACTGGAAAAGTCAGTACAAGTCACAGTTTTTATCAGGAAGCACTTACACTTTGCAAAACTCTGACTTATCCTCACCTCCTGATAAACCACCAATGGCAATTCCTGGAGTATCTCGAGCCACCATTTCCTCACAACACTGCTTTCTCATCTCCAGATCTAACCCCCCTTGAATAATACAAAAGAGGTTTTGTCTTTCGGGGTATTTGTGCGCAGCGATGCACCGATCCAACCATCGTACGGAGCGGTCCATGGCCTCTTTAATGCGGGCATGGTCTGGAGACGTAGTAGCAATCACATCGTCTAATTGCATAATGATGTCTGAGCCAATAGAATTTTGAAGACCAATAGAGTGCTCAGGAGTAAGAAGCCTAATAGTAGTTAGTCATCCGCCTGGCATCAAGCGCGCAATGGAGATAGGGCACCATACATAGGCTTTCCGTCATGTGGACTGAGAAACCGCACGCCTTCTTCAGTCACAGTAGCCAATTTAAGCAGAGACACCATCTGGAAACTTCGTCACAATATCCCAGTTAGCGACAGCAATGATTTCTCCGTATAGAGTTACTCACCCTCCACTATCGGTCAAAAGATTCCGATCCCATCCCTGCAACTTGTGCGCCCCGCCAACCGAGTCCAAAACCTCTTGTCCTGGCTTTAATCCAAGATGGTATGTATTATTCAGACAAAGCATGCATCCCGTATCTCGTAGCTGGTCGTATGTCAGGCCTTTGAGAGATGCCTGTGTGGCGACGGGCATGAAGATCGGTAGAGGGACAGAGCCATGGGGAAGGTGAAGTGTGCTTGCGCGAGCTTTTGTGGTCTATTTAAATAGCATAGAAACTTAGCGAAAGTCTTGAGGCTTGGAGGGGCAGAAATCGTACCGAGCACTTTGCGTGCCGCTCGAATGTTAATGCGGAGGGCTTAGACTGCCCGTTAGGGCCGGTAGTGGTTGTCATTTTCGCAATTTGGACTGGAAGTGCCAAGCGGGTAATCTTAAAGAGTGATCTGGCTAGCGATTGGCCTTGCATGGGGAGAATTGACAGACAGTGTTTGCGATGCGATCAGGAACGGTATCGCGATAAGGTGTTTGCTCTGTTTGCATTTTTGTTCCTGAGATTTTGTTTATACTTTATTAGTCCCAAATGCCATGGAATATATTGATTCCTTCATGTGTACTGAATAATTTCAACTTCAATTTATAAATTTTTTATACAGATTTTGAATGAATCCCAAAATTTTCATTTTCATTTACCATATATTAAGGCCTCCTGGTATTCTTTGATTCCAAAACTTTGTGGTATAGAGTAAGCATTTATCTTAGGACTATAATTGAAAAACTCCTAATATACCATGAGTATTCCATCTTCCCCTGAGTGAATCATGAATGTCGGTGTAGAGGTTCGGAGCATCGCCGATCAATGCGGGATGAAATGCGGGGGGAACATTGTCCGGGGTTCAGGGACTAAATGCCGAGAGCACAGGGGGGGGATTGACAACTTCCCCAAATGCCCCCCAAGACTTTTGTGCAGTCTGATAGACAACTTACCCTGTACATCATGGCCGAAAAATATACACAAGATCTCGAGCTCTCTGCAACAGTGAGTACTATAATAAACTTCGGTTACTCCAAGGTTTGGGTAGGGCTTTTTGTGGCTGACTTGGCCCAGACCTCTGCGCTCGATTCCGTCGATCCAGATCTCGACGCACGCGAGAAGGCTTTGATATGGAAACAAGATTTAAGGATTGTTCCATTATGTGCGGCGATCTATCTTTTATGTTATTTGGATCGGTCGAATATTGGTGTGTTTGGGATTGTGAAAGGAGTAAGAGTGACACTGATTCATAGCAGGGAATGCCAAGATTCTGAACGAGGATACTAATAATGATCTCCTTTCGGAAACGGGTATGACTTCGTACCAGTATACGTGAGTTACTCGAATAATCCCCAAGTGAGAGGCGAACTGACTCAATCAGAATTGCCCTGATGGTCTTCCTCATTGCATATGCGCTATTCGAGGTGCCATCAAACTATTTTTTGAAAAAGCTCAAGCCCAGTGTACGTTCTAGCCATCAATTTCTGAACTACGAAGATATCAGACTGAAAGTTCCCAGCGATGGATTGCCTTCCTTATGCTATCATGGGGCGCAATCACAATGGGTCTCGGCGGTGCTCACACATACGCCCAAGTGACCGGGATCCGCTTCCTATTGGGTGTCGTGGAAGCAGGACTTTTCCCAGGATTTGTCTACTATTTAACATTCTGGTATCGGAACTCAGAAAGATCCATGCGCGTAGCCTTGATTCTAGCCTCTGCAACACTGGCAGGTGCTTTTGGCGGCGCGATTGCATATGGTGTAGGTCATATGAACGGAGCACAGGGACTCTCGGCTTGGCGATGGCTATTCATCATTGAAGGAGCGCCTTCTTGTGCGTCCTCTGTTTTGGTTTGGTTCTTTTTACCAGATTATCCTGAAACTGCGCATTGGCTTTCCGCAGAGGAGAAGGAACTTGCAGCGTATCGCTTAAGAACCGAGGGATCTCACGGTTCCGCAAGTGCTATGTCTTGGGCAGATGCGAAGGCTGTGCTTGTAGATTGGAGGCTCTATGCCCACTATGCGGTATGTTAATGGGGATGAAAGCTTATGGGATTCACTAACCTTTCTATTAGGTCTACTTTGGAATTTCTACGCCCTTCTCAAGCCTCTCGCTTTTTACTCCCGCTATCACTGCTGGGCTGGGATATTCTAATCTTCGAGCACAGCTCATGACCGTCCCGCCATATGCAGTAGCTTATGTCGTAACTGTAGCGGCTGCATGGTCTGCAGATCATTTTAATAGGTATGTCTTATCCACCACGCTGAAACAGTGGTAGCTAACAGAGCAATTCCAGCCGCGGCGTCCACTCTGCCATTTTCGCTTTCATTGGCGCAATGGGCTTCCTAGCCTCAGCCGTCCTTCCAGCAGAAGCATACCTAGTAAGTTACCCACATCAATCTAAGATCCAAGCAGTTCAATATTAATACTCTTCCATCCAGCATCGCTACGGCTGCCTTATCGTCGCAGCTGCCGGAGCTTTCGCCTGCATCCCCCCACTCCTCGGATGGCTGTCATCAAATCTCCGGTCCACGTCCGGAGCCGGCCTAGCCATCGCGCTCAACGTTTCATTCGGTGCACCGGGTCAAATTGTTGGGGTGTGGATCTATAAATCCGACGAGAAAACCAAGGGATACCCCACAGGCCACTGGACCAATGCTGCATTACTTCTTTTTGTGGCGGCTGGATGTATCCTATTGCGACTATATTACGGGTGGAGAAATAAACGGGGCAATGACGATGGAAGCGGGAAGAAATTTGCATATTAGATAGCTCATCTGGGTGGGTCTGGCATATGACAAATGGACTTGAGGCAGGGTATTTGTGACGTGTTATCTGCTCATGGGGTTTTCAGTAGATCAATTAGACTTGCTGAGAAAATTGATAGATGTTGATTTCGGGTGTATGTCAAGATTTGATTCCAATGTTGGATGAGCTTGTGATGCAAGGCTTCGGGGGTACTCGTAGAATAGCTTTGAAACCCCGCGGCAATTCCCGATGGGAATATTGATGCAAGTCTTCCAATAGACCTGTAGATCCCGGCCCGTGCTGCACATATACGGGCACTCGATGGACAAAAAACTGCCCATGTAGTTTTCCGAGGACATACTCCGGGTCTCATCTAACAGCCACCACCGCCACCGCCGCCAACCGCGCCAGCTGCACTAGCCGCACTAGCTGCACTAGCTGCACTAGCTGCGCCAGCTGCACTAGCTGTAGAACCCGCAAAAGCAGCACTACTTCCATATTGTCTGGCTCGACGCTTCTTTTTCTCTTTATGATAATCTTCAAGTTTCCTCTGATACCTTCCCTGATCGCGAAGATATCTTTCGTAATCATTGCCATATGTCTCCCGGCGGGGAGGTTGTGGTTTTAGCGGTGAAAATGATAAACACATTTTCAAGATCGAATGATTCTCTTTTTGAAACTTCAATTGTGATTAGAATGTTTGTGTTCAAAATGTAGAGCTTGGAATTTTCATACTGATTGTAGTGAGGTAACAGTGAATGGATTTAAAATTCGTTACATTCAAATGTTCTTTTTATACTGGTTTTGTGAGATGACACAGCCCCCGGCAAGGCTGCATCGGGCGCATAGGGTGGCTTTGATCTTGCTAGGCACCCGCAGAGCGCCCCCGAACGAAACATCGGCTGATCAGGTCATACATAATAACGTTTATTCAGGGCAATTGAAAGGCCGTATACTGTTTCTCTAAAAGTTATTTACCAATAATTTAATTGAAGTTGTCATAGTTTTCGATGTTGTGTAGATATTTATCATAGCATTTAGAAGCCCTTGTTGTTCTGCTTTCGGGGTCAAAGACCTCGGCTGCTGTTGGCCTAAAAGTGCTCGGGCTTGAATCATTTCATTGGTTGCAGGATTGCTTACAGGATTGCTTATAGGATTGCTTATAGGATTGCTCACAGGATTGCTTATAGGATTGCTTACAGGATTGCTTATAGGATTGCTTACAGGATTGCTTACAGGATTGCTTACAAGCTTGCTCGTAAATTTGAACATCTTATCACTAGTTGCAGCCTTAAATCCTTGAGTTTCCTTTTCAGTTTCATACTTGGTTGATCTAAATCTCCTCTTCTTACAAAAGCACGACATCGGAGAATTTGCTGTTTGCCATGCGTAGTGTTACACAGGCAAAGGCAAAGCTTTACTTTAGTTCCAGTACTATTGAAGTCGGTCAAAATGATCGTAAAATTTCAAGGAATAAATTATTGAATCGAGTAAACAAAGAAAATTTAATCCTGATTGAAAAAGTCCTGTCGATATTGATATAGCCGAAGTGTTGTCAGCCAATTTGATAAAATCCATGATACCGATATCTGGTACCAACATCAAAAAAAGAACTTGAAGAAAAGAAAAGACAAAGGAAAAGCAGTGTAAAAGATGAAATCCAGAGCCCAGTCCCAAATTTGCAGTCGTACAGTATTCCAATGCAAACTCCCGCATCAAACTGACGTAAAATGGGTACCGAGTAAAATAAATCAAACAAGCAAGCAAAGATGCTTTTGTGCTTGAAGAATGAAAATCAAGCCCGTCATTTCCAAGGTAGTTCCTGGAACTCATACATACACCGCCGATTGCCGTGCCTGGTTGAATTCAGGACAGCTTCCCGTTTCAGGTAACGGACGTATATGCTTTTCCAAGATCATCCTGATCCCGCTCTGGTGTCATGGGACCAGTTATAAGGTGCACCGAAGACGGGTACCACGAAATCCCCGTAAGTCTTTGCCGGCCCGGAATTGAAGATACACGGCCAGTACGGGTGCAGAGACACAGTGTTTCTTCTGGGAAGTGGTCACGGGTGGCTAGCGGGAGAGCCCCACAGTCGAGGACATCTTCACCGATTCCATTTCCAGGCGACGATCACGGCACGCACAGACTGCAGACAGGAAGGATGTTCCTGGCTATGACAGCCCAGTCTAGCCCAATTCAATCCAATCCAATGCGTCTCGGCATTCTATAGAGTCATGGGATCTGGTCGAAATCTGCATCGATCGGGACATTCGTTTTGAGCGATGCCGGTATCAACCATACGATTCTTCAAAATCCACCGCACCACAAGCCGGGGAAACGACAGAAGACACCGTTCCTGGGGCGTTGGGATTGAGTTGGGTATCACAACGCAGCGGGAAGTCGCACAAGACCAAGCCCAGGGCAAGGTAGTCAGGACGTAAGTTTTGAGGAATTCGATCAATGGAACCCCCATGGAAATGCCAGAATGTATCGTTTCGCCCTCTTTCCTCGTTTTCCCTGCTCTTGCGCCCGAGTCCACGTCACTCCAAGCCGCGGTATCCGAACGGTGAAGAAAAACTTCCCTGCAAGTCTCTTTGCAGCAAACCAACGGTCAACCCTTCACCGGGGAGTGGAGCACGCATATCCGGGATTCGGGGAGGGAAAAAAAGGGCGTTCGATGCAGGAGGGGGAGGAGAGGTGTGGTGAGTGGTGGTTTTTTTTCGACCTGCATTGCGCATAAACAACGAACAAATGAGAGCAGCAGCAAGGAGCTGTGTGTTGCTGTGGGCTGGCACAATGCGCAGCCAGCATGGACACGAGAAGAAAAAACAAAAAGAAAGAAAAAAGAACGAAAAGTCAAAAAACCCAAGGATCAATAGTCTGGAGAACAAGGAAATCTCCGCAGGCCAACACACACACATCAGCACACATTTGAAGAAAAGGATAAACAGAATGCCACCCGGACAAAAGAAAATTAGTCAATTCATTGACAAAGAAGATCAGAGCCCACCGTTACCGCCATAGCCCTGGGGGTAGACTTGGCCTGGGTAAACGGTGGCTGCAGGAGCACGAGGTTGGTTCAGAAGCTGCTTCAGGGCGACTTCGGCGGCATCCTCTTTGGCATTGTTGATGTATTGGCCATCGTACCAGTAGCGAGCGGCGACATTCCTGCCTTGAACGGTGACGGTACTAGACCAGGCAGTTCGACCTCCTGCAGTTCCGACGCAAGGGCGATTAGCATCCGCTGTCAAGCTCTCGGAATTAAAAGTCGGTGTAATGGTTCTTTTCTGCAGCTCCACTCGTACGATACCATCCAAGGTATAGGGTATGAACCAGGATCAAGACCAGGAGCAAACGGATAGACCAAAAACAACCAGGTAGGTGAAGGGGGATAGGGGAATCTCGAAAGAAAAGACGGAGGGGGAGATGAAAACGGGGGTAAGTACCTCGCCGATCGGAGACAATATTGAAGATGGGAGGTGCTAGCTTGGTGCGTCTGCAGTGTTCTTCATCTTAGGTCAGTTTCAATGGCTAGAAAACCCATCCAACCACTAGACTTGAGGGGATACCGGAGAGCTGGCTCTGCCATGGTGTTGGAGCATTGGCTGGTGGACTGGCTGGCAGAGACATGTTGTAATCAAAGCTATCGAGATTCAAGTTCAAGTTGATTGGGGAGGGAATAGGTTCAATTGAAGTGTAGTTGAAGTGTACTAATGAAGTCAAGAATATCTGACCTTTTTAAATGCCCCTCGATGGACATGCGGGGAGTCATATAAACGGTGGGCCATTATCATCAACATAAATTCAAATTAAAAAAAATTCTAAAAAATTCTGGAAAAAAAAATCCCCATTGGGACGTCAATTCACCCCCTCCATTTTTGACAAACATGGAGCCTAACGAGAGAACCTAACCAAACGGGCTTATGCATAGGTACATAGTACAGCGTCAGCCTAAGTAACCCCCCTCCTTTCTTCACTGGTGCGGGACATGCGGATCATTTTGAGGCTGCAAGCTGGAACGGGCCGGCGCACGACCAGACCAACCCTTGAAGAAACTCTAGGATGCCGTAAGGGCTAGGGATTGATTATTTAAGATCTATAAATCTAGTTCATGTGATAGACATGGTTCATTTACGTTTAAGCTTATGCAAGGGGGAGAGAGAGAGCGAGAGAGAGCGAGAGAGAGAGAGAGAGAGAAGCAAAAGAACCTTCAAAGATTGTGAAGAAAGAAAAAAATAGAAGAAAAAAGAAAGAAAAAAAAACTTGGCTAGTCTCGGGGAAGAACACCGAAAAATCAAAAAGATTTAAATCCAGACCTACAGTAGACCCATATGCAAAAAATACACACCATAAACATGAAGGGAACAGGGGCAGAATGGAGGGGGGAAAATCAAGTAAAAATGACGGGGAGGGATAGGATTGGATGAAGAAGATGAACAACTCAGAGAACCCCACGTTGATTAATTGTGCCCCATCACTGCCTCATCGTCTAGGCATTAAAAGCCAAAGTGAGGTTAGGGCGAGATGGTGCATGGACGTGGTACCAAATTGGTGGGAATAGTTTAGTTTCTGGAACAAAAACCCTGTGTATGAATTGCATGGTGGCGGGAGATATGTCTGTGGGTGATCTCTGCCCAAGCGGAGCCGGAGCAGGGCTTTGTCCAGCTTATGACGAATTGCTGATGCCCAAAAGTACCGATGAAATTCAAATTAAAAAGAGAAACTCGAACCTATACCAACTTCACGCCTTGAAACTGAATATAGATTGATTGGGTCTTGAAAAATAAAATTAACCAAAAATCAACAACTCAATCCTTCGACCTAGGCATTGCCAGCTCATCTCAAGACCCTTGTTCTGACCCAGGAGGTTTTTCACATTCTGACTCCTTTCCGAGGCATGAAATGAAAGGTGGAGTTAGCTAGGACCGTCAACCACCGGGCCGCTTTGCAGATACTAGTAGTGACCAGGATCAACCATGGAAACGAAAGTATCTGAACCATCCCAAAAATAACATGAACAACAAATGAAAGCCATTTGGAGGGGGCCAAGGGAACGCCAGTTCGCTACCACATACGTTCGTCACATCCACATCCACACTCGCATCCACATCCATCTCCACTCCTGTATCTAAAAAGCTAGGACATCGGTACCAATGTCTGTCGCATGTAGGTCATAGGGAGTCCAAGCTTCTCGTCATCCATTCTAACCGCTGGCCCTGCGTCGCAACCGCCCAACCATAGGAGTGGGGCGAACTTCAAAGAAGTCATGACCAGTTGACAAAAGGAACTCCACCATAAACACATACACACACATGAATATAGAATATAGTAAGATCGTAAATTTCTACATTTCAGTCGGAAGAACCGGGATCTCATCTTTGGATTTGAACAACAGAATGTTGGGCACTCATACATTGAACTGTCAAGTCGTGGCCGTGCGTGATCCATGGTTCCATATCTTGGTCGGTTCCATGGTTCATCATGCGGCTATAACGGAAACTAGTGAACAATAGAAATCCGAAACCGTTCTGGGCCGTTGCACGAGATATTCTCAATAAGCGCTGGGCCCCGCACAAGCTTAATCAAATCAACTCAGGCAAGGCCCCTCTTATATGGGCGCTGAAAAGATTCATCCAGAGCCAATCGATTCTTCGGGCTAAAATATAAATAGTATCTAATTTGTTTTAATTTGTTTTGACTGGAGAATGGGTGGAGGCCTTCTGTACTGGTTCCATGGTTCATGTTCGCGCTAGCGGGGGATTTCCCCTCCTCCATCCGGCGATTATGTAGATTACGCCTCATAGAGTGTTCGGTCCAACATTCGAGGAAATGAAAAGAAAAAATTGAATAAATCAAACTTGAATCCAATGGAGTTGATTTTCGATTCATCTGTCGAGAAGTGGTCTGACTCTTGTACTATATGCATCGCCAGCGGAGCTGCGCAGGCCGAGGTGATTTGAATGCCAGTCGTGAAAATGGGATTGAACAGCAAGAACAACTATAGAAATAATAACCATAAACTTCATAATCATGTTCCTAGATGTTAATGCGTAAAGGTGGAAAAATTCATATAGTCCATTGTTTCGTTTCCAAAGTCGAGATGAACCGCCCAACGCCCTCCGTCTCCGTACATGTTATCCAATCGATAAAATCGGATCGGGTCGGATGAATCTCTGATGCAAGTTCGCCCGATACCGAGAAGAACCAAAAAAAGAAAAAAAAAAGACCCGCAACTTCAAAGAGGGGGAATGGCAAATGCAGTAATATCCCAAATCATGTCCATGTCATCAACATCGTAAACGCATTCGAATGCAGATCCAGTAGAAAAACGAAAAAGGGGAAAAAGAAAAAAAAGTATAAAAAGTACTATCAGCCAGCTCATAGCTGCATCTCATGATTCATGTGTACCGGTTCTTGTCGAAATGATTCACCCCCGCTCTGGAATTAGGCTGATCCTCTTCGCTGGAGTACCTCGCCGATCAGTCGACGTGGGACCATGCGTTCCAGACTTTTAGTGAGCGAGGAACGTGCGGGGAGGATCCATGGAACGCGGCGCTCGTGATGCCAGCGACGACGAATGCAATCATCCACCAGGGCCACTAACCCTGTTGCAACAATCACGCTAGGGAAACCGGTTCGTCAGCCTATCTGCAATGCAGGTGCAATCTGCAAATGGTGGGAGGGGTAAGGTAAAGACAGGGGTATAGGGTGTGTTGTTGGGTGGAAATCGAAAGTGGGACTAGGATCAGAGGGAAGATATGATAGGGAGCAGGAGCAGGACCAGAAGCAGCAGAAGAGGGGATCACGTACTCGGCAATGTCAGGCATCTTTTCATAAACGGATGTGTCGCTGATCCACAACGAACACGGTGGTACCCAGCCACCTTTACTTTCCTCTTCGACCGCTTCCAGGGGAGTGAGGATCTCCGGGACCATGTGGGCGATTGTCCTGGATGTGCGTGTGTCGACAAGGTAGTACGACACTTCGCGCAGATCGCCCTCTTTTCGGAGCTCACGGCGCCACTGGTACTTCGTGGACCAGTATTCATATTCGTACCGTTTCGCCGTGCCAGGACCGCGTCGTCGAAGTTCCACATGTGCGTAGTTGGAGAATTCCATCAAGATGGTATCTCCTAGCGCTGGTTCTTTCTCGCTGATTGATCCTGCTTCGTCACTTGTGGCACGCTGATGTTCTTTTTGAATCCTGAATCCTGGCGCTTGAGATCACCCGGGCATGGTGCTGGATTTCCACTCGATCCCGGCCGAAAGCTGGCTAAGACGCTGCTGAGTGAGCGGCGTCGTTGTCCTGGGCCGTTGGTGAGGACGGAGCATGTTTCTTTACGTGTTGAGTGACATACTTCCCGGCCGGAGTCGCGGCAGTAGCGGCGGAAGGAGAACTTTCGGGAGAAGAGATCGTACATGCGGAGGTGAAATAAGATCACGTCTTGTTGGTATCCACCACGACGGGGGACGACAGTGTCTACACGTAAGTTCATGTTTCCGTCAATTGTCGCATCGTCATGGCGAATGAGCAGTCTTCGTGTTGAAGGAAACAATGTCGCAAAGGAGGAGGGTGTTGAGGATAGCGCATCAGTTGGGAAGAAACTTTCTTGGCGGTCATCGACTTCATACATGGGCTCTTCTGAGGGAATGTCTGCGGTGGATCGGGTAGTGGATGCATAAGTTGAAACCGAATCGCGAGGCCCATCTTCCAACTCTTCCCAGTGAGGCTGTTTCGCAGAGACTATGTGAGCGCTGAGCAAGGTGGGCGTTGTACTTTTTGTTTGGATCGAGCCATCTGTGTTTGTCGAACTCGAACTGCTTCCTCCACTCCCTGTCCGATCTTGACATGATTTATAGGAACCCATGACTGTAGTTCCGTTGTACAACTTTGTGAATATAGCTTGGTGATGGTTGTTGAGAAGCTGGGATTACTTGGACCAAGAGAATGGTTCAAAGAAACTTGAAACACTAGGATACCAGGTCGATCTTTCGATGCGATAAATATGACAGTGGAGTCAGATTCCCATGACGCACTGGAGCCACTTTAGAGGGTTGGCATGAAAAGGGAGAGAATTCGGGAGATTCCACGCGAGAAAGGATCAGGGGGTATATCGGAGAGAATAAGCCTAGCCCAAAATCATATGACTTTGGGAAATATTGCAGGGATTAAAAGTGTTTTGGTCCGAAGAAGAAGGGAATGATCAGGTAGTAAGATCATAAGCCCAACGGGATAAAGAGGGAGAAAAAAAGTGGGTTTAAAGAGGGGCAATTCTATATCCCTAAACCACTAGAATGCTTAGAGGTATTTACTACTCATGTTATTGTATAAGGATAAGAATGAAGGAATGTCTCCGTCATTCGATTTTACCCAATGTTTGTTGTTTGTACGATCGGGGCTGACTGTTAGTCAATTACTATTCAGATACATTTTCAATAAAAGCAGGTTCACCTCGTCTTTCTAACCTATTAGAAACCAAGAAAGAGAGAGAAAACGAAACAAAGAAAAGAGAAAAAGAAAAAAACTCACGTTGTACAGGCAACATCGGCAAGCTGCAACGCATGAACCCTATGAGCGACGAATCAAGCAAAGACAAGGGGCCAAAATGGGAACCACAGGTACAAGCCATTCGCCTCACCACCGGAAAAGCAACTACCTATGATAAACAAGGTCTTCCCGGATATTGCCCAAAACGAGTAGTTGTGTGATGCGTCTCCCGATCAAGGCGGGTTAGGTTATTAGCCTGGAAGCAAAAAGCTCAGTGTTTCTGGTGTGGCGAGTCTTTATTCGTTGCCAACCCCCCTCCATCTTCTGGTATCATGTGTATGGTGCCTTTCCCCACCATCCTCCACCAGTCAGCGACCGATCAGCGCATCGACTAGGTCTGGACACGCGGTACGGGCGCAGGTGGCATTCTGGAAAATGGGGCTTGGTTCTCCGTCAGCCGAAATGGATCCATGGTCTGATCATCAATGACTTTGAAGCTGTTCGGGATTCCTTTCCTTCCATTATGAGGTTGCATGAATTGGGCTCGTATAGAATCCCTGAGACGTCATGGCGGATACTTGCACAGTGGGGGGGGGGCTTCGCGGTCTGATCCGGAACCGATCTTGGGTTTTTGAATGATGAATTACAGTGATGCTGCTGTCGTCGGACGCCCTATTTCCCACCGGGTGGAAGGATCAATATTGTGCATATGTATATACAGGGGGGAAGCTGTGTACTGGTTCCTTGGGCTTGGGAACCTGTCAGGTTCGCCGGTACCGGGACATTGGAACTGCTCGGGGCGATGACGGAGCCCGAGATGATCTAGGGGAGAACCGGGATGATTTCCCCTCATTCTACCCATCGTGGATCAGATAAATGGAGTCACTTCACAGCATTCATGATGATCCAAGGTGACGACATAGAGTGCGATCGAGACGCACGGACGATAGAAGGTTTGCGGGGAATTTCAACCAAACGGCCTGGGAATGAGTCTATGACAACACCTGGCACTCATCTCTTATGCACTTTAACGGCAGACCAAGCCTATAGCATCCAAGGTTCTGACCGCTAGTCTGATCCTTTGTCTAGGCCGACGCCGTCGCTCCAGGGCTTGGCTTTTCTACGCCTCGAAGGATAGAAGTAAAAGTATATCCATAAAACTTTATATCCAAACATTCAAATCACTCAAGCCAACGTCGGGCCCTGCCAACATGGTGTCATTACAATGAACCGAAATTTATAATCAATGAAGCTTGACAAAAGTCTACGCAATCTTGACGCCGAATAGAAATCTAAACCTGCGCATAGAGGGGCTGGGGAAGCTCCTCTCCTGGTTGAATCAATTCTGACTGACAGGCAGGATGAGTGACGAGCCCAGCCCGGCTACCAGGGCCTGGTGGACGGACACCGACATAGGCTTCCCGACGAGCAGGGGAGCCGACAGTCACGGACCAGGTATGCAGCCCATAGTAAGAGGCGATGGAGTGCACGAGCCAGCGCCTACGAAGATAAGGTCAGTGCTCCGATCGACATGAAAATCGCCGAAACCTTGGAAGGCAGACTCACCCAAACGCTGCGCCGCGGTCATCCACCAAACTCTCAAACACCATCTTCTCGCCATCGCGTTCGTGGTGCAAGCTTAGCTCCTGGCGCAGCTGCTCCAGTTTCTGTTTCCGCTCCGGCGCGTCATGCATCTGCCCATTGCGGCCAACAAACACGATCTCATCCTCTGAATCATCATCGGGTATATCCTGGAAACCCTCGTTCTGGAGGTACTCCTGCTTCTCGTTCCACTTCCGGATAAAGAGCCGAATGTCATCTTCCAGATCTTGAAGCATACCACGAGCAGCACGAGCATGCTTCAATTTGTCCCGAAGTTCCTTCGGAACACGATGCTTCATATTAGCAGTCTTTGCCGCATGCTTGCGGGCTGAATGGTGGTCCGCCACTCTGGCATAGTGGACCTCCCAAAGCGGAGCCAGATAGTATGGCATCGGATCGTGACGTGTACAGGTAGGCCCAATGACCCAGTCCTTTGGAGAAGGGGGCTCTGCCCACGGGTTGTGCAGCAAACGGTCTTGAATATAGTCAGCTTCCTCGGTCCTCCACGGATCTTGATCCTCATGGGGACCAGGGACCAAGGCACCCACCATTCTCCCAGCGCTGTCGTCGACGGCTACCATCTTTACCCTTCAGCATGGCCTCGCGCCGCTTCATGCCATCCTTCCGCAGTGGCTCTCGACGCCGGAAGCTGACCGTCGGGGTCGAGTGAATCTCAGGGTTGACCACCTTGGCCTGCGGGGAAGGGGAAGCCGGAGGCTCGTCGTCGAGGGGAATCGAAAGGGATACGGTTGTTCCCCGCAGTAAAGAACTTTTCGGTGTCGTTGCCGCCGATCCGGAGGGGCGAGATTCGGAGAGGGACAGATCTTGGAGCGACGAGGTGGCCTGTTCGGTCCACGCGGAGATAGCCATAGTTTGCTGGGGCGATAGGCTTCCCTGCGAGGCCTGGGGTCGTAATCTCGGGTGAATAGCCATACTGTATGTTAGGAATAAAGGTGGGTAGCAATAAGGGATATAGATGGAAGGAACAAAGAGTAATGGCCACAGCGCGAGATAAGAGAAACGCCTGCACGAGATCCCAGATAGCGCGTTGATTGGCGGGGGTCACTGATAAACCTTATGATCATGTGACCTTAGTGAGTCATCGCTAGATCGGGGCAGATCACGTTTTCGAAAGCGGGTCAGCTTCCATCCAATCGTGACAAGTTTCGCTATACGCCACAAATACAAACATCTAAATGCTCTAATATTCGAGGCTCAAAATTCAGCCTCGTTTCAAATCAAATAACACATCGACAGATTTTACTTTGATTCAACGTGAGGGTTTTAAGATTAACGAGTGGTTTCAACATTGAATGTATCACCATATTGCTGTATCCCGATTTCAATATTGTAGATAATAGTAGCTGTGTCTGGAGGAACACACTGAAAATCCTTTGGTGAGCTGAATGGTCCTGAACTCGTTGCTGAAGGAATTTGCGGCTCCTTAGTGCGCGTCATTAGTGTTTCAGGAGTGAGCCAAAAGTATTGGTCCCAGGGAATGATCATCGGTAAATTTGGACTTGAACATGATCGTTGGAGGAGCCTTCGATAATGGCGTCTTTCTGAACAAGAGTGTTGAGTGGGCTCTCGACATTAGCGATGCCCTGAAAGTGGTTCTGGATAGACATACAAGCATTGCCCGCAACCTCAAAGAGATCTAGCTCCTCGTTCTTCCCTTGTACAGCTTGCTTTCCTTCGACGGTTGTTTGGCCATTCCAACATTTGATTCATCACAGCGAGGATTCTTCAGCAGGTCGATCGCATCGCAATAGCTTTGAAGCTCGGCATGGAGCTGACGACTTAGGGAATCATCTGCAGTGCCGTCATCGGATGGAGTGCTCTGTGGATCCTGGGTTTTAATCATCCGAATCTTTGGCATTTTCATGTAGTGAGTTCTCTCATCGTGCTGAAGAAATTTCTCTTCGCTTGAACATTCTAGCTCGTTGGTTGTGCGGTTCTTGACGCTTTGTGAGGGTCCCTGATTATCATCACCAGAGGTTGCAGAGCGCTTGACACGGATTCCAGTATCTGCGTTCAGATCCCCGGGAAACGTCTGGGCGGGATCCTGAGCCGCATTGCTGCAATATTTCCACAACATCTTGTAACATTGCTTGGAACGAAGTTGACCGTCCTTCCGGAAATATCCTGAGAAATGCTTGCGCACCGCTGGACGGAATTCCAGGAGCATCCTTATATCCTCCTCTTTGAGAATAGCAGCTGCCCTCTCCTCAAGAGTCAACCGTTTCAACTCGAACTTCAACTCAAAAGCCTGTTTGAAATGACCCCGGCGGTGGTGACGAGGATGCTGGACCAAATCAGCGCTCGAATCATGAAACTGAATTTCTTCCGGGTTGTGCATGTTTGCAAAGTGCTTGTTTTCTAACTCGATGGACTTCTGAACGGCGTCGGGAGGGTCATCGGCAAGAGGGGAAAGAGATCGTTGCTGGCTTGATTGGTTTTGGTCCATAATCCAACGCATAAACCTTTCATCAATCAAAGGGCTTGCCGCGTCACCTGAGTTTTGGCCTTGGGCTATGGCACCCAACGAGTGCTCGTTGCCCAATTCAGCGCTGTATTCGGTTGTTGTGGGGTTGTCGCCGCTATTGGGCGGGATTTTTTGGATCTCATCCTCCATGATGAGCGCACAGGGGTCTTGAGTGATAACTGTTCAAACTGATACCAAGTAAAGGTTTGTTGAATAGTGTAGAGATGCGAGAAACTGTAAAGGAGGCACCTTTCTAGAATTTGTTTGTGGCTCACTTCAGGGATGCGAAGAGGTATAACAAAGAGGAAAATTGGTGGGAAGGAACAAAGGAAGAAGAAACGTAATGAAGAGATCGAATTACCTGTTGACATATTTTCATCCCCAAAAGACCAACCTCTTTTACCATAAACGCCGACTTCCCTCTTCCCGAGGTTACTACAATTGGTTTTCAACTTATATGTATAATGAGGTTTTTTTAAGGTCTTAGACTTTTGTTACTCACCCTCTACTAGCCTACTATCTTGTTTGATTTCTTGATTCTTCTCCTACTGAGTCTCCCATATTGTTGCATCATCACTGGTTCAGAAGAGCTCACTCTAAAGCCGCCTATACGAATTAGATATGCCTGTAATGCATTCATCTTCAGACTCCTTACATCTCCCGATGTGTTTTTCATCTTTGGCCAGGTCGGAACTGAATTCAAGGACCTTCGACCGCAGCGGCGATCAATCCTTTAATGGATACCGACAATCATCCCCTGTCGCACGACAAGGTGAAGACTCAGGCACCAATCTCGTATCATATCGAAATATTGTCAGTGTAATGGTCACGTTCAGCTTCATCCACAGAAGTCCCCATACAACACAGGATCGAGGTCCATAATTAGGAGGGCTAAAGCCTTCCCTGTTGACATCGGTGATTTCTTTTGCATTTACTGCTAAATCGGGTTTCCTTCCATGTGCACATGCGGAGTAAGCTTCTGTTGTCCCTAATATTATAGTATGTCTATTAGGCCCTGCAGACCTAGTCATCTTATTTCTGGCGCCGCAGCGAATCCACCGCCGGTTCTCAATTTCTATGCAGCAGCCCATGTTGCCAAAATTGGGCATTTTTTTTGCTTCTACTGGCCGGTTGCTTAAGATTTTGCCCCGGATCCCTACAGCAAGAGTCAATTTTCTGCTATAGGGCTGTGCATATCAGTCAAAGCCATTGTAATGATCTGCAAATTGCAAATTCTGGAAGATATCAGCATGCATTCCTGCTTAAATTGATGAAATCAATTGCTTTTCAGATGACAACAACATCTATTAAGACTAATCTGCCCCGTCAACATATCCCCTCATGAATCTGTGGTTTCTCGTTGGCACCGCTTTCACCGGTATCTGATAAGATGAGGTAGCTTATCGAAGACCAAGCCCGTCACTAAACGCCGTTATAAGATGCCATATAATTAGTGCGGGCACATACGATAGTATACTCAAAATTAATTCGACGTCCCTCCAAGTCGAAAGTATAAAAATCCACTTACCACCCTATGTTTATCGCATGATTATTCGATACCTCAATGGCAGCGTGGCTCGATCTCGTGGCGGGATTTTCGTCATGCCGATGGTAATCATGGGCACCCGATTTCAAGCTGCAATCTTACAGTAACGATAATCGATTAGCTCTCTTATCCTTTGCCAGAGATTTGTATTCAAGACAAGGCTACGCTCAGAGCGCTTTTTAAGAATGTGCGAGTGTCATTTCTTGCTGACCGTCCTGAAGATATCGCCGCCAAGACCAACTCAGGCCTTCGCAGCTCCCAACGGTCAGTATACTGTACCAGAAAGCACGGTGACATGGTTGAAGTCCGCTGAGATTTTTGATGTCTAATAACGTTGAGGAATAGACCCATCGCAGATTGACAGCCACTGGCACGTCCATGCTCAGTATCACCGTTCCCACCTCGGTCGGTCTAAGACTGAGAGTGGTTGTTTGGTGCCACTGAGAATGGCAATGAAGAGAAACCAAAGCTACTCGGTACCGATTGGATCCTCCTTTGCCCTAAACACGCAAATTCAGCAACGGGTGATGATGTGCAGATCATCCACAGATGCGTGATGAATTGGAAAGAAAACGAGGATGAAGATACGGCTGGCGCTTGCCAAATTAGGAAAGAGAAGCTAGTCACGTGAAATCCATTTATCTTCAGACATGATCTGGACCCATTAAATAGTGGGACACAAGCAGTGGAATCCTCGGAGTCCGCGTGACTCATGCGAGAAGTTGACTAATCGGGTACTCCTCCCCCGCACGAAAATCATTCCGGGTGAGATTGGGACGTGACTTGGTATGACTGTGAGTGGGGACAGAAATATTCATGAAAGGGGGGGGGGTTTTTAAGGAATAGAAGTAGATATTCCATATCATCATAAATTCACAATCAAGGGATAAATATTGTTATCTCTTGCGCAAGGCTGTTACTCGCTATTAATAACCCTGTTTGACGCCGAGTCGAATTAGGCAAGAAACTTGGCGCTAGGCACATGAGAGTCGGCCCCCAAGACCCACCGATTCCTGACCTCTTTATAATCACTGCCGCCCGGCTCATCATTTCCCATTCGTTATTTTATCATTATTTTTTGTACCTTACAGCCTCAACATGAAGTTTCTACCACTTGCGTTGAGCGCAACGGTCTCGACCGCCCTGGCTGCGGTGATCCCCCAGGAGCCATTAGGCCCGTCAATCGTCCAAAATACCCAACAGCCCAAGTGGTTGATTGAGTTGGCCCCATACACCACCCGCTGGGTGACCGAGGAAGAGAAGTGGGCGTTGAAATTGGTAAGTCAATCATCTCAAACCTCTATCTCGCCCCCCACTAATTGGGTATTTTCTCACAGGATGGAGTCAATTTCATTGATGTTACCGATGAGTTCCAGTCCGGATCTTACGGTACTCTTCACACGCAGCGCGTCGTCCGGTACCCGGGTCAGATGAACTACACTGAAGCCGTGGTGCCTCTCGCTGGAGAGCTTTCTAAGAGCAACATGAAGAAGAACCTGGAGCACTTTACCTCCTTCCACACCCGCTACTACAAGTCGCAGACAGGTATCCAGTCTGCTGAATGGCTGCTGGATCAGGTCACCACCGTGGTACATGATTCGGGTGCCACCAAGTACGGCGCAACTGTAGAGCGATTCGATCACCAGTGGGGCCAGTTTAGCATCATCGCCCGCATCCCGGGTCAAACCAAAAACACTGTTGTGCTGGGGGCCCACCAGGACAGCATCAATCTGTTTCTCCCCTCGATCCTGGCTGCGCCAGGTGCAGATGATGATGGTAGTGGAACTGTCACGATCCTCGAGTCACTCCGAGCCCTGCTGCGGTCGGAGGCGATTGTTCAGGGTCAGGCAAACAACACCATCGAATTCCACTGGTACTCGGCGGAAGAGGGAGGTTTGTTGGGTTCCCAGGCCATCTTCTCCAAGTACAAGAAAGACCACCGTGAAATCAAGGCCATGCTTCAGCAGGACATGACTGGCTATGTTCAGGGTACGTTGGATGCCGGCCAGCCAGAGTCAGTGGGTGTCATTGTCGACTATGTCGACCCGGGTCTCACCGCATTTATCAAGGAAGTTATCACCACTGTAAGTGACCTGTTATCAAAGAACATGCAAGGATCCACTTTTCTGACCCCCGCTTCAATAGTACTGTGATATCCCTTACGTCGAGACCAAGTGCGGTTATGCCTGCTCCGACCATGCTTCGGCCAGCCGATTCGGCTACCCCTCGGCTTTTGTGATTGAGTCTCAGTTCGAGAACTCAGACAAGAAAATCCACTCCACCGATGACTTGATCAAGTATCTGAGCTTTGATCACATGTTGCAGCATGCCAAGATGAGCTTGGCCTTTGCATACGAGTTGGCATTTGCCCCTTTCTAAGTTTGCTTGACAGGGTCCTTTGTCTTGATTTTGTTTCCTTGCAATGGCGTTTTGGGATATACCTATGGGCTTTCGTTTATTTGTAGAAGGCGACCGTAGAATCGTCACTAGTTTGGGCTTCCGATTCTTGTCTGGATTTCGGTCTTCCAAGCAATATCATTATTCTACTTCTCGGTTAAATGTCTGGAATAATTTGGTCATACTTCTCCTATCAATCAAGTTCTTTTTATTCATTTCAATGCTTGCAGAAGATAAAGGGAATGACTTAAGACAATGACGTCATCGGGTCCATCCACACGTGACGTTGATGCGACGGGATTGACCGAACATGTTTCGACGCATGCAGGAGCTTCCCACAACACAATTCTATTTTGGTCGGCCCAACTGCATAGGTAAACTGGAACATCTATCCCGTCCAAAATTACCTCATATCCGCAATATTGGAATTGACTTTGCAACATTGCAGACATGAGCTCTCACGCCTACACCCAAGAGCTCCATCTGGCCAGCCTCGCCGTCCAGCGAGCCGCACTCCTCACAAAACAATTACTCTCCGCAGTCGACAAAGGCTCCTTGAGCAAAAGCGATGACTCACCCGTGACGATTGCCGACTTCGCCGCCCAAGCCTCCATTATTGCCGCGATTCACCACACCTTCCCAGACGACGACATTGTCGGTGAGGAAGATGCCACAGCCCTGCGCGAAGACCCCGTCCTCCTCGAACGCACATGGGAGCTTGCCACGTCCGTCCACCTTGACGATGAAGCCAGTGAGGCACTTCTATATACCCCACAATCCCGGGAGGAGCTGCTTGACCTCATCGATCTCGGCGCTCGCGGTCAGTGCAGGCGCGGCACACGAGCATGGACACTTGACCCGGTAGATGGTACTGCAACCTTCATTCGGGGACAACAGTACGCTGTATGTCTATCGCTTGTTGAGAACGGTCAGCAGAAGCTCGGCATTATCGGCTGCCCGAATATGGATCTCAGGTCTGGGCGCGTCGCGGAGGATCTGGTGGACCACGACGGGCACGGGCAGCTTTTAACTGCGATCGCAGGACAGGGGGCATTCATTCAGCCTATGGGTACTGGCGCTCTTCTACCAGGCGAGCAGCTTGAACGGGTACCACAGGTTACAGAGAGCAACGAAGTGCGGTTCGTCGATACGCAGGAGTCAACTTCCCAGAGACTAGATCTGCATGAGAAAATCGCAGCGCATTTGAAGTGCCCGTGGCCGAACACGGTTGATCTGTGGTCCGCTCAGATGAGGTATATTGCCATCGCCGTGCGTGGCGGGTGTAACTCCTTCATCAAGGTTCCTCTGAAAGAGTCGTACCGATCTAAGATCTGGGACCACTCTGGCGGGATGTTGCTTGTACAAGAGCTTGGCTGTGTGGTAACGGATTTGGAAGGTCGACCAGTCGACTGTGGCCTGGGACGAACTTTGGCTGAATGTCACGGCATGGTTGTGGCGCCTGCTTCCGTTCATGGCCATATCTTGGAGGCGGTTCGGGTCGTACGGGCAGCCAATCATTGAATCATAATCCAAGTCTCAGGAACTACCTCGGTGCCCTTACAACACCATACAAATCAACCTTGCGAGAAATGCGAAACGCCAAGCGTTGTAGGCACCGAGTTTTATTTTTAATTTTAGCGGTCAGCCAGTCCGCAAGGCATTGATACCCCGTTTGGTCAGATTCCCCATTTATAGTTCAGGTTGAGTCAGTCAAAAATTTGAATAAAGTGTTTTCTATTTGGTAGCTTTGGCCCCTTGCCCCGCGTTCCGGGTCCTCGTTGAAGTTGTAGCTATATGTAGAGTGACAGCACGTAATAATTCATGCATGGCGAGAGGAGGACAATTAGATAATTTTAGTGAGAACTTTTAATGATCATTTGGCTCTCTATCTTTTTCTTCCAAGTTTCCTTCAGATTAAAGAGCACAATTCAGCTTGCAGCTCATCCATACTACTTCCCCCAACCCCAGGTTGATCTCCCACGCCGCAGGACCGTGCACGCCGATCAACACCACGAACAAAGTTGCGCCATCGCATCCCTTTTGGGTACGAATCCCTCCTTCTACCAAATCTGAAACAAAAGACATTACACCCCAGGGACTTATTGCCCAAGACCTTAAACCAGAGAACGGAACAAAACTTGGTTCGTGTGGGTCTCAGCTGCCAACTTAATGTTGGTTCGTGCGGGATACCGGATAAGATAGAGAGCAATTTTGACATCATTATGCTTTCTATGATGTACCCGAATCTAGCGCCACTGTAACTCCTAGCTGCACTTTTACTGGTGGGAAATCGGTCATCAGACCATATTGCGGGGATGTAGCTGCCTGTATATAATGCCATCCCCACCTCCTTTGAATACACCAATTTCTTCCCCGTCATCGAGAAAATCTATCATGGCAAACTACAACCCGTTCGCACGCCGTGAGACTCATAATGCTCACGCGTTGAATATCTATCGGGTCTTTGTACCTGTTACGTGGGCGCTGGTCGTCATCGTTGGAATTTACTACTCCATCCATTCGCCGGATGATACTAAGGGTAGTAAGAAGATCTGGAAGCAGGTCAAGAGACATGCTACGCCTTTCACACAAAATAAGACTGTGACTGAGATCTATTGGTGAGTGGTTATAGCTAAAGATATAAATAGTTTCACTTGACTTGACATGATTATCTCTAACACGTTTCGCCTTCCTAGGGTCCTCCTGCTGCTCTCACAGCTAAGCTATGTGTGGCACCTCTTCCACAAGGACGCTGCCCTGGTAGCAGCTGCCGCTAATGTAGCCACCCACTTCATCCTAAACAACCTGTTCACCCTGGCATGGATCCTGCTCTGGACTCGGAATCACTTCTGGGGCGCCGAGATTATCTTGATGGCCCACTTCATCAACCAGAGTACCGCGTACTGGCGTCACCGGAATCTTCCTGATTTCGTGCACCTCCCAGCTGTCGCAGGTCCGTATGCATGGACATTGTTCGCATTGTTCTGGAATGGAGCTGTCGCCGTTCACAGCCATAACCTGCCTGGCCGTATTGTGGCCAACATCTTTATCTGGGTGATCCTCTTCGTGGGTTTGTTCAGTATTTCACTGCGTCAGGATCACATTCTGGGCTACTGCCTCAGCTTCCTCAGTTTGTGTAAGTTAAGACATGGGTTTCGAGGTTCTATCAGACAATGCTAACTGGTATGACAGCGCTGGCGATCCAGCAATTCTCTATCAAGATCATTGCCTTGCAATGGATTTTCGCCTTTGTAATCTTCGGCGTCTTCTTGGTGGTGTCATTATATATCTCGACTACCAAGTATACCGGACGCGACTCCCTCTTCCGTCGTGTCGTGCACCCCGAGAGCACCGATCGGGAAAGACAACCGTTGCTCAATGATGATATCTAAACCCCCACGAATTCGATGGTCGTTATGACGGTACTTGTACAAGTATTGAGGTCATTGGTTGTGGAGCTGGACGGGAAAATGAAGCTAGTCGGATGTTGATTGGATGAGCTCGGGTGGTCTGATTTTTCAATTTTTACAACCCATTAATTCCCTCTCTCTTGCAGGCGTAATACAGTCTGGGTTAGGTTAGCTTGTCGTTCTTGGTGGGCTTATGTTTCTGAATCTAATGCACTTTCAACATGAGATTGCGCAGCTTCCGCGCCTCGGACCCACATGGTGGAGACCAAATCTAGTAGGAAGTTGATATCATCCAACACAAACATTGAACGAAGCAAGTGTTGATGCAAATAATGAGGAAACTGTTAAGCATGTCTGACATTTATCTGATTTATTAAATAGGTCAATGTCGAGTTTGATGGTGAAATCCATCGATTTCCCCCGTGCAGAAAACTCCCTTGTAAATACGTTGTCATGGCAACAGGATCCACCTCCACTTTGTTGATCGAGCACGGAGGAACCGGGCCAGACTTAACCATCACATATCATTCCCTTGGTTTTCATCTTCTGGATTTATGTGCATTCTTTGTATTCCACATTCCTCATCAACCCATAACGCGACTGTCAACCTGTCAAAACTACCGCATCCGCTGTCTCAGTGCTGGTAGCTGAGGAAACTGCTTTGCTGTTCTTGTGCAACTTTTCAATTGATACCCCCACATACGATAATATGAGTACTTGAGATACGAGAAAAAGAGACATATTCCAACCATGAATCGTCACCCGCCATCCAGCTTCGGGGATGAGCCCCCGTCGTATGACCAGGAGACATCTTCGTTCTTATCCGAGGTCGAATCCCCATCGCGCCAGAATGGCCCAACAATGCGTCTGCTTCCTACTAGTGGTGAAGAATATGGTGACTTGAGCGAAAGTCCAAGGGCCGCCTCACAATTCCAATATCAACAAGGTTATAACCAAGTCTATGATCAAGAGTATGACACAACTCCGTAAGTGTGTTCGGTTTCCCAAATACAATCTTCTTTCCCATCCCACATTCCATTCGTTACCCCTACGACATTCCAAAACGCGAAGACCAATGAAACTGTGACGTCTTTCATGGGAACTCTCAGGAATGACCGCTTTTGGGACTGAGAATCACCCATCCTGAAAGCTTGGTCAAGATCAGCGGGTGTCAAACAGTGTATACATTGCACTTGCTTAACGCGTTCCCAACTGTGAACAATATGGCATCAAATCCACATACAATGGATCGCCCGTCGAGACCACGAACCAGAACTAACGTTCGAGCACGGAATAGAACCGGACACACACAAGACTACAACGATGGTCGATTCTACCAAGTTCCAAGCGCAAGCTCGCCTTCGCGTCCAGCATCAAGCTTGTCTGGCATCCCCAATATCCCCGCACCCACTGCCAGTCTAGCCGACACTTCAGTCTACCCATCAATTCCCCCACGCACAGGATCTCCTATTCGGCCTTGGAGTCCTGGCCACGTTAGACCTCCTTCTGTATCAAGTGTCGGATATGAGCGTGTCGATATCAACGGCAGCCCTCGACCCGGTACTCCGAGCTCACGCTATGGAGGCAGCTCCCGACGACCACTGCCTCCAGCTCCATTATTCTCTGGGCCTAGCGCGTCGATGGGCGGAGACACGAGTATCGATATTGGTGACAGCATGGGTGAGGATCCCTTTGACGATCCTTTCGGTGCCCGTGGTCAGACTATCAACCATACTTCGCGCGGCAGTGTACGATCTTTCCTTAGTGAATCGACTGTTATGGGAGACGAAAAAGATTCAATGTCCAAGGTGGATCTTGATGAATATGATGATGGGGAAATTGATCCGAATATGCACTATGGTCCCGCGCCTGAGAAGCAGGCCCGTCGAGGTGTCCGCGATGCTCAGATGGCCAAGAAAGAAGTTCAGTTGATCAACGGTGAACTAATTCTGGAGTGCAAGATCCCCACTATTCTGCATAGTTTCTTGCCTCGCCGCGATGAACGCGAGTTTACTCATATGCGATACACGGCCGTCACCTCTGACCCCGATGACTTTACGAGCCGCGGTTACAAGCTCCGACAGCAGATTGGTACCACTGCGCGTGAGACTGAGCTGTTCATTTGTATTACCATGTACAACGAGGACGAGATCGGCTTCACTCGAACCATGCACGGTGTCATGCGCAACATCAGCCACTTGTGCTCACGTACCAAGTCTCGCACCTGGGGCAAAGACGGGTGGAAGAAGATTGTTGTCTGCATTATTTCTGACGGTCGGAAGAAGGTCCACCCTCGCACTCTCAATGCTTTGGCTGCCCTTGGTGTCTATCAAGAGGGCATTGCAAAGAACGTTGTCAACCAAAAGGAGGTCCAGGCCCACGTCTACGAGTACACCACTCAGGTATCCCTGGACTCTGACTTGAAGTTCAAGGGAGCTGAGAAGGGCATCGTTCCCTGCCAGGTCATTTTCTGTCTGAAAGAGCACAATCAGAAGAAGCTGAACTCTCACCGTTGGTTCTTCAACGCTTTCGGTCGGGCCCTCCAGCCAAATATTTGTGTTCTTCTTGATGTTGGTACCAAGCCAGATCCCACCGCTTGTTACCACTTGTGGAAGGCCTTTGACCAGGACTCCAACGTCGCGGGTGCTGCCGGAGAGATCAAGGCTGGTAAGGGTAAAGGCATGCGTGGCTTGCTTAACCCCCTTGTGGCCAGTCAGAACTTTGAGTACAAGATGTCCAACATTTTGGATAAGCCTCTGGAGTCTGTCTTTGGTTACATTACTGTGTTGCCTGGTGCGCTCAGTGCCTATCGATTCTTCGCTTTGCAGAACGATGCCGATGGCAACGGTCCTCTGAACCAATATTTCAAGGGTGAAACTCTTCACGGTCAAGATGCTGACGTCTTCACTGCCAACATGTACCTTGCCGAGGATCGTATTCTCTGCTGGGAGTTGGTGGCGAAACGTGAAGAGAAGTGGGTCTTGAAGTTCGTCAAGAGTGCTGTTGGTGAGACTGACGTCCCGGATTCAATTCCCGAATTCATCTCCCAACGTCGTCGTTGGCTAAACGGTGCTTTCTTCGCGGCTGTGTACTCCAACTTTAATGCCAAGCAGATCTGGAAGACCGATCACAGCATTGGTCGCAAGATCTTGCTTCACATTGAGTTTGTGTACCAATTCTTTAACCTTCTTTTCACCTACTTTGGTTTGGTAAGTTTCCTTGATCATTTTCATTATGTGCCCGACTAACTCTATGACAGGCAAATTTCTATCTGGCTTTCTACTTCATCGCTGGCTCTTTGACTGACGAAAAACTCGACCCCTTTGGCCATAACATGGGCAAGTACATTTTCTACGTACTGCGTTATGCTTGCGTCTTGGTCATGTGTCTGCAGTTCATCATTTCTCTGGGCAATCGTCCTCAAGGTGCCAAGAACCTCTATCTCAGTAGTTTTATTGTTTACGCTATTATCATGGCCTACACTATTTTCTGCACGCTGTACCTCTTGGTCCTGGAGTTGATGGCGCGGGCCGGAGATGGGAATTCCGATCTCACAGTTAGCAGTACCCTGCTGATGGAAATCGTCATCTCCATGTTGTCGACCGTTGGTCTGTACTTCTACATCTCCATCCTCTACCTTGACCCGTGGCACATGATCACGTCTTCACTTCAATACTTCCTGTTGATGCCAAGTTACATCTGCACACTGCAGGTCTATGCCTTCTGCAACACTCACGACGTGACCTGGGGTACAAAGGGTGACAACGTCATGAACACCGATCTCGGTGCTGCAAAGACCCTCAACGGCAAGACCGTCTTACTGGATATGCCATCTGAGCAACTGGATATTGACAGTGGCTACGATGCTGCGCTCCGCAACCTCCGTGATCGTCTCGAGGTTCCCGAGCCCCCACTGAGCGAAGCCCAAATGCAAGAGGATTACTATCGTGCCGTACGTACCTACATGGTATCAGTTTGGATGGTGGCGAACCTCGTCCTCGCCATGGTTGTCTCAGAAGTCTACGGTGTCGACTCTGGCGGCACAAACATCTACCTGTCGATCATTCTATGGTCCGTCGCCGGTCTCGCCTTAATCCGTGTCGTCGGCTCAACTACCTACGCCCTGCTGCATCTCATCCACAAGATAGTCGAAACAAAAACCAAGTTCGACGCTGGAAACCTCACGAACTTCGCTCCGAGCGTTTTCGGTGGTAGTAACGTCAGCTCAGAGCGCAGTTCCCAGAAGCCTGTTAACTATAGTGGTAAACCAAGCTTCAAAGATCGCTTCAATGAAGCTAGATGGGCCGCTGGTCGGGCAGCTGGTAAAGCGATGTTCTGGCGCAAGTAGATTCTTGCTTCCGTCGCTCAATTTGTGATATCTCATTTTTACTTATGATCTCTGGAGCTGATTAATGATTCCCACCACTTCCGGAGTTTACTTTTTTCCACTTGTTATGAAAATAGTTGACATGATATTGCGCTTGGATCTTTTTATGTGTCTATGCTTATTGATAAATGTATTTATGCGCTTTGAATTGACTCCAATGATATATTGATTTGATTTCAAGACTACAATCTCTGA
The DNA here is from genome assembly GCA_028828245.1 of Penicillium lividum. Lineage (NCBI taxonomy): Eukaryota > Fungi > Ascomycota > Eurotiomycetes > Eurotiales > Aspergillaceae > Penicillium > Penicillium lividum. The sequence continues at coordinate 913,374 of JAQJAG010000005.1, forward strand.
TTTAATCACCAGCTCTCTGGCCAAGCCAAAAAAAGGCCCGTTCCGCCACCAACAGAGAAGTTTGATAAGGGCATATGAATAACGTAGGCTTTCTTGAGCTAGGTAGTGGAGGAGATATTACAGTATGTTCGAATAGGGCTTCATCTTATATTGATAGGCTGTAAAAGAGTCGGGTGCCAAAAGCATTGAATAGACATAGCACAATAACCCAAGTACCAATTTTTGTCTTGAACATTGAGTATCAAAGTTTAGATACCTTCTTCCCATCTTTAATAATTTCCTCAATCAACTTGGCAGCTGCCAAAGTCTCCTCATCCTTGAAATGCTTCCCTGCAACCTGCAAAGCCACAGGCGCACCTTCATATCGCTCAGGACCCTCATATTTTCCCCACTCCTTTTCCTCAGCCTCACTACGGGGTTTATACTTCTTATCCTGCTCCGTCAAAGCATCCAACTTCGGATCAACCGCAATGCCCGATGGAAAAACCACCGACGGAAGATCCAGCACATTCCAGATCGCAGTGTAATTCCAGTAATGCGATTCGCCATACACCGCCGCAACACCAGGATACGCGGGTGAGATGATGAAGTCGACGCCACGGCTTTTCAGCATGGCGTTATACTCGTCGCGGTAGACATCGCGCTGGTATTGCAGCTCCCATGCTTCGGGGTGAGTGAGTGGGTCTGGTCGGGAGTAGTTGAAGACCCACTCGGTCAGTGGGAGTATTGGCTCGCCTGATTCACGAATGACTTTGCGCTGCAAGGCGGCGCTGTCGGGGTAGTAAAGGCTAGACTGTTTGGATATAAGTCTTCTTTCTCGTCATGCTAGGTGCGATGGAACTTACAATGATCTTCCATCCGTGATCATGCTTGTATGGCTCCCAGTCAACAACGTTGATTCCAGCAGCGAGGAGCTTTTCTTTCGCAAGTTTGAGCGCCCTGGTTACTGGTGGATGAGGACGAACAACACTGTTATCCGATTAGTGGGCTTCTCATTAGGAATTGTATTAAATCATACCCATCATCCCACATAATACCCACTGTCATACTCCTAGTAGGAGTCACAGTCTTCCATGGAACGGGTACCAAAGATGTTTCAACATCCCAAGGCTCTTGGTCCAGTACTGCCTTTTGAAACAGTTCAATATCCTCCAATGAACTGCTGGCCAAAGGCCCAATAACACCGTGGATTGTCTCCTGTCCAATTGCCGCGACTTTGGCCCCAGCTAGTGGATTACGCATTGCTGTAGGCCGGAACCCATAGGAGCCACAAAATGCCGCTGGACAACGAATTGATCCACCAATGTCTGTGCCGATACCAAGTGGTGCGCATTTAAAGCCCGTGGAAGCACCTTCACCACCTGATGATCCTCCTGGGGTCAAAGTGCGATTGTAAGGGTTCAGCGTCGCTCCTGTGATATTGTTTTCGCAGCAAAGATGCTAGATGCTATTAGGAGCTGTGTGGAGAGCGACTTGAGGATAACCCACCATGAGGGCCTGGGGCTGGTTTGTTCGGACGTGGAACACTGCACCAGCATTTGATAATAATTGAAGCAAATGAGCGTCTTCGGTGGCGACTTCGTCAACCCTGTTATTCTAATCAGTATCAAGCTGCCACCAAAGACATGCTCAACATACCAGGCCACATAACCGGTGTTACATGTCTTGTTCTTCATACCAACATGCTCTTTAACACTGATAGGAACACCGTGCTGGTCATCAAAATGTCAATATGCGGTTTTGGATATCTCAAGGATGTAGCTACCTACCAAAGGGCCAACCAGCTTTCCAGTTCGTTGAAAGTGCGCATCCAGTTCCTTGGCTCTGGCAATTGCTTCATCTGCCAAGAATTCCGTTGCGAAATTCAGCTGGAAGATTATCAGTATTCGGTCCTGGTCAGCAGAGTAGGAATTATACTTACCAGCTGGTGTCCAAGAACTGCCCTCTTCAAAAATGCCACCACTACCTCCTCGGCCTTTAGTTCCCCTGTGCCCATCTCTGTGACCAGTTGTGTAGCGGAAAGATCCGTGATCGAGAGCTCACGCTCGCTCAGCAGTCCGCTTTTCTTTGGAAAATCAATCACATGTTTTTGTGAAGCTGGAGGTAGACTCTCAACTGGTGCAAGCCATTGTTTGGGGATGGAGTTGTTGAGGATATCTCTGCCCCGTTGGGCTTGACGCTCCCATTGTTGGAGAGACATGTCGGGTTGATGTTTGTCAGGTCACGTAAGTTGTTTACCGGGAATAGATTATGGTGCTATGGTTCACGTAAAATCAAAGGTGACGAGAGTTGAATTCGTATATCGCCGACTGACCAGCCTTTTTAGTCTGATCTGTGCATCTCGGAATCGGAATGCTCTAGGTTGTACCGAGGCGGACTCACCCCCGCACCCTAGATAAAGGTGGAGTGAATCGGGGACTGTCGCGTCGCTTATCTATGCATTAAGGAGCCGTTGGAGGGGACCCTGTAAGATGTTAGGAAGGAGACTCCGCAGCGGAGATATTCCGTGTTTATCTACATTCAACTTGCAGCATTGAACCCCCTCATTCCAACCATTTGGGGCTTACTCAGGTGCCGATTTGACGAATTCATAGCTTCAATTTGCAGCCTGCTTTATGCCTGGGAATATCATGCATCCCTAGAATCGACCGTACACGTATGACAGGACGCGTAGACCTGTTCAAACACGTCATAACTGATGGGTTGACTTGGATCAAAAATACTGCAATGCTAGTTACAATGCACCGTGTTTCTCAGGAAACCCAAAGAAAAAAACATTTGAATATATTCCAGAGAATTGATATAAAAGAATGTTCAAAAGCAAAAAATAAATCTCTCCCTCGGGGAATCGAACCCCGGTCTCCCGCGCGTATCAGTTTTAATGACAAGCGGAAATCATGACCCCTAGACCAAGGAAGATAAGATAGTCGAGTTTCCGCTCGACCACTTGGTACTGGTTGATGTAAGATTTCTCTTTTTACATCTCAAGACCAGAAAATTCTTTCGGGTCCAACCTTCACCCGCAGCAGGTCATTCCCTCACACAATGTCCCACACACCACTTGACACCGCTGCAATTTCTCCCCGTGCGGGTACATGGTAGCGGTTTCTAATTCCATCGCCTCTGGCTGCAATGTCGCAGAATGAATACCATAAGCGTGGAAGCATTCGTTAATTGTCTTCGCCGTCTTAAGAAAGGCACTGACGGAAGGATCGGAGACAACAACATGCACGGAGGCGAGGGTCTTTTGTTGATTCAAACGCCAGATATGCAGCTCGTGAACAGAGTGCACACCGGGGACCTGAAAGGGTTGGATTAGTCTCATGACAGCTGTGAATAAGGTTCTTATGGCCGGGCTAGGTTGTACCTTCTCAAGATCGTGTTGCACATCACTCAGATCGAGCCCAGTTGGGGCGCTCTCCAGGAGGATCATTCCGGCCCTTCGTACTGCCAAAAAATGAGCTTAATGCTACCTATGCAGGGTTCTGTGCTTGGGGTAGCCGGGCCTTACCAAGGGGGATGGATGACAAAATGATCATCAAAGCTATTCCCATGCTTACCCCGGGATCGGCGTAGTATCGACCGTCATATTTTGCGAGCCAAATTACCAGAGCCGCGGCGATAACACCGAGGTTGTTGGCTGCATCACATAAGACGTGGATAAGGACTCCCATCATACCGAGATCGCCGTGGTCATGGCCATGATCATGCCCGTTCCCACTCCCGTGACGGTGGTCGTGGCCACGGGAGATTGGATCGTTGGATTTTTCGTCGCACATATGCTTGTGTTCATGATGCTAGGCGTGTCAGTGGCAATATCATGATGAGAAATTTTCAAATACCTTTGAGATGGAGTCTTGATCATCGTCACTAATAGGTGATAGTCCTTCTTCAATTTTAGGTAGACTATGATCATGGCCATGGCCATGGTCATGTCCATGTTCTGGAATTGGTCAGCTTAATGCTCTGTATAGTAGTCTCCATACTGACCATGAAGGAAAAGCACGCTTATAATGTTAAGGCCTAAGCCGATGCATCCAACAATCAAGACTAGTTTAGGGTCCTCAATGCCTGATTCGGGTCAGCCATCGATCGCGGTATACGACTTGAGCAGATACTCACGTTGGAGAGCAATAAATCGCTCAATAGACTGCAAGAAAATACTAATTCCAAGCGCAAATAAAAGAACGCCATTGAAAAATGCACCGAGCAATTGCGCTCGCTGCCATCCAAAGGAGAAGCCTTTAGGCGAGTCACCACTTTCTGAGACCTAGAGATATGAGCATCACATCAAACATACCGTTGTTGTTCACATACCTTCAAAGCCACTAAAGCAATGACAAATCCTATTAAATCATTCAACTGGAGAATATTAGCAACTTATCCTGAACATCCGTGGAAAACGTACATAGTGAAAGGCATCTGCAATAAGCGCCAGTGAATGTGTATAGAATCCCACTAATCAAGATTAGCATCAAAATGATTCAAAAGGAGCCAGAACTAACCTGAAATCTCTCCCACAAAAAAACATGTCGATATAGCAATGACAACAGATAATCGCGTCGAGCGCGAAACTCGGAATGGCATGGTCTGGATCGATGTGAGACAAAGCCAGCAAAACCACTTCTTCCCAAGCTGGAAGACGGTCTTTAATGGTGCAATTAAACAAGTATATCAAAAGCGAGCCCAAATTGCACAAGATTTAGGTACAGAGAAGGATACTTCAAATCCTTTAAAACTAGGGGAAAATAACAAATGAGAGAAACTCCCGGACATATGGGGAAATGAACCTTTTGTTTCAAACTTTGAATACTTCTGTCTCATGCTGGTCAAGAAATCAATGGCTGGGGCATACAATGCTCATCGTGTAACTGTGGAGTGGTTCAGGCCCCGACCGCAGGGAAGTATGTAACGAGCATGCGGTATGCTATGTGGGAGCCCTTTTCTACCTGGGTACTCCCTCCAGAATATTTCTGGCTTGTTTGTTCGGGTGGGAATTAAAATTAAATATTGGTGGGTTTTAAAAGATATTGATTTCGTATGATCTTAGGGCATGGGTTCGCGTTGGGTTATGAAGTAGACTTAAACTTCGCTTCTAGTCTATGACACGAAAAGCTGAGGTGCTTGGAACTGTTACGATTAAATTACCCAGAGGAAATTATTTCAATGATAAATATCAGTCAAGCTGAAAGGCTTCAGCCCTAGCCCTCCACATTCACTGTATAGGGTACTAGCAATTGCCGGTGAGGTCCAAGATTGACCCGTGAAGAATGCAGGCTCATACTCAGGCACCAAGGTACCTACTCCGCGTTAAACGGCACATGAATGCAAGATTCCATGACAGATATGTAGACCAGATAAACTTTTAAAGTAAAAATTCAATTTATGAAACTTAAATCGATCGCTCAACACCCGAGATTTCAAAAGACGAACAACGCCCCAAGGCTAACAACATTACACATATTTCCACACAGAAAAGCCAATCTATGCAGCAATTTGATCAGCCAATCCATCCAACTCACGCTGCCAATTCCGGTGTCGCGAGACGTGCCAAATGAACTGCTCCGCAAGAGTCTTTGAATCAGGACCGACTTGTTCAACGTTAAGCATCGTAGCCGCATCGCCATGGCCGGTCACGACACCATAAGATTCGGCAACAGAGGTACCGGGCTTAGCAACCTGCACCTCATCCAATTCGATTTGTCTCGCGATGAACGGAACAGCTTCATTCACACCAGCAATGGCCTTAAGGTGTGCAAAGGACTCTGTGATCCAGAACTTGGCAACACCGTTCTTTGCCAACGCGCTAATGTGTTTGCCGCCTGGTACGAAAGTCGCATCGAAGAGGGTGGAGCGCATGCCGTTGAAAAAGTGATCTGGGATGACCTTTTCTCCCGATTCGGCAATGACGCCTTGTCGTTGAGCGCCGATGGTGAAGACGAATGCATTGCGCGCTTCCAAGGCCTCTTTCATGGTGATGTAGGATGAGTAGTCGAACCCATCGGCGATCAGGATTGCAATTCGACGCGTAGCGATGACGGGGTCTTTAGGCATGTACTCCAACTGGCTGAGGCCTTTCGCCTTCTGGCCTTTGTTAGGCTTTGAGCTCTTCGGGGTATCTCCGCCGACATTCTTTGCGATTTGTTCAGCGAGTTCGAGGCTGACAGCTGCGACGCGCTCGGTCATGCGCTTGTAGACGATTGGGTCATCGCAGTGGTCCAGCTCGAAGGAGAAGGCCTTTGCGAGATGCATCTTCTCGATTTCCGAGAGGGAGTTGTAGAATGTCTGAGCTTGGTTGTAGTGCTCCTTGAACTTTTCTGACAAGGCGCGCGCCTTGATGCCGTTTTGCTTCTCGGGGTAGCTTGTGAACCCGCCCTGAGCGGGTGTAGCAGGGGGGTTTGCGTCGAAGCGGTTAGGCCAGTAGTTTACCGTTCCCTTGGTGATGCGATGGCGCTGCGCGCCATCACGGTTGACGAGACTCATGTATGGACAAACGGGTCTGTTCACGGGAAGTTCCTCCCAGTTCGCGCCGAGACGGGAAATTTGTGTATCAAAGTACGAGAAGTTCCGGCCCTGTAGGAGGGGGTCATTGGAGAAGTCGATACCAGGTACGATGTGGCTGGTACAGAAAGCAGCTTGCTCGGTTTGTGGGAAGAACTCGTCGACGTTGCGGTTCAGCTCCAGCTCGCCGATGTACCGAATGGGAACCAGCTCTTCCGGCCAAACCTTGGTGGCGTCAAGGGGATCGAACTCGAAGTCATCTAGCTTCTCCTCGGGGATAAGCTGTAGGCCAAACTTCCACTTGGGAAATTGACCGGCCTCAATGGCGGAGATGAGATCCTTGCGGTGGAAGTCTGGGTCTTGACCACAAATCTTCAGAGCTTCATCCCAAACAAGCGAATGAACTCCAAGCTCAGGAGTGAAGTGGAACTTGACAAAATGACGCTTGCCATCTTTGTTGACGAGAGAATAAGTATTCACACCGAAGCCCTGCATCATCCGGTATGAGCGAGGAATAGCCCGATCGGACATTTGCTGTAATAAGTTAGCAAATAACCATCACCCAATGATGAGAAGAAAACCTACCCAATAGTTCATGTGTGTCGACTCCGAATGTAAATAAACGAAATCCCAGAAATTATTATGCGCGCTCTGGCCTTGTGGCACCTCGTTATGCGGCTCGGGCTTGACCGAGTGCACGAAGTCAGGGAACTTGATCGAATCCTGAATGAAGAAGACAGGGATGTTGTTTCCGACAATATCCCAGTTTCCCTCTTCTGTGTACATCTTGACAGCAAATCCGCGTACATCTCTGACAGTGTCTGCGCTGCCTTTGCTACCCTGCACAGTAGAGAAGCGCAAGAAGAGAGGAGTGGTGCGGCTGGTGTCTGTCAACACACCGGCTGTTGTGACATCCTCAGCACTCTCAAACAACTTGAAATGACCGAATGCACCTGTACCACGGGCATGCACGACTCGCTCAGGGATGCGCTCATGGTCAAATCGCATAATCTACAACAGTCATCGTTAGTTATAAAGCTGGTTAGAAAGCATCGACCTCATACCTTCTCACGGGCGATCTGGTCCTCCAATAGCGATGGACCCGTGGTTGAGTCACTGACGACTCGCAACGAATGATCCGGGTCTGAGATTTTGATGCCATAGTCGGTTGTCATATGTTGCTTTGCATGCACATCGACCGTATCCTTCTCCATATCGACAAATTTGCCGTTTTCGGCCGAGTTTGTCTTGGCTGCCATATTCGATAACTTTGTCAATATCGCAAGTGATTATAACACAATCGATACAATTCAATGTGAATCGGAATAACCTGGGAAGACCTGTAATATATATGGGTCATCAGACCTCTAGTCAGGATATGCGCAGGTCCTACGTCAATGATGTAACTCAACATTTGAAAATCAGGATAGAGCATACCACCAATCACATCACCAGGAAATGAAATCAAGTGTTCCACCGGACATATTTATCCAGAATAGTCTAGATCGGTTCATGGTAACTGTCAATTGATCCAGACTCCCCGCAGTCATTGCCAAGCAATGTCGGACTGTGATGCCGCTACTGACCACCACTTAGCAGGAAATCTTGCGAATACTAAGATATTATTGGTGGGCCCACTTCCACGCAAAGCTTAATGTTTATTCAGCAAACGCTGATCTGCAGTTCCATAACTTTACTATGATGCATTTTACTTGATATCAGATTGACTAGGGTGATTCTCCTTGATTTCCGATCGCAGCACCAATGACGCTCGCATCTGGACCCGGAACTCTGAGTAATCATCAATAAGCAACATCTCCACGGGGAAAAGGAAAAGAATACCTGATTTGAAGTTGAAAGCCTTTAGCATAACTGGTCCTGATTCCGGGGGGGAATGTTGACCCGCTTTTCTATTGACGTCATTTTTAGGTAGTTGGTTACCCAATTCGAATATGTAAATCATTGATGATGGAACTTACTGGTGGATGGGTTTAAGTTCGGATTTATCGGATTTATTGGGAATATTATCAGTCATGGAAATATTGATTGCCCTAGAGATGTCGAAATCCCAATCTTTGGGTCGCTCTGTCTGAAAGTTTAATACAAAAGTTGGAAAGTGGCTGATCAGTGAATATACATATAATTATATTCTAGATACCCCGTTAGTAAAGGGTAATACCTCATTTATGACAGCAATGCGTCTCAATCTTTCCCGTCAGAATTGATGACCACCCGCTGTGCCTCAAGGCTACTGCTATCCTCTCCAAGTTGTTCCATCTCAGGCGTATCCTGATTCCAGTTGCCAAACACAGCGAGCAGAGTGAAAGGGATTGTGAACCCCCACAGTGAGAATCCAAGTATCATCTGGTTCAAGTTGGACCACGAAGTTGCGCCGACCGCGTAAGCAATAGTGCTGCCAATAGACTCCCATGATCTGAGAATTCCCGTGGTCCTTGCAATATCACCGTCTCGCTGGGCTCCTTTGATCTCAGCCATTAACCAATAGATGTATGTTTGTAGCACCTCGTAGAAGAATTTGAAGAACATGTAGACGGCGAAGGACGAATTGAAAAAGGGACCATCACCCAGATCGAAGGCGGGTGGATCGGCCATACGGGAGAGCTTCGTCTGTGTGACAGCGTTCCATGTCCAAGCTGCTGTAACGAAGACAAGGACGAATATATAAACGGCTTTGGATCTCGTGCGTCGGGAGAAATACTTGAGATCCAGAAGTATGCCTGTCACTACGTTGGCTATGGCGCCAACAACAGCCGTTAGGAAAGATGCAAGGGCTCTGGAGCGGACAGTGAAATATGCTAGCTTTTTGTCAGTTGCAGGATTCATCGTGAGGGGATGCAGGCCATACTTGTCAGATAATTTCCTTGGTAAGTAGTACCAAATTGTCCTGCAAGGAAGACCGGAATAAGCAGCAACATATATTTATTCCTGAGTTGCTTCCAGATAGCTCGCGCCTCAATAGCAAAGCTCGTCTTCTTCATGTAAGGAATACTGGTGCCATTTTTTCTGACCACATTTTGTGGCTGCGATAGCAACAATGCGAAAGGTGCTCCAAGGGATGAAATTGCAACGAGGCCTAAGTATGTTGTGTAGGTGACCTTGCCGACATGTGCAGTATTGATATTAAGAGCGAGGGATATCGCACCGCCAACTAGCGGTCCCATTTGTCGAATACCCATCCATATTCCAACGTATCTGGAAATGGTCAGTCACGTGAAAGAGATATTTACCAGGATTGTTGACCTACCGTCCTCGCTTCTCCTCTTCTGGATATCCAACCGCGATGGCAGCCTCACTGGCCCATAGAAGAGAGGCTCCGATTCCACAAAGAGCAGCTCCAAGCAATAAAAACCATTCATTTCCATAGCGATTGTTGCAGTATAAACCAGCTGCATAGGGAGTATAGAATGCAGCTCCGATGAACAAGGTCCATTTCGCAGTGATTTTGTTGGTGACACCGCCAGCAAGAAAACATCCTACTGACATAAGTCCATATGTCAAGGCATTGGCAGCGTTGTTGAGTTGAGGCTGTGAAAATATTAGCGGGACATTCGCAGAAAAATTCACTTCACTCACACTGGCGTTACCACCTGCTCCAAGGTTGTTGAGGGCAGTCCAGATGCCGGGCTCGCAAAAAGCGACCAATCCCACGATTATGATCTGGAAAAGACATGATCGGTAGAATCCGCCCAAACGATCGAGAGCCATGGTGTACGTGAAAAGCAAAGGTCAATTTGTCAAAAAGACAATACAATATGGCGACAAGCCCTGGGTTCGCATTCTTATACTCAACAATTTTGTTATCATTCCTTGAGACAAATTAGCACGCCAGGACCCATAATGATCGCGATATCGCGTTTCACCTTCCGCACCTACCTGAAAGGGTCCAATACAGATTAGATCCTAAGTAAAACTCAAGGTGCATATAATGTGTGCCCTTGGCAGGAACCTAAATGCGCAATACCACAAAGAAAGGTTATCTGTGCGCCATGGCGTATATCTAGCTCATAAAATCCAAGCCATACGTGGGGGTCTGCCCTATGGCCGATGAGGTTTAGTAGCACGCAATGCTCCACTTAAATGGTAACTTTGTGTAGTGGGCGGGAGAGGTCTTGGCCTACATTTAATGCCCGTGGCATAGATAAACGACTCATTGGGAGTAATTCGTATGCATGAGTAGAACACTAGCTGCGTATCTTGGGATGTGAATGGTTAATAGAAGTTCTTATCTCAGCCATGCTTCCAAGGTTGGAGGGAATAGCAATACATTTTCAACCTGGAGCACTGGTCACTGGTTCAAGTCCCTAGCCATTTGTTGCACCTGAAACCCATCATCACTACCATAAAATCATAACATTGTATATTCCCTCAAAAGGTTCCGTTGCAACCGGCAAGAAGTCATTCACTCGTCATCGTCACCCGCAGCAAAGGCCTCCAGGATACGTTTTGCGTACTCTGCGTCCTCCTGATCCCATGGCTTGAGCCCGAAACAAAGCAGAAACTGGGTCCAACCGCCGTAGGACTTGACATCTCCCGCTTCGCGCTCCGCGCTCCGCGGGGCTGAGAGGAGGCTCTGCCCATTGTTAGCGTAAGAACATCTCGGGAGTGGGGAACGCTCTGATGCGCAGGTAACCCCTGACTCCTTCTGCTCATAAAAAAAGTAGAGGAACTCACGAAGTGCGTCGGAGCAGGCATTTTGCAACACGCGAATGATCAAGGAATGATAGTAGTGTGAAGGTACGAGCACGCTATGGTGGTCGGGTTTTTGGATGCTTGAGGACGATGGAGAGAGCAGAAAGCAGAAAATGGAGAAAGGTGGATGAAAGTTCAGGATGAAGTGAGAGGGAGTGGTATGTAAATGGTGGGATGTCTGCCTGGCATTTCAGGTAAATCTATTTCTCCTTTTCATCTATGAATAAAGGACTAGATCTCAACACTGGCTCCCAATTAGCTGCACAGCTTTATTTATTTTCACTTAGTACCAAATCGATCTGTGACAAGCTTCAGCACTGAATTATTTTACCGTCTATGCCTATCATATCACAGAGAATAGGCTCTTCTCCCCGGGAAGCTCTCCATCGATTAGTCGAGTATAGTAACTCGTCACAACCATCCAACAACCAGCCCCATTCTCTTAAGAATCCCGGGGTACATTCCCAAGAGTTGACATCCCACGGATCGCTCCATACTATCAAGCCCTTGCGGTCACAATTATCAATACCATGATTCTGAAACAAGGTTCCCAGCATATCTCGACAGAAACTACTCATTGTGAATAGGCTATTGCCTAGCAGGATGAGATTGTCCCGTAATCGAGGAAGAGGAAAGAAGTCAATCGACGGCTCGTGGGGAACACTGAGCTGTAAGCTCGTTGGACATAGAGATGGTGGAATCTCAGACGGGAAAATGGATGGTGTGAAGTAATTTTGTGCTGATGGGCATGTTGAGAAAACATGGGAGAGATCCATGCTGCTACTGTTTGTGAGAAGTGCACGCCAGACGTTGAAATGGATCAAGGATAATAAATGGTCGACAGTAAGGGGATAATTAAAGCATCCTTGAATGAAAGGCGTGCCAGCTGCACTAGGAACCAGCACTCCGAACCCGGTATCACAGGAAGGGGCCTCGGTATCTGACTTTTCCATAAGCTTGCTGTGTTTAATTTGTCTTTGCCGCAGTTCTAATTACTGTCAGTTGAATGGACAAATGCAATGATATGGTATCTAGTATGCGCTTACTATAAGCTCTTTGGTTTAATCTGTTCTTGATTCGACGTCTCTCCTGAGGGCCGATATTTCCCTTGCCATCGCCACCGATGTCCTAGTTATGGGATTAGTTTGAATCTCAGTCATACATAAACTGCTTTATTAGCGAGAAAACATACAGCAGCCAGTAGCTGTACATGACTGATATTGAATAGCTCCATGGGAGTGGATTTTTTGGACTGGTTAGCATGAATGGTGAAAGACTAGAGTTATGGCCAGTTTGGAGGCCATTTACCCCGACGCTATACCTAATCTGGGATAGCGTTGATTACCCGCTAGAGAGAAAGTGGATTAGCGCTGTTTACATAGATCATGAAATAGGATTGAGAGTAAGCAGGAAGCAATATAAAAAGGTCTGCACATCGCAGAATGAGACCTCCCAGGGTTCATCCTTGATGAAATGAAATCTGTTCTGATTACTGGTTGCAGCGATGGCGGGATCGGCTCCGCCCTGTCCCTCGGGTTCCAGAAGAACGGCTTCATGGTCTTTGCTACAGCAAGAACAGTCTCGAAAATGACAGAGCTCCAAGAAGTCCAAAATATTCACCTGCTAAAACTCGATGTTACATCTTCGAGCGACATACAGCTTGCTCTTGAGGCAGTGCAAAATGCAACAGGTGGGAAGCTGGACGTTCTAGTCAATAACTCCGGCCAGCAAGTCGTTGCTCCAATGCTTGAAATGAATCACAACGACGGACGAAAGCTTTTTGATGTCAACTTCTGGGGTGTCTTTGATATGATTCAAGCATTTGCACCATGTTTGATGCTGTCCAAAGGAACGATTGTCAACGTGTCATCAATCTGCACTTATCTTCACACTCCATTTATGAGTATGCTCTCCGCATTGGAAAAATTGAGACTATGCTAAGTGATTCTTTCTTAAACAGGCGTCTATAATGCATCAAAGGCTGCTCTTACAATGTTCGGGGAAACTTTGCGCCTGGAGATGCTTCCCTTGGATATCAAAGTCCTCACTGTCATTACCGGAGCTATCGAAACAAACATCATGAAAAACGGCCCAGCTCCGATACTACAGGAGTCACTTCCATATTCAATGGCTCAGGAAAAAATTGCAAAACTGGCCTCTGGAGATGATGGTTTTGAGCGAATGAAGAGAGAGGAATTCGCTAAGAAAGTGGTCAAAGATGTGCTTCAAGGTACTAGTGGCAAGACATGGAGAGGTGCATCGGCCTCAGCTACCCGTCTGGCATCGCTTATGCCATCATGGATGTTGGTCAGTATGTTCACAACCCAGGATAAGGCCAGTGCTAATTGGAGCAGGATGGGATTTTATCCAAGACAAGTGGCCTGTCAACTCTTCTATAGATGCAAGCAAATCTTAGCTCATTATCAAGGGTCGTGGTGGTTGTGGGAGCTTTCAACAGTCATCTTCGATGAACAAAACTAGAAAAAACAACAATTCAACTCTTTCATTCACCCGATTCTCAATATATCGTATCAGGCGCGTACGGCAGAGTCCGACATGAAATAGCGGGCTCAAATAGGAGGTCACTTCATAAACATCGCGAACGTATGTTCTCTACCATCAGTCATCCTCTGAATAGACTGACTGCGTCTAGGTATGTCACAAGCTTCCAAATTACCCCGCGGTGGTATCCATCCTCTTAGCATTCCAAGCCGCCCCATCTACAGACTATCCCGCACATGGGCCACAGTCACCGAGAAAAGCTGCAACATCCTCAAAGCCCTACAAGCCTTAACATCAAGCACGCAGAACTACAACGCCTACCGTGCAGCGCTCCGCACCGCTATACTCCCCTGCATCCCCTTCCTCGGTCAGCAAACCTTAACTCCAGATTACCGCATGAAATATTCTTACTAACAATTAGCAGGCCTTTACCTAAAAGACATGACATTCATCGAAGACGGAAACCAGCCCCTCACCCCAGAAGGTCTGATCAATTTCTACAAATACACCATGCTGGCCGCATCCGTTCACGAGATTTAGCGCTTTAAAGAATAACCCTACTGTCTGTGTGTTGTGCCCGAGCTACAAGAGTATCTCGCATCGCAATTACAATCTGCAGTTGGGTTGGATGAGATGTGGGATCGGAGTTGCGAGTTGGAGCCGAAAGATCTTTATTCACCCACTGGAGGGATGACGACTTCTCTGCTTGTTGCGTGTATGATCCTAGATGAGTGATGGTTGATCATTGAGGTTCCTAAAATGGTGTTTTTATTCTTTTCTTTTTCACTCGGCTCGATTAGACATTGTGATTAATAAAGTTGAACAACTTAAACTTGAGCTTTGTAGCGTAATGATGCAAAGTTTGTCTTTATCTGATCAGGCGTGCATGGGATCAGGCACTGAAAGCGCTTTATTGGGCAGGTGACAAGTATTGAGTAGTAGAGTTTGGGTCCGTGCCGCCCAATAGTGGGTGTTCCTTTCAATGAGAACAAGAATGTGACAAGTTGACGACCCTTAGGATATTAGGCGAGTCACCAAAGTCTGTTTTCGTTTCCCTTGTGTGCACTACCGACAAGGCTAGGTTGTATTTGAGAGCAGTTCGACCTACTCAGGTCGACGATCGGATCAGATAACCTTATTTGACTCCACTTTCGGTGAGATCTGATTGGATAGGTAGCTAGAGTATACAGAAGCAATTGTCAGTGAGCAAAAGACGATCTTTTCCTTGCAGTTGCATCGTTTCTGCTAAGGCTGTTTTGGTCATTTGCACAATGGAGCCTGGGATTCCGTCATGCATCTGTGTGTTTAATCTCACCCACATCAGGTCTTAAAATCGGACATATTTGTTAGTTTCTTTATTCCTAATCACTCAGCTTAAAGGCTGGCATTTACTTGTAGGACTTTCAGCCCGAGGAATGTCTATCTTGAAGAACCTTTGACTGCAGGTGAAAAACATTTAGGTGCTGGAGATAATGTTGGAGCAACAGTTTGGATCCATGAATATGTACAAATTCAATGTTCTGTTCTAAGGACTATCAACACAGGATCTATAACAGAGACTCGGTATCAAGATGTCATCAATGCAAAGAATAATATAGGCAAAAACAAATGCAACGCGAACCGACGATCTATTTACATGTTATCCTCACTCCAATGACTCCTAGTCTTCAACCAAGCTTCACGATCCTCCTTACCGCCCTTCTCATCCATGCCAACCCCCATACCTCGCTCAACCCACTCCTTACTTCCCATTTCGGCAAGTCTCGAAAGCGCACGTGCAAATGCAAAGCGCTCCTCGTCACCACTGAAGATAGATGTATTCTTCAGTGTCTGCACCGACATACCCAGATCATCCATGAGGTTGCGCATCGCATCTGAAAGATCAGAGTGATCGCCGCCCTTTAGTGAATCCTTTACATCAGACGCAGAGAGGAAGAGGTTCGTAAGTGGAACTTCGGTGGTAAGGACTAGCTTCGCGCGGCTTTCGTACACCGCGTCGATGAAGGTGATGAATCGGCGGGCTAGGTCGCGCTGGTTCAGGTTCATGCCTGGTACGTCGGTGATGATGAAGCCGTTATAGTGGCGGACGAGCTCGAGGTAGTCTGCTGCGCCGGTGGCTGTGCCGATGAGCTGGTTGAAGGTGAATTTGGCGGCTTTGCCACTTGCGAGAGGGACTTGGATTGTGCGGCCCCAGACCTCTTGGGTTTCTGCGTGGGGCGGGTCGTTAATTGGGTCGCCAAGGTAGTCGAACCATTTTTGGGCGTGGGCTTCTGCGTCTGAGCCGAGGGGGTGGTGGTAGACTGCGGCTGGAGGGCGAGGGATTTTACGGTAGTCTGTTGGGGAGTTTAGGTTGATCACGTTCAATTGGCTTTTGAGGAGGTTGATGCATGGGATGAACGATTGGCGCTGAATGCCGTTTTTGTATAGGTCGTCGGGGTGGCGATTGGAGGTTGTGATGACGGCGACACCGTGGGACATGAGAATTTCCAGTAGTCTGTTGATAATTAGTAAACAAGTCTTCCAAAAACTAAAGAGAATATCTTACCTCCGCAAGATCATCGCATCAGCAACATCAGTGCACTGGAACTCGTCGAAGCAAAGCACGCTGGCGGTCTCGGCAATATCCGCAGCAACCATAGGCAGGGCATCAAAGTCGTTACCATACTTCATCTTCACGACATGCATGCGCTTATGTACATCCTGCATGAAGTTGTGGAAATGAATGCGAGTCTTGGACGTAATATTGGGCGGGAGTGTATCGAAGAACAGATCCATAAGCATGGTCTTTCCGCATCCAACATCGCCAAACATGTACAGACCCTTGGGAAGGGTCTCGGGTATCGCCGACTTCTCAACTTCGTTGCCACCACGGTTGAACAACGAGCTAAAGAAAGATTGTTTAGGTTGAGGGTCCAAGGACTCGACGGTAGGATGAACGACTTTGGGCGGAGAGTAATCTTTCAGAGCCTCGAATAGGTTCTGCAGGTTCTGAATAATTGCTATGGAAGAGATTCAAATCAGTCAAAGTCCTTCATGCGCCACGCTTCTGTTGTTCAACTCCGCAAGCTTGACCTACCTCTTTGATAAGGGTCATCCCTCAATCGACCCTCCTGCACCCGATCATCATACTCTTTCATCGGCCCGTCCTGCGGGGGTCCAGGCACCTTCTCCGCACCCGCATCCTTCGTCGTCGCATCCTTTGCCGTCGCATCGCTAGTAGTAGCCAGGCCCCGCGAACGTAATGGGAGCTGCTCCCTCGCGAATCTGCCCGCAGACAGATTGCATCGTGACGTCCGATCCCGAGTTACAGCAGTAGAGAATCCGCTCCGCGGAGCGATGTAGGACCTCTCACGGGGAGCACCAACGCCCCGCAGTGCCCGGGACGACCGCAGGGTGCCCGGGAAACACTCGGCGCAAAGCTTGGCAGATGGCCGACTCATTTGTGATTCTGATGCTATGCGTATATACGTTTTAAGAAAATGCTGGTCGTGGCGCGTAAATTGTCGGGTTTCTGCGGTGAGGCTGTAGCCGAGGCGCAGGAATTGTTTTTTTCCGGGGAAGCGGCGTACAGGTGAGTTGAAGGAGGTGGCGAATAGGCGCGACTGAGGAAATGAATGTTCAGCAGTATGCTTGTATGTTCACCGTTCAAATGAGCGCACAATCTCGCAGTATTTACAATGTGGAAAGAATGTACTAATCGGAATCGCTCTAATGGCTGCGAGAAAAGAACGGGCCGATGAACCGAGTCACGTGATTCGGAAATAGATCGGCTGCTGTCGGCATTAGAACTGGACACCGATGAATTGAACATAAATAATACAATTTAGGCTATTATATTCGATTTCTTGGTCACAAGTAAAGCAGGAATCTTTTCCTGGATATGCACGAAAAGAAAAGAAGCATATGTACAGGTCACCAAAGCACACAGACCGGGGTATATCACCCGCGTAGAGATATCGCAAATGAGAAAGGAAAATGGTAGCCGTGAAACAACAAAAAAAAACAATGCCTCGAACTGTATCACGCAAACATTTGCAGGAAAAGAAGGGCGAGGGGAAAGTGAAAACCCATACCATACATCACGCATCATAATCGTAACACCATCCTCTTCGAAAAAAAGTCAAGTGCAAATCGCTGAAAGGGCTGATAGAGCACGAAGAAAGTCGAAAATGGGATGCCCGAACTCCGGTACGCCATACTCGTTGCATAACAGATCAAAAAACAAAACAAAATGAAAACATAACAGAAAAATGTCAACAGATAGTAGGGCAGGTCTTTACAGCAACAGAACACAACTGCTTTGTGCTTAGGCGATGCTGACAAACAGAGTGAGCTTTGTATTCCGTTGCATAGCATTCTCCAGATCTGAGTCAGAGAGGAGGTCGACATAGGTGCCGGAAGCCTCGTCCTTGTACTGCACGATAATATCGTCCTGGATCTTCAGGCGATCTGAAAGCTTGTCCTTGAGGTGCTGCAAGCTGACGCCGGAGGGAATACGAATAGCGATAAGATCATCCTGGAAGAAGACTTTGACCTTCATCGCGGTATTTGAAGTAGAGGATTGGGTAAGGGAGCTTGCCTGTCGGTTCATTGGTGGTGGGCCGCCGTTCCCGTAAGTTGCCGAGCCTGGTGCACCGAGGCCTTGTTGCTGTTGCGAAATACGATCTTGCGATCCATTCATCGGAAGTTGTGAGGACTGGCGCGATACACTTTGGCTGGGCTCCGCAGATGAGTGGTGAGAGTTGTCGGAGTACCGTGCCTCCTCACCAAATGCGTTCGGGTCAATTTCAAAGTCTCCTGGCCGAGGCGCAAGCAACTGACGAACCAGTGTGCATCGAGCGATGTGTGGCGGCATCGCCAGGAGCTTCTTGATATATTCGTCCAAGTTCTGTCGGCGGCCGTTGGAAATGGCATCGGTCACATGGGTAACAGGACCCGGCATGAATGGCAGGGTTCGTTGTCGTCCTCGGTTACCAGCCTCGTCCTCAAACTGGGTCAAAAGCGCAATCTGGAAGTCGTAGAAGTCGTGGTAGTAACGCGACAATTCCCAGCATCGACCATCTTCCATCTTGGCCTCAATGATATACCAGTATTTGTCGTTGTCGAAGCAGTAGCGGGGAATCGAAGCGGCGACAGGGGCAAGGAGGGGGTAGTTTTGCGGGGCCTGCGACGGTTGAGCCTGCGAAGCCAGAGTGCCTTTGCTAGCATTGCGCTGGTGATATCCCTGAACCGAGCGAATCAATCAGCAAGGGCATCAAATAGTAAATCCTGTCAAAACTCACATAGGCATTGCCATTCTGACTCATGTGGCCAGAGTTTCCAGAGCTCATCGACATTTGGTCCATTGAGGCAGTAACTTGTCCCATGCCATTGTTTGTGGGAGAAGAGTCGATCTTCCCCAGGGTGATGCTGCTGTTCTTATATTCGGCAGTCATCTTCTTCCATTCCTCCACCTTGGGGACTCCAGCGCGTCGCACTGCATCGAGGGGATCTGTCACCGCCTGACCAGACTGCATATCGCGTAGTTCAATATAGGAGACGGGAATCAGACCAGGACCTCCCAGACGGCCGATGGGTTTTGCGACAAACCATTCCGGATTGGACTGGGCAATAACAATGATGGCCTCGCCGGCGCGAGCGTCTAATTCATCGGGACGCTCCGCCTGAAAATCGTATTGGACAATGCCATAAACCATGGCCCCCTGGCCCTTGGCGATGGCAGACATTCTGAAAATTGGTTGGCTAGTGTTGATGGGTGATGAGTCGGAAGCGGGACTGCGGTCGGCGAAACCAGAGTCGTGGTGGTCCTTTTTATGCAGATCGACCGAACCCCCACTATCCCTTTCGTTTTTCCCGATAACTTCGAAGAAAGACACGGGCACGAGCCCCCGTGCACTAGGGATGAGTGGATTACAAGCCTCGTACCAGTCTTCGTCGTCCTCCCTGCTGATAACGTGAAAGAAGTCTCCCTTGCTGAAAGACAATTCCTGGGACGTTCCGGGCTCCGGTTTGTAGTCGTAGAGTGCTTTGATTACCTGCGCGCGCACACGCGGTCAGCCACTATGCCAAGCGTCGGAGAAACACACCAAGGGAGAGAGGGGCGTGTCTGTTTTTTTCCTCTGGAATATTTGAATTGTGGAACTCTTTTTACCCCCTCTTCCCCTTTGGTGGCTGGGGTGGGGTGTGGAAAGGACGCGGTTGCTCATGGGTAAACCGGAAGAGAACGAGAAAAACTCACCTTCTTAGGAGGTAGAATGGCAAGGGCGGACTTAGGGGTGATAGAAATATGATGATGCTTGGGATCTTTTTCCCCCTTCAAGGACCGCCTGATAGCCTGTGGGGGATTGCGGGTTAATTAAATGACACACGCTATGGTAAGATTCAGTGGCAAGAGGGAACTCACCTTCATTGCGAACGAAGCCCCGGCAGATATCAAGTTAGAGAATAAGTTACAGAGGAAGAATATGATGAGAAAGGAAGTTCTACTTTTTTGAGCGAAGCGCGAGCAGAGGTAATCTGCGTATTGCGGTTCCAACCACAGGAAAACGGGCTAGATTGGGGTTTTGGAGATTGTTCAGTCCCGCTTTTTTCCATCTCTTCTTTTTTTCTTTTTAAGGCAAATTCTATTATAGTAAATTCTTTATGGATCCCTCCCAAACCTTCCAGAAGCCTACGTCAACCAGGGAACCCGGACCGGGTTCCTAGCTGTGGCAAAGATGAGCCACAGGAATTCATTAAGTCAACGTAATTTTTAACTTCTACGCATTCTTTGATCAGACTTCCTCAAAAAAGGGATCAATAAATCAACAAAAACCGAACCGCAGGAAAGCAGGAAAAGCATGAATCCGACAGATCAATCCCCAGCTGAACCGATCATCCTTAATTGTTGCAAGTGTCCACTTGAAATTACCGTAATTCAATTACAATACCAGTTGGGCAGAAGCCATCAGCGGCTAATGATCACACCCTGCCATATTAGATACTCTTCTGTGATATTTAACTGGTCTATCTTTTAATAAACCCATTTCACGCTGTAGCACGGCGCCAAAAATTGAAATGTGTCCAATTCTCAGGGCCCCCACCACTGAGCGTATCCATGGGCCGAGATACACAAGGACCGTGGATCTGACGGTCTTCCAACCCAAAGTACGCTGGGATCGTCGTGTTCTTTGACCATGATCCAGGAGATCAAAGAATACGTCAAAGGGCCAAAGACACAAAGAAGGCCACTGTCATTGAGACATCTTTTCGAGGGTCCATCTAGAACTTGATGGACCCAGAGACATGACATGACAATTAAAATAATTAAAATTGCGGGTTCAGATCCAAATAAATTAAAATTGTGAGACTCGCATGCGCGGCTTCTGCATGAGCCCGACGAACTACACCTAACGGAGCGTTTCCAGTGGGCCGAATACCAATTCTCTGGATCTTCCAGGTACGAGATACGACATACGATATAACCTTCAAGATAGGGTTGCTTATGCACAAGATTTTGAGGCGTTCACGGGGAAGCTCATGGGGGCCATGTTGGAAAGCTAAGATTTGGATTACTTGTTAAGGGTGAAGAATGCGTAGTTGGTCAAGACAGCGCCGATCATGTGGGAAATGATGTCAAAATTTCCTGATTGATATAATTACCTGGATCGGTAATTTCAGCACCATTCCGCTTCACTATCCGATGGGGTAAATGGTAAATACGATAAATGTCTTAAATGAGCTTTTCCCAGGTAACATAATGGGTTAATTAGTTATTTAATCTATCTCCCCGCTAATCGGCCTCGGTAAATGTTGTCCCCATGACACTAAAAGTAAACGGCACGCGCCACTGTAGAGCCCCTCTGTCCGCCCATGGTTGCCACAGACGTGGGACCCACGTGGCCCGAGGTAATTAGCCTTGGGTTGAAGCCTGCGACCAGAGTGGCGTGGAGACTAGCGAAAGCAGAACGTTGCCAGGGTTCGGAAATCTGGAGGCAAATCATCGGCTTCTTCCTTACGGAGTGCGATCCAGCCTAATAGATGCCGTTCTGATGTCGATACGTGGAAAATTAGGCATCACTCGGACATCCCGCTGCAAACCGCTTTCAAGGCTCAGCCAAGTAAAGAATAATGGATATGAAAATATGCTTGAATTTTGGGATCAAATTTACTCTGCTGTAAATGATGTAAAACGATGTCTACTCGAGATGCCAACCAAGATTCACATGCACATGCGCATTCCATCAACAACCCTTTCTTTCATCTATTGAAAGGAAAAGAGGCCGCGTATTAGTATGGTCGTCATGGTGGAAGTCATGGCTGCGCACCAGATGTAAAAACTCGGGGATGCTGGAATGCCGGAAAGGGGGAATCGAAAAAAGATGCCATAAGTCGGGAAAGTCGAGGGTTTTGAGGGTCCAAAATAACGCCTGTCGCTCTGAAAAACAAAAACCAAATTGAAAAGACACAAGGAAACCACGGCGGCCGCAATATGATAAACATGTGTGACCAGCCTAGATGTGATTAACTTAAAACCCCAGGACGGGAGATCCACGATCGGAACCGGCTTTAGATTTGCCCTTTGATATCGACGACGCGGTAAGCGTCCGCTTTGGCTTGTTCGAACAAACCACCCGCCTTGCCAGCCAGCAGCTTCACTTCTCCGTCTTTCTCCTGGAGTAACTCCGCGGAGGAGTGGTCAATGACGAAACGCGCAGTCTGCTCGTCGGACTCAAAGCCCAGTTCCTCGGTGATGAATCGAATCTTCACATCGGGCTTGTAACTATTCCTGCAGTCAATAACCATAGATAACAAAGGGCAATATGGATCAACTTACGCTCTACAGATGGCGGCGAGAGCGCTCAACCGCTCACGCTCCACAAACATATCCATCAGGTACGCGCCCATGTTTGGGGTGTCCAGGTAGAGCAGGAAAAAGCGATGATAATTTCCGAGCGCAAGAGCAGACCGAACATTGAGAGCGTGCTTGACAGCAGGGTCTTTCTTGTCTTCAGCAGTCACATCGGCTAGCACATCGTTCATAGCGGTCCAATTTCGGGTGTAAATGAAATAGAGAATACGATAGGCCTTAAATTCCGTCGGATTGCCGCCCAGTTGCTGCGAGTAGAGAACCCGCAGTTGGGTTTGGCACTGGTTGTACTCACCAAGATCCCCTTTCTCCAGGGCGATGCGCGCATGAATCTCGTAAACGCTCACGGTAAACTCATTCCGGATGTGCTGGACAGTCAAGTCCTGGCGAAGGGACTTGAACTGGTCACAGATGTAGCCGTAGTTGCCCTCCTTCCTCCATTTCTTCTTCAGGAGGTCCAGGGTCATTCTCAGGACTGGCAAGGGACGAACGGTATCCGGGTTGGGTGCAGAAGTCAAACGGAAGTAGTTCTTCTCCAATGTCTCGCATCGTCCTACCACGGGTCCTTGGTCCACCTCGGGCTGGGGAGAGGAGGTGGCCGATTTCCCGTTGGTGGCGCCGGCTCCCTCAAACCGCTTCTTCCTCATCTCCAAATTAGCTTTGGACTTACTGGACGCGTCCGATGCTATGCAGGGTTTCTTCTGTTTTGATGGGTAAGTGACTCGGCCTTCAATGCTAGTATTGTTAGTATTTCTCCACGGTGGCGAGTTGATATCAGATAGTTGGTGGGAATCTGTTGGCTTGCGCTTGCGCGAAGCATCTCCGATGGATGCGGGCTGACTGGACGGCCGGCTCGAGACGCCGGAGTTGGCCTGCTCTGCGAAGATCTCCTCCTGAGGAGTTCGCCGCGACTCCCACTTGATGGCGTTGAGTAAATTCTTTCTCGCCGCGTCGGTAATAAGTTCGCGCAGCCTCTCCTGCATTTGCACGAGGGTAATACCAGGGATTTGGTTCTCGGGAGCAAAACACCGTTGCACGTAGGCGCGAATAGCGGGGGAGAACTGCGTTGGTGGCGGGGATGGATCGGTTGTTGACATAGCAGATTGGTGTGCTTCGTTTGAGACCGAGGGGTTGGGGTTGTGAGTGCGCAGGCTACGACGGGCTGGTACTGTGGTATAGGCAGGTGTCGCTGTATGGAGGTTAGCTCAGTGCCAGGGCTGGGGTACAAGGTTTCTCTTCTCCCACTTACCAGTTGGAAAAGCTCCGGTAGGAGCCGAGGCGGTACGCCACGGAGGTGGGATGGAGCTCATCCTGACTTCTAATAAAAGGGTTGTGATGACGCAGAAGAAAAGAAAAGAGATGGAAAAGATGGCAAATCGAAAGGTGAGACGAGAGAAGGAAAAAACGGCTACGAAGGGGGAAACTGGGAGTGGTCGAAGAAAGGAGACAGGAAAGTAAAAGCTCCTACGCCACGACGTATTCGACGAATAGTGTATTGAGATTTGGATGATTCGGAAGGTTGAGGATCTTAAGACTTTGGAGCCTTGTGGAGGTGAAACACACAAGAATCGAAGGGACGATCTGATCTGACCTTCGCTTGGCCGGATCATTATTTTATCCGCTCCGATGATCCCGTGCTCTATCTGTTATCGCAAAGCCAAGCCCAGAACTGTCACTCCATGTGAACCTGCTAGATGTTTTTCAAGTCTTTAGACCTAACTACTGCACTTAGACCCTTACTGTTACCTGACGAGACACTTCTCTTTGTCCAGGATGCGGTGGGGCTTTATGAGGGGTAGGTTGCGGACACTGCCATCGTTCATTGTTATCATACTGTGGATCTGTATACTGATATGCCCCCCGACCAGGAAATACAAGATCCCCGATTATCAAGATGGCCATGCCTACTTGACATCTCATCGAGTATGCTATGTAGCTACCAAAGATCCTCGAAAATACTCGGTGGCGATTGATCTCAAGGAAATTGACCGTGCTGAATATCAGGTTCGTGATACCCCTCCACCCAATGATAAGCGATCGTGTGACTAACATGGGGAAATGTGCAAAGGCAGGCTTTTTGAAATCATCTCCAAAGATCACAATATATCCAAAACCTCAGAAGAGCAAGACCGATAAGTCACGCAGTGCAACTTCTAGTCCTGCTGTGCCCCCACCATCGGCCCTCTATCCAGGCTCGGGCAAGCCGCTTTCTGCCCTTCCAACTTCTATCGCCCCACAGAAATCGCCTTTAAATCCTGTGAATTCAACGTGGATATGTCCTATATGCTCCTTCTCAAACCCTGTACCTTCGAATTTCGATCATACGACAGCGAATGCGACGACCAATTTGCCACCGTGTCTGGCATGTGGCATCAAGCCACCTTTTACAACTGTTCTAAAGGCAGCGATCACCGCTGCGGCAAATCGAGAGCCTCCTATTCCCCGGTCGAGCTCGGTACCTGTTGGAGAGACTAAAAGCCAAGGCACTGATCATCAACCCGTGCCTGTTGCATCAGAGTCCGTATCATGTTCTCGGTGCACCTTTGTCAATCACCCATATCTTATAGAATGTGAAATGTGCGGAGCACCGTTAGCGGCTACGGTTTCTTTAATTTCGGACCGTGGTCGTCGCGCAGATTCTCCGGCCCCATTTTTCGAGCAATCGCGAGTTCCTAATACTGAAGTGAACGAGAGCATCAAGCTGTCGTTCCGTGGGGGTGGAGAGAAAAGTCTTTATGAAAGGCTGAAGAATGCCCTAATTCAGCGAAAGTGGCTGCTTCAGAATGCACCTCCAGTGCCTCCCCCGTCACAGAGTACACCAAGTGGGCCCACGACTACTGCTTCCTCTCACATGGTGGAGAGTCCTCAGCCAGCAGCTCCACGGGTAACCGCCGTAGGCATTGCGGGCCTGGAGCAAAGAGGACTGGAAGCGCGAATGAACAATCAACTAGTCATCGGTAACGCGTTCGAGGACCTAGAAGCCTTGATGGCCTCGGCTAAGCAGATTGTCGCACTGGCTGAAACTTTGGCGCGGGAGTCTGGCATGTCCACAAGCCAGGGCTCCGCCGAGACCCACGCGGTCTTGTCTGAATCTGCAGCGGCTTTAGGGATGGTCACTACTAAGGACATGCTCAGTTCTGGATCAGATAATCTTTATTTATCTGAACTAGCACGTAATTTGGCTGAATATCTTACCGATGATCGCAAAGGGATTTTACAACGAGAAGGTGGCATCATGAGTCTTATCGATTTATGGGCGGTCTTCAACCGGTCACGGAATGGAGTGGAACTCATCAGCCCGTCAGATTTCCAACGTGCGGCGGAGCTTTGGGAGAAGCTCAGCTTACCGGTTCGGCTACGACGGTTCAAGAGCGGGCTCTTGGTGGTTCAGCAATATGACTGGAGCGACGAAAAGACAGTGCGTCAATTACAAGACTGGATGGAAGAGCTAAGACAAGTCCCACCAGAAGAATCAGTTCCATGGGACTGGGCGGTATTCGGTCGGGCCGTTACTGCTCAAGAAACGGCTCAACGTTTCAAGTGGAGCGTCGGCGTGGCCGCCGAAGAACTTGAGATGGCAGAAGATCGTGGGGCTCTGTGCCGTGAGGAAGGGGTTGAAGGGCTACGGTTCTGGAGCAATGGTCTCATTCATGCCCCCAATTGATTCTAAGTATTGGTTGTATGAACTGACCATAATTACACACACACACACACACAAGTCACATTGATAATGGACGAAACAGACTGGCCTATAGACCTCGGGGCGACCTCGTTATACCCACCTTATTAGTCTTCTTTATCAGCTCAAATATCATATTTTCCCACCAAATTCAGACCATTTCCTGTGTTTCACCACTTGGTTCCACGGTTGGTTGAATGGAGATGATGCCTGGGCTTTTCTCTAAAGATAGCAGTTAAACAATTTACGTGCCCAAGGTCACATGATAGTGAGGCTAAGGGTAGTCTCCCATCTCTGTGAGATGAGATGTGGCATTTGATCTTCTCAAACACACAATTTACGTATACCACGTGTTGAAATGGCGTCTATATCGTTTGGCCATGGAAACACAAACTCGGGTACCCAGGTGGGAATCAATTACGGATCGATCCAACTGTCCCAAAGTAGGTTTCACCAGGCCAATACTAAACTCAGCTAATAATCATTCCGTGGTCCAGAGCGAGAGCGACCTGAAACCCCACCTCCCCCACTATCGAACGTTCCGTTCCGTCGCGACCCAGACTTTGTTGATCGTGGAGCGCTGCTCGATCAGATATACGAAAGAGGGACCACACCGGAGGCTCGGATAGCTCTTGTTGGACTTGGTGGTGTTGGGTAAGTAGAGACAAATGGCCAGTGCTCGGCGTATTGGACACTACTAAAATATACATCGAAAAAGGAAATCTCAACTTGCGATCGAATGCTGTTACCGAATCCGAGAACACTCACCTGAAACGTGGGTTTTCTGGATTCACGCAGGCAATGCTGCTCGTTTTGAGCAAAGTTGCCTGGATATCGCTGAACGAGTCAGGATCCCCGGTCGGAGGGATTCCACCAATATATTCAAACTCATTCACAACTGGCTTGTTGATGAGAGACATGGGAAATGGGTTCTGATTCTTGATAATGTTGATGACAGCCGCTTCCTCAATGAAGCTCCTCCAGCCAGCCAGAGTGGCCAGAGTGATCACAGTGGTGCGGCGTCAGGCCAACCACTCTTGACATTCCTTCCAATCAGCTACAATGGGTCGATCATCATCACGTCCCGGAGCAGAGACGCTGTCTCAAGCATAGTGGAAGACGATGATATAATCACGATAGAGCCTATGGTCCCATCACACGCAAGTATGCTCTTCGAAAAGAAGCTAGGGGTCCAAGCGCAGGATATCACCCTTGAGCTCGTCACTGCACTTGATTATATGCCGCTTGCAATCGTACAAGCCGCATCGTACATTAGGCAACGAACACCACGGCTTACAGTACAACAGTATCTCGAAGAATTTGTGAAAAGCGATCGCAAGAGAACAAGCCTCCTAGCGTACGAGGGTGGAAAGCTACGTCGGGATAGGGAAGCGAAGAACTCCATCCTTATAACGTGGCAAATCTCCTTCGACCATATACAGCATACTCGGCCGGCAGCAGCTGACCTACTATCACTTATGTGTTTCTTTGACCGTCAAGGCATTCCCGGGCCTATTCTTCAACATCAGCCAGCAAAGGAAAATGATAAAGAATATGTGACCTCTGATGATAAGATGAACTTATACAACGATGAGTTTGAAGACAGCATCGTGACCTTGAGAAATTACTCAATGATTTTCATTGATTTGGATGGAGAAACATTTGGAATGCATCGGCTAGTGCAACTTGCTATGCGCAGCTGGCTTGAGGCCAAAGGTCAACTCGAGCATTGGAAGCAGAAATTTATCGACATACTTTTTTATGCGTTTCCAAGCAATGGGGACTTTGAAAATTGGGCTACATGCCAACCACTTTTTGCACATGTCCAATCTCTTATCACGCAACGGCCAGATGGGGATACTTCATTGTCAAAATGGGCCAGTGTGCTCCACAGATCATCGAATTTTATGCTCCAAAAGGGCAATCTGATCACGAGTGAGCAGATGGGAGTCTTAGCTTTGGAGACAAACCTGAGATTACTCGGACCAGGTGATCCTAATACTCTGGCTAATATGAGTGACCTTGCATCAATCTACTGCAATCAGGGGCGATGGAAAGAGGCTGAAGATCTTCAAGTACAAGTACTGGAGATCACTAAGCTGGTATTCGGACTAGAGCATCCTATTACTCTGACCAGCATGAATAATCTCTCAATGACCTACCGGGATCTGGGACGAAGGAAGGAGGCTGAAGACCTCCAAGTACAAGTGCTGGAGATCCGTAAGCAGATACTCGGACCAGAGCATTCTGATACTGGGGCCATTATGAGCAATCTCGCAATGACCTACTTGAAACAGGGACGATGGAAGGAAGCTGAAGATCTCCAAGTACAAGTGCTAGAGATCCGTAAGCAGATACTCGGACCAGAGCATCCTAAAACTCTGACCAGCATGAGTAATTTCGCATCAGCCTACTGGAATCAGGGACGATGGAAGGAGGCTGAAGATCTCCAAGTACAAGTGCTAGAGATCCGTAAGCAGATACTCGGACCAGAGCATCCTGATACTCTGACCAGCATGCATAACCTTGCTTATATTTTAAGATCATTGGGTCGAAATGAAGCTGCTTTGCAACTGATGGCAGAATGTGTCCGACTCCGCCGCCGAATGCTAGGCCCTGACCACTTGGATACTACTTTGTCAATATGTTTTCTTAATGAATGGGGAGCATAGACGACTCCCCCGTTAAATCAGGGAGCTACGAACATGCTGAAATTTAAATACTAGTGTGATGATCGAAAAAATAGATGCATGTTTTAAGGAAATTCAAGTCCTCCTTCGCCTTTCGATTCCAGCTTCTTCCAATTAGACTGCAGTTCTCTAGCTCTGTTAGCCAAAGATACTCAGTCTGACTCTCAATATCAACCCTCCGCTATTATCCCGTCGTTTACGGTTCATAGCCTCCCAGCCTATCATAGACACTCCAGTTATAAGCAGCAATCAGGGTAATTGATCTTAATTGGGGGGTATTATCTGCACCGGATCGGCACCTTGAAAACAGCTACTGAGGGATTCGTTTGTCCGAAAATCTGTTTGTTGTGAATCTGTTTGTCTGTGAATTCGTTTATCTGTGAACCGGTTTACACCATCGAGCCTTATGATGGAAGTCTGATACCTCCGAGGCCTCAAAATACATGGAGAGGGTGTGTGTCGAGGTCGACTTGAGTTGAATGTTTTCCAGGTAGTTAGGAAGAGGCCATGACCCTCCAGCCTCCAGCCCCTACGGATCAAATTTATCCATCAGACATGATACGCAACTTCTCACCTTAGCCAATGCGGGTTGAATGTCCTCCAAAAATGAGTTAGATGCGTCCATAAGCGGTACTTCATCACCGCCTTTCTTTGTTTAAATCAACAGCCTCAGGGCTTTTATCGTGTTTGCTACCATGTGCCTCTCATCCCGCATGCACGCATGAGCTGCACATTTTATCGTGATGAAAAGATACGTGTCAGATTCCTTTCAGATCCCTGTCGTGGCGTCCTGAACTATCGACGGCTAGCCATGTCCAACAGCTCGAGCCACAGCCCAAACGCACTGCTCTTGAGAAAGGAAAATGACACCACGAGAATCATCATTGATTTGACTGAGGAGCCAAGCTCTTCAGAAGCCAACGATTTCCGACATCGATCTTCTTCTTCTTCGATGACAGACGCGAGTACCCGGTCGCATCAGCCCAAAGGCTTTGGATTATCGTCGATCGAGGCCGGCGGTAGGGTCGGTCAACAAGCCAAGGATAGCTCTGTTCCTGATCCCCAGACCTCGCCTTGGTCTGGTGCTATATACCGTTTCCTAACTTATGACTCTTCCATCTCACAAGTCACCCCTTTCGAGTCCAACTCGTTCTTCAGTATGAATGAATGCAGTCGGCTGGATGAGGTTCTGTCTCGCCTTGAGAACCCGGGTAAGTTTGCTCCATACTTTGAATTCATGGTTCGTGATGGCTACGATATTGTCACTGGCGGTGGTAATATTATTGTCTTCAAAAAACGACCTACGGACGAACGGTCCCCGGGTGAAATTGGCGGAACTAGGTGCAAGCACTGCAGTAAAGAGCTTTCTATAGTTCTTGCTGGTTTGATGGGTGAAGTTCCACCATTTGAAGAGATATTTTTCTCGTCATCTGAAGAGGACTTTTGATGAAGCAGGTAGTAGACCAGGTGACCGGGGCAGGTAAGATTCAACCTGACCTGGTCACCTGGTCTACTAAAAACCCCATCTAATGGGTTCTTTGTCATTGTGCACTTCAATATACCCGCTGCCTTTCATTCTTGCCCAGTTATCCAACATTTCACTTAAGTCTGGTGCCATATAAGATGTCCACAAGATTTGAAATGAGACATTGTCCAAATCATGATGTATTCTAAGGCTGGTAAAATAACAATAGCGCTTCATAGATAGTGTCTCCTTCCCCTGAGCTGTAGAGCTCTACATCAAATTACCCACGACCATCTCATCCTCGTCATCCATGTGAGTTGTCACAAACCCCTCCTGGTCATCCCAAACAAACTCCCACCAAGGCTTCCTTGCCTCCCGAAAACTCGAAATCCGATTTCCACCCCCAACCTTCATCGCCTCCGAGACCCGAGTAGCCCTATCCTCCTCCGCCCACTTCGCAATCTCAGCCTCCCTCAACTCATCCTCCATTACAGAAAGTCTCTTCTCCTCATTCTCAAAATGCTTCTTCAACAACGCCGTCCTATCCTCTTCAGAAATAGGTCCAGGAAACAGATAATCCGAAGACGAGTCCGAGTCCACACTATCATCTTCCTCATCCGCTCCATTGATGGGATGCCTCTCAAACACTTCCTGAATAGCTCCGCATTTTGCTTCCCCACTCAGTAGATACATCTGAAGCGCAGCGAGTAATTGCACTGCGGCTGCGAAATCCTGCTTTACCCATAGATCGTACTCCTGTGTTCCGAGGATCCGGAATGTGCGCAGCTTTGGCTCCCCGTCTAGCATGCGCAGGCGGGTAACTTCGAAATGACGACGCATTCGCTCGAGGTTCTCTTCTCCATAGAAGCGGGGACTGCGGAGGGAACGACTTCGGCCTCGGCCCGTAGGTGGACGGGGGGTCTAGCCATGTCTGCGTTTGCGCCTACACCTGCAGCTGTGGGTGTGGTTGTGGCTGTACCGAGAAGGGCATCCTCGTCAAAAGAGTCATCCTCCGTATCAGCGTCGTAGTTTTCAATGTGGGATATATGCGCTGTCAAAGGTGATGAGTGTGCTCGGCGACGGCGGTTGGGTTGAAAGGTGTGGGACAATGGACCTGGAACTTCGCGGCGACACCAAAGGCTGGAAATCTTCTGGCCGGGGAAGTAAGCTCGCATGAGGTGGAGCTTCGAGCCGTGTAGACCCAGCAGGAAAATTTCTTGGTCGGGCAGTTTGTCGCCGGGAATGTGGAGGGGACGCACATGCAGAAGGAGTTGGCCGAGCATCAGTTTGAACTTGGCGTTTAGGGCTGAGATAAGGTGCTCGTCTTTGGTTGTCTGGGGGCGTGTTGATTAGATGGGTTATCTGAGGATGATAAAGTGGAACTTACTGCCGACACAGGGAGTATTGGCAAGCATTGACCACTATCGGGCTCGAATTCTAGTGAAACGAAGCCGGATGTGTGGGGACCATCTCTGTGTTTCTCGCGATATCCAGTCCAGTACTCGAGGGTTGTGGAGGCCAGTCTAGGTCTAGGAGTAAAGATAAATGATCAGTATGGGTTCCATGGATAATGCAGCTTAGCTCGCAGAAAGATTTCCACAACTCACTTCAAGAAGAAGACGGCGTCACCCTCTCGAGTTGGTCGCTGCAGATCAAGCATCTCGCCAACCTCACTCATCAGTGCGTACATAACCTGTGCCTGGGACCGCATACTCCTGGTATCATCCTGGGGCATATGCTCTTCAGACCCGCCCTCCCAAAGTCCTTTGCCAAAACGGGGGACTTTTAGGAGTGTCTTGAAGACTCCCCGATATCGGATATCGACTTCAGACCAGTCGCTCTGGTCCACATCTCGGGCATCATCGACAGGAGCACGAAATATCCATGGCTTGCGTTGAACAGTCGCTATTCAAGAAGATAGTAAGTACGTAATCGACAAGTGAATGCCGGTTAGATCAGCAGTGATCTCCCCAAGTGACTGTATTGAGATGATCCAGATCAGGAACCGAAGTCATGATCCAAAAGCCCGACTTACAGTTATGTTCTGCTCGTCTCATGTACTTGGCAGGAATGAGATCCTCCACTGGGCGATTCAAGAAAAAATTTGCTTCCAGATTGTGCACTCGACACATATGGGGGCCAGGCTGGGTTGGTCTGGCATTGCTGGTGCGTTGACGCATCGTACTAGACTCGCCAAGATGCTGCATCTCTGAGAACGAATATGAAGAACAGGGCTGGAAAGAAAATTTCCGATAGGAGGTTGGTAGAAGTGAGAAGGTAGAAGAGATGAAGAAGATGTTTGGAGGTTGTGGTTAGAAATAATTGGCGTCGCAAGATCATTCAATGTTTACTTTTCTTGCAATTTATTTCACGGATCTGTGATGCTCCATCCCTTCATAAATGTGCCCATAATTGAATACTCCGTGATTAGTAGTGTTAAAGAGCGATTGATCACCAAAACACTGGTCGATTATTCGAAGATAATAATATGAAAGTAAAACCCTTGTTTTTGCTTGACTAAAGATGATCTATAGACGCCTTGTCAATAATCCATCATCCTGTCACGCAATGAAGCGGGCATTATGAAAAAGTCTTCTTTTCATATCTCTCAAGGGAACGATTGGAGCAAGCTTGGAAAGAAGTTCTTAGAAAGCATCTAGAATTTTCCATGACGGTTGGCTTACCTGGCAGCTGAAGTCCTCCATTTGGTCCATGTACTTGGCTAACCAATGCGCTCTCCACATGTACTAGAACAAGCTGACGTACGTATCTTTCTCAGCCCTATGGCCAGGTGCTCCGGGTCTCATTTTCAGGTGCACATGCGTCAACGAGTGGGGAATACACAGACCACCTGAAATATTTACATACAAGGACTTCGAGGTCTGGAACATTGTGGAATATATTTGTGGATACGGGTGCTATCTGATTCAGTGCATGTATATATGTCCAGATGTCTTCGTCAGAACATTGAAGGTTCCTAACAGTTTAACATTCGAACGATGAATCTTGCCTAACACGCACAATATATATCCATGGAACAGGTTGCACCATGTCTGCTGCCGAAACGCACATGTGGAAAAAACTACGAATCCCTAGCACTGAGCAGCTTGAGTTGACCTGGAAACCCACACGAACTTTACGTTGCTGACTATTATCCTCCGACCCATCCGCCAGCCCTAACCACACAAACCACCGTTCTAGACTTCAACGCCCAGGGCTGGCAGCATGACGTGCCTCGAGATGGCTGGGCCTAACAGTCTCCACGTACCGGTAGGGCAAAGCATCCACAATGCTGCAGGAAATTCTTTGTTCTACGCAAGCCCAAGTCCAGACCACGACGCCATGCTCCACTCTCCAATTGTCTAGAACCTGACAGGTCACGTGATGCATGTGTGTGATTAGGTAACACTAGGGACGCCACTAAAATACGTGAGTGGAGGGTGGGGCCGCCAGCTTTCCGTCTCTCAGGAACAGGACTAGCGGCTGTTTTGGTCCGTGGTACAGTTGATGATCGTGGGTTTGCTGTATTTTTTGATTTGATTGAATTTTTAAAAGGGGGTTCAACTGCGCTTGGCTTTCCGGGAGGCTGAGTGTTAATGGTAATGTGTAGATTTAGGTTTATGTTATACACTGCAAGACTACGGAGTACAATGACGGGAGGTTTGGGGGTCAAAAGAATGTCAGTGGTGGCTTATACCTTTTCCGTCTATAATTAACAACGGCTACGGCCACTATGTAGTTTTGGGCAAAATTCCAAATTTAGTGGTTTTGGTTTCTTTGTTAACGGGAGTTGGTTCCACTAGTGTGGTTTGGTTCAGGAATCTATTTTCTTTAGCAAAGACACTATAGACAAGGGTGAATAGTACCGCGGTTCTACGTGGAAAATGCAGGAAGGAATTGATCCCCGTTCAACTCACGCGTGATTCCTACCACGTGAATGGTCAAATAGTTCCCAGCATAATCTGGGAATGTCAAGTGACGCGCTTTCGCGAGAAAGGTCCACCCCTTCATTCCGATCTGTTCATGGCCCCTCGGACACGTGGACTTGG
The DNA here is from genome assembly GCA_028828245.1 of Penicillium lividum. NCBI lineage: Eukaryota > Fungi > Ascomycota > Eurotiomycetes > Eurotiales > Aspergillaceae > Penicillium > Penicillium lividum. The sequence goes on from JAQJAG010000005.1 coordinate 947,818, forward strand.
GATGTTCTTTTTCTTTTTCCGTTGCTTTCTTTTCGTGATCGTCGATCGGTGAGGTGTGTCCACCCTAGTGATCGACGATGGTTGGTCTGTGATATCCAGCCATAATCATACATACTTGACAGAGATAAGTACATCCTGCGTAGCTAGATGTGCCCTATTTTTGGGGAGTTCACAAATTTGGAGGCATTGAAAGGCCCGAACAGGAAGTAAACCTAAAAAAAAACCGCCCGACGCAGTTCTACGTCAGGAAATTCGGGCGGTTTTTTACCATCTATAATCCAGTAGTTCGAGGGTACGGAGTGCAATATCCGTAGGGCAATAGGGGCTCAGTTCCGAAGCTAGGCCAAGTAGCCAAGTACTTGTAAACTTGCTCGGTTAAGAAAAGCGTCTGCGGAAGGAATTCGATCTTCTTGTTGATCGATTACCCGAAAGAGCGGCCAAAGCGAGACTGGCGTCCAGAATTAAAACCCACTAGCTCCTAATTAGGTAGAGTGGGTCCGTACCTGCTTGAAATCTCCATGTATCATGTCTACGCGGGAAGGACCATGGTCCCGCTTTCAATCTAACACCACGCACTTCATATCTTAATCCACGTCCAGGAACACACAAGTGGCCTTATCCGACTCCACTGCAACGACGCCGTCGGTCTGGGCCATGCGACGGACTGAACCTTGTATAACAACTATCCTTGGTAGCCTCTCCCGAACTAGGTTGGATGTGAGATGGTTTAATTAGGATGCGCACTCTCAGGGTTGAGCCTTGAGCACGAAATTACCCCTAAAACCCTGACCTGGAGATATGATTTTTGATCCATTTCACCTCAGCCTGAGGTATCCGTGCACTCGGCTTTTTCTTTCTACTTCTCTTACTTGGGCTTGCCCCTGCTCCACCTTGCTAATTAAAAGAGATTATCTCGATTTGAATCCATCTCTTCCCCTGAGATGCTCATGCTGGTCATCTCAGCTGGATTGAGCTAGGTTCTACAAAACGGCACAAAAGGTTGAGAACCGTACAGCTCAAATGCTCCGAGTGTACCCGGCGATCTCGACCGAATATAGAGCAGTGAAAGGGGTTCAAGGTTGCCTCATAGCTCGCGAGATGCACATAATCATTCCGGTTTCTTGCATGAGTATGGGGAAGTATGCGGATGGTATGGACGAGAACTTGAAAATAAGAATCACTGAGTACGGAGCAGTTAGCTCATAAAACCAGGAACCAGCGTACTCCGTACTCCATCGTGTATCCATAATTGAATCCATCCAAATCATTAGTGTAGTGCGTGTAGATATCAAAGTGGATAGTGTTAATTTGTTAATTTACGGTAAGATGGTATGTAAGTTACAGTGTTGTTGACTACCCACGTTCCGCCCCCCATTTCCCTTCATCTCATCCGCCCCCCCCTAATTCAAGATTCTTTAATTCACCTCTATTCACTCCTTTCTGTTCATCTTTCGTCTTCGACGACGGCACTTTTAACCTGGGTCCAGCCAATCTTGCTCTCCTTGCATATTCCCACGGTCGCCGTTTGCTTCTTTATTCTTCATCTACCTCTGTAGACTGTCGCTCGCTCCTTACTGCTACCCAGCCCACATTCGCTTTTGCTGCTTTTCCGGTCGTTTCAGATTTCACGACCCCTTCCATTCATTTTTACAAATCGATCACCCCGTTCAATCGGTCTCACTTGGTTTCCGTTGCCTATCGTGACGGTTTCTTTGTCTATAATTACAGGTTATCGTTGTGTGACTGTGTCCCAACGACCCTCGTGGATACCAACAAGCACTCCAGCGGATTCGAATTACACTTACCCAGGTCTCGACCATTTCTTCCCCGAGGCGTTGACAGACGAGTTCGAATTGCTCGTGCTGTACCCTCAATTATCGGACTCCCGAGCGCTCTAAACCGCCATCAACATGCGTACCGACGCTCTGTCCGTTTTCGCCGCCTTGTCCCTGGGGGCTTCCAGCTGGTGGCTGCGCAGCGAGCTATTCAGGATGATGTGAATCACGTGGAACGACCGCGCTACTACTTCCCTCAGAATATCAAGCGTACTGTTAAGAACGGCACCTCCAACACCGATCCTCTTGCCTCTTTAGTTGACGACATCACCGGAGTGACCCCGACGACATCTTCAGCGGCCGCTGCCAACACCGGACTGGAGGTTGTTGTAGTGATTTCCATTGACGCAGAAGGGCACCGCCACACCATTACCACTGAGACCCGTGCGCACTCGGCCTCGACTACCAAGGCGACTACCACCACCGCTGTGGACGACTCCAGCGCGACCACATCTAGTGACTCTACAACTGCCGACGCTACCACTGCGGCCACTACCTCGCAGAGCTCCACCGCAGCCACTACCTCGGCCGCCGCGACAACCACCTCTTCGACCAACCTTTTGAGTGAAGCTGTGGATGGCATTTCGGACCTCTTGAGCGGAGGCACCACCACCGCCGCATCCAATGGAACAACTGCATCTGCTACCTCTCCCATAGCCAAGACGACTTCCGCTTCTACTTCCGCCTCCACTAGTGTTTCGGCCTCTGCTTCTGCTTCTGCTTCTGCTTCTGCTTCTGCTTCTGCTTCTGCTTCTGCTTCCACTACTGCTTCCGCCTCTGCTTCCTCAACTGACGATATTCTCGGTTGGTTATTGGGAACCGACTCGACCACCGCTACCGCAACGCCCACCAACAGCAACACTACTAGCCTGGCGACAATCTCTGTTAGCGTTCCTTTGACCGCCAGCCCCACCGCAACCGGCGATGCGCTCACGAGTCTCGTCAACAGCATTTCGGCTGCTCTCAATGGCACTGACACCACCACCACCACTGGCATTGGTGCGATCCCCACTCCCCAGGCCAGTGTCAACCCCCACAAGTCGGGAAGCGCAACTGTCACTCCTGGTAGTGGTAGCGGCAGCGGCAGTGGCACCACTGGAACTTCTACTGGAACTTCCACTGAAACTTCTACCGGATCCATTGGCATCATCCCTGTTCCTCACTCTCCTAGTGCTGGCTCTGGAACTGCCTCTGGCAAGCCCGCTGGCTCTGGCGTTATCCCCACTCCTACCGGAAGCCAGACCGTCAAGGTCACCCCTACTTCCACTGCTTCCTCCACGCCTACCCCGGAGCCTGAGACCACGACTTCTTCTTACGTTGAGCCTACCACCAGCACTACTCATACTGAGGCACCTGTGGCTAGCTCCAGTGACACCAGCGACTGGATGCCCTCTAGCATTCTGGTCCAGCAGTCCACCACTGAAACAGCCATCCCTACTAGCACTGCCACTCAAACTGCGGCTGTCTCCCTGCCTGATTCGATTACCCCCTCGAGCAGCGTTAGCCAGGCTCCTGCCGACTCTATCTTGCTTCAACTTGGTTTCGATGGCAGCCTGCCCTGGTCGTTCGTTGCTACCACCCCTCTGTCTTCGTCCCAGATCTTCGAGTACATTCCTCAGGCTCTGAAGCATGCTCTGCCCTACTGGGGTGGCAAGGCTGAGATGTTTGCCCTCGAGCCTTACTACAACTGGCAGAAGACCGGCTACAACGCTACTTTGGCTATCTTCTACTTCCCCCGTGAAGGTTACTCGAAGTTGTTGGCCCAGAAGAACAACCCGAACTCCCTTCTTTACACCGAGGAGCAGAGCGCAACTACCAAGGCCCTGATGACCATGATCGACTCGACAATTCCTCTGGAGTTCACAGGCAATTGGCCCACTGATGACAGTGACTCTTCTTCCGGCTCTGACGGCAGCGACAGCGGCAGTAGTAGCAGCGGCAGCGGCAACAGCAGCGATGGTGGTGACGACTCCTCTGATGGTACCTCCAGCAGCAGCACGGGCAGCGCCAGCTCCGCCGGTATTGCAGTTGGTGCTGTGGCCGGTGCAGCCGCCTACGGTGCCGCTATGTTCTGGGTCGCTCGCCGTTACCGCAAGAGAAAGCAGCTGCACCAGCGCTCTCCTTCAACTGTCGACCAGAGAAGTGTGGGTTCCTCTGCCCTCGGTGCTGGTAACCGTGTGTCTGGCAGCCAACGCTCCCAGATGATCAGTGCCCCCGTTATGGCGGAAAACTCTCTTGGCTGGAACTAGACGGTCCCCTATAAAGGAAAACAGCAAAAAAATTTGATACCAACATGGATAGACCAGGTCCTTCTTGTCTCTACTCCTCCCCACCCTTCGGCCGAAGAGTCCCAACCACTTGACGACATCGCTACTCCCTCTGCACGTCAATGGACTTCATCTCTCCTCTCCAAGGCCGCGGTTGATAAGGACGAGAGCTTGCACAAAACTTCATTTCATTGTCCATCATCCCCTTCAAGGATACACTATGTCATATATCACGTATCTCCCCATTGTGAAATCTTTCATTGGCCAACATTTATCTTTTTTTATCATTCTTCTGATACTCTGAGCGACGTCATACCCTGCCGGCGCTTTGTGTCATTTCATTTTCATTATTCATTTTGAATTATTCCCCCTTCTGTTCTCCCATACCATTTTTCCCTTCTTCCCTTTTTCCGCACTACGACCACCGAATGAGACGATTGTTTTACTTCCTGTTCTTGTGTGTTGGAAAAAAATCTTACTTCTTTACTGGTCATACTATGTTTGGACTCTTGCACATCCCTAATGGTCTGGGTGGCCAATTCTTGATGAGCCGACGCTACTTTTTCTCCTTTTCCTTACCTCTCTCTCTCTCTCTATGTCTCCTCTGCGCTGGATTGAATCCTTGTTTTTGAATGTTCTTTGTTTGTACAGATGTATGTCTTGTGTTGTGTTGTGCTGGGCTTCGGGTAGATTTGAAGCCGAGAATCAGAGGTGTAGACTTCCTACTTCAATATTTCCTGTTCTTGCAGTGTATCATGAGTAGTGCAAGGGATCCCCGTTGCTGAGGCAGTAGCCGCCACCCTTGCATCCCCGTTTGAGGTAAAACCGTCCCTGCGTCTCTGCCTGCATGTGACGTATCCAACACTTGGATTAACTTGACGACTGGCAGGATGGAAGTTTCAGATAGAAACCTGGCTGCGTCCAGAGATCTTGTTCCTGGTCATAAAGCCTATGACGTGCAAATATTGAAGGCAAGTTCGGAATCGGACGTCTCCAAATTTTGATTTATAATCCAGTGGCCACAGACTGGGCACATTATGAAGTTTATACAGAGAATATGAGGATATCAAGTAAACGCTAAGAGAGGAGGGTACATAATGTACAAATAAAAAGGGGAGATGTACCCATATAAAGATGCAAAATGCAAGAGGTGACTTGAAAAGGAAGAAACAAGAGATACTCCGCCCATGATCAGCAGATCACTCTTTTTTGCTCTTCTCATCACCCTTCGACCAACCTCCAAGCACAGACCACCACTTCCCGGTGTTCTGCTCACGACGCATCTCGCGCAGACTCTCCCTCTCCGCCTTATATTCCTCCCAGGAAAGCTTCGACGCGGCCGTTGTCACGGGGCCACCATCCGCCGCGCCATCAGCATGCTCATCACGAGCATGAGCGGGCAGCGGACGTACAGCATCCTCACCTCCATAAACACGGAGCGCAGTGCCAAAAGCCCAATCAACAGCCTCCTCAACAGGATGATCGAATAGATAAGGAAGGAACGGAACAACAGCCAAACCAAGCTACGAAAAATTAGCAAAAGCACCCATAAAAAGAACCAGGACAAACATACCCCAATAGGCGTCCACGTCCTCAAAAACGTGACCTTAGGACCCTTCAACATCCGCCCGGAATACTTAACCACACTGTGGATAGTAAGCGCGGGCAACCCCATACTCGCAATACTCTGGAAAATCGCGCGCTTCGCCATAACCATGCGATAATCCTCCGCAAGCGAGATCTCAGTCGTAGGCCAGGGCTCCAACGCATCAGACCCACTCAACGGACGAGAGAGATTGCCTGTAGCCATGCCACGGATGATATGCTGCTGCGGAACGTCGCTGGCATCCTTGTATGCCTCGCCGGGTGTGACGAGAGCGAGCCGGTTGCGCAGGTAAGCTTTGTAGCCTTCATGGCTTACGTCGCCGATCAGATAGGCCCAGGAGATTCCGTAGGCGGAGCGGATGAGCCATGGGTGTGCGACTGGGCGGAAGGACTCGCCTATGTCTGAAGTGTAGGCAACGTAGCGGTGGGCGGAGAGGAGGATTGTACGAATGCGGCTTCCGTAGGCTGCGTAGCGGTAGTTGGTGTCGGTTGAGTCGACGGAGCTGGATGAGGAGCTCATTGTTAGTTATTTGTATAGCTGGACTGAGCTGAGCTGAGCTGAGCGCGTGAGGCTTGTGGCTGTAGCTTGATGCTGGTGGAGTATGTCATGCCACAGCAGCAATAAGCCGGGAAGTGGAGTCGTTGTTGGTGCGGGCTAAGCCCCTCCTCCGCTTCTAGCAGGAGATCACTCGGCATTTCCGAACTGGAAAGGAGATGCGACGAAAAGGTAAAATTGAGGAAATCAGGGGAAATTGGAGGCGGTTTGTATCAACCTGTACTTACTATGAAGAGTAGTGGTCGTCATAGTAATCATAGCGATCCAGTAGCTCTTGTAGACGCGGGGAGAGCTTTCCCGCCGCAGACTTGTTGGTAGGCGACGAAACGGACGTATCCTGCTGGCCACCACTAGCACTCGTTGTCATCTTGATGTTTCACGTGAAGAATGTAGAAACTGAAAATAATGAGATCAAAGAGTGATTATTGTTGAGAGATGAAGGATTAAAAGCACGGTAGAGTAAAGAATGTGTGCATGGGCCGCAGGTTGCAGGTTTTAGGCTTCAATGCTGGGCAACGCCAAAGGAGGAAAATCAGACAAGTGCAAAATTTGAGGAATTTCTACGTCAGATGAGGCTACGACGGGTCCGATCTTATAAAAATATCGATGTTAACCGTTGGTAGCTTCCGAAAATACCATTGCCGGGGTATAGAGCGTTGACCGTGGAATAGTTTACTTCCCGACCCAGGTTCCGCGGATGAAAGGAGACCATTGCCGAACTCCGGGTAAACAACAAAACTGTATTTGCTTTAACCGCGTTGAGTATGAAGCTTGTTCTATCTTCATGCTGATTGCCAGTTTTGAGAAGCTTCGTTCAACAATAATTCTCGTTTCTATCGGGAAACTGGCCTCGTGCTTTAGCCGATGGATTCCACATGCCGGGCCATTTCGGATATCCAAGTTGCTGAGTCATGAATATTGACCAATCATAGTATGGCTCGGAGCTGTCACTGATGTGTGAAGAAAGGCGGCATTGAAATCCGAAGTAGGAAATGTGTACAAGACTGGGTAGGTAGGTTGATGCGGGTGACAACGAGAAAATGGCAAACTATCGACACTAAGATTGCCCTAGCATAGACAGAGCTACCTAGTATCCAGAATGTTCATCTTTCCTCAACTTCTGAGAACTGGACTCTATACAGCTGGCCAGTGTACAAGATAGTAAGAATTTTCATGACGTGAAGGAGTTCAAGCCATGGGACCGATCGAGGGCGAGGATAAAGTTGTCTCAAGTCCGTGGAGATATGGAATACACATAAGATAGATCATAGAGGTAGAGTGCTACTATATGAATTGGGAGAACTATGACTACTTTATTTCTGTAGCAGAAGTATATTGCTTCATAGTTGGTAATGGAATGCTAAATACTGACTGCCAGGCACTTTCAATTATTTCCGAGATCACAAATAGTATTAACAGGTACATGTATCAAGTTCATGTTATGGCTAACTGGACCATTTCGGGAGGTCACATGATATCAATATGCTGAGTCATTCTCTTACGCTAACCGGATCAGGGAAGGCGGTCTCGGACCTAACTTCGTCTCTGTCAAGCCTGAGGATTCCGCTTCCACATCGCTGCATTTAATCTTCAGCTCTCCCACACAGTCACTCAAGATGGTCGTCTACTACCAGATCGCCGGCAAGAAGGTCGGCTCCCACGTCGTAAGTGGCCGACTTCTCCCCTCCCCCACGGCTGGCGCGGTCGCCTGCCTATCCCTTTTTCAGTCCAGTTCGCGGCTACAGATGGAAACCTCAGCAAGCTAACCGGACAATTTTGTGATGATAACAGCTCGCCATGGCCACCCTCGGCGCGATCTTCGCTGGTTCCTGGGCTGCCACCTCCGGTGGCTCCAAGCCCAAGACCGCCGCTGGACCCCCCATCAACGCCTCCTCCAAGGAAGAGGGTGACTTCATCCAGTATGTGAACTCAGCTTCTCAACAAATCAATTGAGCAATGGATCGACCGGAACGCTAGCAATAGCTGGTTTCCTGCGCAATTGAAGCTGGAGCCTCGTTACTGACAGCTTCTTATAGGAACTTCTTGAAGGAGGTTGACGGAGGCGACAAGAAGCCCGCTTCTGGACACTAAATTTCGTTACCTATACACGGACGTTAGTTTTGGATCGGCACGATATGAAAACGCGTGATACATGAGTCGAGTCGCCCCATCCCACTCGTCGTTTTCCTGCACCGCTGCATCGAGACGTATCGATCTTGGAGATGTTCTGCGAAACCCGGACGGGCCGATCCTGGAAGTCGAAGTCGATGGATGGATTTTCATGGATCTGTACATAAGAGGCGTGTATGCTGCATAGAAGAATTATTCCTTCTAATCATTCGATCTGGTATTACTGCCTCAAACGGAATAGCCGGCTTCCACACAGAAGCTGAAGCTCACGTCCGTAGCCTGAGACAGGCAGTGCCACGCGTGCTTTAAAGACCATCTGCCCTCTCTCAATGGTCATCGGAAACACTCGACTTGAAAGCAGGATTGTAGAGCAATCCCACCACGCTGGGGCTTTGCCGTAGCAGAGTCAGTGTCGCACTGAATTACACTTGTAGCATCGTAAAAGGCTCGGAGAATTCACGCCCGATAGGAACACTCCGTAGATCCAGCTTGGTGACAGTCCTCACCGTCCAATGGATAATGTACCCCACAGTGTTGAAGTCCCATCTAATTCAGCCATCCCGTTGGCGGGCATCCCGAACCTTTCCACCTTACCTCCAACTCTCCTCCAACCACCTCCCCAACACCACCCCGCGCTCGGAGCATATGACAATGAAACCAATACCATTCCCATATGCCCTAAACATAGGCACAGACGTCGTCCACCTCCCCCGAATAACTGCCCTCCTCACGCGCCGAGGCAACTACCTAGCACGCTTCACCCGCCGCATCCTCTGCGAGCAAGAACAACGAGACTTCCACCACCGCTTCAAAGAGTCCCTCGCCCTCCAATCACAACCCCAAACCCAAACCACCTCCACCCCCGCGCGCCCTTCATTTATCACAGCCGACATGACGCGCTGGCTCGCCGGCCGATTCGCAGCGAAGGAAGCCGCGCGCAAAGCTGCCCCGGATGGAGCAGCTTCGATTGGGTGGAAGGACGTTATGGTTCGGGTACAGGAGAGTTCGGATTCCGATATGGGTGTTAATATGGGTGTGGCACAGTCTCATCAGGTTGATGGGCTTAGTCGTAGGCCGGAGATTGTGTATTTGGGGACTGCGGTTGATGGGAGTGATAGTCGGGTTGGACGACTTTCTATTTCTCATGATGGGGACTACGTTGTTGCAACGGTTTTGGCGGCGGGTTGAAGGGCGAAGGGGATTATTGGATCTTTGAGTGATCTGATTGATCTTTATATCATTGCGCATGAACGCATCTCGTCGGGGGTCCTGCTCTATTGCGACGCAGGTATAACCCACCGCGCGACAGAAAGCTCGCACAGAGTACTTTATCGTGATGCGATGAGCTCATGATATGTCTACCAGTAGTTTATTGGGCATATTGTGGCTTGATTATACCCAACTTGCAATGTTGCTTGATTTGTGGACATCGGCATTGCGCCTCGCAAAGTACTGAAGACATTATGGGCCAGGTTAGGTTGGAATAACACAGAAAAAGGCAGATCAAGGTGACACTGTCATATTAATTCCATCAATTCATTATCAAGTGCCTGTAAATAGTCTAGTCATAACATAAGTCAAGTCTGAAATAACCTTGGAAGTTCACTGTCGCGATAGTGGAGGCACGGAAATCCTTATCGGTCCGATATCAACTGTGCTCCGCGACTGCCCCAGCCATATATGACTCTCCCAAACCACTGCTCAAGGAACACAGGCAAATCCTCAGCTAGAAAAGACCTTCACTCATCGGTATTGTACTTTCCTTCCAATGTCATATATAGACACGCTCAATATAGTCTCCCTTTTCGAATTCCACTGACTCAACCACCACAGCAGCCATGCCATTCTCGCATCATAGCCACTCAGGCCAATTCTGCCCTGGCCACGCAAAAGACTCTCTAGAGGAAGTCATTCAAACAGCAATTCAAAAGAAAATGCAAGTCTTTTGCCTGACAGAGCATATGCCCCGCCACAAAGAAGACTTCTACCCAGAAGAGATCGAAGCTGGCCAAACAGAGGCCTGGCACGAATCTAACGAAGCTGCCTACTGGGAAGAAGCCCAAAGACTCCGCGCCAAATATGGCTCCCAAATTAAAATTATCATCGGTTTCGAATGCGACTGGATTCGACCTGAATCCAAAGAGCTCATCGATCGCTCACTGTCTCGCTTCCCATTTGAGTTCTTCATCGGCTCCGTCCACCACATGCACACCGTCCCGATCGACTTTGATCGACCGATGTACGAACGTGCACGGGAACTTGCAGGTGGCACAGATGAGCGCTTATTCGAGGACTATTTCGACGCGCAGCTGGATATGCTAAAGGACCTGAAGCCTCTCGTTGTGGGGCATTTCGATCTTATTCGGCTGAAGAGTGATAATATGGAGCGCAGCTTTACCACATGGCCTGGTGTTTGGAGCCGGATTCTGAGGAACCTGGACTTTATTGCCTCCTACGGGGGTATGTTGGAGCTTAATGGAGCTGCGTTGAGGAAGGGGATGACTGAGCCGTATCCCAAGGGTGAGATTTGCAAGGAATTCTTGGCTCGTGGAGGTCGCTTCTGCCTTTCGGATGACAGCCATGGCGTCGACCAGGTCAGTTTGAACTTCCACAAGGTGCTGGAATTCTTGGATCGCACGGGCATCTCGCAGCTGCACTACCTGCAGATGGCGGATGGACCGGTCCAATTCACTGCACCCGATGCGCGTTTTCCGCGCACTCAGATTGCCTCAGTCTCCCTGGAAGAACTGAAAAAGATGGAATTCTGGGGAAATGCATAGATGTTCATTGCATGCGGGGCAAGATATGATTTTCTACGAATCAGTAATTATTATTACCATAGCACTGTACATTCATCCCGCCTGTACGAAATAAAACCGGGCTGCTCTGCATGTATTACGGGCTTGGAACTTAATAGTAATCATCGCTAGGCATATACAGTAAGATCGACCTCATATCGCCCGAAATAGCATCCGCCACTTCCAAAGGAGGGGCAGGTACATGGCGATAAGACTAAGGTCGACGCAACAACGAATGAGCATGCAAGCCCTATCCCCATAATGGAATTGAATTTCGGGGAAAGGACCTGTGCGGTGAGCTGGAGATTTATTCTTTCTTGGCTGAGAACACACGGATATTCCAAAGTTGTGGTTATCCCAATAAGATCCCTGCGTAGCGCCACGCTTACTGTACAACAAACCGGACTATCTATCCTCGTCCATTCAGCTAGCCTTGTACCGGGTATTGAGTACCAGGGGGGTCTTAATCGTTCCCCTGCAAGATGTTCTTCACACTAGAGACATCAGTGTATTCGAGAAACCTTTCGGCTTGAAGCTTTACTGTGCCTCGTTTCTCCATAATTATGTACTTTGTAGAACATACAGAATAGATATGATCCTCATGCGTCATACGGTCCAAGATTCAAACTTATGGAGCCTCTGGATCGACGAAGATTGAGGTAAGAACAAGAGGATTGTGGTTGACTCTGAGTGGTTGCCGTCATTACGTCGGAGGGCTAAAGACCCCACTCGGGGAAAAAGCGGATAAAGCTCTCGGCCCCTCGATTTTCTCCTGCACCATCTTCTTCAATTCAACCTAATCGTTCTATCATCACAATATCTCAAAATGGCTGGTGTTCTCAAGGAATTCGCCAAGATCCTCATCTCGCCTGGCAACAAGGTTGACTACCCTGCCATTGGATCCATGGTCGAGATGCACTACGACGGCCGTCTCTATGACGAGAAAGCTGAGAACGGCATGGGCAAGAAGTGAGCACCACGTTTCGCGTCTTTTCGATTTCAATTATCGGGACTTCCTCCTTGCTAATATAGCTTTTCCTCGAAGGTTCGACAGCTCCTACGACCGCGGTTCTCCCCTTGCTAGCAAGATCGGCGTCGGCCGTCTCATCCAAGGTGCGCTAGCCCCTCCGACCCCAGACTGCCAATCTTCATATCAAATACCTTGGTAAATTCAGAGCGTGGAGCTTGCTAATACCGGCATAGGTTGGGACGTTGGTGTCCCCCAGATGAGCCTGGGCGAGACTGCTTACCTGCAGATTCCTTAGTAAGTTTTGTTATATTCAGCATTATCTTCATTGAACAAGAAAACTGATATTTCTGGCTTTTTTTAGCGCTATGGGCTACGGTGACGGGTACGTTCAAATCCCTTCTACTACGTTGAACTCAACTATTACCTCGATGTCTTCCCATGAAAAGCTCAATGCCCAGAGTGAACACACAAAAATTGCTCTGCATGATACTGATTCGTTTTAGTGGCTACCCTCCCGTCATTCCCCCCAAGGCCGACCTTATCTTGTAAGTTCTGATCCATCCCTATTCCCCGAGCTCAAAAAAGCTTCATAATTGAACTGGGATGCCGAAACTAACAATTTCATTACAGCAAGGTTGAGCTCGTCAGCATTAACGGAAAGCGTGCTTAGATAACTTGTCAGATACCGAGGCTTGATCATCCACATGTGCATATAGTACATGTATGTATTGGGCCAAACTTCATCTGTTTAGCTAGTTCATCAATTGATAGCAGCTATTGATTACCTCAATTCCTCACCCGCGGACTTTCAAGTGTTGACCTACCGTGATTCAGTCTTCCTTCCTTCTTTAAACTTGGACATACGGTTCCAAGCGAATATGAAACAGATATTTTCTATTCATACCTACGATTGGAACCTTATTGGTGGATTAGAGGCCAGCACTGAAAATAAACCTTAAGTTCCAAGGCTTCTATCGACAGCTGATCTGTCGGCTAGGGAAAGAAAGGGTTACTTTATAGCGTGAATAAACGAAAGGATCTGTATTCTAAGAGGAATGGAGGAGAGAGAGAGAGAGAGAGAGAGAGATCTAGCTTAGTAGACATGCAAGCGCTGGAGCAAACGGAGAGGGGGAATGGAAAGCTCTGTTCAAGGTTCTTTCAAATGTTGTAAGGTACAAACATTTTCGTATGTCAACTTTGTTACCGCCCAACAGGAATTGTTTTCGAAAATTTCAATATCAAAACTCGCCCCGACACAGAGCCGATCACCACAGTGTTCGATGATAGCACCACTGCCTCGGGCACCCTTGGGCCGTAGTCAGATGGTAATGCCAGAAGCTTAACCCCATCATGAGTAATCCAGGAGCCGCTCTGACTGATGCCAAATCCTACCTGCCGTGGGGAACAAATGAGGCGTGCTGAGCCGTCCGTTGTCGGATCTACATGCGGCGCAATGTCAAAGGAGCCGATGCTCGTATGAATATATCTAGGATCTTTTTCACCAAACGAAGGACCACGAGGGAAATTAAACTGAAACCTGTCGGGATCTTCATCGAGTTCGAGTACCAAGGTGCATTGGCCACTTATAAGATCCCAAATCTTAATAGTCGGTCCCATCACAGAAGCGAGGCGCGTTCCATCACACGACCAAGACATGAAAATTGGCCTTCTTAAGAATAAAGGGGTTTGGTCGACTTCCGGGCAATTATGTCCCTCTAGATGTGAAATGCATTTGCCAGTTAATGGATTTTGAACCATGATGCTCCAATTCTCTGCCACGGAGGCAAACCTTGTTGCATCATGCGACCATGTCACCCAAATTCCAATCTTGTCTACTTTCACTGTCGACAAGTGCTGACGGGCTTTTGTATCCCACGTGTTGATCAAGTTGTCGTATGAGGCCAGCATAAGCTGTGACCCATCCGATGACCAGGTTAAAACAGCGCTGGGTTCAATGGACTCTATAGTCCAAGAAACCTGGCCAGTCGAAATATTCCAAATAAAGATGGTTCCTTCCGAGGACAGCGATGCCAACTCTCCACCCAGTGACCAGCATATTTTCAAAATGGTGCCATTTGGATTTGTAAGAGTTGAGAGACACTTTCCAGTAAATAGATCCCAAACTTTTATTTCCTGGTTGGAATATGAAGCAAAGGAAGATCCATCGTGAGACCAGACAATACCTGTCACTTCCTGACTATGCCCTTCAATAGCCTTGAACGAACTCAAGTCCCAAATCTTGATGGTCGAATCAAATGCAGCGGTGGAGACGAGTCGCGTCTCGTCAGGCCACAACAGGAGAGAACAAATGTCACCCCTTTGTCCGTGAAAGGTTGAGAGGCATTGGCTTGTAGATGGATCCCATATCTTTATTATTGCATCATATGAGCCAGACACGAGTCTTCCATCCCTGAGCCATATGATATGAGTGGTGTATTTGGCATTATTATTAAGCGTCGACACGCGTTCTCCCGTTGCCAGATCCCAAATCTCGACAATCCCGCCTTTTGAACCCGAGGCAAGCTGATTGCCGTTATGTGAAAGAGCAAGAGACACAATTTGATGGCCACTATCACTTGTAAGAGCTGCAATAGGCCTCCAAGTGGACGGATCCAGTATATTGATCGTGTTGGACAGCCAATCTGAATGAAAGAGGCTCGTTCCATCATTAGTCCAGAGACTGATATGGTTACGTTGAGGATAGACCTTTCGAGAGGAAATTCTCTGGTCAGTGAAGATTTCCCAGGTTTTGATGATGCCATCCTGTGCCATAGACACGATACATTTCCCATCGTGTGATGGGAAAGCAGAGCTGATTGGGTTGTTATTTCCGTTGATTGTCAGGACGCATTGACTAGTCATTCGATCCCAGACTTTAATGTTGAATGGCGAGGGGTTCTCCTGCTTCCGAGACCAAGATACTGAGACAAGTCGTGTTGCATCTTCCGACCAGAAAACAGCATTGATAGGAAATTCATGCCCCAGAAGAGTCGATAGACATTGACCTGTCTCTGGGTTCCAGATCTTGATTTGGAGGTCAGACGAGGCTGAAGCGATATATGCTCCATCAGAAGACCAAGTCACAGATGTGCCAACTAGTCCATGCGTCTCAAAAGACGACACGCAGCGACTACCGGCCAAGTCCCAAATCTTGACAGCGCCATCAGCCGAAATTGACGTAAGTCGTGTGCCATCGGGTGCCCATTCCAAATGCTCGAAGCCGGCAATTTCATTCACCTGAAGCGTTTGAGTACACGAATTCCAATCTTCAATGGCTGGTTTTATCTCCACCCAATCGGGCGCCTCTTTTTGGAAAGATGTCTTGATTCTGCTACAAGTGGGGGTAAAAATAAGCACAGAGTTGTATACTTCCAGAGGGTTACTCTCGAACATGGAGCTGTGGTAACGGAAAAATCGAGATGCATCTTGAACTTGGCTCAATATTGGCGTTTCCTTGATTAGAATTTCAGTTAGCCCAACAATGTCCTTAGATATTATAGTGATTGACTTGCCCTTGCCAAAGCCTCAAGGTTTAACATCTCTTCAAGTCCCTTTGGAACACTCTTCAAGAGACTCAGGGCTTCCAACCAGAAGAGGAATCTTTTCGAGAGAAATTGGTCCACCAAGCCTCCTCCCTGGAGATAATCACGAATAGCCGTCTCTTGGTCACAGGCTCGTAGATGGTCAATCCAATAAAGACATGAATATTCAACTTTTGCAAGGGGACCCAAAGAAAGACTTTCGTCATCTGCTAGGCCAGTTGGGTCATCTGACTTTCCGAGGGAGAGAATATCCCGTCGAAGTATTTTATCCATAATATCAAGAGATTGCTCAAGAATGAAAACATTCTTTCCCGCTATGCCAGACGGCAAGATCTCGTGTTTGGCCTTTTCAAGTAAAAATTCCTTTGCAGAGTGGTGAACAAAAGTTATCATATTTTTGGAGATGGTCAGGAAAGACCCACAATATCCTATAATTTCTTCCAGCGATTCATAGCCATCTTCCAAGACGTATTCGGGCACATCAATGAAAGCTGTTAACTCATCAATTGTGATAGGCCTGTATGTAGTGGAGACTAGGCCGAGTATATCCTTGCAAAGAGGAGCCTCATCGTGCTCACAAACTTGCTGGATCATTCGTTGATACAGTGCATCAAGTCCGGATGGAAAAGCATGGAGCTTCTCCATGGTCCTCAAGCGGGGTATGCCAGCGAGCCTTTCGCACACTAACGCAACCCATAGGAAGGTCCCTTGTGCGTTCGATAGCAAATGAGAATAAACAGCGTCAAAGATCTGCTGAGTGTATCCCTTGAGCTTGGCCAATTGCTTAACTCTATGGTAAATGAAGATTTTAACGGCCTCAGACACGGAACTTTCATTCATCTCCAGTGTTATTCTTCTCTTCTCAGATATCATACCCATATACTCTTTGATTTCTGGCCAGTTTCGACTTGAGACAATCCATTTGACATGGGGATGGGTGGATGAAACTTGAAGTATGAGTTCCAATAGTGAAGAAAGACCAGTGGTGCATTCATCCAGCGCGTCAATAACCAAGTAGGGGTCGTTTATATGGTCCAACATGGCAACGAAAATTTTCGACAGTGCATGCCATGCGTTTGGATTCTCGAAGAGTTGTTTGCCAGACTCATCATATCTCTGCCGAACATGAGAAATGAGAGCGGGTTCCTGATCAATGAACATGTAAATCAAGCCACGCAACACAGCCGTCGCACAGTTTAAACGTGTATCAGTGGCTTGACAGAAGAAGAATGAAATGTGTCCTTGGTCCATATCCAAGAGTTCATCAATGATTCCGCATAAAAGCATGGTTTTGCCTTTGCCCGGATCACCTCGGACCCAGAGAATTCCCCCGTCTCTTTCTCTGTGATGCCACTCCAAAAATCCCTCATCTTCAAGAGCCCAGTTATACGCATTTCTCAATAGACCACCCTTAGTGGCTTCGATGCGGGACTTATCATCGCGAGGATTGGTCGTCTGCAAATCCCTCAGACAGGCTCGATCCTCGGCGTTGAACGTATAGTGTTCTGCTGTTTGGTCATCTGAAAATGCGTCAGCTGAATCATTATTATGATCTAAGTGTACAGAGGAAGTATTTTACCGACTTGCGAAGTCCAAGTAAGAAGCTTCCATAGCAGCCTCTTGAATCCAGGGTCCTCTTCCGACCCAAAACGAACCATATCCCGATGGTTGGCATAAATGCTGTAAACGTCATAACCGTCCAGCGTCGCCGATTCTTCAGTAACAACTTTCCCCACGACAGGGAATGGCAGTTCTTCAAAAAAGCACACGACCCCAACGGCCCTACCACTCTCTCGCAGTCTTCGGATCATTGTAACGAAGTCCACTTGTATGGAATCCAAAAGCTGATTATCTCGTTGCAATATATCGAGTAAGGTCACATTCGTCGATTTCACGAGACCAAATACGGAAGCCGGAATCTTGGCCCAGTCTGCCATCCACGCTCCCTTGTGTGGAGTCCCCATAAATGCTATTCCCTCAAGGCAATCAAAGAGAGCCCGCAATTGAGGCTCAGCGGCATTTTGCGAGAGAAGAATGGCTTTTTTGCACACTAGACCACCAAGGCTATGGGCGACAAAAATCAAGGGACGAGAGGAGGCATTGCAACAGCTTCGATCGGCCGTTAAGTCTCCCAAAAGGTTCTGAGCATGATTTATGAGCCGGTTTGACGAAGCGACTAATTTCCGTGCAACATGGGCATCATAGCCATACATCAGGATACGAGCGTTGAGTTTTGGGGGAAGTAGTATCTTGGGCCATGGTGTTGTCTGGCCTATCGCGGTCCAGGTCTTGTCACGGTCGCCAGTCAACCCATGAACAAAACAAATATCGACAATCGCATTGGGGCAATCGTAGAGAAGCTTCAACCCAAATTTCAACGCCGCCGAAGGAGGGGATACCAAAGGAGGGTCTGTCTCGTAGCGCGGAGGGCGCGCGTTGTTGGTCGGATTTGTGGCCTCAGGCACACACGTGATTGGTTTGCGTTGTTTTCGCCATTTTTTGAATTTGTCCATCGTTTGATGGGAAGAATATAGGGAGGGATACTAGAAGCCCCGAGTAACTTTCTATAAGACATAGCATAAGGCTTATTTTAGGAACAGCTATCTCAAATGAGGGGTTGGTGGGGACGAGTTAGCGCCGGCGATGCGCTGTCTATGCATGAATATCAACACTATACCAGTCTAGGTAAGACTTGTGTACATAAAGCGCTAAAATTCCAGATCAGAAGTCCTATTGGAATATGTTCAGCACCACTAAAAATCTCGGCCACTCAGAATCAAAGCATGATCTTCAACTTCGGAAAGGCATCGGGGATGTATATCTTCAATTTTTGCGCTTTCTCATTATCTTACGCCTCTCATCGGATTATAAATGTAAGATGAATTACTGTCTGGCTCATTTCTTGTGAATACCACCATTATATCGATGGAAGACGAGCCCTGGAAGTCATTAATCAAGCCTTCTGAAACCGTATATACGGTGATGCGTTCAAATTAACCAAAAATATCTTATGATAGCCTTGCCCAAGGTTATTGCTGAGCATGAACTAGACGCTTTTCTTCAAGAAAAGAGTTTGCACATTGCAAAAGCCCTTCAGCCCATTGAGACCCCACTCGACGCCAACACCGCTCTCTTTATGACCGCCAAAAGGAATGGTGGGACTCAGGTTAAAGTGATCATTGGTCCAAACTGTACCAGCTTGAATTTGACGTGCAACTCGCGCTGCGCGGTCTAGATCAGCAGTCCAAATGGAAGCGCCAAGTCCCATATCGGAGTTATTAGCACGTTCGATAACCTCAGCCTCATCGTCCCACGACATAAGAGGCACAATCGGACCTGCCATATATGAGTAAAAGCAAGCGTACAAGGAGACAAAAGCTCCAACTCACCAAATGGCTCTTCAACTACGATGCTGGAATTATCAGGCGGTCGGTCAATGATTGTGGGAGTGACCATGTATCCAGCCGAGGGTTCAATCTGACCCCCTACGGCAACCTTCCAGCCTTGCAGTTCGATGTCATCGAAAAAGGTCTTGACGCGTGCGTATTGCATGCTATTTTGAAGAGGCCCGTGGCTGATTCCATCCTTCGAGCCATCACCGAGAGTGTAGGACTTCACCTGGCGAACCAAGGCGTCCTTGAACTGTTCGAAGATGGAGCTATGCACATAAATACGCTTCAAGTTGAGGCAGATTTGACCCGAGTTCAAGAATGCAAAGAATGCGACCTGCAAAATTAGTTTCGTGTCCCTATTTCACTTCGTGTCAGCCATTTGTGTATTCTCACCTTCTCGGCCACCTTTTCTATATCAACGTCGGGGAACACAATGGCAGGATCATTACCGCCGCTAATAATTCTGTCAGTCAAAGTATCTTGCATAAAGCCTGGGTCTAACATACAGCTCAAGAGTGACACGCTTCAGTGTGCGGCTAGCACTTTGAAGTACTTTCTTTCCAGTGGCGGTTGAGCCAGTAAAGCTGATCTTGTCTATACCAGGGTGGCTTGTGATCCAGGGTCCCAGGTGATCATCACCACTCAAAGACTGCACAACACCCGGAGGAAAGAATTTCTGGGCCAACTCGACAAGCTTCAAACCGCCGTATGGGGTAAATGGCCTGCGCTTAATTTGTTAAAAAATATCACTAGAATAGCTGTACAAAGAAATACTCACGAAGGCTTCACAATAATGACGTTGCCAGTCAGTAGAGCGGGCGCTAGTTTTCCAGTTGCAAGCAACAGGGGAAAGTTCCAAGGGACGATAGCTCCGACAACGCCGATAGGAACATATCTTGTTATCACGGTCTTCGATTCATCATCTTCAATAACGTCCTCGAGCAGTGGAAGGCTTGCCATTCCTCTAATCCAATTAATAGCGCTCTCGGTCTCAAGAGTCGCCTGGAAAATCTGTTCAAATAAGTATCAGAGGGACGGAGCATACGCAGTATCGGACAGTGATGACCTACCGGCTTGCCTTGCTCGGTGATCAAGAGATCTCGGAACTGATCGCTGTATTGCTCAATAGCATCGGCGTAAGCCAACACGGCCTTCTTTCGGTCCTCATATGGCGTAGTAGACCAGATCTTGAAAGCAGCTTTTGCAGCATCAGTGGCACGGTCAAGATCTTCTGGTGTTGCAACCGGTACTTCTGGAAGTTCCTCCAAAGTAGCCGGGTTCAAGCCATGCAGAGTGGCTGATGTAGGCGAACTCTTGCCATTAATTATTTGAACGTAGTCCGATTTGAGATCAAAGTCGACAGTCATTTTGAAATTTTCTAAGTTGTAGAGTACTAGACATGAGCCAGCACGAGTATTTCAACAGGCTGAACCCAGCAACCCCTCTTATATGTTCACCTGCGAAAGTACGTGATTGGCATGCTTCCAGCCCAATATGTATACCCAGTCCCTGTCCATATTTGGCCGCAGATATCGCTCGTACTACATTGAAATCTTGGCGGGGCTGCATTTAGAGGACTATCTCACCTCATCTGGCGTGACCCGCATACTTGGGCTTGTTGTCGGAGTGACTTGGTATCTTGCGCGAAGTAGAGTTTATTGATCTTCAACAAATAATTGTAGAGTGAAGTGCATGTCGTCCTTGCAGCTGGTTAATGATCAGCTGTGAGTGCGGTTTTTGAGAGAGAGGATTTGACGAATCTACGAAGTTGTCAGTCTGAGGTGTCTGGCTCTTGAGTGGTATTGTACCCCGCGCTCTATCAGGTACCTCTGCACCGGATTGAGAGATGCGGTGCGTACGTATATGCTCAGCCCGCATCTCACAGCCGACGAAATTTCTATTGTGGAATACGAAAGTACCACTGGGTTTTGGAAAGACAGCACTGAAGGGCCACTTCTTTTGCTACGCGGCCTCTTTGCTGGGGGCGTTCTTGCTTTTTGCTTGGGCCAAAAGCGCTGGCGTGTGAATTATGGACCAGATTCAAAGAGAATTCCCCCAACAAAGCTCTCCGTGCCCTACCGCGCCAAGGACAATCCGTCCCCACGGTCTGAATTTAGCCATCCTGATGTCGTCGTGCTCTTCACCTGCCTAAATTACTACTATGCAGGACTTGACGACGAAGAGCTTTTACTTGCTCTGAATCATGTTCTAGGGTCAGATCAAGCTGATGCGGAGTACCAAACATGGGTAGCTGATGCGCCAATGCTTCCCCATGAGTACCACAGCTTGATAGGCTTGAAACTCGAAGACCCAACTCACTGCACAGATCACATTTTCCCAACCCTTCGTTTTTCGAAGGCGGCCATTGACTAATTTTTAGACAAATTTGTTTTCCCCAGAGAAATGAAAGAGTTTCCCGACAAGCTGTTCGCTTCCGGCTGGGACATCGCAGACATCAAGGTACACCCGACAGTCGGCTTCAGCGGGACGAACGACTCACGGAAAACTTTTCCTCTCAGTGTCAAACAGCTGGATCTTCCGAAGCAAAATCACACAAACGCCTTGGTGCTGCAATATTTGTTACGAAAGGAAATTCAGTCGCTTTCATACCATGTCAAAGACGTCCATTCAAGACGGATGCCCAGCATTTACTGGATTTGGTGACTAGCCTGAGACCTCCAACTCAGGTGATTCTTGATGTTGGTGCCCAAATTTGGAGCTCGATAACTGTGAGGTTGCAGCACGTTGGTTGCAAATGCTTCCGAATGAGGGTCCGATACAAGGTGTGGTATTCTTTAATGAGACAGACACTATCTGCGTGATTGATAGAAAAGGTCGGGTAGAACCTCTGCAAACATCGCCTTTTGCACGACAACTGCAGGCGTGCTTCGTCTTTCTAGATGAAGCCCATACTAGGGGTATTGACTTGAAACTTCCGGTTGATTATCGGGCGGCAGTCACACTTGGACCTCAAATCACGAAAGACAAGCTAGTCCAAGGTAAGATCGGAACAACTTTTTGTCCTGACGGAGACCCAGAATTGACAATTTCTATAGCCTGTATGAGAATGAGGAAACTAGGCCACGGCCAATCTCTGATGTTCTGCATCCCAGATGAGATCAAACGCAAGATTCTAGCATTGACTGGCAAAAACGAGGAAAAGGAAATATAGGTTTCAGACGTCCTCATTTGGGCAGTTTCCGAGACTTGGGCTGATACTAGACGAAGTATACCACTCTGGGCTGCTTAAGGTACGCATTTTGAGCGTCGGCGGGAAATTTGGCAGAGCGGCTGTGACGGAAACCTCATTCAAATGGACGCAGATCGGGCTCAAAAACTCCTAGAGCCAGAAAGCCAGTCTCTTGAACCGATGATCGATACCGACCCGGCCCCCAGCAAACCTCCATTCTTGACTCCGTAAGAAACCAAAATCAGAACCTGCAGCTCATAGTTGACCGTTGCCGTGAGTTCCAGGACGTTGATTTTGTGTCATCAAATCTTGAAGAGGAGCAACAACGGGAGCTCGCACCGGAGACCGAATGTGAACGCCAGGTCCAGAGGCCGCCAGAGGCTGTACCGGCGGTGCACAGAATTCATCAACATCTTGGATATTTCGTAAGCACTGGTATCCTCAAGCTTTCTTCGGGTACTTTCAAACCAGCTTTTGAGGCCCTGCACAATACTTCTGCGGCTTCATTCTTGGATTTGACTCATTTCCCGCCTAGCTTGCTTGTCACAAAGGATTTTGTGACAACGGTTAAGGTTCCTGTGGGATCAAAATTCATTGGCGATGCTTTCCAGCGGCCTGTGAGGTGGATTCTGTCCTGTAACAAATACGTGGACTCTGCCGACCCATACACTGTCACTCTCCTGCTCATCATTAGCCCCTATGAGGCCAACTGTTTCATGCCAGAGATACAAAAGTCGGAGTTTGTCACACTACACATTTACTCGCCGCGGCAAAACCAAGGATTCTCTCCATTGGATCATCTCATGTTACATAATATCCCTGCCAGGGGTCGCGACATCAAAGTCCCTGATTTCCTTCGAAACCAACTCAATCTCTTTTCTGGCCAACTGTACCTGAATTCATATCTCGAGTACCAGAGTCTTTGTGAGTTTCTGGGTGTGGCGTCAGTGAAAACCTCAGCTGGTCTCATTGTCGCTGCTGATGGCTTTATCCAACCAGGTAGTGCGGCATCGAGGTCGACTTTCCATAAAAGTCCCATCAGATTCCTTTCTATTCTCATGTCGGATATCAGGAAGGACTGCCAGGAGGTTGGAAAGACACATATTGGCCGAATTCTGCGTGGCCAACTGTTGAGTCAATCTGACTTCTTGGACAATTACTCATCAAGCTCGGCATCTACCGAATATGCAGACATGGAAGATGCAGACATCAAAGATGAAGACATGGAAGATGTAGACATCAAAACTGAAGACATCAAGGATGAAGATATGAAAGTTGTGGACATGTTGAAATAGTTAACTAGCAGGGTAGGAAGCGAGGTTGCAGTTCTCCCTACAGGAAATCTTAACAACGAAATTCCTCAATCTTATGTATTGTTCTTTTGTATTTGTATCATGCCTTACCACCTCAGCGATACGGGTCTGTCTTGAAAGCATCAATTGATCTAGATTTCAAGGCTTCGCACAGCACTGATGGCTAATCTCTGCTAAATAATCTACGACGTAATTACCACTGTGCTGTCTATGGTTAGCAAAGTCATCGCAACTTTTGATATTACTCCAAGGTTCTCTAGAACTTAGGAATGTGGCAAATCAACACCTATTACTTGGGTAGTGAATCTATACCTCCAGAGTCCACATAGTGCCTGATTTTTCCTTATTGCCTGAAAAGCAGGTTGGCCGATCTGTGCCTTGAAGCCTAATCTATCATGCCAGAAATCGGCCCCAGCCACAGAGGTTTTATAGATCGCGTTCTCCATCCTTACTTTTGCCTATGCACAAATGGTTGAATAACTTTTCCACACTATTCAGGCTCTCAGGGTCCTTCAGCAATTCAAATCTTCTTTCAAGAACTCTCATCCCCGCTCTATTCACCCCGGATTCCCCACAATTTTCCCACCTATGAACGCTTTTTATATCTTCAAGACGGATTATTCTGCCCACCAACCTTCAATTGAATAATTCAATTTTCAAGAGGCGATTTTTGAACGCAGTTTCTTCAGAGAATATCACGAGCTTGCATATGATGGTCTTCCGATCGAGTCCGATTGGGGATTGATAGGCCGTGGTGGGCCGCCAAGGTAAGTTATTTAAGAATCCCCTTTTTCGTCGCGAAATATTCATGCGAAAGAAGTAATAATCTAAGTAATATGAAGTCCACCCACATGCTTCCCTTGGCTGTATGGTTATTTCTCGCTTCGTTGGTGTGTTGCACCCCCTTATCAACGAAGACAAATTCCAACAAACCTCCAACGGCTACACTTACTTCCGGCAATGCACACAGTAAAGCGATATTTGTTGGTCGTACCATCTCTGAGCTTAACCAGGATGTATTCCTGGGTCTGAAATTCGCCAACGAGCCAGTGCGTTTTACTCCTGCGGAACTGAAGACCGATTACACGTCCAAGGACAGTGACTCCGGTGCATATGATCTCTCTGCAGCCGGAATTAAACCTCGGGCCGGTGAAATTTATTATAACGCGACTGAGTATGGGTATGATTGTCCAGGATATGGATCAGATACCACAAATTTGGTCAAACAGGGCTTTGTTCGGCTGAACGAGAATTGTCTAAACCTCAACGTTATCAAGCCCCAATCTGACAGTGACGAATTACTGCCGGTTCTACTTTGGATCTTTGGAGGTGGATGGCAACAAGGCTCTACTGCAGACCCGAGGTAAGGTTGTTTTACATAAATAGCAGTGGACTATCTGTGACTAACTTTGGCTAGATACAATATGAGCTATATAATCCAACAGAGTGCAGAGAATGGCAAGCCTGTGCTTGGTGTCTCGATCAACTACCGACTCGCTGCTTTTGGTTTCCTAGACTCTGAGGAAGTGCGGGTGAGTTGATTCATTCTTCTGAAAATCCGCACGTTCATATTGACCGAATTGATTCAGGCTGAAGGAAACACCAACCTTGCACTCCGAGACCAGCGTGTTGCCATGCACTGGGTCAAAGATAAAATCAAAGCTTTTGGCGGTGATCCCGACAAGATCACTATCTGGGGCGAGTCTGCGTCAGTATATCAGGAGCAATACAATATTTGGCTACTGACTAGTTCAACAGAGGCGCTTACAGTGTTGGAGATCATCTAGTCACCAACGGCGGGGATAACGAGGGTCTTTTCAGAGCTGGTAGGAGCCAATTTGGTATCTGATCCGGAATTAAGCTCACATTATCTAGCCATAATGGATTCTGGAAATGCGGTTGGACCCCCATACAACGGAACCGAATGGCACCAACCGATGTACAACGGCATTGTCGAGCGAGCAGGATGTTCGAATGAAACCAACACCCTCCAATGTCTCCGTGATCTCCCATATGAGAATTTCTACAGCATTGCCTATGCTGGTTTGGAGTGGTTTGCCACCATCGATGGTATATTCATTTCGCAATATCCACAAATAAGCTATCGCGAGGGCAAAATTGCCAAAGTTCCCATTCTTCTAGGTACAAACACGGACGAAGGGACAAGTTTCGGGACCACGGGTGTGAATACAGATGAGGAAGCCATTAAACAACTTATCTGTTAGTATCGTACTTGACATTCAACATGCTCTCAGAACTACTAAAAACTAACGAACGTTCCTAGCGTCCAAACGATGGGTACTTTCCAGCCCGGAAGCCACTGAAATCTTGAGCCTTTACCCCAATATATCTGCTATCGGCTGTCCCTACGGCTGGGGGAATGCTACCTGGCCATCACTCGGTTATGAGTATAAGCGCTATGAGTCCATCGCTGGAGATCTGTGCATGGTAGCACCACGTCGAATGCTGGCACATACCATGTCCGGTTTTGAGAAGGATGTCTTCTCATATCGGTGGGATGTAGCAGCCGTAAACACCAGCTCAACAATTGGAGTGCAGCATTTTGCCGAGGTACAGATTTACCGTTCCAGACTCTCTGTCTGCACAAAGACTTACTGGCTTACTTTTCTATGCAGATTCCTTTCGTCTTTGCCAACCCAGTCCAGAATATCACCTCTCTGGGAGCAGATTTACCTGGTCGATTAGCACTTGGACAGATGGCCGCACGAATGTGGACATCTTTTGCAGCGGATTTAACACCCAACGGCCATGGAAGTAAGTTCCCAGATTAAGCACTTCCGATTGCTGAAAAAGCACATCGTTTCTGCAGTTACTTGGCTGAGTTTTTCTAGTTCCGAGCATTCCAACCTGGCCTCGTTTTTCATCCAAAGCCAGGAATTTTGTCTTTCGACTTCCGCGGGACGAGAGCTATGTTGAAACAGATGATTATCGTGTAGCGGGAATTGATTATATCAACAACATTGCACGGTAGGTGATGATTGATTTGAGCATTACAATACACATCTTTGGAGACTATCATCACGTGGCTTGTGGACTTTAGAGACATCTGGAGAGAACCAGGTGGTCTTCTCGACAGAAAGTGAGGTCGGATGGAAACACTGATGAATGAATGCAAGTAGTGAAATCTCGTAGCAATCAATCAACATTGGGGGTATATGAACTAAATACAACTGAGGCTCTAGCCTCATGTTTATTACAACAGTAGAGTACATATCTTAATGTTAGTCACAACCTCGGAATCAGTTAGCCAAAGACGGCGGTATATTCAACAACTCCCTAATATAACAACCAAGGCTACAAAGCAACTCAATCGAGATGGGGTGATAGGAATGCGAAGGGAAGAAAAAAGAAAACACCAAGCCGCTCATGATGAATCAACAGATCTGGAGTAGAAAGGAAAAGAGAACATGCAAAATTTGCGAACTATCCAACCAGTTCACATACACAAGAGCCTCTATTATGTACGCTTGCAGCCTCAACCAAACAACTCAGTCATCCTTGGCTCTCTCGCCATACGCAGTGAAGCCCGAACCAGTCGCACGAGGCCTGCTCGTTGCGGAGGCAGAGGCTGTGGGGCGGAAAGAAGAAGAAGATGATGATGTGTCTTGTTCTGCTCTTCTTGAAATCCCAATGGCGCTGGGGGACCTTCGATCCTCTGAGGCATCATCCAATTCAATTAAATCGTTCACGCCCCACAGCCCCGGACTCCGACCCCGGCCGGATGCTGACAGGGTCGGGGAACCTTGCATGTCATTGAAGCCAACCTTAGCTCGTGTCGCCACCTTGCGAACCCATCCTTCCAGCGCTCCGCCTAGATTCTCTAGACCCATTGAGGCGTTAGAAGTGACGGACTCGGAGCCGAAAGAAGGTCTTCGAAGGTCCGAGAGTGCCGGGGGCGGTGCTAACTGAGGCATGTGTTGTGAGAAGAATTTGCTAAGTCCATCTAGCGCCGGCCCGGGCGCAGTTGATGTGCGATCCAGAGTACCGACGCCGGTCCCAGAAAGATGAAGACTGCTGCGTTGACGACGATGCTTAGGGCGAACCGGGTGCGAGCCACTGGTTTTTGCCGGGTCACCACCACGAGGGCGGGCGCGTGGAAGTGTGGCTTGGGAGGAATCAAGTTGGGGCGATCCAGACGGGGAAGAAGACCGGGTTGGATCTTGTGACGAGATCACAGATAGAGGCTCGGCATCAGTGTAAGACACAGATTTCCGACGCGTTCGTGGGAAGAATCCTAGTGCTCTTCGTGGAACACGTCCGATTTCGATGGCGTCTGGAAATCCCTCTATTTGCACCCAAGACTCGTGTTTCCAGATCTTATTGATTTCCGATTCCGAGTGGCCGGTAGTCTTTCGTTCTGTTGCTAGGGTGGTAGAATCGACTGCAGGCGAATCAGCGGCGGGCGCAATGCAGCTGCCGGTTCCATCTTCAGAATCAGGACCCAAAAGATCCACATGCTCCTGTCGAATGGGCCGGCCCTTCACGGTGCATGCATCAACCGGCAATAGAACCGTGTTCCTGCTCTGGATGTTGTCGTTGGGCCAGAAACCATTCGCTTTCCGAAGAACAGCCGCTTGGCAACCATATTTGATCGTCACACCTGTGATACTATCCGATGCCTGTACATGATGGATATACGCTAGCGCGTCCTCGTCGTGACCTGGGTCGATTACCTGATCGGAATAATCACCCGAGTCGCGTTTTTTATGCCGGAAGTTGCGGCCTGATATTAAATCGGAGTCTGCAAGCAGCAATGCTTCCCGTTTCTTTGCCTGCACTAGCGCCTGTCGCTCCTCCTTGGTCCCACTTCCAAAATCTGGGGTAGCGGGCGCGGATGGCCCCCATGCTGAGGGGGTTGTTCTGGGAATGCTCTTGGTATATATGTCCGATCGCGACGGTTTCCTGCGGGTATGTGTCTTTGCCGAATTATCTGTGTTCTGTCCAGTGTTGCTCCCCAGAACCGATGATGCCAGGTTTTGTAGCGAAGACCACGGGGAGTCTAGGAAGTCTGTACCTCCTCTTGCTGGCTTGGACGATCCATTCCAGCCCAGCGGTATAGGCTCATTGCGACTGCGATATGCTGACTCGGTGACTCGGGAGGGATGTCTCATGGGCAAGGGTGATGCTCCACGGGATGAGAGCGGCGAGGGGGTAGCGCCGCGAGAACGAGTGTTTCCATCTGTTAGAAGAGTATTTGACGACCCCGAAGCGAATGTCGGAGCATCATTGTAGGCGTAGTTGCCGTTTGAATTGGACGTGTCGTCTTCATCGTCCATGAAGGAAACCAGGCGGCGAGGGCGCGATCGAACCGCGGAGGTAGAGGTGGAGCTTGCGCCGACGGTATTGGAGCTAATGGAACCATTGGCAAGGCTATTTTGGGAACTCATTCTTGTCATTGAGTTCTGAGTAGGTCTGATTCCAAGGATGCGAGTCAGAGGCCCCCTTTGGAGGTGTGAGTGCTGCCAAGGCACTGATTGCCATCAGTAGTCTCCTAGGAGAGACCCATTCGTCATCCACCCGCCGTGTCGCATTCGTGGCCTCAAGAATGGGGCAAGTCGACCAGATCAAGGGTATTCGTCCCAGAATCGCCCCAGGTTTTTATATTAAGGATTTGCTGTCTAATGTGAGGGAGGCGGGGGTGGTGGAGTGAGGAGTGGTGGCTCAATGATGCGATAGGAGGTAGACTGAGGCGTGGCTGTCGTGACGATAACGACCCACAACGGACAACCCCGACTTTGAAGCAGACACAGCCTAAAAGCAACAATAACAATCACGTTGGTTTGGGAACCATTTGCTTGGGGGAAATGTAAAGCGAGAGAGAAAATACAGCGTACAAGCTAGGGTGAATTTCAGGAGATCTTGTTAGATGATCGGCAGGTGACTTCGCCGCTCACACAAGTACAGAGAACATGACGTTGCTTGTCTCTCCTCACCACACCGTGCGTACCCGATACCCGATAATCATAAGAACGATTATTATAGTATTTTATCATGTAACCCAGATCCAAGTAGTATAGAAAATAGATCGGAGTAATTCTATGAACAAACCGGCTCTGCCATAGAAATTGCAATCAACTGGACCAGCAAGTAAAAAATTCTAAGAAAATCCCATGAAATAACACCCCATCCTTCGCGCTGCGTCTCGGGGTTAATAGGAGAAAATTAAAGCCAAATGGGTCTAGATGAACATCGAACATATCATCACTCAGGAGATTCTGGTCGGATAGAGTGGGTTTCAGTCGAGGCGGTTTCAGATTCAGTATACCAATCCTCCTTCTCCTCGACAGTCTTGAATGGTGCAACTGGTAGTTTCACCGGGATGGACTTGATCTCCACGTCTTTGAAAAAATTGCTTAGGCGGACGGGCTCCAGCACCTCTTCCGTGGCGATTTGGTTCAAATCTTTGCCGGTCGACAGCATCGCCTCGATGGTCTCGTAGGGTGTGGTGGTATTAACCGCTCTGACACATGCATCCTTGATATCGCTGCCGGTCCAGCCTTCTGTTCTGCGGATCAACGGCTTCTGTAACAACTGGCTGATATCCATCTTAATCAAATCTTCCTTCTCCTCTTTCAGGTCCAGGTCCTCCCAGTCCACGAAATCGTTCTTGAGAAGCTTCTTGAAAAGGATGGCACGGCCCCTCGCATCTGGAGGTCTCACCTCGATGGGCTTACCACCCAGACGTCTAATAAAGGCCTTGTCGATAGCGTCGCTGCGGTTGGTGGCTCCAAAGACAACAATTCGTTGGCGTCCTTCGGTCGAACTCTCTGATTGGAGACCATCCCAGTGTGTCATAAACTCCGCCTTCACCATTCCACTTGCTTCGTGATCGCGTTCGGACCGTTTCGCAAGAAGCGCGTCGATTTCATCAATAAAGATAATGCAAGGCTGGACCTTGCGCGCGAGGGTAAAGACTGCGCGAACGAGCCTATTGGATTCTCCATACCACTTGTCTGTCAATGTAGAGATATTCAAATTGATGAAAGAAGCCCCGCTTTCGGCCGCCAGTGCCTTAGCGATCATGGTCTTTCCGCAGCCAGGTGGTCCCTCAAGGATAACACCAGACGGTGCGCTTCGGAGAGTTGCCGGGTTGGCGGCGAACAATTTCGGGTACATCAATGGCCAAATCACGGATTGTTTGAGGTCCTTGATAATATCATCAAGGCCCGCTATGTCATCCCACCGAACAGGAATATCTTTCGGGTCGACGAGTTCCGCGGCAATCGCTTGTTCATATTGGTTGAGAACAAGCTCGCTTTTTCGGACACCACCCTTTGATTCATCGTCTCCGTATAATTTGCGCAGAATGGCCGCTGACTTCTGCCGTTGTTCCTCCTTCTTCTGATTCTCTGGGTCCGGAGGTGTAAGGTGATTCAAAACTAATTTGACGCCACCGTATGCGACCATGCCCTGGACATATTGTTAGACATTTGCGGTCTCACAGTTGGCGGGTATTTATGGACCCTTAACCCCCGGGCTTCGACATCAGGTACTCACCGTAACTAGCATCATCCCCAGTTCTTGGACGAACCGTACCCAAGGGATACCGCCTCGGTCACCTTGCGGAGACATGGCGAAACAGTTGCAAAAATGCGGGTATCAAGAATGCGACAACGAAAATAAATTAAACTGAGTACGGGGGGACAGAACTTCCCCAAGATGACCAAGATGAATCGGGTTGTGGCGCGGACGATCTGTGGCTCGGAATGTCACATGTTCAAGGCGGAGAAGTTGTTGATGCTCGCGCTGCGCGTAACACTTCCATAGTGATTTACACCGCCAAAAGCCCTATAATTACGCACCATGCCGAAAAGAAAAGCTCCGACGAAACTTTCTGGACTTACCGGATCAGACGATGAGGATCTGATGCAGGTGACAGAAAGTGAGAGCGCCCCTGCGCAGCAATTGCGCGATGAACCTCCTGCCAAGAAACGACGAGGCCGACCGCGTACATCGAACGATATTGAGACCGAGTCTAAGCCAACAGCCCAAGCTAAGAAAAGAGATTCTGCTACGGCTACACAGGAGGAGGCTCCCGAGGTCAAGAAAACCGGTCGCCGAGGACGACCACGCGGCAGCAGTCGCACCTCGGAAGCCCCAGAGACACAATTGGAAGAGGTTACGCACAACACAGTCGATGAACACAATTATGAACAAGAAAATGAGAACCCCATGGTGTCGAGGGAGACCAAAACAACCCGTGCGAAAAGGGCCGCTAAGCCAGCGCCGACTCGTCGAACAGCGCGCGCCACTAGCGCGGCAAAGCAAGTGATTACGGATGGCGGATTCGAGTATACACCGTCCGGTTCCAAGCAGACTACTGCTCAGGAATCCAAGGGAGAACCCGAACCCAGCCCCCGTCCTCGCGCAGTTCAACGGCGACAGAAAGAACTGCAAGCGGCCGATCCTGTTCAGAACGACGAACCGGCTCCAGAGGTTATAGATGAGTCTATACTCCCTGACGAAGCACCCCCTCTGCATGCGCCTTTCTCCGCTGTGAAGAACATACGGTCTCGGCTATCCTCAGTACGGAACACACTAGAGCTCTCTCCTCGTAAACGCAAGTCAGGCGATGCCGAGCAAGGTGGAGATCCGGAGTTGAGACGTAGAATTGGTGATCTCACCAAGAAGCATGATGCCCTGGAATCCAAGTATCGCAATCTACGCGAGATTGGAGTCGTAGAGGCCAGCACGAACATGGAGAAGCTGCGCAAACAGTGTGACACTATCACAACGGGTATGTTCTCTACCCAAGAATATTCAACTGCTGGTCTTTGAACTAATGCATTATAGCTTCGAATGAGCTTGTCGCTTCTCTCAAACTCGAGCTGGAAGCACAGCGAGCTCTTGGGCAACAGAGTCGTGCACTTCAAAAGCAACTCAAGGAACGGGACAACGAAATCTCCCGACTTCAGTCCCAGGCGGAAGAGTCGCGTGCTCAACTCGCCACCAGCCAAACTGAGAACAAAGCATTGCAAACTAAGCTCGCTGCCGCTCGCAATACGGCCGCAAGCTTAGAAAATACTGTCAAGGTTCCTGGCAGTGCCATCAAGGGTGGTCCTGCGAATCGTGCAGTAGCGGCTGCCAACGCCGAGGCAGCGCAGGCGGCACAGATTGCACAGCTAAAGGAAGATCTATATAGCGACTTGACTGGCTTGATCGTCCGAGGTGTAAAGGATCGTGAAGCTGATCATTTGTACGATTGTATTCAGACAGGAGTCAACGGAAGTGAGTCATTCCTAACTCTTTCAATGCAGCTATACACCGTACTAACTATTTCTCAGCGTTGCATTTCAAGTTGGCCATTCCTAAAGTGCCTAGTGCGGAGTATGAAAAGGCGGTGTTCGAGTACCTGCCTCTATTGGATGCCAGTCGAGATCGGGAGCTTGTTGATATTCTTCCCGACTTCCTGATCGATCATATAACTTTCGAGCGGGAACAGGCGCCGAAATTCTATACTCGGGTGATAGATGCCCTAACCAAGCGCCGGTCCAGTACGGCATCACGTATGTAACCCTGGAAGGCAAAAAAACATTTGGCAATCATTGGAGTTCAGGAAAGGTATCCGTGAGCGATTCATGCATTTTGTCAGATACAAACAAGGAAACAATCCATAAACCAATGTACCACAGTAGCAAGGAGTTAGAGTAAACACTGCCGTGCACAATTGGAGACTCGTGATTGGTGCTTCACCGCCCGTCCCGCAAGTTACCCGCCAATTCGATATGTGGTTAATTGCTCCATGTCCGTGATGACCTCCTTTTTATAATTACCTTATTCCTTTCTTCTTTTTTTGTTTTCTTTCTTTCTAATCAGGGGCTTAATTTCACTCTTTCAACGTTCAAGCCAGGTTACCTCCTGTGAGAGGTGAGGATCGATAGATCATGGCGCGTCTAGGCCGCGTTGGGTTCCTCGCCCTAGCGGTGGTCTTCCACCTGATCTATACATATTCGATTTTCGATATTTACTTCGTCAGCCCCATTGTGAGTGGTATGCGATCATATGGTGTCGACCGATCCACCGGTACCAGTGCTCCAGCTCAACGATTGGTCCTCTTTGTCGCCGATGGCTTGCGTGCCGACAAGGCCTTCCAGGCCTTCCCCGACCCCTCCCCCGAGAACGACGCCGAACCAACCGATGAATTGATCCGGTTATCTCCATTCATTCGGTCCAAGGTCCTTTCGCATGGAACCTTTGGCGTCTCCCACACCCGCGTCCCTACCGAGTCTCGACCGGGACATGTTGCGCTAATTGCAGGTCTGTATGAGGATGTCTCGGCAGTCACAACAGGCTGGAAGATGAACCCAGTCAACTTCGACAGCGTGTTTAATCGGAGTCGACACACATGGAGCTGGGGCAGCCCTGATATCCTGCCGATGTTCAAGGAGGGTGCGGAACCGGGTCGAGTCTATGCGGATACCTACGGCGAAGAGGAGGAGGACTTCAGTTTGGATGCATCACACTTGGATACTTGGGTATTTGACAAAGTGCATGCGCTCTTTGAGTCTGCTAAGAGCGACCCAGAGCTGGACCGGAAGCTGCGCGAGGACAAGGTGGTTTTCTTCCTCCACTTGCTGGGATTGGACACCACTGGTCACGCATTCCGACCGTATTCTAAGGAATACCTGAGCAACATCAAGTTGGTAGATCACGGTGTGCAAGCAGTGACAAAACTGGTGGAAGAGTTCTACGCGGATGACAAAACTGCGTTCATCTTCACCGCGGACCATGGTATGAGCGACTTGGGCAGCCACGGTGATGGTCACCCGGATAACACGCGCACCCCTCTTGTTGCGTGGGGCTCCGGTGTCGCGAAGCCGCTGGCTAATACCCTGGGGGAATTGACCGGACACGAGGACGGGTTCTCGTCGGATTGGGGATTTGACCAAGTTCGACGACATGATGTAGCACAGGCCGACGTTGCCGCTCTCATGGCTTACCTCGTGGGTGTTGACTATCCAGTCAACTCTGTAGGTCAGCTGCCACTGAACTATATCGATGGAAGCCCCGAAGAGAAGGCATTAGCCGCTCTTGCGAACACACGGGGAGTGCTTGAGATGTATCAGGTCAAGGAACAGCAAAAGAGAGAAGCCTTGCTTCGCTATGTGCCCTTCCAACCTCTTTCAGGAGACGGTGAAACTTCAATTGAAGGCCGTTTCGCAAACATGGAGGCTCTTATCTCTAGAGGCGACTATGAGGAATCAATTGTTCTGTCTTCTGAACTGCTGGTTCTCGGTCTTGAAGGTCTACGCTATCTACAGACTTATGACTGGCTGTTTCTGCGCAATATTGTCACTCTCGGATATCTGGGTTGGATTGCCTATTCTCTGACCACCGTGATTGACTTGCACGTGCTGCATGGAACATCGGACTCCCACCGGACGACGGCTAGTATCTCGTTCTTTTCATCCATTCTAGTCGCTTTGTTCTCTGTGTTCTTGTACCAGGGCTCGTCATGGCGCTATTACTTCTATGGGTTTTTCCCTGTATACTTCTGGGAAGAAGTCTTTGCTCGCAGGAAAGCTCTCATTGCCGGTCGTGAAATTGTTCTTGGCCATGTCCGCTCATTCAGTGGATACGTGAGCTTTGGAGTGCAATTCTTAGCATTCCTTGGTGTGTTGGAGGCACTCGTATGTCGACCTTGATGATTCCTGCTCTAGCAATGACCATACGCTGACACATATACAGGTCCAAGCCTATTTCTACCGGGAAATACTAACAATCTGCTTTGTTTTGGGTGCCCTCTGGCCTTTGGCGTACGGGTTCGGATTCATTCGCAACCATAAAGTTTTGACTGCGGCATGGGTCCTCGGCTGCTCTCTGATGAGCATTTTTCCTATCCTGCCCGTCAGTAAAATGGAAGATATTGATACTATGTGAGCATGTTCGCAGATCAAGTACTTCTTTCATTGCTAATGTTTTTCCTAGCACCTATGGCGGTCTCCTGATGTTCTTTACTGGCGTTTTATACTTGATGTTCGAGGATTCTATCCTTGGAAAAAGCAGCGCTGTTCATCAAGGCCACGCAGCAGTCAGTACCCTTGGCTCACGAATCATTGTGGGCACTCAGGTTGGCTTGGTTCTCCTCGCATTGCTTGTCACTCGATCAAGTGTCTCTTTTCTCCAGGCTCGCCAAGGTCTGCCTCTTGGTAATCAAGTCGTTGGATGGGGTGTGCTAGGTAAGTCCAGCACTTGGATCCATTTGATGGCCATAGACGGGACTAATCAATATATAGCTTCTTCTATTGCACTACCATTTATCCACCGGATCTACCCTAATAGCCACTATTTGCACCGCCTTGTAGTTATCTTTTTGACTTTCTCGCCCGCCTTTATCATTCTCACTATTTCATGGGAGGGCTTGTTCTACTTCGTTTTCTGCATGACTCTGGTTACCTGGGTCCGCCTTGAGCATGCCATCTATGTTCACACCGGATTGAAAGCAGCTAATGGATCGGTGGCTACATCGAAATCCAGCTCTACCGCCACCACCATAGTCGACGGCCGGACATACCACTACCGCGCCCTAACCGTCTCCGATGCCCGTGTGGCATTGTTTTTCTTTTTCCTACTGCAGTCAGCGTTCTTCAGCACGGGAAATGTGGCCTCCCTCTCCACATTCACTCTAGAGAGTGTTCGCCGACTCATCCCAGTCTTCGCGCCTTTCAGTCAAGGCGCGCTCCTCCTCTTCCAAATCATGATCCCCTTTGCCATTATCAGCGCCAACCTCGGCATTCTCAACCGCCGACTAGAAGTCGGGCCAAGTGCCTTGTTCATGGTGGTTATGTCCATTTCCGACGTGATGACGCTGAACTTCTTCTACCTGGTGCGTGACGAGGGCTCCTGGCTGGATATTGGCATGACTATCAGCCATTACTGTATTGCCAGTGTTCTGTGCATCTTCGTTGCAGGTCTCGAATTCCTGAGCGAACAATTTGTCAGCGGCGTGGACTTTGGGTCTACTGTCGCAGCCGTGACGCAGGTTGTCAGCGAGACTGCCGACTGTGGCCATGAACCCAAGGAGCAGCCAACACAACCAGTGCAATCAGCAAAGCCCAAAGCCAAGGGCAAGAAGAACCGGAAGGCTCAATAAATGCTCCTAATATGGACCTTATGTACTTTACTCTCCTCATTTTTCTCGAGGCCAACTTGTTAATATAGAACATGCCTTGAAGATCAGCCCACCTCGTATCCTTCTAAGAACTAAGTAGTCACCCTTCCAATTCTCGTCCGCAATGACTCCAGGTCGTAACAGGTATCAGCAGGACCAGGATAATCCACCCCTCCATCGGCTAAGACCGGAAACATCCCACCAACAATCTCAGCCTCCCAAAAAGGTAAAAGCGCCCAAGCTAGAGCCCATCCCGCCAGGGCACGATGACAGATGGTCGATCTGTTCCGAGCGACCGGACCAAGACGGCACCAAATTCAAAAGTGGTGCCTGACAGCCAAGCCCCGCGTGTCATGAGTCCTTCACGCCTCAATCTGACTAATGTGGAGATATACGCACTGTGATTGGTCAAAGCTGCCCCGGTTTTTGAAGTTGCCGAGGCATCACAAGATAGCAGGACAGATGCGGTAATAACACACCGTGGACCTCTGCAAGGAGTTGTTCTCGTTCGTCTGGTTTTCGTGAAGGATTTCAGGGTTTTATCCCCACAGTCATCGTCTCCCCGGGTTTGGGAGTTACCCCGCAACTGAACGGGTTGGGCGTTCAGAAGTTAGGTAGGGTTCTAGCGGAGCTGGATGGAATATTGAAGATGGCGTGGTACCTAGATATATTACAGGTATTATATATCACGGTATGTGGTCACAGAGCAAATCTTCTCTCGTTGCAATTATCTACCAGTCGTAATCATTCAAAAATTAGCACCTGCAAGTCTACGTAGGTGCACGAGGCACCTTGACAAGCTGCATTCTGCAGGTAAGTACTCACGAATGATTCCGATTGATCTACCAATGGATTGAAGCTGCTGACCACAGCCCTGGAGGACATCATTACCTTCAGACGACGTAACACAGCATGCAAACATGAATCAGATGCATAATCTTCAAATGTTGCGGACATATATGTCGGCCAGTATGTACATACATACCTTAGACCTAAATGTAGGTACAGAACTATAACACTCATGGACATCTTTTATTTAGACCACCTGGCTTTCTTCCTCCAAGCCCGCTCCAGATCTCGGGTGCATCCAATATAATCCATAGATCCGTGATTCCTTATTTCCCCGTCCCCGCGGCGGCAAGAGTTGCCCAGAGGTGCGTCAAGCCGGGAAGATCGGGGGGCTCGGATCATCACACATGTTTAGCTTTGGTGCCATGAAAAGCCACTGTAACTTCTATAATGTGGCTAGTCCACTCCCCCGCAAGACTGGAGGCTCCACGGGAGGGCCTAATTT
This sequence comes from Penicillium lividum, assembly GCA_028828245.1. NCBI lineage: Eukaryota > Fungi > Ascomycota > Eurotiomycetes > Eurotiales > Aspergillaceae > Penicillium > Penicillium lividum. The sequence goes on from JAQJAG010000005.1 coordinate 985,842, forward strand.
CCAGTTACTTCCACGGCATCGGGTGGATCTCTAAATAGGGTATCTTGGCCTAGCGTGCCTGGTCTCATCCATGGGATGGATGTCTGACCTCTTTCATCGGGTTTCCATAAAATTGGATTTCGACACTTCCGCACTATGAGTCCCCCTTTCCAGTTCCCCTCCGTCGATCATTTCGGATCGGATTCCCGTGGCCGGTTCCAACGTTTCGGGATATATTCATGGAAGGAAAGGAGTAGACTGTTTTCCTTCGAGGTTCCCGGACATTTAGTGGATGGCGCATTTTTGCAAATGGTAGTCCTGCCAGGATCTACGGTTGTTAACCGGGGGAGTGTGCGTTTTATGGGGATCGGGGGGTTTTCCAGTAAATATGAGTACCTCCATGGATATGAACAGTGAAATATATGTACTATTTAGGTGTATAAAATACTATCCTAGTATCCCAATGTTGTACCGGGAACCAGTTAAATGGAGATTAGTTGGGGGAGATCTCCACAAGTGACCTCAGTTATTGCCACTACCCTGACTTTCTCTCTTTAACGGCTTCTTGATATTCTTCTCCGGTCCGTTTTCTCTCGTCCTTTGAACCTGATCGCGTGGCGCTGCTATATGCGTGAGACCAGACCCCCCTTTCCTAATTCTCTCGACGTGGGACCTTTTAATTCTTATATTTGCCAGCCCCTTCCACCCACCCCTCCCCCTACCGTTTCCATCGTGCGCCCGACAGCTCACTGCATGGAGACTGCGCGGCTATGAACACCACGATCGAATCCCAAACAGACCCCGCGGGCAGTCCGGCCCCCAGTGCCACGGGCTCGACAGGAACCTCCGGCATCAATGTGCGCAATGGCCCTGCGGGCCAAGCACTCAGCTTTAGAAGGTGAGCGCCTTCTTCTAGTCAAATCATCGAAACAACGAATCTCGATGGGTTGTGTGGTGGATGTGAAATGGAGGACACCATTGTGTCGCGGGGGGCCCATGTGGGCGCGACAGGAGAGTTTCGCACAGGATTTTCACTATTCCCCTCAAGTCGCCTGGGGGGTAAAAGAGGGATAATAAATGGAACAAGGATTATGAATGCTAATTCGTTTTATCTAATCTCTAGGCAACGTGCATCACGCGCGTGTGAGGTACGTTTTTCATTCTTTCTTGCGACGCGATCGGGAGAGGAGAGCCGAGGCTGTTGAGTGCCTCGGTCCCTCCTTATCTACGAATGAGTATCTCCAAACCACAAATAACTAACAATGAATCATCGGAGCAGACATGCCATGCTAGAAAAGTGAGTTCTGAGATGAGTTCTGAAATATCCTTGGATTATTTTTTATCTGCGACAATATTTCTCCCGGTCGGCCCTAGCTAACTGTTTCTTGCGACCAGGTCCGTTGCGATGCCGCCAGTCTAGGTGTGCCCTGCACCAACTGCGTCGCCTTTTCCATCGAATGCAAGATTCCCTCCCCCAAACGAAAGAAGAACTCCTCCAAAACCAAAGACGACGTTCGGTATGACAGCCCACCCCATACAGCCTCCTCGCTAGTCGACGCGGCGGTCGCTCACTTTCGGCCCTCCAGTACTGAGGACTCGACCGACAACGCACCAAATGATCGTCATGGTCAATCCCCAGATTCGGATCAAAAGGATGATACATTCGGATACCGCAAGAATCGCATGGCCGTCGATGGCATGCCCGTAACCGATCTCTCCGAGGCGGAGGCAGCCCAGGAAGCTTCGGCCAACAACGCTTATGCCCAATTCATGAAGCCCAAGTTTGCGCGGGCACCCATCAAGGAAGCCGGACGGGTGGCATACCTCGGGGAATCATCCAATTTATCACTACTGGTTCAAGATCGCCACGGCACTACAGATGTCGTGCATTACCCGCTGCCACCGAATATCAGAGGATCGCGCGCTCGCTTGACAGACTTGGATAACTTGGAAATTGAAATCCTGCACCAGCGAGGTGCCTTCTTGTTGCCCCCGAAGCCGCTGTGTGATGAGTTAGTCGATGCGTACTTCAAATGGGTGGCGCCAGTTGTCCCGATTATCAACAAAAGTCGTTTTATGCGTCATTACCGGGATCCGAAGAATCCGCCTTCGTTACTGTTGCTGCAGGCCATATTGCTAGCGGGTTCGAGGGTTTGTACGAACCCTCAGTTAATGGATGCGAATGGCTCGACCACCCCGGCTGCCATGACCTTCTATAAGCGGGCGAAGGCGTTATATGATGCTAATTATGAGGACGACCGGGTTACTATTGTGCAGGCTTTGGTACTTTTGGGCTGGTATTGGGAAGGACCAGAAGGTGAACTGAACCCGCCTTTTTTTGCTTTGTTTTTGCTCTAACAGTTCTAGATGTGACCAAGAACGTGTTCTACTGGACCCGAGTCGCGATGGTGGTCGCTCAAGGCTCAGGAATGCACCGCAGTGTGGAAACCTCACAGCTCAGTAAACCCGATAAGAGACTCTGGAAGAGAATTTGGTGGACGCTTTTCACTCGGGATCGTTCGGTGGCCGTGGCTTTGGGTCGACCCATAGGGATCAACACAGATGATTCAGATGTTGGTATGGTGACCGAGGACGACTTCATCGAGGACGAACTTGATGTTCCAGCCGAGTATCCACCAGATCCGGTTCATGTCCAGTTCTTCCTGCAATACGTCAAGTTGTGTGAGATTATGGGCCTGGTTCTTTCGCAACAATACTCCGTGGCGTCAAAATCACGGCGCATGAATGCCATGGACCTCACACACTCCGATATGGCTTTGGCCGATTGGCTGCAGAACTGCCCCAAGGAGGTTTGTTGGCAACGGTCTAACCACCACTTCTGGGCCGCTCTTCTTCACTCGAATTATTACACTACGCTTTGCCTCTTGCATAGAGCTCATATGCCTCCTGCTTCCTCTGCACCCAACAGCTACAGAGTCGAAGAAATGGCGTACCCTTCGCGCACCATTGCTTTCCAGGCTGCAGGAATGATGACTTCGATCATCGAGAACCTACACACCCATGGAGAGCTACGATATACTCCAGCCTTTATTGTCTACAGTTTATTCTCCGCCTTGATCATGCACGTATACCAAATGCGCTCGTCGGTTCCCTCAATTGTGGCGACATGTCAAGAACGTATCAATGTGTGCATGGGGGCGCTCAAGGACGTCTCCAAGGTGTGGTTGGTCGCGAAGATGGTCAACACCCTATTTGAGTCTATTCTGGGAAACAAGCTTCTGGAGGAGCGACTTCAAAAGGCGGCAGGCAAACGGCACCAGCGGCGACCACATGATAGTGCGAACACCGCCGCTCATAATAAAAGACCAGACCCGCCGAAGCGGAAATTTGACGATATGGATCTGGGCTTGCCAAATGGTGGACCCACGCCCCCTGTGTCGTATGAACGCTCACGTCCACAGACCCCGGCCGTGACACCGTCTCGGGAACTGAATCAGCCCCAACTGGGCCAGACTTCGCCTAACATGCACCGTGGTCCTGCAGACCCCATCTTTGGAGCCGCCAACTCAAGGAGCAATACACGGCCAACAACCCCGTTCAACGCTCAGTTCTCTCTCCCCGCCACTCCTCCCGACTTCTTCCTTGTAACCCGTGCTTCACCCAATCTGTCCCCATCACTGTGGGAGAACTTCCAACCTGACCAACTCTTCCCCGACGGCACTGCGATCTTCCCCGAGCTAACCTCCCCGCCTCCGCCCATGGATCCACATATGCAGATGCCTTCAATGCCCCAGAATATGGGCCAGCGTCCCTTGGGTAACCCGCAGCAGCCGGTCCACGGGCGCAGCATGTCTGCCTCCCAGGGCAGCCCTCAGATGATGTCGGGTGTTCCTGGAGGTATGGGAATGCCGGGCCAGCAGCAGATGTTCGGAATGGAAGGGCAGACATGGCCGATGCAAGGCATGGATGGGACGATGAGTGGTGCCGCGCTGGACGCTGGTAGCCAGGATAATGACAACTGGAGCAACAGTTCCCGCAGTGGACCGACTGCGCCGACAACCTTGAATGTGGAAGACTGGTATGTTCCTCTTCATGATTACCTATTTGTTCTGGTATTAACTCTGCTAGGTTTCAATTCTTTGGTATCAATGGTGGATTCGGCAATCTGGCTGCATAGGCCTTTTCCCGATTTAGCCCTTTACCTGTCTGTGTGGCACTTATTATAATGTACATTTGACTTGCTTTCGTCGTCCCATCATGCTGGCAGCTCAAAATGGAATGTTGGGGTGGAATGCCTGGCGTTGGTGTGCCTGTTTTGGATTGATTCAGGAGGAAAGGTGGAATTTATATTATCAGGTCTACTTCTATCTTCAAAATGTTCTATCAATATATTTCTCGAACTAAAATAAATATCAGTTGAAAACAAACATAGCTCTTTACTGTATAGAACTAAGCCAGTTCTTGTTCTACTTAAAAAGTAAAAACTTGGTTGGCTTAACCTAATTGGGACTAGTAAATGACGAAATCGCAGTTCCCACTCATGAACCAATCAGAGGCCCCCGAGAGCGGAGTCATAGTCAGTCCGGGGGACAGAGAAAGTGGGAGAAGTACCTATCGACATTTTGGTTTTCAATCTTCCACTTCTTTACATATCTACCCTATAGCATTGAATCTTTCCATATAATTGGGATTACAGTATACCTCATTCCGCATCTTCCTACCAGACCCTACCCACAATCTCTACCCCGCCCTGCAGCAAAGCGATGTCGGCATCAGGATCCGGAGCCGCGAACAATGACTCGGGGGCGTCGAGTTCCGTGAAGAAGGCATTCCCTCAAGTTGATCTCCAGGGCAATGACCTCCCCCTTCACCAGCTCCGTCCAGCCCGCACGGAAGTCGCCGGTACAACATTGCCACCGAGTTGGTCTACACCGAGGGCAGTGATCAGTACAACGCGAGCAGTGTGCCAATTTACCAGGTATGGATTCGACGGGCAGATATAAGGCCAATTAATTATGAAATTCAATCTGATAACCATGTTTGCAGAGTGCTACCTTCAAGCAAACATCCGGAGGCGGCGGTGGTGAGTATGATTACACTCGGTCCGGAAACCCAACTCGCACCCACCTCGAGCGACACCTCGCCAAGATCATGTCGGCCCAGCGGGCTCTTGTCGTTTCCTCTGGAATGGCTGCCCTAGATGTGATTACTCGACTTTTGAAACCTGGCGACGTTGTCGTTACCGGTGACGATCTGTATGGTGGGTCACACCGCCTGTTGAAGTACCTCTCGACCAACGGCGGTATCACCGTGCACCACGTCGACACCACCAATTTGGAGAAGGTGCAGGAGGTTCTGAATGAGAAGACTACGATGGTTCTTCTCGAGACCCCCACCAACCCCCTGATCAAGATTGTCGACATCGCCAAGATTGCCGCCGCTGCCCACGAGGCCAACCCCAACTGTCTGGTATCCGTAGACAACACCATGATGTCTCCCTTGCTACTGAACCCACTCGATCTGGGCGCCGATATTGTCTACGAGAGCGGTACCAAATACCTCTCCGGCCACCACGACCTGATGGCCGGTGTCATTGCCGTCAACGACCTGACTCTTGGCGAGCGTCTGTACTTCCCAATCAACGCCTCGGGTTGTGGACTCTCGCCCTTCGATTCATGGCTTCTGATGCGCGGTATCAAGACCCTCAAGGTCCGCATGGACCAGCAACAGAGCAACACACAGCGTATCGCCGAATTCCTCGAGGAAAGCGGCTTCAAGGTGCGATACCCCGGTCTGCGCTCGCACCCGCAGTACGAGTTGCACAACTCCATGGCGCGCGGTGCAGGCGCGGTGCTCTCTTTCGAGACCGGCAATGTGGACGTTAGCGAGCGTATTGTTGAGAGTGCGAAGATCTGGGCTATCAGTGTTAGCTTTGGATGTGTCAACTCTCTTATCAGTATGCCATGCCGGATGAGCCATGCTAGTATTGACGCGAAGACGCGGGCGGAACGCGCCATGCCTGAGGATCTTATTCGACTGTGTGTGGGTATTGAAGATGTTGATGATCTTATTGATGATCTTCGACGAGCGGTATGTGACGTTCTTCCTGAATGGCTAAAGATAAAACCTTCTAACAAATTTGCCACAGCTCGTACAAGCCGGTGCTATGAATGTGACATTGGATGGAATTTCGGCCAGAGTTGCAGTTTAGTCCAGTGTAGTTATTTTATTCGGATGTACATGGCGTTTTGGGAAAATATATCACGGTTATGAACTATTAAGTTGTACGGAGTACTCCTGTAGATGCTGTGTAGATGCGGTTAGCGTTTATCCGGCAGATAGTATAATCCGGCATCGGAGACCCGGCACCGGATCGCCCCCGGTCCATTCTCGTCCGAGTTGTATTGTGACTCCGATTTTAATTGTATCTGAGTAATTGCTTTTCCTTCATTTGGTTTGGTCTTTTCCTTTCAATGCACCGGTGATCTTACCCCGGGTTCCTTCCGTATGAGTATGACTCGCGATGCTATTGCGCATCCTATCAACATGACGGCGGTCTCCGAACATATGCAAAAACCTGCGTCAGCATGGAATACAAGGAATCTCGGACTTCGACTAGGTGTCGACGTCGCCAGTGCAGCATCTGCCGGCGCGTTAACATGTCCACTGATTACCATTATTGATCGGTGAGTCTTGAAACCTTGAAAGTTTTGAGACTTTTCTATTCAAAATCAAAATCGGACTTAAGCTTACACCATTTTAGCGCGATCATCGAGAAAGCCTCGAAAGGATTCCCCATCCGCGACACTATCACAAGTTGCCTCCGGTCCATGATCTCAAAACCGAGTGGATTCTTCCTCACAACACCATTCATCCTCATCTACACCCTATACACATCGACATACCTAACCGCAAATGTCATCGATACCGTCTCCTCCACCCTCCGCGATCAATCGTTTTCCACCGTAACAGCCGGTCCCGCCAAATTCATCTCTACAACCGTCGTAAACATGGCTATCTGCGTATACAAGGACGCGCGCTTTGCTAAAATCTTCGGCGCCAACCCTCCTCCCACCACCCCAGCCACACCCGGCCAAACCCCAACCCCAGAAGCATCACCAAACGCAAACGCATCCAAATACAGCTGCCACCCCCCAATGACAGCATCGGCTCCTAAAATTCCCAAAATCTCCTACGGCCTCTTCTGTCTCCGCGACAGCATCACAATCTTCGCCTCATTCAACGTTCCCGCCCTGATCGCCCCCTCAATACCAGACTGGATGGCCGAGACCGCACGCATGAAATCCACTATCGCTCAATTCTCCTGTCCCGCGCTTATGCAGTTCGCCAGTACACCCATGCATCTTCTCGGGTTGGATCTGTATAACCGTCAACCACCAGGTGGAATGCCGTGGACGGAACGCGCAGCGCGTATTCGCAGAGATTATATCTCTAGTTCGTTTGCGCGCATGGGCAAGATCGTCCCTGCTTACGGTGTTGGTGGTGTGGTGAATGTGCGCATGCGAGCTGCGCTGATGGCGGGACTGGAGAGGAATTAAACCTTATGACCCTCTACGAACTTTTGTTTCTCGTTTTCGATCTGAAGCCAGTCTCATTCTGCGGTTATGATCATCTCCTCTCCACTCTAGAGATATTGGGGTTTCTTTCTTGATTCGATTCGAGTCGATTCGATTCTTTGCGGATGCGGACCATGTCTGTGGTTGGAGTCTGAGGCTCCTGCTCCTGTTCCTGCATTTCAGTTTTCTCTTTCTCTTCTTTCGTCCGTCTGAGCTTGGGACGGACTCGTGCATCCAATCTTTTATTGGCCATGGCGTTGAATAGAATCTACTAACTAGACCTTCTGATTCTGACTGTAATTTTACGTTACGCTCTCGGGTTCGGCTTATATAGGCTGTTTTGTTCGACTGGATTGTGCATTATATGATTTGGTATATTTACTAGCGTCTAGATGGTGCATCTGGCTGTTAATACGATTCAATTCCAATTCTACTATCTTTCTACCGATCTTGTGCTTGGATCCACGTCTGCGGAGCGAGTAGCGGCCATGAGAACAGAACCCTTTAAATCACATAATAGATGGCAGAAAATCATATATACTACTAAGAATGCCTCGCCGGGGTGCACAATCAAATTTCCATCGGTATCCTTAGAGAAGTCAATAATGCAAGAAGCGCCTAGAGGGCACCAGAGAGGCGCCTGGAAGGTGATTTCATACCTTTTCATAGGGAGGCAAGTCGAGTTGCCCAAGTTCCCCGAGTCTCAGATACTCCTCAATGCGACCTAACTTCTTCTAACCACCGGGGTCAGGGGCCACGCGGTGCTGTTGAAGAAGCTCCACGAGCAAGCCGGCATACACGAAGCGTGCGAACGGCGACAGTCGCAATTACCTGTAGAACTGATATGTTTCCGGGTTACTCCTGATCATCGACTATAGTTGATGATGATCACCGAAGAGTAATAGTGGAATAGATGTGTAGAAGGTGTACAGAAGCCATGCGGTGCTGTTCACGAAGAAGCTCCATGAGTAAATCATTCATTCATTCTACCTAAGTAACTGACTACTAGGTAATAGTTCAACCCAAGAAAGAAGGCTCTGCCTCACTGTAAATGCCACGTATTGTTGCTGGGTACCTAAAGTCCTGATATGCTCCGATGCCAAGATCCTCAAATCAAATAAGATGCTCATCTAAAGCGCTTTGAACTGACCCAGAACTAAAGAAAAAAGCCAAAATGTCAGCCTCAACTATTAAGATCGTAATTCAAGATAGGTCATTTAACACATACTTTTAGCATGGGCCAGGTCCTCCTGCGTAGCTGCCTGGACATGGAGGCTGATATCCGAAAGTGCCCGGTAAAGATGATCTTTGTTTGTGGTGTAGTAGGATCGATCATGTATGCCCGTTCCCTCTGGGACCCTAAATTGGGAATTGAATCAGTATCTCCCAATTAGCAGAGAAATATAACGTAAACATGACACGAACCATGTGATGAATGCTAGCTTGTGTCGTGGCTTATCACCGCCCGGAAAGTCATACTGAAGCTCGACGACTGCATAGCGAGGAGTGTCATCCTTGAAGTGAGAGAGGAAGTCCGCGTAGTCCTCATATTTGCCAGACTCTGCGACGGAGATCTTCTTGTCGCGTGCAGAGGCCTCGTAGATAACGTAGTTTAGTTTGTCGGTCTCCTTGACTGCGTCAAAGATTGCCTCGCATTCGGGCGTAATGGTTGCGAATCCTCTGGTCATGATTGAAATGATTGTTGAGATGGTAAGATGGTAAGGGGAAAGATTAGAATGAAGGTTGAGGTCATGGGTGGATCTTACCCCGACTTTGCGGGGAAGTTGATCTGCATTATTACATAGTTGGTGTTTACGGTTACGTACTTTGTTTTCCCCTCTTTTATTTTACTGGAATGGCTGCTTGGCTCAGATCATCGCTAATCCTTGCTTGTTAAATACATGCACGTGAGCAGGTGACGACACACTAGTTTAAACTCCTTTGTGATCGAAAGTTACAAAGGGTAGTGACCATCAGCTAGAATTTAACCACATATACCATCATTGTGGTTGACAAGTTAGGACCAGAGATGTGCACTTGGCTTAAATAAGTGTTTATTTACATCTACTGGGATTGAATTGCTCATCTGTTGCGATTTGAAAATCCACTTTGAAGACAGAATCCTGGGCATATACCCCATAATCTAATGGAACTTCTCGGGGGTTTCAAGGCCCTGTTGAAGAGCCTTCATCTGGGAAATTTGGAATAAGGCAAGCGAAGGGATCCTTAAGGCCTCATAAACCTCAAATTCCTTCTAATTGATATTATGCCGCGTGCTGCTCGAAGTTCTTATGTAAAATGAGTCATACTCCGGATAATGTTCCAGAACATTATCCCCGAGCTTAGATGATAGACTGAAATATTGTAAATATGATTAGCAAATTCAGTGATCCTCTCGGTCTAACTGATGTGGTATCTCGATAAGATTACCATAATAATGTACATGGGCAACTTATTATGTAGTTTGGAAACAAAGGAGCAATATCAGACCAGCGGATTATATACTCAGAATGAACGCAAGTTACCACCTAAGACTTATCAGTAAAAGGGCTCCAGCAAGAGCATAAAGAGAAAAACTTACGCAAAAGGCTCCGAGTGTAGGTACAACTCCTCAACCTCCCCTCCCAGAGCTCGAGTCTGAGCAAGAGCCGCGGCATTGCGGGTATCGTGGAGCATGGAAGCAGGTCCACAAACCAGAACTCCGATTCGCTGTTTCTTGCCCGCGTGCTGTCCCTGGATGTGTCCCACAGCCACGGTACGAGCAACAAGACCAGGGATATCTGGACGGGCATTGCGGTGGACATTGAGACTAAAAGTCCCGCTGGTCGTGATCTCCGTTGGGGGCACCTTGCCCGTGTCCTTTTCAAAACCGATGGAAGGGGAAGACGAAGCCGAGTTAACGCGAGATGTGATATGCACAGAGACGGCCGTTTCAAATCCGTTGTCGGGGTCCGAGGAGAGGGTTGTGGAATGAGAGAGTCGGGATTCGATTTCTGCAGCGTACCAGTCTGCAATGGCGGTTTCACGAGTCGAGAAAACGACCTGGAGGTTACGGCGACCTTCGTGTTCCGAATTTTCTTCCTTGGACTCCAGTGCGGATAGACGGAGTGCTTCGTCGACCATTGCAAGAGAAAACCCACCTCCAGAACCGCCGGCGATTACTAGAAGGGTGTCAAAACGAGTCATGTGCTGTGCGCTGACGCCTCCATAAGGCCCCTCGATTAGGATCTTCTTTGAGCAGCCGGGGTTCTTGGTAGCCATGGCTGCTAGGCGGCCAGTTACACCGCGGCGTGGTTTGATGTAGAATGTAATTTCAGAGGCTTTTCCGGTTTCGTCGGGGTCTCGGCAGACAGATGAGATTGTAAACGGATGAGCGGTAAATAGGTGCAGGTCGGATGTCAAGAATCGCACAAAGACATGTTGACCTGGTGTCCACTTCATAACTGTCGGGACTGCAACGCGAATAAGACCACTTGGGAGAACTTCGAGGGTCGCAGTATGGAGACCGTTGAACAAGTAAGTGCGGACTTGAGAGGTAATTAAAGATACCAGGTAAACGGCTCCCGAGGCGATGAAGTAGTCCCTAGTGTTTGTGAGTGGGAGTTATCGACATGATCCGATGCAGTACATACCATGAGGATAGACGGAAATCACAGTGAAGAAAGAAGAAAACGATGAACACAACAGCCGCGACTATGTGTGTGGCTTTGAAGAATTCGTAAAACCGATTACTATAGCAGTTAGTCGAAGTTCTTAAAGCATAATCGAAAAAATCCTTACCGGATAAATGGCAGGGACATCAGCGTCAGATAAGTCTGCGCAAGAAGAGTAACAACTCCGGTCCAGTATGCCACACTTGTTTTCCATTGTTTCACCAAGTCACCCTTCCGCTGATTGTAAATGATGAAGGGGAATGTGTGAACAAGCGCTAGAGCAAACATAGCGTAGCTAGTCCAGTGGTGGAAGACCTGTAACTTCTCATGGGGAATACCGGTTAGTGCAGAGATCATATTGGCCTTGACACTCAGAGCACTATATCGAGTATTAGCCGGCGTATCTACTTCACATCGAATTAACAATACTCACAGCACAAATGGGAGCAATGCGAGAGCCATCCACCCTGCCCGTGTAGCGATCGGAGGACTGCTTCCATAGCTTGCATCTGTCGGCCAATAATAAGGTTGCGGGCCGAGTGTCATTCCTGCTCAGCCCAGTCAGTCTTCTCCTTCGTTCATCAAATCCATTGATCTCTCACCAAGGAAGAAAGCCGCCCCCACAACACCTAGCAACACAACGCCTAAGGATGGAGACCAGTATCGCATCATCGGGAATCGATACCCACGATAAGCCAGGTACCGAGATATCGAAGTAGTCGCACGCCATACTCGGGTTCTCTTGACCCATTCCGGAGAGTATCTGACAAGAAAGTTGGAGAGAGCAAATACACCAATCACAGCACAACACAAGTAGACCGTAGCAAGAGCGTAAACATGGTCAGCTTGGTACCTGTGGAAAATATCTTATCAGCATATCAACAGTAGGAGGGGTAGTTCGGAATGCAGCACAAAACATAACATACCAGTAGCGCCAGTGCCCGCTGCGATAAGCACACTGCGCAGGCGACAGTTTGCACTTGTCCGCGCGAGATGAGTGAAGTAAGACCGGTTGATCCAACCAGGGGCTCCCCCGTTCATCTTCATGTCCATCATTGCTATGGTGGTTGCATAAGACTTTTGTCGCTGGACGTTGGAAGATGCGCCTACTTGCACTCCCCGGGATTGTTGTGGTTAAATTGAATGGAAGGAGAGAACCTTGGATGATGATGGCTTAAAGTTGAGTACCAAATTGATTGAAAGTCGGGTTCATGGTGTAGAACGTTGCACCGAAAACGGGATTGGGGATTGATGACGGCAAACACCCGATGTTGGATGGGGTGTTTTCAGTATTCTACGCATTCCTGGAAGATCTACGATCCGTTAGAAATTAATCGGATTTTTCCCTACTCAAGCTACTCCATATGTATTCCATAACTGCTATCTATTGTTATGGTTTGAGCAGATTTGCGCGCAATCTGATTTCGGTCTTCGACCACGGTTACAATATAAACGTGCAATGAATGGTAAAGTATAAGTTGTTATCCAAGGTATAGAGATCAACCAGGCACATTGTAGCTAAACTCAAGTACTAAGTGTATGTGGCTGAGATCTCAGGTGGCAGCCATGACGTACTTTATACTCATTTATTCCTGCTTTCAAGTCTAGACCAATAACACATCTCAGTTCTGAAAATATAACGTTTTATTCACCGAATAAAGAAGGGGAAACACGGTATTCAACGAATCACAACGCAAAATAATACAAAAAATACATACAAAAAACCACAGGGGACGCATTCCGCATCCGGCCTAGCGTTTCGCATGGCAAATCCAACCCTACATTCCAACTTCCCCTATACAAATTCCTTAAAAAAGAATCTCAATCTAATCAAGGGGCACAGCAGAAACAGAAATAGTCGCCGCAATAGGTCCAGAGGCCTTAGTGGACACAGTGGGACCCTCACTCCCGATCCCATACATCTTCAACGCATGGAAGCCACCGCGCACACTATCTGCTTCAAGACCTTTTGCCCGAAGAACACTAGTGGCCACGCGTGCCGTGTCTCCATCGTAACATACCACCAGAACGTGATGCGAACCAAGATGGCTGACGAGGCCATCACGGAAAAGCTTCTCCAGCTCCACCCACTGTGCCTCTAATACAGCCGGATCCGAAAACGGAGATGCCGTATGTGGCCCGAGGCTGGTCAGTGGCAGGTTGATCGACTCAGGAAGATGCCAAGCTCGAAAATCGGCTGGGTTTCGTAGATCTAGCACCTGGTGCTGCGGCTTGAGCGTGATCTCGCTCATTTGGCTTTCTGCGAGGGGCCGAGGAGCTCCGTATACCTGTGGAAGGATATCCAGGGCATCCTGCTCCCAGGCTTCGTCATAGCGGTGGAGATCAACTTTGGTCAATTGCTACACTTGCATTAGCGGCGTGGTTTGCGGGGTGAGGGATCGAAACGTCATAGGGGCGCTTTGTTGGCTTACTTACCTCATTGCGGATGGGAGGGAATTGTTCCGAGCCTAGTTTTTGGAAATACTCCTCAATGTACTGGTATGGCAAGTCACAGCACAAAAATACGCAGTGCGTCACTCCGTCTGGACCGGCTAAATCAGTGAGAGTACCGGCCGCTTTGCGCTTCTCTAGCATCTGGAATAGGCCTTGTAGGTTGAATCCGGATGATGGGCCACACACCAGTCCCTCTCGACATAGTCTCAGAGAATTGGTATACGAGTCTGCGGACCCGACTTCTTCGATTGTATCCACTGCCTCTTTCCATGGGAACTCGACTGGGCGTAATAGTGCATAGGACCTGGGGCCAGGTACGCGGTCGCCGGGTGCTGTGCAGACCCCGATCCGCGTCACGGAGGGCTTCACGCTTTTGAAGTATGTACCCAGTCCGGTGAGGGTTCCCGAAGTACCCATGCCTGCGCAAAGGACATTGATCTCGGGCAATTGCTTGAAGATCTGTGGTCCGGTCCATCGGATGTGTGACTGCCAGTTGGCGTCGTTTTCATATTGATTGGGATTGACGATTGTTTCAGACTCTGTGGCTTGTCTGCGGGCACTTTGGATGCCACCACGCCCATCGAGGGGCTCTGGCTGTGATGGTCCGCCGAAAAGGGTAATGTCCAGACCGAAAAACTGCATCAGTTTCAGCTTGGCGTCGCTGGTCTTGTTGCTCAGGAAAGCTCGTGTATCGTTGACGCCGTGCATGACTCGGGCAATCATGGACATGGAAATCACGGTCGATCCAGAGCTGTATTCGATGATGGTGTTGGTCTTGTTCGGAACCACACTTGTCTCCAGCATGTTCAACGCTATGGAAATTAGCTTTCTCCTTGTCTGTATCCTTAGACTTGTCTTACCTGGCATAGCCTTGACATTGTTTGCCGGGTGCATGGTCATCATTTTGGCGTATATCCGAACCCCATCATGATAGTATGGGTTAAGATGTTCCGGCAACTCAACCAGAGGCAACGGAGGCTGACAATCAGGATTGAAATACTTCTTCAGCGAGTCCGCACCGAAGTAAACATTGCACTCATTTGATTGGGACATTGTATGTGATGCCATTTGTTCAAACTATCGCCTCCAATCTATGGGCAATTGGCTTCTTTATAAATGTTAGAGAGAATTGAAAAATCAAGAAATCAAAACACCCTGGGAGATAAGACAAATATACTTCAGTACTAGCATGCATGAGCCCCTCTCACACCTCGCTCAGATGGCTGCTTAGTGCCCAAAAAAGGCAAGGCTAAAAGTTGCAGAGGGAAAAAGAGCTGTATTTCCCACGGTCCCACCTTGATAGTTGTACATGCCACCTATCCAGGGTTTAAAGAGGGGCAACCCTTCTGATCTACCTACGTGGACACCTGCAAGCGCCAAAAATCCACGAGCCACGGCCGGGATGAAACAGGAAGGCAACCGGAGCGATTGACTAATATCTCGCATCTAATATTATGATAGTCGACAATAACCCTCGATCGGTCCGTAATATGCATTGTCTCGGTCTTAGGATCGAATTGATGAAAACGGCATGATCGACAACTCAGATAGCGCCATGAAAGGGGTCTCCTCTCCATTCGGGTGACTTTGTGCCTGATTCATCTGAATTCTCCATATTCTAGAAACTTTTCTGAGGAATTCCGAGATTCACAAGCCTCGTCCACGGGTATTCCCCGTCGTTTCAGCTCATCTACCAGTACATTCATCGATAGTTCATCAAGGTCATTCGACAGGAACGCCAAGAATACAATGGTCAAAGCCACATCAATTCTCCGCAAACAAACTCAAATAAACTCTCTCGTCCTCGGGCCGACACATATCGTCACTGAATTATAAATTGAGCAGATAAAGTACCTTGAGAGTTTTTGAGCAAGTTTGCTAAATCCACTGATCGACTGTCAAGGCTTATTCCGTTCTGTCGATCATTGACGAATTTGGTATAACTCCGCCCGGACAATGCAAGAAATGTGCTCATGCAGTAATATTATCCAGGTTTGCGAGCACTTGAGGGTAAAAGAAATATTCATATAATTCAGGGACTTCGAATTGGTGATTCTAGCTTTTGCATTGCTGAAAACCCGTCCACATAATGACTGGAGTTCTTGATGGATCAAGCCAGTCCGCTCATAGCGATGCGGAGGTCAATGATGGACCGAAAGCCCAGGTCCTGTTCAACGAACAAACTAATTATGTGCCCAGAAGGACGATTGTCACAGTGAGTTTTATCTTTCAATATAAATAAATTAAAATGCAACTGGTGTACATGGGACCTTGCTAATTGGAACCCTCATCAGATCTTCCTAGCATGTTCGAGCGTCGATTTCGTGTCGTTGATGGACCAGACGACATTGGCATCATGTTTGTATATCATTGCGAATTCATTAGGTGCCACTAACCAGGCATCTTGGATCTCTGGCTCCTATTTTGTGTGAGTTAACAAGTCCATTTGCCAGGATTAGTGGAATTGAGCTGATTTTGTAGAACATCAACAAGCTTTCAACTTCTTTATGGAAAGCTTTCCGACATCTGGTCTCGAAAAATTGTCTTATTCGTCGGTCTGGCGATTTTCTTCATCGGGTCATTGGCAGCATCACTGGCACAGACAGTCACACAGTTGATCATCTTTCGCGCATTCACAGGTATCGGAGGCGGAGGTCTGATCAGCCTCGCTCAGATGATCGTGAGCGATGTTGTCCCTCTCCGTGAGCGTGGCAAATATCAAGGTATCATGGGTGCAGTGGTAGCCATTGCCAATGGTATCGGACCACTGGTTGGCGGAGCGTTGGCATCCATATCGCATGATTCGTGGCGATGGATTTTTCGGTTGAATCTACCCTTGACGGTGATCACATCAGCGTGTGTGTATTTCTTCATGCCACTGCGAGAGGTGGAGGGGGACTGGAAAGTCAAGGTGAAGGCCATCGACTTCGTTGGTGTGGTCCTTGCTCTTGGAGGAACTGCGGTCTTCTTCTTGGGTTTGAACTGGGGTGGTAATGATTATGCATGGAGTTCTCCCCATGTTATAGCAACCTTGGTGATTGGTTTCGCTGTTTCCGTTGCGTTTGTGTTATGGCAGTGGAAAGGTGCTGCTGTGCCCTTGATTCCGCTCCATATTTTCCGCGCCAGGATTATTAATGGATGTACTGCTACCATGTTGATTCAAGGGTGGAACAATATGGTCCAACTCTATTACATTCCGACATTTTTTCAACTGGTCTATAATTACAGCACTGTGAAAGCGGCGGCTATGTTGATCCCAATTATATTAGTGCAAAGTATGTCGCAATTCCCTACCCCTAGGACAAATTCATTTGCTGATTCCCTCGCAGCCTTCGGTAGTACCATTTCCGGTCTTATCGTTCACTGGATTGGTCGGTACAGAGAATGTATTCTTCTCGGGTACGCAGTCTGGGCAGTTTCCCTCGGTCTTTACTCAACACTCGATGAATCATCGGGAGTTGGGAAGCAAATCGGGTATGCCATTTTGACAGGATCGGGTGTCGGAACTACCTTGCAACCGTAAGTCCTGCATATCAGCTTGCTATAATGCCATTCTTCGCTAACATAGCTCATAGAACTCTAATCGCAATGCAAGCTGGTGTGGAACGTCGAGACATGGCTGTCGTCACTTCCTTCAGGAGGTAAGCTTTCTCTAATAATCTGCGTATGCCCTCTAACAATCCTCAAGTTTCATTCGGAGTCTCGGCGGTACACTTGGCATCGTGGTCAGCGGAACAATCCTGTAAGAACTCAGCCCTTCTGCCTATTTCTCGTGAGTTCCTAACAATCCGTGATCAGTAACAATATCATCTCCTCCTCAATATCGAGCCTCAATCTCTCCGCATCCGACTCGCAGTCTATTCTTGGAAGTCCCGCAACCTTCCTGTCAACTCAATCCGCAGGCGATGCAGCACATATTCGTAGTGTCTTGATTCCTGCATACCGCAAAGGCTTCCGAATTATTTTTCTTATCGGAGCAGCGCTTTCAGCCTTGGCCTGCTTGCTCGCTTTTTGGCTCATACCCCAGACTGAACTGGGCAGGGCCGATGATGATGCCTTGAAGGAGGAGGGAAGAAGAAGAGATCAAAATGGATCTGATCCGGAAAAAAACCCTGTGCAGACTGAAAAAGCTGAATAGCATGTGCATTGAAGTTGTAAACATGGATGAAAGTGAAATATTGCCTTGTGGTTTCGGTGTCGGCTTTCCTGCATGAGTGAAGCGTGCATGATAGAGTGACATTGTACTAGAGGCTTTGCGCCGCGCGAGAAAAGCGCGGCGCCTACCTATGTGTCATATCATATTTCCTATCTCCTACTCAGTTTCCTATCTGATATCCTACCCGCTATTCTACCTGCTTTCCTGCCGGAATAGTTGAATAGTCAAAGGGCACTTCAGATTCATATGCAGCCGGATGGAAAGACAAGATAGATAAAAGAGAAGATAAGACAGGTGAAGTGGAAGAAGAAGGAAAAAAGAGGTGGAGGTCTCTAACATGTGTCCAAAAAGTCCGGGTGTACCCAAGTAATAGAGGGGTCTGGTGACCCCTTTAGCAGAGCGGTCTTACGGAGCTGGAGAGGCTCAGCGATGCGAGCGTATTTCGGGACGAAATGACGTAGATCGCCAGTCATTCCTAAGTATGTCTCCAGCTGCTTACAGGTGCGCGGGAAGGACAGGGAAGTCTTGATGCATATCCACGTGTGCACCATATCTGGACATGTCTCCGCGACATCCCTATCCTAGGGCTTGACAGAGCAACCATCGACGACCTCATCGCCGATATGTGGCGAACGACCCTTTCTCTCAACGCCGCAAGAGCCAACTTGGCATCTGAGGAAGCCAAATATTGGACCAAGCTGGAAAGCAGCATCACTGAACTGGAGGCGTTCCGCTCTTCATGCATCGAAAAGGCCAACCCTACACTGGCCGCCATGAACATCGCGACTCGTGAGCCCGCCACATCCCGTTGGAACCTCGCGCTCCAACTCTGCACTCCAAGGCTGGTTGAGCCCACTGGCACTGAGCCTATTGACACTGAGCCCGACAGCTTGCCGGAGCCCAAGGAGCCCAAGTTCGCCAACAGCCCAGGCCCAGATCTTACAGATCTTACTACTAGCGACACCGAAGGCTTTGTTTTCTAGTTTTTTTTTTTTTCTGCTCGGTTTTACATTGAGGGCAATGTTTTCTTACTGCGGAACCCCAACTGTTACAGCACGTGACCCAACGTGACCGTTCCGTAGTTACTTAGCTACTTAGCTCTAGTTGGTCCTTCGGACCTCTTACTTTGTTTCCATGCTTATTACTCATTATCATCCGGCTCAGTGCCATTCATTCCACTATCACGCCAAAGGTTGGATAGGCTCAGGTATCAGCTTTGTCTGAAAACCAATTGTGTATTAAAGAAAGAACTATTTTCCCATCAGCAAAAAAGAAAAGCCATGCGTATCATATCAGTCATCATGTCATGCCAACCCAACCTCGAAAGAAGCTCATTAGACGCCATCCCAAAGCAAAAGCAAATACAAATTTCAGCAATGAAGCGTCGCGGGGCAATGCGAAAGCCACCGAAATTGTGACCAGATTCAGAAAGAGAAGGAGAAGAAAAAGAAGAAAACTACAAGGATACCTTGTTTTCAGGTGAACAAGGTCACAGGTTCTCGATCACCACAACTCGCTCCACAACCCAGTCTACCAGAGCCTGTCCCTCCAATTTCCACCCGCCATCCAACCAAACATCACTGAACCAGTAGCCCCATGGTTTTCCGGCACTCAATTGCAGATCCCAAAGGGAAGTGGAATGATTACGGGCAGCAGAGTTTCCTTCTGTTCCCGCAGAAAGGTCTTGGTTAACATTTCGAAGACCAAGGGCAGCCACAGAGCCAGTAGAGTTAGTATCATGTCCCTGGCGGATGATCCATTCGCGCTCAGCTTTCTCTCCAGCGCGGCGAGCGACGGTCTCTTCATCCTCGGCCTGGTAGAGGTCACATTTTGTGCACTCAGTGCAACGAGAGCCCGGATTGATGCGGAAATGTTCGCAAAAGTGTTTATAGCCTTCTGGTTCTTCGAACTCCTCGTCGTCGAAGGCTTCATCATCTAATACACCGTCGAAGCCCCCAGCGGGAAGATCGTTTCGATCTATATCAATTTGACGTCTTCTGCCGTCGCGGTTCCCTTGGGATGGCCGGACGGGAGTGCCAAGGGCTTTGCGACAGAGGTAGCACATGGAGTACCCGCATACACAGGTAAGCTTGTTGCAACCTGAGGATTTAACAAAGGAGAGGCTGCAGCGGGGACAGGTCCGTTTCACGGCTGATGTGCGGGCGGCCTCGACAGTTGCGCGTAGGTCGAGCAGCAGTGGCTCGTGGCACACATGGGGGTCTCGCCATGGCTTTTGACACGTCAGACAGCTGACTCGTTCACAGGTAGGGTTGGAGCATTTGAATTTCTTCTGTCGGATCTTGAGACAAAGGTTGCGGATTGAGTTGTTCAAGATGACCGCTACAGAGGAGGGATTGAATAGGAGAAGAATCAAGAGAGGTATCACAAGTAACGGGACAAGATCAAGTAGGAAGAAGGTCATCAAGATAGTAGGAATGATCCCTCCATCACGACGGACTCGCCAGCCTATCCCCCGAGATGAAGGGTGATAGACGGGATCGGCTTCAGCATAGGAACAGAATGGGCACCGGATGAGCTTGAGCTGCGACTTCAGCAAAGTTTCAGAAGCCAATCGGTCTTCAAATTTGCGATACGTCTCGGCTCCAGCTGTCTCCAGTGTAATTGCCTGGCGCACGATTTGTGGATGAAGACAGCCCTCGCAGGCGCCAACAGACAACGGAGCAAGGCACTTCAGTGTTGAATGCTCTAGGTCCACAGATTTACCCCACCCCTGGCCAAAAAGGGCCTCGTGAGTAGTCCGCTGGATGCAAGTATAGCATATAACATGGACATTCGCCGAGCAGGTCGCAATTTGCTCGAAAGTCACGTCGGCAAAGCAGCACTCGCACTCATATAAGGCATCAGCTGCTCTAGCCTCTTTCTCATTGAGGTCCGAGGCAAAATTGAAATCGCCAGCCTCTTGTTCCTCGCGCCTTTGCTTCAGCACAGGATCCACAAGCACTGCGTATAACTCCCCGTCTAGCTCGGCACATCCCGTTTCTTTCAGCCTCGGAGTGAGCACTCCATCTGCGCGACGTTGCCACATGACAAGCGGATGTTCTTCCCGGTCTTTCTTTCGGCGAAATGACGGCAGAATGCTGTTGAATGTAGCCCTCCACGTACGCCGCGAAAGATCGCGCAGTATCGGCCGTGCTCGCAAGTAGCTGAAATTCACTTCAGCCAGAACACCCTCAAGCGTGCTCTTGCTCAAGCTACTAAACTCCTTTGCGAGCGCCACTCGTCCTGCGGCCTTATATTCGTCGGAACGGAACCGCTCTTCGATCGGCACGAGACCTCCTTCCGTGAGGGCATTATGAACACAACCAGCTCGTTCATCCGACTCCTCATCTTCTGAACTTCCACTGCCCTCTGCTAAATTCCATCTACCAGAAACCCAGTCCTTTTTATGTCTGAGCAACTGCTCAACGCAAACATGTAGCCTGCTCTCTCCATCGAAACGAACAAGCAGCTCCCGGAACACTTCGATTTTCACATCCGGAAAAATCCGGGCAAGAGCTTCAAGGGCCGCATTCAACTCTTCCTGTTCCTGCTTTTGTTCCTGTATTTCACTTGTAGATGTTTGAATAGACCGGGACGATCGCGAAGGGCTACCGAACGGATTATTCCGCAAAGCCTCGCTCAGGGTGATGGAGTGGCCATTCGGACCCGAGGGGCTGCCACTCAGAACAGCTGGTTTCCAGGAGTTTCGACTGGATGAGGAATTCGCTGAGGAACCGGACGCCGAGTCGCGGTGACGGCGGGATTGTGATGCGGGCACGCTGCCGTCGGCGGGGCGTGGGGGGAAGTGGAGGATCTGGAGAAGCTGGGGACCGGCAGCGAGAGCACCATTTTTGGAATGGTGAGAACGCTGCTACATTTCGGTCCTTCCAGGGAGGAGATCGCTTGCTTTGAGGGATTGAGCGATGTTTGTGGCGGTTGATTGGAATGGGGAGTGAGAGGAATGAGTGAGGGCGGTGGATATGAGATTTGGGGTCGGTTTTGATGGTTGCCTGAGCCCAATATTGGATTGGTCAATATTCTCTCGGGCTTGAATCCGATCAAAGCAATTTAAAACAAAAACTGAGAATGATTGAATGATATTGATCCTACTCTGTGTGACGAGACTCTGAGTATATCTATTATGTTTGTTCTACTCCGGTCTATTTCCATCCCTTGCGCATGCTCCATGCAGTATTTGTCTAGGCCAATCTAGACCTTTTCAACCATCTATTACTTGAGTACATCGCAGACTTTTTGGACACGCATTTGAAACCCTATCCATCCTCGTCTCTTTTATTTTGGTTCTTTTCCAGGTACCTACATGAGGAGGCCTTTCCCTATTGAACAAATACGCTAGGAGACAGGATAGGTAAATGGTATAGGAGTATAGTGGAAACATTATTGTTTTAGGCGCCGCGTGTAAAGCCTCTAGTATTTGAATACACCAGGCAGATTATAAGAAAGATTTCATGCATTAACACATAACGGAAAAAATATTTATGTACATACAAACAAGTCACAATCTGACTGAGGTATTCCAAATCGCTCGGTACCTAGGGATATCGTTTCAAACGCAAGTTCCTTTATTTTACAGCTTGGCCTTGGCGCCCTCAAGGAGCTCGGCACCGGCACCGGTGATGGCGGGCTTGCCAGTCTCGACAACGGTAGCCTGGAAGAGGACGGTGTTGTCCTCCTTCCACATCTCAGTGCGGAGAGTCTGGCCGGGCAGGACGACACCAGCGAAGCGAACCTTGAGGTTCTTGTAGGCGCCATACTTGGCAAAGACCGACTTGGCAGCCACACCCAGCGAGCACAGACCGTGGAGGATAGGGGTCTTGAAGCCACCCACCTTGCTGAACTCGGGGTCGATGTGAAGTGGGTTGTAGTCACCGTTCAGGCGGTACAACGCGGCCTGGTCCTCGGAGGTCTTCTCCTCAACCACGGCATCAGCCTGGCGCTGGGGAGGCTTGTAGGCAGCGGTGGCCGCCTTGGGGCGAACAGCAGTGGGCTTGGGAGAACCGCCGAAGCCACCGCTACCGCGGATGAAGACAGTAGACTCATTGTAGAACAGGTCCTCACCAGTGCTGGCATCCTTGGTGGTAAATCCAGACACGACCAGGGCAGCGTTACCCTTGTCAACAACATCGATGAGCTTAGGGTAGGTCAAGGTCTTGACATTGGTGGGGATGGGGTACTTGCGGACCTCCATGTACTGCTCACCGTGCAGGAGCATCATGGGGGAGAAGTTCTTCACGATGTCATCCATGTTCCAGGGGAGAGCGGTGTTGAACCAAGGGACAACACCAAAGGAGGGAAGGGCCTGGAAGTGATCGTGATTCTCGTAAACCAGAGGCAGGTCAGTGCGCTTGGCACCCAGGCTGAGGTTGTAGAGGATGACATCCCGATCGACGTAGTCAAAGGAGGTACCCTCGGTAGAAGTGGCCTTGGCCGTCTCGATGTTTTGGAGGATCTTGTTCTTGGACTCGCTGGCGCCTGAACGGTTTTCCATGTTGGCCATCGCCCGGGCGGAGCCATCAGCGGCATCCTCGGGGTGGTCAGCACGACCATCATTGAAGTTAACGATCTTCTCCCACTTGTTGAGAACCTCCTCGGGAGTCAGCTTGACATCCACGGGGAATCCATGGCCGCCAGATCGCTCCCAGCGGGTACGTGTGAACCAACCGCTACCGCACTCGTACAAACCCTTGGTAGAGGGCTCGGGAGCAGCATCAGAGCAGAGCAGAGCAACAAGAGGAGCGACGTAATCGGGCTTAAAGGCCTGAACCATCTCCTCGGGCATGATAGTGCGGGTCATAGCAGTACCAGCGTTGGGAGCAATGGTGTTGACCTTGATGTTGTACTTGGCACCCTCGACAGCGAGAGCGCGGGAGAGACCGAGAATTCCCAACTTGGCTGCGGCGTAGTTGGCCTGGCCGAAGTTACCGTAGATACCGCTAGTGCTAGCGGTGTTGACAACACGACCGTACTTCTGCTTAAGGAAGTAGGGCCAGGCAGCCTTGGTCACCTTGTAAGTTCCACGCAAGTGGACATTAAGAACAGAGCTCCAAAGGTTGTCATCCATGTTAGTGAAGGCTTTGTCACGCAGGATACCGGCATTGTTAACCAGAAGGTCAATACGTCCGAATGCATCAATGGCGGACTTGATAACAGCGTCACCATCCTCGCAGTTGGCCTTGTTACCAACGGCTTCACCGCCGGCCTTCTTAATCTCCTGGACAACGGGTTCGGGGTCCACCAGGTCGTTAACAACAACCTTAGCACCGTACTTGGCAAACAGCAAGCAGTAAGCACGGCCAAGACCAGCACCTCCACCGGTGACCAGGGCCACACGGCCCTCGAAATCGGGCTCCTCGCCCTTCTGGGCACTAGGCAGCTTCAGACCATCCTCCAGCAGAGCCATGAAGTCAGCAGGACCAGTAGGGTATTCGGACTTGGAGAAGTCGTTGACATCGGCCCACTTGCGAGCGATGGCACCGGGGGTCAAGGAGGCATCGGTCTTCAGAAGAGCACCCTTGGCGCGCTGCCAGCGCAGCTTGGCAACGGCACCACCACCGAGCTCGTAGATACCACCAGTCTCGGTAGTGTTGGATGAGTGAACGAGACGAGCGACAACGGGGACAACCCAATCAGGCTTAAGGTTCTCCAGAACATCCGGAGGCATGATAGTCTCGGTCATACGGCTCGCAGCGATAGGAGCAATGACGTTGGCAATGATATTGTATTTGGCACCCTCCTTGGCCAGTGTCTCGGTGAAACCGACCTGACCCAGCTTTGCGGCGGAGTAGTTAGCTTGGCCAAAGTTACCGAAGAGGCCGGCGGCGGAGGCGGTGTTAATGATACGGCCGTACTTTTGTTTGCGGAAGTGAGGCCAAGCAGCTTGTGCGCACTATGAAAAAAGCAACACTCATTAGTATTCTTCTTTCCAGATCTCCTAGTCAATCAAGATTCGTACCTTGTAGGCACCGTAGGTGTGCACACGGTAGATGAGATCCCAATCTTGGTCCTTCATGTTCTTGAAGCTGATATCCCGCAGGATACCGGCGTTGTTAATGAGCACATCGACACGACCGAAATTCTTAATAGCAGTATCAATAATGCCTGCGCCGTTCTCAACACTGTCGTAGTTGGCGACCGCCTTTCCGCCCGCGGCACGGATCTGCTCAACGACAACGTCTGCGGCCTGGGAAAAGTCAGTTGATGCCCTGTCTATCTTTCTAGGATTCTCCATACCTTTGATGACTGGCCCTCACCTTTGTGAGAGCCACCGAGGTCGTTCACGACGACATTCGCACCCCTTGAGGCAAAGAAGAGAGCATATGCTTTTCCCAAACCACCGCCGGCGCCGGTGACGACGACGGTCTGATTATCAAAACGCAACTCTGAAGACATAACGGAAGATGTGTGAATGATGACTTCCGAGTTCAAATCTATGGAGAGAACTAGAAGTTGGGGAAAGAAGAAAAGGCGGAGGGGGGAAGACGTTTAAAGAATGGCCCCGAGCTCGGTACAGCTGGGAGGGGACCTCGGCACGTTGACAAGTTCGCACGTTTTGTAATGTTACAAATCAATACATTTAAACACGGGCAGATTGAGGTCACTTCACATGCCGACGATCAACCTCGACGTAATCAGAGGGTTTTCTACATAGTTTAGTGTAATTTGATGGTCTGACATATGTCTAGAAATAAATAATTGTACCATTTACCCCATGCTATCTATGATTTGTCGATACATTCACAAGTACCGAATACAATGCTGAGTCAGGCATG
The DNA here is from genome assembly GCA_028828245.1 of Penicillium lividum. Classification (NCBI taxonomy): domain Eukaryota; kingdom Fungi; phylum Ascomycota; class Eurotiomycetes; order Eurotiales; family Aspergillaceae; genus Penicillium; species Penicillium lividum. The sequence continues at coordinate 1,011,412 of JAQJAG010000005.1, forward strand.
TGACCAGCAACGTCATAGCTGAGATTATACACTGTGGGAGTACGATACTAATGTAATAATGATCTTGAATTAAACATTTGATATCAGTGGAATAATTTTATGTTATCTACAGTAGTCCTTATAATTAGACTATCCTCTGTCGCCCGAGAAATTAGCCCAATTCTCCGTCCAAACAGATTTCCCCGCAGGAGTAAAACCCCGGATTCCCGCCGATCGGACAACTTGCCGCATGCCGTAGCCGATAAATGGTCAAGTTCCCCATCATCGGAACTAGAACAATCCAATTCAGTTTAAAATGGCGATAGTAGACGACAAGTCGCAGCACTGCATCCCTTTCCTATTAGAGCGTCTCCGCACCCACACGGCCCGGTATCGCGACGGTAATGCCCCGCCATTTTTCCTGGGTCTCAATGGCGTGCAGGGTGCCGGCAAAACGGTCCTTGTGAGCTCCCCAGACCTCGGGACAAACGGATACCGGAACGAACCCTCATCCCTCGGAGTTTCATCACTAACCGCTATGATGTTCCAACTGCCATAGGTGTCTACTTTACAGGAGACCCTCCGTTCAGAGCCGCATTCGCTTTCCGTCGTGACTTTATCACTTGACGACCTTTACCTTGCGCACGCTGACCAGGTTGCGCTGGCCGAGTCGCACCCCAATAACCCGCTTCTTCAACACCGTGGTCAGCCCTCGACTCATGATCTAGCTCTGGGTGAGAAGGTATTCGCCTCGCTCGCTGCGGAGCAGCCCACTGCCATTCCGCAATATGACAAGTCTGCATTTTCTGGGCAGGGTGATCGTGTACCTGAGTCGCAATGGGAAGTTGTGAACAAGGACGACCAGGAAAAAGTTAAGATCGTCATTTTTGAAGGTTGGTGTGTCGGATTCCGTCCTTGGGATAACGAAACTTTGCGCGCCAAGTGGGAGGCTGCTGTGCGGCAAAAGGAGACCAGCAATTATCAAGGTCGACTAGGTTATGTTAAGTTGGAGGATGTTCAAGCTGTCAATGATGCACTGAGACAATACGATGCTTTGACTGAGTGAGTGACTCTGTCGCTAAGGAAGACTGGAGATTTGGCTGACATGGGATGCAGTAAATTCGATGCCCTGATCCACATGTACGTTTTGCCATTTTCACGTCTCGTTCATACCAAGAGATTTACTAATTCCGTTTAGAGACGCTGAGAATTTACACTTTGTCTATGAATGGCGACAAGAGCAAGAGCGCTCTTTGCGCGCATCTAAGGGCACCGGCATGACCGAGGATCAGGTCAATCATTTCGTGGACGGCTGTTCGTATTCCTAACTCGATCGCAAGGTCCGTCGCTAATCATTAACTTCCAGATTATCCCTCATACGAGCTTTTCACGGAGACAATTCGCAAGGGTGTCTTCAAGCCTGCGAACCACTCGTCTACGACTTCGTCATCTGACTGGCAGGGTCGTCAACTCCGTCTTGTGGTGGATCGAAACAGAAGAGTACAGGAAGTGATACAGATCTGATCTGGTTTGGATTTGTATTTATCCGGTTAGTTGGGGTCTTGTATATACATGAACAAGCTGTTTTAGAACCATAGAGCAAATCAGGGCCGGAGACACCCGGCCTAACCTGTACAGGCTCAAAATCTCTCCCTGTTGGCAAGTATAGATGGTTCACGCAATGGTGGAAGGGGGCAATCATGAGAACTTCTATCTCCAAAACCTATCGTTGACTTGGTGGGATTTGGAACGAATCATGTGTTCTTGATGTCGTATTAAGGATAGCGTTTGGGGTTATTGATCGTCCGAAGTGCCGGTTTGAGGCAGAAGCTCAAGGATTTGGGTGGCTTTGAGGTTTATCTCAGGTTGGTGTTGACAAGTTAATCCATAAGGATACTATGTTTCATTCATCCACTGTCATCAAGTAGATTCTGAGGCGACCAGTATTCTTTCTCAGGGCCCTGGGCATCCAACCAAACAAGTCCATCCGCGACCAGGTCGTCGATCACTGTCTGCGCTCGAGCCTTTTCCCAATTGAGATTCAGCCGTAACATCGAGACACTGACATATCCCAAAACCTGAATCACTTCGAGGACAGTGGCTTGGTCTGTATTGAGCTCCTTTGGAATGGATCGGATGTACTGTTTAGACCCAACATGGACGATGGAGAAACCAGATCCAAGAGGTTCCAGAGATCGAACTGCGCGGAGGATATCATCACTATAAAGTTCCCGGTCAATTAGTCACTTTCTTCTCCTGGATATTAGGTAGCCTAGGTTAATCATACGCCGAAACCTCCAGTCCACTACCAATTGCCTTGCCCTTGCCGACGCGCTTCCGACATTCTTCCACGCCAATCAATCCTCCGTTCTCACTTCTTGTGTCTCGGCACAGTTCCACAACCCGGACCGCAACCTCAAAGTAGAAGTCATTCATGTCGCCGCCCAGGATCTGGGTCCAGAAGCTGCCTCCTTCACCTAGTCCACGGCGTCCATTCTTGCCTTTGATGTTACTTGCAGCCAGCGGATCAACCCCAATGGTATTACACATGCGCGCAAACTCAGCACGGAATGTAGGATTGGACTTGATAGTAGAACTGTGCTCCAGGGCAAAGGTGTGTAACAACGACTGGAAGACGGAGAGCTGGGTCTGAAGAGAGGCGAGATGTGTAGAACGAAGGTTGGCACCATGAGTGGCATATGATTGAGTGGCTTGATTTCGGTTTGCAAAGGCCCCGAGGCCAACACCACGGCGCGACATGGTCACTGTTTAGGGTCTAATAATGTAGCAAGTTGAGGGGTTGATGGGCCTAGATAGGAGACTATCAGTGGAGACGTTGATAAGATTAGGTGATGATAAGGATAACCCTAGTCACGAGGTGATAAGGGTACCATGTCCATATATGGTATAGCGTTGAAATTACTGCAGGCTATTCTGTATCTGGTTAGTATGTACCCGCTCCCACACAAGCGAATTTACTTTTCTCCTTCAACTTTCCTTCCAGCTTTGAACTTTCTCCGACCACTCTCGACAACTCGACCTTCGCAATGGCCGCTCCTATCACGTATGATTACCCTTGATTCCTTCTCTTTATTACAATCCTTCGTGATTGTGAGAATGCTGGTATAGTCCCTCTCGCTGGCAATGCCAGGACCGTCGAATTTTCGATGGTCGCTGCGCACCAGCTCGATCTTTCCTATGCTCTCCTGCTCGATCTACCATTGGATATGCGTACTGCTGTTCGGTGAAGCATTACAGCGGAGGGCGACTGGAGTCTTGAGGTTGAAAGCTTTTCATGCCTTCACCTCCAAAACCATTGTTGTACAGCTATCGTTTTTCCAGTGTGGTCGATGTTTGAAATAACAGTCATCATACTTGGATCGAAGAGCGTCAACAAATTATTCCTGGACAATTGTCCGGGGTGTTGTCGGATGAGGGCGAACATGACATTTATGTGGCTGTCCAACAAGAAGAAGAAATTTTTCAATTTGCGAAATGTGTGCTGGAACATGCACGGATAGTACCAAATGATGGATCCAACCCCACTATGTCGTGGCCTTCACTGACTAAAGACATTCTGTCGAGTTTTTTTTTACGAAAATATTTGAAAAAATATTTTTTGCCTTCAGTCGAGAATGCGCTATATGCTGCAGTTCTTACACTCGGCGGATTGTTTCATGATTTACATGGACTATACTTACACCCTGAACAGCTCCGTTCCTACCCAGGACCAGGTCCTCGTCCCCGAGACCCTCCTCAAGAAGCGCAAGTCCCAGGAGGCTGCCCGCGCTGAGCGCCGTGCTGAGACCGAGGAGAAGAAGAAGGTCGGTTCCCTAATTCCCAAACTCCATATTCCCCCTCTCCATCATTATGATGACAACACCAACCACGCGACTAGACCAATAGGTCGATGTTGTCGCCTGTTAACCATCTTTCGGGTCTGATACATTTGATACCACACACTTGTTATCACAAACACATGATGCAATCTTGTACTGACTCAGATTCATCTAGGCCAACAAGGAGAAGCGTGGCGTCATCTTCAAGCGCGCCGAGTCCTACGTCCAGGAGTACCGCGCTGCTGAGCGTGAGAAGATCCGCCTGGCCCGCGCTGCCCGCCAGGAGGGTAACTTCTACGTTGACGATGAGCCCAAGCTGGTCTTCGTTGTCCGTATCAAGGGGTAAGTCGATTACTGCAGAGATTTTCTCTACAAGAAGCACTTGACTGACTCTTCTCCTCCCTTCAGTATCAACAAGATTGCCCCCAAGCCCCGCAAGATCCTCCAGCTGCTCCGTCTGCTCCAGATCAACAGCGGTACCTTCATCCGCCTGACCAAGGCTACCCAGGAGATGCTGACCATCGTCAACCCCTACATTGCCTACGGTTACCCCAACCTGAAGTCCGTCCGCGAGCTTATGTACAAGCGCGGTTACGGAAAGGTCAACAAGATGCGCACTGCTCTTACCGACAACCAGATCATCGAGGAGAACCTCGGCAAGTACGGCATTGTCTGCATGGAGGATCTCATCCACGAGATCTACACCGTTGGCCCCAACTTCAAGCAGGCCAACAACTTCCTGTGGCCCTTCAAGCTGTCCAACCCCAACGGTGGTTTCCGCACCCGCAAGTTCAAGCACTACATCCAGGGTGGTGACACCGGTAACCGTGAGGAGAACATCAACGCCCTCATCCGCCAGATGAACTAGATTAGTTCCTCTCGGTAGCCGGGTGGTTCGGAGTTCGCTCCATCAAAAAATTTTAACGACGTTATTGTCACGGGTTGTTTGTTAGCACACGGGCTGTGTTTTCTTTAGTCAATTAGCGATACGGTCTAGGTTTCCGGTAATTCAATGCTTCAGTCAACCCGCAATTGCCTATCCATGTCTTGTAGATCTGTATGCTCGTTCACAGGCCTGACGCTCGTGAGGCGTGTGGTGCGCTATCTGCGCATTAGGAAAAAAAGTGGGAGTTCCCCCCAACTGCCCGTCCAAAGACTGGTGGATCCACTTTTAAAAATTTCGATCATACCCACTATAAGGTCCCATGAGACCACGTATAGATTTTAACCCAATTGATTGGTGATACTAAAACAATGGCTCTGCGACTCAGTATCTACTACGTTCAACCTTCAGATCTGCAGCTGATAAGGAATTCCAGTATCGAAATTTTGATCTGGATTCTAAAGTTTTCAAATTCAACGTCACAGACTAAACTACTAGGTGACTGGCTGCAACAATCTTAGTAGGCGCAAGTACACTACACTAACGAGTCAAGATAAGAACGAAATAGGGTCGACTAAGCTTGAACGTAAATAAAGAGATCCATACAATATAAGCAAAAATATGTTGAACTGTCCTCCTAGCCGCCTCGAGAACCAGTATCATAGCAACAACGCTAATTACCGCCAGTGTTAGCGCGCTGCACACTAAGTTATTCTATCAATTGGATAAAAAATGCATACTTGAAGCCCCCACGGCACTTCACATCCAATATGACTTGGAGTTTTGTTACAGCACAGTGGACGAGCACGTTCGCTCTCATGCATGACGCCCGCCATCCCTAATCCAGCTAGGATAGGTAAAAGGATAAGTGAAAATCTCATGATGTAGGACGTCGTATTTGATGTCTAAATGGATAGATCGTATAAGTATTTGGTGAGTGGAAAGACAAGGTTTTAGTCGAAAAGGCACTCCTTCATCACGGTTGGCAGGATATACTAGCCTCTTTACACCTTTTCCTCAATTAAAGGTTTACTAGAATAATCCGTACTGCATAGTATATTTTCCCAATGCCCTAGTCCTCACCTGATCTCGAGTTGGCAATTATCGAAGGATTTGTGTTCCACCTCCTTATACATTAAAGAACCGTAGGTAGATAGGTAAGTAGGTAGTGAGATATATCACAGGCATGGATGTATGACTTGTACAATCTTTAGCATGTGCAGTTGAGTAACCTTACTATATATTGATGGCACACAGAACATTATTACCCGTAATATATATAGTATGTTCACTATATGAAAAGAACACTGAGTTAAGCCTAATGAAAATTTTCAATGTTCCAATGTTTTGTGGCCGAGATGAAAACTAAACCAGGATGTTAGCAACTTTCAAGAATTTCCGAAGTATGGAAGATATGGAAAACGCAATTTCTATTTAGTGCTTGCATATGACTGAATTGAATTGAGTTTTGTTGTTTTCAAATGTTGGTTCACACATTGAAAACTTGGAGCATTCAGATCAAAGGATCAAATATCCTACATATATGTCAACATAAGAGATATATCTTCAACCTCAAAAATTTTCTATAACGCAACCTTGGAAATTTTGTTTGAATCAAGCCCTGGAGTTCAGGTGGAACACTGAAATGGGCCCAAAAATAGTTTAATTTACAACATCAACTCAAGTTCCCAGCCAAGGGCCAGACCTGTCGAGACAGATCGAGATGTGAGGTGTTCACGTTCTGTTGCGGAACCATTCGGGAGATTTTATCGTCCGAAAGTTCCAGGATGTTGCTCCGTTAGAAGGACTTGAGACCTTGAAAGTCGTGTTCTACCATCTGCGCAATTTCACTAATTCTGGTAAGTGGGATGTCTCCGTGCTGGGTACAGTAACATGCAAGACTATGCTGCCAGGATATAGTTTCAATGTATGCTTAACGGATTCCTACATGCACATGTGTTCTTCCACTAGGTTATGGGACATATATCGACGTATGTGATGCCTGTTGATCACATGTACATAATCTGAAAGTCCCTACTAGGAGGTACGAGCGGTACCTGCACTTTTTTACAGAGTTAATCACTCCAGATGTCCCGAAGAGCCTACATATAAGAATCCAAAGACTGCTTTCTAACCATTTATATTCATTCATTTTGAGTCATCGAACTGACACGAGGGATTTCCTTCGCGTTCGGAAACGGCATAAGAAAGAGCAAGAGGAACCATGACAAGAAAAAGGAAGATGAGGGAACAGGAAAATAAAAAAGAGAAGAATAGGCATGCCATTACATCAGAAAACCCTTATTCAAGCCTTGATTGCACCACCCAATGCACCACCACCGAACTGCTGACCACCAGGTCTCCGGCCCTGCTGGTTGTTCGGCAGTCGCGGACCACCGCGGGCCTGGTTGGGACCACGGGGACCACGGCCACGGGCACCGGGGCCTGACTCGCGCTGGAAAGCGTTGGCCATGCCCTGGGTGCGCTGTTCGAGAGTCTTCTCGTTCGACTCGAGGAGACCCATGGACTTTTCGGCCAGGGTGACGATCTGGGATTGGAGACGGGAGAGCTCGACGCCCTTGCGGAAGACGATGACATCGTTGACCTGGTCGAGGGCGGCACCGAGTTCCTCGTGGGAAATCATGCGGCTGATGATGGCGATGATCTTCTTGGTGGAGAGCTCGAACATGTCGACCAGGGAGGAGACAGACAGGCTGTCGTAGAAGGGGGCGTAGGTGAAGAGGTAAGTGCGCAGACCCTCCTCTTGAGTCTGCTGGGACAGCATCTCCTTGATCTTCTCGGGCTGCGGCATCAGGTCCCAGATCTTGATGGAGGACAGCATGGAGGCGGCCTTCTTCCACTCGCCGGCGGCAAGGAACTTGGCGCTCATAATGACACCGTCGCGGGTGTTCTCGGGGGGACCGGTGAACACCTGGCGCTCGTTGTAGTCGAGCATACGGCGGAAGGTCTTGGAGATCATGCGGCGGCGAATCTCGGGGGCGGAGGAGGTCTGAGCCATGAGGGGGACCTCGAGGAACATGCTGGAGGTCAGGTAAATGCACTCAAGCAGCTCCAAGTTGATGTGCATGTGGAAGGGCAGCTGGCGCTGGCGCTCCAGACGCTCCTGCTCGGGGGTGACGGTCGAGTAGCGCTGGAGGATGATACCCTGGGCAAGCAACTCCTTTTGGCGGCCGCTGCCGCAGATGTCACCGAGGGTGTTCTGAGCCTCGTAGATGAGACCAGCACGGAAGGCACACAGACCGATCTGGACAAGAGTGCGGTTGAAGAGGATCTGGGTGCTGACATCGAAGTTGGCGATGTTCTCAGTCAGGTGAGACATGAGCATCAGATCACGAGAGCGGTAGTACTGGTCGTGCAGAGCGAGGAAGTAGATCTGGCACAGCATGGACCGGGCACGGATGATACCGTCGCTGTTCTGGAACAGGTAGTTGCAGACGGTCTGGATGAGGACAGAGACATCACCAGCCTCGGCGCGGGTGGTGATGGCAGAGTCCAGGCTCTCAGGCAAAGCCTTCCATGTGCCTTCCTCAAGGATGGAAACCACCTGGGAGGGCTTGAAGTAGACGTGCTCCAAGCGACGGATGACCACTCGGTTGACAGCATCTTGGCGGGCGTCGTTCTTCTCGCTAGCGTTGAGGCTCTCTGCGTACATCTGGGTCCGCACAATGTTGTTGTACAGCTGCTGCTCATCGCTTAGACGCTCAATGTACTCAGCAGTGTGGGGGTCGATCTGCTGGAGCGAGCGGGTGAGCTCGTCATCCAGACGCTCAATGTATGAAGTGATGCTGCCGGGAATGTAGAAAATCTCTCCCTCAGCAACCTGGGGTTGCTTCTCATCATCCTCCCACTCATCGGCACCATCGCTAACAACGAAGTTGCGGTTCTGCTCCAGAACGGACAGAAGGACACCGAATTCTTGATCGGCGCTCTTCCATTGCTCGGCGCTCATGTAGGTGGCGGAAGAAGTGGTGGAAAGGTCGAAGCGGGTGGAGATGAGGGTCAGGTAGATACGGATGCGCTGGTAAGGGGTGGTGGCAACCTCGAGGAGCTTCTCCATTGTGCGGATTTGCTCAGTGCGGTCGGTGTTTTTCTTTCCGCGGGACTCGACAATGCTACGCAGGTTCTTGAGAATGCTCTCGGGGGTGAACTGCAGGGTCTTGCCACCACGACCAACGGTCTCGAATCCATCATCATCACCACCAGCAGGAGGTGTGATCAAGTTCTGGATCTTCTCCTGGCGAGTGAACTTTTGAACGGGTGCGGGCTTCTCCTTCTCCTCCTCCTCGGCGTCCATGTAGGTATCCTTGGCGGCACGGTACTTCTCGATCTGATCGGCGTAGTCCTTGTTGTTCTTCTTAATACGCTGCTTAACGGCGTTGAATCCCTTTTGGTTGCTAGCGTTCATCTTCTTGTTGGAGGACTTCTGCTTGGCGACGGCCTCGTTGACGAAGTCCTCGAGGTCGGCGACGAACTTGACATAAAGGCGGGGGGTCGGGCCAGACTGGTTGACCTTGAGGATCTGGCGGTTGAGGCTGTCGAACTCTGTAGAGACCCTATATTAGCATTCAATCCATAGGCTTGGACCCCTCCCCCGGCCTCGCCCCGCGGGCGAGGCCTTCAAACTGAAAAGCCTCTCAAGTCGTGTGGAGTGGACTCACCAGTGGAAATGACAGCCCAGTCGTTGATCTTCTGGGCGTTCTCAATCAGGCGGATGCTGTTCTCAAGACCTTCCAGACGCTTGTCCTTGGCACTCTTGACGATCGTAACCTTCTCCTCATCCTCGCTCTCAGCGCTCTCATCATCACTCTTCAAGAAGTCAAAGCCATCACCGCCGGTGCTCTCCTTGTCGTCGGAATCGCTACCAGAGTCGGAACTGGAATCACTGCCGGACTCGGCGTCGCTGTCCTCCTCCTCGGAGTGGTCGTAAACATCCTCCTCCTCGTCCGAGCTGGACTCGCTGTCGCTACCGCCGCGGTTGAAGAATCGTGACATCGTTGCGGATTTAAATCGGGGTAATCCGGGTACACGAAGGCGTAAAGGCAGATCCTTTAAAACTTGGAGTTGATTGTCCGGGTGAGAGCCACACACGAAATTTAAGCGAGGGGTTGACTATACCCGATTGGGACTAGCGCATATCATTCACTGTCCCCTACAATAGAACTTCACTTCTACGGAGTACCGAGTATACTAGATCGAATTCGTATTTCAGAGTATGTTAGTACTCTTTCTAGAGTCTTTCTAGAAAGAAAATTATAACACTCTATCTACCTCTCCCAAAACCTCTTATGCAAGTACCGTATCAAGGGCTCACCCCAAACTGACATAATTGACACAAAACCCTTGAACAGCCATAAAACGTAGTGTGTATCTCAAGTTAAATATAGCCAAAGAAATATAAGGAAATAAGCCACCTTGCCTGAATGAGTCATGAGAAGTAAAAGCTTACTGAGATAAGCGAATAAGGGGAAGTGGGGTATGTGAAGTCGTTCTTTCATACTCCAGGCTATGCCGAAAGAAGAGAAAAAAAAGTCAAAGGCGCAAGATAGAGGAACAAAGAGAAAGATTGCAACAGCTGCGAGTAAGCAGACCCGAGCGACGGCAGCAAATCATTTGCAAGACAAAATAGCAGTAAAACAAAAGTGGCGACGTGACTTGTTCATGGGCCAGAAGGTAAATACAGAATCATGACCACTTTCGATCGGTCACTGCATCCTAGTGCAAGTAACCAACAGATTCGACACAACGCTACATCGATAAGATAAAAAGAAAAAGCATTGGTTCGATCACACCCTCTCAGCGCCAATGTCCATTTTTAGATCCATGTCACTTGTGACTCATGACCACATGGACCAACCCGGAGTGACTGCCAACCAATGACTCATGCCAAGAAGGAACACTCTGCCCGGCTGGAGCCTATAACTGGGCGCGTCGTGAGACGAGAGGGGTTTATGAGTGAAGCAAAAGTTCCACAAGACACGGCAAGGCATTGGAACAGCGCTGCAAGGGCGTACGCACCAGGTGTGTGGATGCTTGACTGTTGTAGAAAAATGAGTGCAACCAAGAAACCAGATTCAACACCATGCGAAAACACTAATTTGTTGTGAATAATGTTCCAGGTGCCTTCTCAAGCAATTTTAATGCCACTGGTTTTGGCCCATATACCCTTCGCCCAAAACCCCATCCTCAAGGGTGCGAATGAAGTCTCGGTTTCTTTGATTTCCATTGCTGCTGCTATTGCCATTGCTGCTGCCTCCGGTTCGGCTACCTCGGCGTCTTTGGGCATTGGCGTCCACATACCCATCAGGGGGAGGAGGATAGTAGGCAGGGCTAGGTTGCAAGCGGATCGGAGCATTTGGATCCAGGTGGCTTGCAACACGCTGAATCGTCGGAGGAATACCTCCCCCTTGTGGATCCATAGTTGATGCACGTTGGCGACCGGCTCTCGTCGTCGCTTGAGCGTACAGACTCTGTCCTGAGCCATACTGAGGCTGTGGAACTTGGCCCGGAGCTGGAACTGGCATCATACCCATCTGATGATTAGTATATCCTGGAGGCTGTGTGGGGTAAGGCGGTGGCGCCGCCGCGGCCTGCTGCTGATACATTCCGTTGTACATGGGGGGAGGCGGGGGAGGCTGGGCATGGGTCGGGGTATGCGGCTGGTATGGGTTCATTTGCATCGGGTACGCAGGTTGTGCTGGCACAGACTGTGCCTGCGCTACCTGAGCGGCTCTCTGTTTGCTCGTGGCTTCTGCTTGTTGCTGCTGCTGAACGCCAGGAGCAACAGTCTTGTTAATAGTTGAGTACTTCAAGTTCATTGGCGGCACAAATGGACCGGTGAACTTCTGCTGGGTGATGAATGGGTGCAGCTTGGCCTGCTGGGGTGACCATCGCTCAAGAGGATTGATTGACAGAAGACCGCGCACGAAGTCAATGAAGGCAACGCGATTGTTCAACTCTGTGGCAAGATGATTAGCCAACGGACATTGTAGGGCCACCATTTTGGAGACTCACCTCGCTCAACCTCATTTTGCTTCATATTCTTTCGCGGCATGGGGTAGCTTCGAATAATCTCTTCCAATGTCGACGCAGAGAAGTACTTCTTGCTGGGTTGTTCCTTGGTATTGTGCTCTCGCGAGTACTGCTCTAAACTCTTGAGACGGTATGTTTTTCGCCCAAATTCATCTTGTGTTTTCTCGAAGAATTCGCCCGATTGTTTACCCATCTCCAACATCCATGTAGGAGGCAAACCCATCATCTCGACAATCCGACAGACTTGATTATATTCAGAAGATCCAGGGAACAGAGGCAATCCCAGGAACAGCTCGACAACAATGCATCCTAGAGACCACATGTCGATCGCAGACGAATACCTAGTCTAGTCAGCTGAGGCGCTCAAAGAGCGAGAATTGGCAATTCAAGGGACATACGGCAGGCCGAGCAAAACTTCCGGCGAACGGTAAAACCGTGATTGAATGTATGTGTAGACAGTCTGGCGCTCATCGCACGCAGAGCCGAAATCGATGACCTTGATGATTGGACTTTCGAGACTAGCGTTTATATCGGCATCAGTAACAGGTTGGAGGTCATATGGTGTACTTTGAACTGACTTCTTCAAGAGAATATTCTCTGGTTTGAGATCGCAGTGGATCAAATGAGCTTTGTTCAAGAGACTGAGGGCATTTAACAACTGTTGAGCAAAGACACGAACAAGGGTTGTGCTCAATCCTCGGAACTGGTTCTGCTTGATGAGCTCGTAAAGATTAACGCTGAGTAATTCAAATGCAAGACAAAGATGCTGGCGGTGGATGAAGGTGTCCTTCAAACGAAGGAGATGATGGTCGTCGTTCTTGTCGTATTTGCTGTTAAGCTGTGGACAAAATGGTCAGTAAACCAGGAATATCACTGTCAGCTGCTGGTGAAAGAGCGTACCAGATCCAAGACGGAAACTTCCATCATGCTTTGGTTGAAGTAGGCGGTCTTGTTTTTGATAACCTTGACTGCCACGACCTCTTGGGTTTTCAGATTCTGACATTTCACTACCTGTCCGAATGTACCCTGACCCAATACATCGAGGATCAAGTAGCGATTCCTGCGAAAATATGCTTAGATCTGAAATTTGGGGAAGAACCAAGAAAGCTTACTTGTGGCCGGCCTCCTCACTGCCGAGAATATCGTTGACGTAGAGAATATAGTCACTGTCCTCGTTGTCATATCCATCGTTTTTGGTACCCTTGCTAGGCTTGGTCAACACTCGCCGCGGGTTCCTAGATGACTCGTAATTGAAGTTCGGATTGCAAATGCGATAGGTCGCAGGAAGGTGACTAGTCAAGGCATGAAGTGGCTATAAAAGGTAAGCTGATAGCCGCAACCGCGAAATGGCAGGCCACAAACGCTGATGAAACCACCCTCTGGATTTGCCCGCCGATATGCCGGCTGGGCATGAATCCGGGGCTGGAGATCCTGCACCGACTTGATCTTCTGGAACTTGGGGACCGGACCTCGGCCCGGGACTTGAGATGGTAAAGCGCCGGATCGTGGGGATCGAGTTTCAGGCGCAAAGGCACTACCGAGGTGAGATCCCGCTGAGGATGGATAGTACTGATCGGGGCTGAGATCGGACGCCTGGAGGGGAGGAAGTCGAGGGGCGCGGTTTGCTGGTTAAAGGTTTAAGGTTAGCCCACATAATCCCGCACCTGGAGAGATCGATCACTCACAAGGCGGCGATTGGTATCCTTGCGGCGGAGAGGAGTAGTCTCCAGTTCGGCCTGGCGACCGTCGCGACTGGCCTGAGGGCGAGAAGTAGGAGCCCTGCTTTCCGGGGCTGGTTGGGTATGACATCGGCGGCGACAGAGCGTTCATCGGCGAATACCTGCGGGCGGCCGAGGACTCTTCGGTCTGGGTCAGGAATTGGGACGAGGCGCGACTGTGATGGTTCGGTCTGGAAGGGTACTTGGCGCGGTTGTAGGGGTCTGCATCCTCCATGGTGGTGTCGGCATCGGTGACATAATCCCGACTACGTGGCGTGGCGGAAGGAGACGACGCCATAGATACCGGTTTGGAGTTTGGACCAGTGGATGGAGCCTTGGAGGTGGTGCCAGGAGTTTGAAATGTTTCATAGGTGAATCCGACCGGGGGCTGTGACTGTGGTGGCTGACCGTACTTCGAGGCTTGCTGTGGATGGGCAGCCAATCCGGTATTGAACTGTGCGGGACGACCCATCAGGGGATCCTGATAGGGTTGCCATCCAGGATCCATGTTGAACGAGCAGTCACGAAGTATTGACGTTCGGGGATTTTAGGGAGGGGGGAGAGAATGGAGTGGGAGAATTGGGCGTCGTGTAGCGTGTGGCAGCCACAATGCGATCGGAGGGATTGCGTGGGGAGTGCGGGAGGGGGGAAATCAGACACACGCGAGAAGCGCGATCGCTAAGCAAAGGAACCGTAGGTCCCTGCGATACTAGCGATTGGGTTGATATAGGTTAATTTGACCAGCGCCTCATTTCCAAAGTCCCAAGAACGCTCCGTGTGAGAAGGAATGGTAAATTGGAGGGGGCGGGTCTGCCACCGACGTAGGCACAGTGGATTTGGGGGGTCAAAGAGGGAGCTAAAGATGGAAGAACCCCAAAATGATCGGCAATCAGAAAGGAGAAGGAGACTGGTCAAAAAACTAGAATCCAAGATCCAAACATAGAAGAGCACACAGATCATTCAAGGAGAAGACAGTAGGGAAAGAAATCTGGGGAGTGGAGGTTTAAGGTCTTAAACTTCGAAACCTCATCTAACTTTTTGACAAATTGGCAAGGACACCGACCGTCATGAAGCATTGATTATAGATGGTATTCAGGTGATTCTACACTATTAAATATTCTGTACGACATGATCAGGTTGAGTCAGATGAATCTACTGAGTTTGGTGATCTCACGACTCGAGGATTGTAGTCTCCTCGGCGACATGTCTCTCAAGATCGTCGCGTCATTGCATACCCAACCACCAAAGTGTAGCCAAAGCGTAGGCGAAAGCATCGCGGCCTGAATGCCTAAAATAATCAATTTTGTTTTCCAACCCAAGGTTATACTACCAGAAACCTGTCAATGTCTACCCTTCATTGCCCATTGTCCATTGTACATTGGTAAGGGAAACCCTTGAGAGGATTGGGCTAGAAGCTAGAGAAGCTGTAGCCTTGCAGGATTTCAAGGCAACACTCTGAAGAAGTCAAAACTAGAAGCCCTGAGGGTTAAGGAATGTGCATAGGATGACACAGACATAGTTAACTGGTTAGTTAGCTTAACTTGAACGATCATCTCATCGGATGACTCATGAATGGTAGGCGGTGTAATTCTGCCTGTCAAGTATCTATCATCTGTTGTCCGCCTTTTTGGAAATTCCAAATTCCAGAGTAAACAATCCGACTCTAGAGTCTCCATACATTATTTGGCATATACTTAGTCTTGATCCAACACTCAAGCTCTTGAACATTCTGGGATGGGTAAAACGGTAACACTTTTGGTCTCACGCCAATTCCAATGCTACAGAATTTCTGCATGTACTCACGCTTACACTTGTGAGACAATCCCTTGCACTCAAAGTCCCTTGAGCTTCAGCTTGCAGTACTTCTTTTCCGACTAAATAATGCTCGGAAGGCATCGGCTACCCAAGCATGCTTATGGTTCCGGTACATGTTGCCTTTCCTCGGAAGTGATCGAATTAGACCATGGAATAGACAAGATCGAAATGACGGTTCGTTTCAGAAACACTGTCGGTAATTCCAAGGGTAACTTGGAAATTCTGTGGGTCTATCACATCACGGCCCAGGCTAAGGGTTCAGGGGTCTTCGCTGCTGCGGGTGAAATCCATAGTTACCGTAGTTTCGACCAACTTCTGCATTTCATCCCTAATGAACAATCTTGCATATTTTTTTCTATCGGTTTTGGGAAAGATTCTTTGCTACTTTAGGCAATCTGATGTCAATCGCCCCTCGACTCTCCAAGCTTCTCAATGAAGTCTGTTTCGGGCTCTTTTTTCTTTACCCTGAAGTGGAGATGATCTACAAAGATGTTTCACCATGATTGGATGACAAGTAGAAGCTAGTGACTGGGACCCCCTACCCCACTGACTGGAGAAGGCTTCTCATTCGAACGAAACAATTCAAACAGATCAGCTACCTGTACAACACTAACGACACTAACGTCAAAGGATGTGGCTGATCCCCCTGACTCGACCTTGTGGACCTTTAACTGCAGCTTCAAATATCACTCAATTTATTACAATTTATTACAGCATAATGACAGTAGGGGACGTAGACCTCAAAACTCGACAAGTATTCTAGTACCAACCACAGACATGCCCGCTTTACACTAAAACCCAGCCCAAGGAACCTGCGATCGCGGATCCTCACAATATCACCCACTTGGTGGCGGATTTCTCCACACAATTTCCCAGCTTTTTCCAACCCCCAGTACGTAGAACCTTTCAGCCTTAAATACCTCTCACTCCCCCCGTCCCTCGTCTTCCTACTCTTCATCTGCAATTATTATCATTCCAATTTACACTTTCTTTTCATCAAGTTACCTTCATCATCAAACCAGCCAAAATGAACTTCCTTGCTACTCTGGCCCTCCTCGCTGCCACCGCCACCGCTAGCCCCGCGATAAAGACATTCACTTTACAGACCACGGGCGCTTCTAACAGCAGCTTGAACGGCCTGTATCTCACCACCCGGTCTACCGGCCCGTTAAACAGCTTGGCAGTGTTTACTGGTGGCGCCGAGGACGCAGCGACATTCTACCTAAAGAACGGTACGGTGCGGTACCAAGCGGAGAACGGCGCACCGTGGGCCATTGCTCTCGTTTCCGAGGATGGTAAGTTAGCTTGGAGTTTGGATCGTTCGCCACATCTGTTTTTTCCGTATTCTAACCGATCTCAGAGCGCAAGTCTCCTGTTGAGGTGAGCGTGAGCCCCACGACCGGTAGCACTGGCTTCGGCTTTGCCAGCGATGGCGACCTGGAGACATCGAACAAGAACTGGGGTGGCTGGCTTGGTAAGTTTATGCTTTGTGGATATTGTATGCCTTTTTGGATGCAAGGCTGACTTGATTTTTTCTAGCTTGCACTGACAGTGCCCTGTACTATGTCAACCTTGCCCAGACTGGCAGCTACACTGGTTGTGACACTGTCGAACTCCAGGCATCCCCTTAGAATCCTAGAATCCTAGAATCAGGGGCGTTTTGGGTTTATTGTTTTCAATCATTGGTTATGATGATGAAGAGGTTATTTTCACGACTGTACATTCACTGGGATCCTGGTCAAATACTGGATAGACTGGAGTTTAATGATATCTTTTTGACTTTCTGCTTTGTTTGCTCATTAGCTTGATGTCTACAAGAAATACATAATAGGATCTGCGTGTATTTGCATTGAAGATCGCTAGAGGTTAAAGTTTACGGGTGGCTGATATCTGCTTCCCGAGCCACAGTAACTTCTCAAGTGCCTCGAGTAACCACTTGTAGTTACCCTGCGGTATGGCGAATTAAATTCTCGCCTCTAATTATATGCACTCTAAAATTCTCTGGTCAATATTTGATTGGCACTCACTTAACAGGGGAATCCAAAAGGGTCGCAAATTAATATTTAATTTGGTATAGGACTACCTATCGATCTTAACGCCTAATATAAAATCAGCATACAATGCAACTGCCTTCATCATCGTATCTTTATCGACGCCACTTGATTTAAGACATGCATTTACAGCCGATAAAAATTTTACCAAGACTCAATAAGACTAGGCCTTTCGCAAGACAGATGAAGAGAAGAAGAGAAGAAAGGAGAAAAGATGCCAGGAACCTCAAGAAGACTCTTGATGACAAATTTTTGGCCAAAGAGCTGAATAATTCCCTCTTTATCAATGCATTTTTCGAAAGAGACTTCTTTAATATTCACGATCCCGTACACATGAATCATAATCATCCCGGATGATCCGCCCCGCGGAAGCTTGATCTTATTCGAGCCTTTTTTAATCTATAATATTTTTTGGAGCAAAAAAATAGCAAAAGATGAATTAAATGACAGCAGCTTCATATTTGTGTGTTCTTAAACTTGCTTTTCTTGAATGTTATTGCGTTGATGCTTTGATTATTATCCTATTTACTCAGAAAATGTATAATCAAATTCCAAACTCAAGTCTCACCTCATATATTCCAGGGGATGCTGCTCTGGTGATCTGGAGATCCCACCAGCGAAGTTTGGGTTAGTTATCGGGTATTCCAATAGTTTAGTATATTTGTGTACTATTTTTGCCGAGGGTGGGTCAGCTGATAAGGGGATATTTGTAGTTTCAGGGTTCGACAAGTCAAGAATGTAAATAGTTAAGCAGAATTGAATCTCCATCCAAAGATTTAAAAACACATTTCAACTGCGACATCGTGATATGAAAAAGTCAAGCTGATCAAATAGTGTGGATGAAGTTATAAATAGGCCTTGATGTCTCACATGCCTTGACAGCCACAATGGCCAGTTTGGGTCTAGCCCCGCAACACATTTCAAACACCACTTCCTTCGGCCTCACAAACTCTGCTTTCACTTGCTCATATCGCTCGTTTGACTGCAATCTTTCACTTGTTTTGCTTGAATCTAGGGCTTTGCTCTTCCTCCCCCCTTTCCCCCCCACAAAATCCACACATTCCTCCGTGATCGACAGAATCCAGGGTCCACCGGATCGTCCGACGTGATATTTTCATCGCCCTCCACACCGTCTTCGTCGTTCGACTCTTCAGAAGGCAGCTTCCTAGGTATTCTGGTTAAGCCAAAGGAGTTTTGCAAGCATTGTCTTAGACGCGGATTGTGATAATTCAACCACGACGAGAATTCCACTCTGCCAATCGGTGCAAGGGGTTCTTGATTAAGGCTCTTTTCGGATCAGGGGTACCTTCAGTCTCCTATCTGCTCTTTAGTCTACTTTTTCCAATTGCCTGGTATCATTCACGACAACCGTCATTATGCGGCCTATTTTGAGCATTATCTACACCTTTCTGCTACTGGGGACGATCGTCTCGGCTTGGCCCTGGTCCAATTATGGAGAAATATTTGGACGTGACATGCTAGATAAGCGTGCAGGTACGGATGGTCTGTTCGCGTCTCATAGAAAACTGCTGACTCTGTTCTCTAGACGAAACGACATCCGCATCCACGTCCGAACAAACCACCACAGTCGCTTCCCAGACCTCTACCAAATCCTCTAGCGAGACCGACACCTCCAGCAACACCAAGACCACCAGTGATGAGACGGCTAGTGGCTCCACAACCACAGGCACCAACACAGGCACCACCACAGGCACCACCACAGGCACATCCAAAAACACCAAGACCAAATCATCTACCACTTCCACCAGTATCTCGATTGACGCGGCTGCTGGTGCGGGTGGTATCTCTATGCTCACACCGGACTCAACAACAACTACCTACTACAAGATCGGACAGAACATCACCTTCGTCTGGAACTACACATCTGTCAGCGTCTCGCCTACTGCCGTGGACGTGGTGGCATCCTGCAGCTTGAACAGTGCCACCTACACCGTGACTAAGAACATGAGCATGGAAGCAACTGGTACCGCCATCTGGGATACGGGCGACTATGAGAAGACCGCCACTATCCCCTTGCTGACAGCGAGCTACACGCTCTACGTCTACGACTCGGACAAGTCTCTCAGCGACACTGCCAGCGCAGGATACCTCGACTCGGATTCTGGATATGCTTTCGGCATGTACTATACTCAGTCCTCCACACCACTGAGCGGTAAGTTCACACTTCCCGTCGTTCTTTTCATCAAGAAACTCGACTGACAGCTCATTAGGATTCTTCTGTGTCACTTGCAATGGTGCCTTATCGGATACTCATCGCCAGGGTCTGAAGTTCGTCGTCGGTATGGCCCTGCTCACGGTCTTTTCCTTCACATGGTTTGCGGGCAGCTTCGGCCTATTCTCACTTTAAGTTTACCTGAAAAGAGGATACAGCTACATGACCTTCTTATGGATATATTTCTTTGACATTTAAGGCGCTATCCATTTCTTGAAAGCGACACATTACGATTAATAGCAAGAAAACGGCGTTTGTGGATTTTTGGTTGGGATGCATTTTTGTTTCTTTTTCTGGTTTATTTCTTTTTCTCAGTAGAAAATTGGCATCAGGTTCATACTCAATATTTCCCACTGGTATCTATTTTTCATCAATGTATTTTTTCAACTACATGCCACTCCGAGTATCGATCTACATATGAGACCCCAAATGTTATGCCCCTCTGTCTAGATTTGTCCTTGATCAAGCCGTTGAGTGAGAATCCTGAACTCCCTAGCATGACGGAATCCTTCAAAGAACATTTTGGGATCATCAAACTCCTTGTTTATTGTAAATGTAATCCCTCTTAGAACTTTGGTAAGACACTGGAGCACTTGCAAGACTCTAGCTGCAAGCAATGAAACAATTCTTTGTCCCGGGTAAGTTCTTGAAAGATGGTATTGTCAAGACCTGAAACCACTGAGTTCCGGAAAAGAGCCTCATGTTGTTCCATGCATCAATATCTATAGTCAATTTTAGTAATATTAACTCTGAAACTGTTTGTAAGAAGATGGAAACAAGCCTATAAATTCTTTGCATGGGAAAGAAACAAAGAACGAAGGGAACAACATCCTGTCTGTATCACGTCGACTGAATTGAGAATTAGTCTACACAAAACCAAGCATAATGCTGTACCTGCATCAAATACTCAGGACTATAAATCTCTTTCATATTTGAGAAATTGTCTTCCTCTTTCTCATATTAAGTTCCGACTTTCCCAAACAACCAACCCTGACCAAGAACTATCCTTATATCTAAATCCTTCACACTGTATTCTTTATCACCAAAGCCACACCCCACCACCACTACCGCCACAGAAAGACAACAAGAGGAACGATGGCACCGAAAGAGAAGAAAAATATAGGCTGGATCTGGCCTAAAGACCCTCGCCCAGGAAATCCAAGCAGCTGGCCACGCCACTGGCGTTTCTTGGATGTCATGACGAACAAGGGACCCGACATTTATGTTGGTGTGATCAACAAAAGACCCAGGTTTTCATCATCGAGATCCAATTCCAAGTCCTCGTCCCCAGAGCGACTGATATCATCGAACAAATCATCCAATCAAAGCAACAATTCTATCCAAAGGACAAACTGGGATCGCTGGAAGGAGCCTACACCATCCAACTCCCCGAACGCCGACGACACAGTATGGGATAGCTCCCCAAATTCCTCTCGGACTGCCAATTCTAGATCTACATCGACTTCTTCCAAATCAAAGCCAAAGGCCCAGTTACCCTGGGCTCGTCGAGAAGATGAAGAGCGCTACGATTATCGCCAGCGGATGTACAAGGTTCCAGACATGGGGACGTGGAGTGCAGTAGAGTATTGTTCTTCTGGGGGAAAGGGGTCGCATTCTAAGGGGGAGAAGCATCAGGTGCCGAGGCGTTATCGGGATGTGAATGGAGTTGAGTACCCGGCGAATTACTGGCATGATATTGTTCATGGGAAACATGATGATCATGGTGATTGTCATGCTGCTTGCCTTGCTGCTCAGAATCGGGATACTTGGAATCGGGACGATGAGTGTGATACTTGGAATCATGGGAATGATCGTCGTCGTGCCAGTTGGGACCAAGAGACTCGGAAATGGGATTGATTGCAATTGGAGAGTGGAAGCATGATTTGCATTTTAATTTTGCGTACTTTTTGGTAACAGAATGCGCATTTCAAGCGCAGCTTGGGTGAAAGGCGTTAAAGGCGAAGAGATGAAGTTGGTCACCTGTTGAGGGTTGGGTGGATTGCGCTCTGCGGATTGTTGGGAGTTGCGCGGCGTTATTGGTGAGCTGGGTACATTTTGCACAAGGTGTTTGTTTGATATCTGCATATGACGCGATCATGTCCTAAAAGCGTGTTAGAACCAATGAAATATTCTTTTTTTGATTAATCGAGTGCAAACACGTACCAATAAGAAAGCGAGATCCCATTTGCGTGGCCGCGAGTTTAAGCATTCGAGAACTGCCTGCTCAAGTTTGGTCGTGGATCGACCTGGTGCCACTCTGCTGGATACCTGCCAGCCAGACACAGTAGATGAATTGTAGTCCCGCACACCTGCGACCAGGAAAACCATTCCAGCCCTTGCAAGCGCGATAGCCAGGGAAGTCTGATTCTGTCCTTTGATTACACGGACACCGGGAATGGCTTGTTGAACAAATCTTTCAATGACAGCAGTCCATTCTCCTTCTGATGATAACGCCTTCGTGCGCGCGGTGTCTTCCTCTTCTCGTAACCGCTCGTCTTCCTTTGCCTTCTCAGCTTTGGACAGCTCTGCAAGGAGAACATCGTAGTCTTTCTCCCATATGCCCGTAGGTTGGAGAATTTGGCCATTAGCCTCTCTTAGGCGCGCCTCAACATGCGTCCAAACAGGTCTCATCTCCGGACCGCGCCACATGGACTGGAACTGCTCGATATCGGAAATTCGAGAGCGGATTACATTTTGTAGATCATTGCGTAGAGCCGCCGGTGACTCAGCCACTGGATTGTTGGTTGAGGGTCCGTTTGAACTTGATATTGGGCCAAGGGGCTCTAAGACTCCGGCTGGGACGAACGGACGAAGTTCATGGATCTGGAAATGTTAAACTAGGGTCTTGATCTTCAGAAAAATAATGTGTGCTTGACATGGAGATATTCATAGATGGACAGATGCGCAATGTACGTAACACTCACCTTGCGTTCGAGCTCTTGCAGCTTTGCCAGTGACGACACTAGTTGGATTTCAGACTCCCAGTTGACAGGTTTGGAATCATCTTTGCTTGTCTGAGTCGCACCTTGTGCGTCAACAGCTTGATTCTCCATCTTTGTGGGGCCGGAAGCAGCCGTTGAATTGCCTGCAGGGGCTGATGTTGGTGCTGTAGACATGGTATATGAAAGTGGAAAAAAGTTTCTTCAGGCCAACGGACACTCCAGTTGATCGTGAAACCGTCCTAATACCACCGCCCAGGATTTTCAAACAGGGGTTTAACTTGCAGAACCCCTTATAATGGATATTTAGACTGGGCTGGGGATTAATGGCAATGCGCCTAGCCAAATGAAGCGATTAAGATTTTGGGGGTGCCTGGATGAGGATCGTGTTTGTGAGGCGGGATTATTGTATGTGTTTGCGATATTCCAAGATGTATACAAAAGAATGTAATGGAGCCTCAGAACCCGGGTCTTAATTGGTTGTTGTCGTAATTCACTTTGTGAATGTGAGGGAGAAGCGGGTGACAAAGCACAGCCACAGACATTATCTCGTCAGCCTCGGTGGCTGGTGATTGTTCTTTGGCAGAATAGCCGAAGCGGTAGCATAATGTTGGAAATGCCAAATTATTGACCTTGACACCTTGCGCTAGTCCAAATTGGGAACTGAAAGGTTTAATGGTTCAACATTGTTCTAAATCTTCTGTTTCAAAACCAGACAATCTAGGAGTGGAATTGAAATAACTACAGTGTGATAAATATTCTAGGAATTGTCTTTCTATTGTTCGATTGAAAAAGCTGCGATTGCACTATCCTAGTTTGATGCTGAAACATCATTTGATGTAAACGATTCAAAGCCCGAGGAGTTTTTTTTTCTAGAATGATGTTATGCTTGGGCCTAATCCGTGGATATTTCAATATACCTCAAATTTCTTCAAACAAACACGATTCAGTCTCGGACCGAGTCGAGGACTATTGCCTTAAGACACGAGCGAAGACAAAGAGTATATCAAACCAAGTAGAATCATTTCTGCTTAGCTAGATTGAACCCTAAAAATTGATATATACTATACTAGTATTGGATTAGAACATATTGCAATATTGATTCAATTAAAATATTGTGGTTTGGATCTAACAAAGAGTCCCTGCCCCATCTAGCAATAAAATATTGACATTCAAAGTGTTTCAAGGTTTGACAATGTCTCAATCCCGGAGCCTTTGTTGGAAAGCTCCGCAGAGCATTCCAATACTTGAAACTCATTTCTACTGAAGCATATATAAAATGTATCTAACCTTGATTTGAATAATACTCATCCAAACAAGACTCCCACACCTGTTACAGATAGCAATAGTGACCAACTTCTAAGGCTACATCTCAGTCTACTAATGTAAGTCATAGACAGCATCTGCATCAAACAGACACCCAGAACAAAGACCGAAAGAAATATGGCTAACACTGAGCCACATCTCAAGTGTTTTAAACAGTTTGCACCATGCCTCCCAAGAGAAACCGTGGTGCCAGATCCCTTGGAGATACCTGCCAGAGATGCTTTCTCCGATTGGCTAGATTTCCTAACCACTTCTGTGTGTGGAACGAGGGCTACAGGGTATGCCAGCATTGCAGAAATGTTCACCATCGCTGCCAGCCGGTAAGTGCATTACAACTGTAAGGAGTGTTGACTAGAATATTTCAAGCTAACCAACTTGTAGCTTCCCCTGGAGTTCCAAGATGAGGCCGAGGAGGCCATGCTCGGACCTGCCAATTTGCTCGCAGAGCGGGTTCAGGTTATCCTCCAGAAGATCCGCAGACGCACTCACAGGGTCAACCAGGAGAGGGCATTCGAAGAGCAGTTTCAAAGCTCACTTGCTGCTGCTGCAGAACGCGGCGATTCTGACCTGATATTTCCGCAGAATACCAACTTCGCAGCTTCCTTACTACAGCTATAGTGTATGAGGGTTCTGAAGTTGATGACGCTACCGGAGAGCAATCTCAAAGCTCTCTTGCTCCAGAGGCAAGAGAAGTGGAGCCACAGCAAGAGACATAATATTGGTATAGCCAGAACAGATTGGGGCGATGGACGCGGGGGCGAACCGGATGGTAGGTACTGCGTGTGATGGGGGATTACCATCACGGTCCCGAAGGCTTCGACTCTTGCGATAGCCTCTGATCCAGGGGATTCATGTTTGGATTTTGGATTTTGGATTTCATAATGAATTTATCATAGATTTCATAGATGGAGTTACACAATTGATCTTCATTTTGCGTTTCTTCCCCCTTGATTGATATTATTTCTTTGCATATGCGTCCTGCTCTTACCTACATGTGATACCTGATTATCTGTAGGCTGAAATAGTGGCGGAAATGAGGATGCCAGGAGGTCATGTACGTGAATAGATGGTATAGGGGATATAAGAAGTGGATTATCTTATAAATACGATGTCAATTTCACCCGAAATGTCTTCATGGCAGAGTCACCACAAAGAGTTGAGACTCTACATCCCCATGGAATAACCAAATCACACCTGTACCCAAAATGGCCTCGCTAAACAACCCATTGACCTAGAAAACCACACAACCATCTAGTCAAGATCTAGCAGCCTTGGGGGGTACTTCTTCCCCTCCCTCTCGACCTGAGGAGCACAGGAACACCACTCGCTCTCAGGCACCGAGTCCATGACGGACGGAATGTGGGCGCCACAGCCCCACCAGGACACCTTGTCTAGGAATCGATTAGCTATAGTTAGATAATTCTCATCAACAAACTTACTGCAGGTGGAGCACTGAGCCTTCATGCACATATTGAAAATTGTTTTGTGTTCGAAAGAGGGATGTGAGAGGTATAGAATGTCAAACTTGAGTAAATTGATCGAAGACGGGGAGAGCGGAATCTTCTTTATAAGTTATCGCTTCGGTGTCTTAGTCATGAACGCCGATAATGAAGCCCGAGGCTGGACCCCGATCTCGTATCGGTGTTCCTTTATGCAGAAGTGGACTTAATTGAAATATATGCTTTTTTGGTGTGTTGATCGTTTAATTTGGTCCTGGATAATGCCTAATTCTAATCTAGTTGTGGTCTTGAAATTGTTGAAAGATTCTCAAGCAAATTGGTAATTGGTGGGGCAAATCGGGGGTGAATCCCGAGCTCTGGATTCCCGGAAGATCTTCACAACGCAGACAGAAATAGGGCGCCATACAGGGACAGCCAGGATCATCGCAGTACAGACGCAGATACTATACCTGTATGAACAGAAGGTCTGAAGAGTCTAGCAAATTTTAAAATGACTGTCATCGCTGTTGCCGGAGGATCGGGAGGGGTGGGGAAGACCTTGGTCGAGAGGTTGGTACAAGAATCTAAATTCAAAGTTATTGTGCTATCTCGCCAAGTAAGAATTGTTTTTACTCTTGATCGAGACAATTGCTGATTGAATAAAAGCCCGCTCAGCAATCATCTTTGCCTGGAGCCCTGATTGTGCAAATCAATTACGACGATGTTCAGTCCTTGGCAAAGACACTTGATACTCATAACGTCCACACCATCATATCTGCCATTGGACTTATGTCCGATGAGACCAGTCAATCCCAGTTAAATTTGATTGATGCAGCGGAGTTATCAGCCACAACCAAGCGGTTCATTCCGAGTGAATATTCGTTCATTCAAACAGCAGAGTGAGCCGAAAACCATCACTCAGGTGTCCAATTCGCTAATAATTTTCTACAATAGTCTTCTCCCGATAGATCCTAGCATTAAGTACTGGCTAGATGCAGCCAGCCGTCTAGAAAAAAGCTCGCTCAAGTACACCCGTGTCATCCCAGGCTTTTTTATGGACTACTGGGGCATGCCGCATGTTCAAACCAACCTGCACCCCTACACTTTCGGAATCAACATCGCCAAGCGTGAAGCTGCTATTCCCGGCGATGGAAACGATGTGATATGTATGACCTACACACGTGATATGGCAAATTATGTGATCAAGGCACTGGATCTGGATGAGTGGCCCGAGTTTAGCGTGATCGTGGGAGACGAAGTCACCTATAACCAGATTTTGAACATGGCAGAAGAGATCACTGGTAATTATTCTTCTATTATCAAGTTCTGGGATACTCGCTGACTCTACAAAGGATCCAAATTCAAAGTCACGTACGATAGTGTCGATAAGATCAACGCAGGGGATGTTACCGTGCCACCGAGTCTCGATGATGGAGAAGAGGATTCAATCGAT
The DNA here is from genome assembly GCA_028828245.1 of Penicillium lividum. Lineage (NCBI taxonomy): Eukaryota > Fungi > Ascomycota > Eurotiomycetes > Eurotiales > Aspergillaceae > Penicillium > Penicillium lividum. The sequence continues at coordinate 1,038,137 of JAQJAG010000005.1, forward strand.
GAGCTGAAAGAGGTCACAGCGCTAGTCAGCCGGCTTACTGTCAGTGGTGTTTTTCAGTTGCCCAAAGAGAACAGGCTGAATGCCCAGTTCCCGGATGTGCAACCTATTACCATGAGAGAATTATTGGAAAAATGCTGGACAGGCAGGTAAAGACAATTCAATTTCGCTTTTACTTCAAGATGCATCAATAGAGAATTTGAACTGTTTCACATTTGAACACGACATATCCAGGGGCTTGGTAGATGAACATGCGTTTATTCAAAAAAGCCGCCACAGAATTGAATCTAAACTTAACACAGTTTACCGGGATTGATCACCCCGACACAAACATTGCGACCGGGAATCAGATTAGAGCACCAGGGATTGATATCTGGATTCCAACACAGGAGCTGGTCTATGGTGAAGGTATTTTCGTTTTGCGAGATAATGTCCCAACACGTATCTCCCATGTGCACTTTATAAAACTGGTTGCCTGGATTGAAAATGTAAGTACTCGAGTTGAGAGACTAACATGTGGATTAACTAACAACGAGGCGTATAGCTCTGAGGCGTATAGCTCTCCGGCGAATTACCCATCTTGATCGAGTTCGAGTCTACAGGGATAGACAGGGCTAGGGATGTGAAGCCCAGCCAAACGATAGCTTTGGTGGATGAGTGAACCATGGCTGGGTTTGCTCAACTAGAGGAGAGAAGCTTGAAGATATAAAGAGAGTGTTGCTAAGAGATTTCAGATAGCGACTGAATTATGAAAACCTTGGAATGTCGTTGAACTATTTAATAACGACCTCTTCTACATCATATGTAGTTGCTTCAATACCTCAGACATTCAAATGTTGACGACCATTCCGACCAACCTCCAACCCCTCGGTCCCTGCAAGAATCCGATAGCTAAAATTCAACTGCGCGTACTGTACGACAATCGCAGGACTTGTCATGTGAAAAAATAGCTCATGGCTAGAGCTAATGGAGTCTCTGTCAAGGCCAGGTTGCAGCGGCTATTCGTGCAACCATATCCACATACCTCAGAAGCTTCATGAACATAATCAAGTGGCTCTGCAATAATCATAAAAAATCAGCCAAGTCAGTACCAGTTTTTCTCTCCATTTCTCTGCACCGCATATGTCTCGGGAAGATTGATGGGTCCCGTTTGTTCTACTGTTACATTCCACTGAAGAAACTGTTACCTTATACAGGAACCTGGTCTTTGATGCATTAATTTGGTAATACCCTCGGCCGATATGGATGTTACGGTGGATTAAGGCAGGGGAACAAGCTGTGGTTCGACCGGATATTATTACTACCAAAGCCTGTGCCACACTTCAACTTTAGCGTGGGTTCGAGGTATAGACTCATTTAGAGCTCGCTGTAGGAGGAGTCCCGATCGGAATAGTCATATCTTTTAGATTGGGGATGTCGTGTACAATGAAACGGTCATTACGTGCATTGAAGTTTAAATTCCCCTGCTTCGCGCAAGACATGTCTGAGGTCTGAAGAGCTTGATCATAGATGTTGGGTACCACCTTTGATTGTTCTGTGAAGCTTAATGTACTCATCTGATGGTTCTTGATTGATTATAGACTCTAAACTCTAGAGCTGGCAATCTTATCTGCATCATTGCCTATTTCCATAGTTTATAGATATTTCATCACACCATAATGCATGCGATGGAGTGGATTTCAAGACATTTACCCCAGAAACTTTCTGTGATACTCAATTGAAGTCTAGTAGAATTGTCTGAATACTATACATTGTTTCTGTGAAAGAAATAATCAGCTCATTCACTGGCGATGAGTTGTCCATGCGAGGAATGCCGTATGAAATTGGCAAAACCATAATGGCTGGTCGCGTCAACGCTTTGATGAGACGTGAATGTGCATACTTGCATTATGTAACGGCCAAAACAGCAACTGCCCAGGGGTCCATCTTGACCGAGTATGTCCCGTTCTCACTATGGACCTTTGTGGTTACCGGCTCAATTTCAAGTTGATAAGGCTTGTTGCCTTGAGACTGTGCCCCGGCGAGCATTTCCAGACTCCCTGAACTAGTGTCAAGAATGCTGATGGTAATATTTTGGTCCTCCGGGCCATAATTTGCCAGTTTCACATAATATTGTGAGTCCGTCTTCGTAGCCACCCAATAGAGAGGCCCAAAATCCGCGGATGAATTAACTGGGAGCACCATGTCTCCCTTGTTCGAAGCAAACATCTTCTGAACAAAATAGGATGTCGACAGCGTCATCGATCCAGGAGTTGAATTGAATCCATAAAGGGTTGGCTGGGTTCATAAGGTTAATCTTGAGTTGGATCAGTATTAAATCAGACAAACTTACCGACCACGCTATAAGCCCAAAATGCTCCAACATAGGCGCATACGCTGCCATCTTGACAATATCACTATTTCGCTCCATGCCAATCATGTAAACTGCCTCACTGCAGCTGCCTTGCATAAACGACCAATATGTCCCCTCCGCGTTCGAGGTATTCCGACATCCGTATTCGCCCACCATGACCGGTTGACTTCGAGGCTGGTTATCAAACTGATCGAACAACGCCACGAAATCATTCGGGGACCGATACAAGTGCAAATCGATAATAACACCTTCAGGTAATGGTGCTGGTAGACAGGAATAGTCGCCATTCGAAGCAACAAGCGTGATGTTAGGATATTGGTCATGGATGGCCGTGTATATCTGGTTGAAGCGATCGGGGTAGGTATCACACCCCCCAGTGAGATCATCTTCGTTCCCGATTTCAATATACTCAATCTTCCACGGCTCGGTGCGACCATTCTGGGCGCGCATTTTTCCAAATTTGGTGGATGTGTTGCCAAACAGATATTCTAGCTCGTTCTTGATATCCTCGACGAATGGTTGGAGGTCGGATCCAGATACTATTCCTCCGTAGGACTTGCCGGACCAGATCGCTAGTAACGGTGTCATTTTCATGTCTTCACACCACCATAAATATTCATCGAGACCCAGGGCATCGGTATTGGGATAGAACCAATCGCTCTCTCTTCCAGGTCGGTCAACTAAAGGTCCAATTGTCTCGTTCCATTTCCAACGAGTATCAATCTGTAGGCCCTCGATATTGTTTCCGCCTGGGAATCTAAGGAAATTGAATTTCACTTTCTCTAGCACTGTTGCCAGATCCTCGCGTAATCCATTCTCCCTGTCATTGTATGTAGGTGGGAACAGTTGGATGTATCCGAAATTTAGTGAGCTTCCGGCAACTTTCGAGCCATCAAATGTCAAGTGCCACTCATTTTCTCCATCAGGCGATGAACTGGAGTTAAATGTTGTCTTGATTTGGGTGAAATTCGCATCTGTACTGTCAACAGTTATATTATGGTCGGCATAAACAATACCACTATGTGATCCAATAAGCTGGAGATTGATGGTCCCGGAATAGTTCCCCATCATCCAGAATGAACTGTTGTATGTAGCATTCATAGTCGGGATTCCACTATAACCGGTGTTTGCGAAACCGATATATTCAGTTGCATTTTCTGGAACCGAAACACGGAGTGAAGACGTGATGGCATCGCTCACAGGATGGTCTGTGTCCTGCAATAGTTCCACCACCCCCACAGGTGCGTATGCTGTCATTCCAAGACTGCTCCCCTGGAATCCATTGTTTTGAAGTAGCTGTCCATGGATTCCGCCATCACCTGTACAAATTTGTTAGTGATGATGTGGTATGCACGAAGGTAGCTTACCTGAATGATCCATTTCCTAGAAAGAGTCAGCAACTGTAATCAGAGCGAGTTGAGTGTTTTGACCTCAAACATGATTCCGTAGAGTAATGAACTTGATTTATTTCCACCTTCTCGGGAAACTGACAATTCAACCGAACCGATTGCCTGGGTGATACATAATGTGGTGAGTATGGTCGAGCCCAATGGCACATGTTTCGATCCCAGCCTCATGTTGGGAGAGTTCAGTAGTTGAAATCAGTAAAAGTGAAATTAATCAAGGTCTGCGTGAAAATTTTTTAAGTAGATCTTGGAAATAAATTTCTGGGGTAAGTACTCAATGGAGCTCCACAGTGAATCATGGCATCATGGAGTTGAAACTTCAAATCGTGAAATTTGCCAACCGCCATCAAATTTCGAACCGAAGGCTCATGTAAAAAAAGATTATTTTACAACTCTCTGATCTCTTGAGTTCGTGAATAAATTGTCTTATATTGCTAATAATGTCAGGACGATAATAAGTCATGACGTCGGTTATTTCTGTGAACGCGGAAGTACTATCAGAAGTGATTAGAAACCAGAATGACGATAAACACACCGGAAAATCTCTCTCAACTATACATGACGATAAATTAGGCATGAAAAATGGCCATACTTGGCGCTATTCAAGTATCCAATATTTACAAGAATCTTACTATACGCACCCCCTTTGAAAGTCTAAAACTCGTCACGTACCAAACCAAATATCAATTTTTATTCCGCTTTTACAGTTGTCAGAGCCTAGAGAGAGAAACCAGAAAAACAATTGGTAAAACTTTGGTGGGATCAACGAAGGCCAGGCGCGATCGGTGTTTGGGGCCAGGCAATGAAGCTTATTCATACATTTAACAGGCAGGAGACGAAAATGGCCAGCTAAAGGAGGAGTAGAGATTTGTGAGAAGCTTGATGCAAGGAAGTAGTCAGCATGCACCGTTTTGAGATAGTTTATCTGTAAGGACAAGGGGAGCCGATTTCGAGTATCGCTGTATGCAGGCTACATCCATGCAGCAACAATATTGTATACGTATAGACATTGTTATGGGTATATTATAGCACTTCTTGGAAATCGATTTCAAGTCTTATCAAGGCCTGCCGTAGCCTACGTTTAAGGTTGCCGTTTATGTTCTTACCGGCCTGGGGGCACACGACTTCGGGACTTTAAAACTGCCGCAGGCATACGATACTGATTTTTTATTTGAAGATTTGTGTACACCCCAATTGAATGCATTCCGGTTTTGAGACCCTGTCATAGAATAGAAATTTGGAGCTATTTCATTCCCGTTTTAATAGGTCTTTGCCAGTATAAGTTGAGTCAAACAAGTGTTGACTGGACACTCAATCCCTAATTCCTTGCCTCGCTTGATAATCCATCCATTAATATTATCAATTTCTGTACTTCTCCCTTTCCTAAGATCCTCGCGCATACTGCTCGAATTTTGCGCCGTCTTTTCCACAGTATCGCGAAGTGTAGTCTTCAAAGACGTGACCGAAAACTGTGAACGGTCATGAACCAAGCATTTTGTTTCTGGGAGATTCATTAAAACCTGCGATATCTCTTCCAAGAGTTGGCACTGCAATGGCCAAAGCGCAAGGTTCGTCAAAAGCTCGCCGTTTCGGATATCCAAAAGCGCTGTTAATGGGTTGAGCACACAGTTCGTTGCTAATTTGAACAATTGGACTCTTAGAAGATCAGCCTGTTTCAATTCAGCACAGCGAAGCATTGGCGACTGGACAAGAGTGTCGACGAGGAACCGATGGTGACGCGCATTCTCCCCGTCTACAAAGCCGACATCAACACAACCATTCGGACCCGATAATATCGCCTCGCTTGCTGATTTCAGGTACACGCCATGCCGGATTATGCCACACATATATGTGGGGCGTATAGAGGGATCTGGGAAGAGTTGTTGATTTAGATCATCAATTTGACCAAGGCCATTTTGAAAAAGACAGATAGTAGTATCGCGTCCGATTCGATCTTTCAGTGGTTCAAGAGCGGTCACCGTCGCTGATGCTTTGACAGCGACAATTAGGTGACGTATTGGGCTTGTTGAACTTGTCTTTCCCAGCAGCTCCGCATCGAATCCCGAGCTTTGCTTCAGATCTCCATCCTCTCCTACTCGGAGACCAAGTTTCCAGTCATTTGCGGAGAGTTCCTGGAACAGGGTTTCTCTGTGAACGAGAAGTGTCACGAGTGGTGGGTCGGCAAGCGACCGGAGGGATTGTGCAATAAACGACCCGATGCTCCCCAGTCCAAGAATGTAGATGGTGTCCGTTGCCATAGTGTATGAATTTTTGACCTGCAGTATGACTGACTCATTGATCTATGGATCCGGTGGAGACGGAGTTCTTTGCGAAATGAAGAACCCGCCTTTAACCGATCGGGCTGCCGAAAACTCTTCGGGTTCATTTTACGTACCTGGACCCATACTGTTAACCCACAAGGTTAGGCACTGTAAAACTCCACATTATAACAAGGAAATAACTGCCAATGATATACAACCATTCAATCCATCAAGGAAATTTTTTCATACAAGTATCCACAATGGTCGGGTTGAAAGCCGATCCACACAATATTCAAGAGGACCCTGTTCTATGATTGACTCAACATTCATTCAATCTGAGCAAGGAATTGAATATCGAGAATGTCGATAATTTCCAAGCAAGATACACGATGCAGTGCTCGGGAAGCTGGTTCGCCGATTGGTTTCCAGCATCCTTTTGACTTTGCCTTGGTATTGTACCAAACTCTTCCAGAAAGTCAACTCTGCTAATATAAATTGAAACAGCTGCGCAAGCTTCACATTGTAGTTGCGGGTGTATATTTCGTGTTTAATAGCTCTCTTGGATCTTCAATTGCATCTGGAGCCAGCGATGAGCTTGCCGATTATTTCAATATCCCGAACGATGGTATTAAAATTGTGCTTCCAACCTCCCTTTACATGGCTGGTTTTGCCATTGGTATGTATCCTGATATTAGAAATGTTACTAGTTCTAACTTGTTTCCAGGTCCTGTGATTTTCGGTCCCTTGAGTGAACACTTTGGTCGAAAACCTGTTCTTGTAACAACTTTCTCCATCTATCTCATCTTCATGATGGCATGCGCATTGGCGCCGAACTTTCCAGCCCTTCTTGTCTTTCGATTCTTCTGCGGATTGGGAGGATCAGCACCTAATGCTGTGCTTGGTGGTCTTTTCTCCGACATTTACGAAAATCCCCATCACCGCGGATTGGCCATGTCATGGTTCATGTTTGCAACAACTTTCCCGCCACTTTTGGGTCCCATTATCTCCGGTTTCATTTCCACCATCTCATGGAGGTGGAGCTTTTGGGCTGGTCTCATTATTGCCGCCCCTGGTTTTCCTCTTCTGGTTACGATGCCTGAGACGTATGTGCCGGTCTTGCGCCAGAGGAGCGAAAGGCTCGACGAGGAAAAGGGCTATGTACAGAAACCTGCACAATCTCTCTCCAACGAGCTGTTCATCATTCTCGGTCGTCCGTTTCTCATGTTCACACGAGAGCCGATCGTCTTCTGCTGTTCTCTTTACCTTGCCCTTATCTATTCGATTTTATACCTCTACTTTCAGGCATACCCCATCATTTTTCAAGGTATACCGGCCTCCATTCTCATCAAGGTTCACAGCTGACCCTCCCAGATTTGTATGGTCTGTCAGCAGGCATAGGCGGACTAGCTTTTCTTCCAAGTGAGCATCCCTAATTCTCTACTTCCCTTCAGCCGCTAACCATACACAGTTCTCCCTGGCTCAATCCTCGCATTTGTCGTCTTCTTCCTATACAGCGGATACCACAGTAAGGCCCTAGCTGCCGGCCACCGCTGGGCAAAATTGGAAGAATACCGCCGCCTCCCCTTAGCCTGCGTTGGAGCCCCAGGAATCCCAATCGCCCTATTCTGGCTTGGATGGTCTGCAAAACTCTCTATCAGCCCCGTCATGCCCATGATGTCAGGAATATTCTTCGGATTCGGCTATCTGCTGATCTTCATCGCGCTACTCAATTACCTCACTGACGCGTACAAGCAATTCTCGGCATCAGCTTCTGCAGCAGCAAGTACATTGCGATCCTCTTTTGCCATCTTCCTTCCTATGGCTGCTACCCCCATGTATACGAAGCTGGGGATCGACTGGGCGAACTCGCTGCTCGGATTCTTTTCCATAGCAATTGCCGTTGTTCCATTTGTTTTCATTAAATATGGTGTTTGGATTCGGGCGAATAGTAAATTTGCACAGCAGGCTCAGTAGCTAGCTGCATAGTGGTGTTATGGTCTTTGGTTGGCATAGCGTTCTTATATTCATTCTATAGACAAAATCGCATGGCGTTGGATTGATTGCACTCGAATAAATTGCTGATGATTCGACTTGACCTTTTTAGAGCTGCGATTGATTGGCGTTCTTTACACCCGCGATACATTCAATCTCAACATCCGTTCCCAATGGTAACTCCTTCACGCAAACACAAGTCCGAGCCTATCAAATATTGTTAGTTATACAACTGATATATTTATTGGGAAAGCGTATCAACTCACCGGCGCGGGCTTCGTGAACGTGCCCGCATAAACTTCATTGACAGCAGCGTAATCGCTCATACTGGTAAGGTAAATGTTACATTTGACAACATTATCCAAAGTAGTTCCAGCCGCTTCCAAAACCGCCTGGAGATTGGATAGAATTTGTTTCTGTAACACATGTTATTAGTGCATAGAATAGGTGGGAACAGACTTCAAGGCTCAAGCTTACAGTTCGGTCTCCGATCGAGCCTGTCAGAAGCTCCCCGGTTTCGGGGTGACAGCCGACTTGGCCAGAACAGAAAACGAAGTCGCCCATCAAGATGGCCTGCGACAGGAATGGTGGAGGGGCGGGTGCATTGGAGGAGGTGATTGGTTGTTTTTTGAGAGACATTTTGTTATTGACAATTCAATTCAGTGGAAAAGTATAGCTCGACAGATTGTTGCTGGAAAGTTGGAAATTTTAAACCCCGCCCTTCCAGGTACAACGCCAGGCGTCATTTGTCATCGGCGTGGGGCTCAACTAACTTAACTAACTAATAGTAACCAAATGGGACCTTAAGTTATCTTTCAAGTGGGTCATCACCCTAACTCTCAGTCAAATTAAAACTTGAGTATGAATAGTGCGGTTTTTTGATACACGATGAGGACGGACGCCCAGACCTCTACGGCCTGAGCCTCCAACCTTGCTCCGTAGTGAGCTTCACCACGCCCATCGGTCCAGGCTTGCGAATTAACAAATATTGACTCCCATATTGACTCTGCGGCCATTGTCCTTTGCGCTGAGTCCTAATCAATCCGCCTCGAACACTGAGCCAAGCCAAAGGTGGTGACAAACTCTTGGATAAGCGATGTCCAGAGTCCAGACTCCACTGCGGGCTCGGCTTGATACTAACTAATCACTCTCTTTAGTGCATCACTCGCATCCCTTGTTACAGATAGCCTTATTGGCAAGACTGCCGACCACACACCGTATCAGCCTCCTCGCCTTGGGCATTGTCACCTAATCATCCCGAGTCTCAAATTTATTGAGAATCTACGGCTTTTGGTACTCGCTTTCTACCCATTTTACTGTATGAAATTGGCTGTCTCAGGAAATAATCATTATGAAAGGTTCGAACGTTCAGTCTATAGCTCTTCAATCTTCTCAATAAAATCTATTATATATAAATTAAAAGACTAATTGGGCATGAACATGTATTAAATTACATACTTAGAGGTGCACATATTTCACATGTGCATTAGACTGTATGTACACATGCAGTAACTATTTGAAAGATGCACCAGTACATTAATAATATTATTATGAAGTAATTTCCTCTATCCTACTCAGCTCTCCGTAATAGACTAGATCTGGGCCCTTTCATCAATTGAGGATTAAGAAGATATTGAAATAGGTTTTTCGGATCCCAGATATCTGCATAGCGGCTTTCTTCGCGGGTCTTGCAGGCTATTCAATCATCTTTGATGCCTCATAAGCACGGCCAGGGGCTTTTCTTCTGTGCTAACATTAGCTAAAGTTTCCATTTTCCATATTATACTGTACACTTGAAGTACATACCAACTGATCAGATGGATGAGTCAATAGCTCACCTTCAGATTAGTGACAAAGAGATGAGGAAAGGAAGTCGCTGGTAGCTGCCGTTGAGGAAAAGAGATACCCTTAAACATATACATTGATAGACTATGAATATGAATAATTTCAATAAATAATTACTTAAAAATAACAAGTCACAGAAATTCAGTGACTTGAAATTGATTGTAACTCACTATAGAGTACTCTGATGAAGAATGCAGGTGAAGAACGTGCCAATCAAGAAAGCGGGACTCAAGCCAATGACGCGTGATGGACAACCCCTGTATCATGTGACCCGCCGAGTAAGCGACACCTCAGCAACGACAACAGCGGACCTCCTGAGGTCACTTCCGTTTCTTTAGATTCATTCTCCCATACCCCTCTCCTCTTTCCACCTTTCTTACTTTCTTTCGTCATCTTCCTTTCAGCTTCACCCTTTACTCCTTACTTTCCTTTCATTCTGCTTCATCGTTTTGCTGGGGCGTTAAGTTCGGTGGATCAGGTCGTACTGCGGCCCAAGTAAATATGGCGCTCCCCATCAAATTCACAGAAGTGGTCAATGTGAGTTGATGCCATTTCCTTAGAAGATTATGCCATTTTTCTTGTTCGCTTACTGACCACAATCGCGAAATAGTTGACCAATGTCGGCATTGCGGTACGTTCCCCGGTTTACCTACGCTTCCCCCGGAGGGTTGCTTGCGACGAGCCCCCCATCTTGGATATCCGGATACACCGGTCACGGACAGCAGTGATCTCTGGCTCACTGATACACTTTACTAACATACTTTGTGCTTCCAGCCGGCATCAATTGGCTTCACTTCATGCGTAAGTGCCACATGTCCCTCAAAACAATCCCGGTGGAGACGCGGCTAACCTGGCAATGACCGCATTACAGACCTTAGAATCCGATCACTACATCTGTGTTCGCCAAAAGCTCGACGAGGACGACAAGCCCCAAGTGATCATCGTTGACTTGAAGAACAACAATGAGGTCATGCGCCGGCCGATCAACGCCGACAGCGCGATCATGCACTGGAACAAGAACATTATCGCTCTCAAGGCCCAAGGCCGCACAATCCAGATCTTCGACCTCGGTGCGAAGTCGAAACTCAAGTCTGCGGTGATGAATGAAGATATTGTGTACTGGAAATGGTTTAGCGAGAAGTCCCTTGGTCTGGTTACCGATACTGCCGTGTACCACTGGGATGTCAACGATGCTACCCAGCAGAACCCTGTGAAGGTGTTCGACCGACTTCCTAACCTGGCGGTATGTCCCCTTTGTGCTAGATCCGCGTGGAAAGTCATACTGATCAGTTGGGTTTTAGGGTTGTCAAATTATCAACTACCGCGTTAACTCCGAGGAGAAGTGGATGGTCGTTGTTGGTATCAGTCAGCAACAAGGCCGCGTTGTGGGTTCGATGCAGCTCTATTCGAAGGAGCGGGGCATTTCGCAATTCATTGAAGGTCACGCCGCTGCTTTCGCCTCCATTAACGTCGAGGGCTCTCCCCTACCCCACCACCTCTTTTCGTTCGCCGTTCGGACCCAGACCGGCGCAAAGCTGCAGATCGCAGAGATTGACCACCAAGAGCCCAACCCGCGATTCCAGAAGAAGGCTGTGGAGGTTTACTTCCCCCAGGAGGCCGTCAATGACTTCCCGGTTGCGATGCAGGTGTCCACAAAATACGATATCGTATACTTGGTGACTAAATATGGCTTCATCCACCTGTATGATCTTGAGAGTGGTACATGTATCTTCATGAACCGTATCTCGAGCGAAACCATCTTCACAACTGCCTCCGACTCAGAGGGCGCTGGTATTGTCGGAGTCAACCGCAAGGGTCAGGTTCTGTCTGTTAGCGTTGATGAGAGCACTATCATCAATTATCTGACTAGTAACCCGGCAATGGCCGGCCTTGCTGTGAAGCTTGCATCCCGAGCTGGTCTTCCCGGAGTCGACCACCTTTTCCAAACACAGTTCGATAACTTTATTGCTGCGGGTGACTACGCTGAGGCTGCCAAGGTTGCTGCCAACTCCCCTCGTGGATTCCTACGTACACCCGAGACCATCACACGCTTCAAGAACGCACCCCAGACTGGTCAAATGTCGGTCATTCTCCAATACTTCGGTATGCTGCTTGATAAGGGTGCTCTGAACCGTTACGAGAGTGTGGAGCTTGTTCGGCCCGTACTGCAGCAGAACCGGAAGCACTTGTTGGAGAAGTGGATGCGCGAGAACAAGCTGGAGTCTTCAGAAGAACTCGGAGACATTATTCGGCCGTATGACATGGCTCTGGCCTTGAATGTGTATCTCCAGGCCAACATTCCTAACAAGGTTGTTGCTGGCTTCGCCGAGACCGGTCAATTTGATAAGATTCTTACTTACTCCAAGCAAGTGGGCTACCAACCAGACTACACCCAGCTCCTCCAGCACATCGTGCGGGTCAACCCTGACAAGGGTGCCGAGTTTGCTACTCAGCTTGCCAGCGAGGAGTCTGGTGCTCTCGTGGACCTCGACCGCGTTGTGGATGTCTTCCTCTCTCAGAACATGATCCAACAGGCGACCTCTTTCCTCCTCGATGCCCTGAAGGACAACAAGCCTGAGCAGGGTAACCTGCAGACCCGACTTCTTGAGATGAACCTCGTCAACGCCCCCCAAGTCGCGGACGCCATCCTTGGTAATGAGATCTTCACCCACTATGATCACGCCCGTGTTGCCCAGCTTTGCGAGAATGCGGGTCTTATTCAGCGCGCGCTCGAGAACTCTGACGATCCCTCGGTCATCAAGCGGAACATTGTCCGCACTGACAAGCTGAGCCCTGAATGGTTGATGAACTACTTCGGTCGTTTGTCTGTTGAGCAGAGCCTCGACTGCCTGGACACCATGCTCGAGTCGAACATTCGCCAGAACCTGCAGGCTGTGGTTCAAATCGCCACCAAGTTCTCTGACCTCCTCGGTGCTAACCGCCTTATCGATCTTCTGGAGAAGTACCGCACTGCTGAGGGTCTCTACTACTACCTCGGAAGCATTGTCAACCTCAGCGAGGACGCCGACGTGCACTTCAAGTACATCGAGGCCGCCACTGCTATGAACCAGCTCACCGAGGTCGAGCGTATTTGTCGCGAGAGCAACTACTACAACCCGGAGAAGGTGAAGAACTTCCTGAAGGAGGCCCACTTGACTGAGCAGCTTCCTCTCATTATCGTCTGCGACCGTTTCAACTTCATTCACGACTTGGTCCTTTACCTCTACCAGAACCAGCAGTTCAAGTCCATCGAGGTATACGTGCAGCGCGTCAACCCATCCCGCGCCCCTGCTGTGGTTGGTGGTCTGCTGGATGTCGATTGCGATGAAAGCATCATCAAGAACCTTCTCTCTACCGTGGACCCTTCTGTCATCCCCATCGATGAGCTTGTTTCGGAAGTTGAGAGCCGCAACCGTCTCAAGCTGCTTCTGCCTTTCCTCGAGGCCACCCTTGCCACTGGCAGCCAGCAGCAGGCCGTTTACAACGCCCTTGCCAAGATTTACATCGATAGCAACAACAACCCCGAGAAATTCCTCCAGGAGAACGACCTCTACGACACCTTAATTGTCGGAAAGTACTGTGAGAAGCGGGACCCCAACCTCGCATACACTGCCTACCGCAAGGGCCAGAATGACTTGGAGCTTATCAGCATCACCAACGAGAACTCCATGTACCGTGCCCAAGCCCGCTACCTCGTTGAGCGTGCGGACCCCGAGATCTGGACCTTTGTCCTTAGCGAGAACAACATCCACCGTCGCTCGCTTGTCGACCAGGTTGTTGCTACTGCCGTGCCCGAGTCCACTGAGCCCGACAAGGTTTCTGTGGCTGTCAAGTGCTTCCTCGAGGCTGATCTGCCTGGCGAGCTTATTGAGCTGCTCGAGAAGATTATTCTGGAGCCCTCACCTTTCAATGACAACACCAGCTTGCAGAACCTGTTGATGCTGACTGCCGCCAAGGCTGACAAGGGCCGTTTGATGGACTACATCCACAAGCTGAACGAGTTCTCTGCTGATGAAATTGCTGAGATGTGCATCGGTGTTGGTCTGTATGAAGAGGCCTTTGAGATCTACAAGAAGGTCAACAACTACCTCGCTGCGGTCAATGTGCTCGTTGAGAACATTGTCAGCATTGACCGCGCTCAGGAATTCGCAGAGCGCATCGAGCTCCCCGACGTGTGGAGCAAGGTTGCCAAGGCTCAACTCGACGGTCTGCGCGTCTCGGACTCGATTGAGTCGTACATCCATGCCAATGACCCCTCCAACTACAATGAAGTCATTGAGACTGCCACCCACGCTGGTAAAGATGAGGATCTTGTCAAGTTCCTCCGCATGGCTCGCAAGACTCTTCGCGAGCCCGCCATCGACACTGCTCTTGCCTTCTGTTTCGCCCGCCTCGATCAGCTTGCAGAGCTTGAGGACTTCCTCCGATCCACCAACGTTGCTGATATCGAGACCTCGGGTGACAAGGCTTACGAGGAGGGCTACCACCAGGCCGCCAAGATTTTCTTCACCAGCATTTCCAACTGGGCCAAGCTTGCAACCACCTTGGTTCACCTTGGAGAGTACCAGGCCGCTGTCGAGTGCGCTCGCAAGGCCAACAATGTCAAGGTCTGGAAGCAGGTCAACGAGGCTTGCGTTGACAAGAAGGAGTTCCGCCTTGCCCAGATTTGTGGTCTTAACCTCATCGTCCACGCTGAGGAGCTGCAGGCCCTCGTCCGCCAGTACGAGCGCAACGGTTACTTTGATGAGCTTATCTCCGTCCTGGAGGCCGGTCTCGGCTTGGAGCGTGCCCACATGGGTATGTTCACCGAGTTGGGCATCGCTCTGTCCAAGTACCACCCGGATCGTGTGATGGAGCACCTGAAGCTCTTCTGGTCTCGCATCAACATCCCCAAGATGATTCGCGCCTGCGAGGAGGCCAACCTGTGGCCCGAGCTTGTCTTCCTCTACTGCCACTACGATGAGTGGGACAACGCCGCTCTGGCTATGATGGAGCGTGCTGCCGATGCCTGGGAGCACCACTCCTTCAAGGACATCGTCGTTAAGGTTGCCAACTTGGAGATCTACTACCGTGCCCTGAACTTCTACCTGCAAGAGCAGCCTCTCCTCATCACCGACCTGCTCCAGGTTCTCACCCCTCGTATTGATGTGAACCGAGTTGTGCGCATCTTCCAGAGCTCAGATAACATTCCCCTCATCAAACCTTTCCTCTTGAACGTTCAGAGCCAGAACAAGCGCGCTGTGAACGACGCCATTAACGAGCTTCTGATCGAGGAGGAGGACTACAAGACTCTTCGCGACTCGGTGGATAACAACGACAACTTCGATGCTGTGGACCTCGCCCAGCGTCTGGAGAAGCACGATCTGATCTTCTTCCGCCAGATTGCCGCCAACATCTACCGCAATAACAAGCGCTGGGAGAAGTCAATTGCCTTGTCCAAGCAGGACAAGCTCTACAAGGATGCCATCGAGACTGCTGCCATCTCTGCCAAGTCGGAGGTTGTTGAGGAATTGCTCCGCTACGTAAGTTTTACACCTGTCCCATCAGAATTACGATACTAATCCTTCCATAGTTTGTGGACATTGGCAGCCGTGAGTGCTACGTGGGTATGCTGTATGCCTGCTACGACCTCATCCGCCCCGACGTCATCATGGAGATCTCATGGCGCAAGGGTCTGCACGACTTTACCATGCCCTTCATGATCAACTTCCTCTGCGAGCAGACCCGCACCATCGATATGCTTAAGAAGGACAATGAGGAGCGCAAGTCTCGGGAGAAGACACACAAGACCGAAGAGGACAACACACCCATCCTCGGCGGTTCTCGACTCATGCTGACCCAGGGCCCAAGCCCATCCGCCCAGCCCATGCCATATGGGCAGGCGAACGGGCTCAACCCCCAAGTCACAGGTTACCGCGCGTTCTAGACTGATACAAAGATTCCCTCAATTTCGTTCCCCCTCTTTTTTATTTTTCTTTCATGTGTACCATAAAGCGACATGATGACTTGTTTGGTGCGAAGCAAAAGACATGAGTCCGGGGGAAAGGTTGCCAAGTCGTTAATTTGTTTTGCGTTATTCCATTTTATTATCCTATGTATTTTGATAATCTTTTGCGTTCTTCATGCTTCCGGTCTAGGCCTTCATCGGCCTTCAATATTGGTTTCAGTAGACGCATTTAAATGTTGCATGAGGGGATTTTGCCAAGCAATACAATGCAGTCAATCATCACCTGACTATTGAAGATGACTTCAAGTAGCCCCGCCAAGATCGCCAAGGTACCGCATTGTTCACTATCAGCCCCATACAAATAGTAGTCAATAGATCCCTGCCCAAATGTGCGAGTGTCCAGCCCTAGTAGCACCAAGAGAATGCCCAGGTGAGAGCTGGCCAGGTTCCATCCGACTTGGTCACACTACATTACCTGCCCAGACCCGATCGTCCAGGTGGGCAGAATATTGGACAACTAGCGATTCAAGTACTCCGTAAGCTCTTGGCGTACCAACTCCGTTTCGTAAACAGTTCTGCATAGCTATCTACAGTAAGGTTATTTTTATTTTTATTTTTCCTCCGTCAGACCGATATCAACCCGCCGGGCCGAGGGTCGGCGGGATAGAACCCGTGAACCGCAGCAATGATCCAAGTATGTCCCGGGGGAATTCTTACCCTGTGGAGAATGTGGAGTGAATAGCTCGAGCTGTCCAACGCGAACAGAATTGTGGCTGTGAATTTTTCCGGTTGAAGCGAGACTCTGAAGATCTGGACCGATTGATCTATTTTGGAAATAGCTGGATGACGTGGGGTTTGAACTTTAGGTTGATAAGGTGTGAGTGTGATCTGGGTGGTGGATCTGATTTGCGGACTAATGGACGGTGTTTTCAATTGCTTATCAGAACGATTCTCCAGATGCAGGTGCAGGTGCAGATGCAGGACTTGGCTGGCGCTGTAATATGGTCACATTTCTGAGGTTAGTGGGGGTATGGAACATCAATTGATGATAGTCTACGGGGTATGGAGTGTATAGTTTCTTGCTGTGAAGGAGTTTGCGGCACTTGGAACGTGAACGTGGGGCGGGGAAGCCTATCGCATCTCCGGTTATTGACTATAGTTAAAATTGGATGATCATGAACTCCTCCCCTCATGCCGCGATTCTTGGCTCTGGCTCTGGTTCGCTTGGCTGTTTTAAAAATTATCCAGTCATACATGGACGGGAGATCACCGTGATGCCAAGGGGAGAAGAGACATTCTCGGTAAGGGTCAATGGTCGCGGTGTCAGATGAGGACACCGGGGGCACCTGGGAAAATGGGAGATCTTTTACTCTGGAGAATTGTACACATGACCTGAGCAAACCCATTCGGTTAGGCGAGTAAGTTAACATTACTGGATAAGTTCCCTTCGGAATGTATTTTCCCGAGGCGAAGTGAATTGAATTCCTGATAATCGGAGATTATTAAAATTATCGGACCGTCGATAACCGTCTGGACTATTCATCCTATCCACTTTTGTTTTGCGTGATCATGAAAGCTCTGGGGAGGCCCGAGGACCCGAGGTTGAGTCTTCTTCCCCATGGGATTTTTCACCTAATCCACCCGATCTTAGTAGAAGAAAGTATGAGATCATCGGGAGATCTCGTCGCCGACCTCGCCTGGGAATAGAGGCCACCGAAATGTTCTCTGTATATTGAAGGAAAGGAATAAATTAGTAAATGACATGTATCATATCAAATAATTGACCAAGAATCTTGGCTATCAAATTCATTAGGAGAGTTCGGTGTACCGGTGAGTGGCGGTAGAGTAGAAAGTTACCTCATTTTGCATGTCATGTCAAGTCTTTCGCCCCGGAAAGTAACTAAGACTATTGCAGATCCACGGACCACAGCACCAGACCACAGACCACCATATAACTTTCCCCCCCCCCCCCCCTCTTTATCTATCCCACCTTTCTCCCTTACTTCTTTATTAGATTTCTCCCTTGAAACTTCAGATCTTTCCAATTCCTTCCATATCTAGAGAGTCTTTTGTTCTCTTTTAATTCTGTTGTGTAAACAATTACACTTTTCTGCCGAAACCGGCCTGGGGTTGAACTATCCAGAGCTTCAGAAAGTCCCCGTGAGTCACTTCCCCCCGCGCAAAACACCACTTTCCCTTCCCTTGTCCCTGTCATTGCGATTGACTTTCCCGGGGCAATTCATTAACCTGTCCAACCATTCAGTCCTATCTCTACCTCCCTATCTCTACCTCCTTCCCCTTCCCTACGTCACAATGTCTGCCCCGCACCGCCAACCCGAGGACGCAGTCGATGATTCTGAGTTCATCGAGGATCACCACGAGCATCACCATGACTCCGTTCATCGTCGTCTGCGGGCGAACTCCACTATTATGCACTTCCAGAAGATCCTTGTGGCCAACCGTGGTGAAATTCCCATTCGTATTTTCCGTACAGCCCACGAGCTGTCCCTGCAGACAGTCGCCGTCTTCTCACACGAGGACCGTCTGTCCATGCATCGTCAGAAGGCCGATGAGGCTTACATGATCGGTAAACGGGGTCAATATACCCCCGTTGGTGCCTACCTTGCTGGTGATGAGATCATTAAGATTGCTAAGGAGCACGGCGTGCACCTGATCCACCCTGGTTACGGTTTCCTTTCGGAGAACGCCGAATTTGCCCGAAATGTCGAAAAGGCGGGCATCGTTTTCGTGGGTCCGTCCCCGGAGACCATTGATGCCCTTGGTGACAAGGTTTCCGCTCGCCGGTTGGCGATCAAAAGCGGAGTCCCGGTTGTTCCCGGTACGGAGGGTCCCGTTGAGCGCTACGAGGAGGTCAAGGCCTTCACTGATGAGTATGGCTTCCCCATTATTATTAAGGCCGCCTTCGGTGGCGGTGGCCGCGGTATGCGTGTCGTCCGCGACCAGGGCGAGCTCCGCGACGCCTTTGAGCGTGCTACCTCCGAGGCGAAGTCGGCCTTTGGCAACGGCACCGTCTTTGTCGAGCGTTTCCTCGACAAACCCAAGCACATTGAGGTCCAGCTTCTGGGTGACAACCAGGGCAATGTCGTCCACCTGTTCGAGCGTGACTGCTCTGTCCAGCGTCGTCACCAGAAGGTCGTTGAGATTGCTCCGGCCAAGGATCTGCCCGTCGATGTGCGGGACAAGATCCTGGGAGACGCCGTGAAGCTGGCCAAGTCCGTCAAGTACCGCAACGCCGGTACTGCTGAGTTCCTGGTGGACCAGAAGAACCGTCACTACTTCATTGAGATCAACCCTCGCATTCAGGTTGAGCACACCATCACCGAGGAGATTACTGGTATCGATCTCGTCGCTGCCCAGATTCAGATTGCTGCTGGTGCTACCCTTGAACAGCTTGGTCTGACTCAGGACCGTATCTCCACCCGTGGCTTTGCCATTCAGTGCCGTATCACTACCGAGGACCCCGCCAAGGGCTTCTCGCCCGATACCGGTAAGATTGAGGTTTACCGCTCCGCTGGTGGTAACGGTGTGCGTCTGGATGGTGGTAACGGTTTCGCTGGTGCTATCATCACTCCTCACTACGACTCCATGCTGGTCAAGTGTACCTGCCGTGGTTCCACCTACGAGATTGCTCGTCGCAAGGTCCTGCGTGCTTTGGTCGAGTTCCGTATTCGTGGTGTCAAGACCAACATTCCCTTCCTTGCCTCTTTGCTGAGCCACCCTACTTTCATTGATGGTACCTGCTGGACCACCTTCATTGATGATACCCCTGAGCTGTTTGCCCTGGTTAGCTCCCAGAACCGTGCCCAGAAGCTGCTGGCTTACCTAGGTGATGTCGCTGTCAATGGCAGCAGCATCAAGGGCCAGATTGGTGAGCCCAAGCTCAAGGTCGACGTCATCAAGCCCATCCTCCGGGATGCCGCTGGTGCCCCTATCGACATCTCTCAGCCCTGCACCAAGGGATGGAAGCAGATTCTCGACAGCCAGGGTCCCGTTGCTTGGGCCAAGGCCGTGCGTGCCAACAAGGGCTGTTTGATTATGGACACCACCTGGCGTGATGCCCACCAGTCGCTCCTGGCTACCCGTGTGCGTACCATTGATATGCTCAACATCGCTCACGAGACCAGCTACGCTCTCCAGAACGCCTACTCCATCGAGTGCTGGGGTGGTGCCACCTTCGATGTCGCCATGCGTTTCCTTTACGAGGACCCCTGGGACCGTCTGCGCAAGCTCCGCAAGGCCGTTCCCAACATTCCCTTCCAGATGTTGCTGCGCGGTGCCAACGGTGTTGCTTACTCTTCCCTTCCCGACAACGCCATCTACCACTTCTGTTTGCAAGCCAAGAAGTACGGTGTTGATATCTTCCGTGTCTTCGACGCTCTCAACGACGTTGACCAGCTCGAGGTTGGTATCAAGGCTGTCCAGCAGGCCGGCGGTGTGGTTGAGGCCACTATCTGCTACAGCGGTGACATGCTGAACCCCAGCAAGAAGTACAACCTGGAGTACTACTTGGCTCTGGTTGAGCGCATTGTCAAGATCGGCACTCACAGTCTTGGTATCAAGGATATGGCTGGTGTCCTGAAGCCCCAGGCTGCCCGTCTCCTTGTTGGTGCCATTCGTGAGCGCTACCCCGACCTCCCCATCCACGTTCACACCCACGACTCTGCTGGTACTGGTGTTGCCTCGATGATTGCCTGCGCCCAGGCTGGCGCTGACGCTGTCGATGCCGCCACTGACAGTCTGTCGGGTATGACCTCTCAGCCCAGCATCGGTGCCATTCTGGCTTCGCTCCAAGGCACTGAGCAGGACGCTCAGCTTGACCTGAGCCACGTCCGAGCCCTTGACACCTACTGGGCTCAGCTCCGTCTGCTCTACTCTCCCTTCGAGGCTGGTCTGACCGGTCCCGACCCAGAGGTCTACGAGCACGAGATCCCTGGTGGTCAGTTGACCAACCTGATCTTCCAGGCCAGCCAGCTGGGTCTCGGTCAGCAGTGGGCTGAGACCAAGAAGGCTTACGAGGCCGCCAACGACCTGCTCGGCGACATCGTCAAGGTCACCCCGACTTCCAAGGTGGTTGGTGATTTGGCCCAGTTCATGGTCTCCAACAAACTGACCTCCGAGGATGTCGTCGCCCGCGCTGGCGAGCTGGACTTCCCCGGCTCCGTCCTTGAGTTCCTCGAGGGACTCATGGGCCAGCCCTTCGGTGGGTTCCCCGAGCCCCTCCGCTCCCGAGCCTTGCGTGACCGTCGCAAGCTGGACAAGCGCCCCGGTCTGTACCTTGAGCCCCTGGACCTGGTCCAGATCAAGAAGGACATTCGCGAGAAGTTCGGCTCCGCCACCGAGTGTGACGTTGCCTCGTACGCCATGTACCCCAAGGTGTTCGAGGACTACCGCAAGTTCGTGGCCAAGTACGGAGATCTTTCCGTCCTGCCGACCCGCTTCTTCCTTGCCCGCCCCGAGATCAACGAGGAGTTCCACGTCGAGCTGGAGCAGGGTAAGGTTCTGATCCTGAAGTTGCTGGCTATTGGTCCGCTCTCCGAGCAGACCGGTCAGCGTGAGGTCTTCTACGAGGTCAACGGTGAGGTCCGCCAGGTTAGCGTTGATGACCACAAGGCCTCCGTCGATAACATTGCCCGCCCCAAGGCCGACGCTGCGGACAGTAGCCAGGTCGGTGCGCCCATGAGCGGTGTTGTGGTTGAGATCCGTGTCCACGACGGCCACGAGGTCAAGAAGGGTGACCCCATTGCGGTGCTGAGCGCCATGAAGATGGTATGTGATTCCTTTTGTCTCGATTATACGAACACTTTACTAACAATTCTTAGGAAATGGTCATCTCCGCCCCTCACAGTGGAAAGGTCGCAAACCTCCAGGTCAAGGAAGGTGACTCCGTCGACGGTCAGGACCTGATCTGCAAGATCGGCAAGGCTTAAATGTCTAAAAGTTGTGTATAAGATGTGCTCAACTGATGCGCAAAGATGTGAATGTTAGCTTCCAGCGTTTTGTTAATTTTTTCCTGCGGGATCTTGGTTGTTATTTGCTGGCTTATGGTTATGGTTATGGTTATTTCTTATCATCGTCCGTGACGAATGGATATCTTTTCTTCACTCATTCCACAGTAATACTTTGCAACGTAGTACAATTTCTTAATCTTTCTTGCCGCTGTTCACTCCCTGAATAGAAGTAAGCACACTACCTCGCTGCTCAGCTACACCCATCAATCTCCAGTGACGTCGACATGCTCACTGCTAACTACCAAATCAGTTCAAATACAACTCAATCGCGATCGAGATCGAGATAAACCTTGGACCAAGTTGAATATCTACATCAAAACTGCGGGGTATGCGGTGCTTACTCCCGGTATGCAGAAACACCAAGGCTTGTAAGTACCGCTAATCTGCTGATCGCTAGAGCTTTCCCCGCATTCTTCGTTACATCAAGCTACAGGTAATCCACAACATGGGGAATGATTCTTATTTGGATATTACTGGTCTTTGAGGTGATCTAGGCTTATCCGGCTTACTCCATCACCAATCATCGAAGTCTATTAGTTATAGACATAAAGCGCATTGACGAGATCCCTGTTCATCCTGTTCCCTATATAAGACTTCTATTTCCCCGCCATTTACTCTTTCCTCCTTCTCTCGATTAAAAGTAAAAACAACTTGTAAGTACTATTTTCCAGATTAATCTCGATCTCTCATCAACCCCATCCGTGGAATAACTTAGAAATACCAAACATTAAACCTTCCCCCCATGACGTCTTTGACTCCCACTGAAATACCTCCCAAATCATCCCGCCTTCCACATCTCACATTTCTCTCAAATCCACTACTAATATAAACCTCTTTCAAGATAACAAAGTTCCCATAAACAAGGAACAACCTCAAAAACGGACCTCGCTCTCTACGAATACTCCAACATGACTGACAAATTGCCCGACGAGCGCCGCCACTGGCACGGCGACATAGGCAATCGCCACGAGCACCTCAATGCCTGGACAGCAGGTGGTGCAAAGGGCCCAGCCCACCGTGCAGCATGGGCTCTGACACCGGAGATGGTGGCCAATCTCAATGCTCGAAAGGTACGTCCCGTCCCATACATCTATCTGAACTTCATCTGATCTGACCTGATCGATCTTAGGGCTCCGATGCCTCTACTTCCTCGAACTCGGCTACGAGCCCTGGTGGGTCTGGCTCTGGCTCTCCGCCTGTCCAGACTGTTAATGAGCGTCGACGCTCCAGTGCGTCCTCTGGGAGTGGGGCGGGCCTCTTTGAGAATCTTCGTTCTCAGAAGCGGGAGTCTCAGGATCCTGCTATGGCGGGGCGCCGGGCGAGCTGGAATGAGCAGCAGGCTCAGGGGGGATTCTTTTCGAAGCTTTGGGATGGGTATACTAAGAAGTAGTCTTGGGTTTGGGTTTGGGTTTGGGTTTGGGTTTGGTTTTGGTCCATTCGGATATTAAGGGTTGGATGGGATCGGGTGTCAATGTTTGGTGGAGGGTATGGATATGGACATGGAAATTTATTTGGTTGGTATTATTTTTAGTTAGGAAAGATTCATATTTCAATATTGGTTCTCATATGACTGGTTAACCTGACTCAGATGTTTTAACAGTAAGGCTTCCTTGGTCCAGCACATCAATTATCTATTCGGATGACCTCTCATTACCCAAGATACCTTCCTCTATGTCTGTATAATTTGATGGCGATTCTATGGAATTTATTACCAGGAATAGATCGATGATTGCTTTCACTCGAAGAATTGAGACAAAGTTCGGCCTCTTTGAAATATAAATGAAGCTGAGTATGCCATTT
Source organism: Penicillium lividum (assembly GCA_028828245.1). NCBI lineage: Eukaryota > Fungi > Ascomycota > Eurotiomycetes > Eurotiales > Aspergillaceae > Penicillium > Penicillium lividum. Next base: position 1,061,767 of record JAQJAG010000005.1, read on the forward strand.
TAGATTATTGTAAAACAAACCAATCAATATGTACATTGGGGGCTGAAAAATTTAGAAACAATCTTAGAATAAAACTCCCTAAGTGTTTACTTTTCTACAGCTCAATACATACATAAAGATTGTATACAACAGTCATATTCGGTGTATACCTTGTTTTCCTCATATATATATTACTGGTGGATGGGACTCTCGAGATCATATGTATATACATAGCAACGTACAAAGTACATAGGTTGGCATCCTATGTATATATATATCTGGCGATCATAGTGTCTTCCAAGGTTGTTGGTTACATCCTAGTACCAAGGTAGTGGATGTTCAACAGCTATTGCCGTGGGAATATGTTCGAGTGACTTATCTGTTGAACCACGCTAGTCCCAATATTCAAGATCAAATATCCTATCTCACTCCATATTCCTGATCGCTGACGGCATTGCGGCTCCGGGGGAAGTCTGGGGTAGGACCGATGATCCTAAAGTCAATATAGGAATAGCGTTGAATATGGAGGGTCTTTGCTAAGCGCGGGGTTGTCGAGATTAAGTAAATTCCGATTTGGTAGTCTGATCTGTATATACGCCATGGGCTTTTCGAGTGGGGCTGGCTGGTGGGCTGATCTAGAGAGAGGGGCATCTCGATGGAAGTACGACTACAGACTACGTGGTCTACGGCTACGCAAAAAAGCACACCAGGTGTAGACAGTAACGGACAGGATAGGCCAGATGGTACTCATATCCCAGGACAAACCCGAAGATAGAGACCGACTCTTTAACAGGGCGAACCCAAGTCAAGCGAGTAATGGTGACACTGAGGTCCAGTGTCAACCAGTCTTTTCGACAATGGTTATGCGGAGATCAACACCTTTCGTGTTGCCTTCATTGTGAAAAGGAATGCGCTTTGTGCAAATGTGTAGTGAATTCATGTCTCTCTAACACGCCTATCCTGGTTGCCGTGGTAGATAAAAAGATAAAGGGTTCAGAACACCATATCCGACGCAGAGATCAGGAGCCCGGCCCAGTTGATTCTCATCCTGGACCGAGTTTTTTGTTTTCTTTTCGGGCCAAAGAATCGTAAATCACAAGATTTCATTCACCCCAATTTTCCATGAGGCGTTTACCGGATGATACCGTCGAAGCGGTTCTTGAACCACTTCATGGTCTCGGTGCTGTTGATCTTGTGGTTGACACCGATGGAGGACTTGCAGCGGCGACGCTTGGCAACACGCTCACCGGGGCGGGTCCTAAAAAAGAAAAACATTGTCAATTGGGTTCCTTGCCTCCTCTGGCCTTGTCGTTTCGGGTGTCACTCACATGCAGCAGTAGAAGTCCATGCCGTAGATACCAATACCGGGGTCGTACTTGATACCAAGATCGATGTGCTCGGAGATACCGAAACCGAAGTTACCGGTCTCGGAGAAGTTGCGCTTGCGGAGCTCGTACTCCTTGACCTTGAGGCCACGCTCGAGAATCTCCTCGGCCTTGGGGCCACGGACGGTGACGTGGACGGAGATCTTCTCGTTACGACGGATACCGAAGGTACGGACGGTGTAACGGGCCTTGGAGTAGACAGGGGTCTGACCACTCAGCTGCTCCAGCACCTTGGCGGCACGGGTAAGTCTGTCACCAGACTCGCCGACAGAGATGTTCAGCACGAGCTTCTGGATGCGCAGCTCGCGCATGGGGTTCGCGCTCTTGTCCTTTCCGTCCGACTGCATTTCTGTTAGAATATGTGTGTTGCGATGTAGAATGGTGGTTGTGGTGCTAACATACCATGGCGACTGGTGTGTGGTTGGGCGTGAGGGTGGTTGACGACGAGATAGAGAACTTGCGAAAAGCACAAAAGCGGTTTGTGTGGGCTCCGTAATCACGGGATCTAAGTCACGGGAGTCGGAAGCGAGCCCTCAAATCATGTGATGAAAATCTTAAATTTAGCCATCACATGACTCTTGTGTCAACCGATGACCTAATCACCTTTCTGTCGGGCGGTGTGTGCCCAGGCTTAGTATACTGTATCGTATGGGCGGTAAAGAAGGCGGTCATCAGAATTGACCCGGATATATTAACTTCGGTTTGAATTAAGTTGTTGACTTCAATTTTTGACTGAAACAGCCATTGGGCGATACTAGTATCTATATATAATGTATAAATGAGGCATTGAAGTTTTTTTAAAGTACCAGATGAAATGAACCGAGTTCGTCGTGGAGACAATTAACGGGGATTGCTCTACGTACTCCCTGAATTACTCTAGTACACCCTGACCTGATCAGGAACATATGTCCATGTTTTCTATAGCTAACGGGACAGTATTTCCATGGTGACTCAACTTGCAACTTGATCGGTTGCTGGCCTTTAGTGGTCTGGGAGAGTGTGTGTTGGTGCGCGTAAACAAGAAGGTGGTTCAGTGTAAATCGGATTGCTGCTTCGCTATTGGCATGTTTTCCGATAGAATCATGGGTATGGCGTAGTACGGTGGCTGTTGATAGATTAGTGGATGATTATGTAGATTCTTTCAAGACTGACCATAAGATTCTGTCATCAACACTGGAAGTTGGGATTTCAGCTCATCATCGTTTCTGGTGAACTTCAAACGTAACATAGACTCCACCTCATTGACTGATAGGGTAGAAACTGCAAGCCTACCCAGACAGCCTCCAGGGCTCCAGTATACCAACCCGTTGAAAGTACTTTGTAGCGTTAAGTGTCTCTACTTCTGTGTCTACTCATTTAGCTACAGTAGACTGTAAACACATATTGGACGTATCCATAGGTGTAAAATTGTGCAATAAAAGACGAATTAATCGGCAGGAGTATCAGGTGTAAATGTCTCCAGTGGTAGCATGGGCTTGTTTTTCGATGATTGTACCTATAGAGCTCTTCGGTCATTGCGTCTTTGGCTTCCTGGACTATATTGTTTGTTGGTGGCGCAGAAACCGAATTGAAAGTCATACATTTTGCTGGCGGACATGATGACAGTGAAAATAAATAGAAAAACAAAAAGATCGGTAGATATTGACTTGGCACTTGACTGATGGAAGAAGAGACAATTTGGGTTGGCCGCAGTGCTAGTGTTGCTGAGTCATCTGCTATCCAGAAACTGAGTCCAGTGACCCGCGCAGTATTAAGAGCTAAGCTTCTCACTGGATCCCGCGCCACGCTTGATCTATCTGTCAAGAGAACTTCACTTGTTCCTCTTCAAATTTTTTGAGCCTTCCAAGTCTCATTCGTGAGCGTTTTAGCCAATCATGGCTGCCAACAACAAGGGCAAGATGGTGAGTCTCCGATTCCTCAGTGCACCGAATGGCTGTCGCTAACTTCTTTTGTCTAGGCCAACCTCGTAAGTCCGACTGAAAAGAGACGATCCTGTTTCAATTGGCCCATTTAACATATTTCCAGATCAACTACCGCATGAGAGTTACCCTCAACGATGGTCGCCAGATGACCGGTCAGATGCTGGCCTTCGATAAGGTTCGTCTTTTCCCATCAGTGCCTCCTTTCACTGGTAACTGACAGCTCGCGTTTCTCTGCAGCACATGAACCTTGTTCTCGCCGACACAGAAGAGTTCCGTCGCATCAAGCGCAAATCGAAGCCCACCGCCGGCTCTACTGCCACCCCGCAGGTGGAAGCGGAGGAGAAGCGAACCCTCGGTCTGACCATCGTGCGCGGCGCCCAGGTCGTTTCTTGCTCTGTCGACGGCCCCCTCCTGCCGATCCCTCTGCCCGTCTCGGTAACGCCGGTCCCGGTGTTGGTGCTGCCACTCTCGCTGCCGGCCCTGGTGTCAGCAAGCCCGCTGGTCGTGGCCTGCCCATTGGACTCGGTGGTCCTGCTGCTGGTGTCGGTGGCCCTCCTCCCCCCGGTGGCTTCGGTGGTTTCCCTCAGGGAGGCTTCCCCGGTGCGCCTCCTCCGGGATTCGCTGGTCGTGGAGGACCCCCAGGTGGACCTCGTAAGTTCCTGAAATGACACCCTAACCACGGTTGTGGAGACTGACATATTTACGCTTCTAGCTGGCTTTGCTCCCCCTCCTGGTTTCGTTCCTCCCGGTGCTCCTCGTAAGCTTTGTTCCTTTCGAGTTTTCTTATCCCTCCAGCTAACGTATTATCTTAGCGGGCGCTTTCCAACCTCCTCCTGGCTTCCAGCCCCCTGGTCAGGGACGAGGATACCCCCCGCCAGGCTTTGGCGGCAGATGATTTAAGTGTACATCGGAATAAGATTCCAAGCTTCAAATTGGCGGTTTGTTTTCACCTGGAAAGGAATAGGGATGGCTCAGGGCTAAGAGTGATTTGAGGCTCTTGTATCCAGGAGAAAAATCACCATACAGGCTAGAGTAACCCACAATCTACCGGGCAAGGCGTTGCGGCGCATGCGGAATGGAGGTCGTCAAGGATTGGAACCAAAAAAAGCGAAAAAATCCTTTTGAGATTTGCATTCAGTACCCAATAATGCTAGCTAGCTCCTATGACCTCGTCGCAAAAATGCAATACATATTTGTTTTCATCATTTTAAATGTTTGAAGCATCCTACCTTGCGCGAATACATGTGCAGTCATGACTGTTAACTGGTGAATACTATTTAGTACAAATATAGTTGTGGCACCTGAATTTCCCAGACTATGTATAATGCATATATTTTGGATGGACGGTAATACAGCACATGTGTGAAGGTTCAAGTTCAGATACACATTGGAAAACCATTGATATTCTAAAACATCCACGAATGGAATTGACTTGAGACTGCTATGACTTAAGTGCTTTTAAATACTTACACTTACCTTCTATACAATCTCTACAGCCATCAATTGATCAACATTGACGGAAATAAGCCGTGATATCCGATACACGTGACCGACGGCCGACCCCGGTCAAGCCAAGTCAATTCCACGTCCGAAGACCTTCACTCTTAACTCACCGCGCCCTAACCCTCGATTGTTACTAGCATTCGTCGCCATGGCCGCTGCTATCAAGGCAATCAACGCCAAGATCCGCTCCAACAAGGTAGCGGATTATGTCTGCTCCACCCGTACGTTACTTCCTGCCTCCGAGTTTCCCGCTGTGCTCCCGGGACCGAGATCGGCTAGCTATGATACTGTATCTTGGAAGCCGGAAATCAAGAAATCGACCGGTTACAAGTGATTTGGAAACAGGCGAATGAGAGCCCAGACGAAAGCACAATCCGGAGACAAATGGGCTACAGTTACGTTCCTAGAAAGGCTGCTAATGACGATACTTTACCGCAGACTTCTGGGGCCCCGTCTCCAACTTCGGTATTCCCTTCGCCGCTGTGATGGATACTCAGAAAGACCCTGATATGTACGTCTGACACCTCCGACTCAATTCCTGCTCGATTCCATGCGCCCAGACTAGTTTCATTCAAACCCGAAGCTTGGATATCAGAGAACCGTGACTAACAACTATCCCTCTGCGCAGTATCTCCGGTACCATGACTGGAGCTTTACTCGTCTACGCTGCTACTTTCATGCGCTACTCCCTCGCTATCACCCCCAAGAACTACCTTCTTTTCGCCTGTCACTTGACCAACTTTGGCGCTCAGACTACCCAGGGATACCGGTACCTGGCTTACTGGAAGTGCGTTACCCCGATCCATACCCGATGTCGACAGGCATATATCCATCTTGATTCCTTGCATTACTCTTTGATACCATACTAACATTATTGTCTAGCTGGGGAGGCCGGGAAGCTAAGCTCGCCGAGCAGGCTAAGCAGGGCAAGGCTGTTGCTGAGGGTGGTTCCGCGTAAAAGCATTGTCCTCGGTCGTGGATTTAATGTCATTTGGCTCGATTGTCTTTACCTTGGTTTACTGCATTGTACCTCTATTTATTTACCTGTATATCCCTGATTCTTCTTTCCGAGTCACGGAATCGAATGAACATTGGAAGAGGAGCATAAGAGATATCTAGTGCGTTTGTTGAAAGCAGGATATAGACAAGAGATCTGATGGGGGTTTCTTTTGGCTGGCAAGTATAATGATCTCGTGTAAGGGATTGTTGGTTGTCGGTCACTTTACGTAGACTACTGAATTGAATTATTTCATCCAGAGTTTTGCGTTCAACTTCCAAGATATGAACGCTACAGTCCTTTATTGGCATAAAACCAGAGAATTTTGCTTTCATGCATTTGGAAGACAAAATATGTGTACAAGAGCCTACAATGCAACGCAGAAAGCCCGCCAAATAAATCGGCAATTCGTCGAAAATAACCAAACACCAAGATTCATATCACATCTGCTCGCGGCTCATGCGAGAAAGAAACATACCATGCTATGCCATCTAGTGTTGAAACAGCCAGAATATATTATTGAACATGCCAACAGCAAGGGACAATTACTTAGAATCACAGTAGCCCGGGCTTGGAGCAACACTGCCACCAATCCAGTTTTGGATGGTTAGTGACGTTGTGTAGATACACCCAATGACACCTAGGACGGCGAGACCAACATCAGCAACTGCCTGGCGCCGAGTGTTGGCGCAGGCACGCAGGTGAAGAAGAGGCTATATTGGAGGAAAAAGGGTTAGTCTGAATAGTTCGATATTGGGAATTGTAGGAGTTTACCGGGTAGACATAGATCAAGGGAACACAAGCAAAGCTTCCGACCAGCGAAACGAACTTGTCCAGATCGTCGGCTCCAAGCCAGCCCACAATGGCACATAGGATCACCAAGAAGAAACGGAAAACATTCTTCTTCCACTTGATGTATGGGTTATACTTGCCACTGCGGGTGAAGAGTTCATTCTCCATAATACGAATGGCAGGGAAGAGCTGCAGGGGGGTACTCAGCAAGATGGCAAGCGAGTAAAGTAGCTGGACAACATTGACAAACTTGTCATCCTGAGGCAGGTTGAGCAGGATGACAGTCTTGGTTGACGACCCGTAGGCTGCATAGCTCAAAGCTCCAGCAGAGAGGAAGATCAGAGTGATAAAGACCATGACACCAGCCAGAACTCCTGGGAATCGGCGGGGCTCTCTCATGGACTCCTGAATGGGAATGATGAGACCAATGCCTTCATAGGTGAAGATGGCAGTTCCAATAAACATGGACCAGGTTGCGGGGTTGAACGAGACAACATCTGCAATACCACCGTTGCTGATAAGAGTGCTGGCATCATAGTAGTAAATATACAGCAAGCCTAGCAGAATGAAAGCATCTGCAATGAGCGCAGTGAACCCAAGCTTGCTGATGTCGCGAATAAGGGAGAGGGGCAAGAAAATAACCAATTGCAAAAGCACCAAGTACTTGAGATCAACAAAGGACGTGCAGTTACTCACGGCCTCGATAAACGCCTGCAAGTTTTGCGACACAAATACAATGTATGCCGACACGAATCCCAGCTGACTGAGAACAATTGACCCAAGGATAATGCGTCTCATGTGCTTTCCGTACAGAATGCCTCCGATGTCACCAAAAGACCCATCGATCTTCATGCGAGTATTAACCAGCAGGATAAAGGCATAGTAACTTAGCAGAGAGACTCCCAGCAGCACCATACTGCTGAATAGCAAGCCTCCATTCAGGAACGCACGAGGCAAGAAAAGAATTCCTGTACCCACAAACGATTTAAGTAACAACATGACGGCGCCAGTAACAGTTGTGGTACCTGCAGGTGCGCGCGCCTTGTGCTTCCGCTTCTTGCGGCCTGCATAATCGCCCTGAAGGAGGGCCGCATCTTCTCCAGACTCTCTGCCTTCCGTTTCATCCCAAGTATCAGACGAGAAGTACTCATCTGGGCCCAAAACCTCATCATCCTCCTCCAGCTCTTCTCCAGCGAAGTGACCATACAATGTCAGGAATTCTAAAAAGTTGGAAGTGGGGAGCTGATGCTGAGGTGGTGCCCCTGAACTAGAGCCTTGTACGCTTCCACGGTGTGGGCTTCCTGCCGCTCTGCGCAAATAGTCTCGTCGGAACCCTCCTGGCACAAGAATCGTGTGAATGTCCTCGGTCTCTGCTGATGGAGCTGGCCGGCTGACACTGAAACTCTTGCTGCGCGCGAATCGGTTGTCGGACTCAGCATCTTCGGCCCATCGGTAGACCTCACGAGTCATATCGCCTCCCTGCAGCTGCAGACTCGAGAATTGGTCCTCGCCAATACTAGTTCCGAGCTCAGACCCCGCTTCGCGGTGGTCAGAGACATGTGGCGGCATAACAAGATGCCTTTTTACCACCTCTGGATCCTCATTGGGGGCTGGAGAGTCGGCGCCATTCTTCGTGTCAAAAGATCCATATTGCGAAGGTGCGGGGCGGGCTTCGAGGGCCGATTGTACCACGGGCGATCCGGCTACTCGAGAGGGGGTTCCAAACTTCGGGGGCGAGCGACCAAGACTTTCCTGCAGTTGGGACGCAAGCATCGAATGACCTGGCCCTGGCAGCGAGGAAAGGTCGTTGACGGCCCGGAAATTATGTTCTGAGGTGAAATTCGAGTTTGTGGTGATTGGTCGGCCAGTGGGAACACCTTGTCGAGACGACAACGACGTTCCTAGAGATGGAGAGGGAACGGGCGAAGCCAACCGAGCCATCGAGGCCTGTCGCATGCTTCCATCTGGTGCAGGGGACGATGATCGAAATGAGGACGCTGAAATTGGCACTGACCGCGATGGGTTCAGTGAGGAGCTCTCGCCGTTATCTGTCATGTTGATTGTTGGTTCCTCCTCAGGATCTGGGGACAGATGTGGAGAGGGAGATTAGCATGAGGAAATTGGACCTGCTAAGTATCACGTAATCCACCTTGCATCAGGAGAAGTTGGGAAGTTGAAATTGAGCGTTGGAGTATTTGAGTACCGTGGCTGGTAGAGGCGAAGGTCGATCGTCTCCAAGTGCGGGTGCCGGCCTTTGCACTGTTTGTCCCCTTTCACGTCATCTCTATTGGACAGCAGTGACGCAGGTGGTTATCTTTCTCTCTATAGAGGAACTCCTTACTGATTTTCCCGCTTTTTTCTTTTGCTTTTGATTTATTATCGAGGGGTTTAGTTATATTCTTTGTTTTCGTCCCTCATGCTTATAGCGCAGTTGCATTGTTGCGTTTGACAGGAGAACCTGGCGGACGAATCACACCCGCAATGTCTCGCCGACGCCCGAACTTTTCAACTCGGACCCCCGAGGAAGATGTCTCACGACTTGACCCAAACGAGTCGGACCCATCTGGAAGTGCTGGGTTCTTATCCCTGGCACCTGTCATTTCGCCCCCTCACGAGCAATTGAGCCCCTCGGGACCTCACAACCAGTCATGGTCCGCAAACCCATTTCATGGCATGGGTAGGTGGTGGACTGGAAAGACAGATGATGAACATGGACAACAGAATATCGGAGAACCGGCAACTGCAAATTTGCCTGCCTCTACAGGCCACCTCCACGATACCAGTGCAGACAGGAAAGATAAGAATGGACATCGGCCTCGGTCAACGGAGGAGTCAAAGAAGCTTGGCACATTCTCCGGTGTATTTGTACCTGTGACACTGAATGTACTAAGTATTTTGATGTTCCTGCGCTTTGGGTTTGTCTTGGGCCAAGCAGGATTGCTGGGAATTCTGGGTAAACTCTCCCCAGTCGTGATATCGAAAACTTAGCTAATATATAGAAGGACTCCTGGTTATATCGTACACGATTAATCTGGTGACAACCATGTCGCTATCTGCAATTGCAACAAATGGTACGGTCCGAGGTGGAGGTGCATACTACTTGATCTCCCGATCCCTCGGTCCCGAATTTGGTGGGTCCATTGGCATTGTGTTCTACATGGGCCTCGTCTTCAACACCGGTATGAATGCAGTAGGCTTGGTGGACTGTTTCTACCAAAACTTCGGTAGTGTATCTGGTAGCTTGGCAAAATTCCTCCAAGAAGGGTTTTGGTGGTCGTACCTGTGGGGAACGATTATTTTGGTTTTCTGTACCACCATCTGCTTTGCTGGTAGCTCCCTCTTTGCGCGAGCAAGCAACGGCCTCTTGATTATCCTTCTGGTCGCAACTTTCAGCATCCCGATATCTGCAATATTTATGCAGCCATTCACCCGAGAAGGCGTGGAGTTTACTGGGTTGAGCTTGAAAACCCTTGCGGGGAACCTCAAACCACATCTGACTAAAGGTGCTGCAGGAAGTCAGTTCAAAGGACGGGAAAACTTCCAGGATCTTTTTGGTATCCTGTTTCCTGCAACATCGGGTATCTTTGCGTAAGTTGTACCACCGGGGAGGAGTTGCATATCACTGATTACATATTAGCGGTGCGAGCATGTCGGGTGATCTCAAGCACCCAAGCAAAGCAATTCCAAAGGGAACCTTGGCTGGCTTGAGCCTTACTTTTGTCACATACACCCTGGTGATTCTTGCCATGGCGGCCTCCATCACAAGGCAATCCTTCTATAACAACGTGAACGTAATTCAGATCGTAAGTTGTCTCCTGTCCTGGATATTTTGAAACACGTCTCACCTTAACACAGGTCAACTATTCCGATTATATTATTCTGCTAGGAGAGTTTGCGACTAGTTTCTTCTCCGCATTAATGGGAGTTACCGGATCCGCCAAGCTTCTCCAGGCGATTGCTCGAGATAGCTTGATCCCCGGTATCAAGATCTTTGGTCAAGGTACAAAGAAAAACGACGAGCCCATTTATGCAATCATCGTGACCTTTGTCTTCGCCCAGGTTACCATGTTGTTTGATATCAATCGCATCGCCTCGTTTGTGACCATGGTATACTTGATGACTTTTCTAGTCACTAATCTGGCCTGTTTCCTGCTAAAAATTGGGTCTGCACCCAATTTCCGACCATCTTTCCATTACTTTAATTGGCAGACGGCAGCCGCGGGAACCCTGGTGAGCGGCATCAGCATGTTCTTTGTGGATGGTCTCTATGCCAGCGGCTGCGTCAGCATTCTATTCGTTCTATTCCTGCTGATCCATTATACGTCCCCACCCAAACCATGGGGAGATGTCAGCCAGAGTTTAATCTATCATCAGGTGCGGAAGTATCTGCTGCGCCTACGACAAGAGCATGTTAAATTTTGGCGACCACAAATTCTTCTATTTGTGAGCGATCTCGATCGACAGTACAAAATGGTTTCCTTTTGCAACTCGCTGAAGAAAGGTGCATTGTTCGTTCTAGGCCATGTTATAGTCACCGAAGACTTCTCATCGGCTGTTCCAGAGGCCCGTCGACAGCAGACCGCATGGACTAAGGTTGTTGAATACTCCAAGATCAAAGCATTTGTCAACATTACTATTGCCCCTGCCGCAGAATGGGGCATGCGCAATATTGTTCTCAACTCCGGACTGGGGGGCATGCGACCCAACATCGTCGTGATTGATCAGTTTCGGGAGGACCAGTCTCTTGTGGAAACATTATCTCTGAGCAGTAACTCCAAGGCGAGACGTCGCTCGTCAGCTTTCGGTTCAAGGCGAGATACTTCAGGTGGATCTCAGATCCCGGTCAATCCTATGACCAACCAAAGTTACGTGACAGTCCTCGAAGACCTTTTGTTCAAGCTCCGTATCAATGTTGCCGTGGCCAAAGGATTCGAGGACCTGGAGCTTCCGGACCCCAATGGCCGCCACACAAAGAAATTCATCGATCTCTGGCCTATTCAGATGTCAGCGGAGCTAGGAGCTGACACCGAGAGCAAGCGGAATGTGTTGACCACCAATTTCGATACCTACACGCTGATTTTGCAATTGGGCTGCATTCTCAATACCGTGCCCTCGTGGAAGAAGACATATAAGCTGCGGGTGGCTGTGTTTGTCGAGTATGAGACGGATGTGGAGGACGAAAGAGCCCGGGTTGAAGCTCTCCTTGACAAACTGCGAATTGAAGCTGAAGTCCTTGTCTTTTGGCTTGCGTGCGGTGACTTGAAGGCGTACCGCATCATAGTCAATGGGGATACCTCTCCGGAGGTGGCAGAGGGTCAAAATCAGGTTCATTCTGTTCTCCAGGATGAGGAATGGTGGCAGGGAATCTCACGAGTTCGTAACCAGTCCCAGACACAGGTAGTTGATGCGCCTGGTGATGAAATGCGGCTAGAAAGGGCGAGTACTTGGCAAGTACCTTCAAGCATCGATAGCGGAAATCGACCATACCAGCGAGCTACCGGACTTAGGAAACTGATCCAATCCAATGGACGCAGACGGTCTGTGTCTAGCTTTAGAACAATGGGTGGTGTTAACCTGGGCATGCAAACCCACCGTCTACTGGATGCCTTTGTTGACTACGATGGGGGGAGCTCGAGCAGTGAGAGCAGCGATGGCAGCGATATGGAACCATACGTGAGCGATCCAGAGATCGATGACGAGGTCCCAGTAAACGGGGTTAGCAGTCGGAAGGACTCACAGCAGCTCATTTCCAATGATGACCAGAGTCCCGGTGTGAGTCCATCTACCTGTCCAGTGGGACAGAACTCGGCATCTGCCCAAATCATACCCACAATAATCATGGAAGACAACACATCGCCGAAAACCAAATCACCGGCCCCTGGTTCTGTCCGTTCCAATCGCCCGGGTATCAGTCGCCACGGATCCAGCTACCGTTTCAGCTCCTCCCCAATCCCGGAGGCCAAGGTAAACACAGGATCCGAAGAGGCTGGCCCGTCAATTATGTTCGCACAAAACGCATCACCTCCTCGCTTCGCGCAGAAACTCGAGTCCATCTACGCACGGCGCTCGTCCGCCGCCTCGCCTACCTCCCCCAGCGCACACAGCAGTCAAACCGCATCCGGATTTCCAGGTTCAGCGTCGATTCCGCTCTCATTCAATGATCTTCCTAGCCGGGCACAGCATCTTATTCTGAACGAGTTGATGATCCAGCAAAGCAGTGAGACGGCTGTGATTTTTACAACACTACCGACGCCGGTTGAGGGGACTTGTCTCCGCGAACAGGATAGTGCCACGTACTTGAGTGACTTGGAGGTATTGTGGGAAGGTCTACCGCCATGCCTGCTGGTTCACAGCAACAGTATGACTGTGACGATGAATCTATGAGTCAATGACCTTGTCTATATTTTGTCTAACTAGCGTGATGAATATGCATAGACTTCACTATTTCTGCATTCAAGAGTTTACTGAGAAATATAAACATACTTGTGTCACGAACTTGTTCAATTATCGGACACCCCGAACTAATCCGTGCTAGTTCTGCATAGCTGCATGTCAGAGCCGCCACCCGGAGATCGGCGGGCCTGACTGAACTCTACACATAGAACTGGAATGTCAACTAAGCTGAAGCACCTATCAGTGAACACATGAGGGTAATTTTAGCCGACAGCCTGGAAAGAAGCGAAATGCCGTGGACCCACATCATCTGTAGCTGAACATAAAAGTTGGGGTCAATGACCAATCAGAAACCAAATGTATTTTATTGGTTGAAATAATTAAAAATAAATTAAGGCGATCCTCGTGCCCTACTATACTCTGTAGGTTGAATCATGACTTTCTGACCCTTTCTTTTGCCATTGTTTAGGCTCCATTTATCCCCAAGTTCCAGAATTCATGCCAAGGATTTCCTAATCGATTGTCTGTATACTTTCAACTCTTTCCCCTCCCCCTTGCTCCTCCATCCTCCACCGGAATTATATCAAAACACCCCCTGAATTGCAATTTCAATACTGGCCATGTCAACAATCAGCCAGGCGCAATTGAATGGCAGCATCAGGGCTTCCAATACCCCACGTCGCCCCGTTGCCCATTTCCTGCCCGATGACATACAGAACGGACTACTCTACCCTCCCGTGAACGGTAACGGCAACGGCAACCTCGACTCAGACCTCTCCGACAGCGGTTCCTCTACCGAATCCCCTCAAGCAAACGGTACCAAATCCAAAACACGACGCCCGGGCATGTCTCGCAAGGCTTCATCCCCGATGGCGCCGACCTTTATGGTCTCAGCGCCTGGAAAAGTCATTATGTACGGCGAACATGCTGTCGTTCACGGCAAGGCCGCTCTAGCTGCGGCCATTTCCCTCCGATCCTACCTTCTCGTCACCACACTCTCCAAATCACAGCGGACGATTACTTTGAACTTTCGGGATCTGGGATTAAAACACACCTGGGATATTGATTCCCTCCCCTGGGATGTTTTCCACCGCGCCGATAAGAAGAAGTTCTATTACAGCTTAGTCACCTCCCTCGACGACGAACTCGTACAATCACTCGATCCCCATCTCGAGGATGTCTCTGAAGGTCTCCCCGAGGAGCAGCGTAAGATCCACGTTCGCTCCGCCACCGCATTCCTCTACCTCTTTCTCTCCCTCGGTTCCCCTCAAAGCCCAGGCGCCATCTACACCCTCCGTTCTACAATCCCCACCGGCGCCGGGCTGGGCAGCAGTGCCAGTGTATGCGTCTGTTTGAGTTCAGCCCTCTTGCTCCAGATTCGAACACTTGCTGGGCCCCACCCCGATCAGCCTCCGGACGAGGCTGAGACACAAATTGAACGAATTAATCGCTGGGCGTTTGTGGGTGAACTCTGCCACCATGGAAATCCCAGTGGAGTGGACAACACAGTCTCCGCAGGCGGCAAGGCTGTTTACTTCAAGCGCACCGATTATGAGCAGCCTCCCGAGGTCATTTCACTTCCCACCTTCCCTGAATTACCCCTCCTCATAGTCGATACACAACAGACCCGCTCCACTGTCACCGAGGTGGCAAAGGTCGCCGCCCTGAGAAAAGCCCACCCTGTCGTGTCCGAGTCTATTCTCAACGCTATTGATCAAGTGACATGTTCTGCGCGCGAATTGATTGAGCGCCCCGAGTTCAAGGCCGACTCCGCTGACACCATGGCTCACTTTGGAACCCTGATTCGCATTAACCACGGCCTGCTTGTTTCTCTGGGCGTCTCTCACCCTCGTCTAGAGCGGGTGTGCGAACTGGTTGAATCTGCCAACATTGGCTGGACCAAGTTGACTGGTGCCGGTGGCGGCGGTTGCACTATGACCCTTATCCGCCCCGACGCAGATCCCGAAGCTGTCCAAGAGCTTGTGAAGAAGCTTGCCATTGAAAAATTTAACAAATACGAGACCACTCTCGGCGGTGACGGCGTGGGTGTCCTCTATCCAGCGGTCCTGCGCAATGGCACCGACGAGGAGGGTGGTGAGGAGATCGACCAGCAGAAGTTCGAAGAAGCTGAAGGCCACGTCGGAATTGAGCGACTCGTGGGTGTCGGATCCCATGAAAAGCGCGAAGGCTGGAAATTCTGGAAACGAGCTGTCTGATCGACCTCCACACACTTCCCTAATCTCCGACTTCGATCACATTTCTACACTATGGGCGTCTAATAACCTCTTATTTCCTTCCCCGCCCTGTCGCTTACCAGTCCCGATACGATTTCTCATTCTTGTCCCATTCTCTGTACACCTTGTTTCCCGATATCCATTTACACCCAATCTTTACTGTGAGCCTGAGATATAGCATGACTTCAAGGCTATTTGGAATAATATTTCCAGAAGTCCACGCTATCTAAGGTATTCTATTTGATCTATGTTTTTTCTGAATCTCGGGTTATTGGAGGCAAGACTCGCAATCCCCTTGTCTGAGCATGAGCATGTTGTTGGCGCATTGGGTCTGCTGGTTAACTGTGGGCAGCTTGAGATATCCACTAGCAATCCTCGAATAATTTCACTTATGATAGTATTGATGCCTCAGTAGAAAAATTAATGCAATCCCTTGTTCCCCTCCGTGGCCATAATCAGACATCTGCAAGTGGATCCCAAAGCTGACTAAAGCAGACCTTTTATCGTAAATGCACCACGACTTGATCAGACAATACCTATACCATGTCCTCCATGGCGCTCGCAAGCAAGGTATGTATCCTTTATCGAATGTACTTTACCACATAACTAAGCCTCACGTAGTTCAATGCCTCCAGACTGAGTCTTTTGACTCGGGAAACCCTGAGACTTGCCTTGCTGCCGCAGACTAGACTACTGCATGTGGCTTCCAAATGTAGCCAAAGACCTGCAATTAGCAGATCAAAAATACCAACAGATATACATCCATCTCCAAGAAAATATTACACAACGCAATCCAAAATTGCGACCACCCCAACAGAGCTCAAAAAAACACTCACCCCAGCTCTCCTCGAGGACGTCCGAACATTCTGGTTCGACCACCTCAGCGACAAAACTTCCCTAATCCTCCCAGGCCAAAGCGAAATGAAACGCTGGTTCACCACCGACTCCGATTTCGACAAATCCTGCATGTAAGCCACCCTACACCCCACATATATGATATACAACACCACTAACCCACGGAACCAAGCGCCCAATTCCAACCAGCCCTAGAAACAATTCTCACGTCCAACGCCACAGTCAAAGAAATTCTCTCAGCAGTAGACACAAGCAACCCACTTACCTGGCTCAGCCTCCTAATCCTTCTAGACCAAGTGCCAAGAAACTGCTACCGAGGCCGGGAGTCCAAGCAAGTATTCACGCGCTTCGATCCCCTTGCTTCGGAAATCGCCTTGAAAGCCATTGAGCTCGGGATCCCTACTCTAAATCCCGTGCGGTATAGACTTTCTTACCGGTTCTGGTTCCATTTGCCGCTTATGCACTCTGAGGATGTGGACGTACACTACCGGGCGGTGGAGGTGCAGGAGGAGACGGCTAGGGATGTGGAGGAGTTTCTGAAGATGGAGAGAAGTGGTTTGGGGGATGATGAGAGGGTTTGTTTTGATGTAATGGTTCAGAAGAAGGATTCTTTGAGGGCGTGGTTGGCGAATACTTTGGATTATGAGAAGAGGCATTTGGTTATAGTTGAGCGGTTCGGGAGATATCCGCATCGGAATGAGGCGCTTGGGAGGGTTTCTACGGAGGATGAGGTTAAATATTTGGAGAATGGTGGGGAAACTTTTGGGTAATAGATCAATGTACATGGATTAGATTAGATTGACCAAAGTCCCTCATTGATCCAACATTTGAAGGGTAATAGGCCTGGAGGTACGAAGGTCATATCAGGTGACCATGGATGTTATATATAAGTCTTAGTATGAAATTGAATTAGTCTCCCATGTATGATATTCAGTCAGAACAATAGAAACATCTTAATATTGTTCTCTTTGTTCAAGCCTCAGGCAACCAATCAAACCAGAGAATCGACTGCCCCACCAGGAGCACCTCAACTCGCAATGAATGACCACAACATCCCATAAAGGACCTGATTCCTCCAATACAAACACCAAACAGAATATTTACGGAGAATCATTCAATCTCACTCCTTTTTGTCCCGGCTTTGTGTGAACCCAGCGCCAAGCGCAATCATCCATCTCGAATTCCCCCGCATCAGATTTGATAGCCAACCCCATCTCTCAAAATGGACGGTAAATACGCCAATGATCCAGTATGGGCCTCTGTGACCCCAATCCCTCTGGATGAGGGTGAAGACCTTGATGCCATGCCTTTGGCATCCATTGCCTACCCTACCGAGTACCTCGAGGCAACATCTTACCTGAGGGCCGTGATGGCCGCGAACGAGATGTCCGATCGGGCATTGGAATTGACTAAGGATGTTATTTCGATGAATCCTGCGCATTACACTGTTTGGTAAGCGCATCAATATTCAACCCTTTCTTTTCTTTGTGTTCTATGTATTGCAACGAATGCTAACACATCCAGGCTCTACCGCTGCAAAATTATCTTCGCGCTGGATAAGAGCATCGAAGAAGAAGTTGCATGGCTGAACCAGGTAGCTCTGAAGTACTTGAAAAACTATCAAATCTGGTAAATAATTTCAACTCCTTCAATGAAGAGCCAGAAATTAACATCATCAGGCACCATCGCCAAGTACTCATTTCCTCCCGCCAACATTTCCCAACCCTCCCGCCAAAGGAACTAGACTTCCTAATGGAAATGCTCGCCCAGGACAGTAAAAACTATCACGTATGGACTTACCGCCACTGGCTCGTCCGCCACTTCAAGCTATGGGACCACCCACGCGAAATTGAAGACATCAACGTCCTTCTCAAAGCCGATGTGCGCAACAACTCTGCGTGGAACCACCGGTACACATTACGTTTTGGACCTCGTGCTGATGACGAGCATGATGCCGGGATGGTGAATGCGGGTGATATGTCGACTACGCCGGCTCAGAAGGGTGTTTTGGCTGTTGTTGATGAGGATATGGTTGATGGGGAGTTGTTGTATGCGCAGCAGGCTATTGTGCGGGCACCGGAGAATCGGAGTCCGTGGTGGTATGCTAGGGGTGTTTTGCTTGCGTCGGGGAGGAAGCTGGAGGAGTGGGAAGAGTTTGCTAAGAAGTTTATTGTTGGGGATGTTGTCAAGAGTTCGCATGCTTTGGAGTGGTTGGCGGATGTTTATGCTGCTGATGGGGAGAGAAAGGCAGGGGCTGTTGAGATGTTGGATTTGTTGATGAAGTATGATCCTATTCGGAAGAATTATTGGGATTATAGGGTTAAGATGTTAGATGTTACTGTTTGATTTAAGATGCCAAAATGATTATTGCTATGAACATGCTAATTTTGATTTGTCCTTGACCAGCTGCATAAAGACTTGGTCTTGGTCTACTCATACTGACAGACAGGCTTTGACGATGGAATTTGATGTATGCAGATAAGAAGGCTCTTTTGTCGCGGTTAATATAAAGTCGTATTTGCTGAATATAAGCCTGCCATGGAAATGGTTTCAGACACTGACAATGACACCAAGTTTTTAGCTCTTCCCGCACTTATTCTTGTAATTCAAAGGCATTTGAACGACACGAATGTGACGCAATTCGGTGGAACTTGGTGAGACCAAACTCAATTGTGATCCATCACATTTACGCGGGGCAACACTGAATCCTAGTCTTCAATCTCAGCTTATCCATATGAATCTTCAATCCAAAGATCGCAAGGATGGCGCCTACTGCGCCCACCACTAACGGCCAGTTCTCATTCAATGTAGATAGCTTCTACGTTGAATCATCTGGTCATCATCTCCATCGGCGGGCAACCACTGCTGAGCTCAAGGCTGTTTTTGATACATCTGCGGAAACCAAAAAACCTGACCATGTGGGCCACTGGTATGAAGCCCAGCTTCTGCACTATGGACTTGCCCCATCAAAGAATAAGGCTGTTGCAAAGAACAGGCTTCTGAATGCTTTGCGAGGCGGCTCTCTTGCTGTCCCGAAGGAAATTCTCAAGGTTGAAAAGGACTTAAAGAGGGATTGGAAGAAAAAAGATAAGGAGTCACGATCAGCGGCACTTGCGACACAGAAGCAGGCCACAGCTGAGAAGCCCAAATCTGCACCCAAGGCTGCCTCAAAGACCACTCCGAAAGCTACTGCGAAGGCCACTCCTGCAAAAATTGCACCAGCAACAACGACCCCCATAACTACTACAACGAACGCTGCTACCAAGAGGAAGAGAGAGGAGGATGCCACTGGCGCTGCTTCCAAAACGCCAACCAAGAAGCAAGCTACCAAACAAACCGCTAAACGAGGCGGCTTCTGTGCCGCAGCTAGAGCCTATGAAAGGGAAGTGGCAGCGGTCACCAAAGCTCCTGCACAGAAACAAACCGCTACACGAGGACGAGGGGGTTCACAAGGGGGCTCAAGTGCTACAGGTAGATCACAGCCTACCGTACCCGAACCAGAACCTACACGGCCACCGCGGGCGAAACAAACAGCGCGTAGATCAAGAGCATTTTATCCATATGCCGGTACCGGCCATCCCTGACCCCCTCAAGAACCTCCATCTTACGATTCCATCTACGGACGGGTAAGCACTATTCAGGCTATCAACGCAAGCTCATACGCTGAAAACTCATTTAGGACGAAACAAGCAGCCCCCAGCACGACAAGATGATAGTATTTGATGAAACGAGCGATCGACAGGACAGCAGCTATTCCCATGACTCCCTGGACTCTGAATATGATTCGAATTTAGATTCCGAGGTAGATGAACCGACCCTTCGACCCCTGGGTATAATCAACGGAGAATACAGAACCTGATCCAGCGATCTCGATCAGTGGGACGGAGTCTCACAAGATCAATTCTCGCTACTACTCGCTCTGGGCAGTGGTTCAATTTGGGGCGCGTGCGATTTTGGCATGTTTTCGGGAATGGCAAGCGTGTCGATAGCCAAAACACAACTGCTCCTCGCTCTGTGGACAGTATGCAGGATGAATGGGATGAGTACAACGAGAGTGAATATGAGCGAGAGAGGAGAGCTAGGTGGTAATTTGGAGTAGCCTGCATCGGAATTGCTATTGTACAACACGGTGACTATCCTACTAACTTCCAGATAATTTTAATAATTTCTATACTACATATGGCTTCAAGTCAGTTATCCATTGATTGCCCTTTTCTAGTATCATGTAGCCAAAATAATAGGGGGTTTCTAGTATGAAAGGAATATCATTTCAAGTCCTATTTGAATGCTATACATAGTCGTACATAATGGGGTGTCGCGCCCACAGCTCTGGCCCATTCATCGAGGGATGAAACATGCAACAGGATTATTCCTCGGCGAGGAGGGGAGGGAAAAGGTGACCCTTCTTGGCGCCCTCGCCGTATTCAGAATCTGATCCATAGACCGCGGCCGAGAAGCCCATTTTGGCAGGATTGGATGTATCGACACGGAGGAGTTCCAGAAGTTCCAATGATTTGGCAGGCATAAACGGCTGTAGCAAGATGCCAGAGATGCGAAGCGATTCTGCTACATTATAAAGAACCCATTGGGGGTTGGGGTTCTTCCACGGTTCTGTCGCATGGAAATACTTATTGGTCTGATAGGGAAATAATGTTAGTTATCGTCCGACGGTAATATCAGTAAATGTTCATACTTTCTCAATGATGCTCATGATTTCCTGCAGGGCGGCGCGCGGGTTAAGACCCTTCATATGCTCTGCAACCTTCGGTGGTGTCGAGACCAACATAGTCTGGTGTTCCACATCTGCTGCGGTTGGGGTCGGAAGGTTATTAGAGGTGGCGTCCTGGATGTAGGAGCGCAATTTTCCTTTGGCGCACCCAATAGTGCGCGATGCCAGATTGCCAATACCTCCTTGAAGGAGTTTCTTATAATCACGGATAATGAAGGAGTTATCATAATCGGCATCGTCGGCAAGACCTCCTTGATAGGCCAGGAAAAACCGCATGCTATCCACCCCAAAGCGCTCAATGGCGAAGAATGGATTCACCACATTGCCCGTGGATTTTGACATCTTTTCGCGGTTCATTGTCCAATGTCCATGTACAAGAACATTCCGTGGTAGAGGGAGATCCAATGCCATGAGGAAGGCGGGCCAGTAGACGCAATGGAAACTATGAAATATCAGAAATGAATAAGGGTTGCATACCAGTGCACTGTACTTACCGAACAATATCCTTTCCGACCACGTGAACATTAGCTGGCCACATTGACGTATTTTCTTGCCCAGGAGGGAAAGGGTATCCTGCCCTGGTGAGGTAGTTGACAAGCGCATCCAGCCAGACATAGATTGTTTGCGACTTGTCACCGGGAACAGGAATTCCCCAGGTGAGTCGCTCTGCTGGCCGTGAAATTGAGAGGTCTTGCAGGCCAGACTCGACCGACTGAATGATGGCCGTTGCATACTTTGATGGCGTGATGAAGGAGTCTGGTCTCTTGTAAAGCTCAAGTAGGCGATCCTGGAATGCGGAGAGGCGGAAATGGTAGTTGGTTTCTGAGGACCATTCTACTTCCTTCCCTGTCTCAATTGACACCTGGTAAATGTGAGCAGCCATAAGTGGTTTGGGCGGGTGGCCAACTTACCATCCTCTTTCTTCCCGTTGCTGGATCCAGGGAGTTTTGTACCTGTGTCTGCGGGTAAAAAGTCTCATCGCTGACAGAATACCATCCCTCGTGCTTGGAAGTGTAGATATAGCCTCGGTGTTGAAGCATTTCCTAGATCGTGTTAGTTGCATCTTTGTCTGTGAGCGAACCTGCATACCCAGAAATATTGTACAGCATCGCGATGCGCCGGGTCAGTCGTTCGGATGAAATGGTCGTTATCAAGGTTAGCGGCCTTAGCCAGGGCCTGTTAAATGCAGTTAGACATCTATCCAGAAAAGATAAAGTTATTAAGTAGATACCTCAAAGGTTCGGCAGTTCATGTCACAGAATGCCTGGGTGTCCATCCCCGCTTCAAGGGCAGCTTGCTGGATCTGACACGACTGTCAGTCAATAATCCCTCCGCTTGTATATCTTCCCAGTACCTTCATTCCATGCTCGTCGGTTCCGGTCAAAAACTGAGCATCGGTGTTTCCTAGTAGGACCTGCCATCGTTTCAAGATATCGCCGATGACCATGGTGTAGAAATGGCCGACATGGGGTGCTATTGGAGAGAAAATGGTCAACATAGAATTCTTAACAGTAATACAATATACTCACCAGCATTAACGTAGAAAATGGGAGTGGTCACATAGTATGGCTTCTTGAAGTTCCCCGGAGTTGGAGTCGGAGTTGTCGCCAATCCACGAAAAGTCCTAGAACTTCCATATTTGCAAGCAGAGCAAGTCCAGGACCGTCTGGAATTCAGGAGAAGATTTGCCCTGAAAAGAGCACGGAATGGTGCTCTTGTGGAAGCCATTGGGGCAAGCATTGTAGAGGAGAAAATAAGTGTCGCATTGCATGCATCTTATTCCGCATCACGATCCGGAGGTGGTCCAAGCTCCGCCCGTCATTTTTCTTTGATTCACCATTCATCTTCCATACCCATTCAACCTCCGATATACGAGCCGTGAGGAACATACTTGGTGCCACGTGTCTATCTTTATATACAGAATACCCGGTGCCTTTGCTATATCAAATATATCTGCTATTTCTGAACATCTCATCCAAACCTTTCCGACCCGCCGCAATGACTTCAGCAAGCGAAGACCAGCTGGTGAAAGTGTCTACTGAAGGTATTTCAGGCCTTTTAAACCCTGCCAATGTTGCTTGTATTGACAATGTCATCTAGCTGCCACCGAGCTCGTCCAAACCTTCTACCAAGCCCTCTCCTCAAACCGCGAGTCCATCGCCTCATTCTACGCGCCAGTACCCTCAAAAATCCTCTTCAACGGCAACACTGTGGCAGACGGCGCTGCAGTCCAGGACATCTTCGTCAACCAAATGCCACACGCGCACTACGAAGCCCAATCATACGACTGCCAAATCATCAACCGCGCATACCCCACAGTTACCCCCACTGGTGTTAAGCCAGCCGCTCAAATGACGACCAAGGACATGTCCATCCTGGTGATTGTGAGCGGACATGTACGGTATGGAGAGAACCGTGACCAGCCACAGCGTGGCTTCAGTGAAACCTTTGTCCTTGTGCCCAATCCATCCACTGAGCGGGGCAAGCGTCGGCGAGACTGGTTGGTCCAGAGCCAAAACTTCCGCCTCGTAGTCTGATACGTGTCGAACATTTTATAAAAAAAAACATGGATATGGGCGGTTTTCCTGGATTTGGTCGCACCTTAGGATTGCGATAGCTGTGAGCTCATACCAAACTACGCCATCTACATGAGCATTCACCTTGGGAAAGAATCTTTACAAGAATTCTTGTGTTGAAATGAGTTGATAACATTTGCAATTTGGAAACAATTGGGGAATCACATGAGAGGACACATTTGAAGGATTGAAAACGATGAAGCCCGAAGCACCACTCTGCCATCATGACTGGGATACCGGTGCTTTGGAGCTACGCGGTATCCGCAGATTGGCTTTGACTCGCTCCAACAGTTCCTCACGAGTCGCTTCATTGGCCGGCAAAAGCCCCCGCTGCGATAGTTAGTGATGATCGAGAGTTCTGGGGATCTGAACATACAACGCGAAGCCACCTCCTCATTTCGTCAGCAGTCCAGTCCTCAGGATCTTTTCCGTCAGCATGTATTTTTATGTTTCTCTTGCTTGTGTTTTGCTTACTTCCTTTTGGGTCAGCTTCACTTGGGAAAACATCAGTGCCCCAGATGGAGTAGGCAGCAACGGCGGTCACCATGCCTGCAAACCCTAGTTCACGATAGAAAGTTAGGCTATTCTGCTGGACCGCAAAATCTTTTCCCTTGCTCACCCAGAAATAAGTTCTAGAGATCTTCAGTTAGCTATAATTCATGTGGCTGTAGCTCGGGTGGCGTAATCCGTACCTTGGAGTTCATGGCGCGATCCAGTGGAGTAGGCATTTTGGCCTGCTCGATGGGTAAAGGGCTGAGAAGTTGTCAAGTATTAAATATAGAAATTATAAGAAATCAATACTCTGGCATAAATCAAAATGTGAAAGGGGTGATGTGTTGTAGCCTGGAGGAGTTTGGACAAGTAGACCACTTGATGCACCGCCACTCAACGCCACCCGTGGACTCGATGCGGCTCCTGCCTTCCCATCTACATTACAACGAATTACTAGTATGTAAGGGCAACTGCCTTCCAAGTATCGTCAGATCCCCAAGGAAGCTGCAATAGTATCTATAATCGTAGTCCAATGGCAAAAACTCCAATACAAATCGTAGTCCGGTTGCACAGCTTCACATCTCCTATCTATACTATACCCCACCGGTCGACACCGATTTTCTTGTACATTTTCTGGCTGCTGTGAGCCCTGCTTGAGTATGGAAGCTGTCATTTTCTTTACGGCCGTTACCTTCGTCGTTGCTATGGGAAGTGCGGTCATTCAAGGGTGAGGACATCATTTGCCAGCTCATCTGCAGCACTGACACAGCCACCAGCATAATATTCTGGAAAAGATATCGAATTCGCTTGCACGTTACGAACAAAACGCCGTCTATCAATGGCCATGACTTGGAAAGCCAAGCTCTGAGTCTACATCCCCTTTTCACCCCGACACCCTTGCGACATTCGGGACACGAGAGTAGTAATCTTCGACGATGGCCGGGATATTACGATCAAAGCGATCCTCATTGGAGTCCTCCAGGTGACCGACAGAATCTATCCATTCCATTTGCTCCATTCAACGGAGGAACGCTACTCAAAGGGATACCGGAACATTGTCCAACCCCAACAATCATTAGCCACATGCAAGCACCCGCCACAGAGTCACGTGAGCAGCAGGGCTTCACGGAGCAAAAACCCTAATCCGATCCACACAACTTGATCTTGACAGCGATTCCTCACCACGCAACCCCAATCCGCATCAACCGTCACCATGCCTCGCGAAGTCTCCGATATCAAGCAGTTCATTGAGATCTGCCGCCGCAAGGACGCTTCCTGTACGTTTCGCCCGTCGCGCTCGGGGAGGAGCCAGGACCAGAATCCGGAAGTCCAAGACTAACATGAATTTCTTTCTACAGCCGCCCGGATCAAGCGCAACCGTGTGTCCCAGCAGATCAAGTTCAAGGTCCGCTGCGAGCGCTTCCTGTACACCCTTGTCCTGAAGGACTCCGAGAAGGCCGACAAGCTCAAGCAGAGCCTGCCCCCTGGTGCGTCGAACCCCACATTTTCCGATCGTCCCTACCCGTGACTTTATTTTGGCAGCCTGTTGGAAATCTACTGGAATTGAAGGAGGCACCAAAACATGGAAACACACACCACGTCCGACATCGAAACTCTACTAACAAGTCCTTTCTCAACAGCCCTCAAGGTTGTCGACGTCTCCAACGGCGACAAGAAGAAGTCCCTGTAAATCCAGTGACAATGGAATAAAAGGAGGCATGGAGTGCGGCGCGATTGGTTGTCGATGCATGCAAGACCAACTGTTGGAGGGACGAATGGCATGGCCTTGAATCTCTCTGCGAGCCGGCACGGGGGTGGTGGAAATGAAAAAATACGGCATCCTTGCGTTTGTACACCGCTGTGATAATCCACCGGTCAAACGAACTCGCATTTTCCGGACGCACTCGTGGATCGCTTTTGTCGGAGCTTCAGTCCCTACAAACCAATGAAAAAAACAGTTGAAACATCTTTACTGGGGTTCTTGCGCGCTTTCTGCGAGAATTCCCCATGTTCATCTTTATGGCACCGAATACTAAGCATTCCACAACTAAATGCACCCTTTCTTTCTGGTCCTTGACAGTAGATTGGATCTGTAGGACTTTGTTTGATTTGATGTAAGGCCTTGTATTGGGTGCAGCTGTCTCATGTCTTTCATTGTCACAGTATTCACGTTGAGTGATTTATTCAATAAAGCTCATTATCTGGCAGATCACCTCCAACAAACATTTGAACCATTTAAATAACCCCATGATGACCTTGAATCTCATCCCTTCCTCTCTATCTTTGGAGCAGATACCCACTGACAAGTCCGGTGTCACTATGGACCAAATCATCCTCAGTCTCAATGAGTTGAACCTCAATGAGATCCAAGTTGGTCTTGGAGATGAGATAGCTCCATACCAAGAACAAATTTCTCCAGCTGACACCACTGCGATGCACTCATTCGGCCCTATTGACAATACAAATCTATCATCCCCTTTATCCAGTTCCCCACCAACACCCTCATCCACCTCAAGCACCTCAGACACTGAAGGGTCACCTTCACCATCCTCCCACAAGCTGACCACACTGCTGAACACCCTTCTCACAGAATCCGAGTACCTAACAAACCCCAACCTCTGTCGCATCCGCCAAATCGCCCGATCAACAGGCAAAGCAGCAGCACTAGTAGGGAAATTCCTATACAGCAACAAACGCTTCCAACACGAACTAGAAACTGCCTTCCTAGGCCCTTACCGCGATGCGCAGCGCGGACGAACAGCCCCGTTAAACATGCTTGTTCCAATCCACGGATGGCCAGGTGATGAAGCAGATGTGATTACCGGCGCAATCCTGGACAATTGTCCCCAATGCTTCGATTGGATTTGCAGACGACTTCCGACTATGGATTGCTATGGATGCAATCTGTTTGGGTGGAGCTATATTGCCATTGCTGTTTATGCTCGTTCGGTTGACATACTCGAGTATCTATTTGCGTGGGATGAGCCTGTTGGGTCGATGGAGAGGATGATGTGTATCCGGGCGAATGCGTTTCAGATGAGTGCTACTCCGACGCCTTTGTCTTTTGCGGCGTGGAGAGAAGATGTGTGGTTCTTGGAGTTTATACTTGATTCTTGGAGGCCTTGTGAGAGTGGCAGGTTGGGGAGCAAGACCCCGAATGGTCTGTCTTCGGTAGATAGGTACTACCTTTGCACATTCGCTACTGAAGAGCTAGCTGTTCAGCTTGCTCGGATTGGATTGCCTATCCATGATACGGTTCTACCTAATCTAGATCGACCCCTTGTCTCTCTTACCAGATCGGCGACGTCGTGGCATGCGGCTGTGTTTAATGGACCTATCTTTTTGGATTATCTGGAGAGGTATTCGAATATATCCAAAATTGCCTTGGATGCTAACGGTGAATCTCCTCTTCATTATGCAATGCGAGCTAGACGAGTTGACTCTATAGCCTGGCTGACGAAACATGGTGGTATACCTTGGATATCTTCACGATCAGAATGAATCGTGCAAGTTTTTCGGCGAAAGCAGTATCGTTTTGTAAGCAGACTTTCTGTATCAATTCCGAGGCGTCATAGTATATTCACATTTATATTTTCATCTATTCTTTCCTCTCATAGTCCAACTCAGTATATCCCTCAACCCCAGCGCCGTCCAGCGCTTCCACAAACCCTTGAACTCCCAAGTCCAGCCTTCTCAATTCAAATTCCCCAAAGAAACTCGGCTCAGAAGAAATCTTCACAAACCCCAAGCTCTCAAACAATGCCAAACTCCTCACATTCTCCTGTCCAATCTTAACACTTAGCCACTGCAATCTCAACGCCTCCCCACCAGCAGCTTGCATCAATTTCTCCCTCTCCCCCTCCTCAACACTCTTCACAAACTCCTCCAGAATCGCCGCCTGTTTCTCCGCTACATATCGCAAGAATACCAACAGCGAAGCCTTCCCGAATCCTTTCCGCTGATTCGCTTTCTCGGCAACCATCAGCTCGACCTCGCCAACAACCTGCGGAGGCGCGTCACCATCTTCACCGTCTTCAATGCGGAGAAAGAGGTTGATATCTCCGATCATATTTCCTGGAGCCTCATCATCGGAACAAAGCTTGATTTGTGAGCTGTTCTCATTGGAAAAACGAGTTACTGGCCGACAGGTGATGAATGTCAACTTGTCTGCATCTTGGCGCCAACTGCGCTGCATGGAGTATTCTTCTTCTAGAGTCAATGGTTCTGAGGCGGTTGCTTCTTGGATTTCCTAGTATGTATTAGTAATCTGGTTTCAGGTGTGGTCTGGATGATAATTCTTACCTCGTCTTGCATCCATTCGTGGTAGCGAGGTACGTGCCATGTTGAGTATGGGACGAGTAGGACCTTAGAGGTCGAGATGGCTATTTTTCTGTTGTTAGTATGTAGTGTATACATTGTCTGGGATAGTGATATATATATCTGTCTTTGGGTTGGGCAGATGGGGAAGGTATCTGCATTAAGGGGCTTGAGTACGCACCAGTTTCGGCATTGAGCAACATCGGGACGATACAGATGTCTTTGGGTTGGGAGAACCGTGCACTGACAATTAAAAAATTCGGTGAAGGACTTGAGGAATGTTCTATTAGTCTATGTTTGTCTGGATGTCAAGCACGAAATTTTGGAAAGTTGCGGTTCCGCGATATGATTTTTGGTCGAGTGGGGCTTGGCGACCTTTGACATCCAATCTCAATAAAAGTGTGCTGACATGACTGAGGGCAAAAGAAAGAATATTCATCATATCACAATCAAATATCGACAGTAGTTAATGAATATTGTTGGCTTTTTTTTCTGTGACATAAAAGCGAATGATTCAAATGTTTGCAGATGATTACATGTACTATAATGGCAAATTGAAGTACTGACTACGACAAAAGAAAGTACAAGTAGTGTTTGGAAGAGAAGCGAATGGTACTGTCATGATCACAAGACAAGGCAGTCAAGTGCAAGTCATAAAATGTGTGGCCATAAGGGCAGTAGCAGACAGATACATGTATACATATTGGAATCTCAATCTAAGAACTTGAAGACAGACCAGTGGATTCGAAGTTGGATTCCAAATTGAGACTTGAAAAGATTGATGATGCAGTCTGAGATTGATAGTTGATGCTAAGACTCGGATGATTGAAGAATGAGATCTGCAAGTTGATGGAGTGAATGAGCCTCAAGATCACCACCTGCAAACAGGACCGACCTATCACGATGCTGCAAAAGATCCCTCACTCAAACCTGAGAATTGAGGACTATCAGAGCGTGACTCAAATTTGCCTTAAACTTACAATGTTTAGGTGCTTGATGCACCAGGGGTCAGTTTTCTCCCACAGTGAACGAACTTAGCTTTCGCAACAACTGTTTGACAAGCTACACCACCCCGGATCGGTCTATCACGCGAGTGACCTAGATCACCTCTCGTCCTTTTCACTCGTTTCGCCCGTTTGATATTACGTCGTAGTAGAGTATTTGCTATTAAAGTAACAATTAGAGTATAGTCTTTCATATCAGAGAGCCTCATGGTTCAGACCTTCCAGGGCTTCATAGTCACGTGTTATCCATCAAATCGAAGAAATGTTATAACAAGCGAAAGCGTCACCTCTCAGCCCATCATAAGTACCCTAGTAGATACTCACAGCCTAAAAGGTCGACCATAAGCCTTCCGATCTCCAGGGACGGCTACACCTCGTTCATGATCAACCTGCCAGATGGCTTCGACTGCCCATAGTATAGAACAAACAATCTTCAACTACAATGGATTGGTTAATAATAATGCATGATAGATTAGAATGTAGTCTCATGTCATTAGCCTGTTAGTATGCTATGGATAGATATAAACTCATTTTTTTTCTTCCTGTCCTGCAAAAACACCGAACCGAATTACTTCAACCTCCAGAGTCTCGGAGTCAACCAGAATGAGCTCCCCAGTCTCCTTGAATCTAGGAAGAGATAGAAGTCGTACTCGAGGTACAGGTGTCTCGCCAGCAGAGTCTGTCATTTCGGTATCACCTCCGTCCAAGCGGAGGGGGATTTCGCCGTCAATAACGGCAGTCTTGAAACGTGGTTGGTTGCCGGTGAAAAAGATATGCGGACAGGATTCGATAATAAACGGATCGGATTCTTGGAAAGGATAAGACCCTGGAACGTTGTTAGCATGTGGTATCCTGTAGAGTGGGGATGCATTAACTTACAGAGTGTGTCAGGGGCTGTGGGAACACCAATCCTCCACCGGAGCATAGCTTCCATAACTTGCATGCGAGCCCCCGAGTCGTCCGAGTCTTTGTCTGCGTCTCCATCTTCACCAGAAAAGTCGAGATATCGCAGAACGTCATCAACATTCTGGCCGCTGGTTCCCCACAGACGCCAGCCTTCCAGTTCGCCCTCCCATGGATTGGTGACACTGTCAAACCAGCCGGCTTCTGGCTTCTCCTCACCAGATGGTGGAGGAGCAGCGTAAGACCTGGAATTCGGGAACATGGTCCGGTGAATGCCTTGCTGAGGAAGGGAAAAGTTTGCCGGATCTGCCTCACCCGGCATCAGGGTGATGGGGATACTTGGCAGAATTTCTGACAAGAAGTTGTCCAGCTGTGTGATGGGTGAAGCATTATATGCTGAAGCATCATAACCGTATTTTTTTGGCACAGGTTTACCAGCCGATGTATCAGTTATCACGCTAGCTCCGAGGGAATTACCCGCGATGATGAGTCGTGTGATCTTTGCAGCACCCGATGAAGGGCTATTGTCCTCATTTCCAGAGAACCCCGTGTAGCCAAGAAGATACTCTGTGAGCAACTCCAATGCAAGAGCATCACTCGAAGTCCCTGTGATTCCTAGCCCACTGACAAATGCAATCTTGCCAGATTCCTTCGCAGCTGCTTCTTTGCCAGTGTGTTTTAATTCGTCATTTCCCCATCTCGGTGGCTGTGGAGGCAACTCTGGGACTTTGATGTCGATGACCTCGAAATCTCCGTCAACATTTTCTGTCCCTAATGCCGCGATGACAGTACCTGTAGTAAGGTGGACGGATGAAAGAAAGTCACCAGCCAAACGAACACGGCCTGATGCATCCTCTAGCGTAGTCTGCGTCAGTGATGGGTTGGTTGGATCGACATAAGTAAGGCGTGGAGGTGGTGCGGAGGTAAAGTTCTAGAGTCGGTCAGATGAAATCCACGAGGCTCAAATTATCCAAGCATACCTGTTTGGTAAGGTCTTCCAGAATATTGGGCTTCAATGGCATGTCCATGTACACTGTGCCGGCCACCCAGCACAGCTCACCCTGCCGAACATCAAGTACTCGATCGACGCGTCGTGCGCGCTCTCCTGCAATCTAATCGTATGTGAAAATCAATTATCAGCCAATTCTTGCAGTAAACCATGCACACGATCCGATCGAGGGATAGCCATACACTGATGCCCTCCCATGCCTCCGTCGCAATTTTCTCCACCGCAGGCTTCAGCCCAGCGAGCCGCAAGAAGTACATGTCGCCATACTGCTGCTTATAGTGTCGAGAAGGTCCGGATGGGAGCTTGAATGTGTCGAGAGGTTTGTAATTTGACGGGGTGCGGTAGGTCTCTTCGTATTCCTCATCGCTATCCAAACAGAACACAGTCAGCCGGGCTCAATTTGACGGTGAAATTCGTCTAATATATTTGAGCAGAGTATTATATCCATACCCGGGAGGTCGTAAAAACCCATAATTGTCACCCGGAGTCATTTTGGGGGTGCAAGATCCCTTGACCTTGATGCGGAGTGGAAGAGTTAAGTGCGGAAACACTGACGCGAACCCCACGCGATCTAGCGCGTCCAATTACATTGCCGCTTTAGGCATCGCGCCTTTACCTTAATTCAGCAGAAATCGATATGGTTTATTTAGTAAAATTATTATAAAATATTCAATTCAAATGTTTGAAATCTGATTATGTCCATCTCATGAACATGGTCATCTTTACGGAGTAGAAGGTAGCAGGGTGCCTTTGGCGCTTGTCACGACTCACCAGATTGCCGCATCATCAGCTTGTTTCTTCCTAAATCCCTTGATCATGGGTACCCATATTTCCGAAAGTAGTATACGCCCCATTTTCACTATCTTGCAGGAAGTCTTGGACGGTATTCCAAGAGGTTGACTCAGTAGACATAACGATAGACCCGAGACATGTATCAGTATATGTTTGGCCCCAAAATTAAGAATGGAATCCAGTGAGAGTTTCTTCGTAGACTTTACAGAGGGGATAGAAGGGAGTAAAGACAATTAGAAAGAGAATTGGAGGTGTAATTCACAGGTACCTACTTGGTATGTGTACATACTCAAGACCTCAACACCTCAACCAGGACAAGTCGAGTCGGCTGTATGATATCGGCATAGGACAGACATTGGGCTTGGAATAATATGCAGATTCAAATCGATGATCAACGAATCATGTGGCTAATACTTGTATAAAGTGCTACATTCATAAGCTTACCAAAATACCTCGGTCCGTCCAGGCACAGCTTCCCCGCATTCTTCATCGAACATCAAAAGTATAGATACCCCGAAAACCCGTACTATACAATGTTGGAAGCATCGACAAGATACAGTGCTATCAATCTCAATTAATTCATTACCATTGAAACATCCACCGGCTTGCCAAATCTCACCTATCTTCTCCGTATCGTGCCTACTGCAACTTCGCCAAGATGTCTCTCCACACGCCCCTTTGCTCTCTCCTCAAAATCCAACACCCAGTTCTCCTAGCCGGTATGGCCCGCGCCTCAGGCGCTCCCCTCGCCGCCGCAGTCTCAAACGCAGGAGGTCTCGGCACAGTAGGCGGACTAGGCTACACCCCAGAGCAACTATCGGAGATGCTAACGGAGCTCAAATCGCTACTCCGCGACCCATCACTCCCGTTCGGTGTAGACCTCGCCCTACCACAGGTAGGCGGAAGTGCACGCGCGACAAACCATGACTACACGCACGGTCAACTGGACGAACTGGTCGAAGTGGCGATCTCGCACGGTGCGAAACTCTTCGTCTCGGCTGTGGGCGTACCTCCCGAGAGGACTATTAAGCGGCTTCATGAGGCTGGGATACTTATTATGAATATGGTCGGGGCGCCGAAGCATGCGGAGAAGGCGTTCCAGCGTGGAGTTGATATTGTCTGTGCGCAGGGTGGTGAGGGGGGTGGGCATACCGGGGACACTCCGTTCTCCGTGCTGATTCCTGCTGTTGTGGATGTTGCGAAGAGGTATAAGAGTCCGCTGACGGGATTGCCGGCGCAGGTTGTCGCGGCGGGTGGTGTTAATGATGGGCGCAGTCTTGCGGCGTCGTTGATGCTTGGTGCGTCGGGGGTGTGGGTTGGGACTCGGTTTGTGGCGTCAGAGGAGAGCGGTGCGAGTCGGTTGCATAAGGAGGCTGTTGTGGGGGCTCAGTATGGGGAGACGAAACGGACGCTGGTTGTTTCCGGGCGGCCGTTACGTATGTTGCCTAATGACTATGTTAAGGAGTGGGAGAGTCGGCCTGCTGATATTGCGGAGTTGACTGCCAAGGGTATTGTGCCCATGATGCATGATTTGGAGAATGAAAAGGACGTCGATATGCCTTTCTTGATGGGAGATGTTTCAGCAGGTGTTAAAGAGATCAAACCGGCTGGTGTGATTGTGAAGGAAATGGTTCAGCAGGCCGTGGATGTTCTTAAGACGGGCAATTCGTATATCACTGGTGGACAGTCTAGTAAGCTATAGATGGATCAAATGTGTGGTTGTACAAGTGGATATTCTTTGACTGATTTAATATGACAAAATCAAGAACATCGGTAACATGAACGTCTGGAAACAAAGCTACAGTTCAATCAATGGCAACCGTTCACAACGGCATTCTTAGAAGCTCGGGCCTCGAGAAGACTGGGAGGCGGAGGTGGACCAAAGACAGGCCGTTCGGCAGGATGTGAAACAGTGCGATCTTGCTCAGCCTCTCCTTCATCGCTCAAGTCTTCATCATCTTCGTAATCATCATCATACTCGCTCTCTGTGCCTTCGTCGTCATTTTCCAAGTGATCATCGCCTTCGGCTAATCCTTCGCCGCGACCTTGGGCCTGCATACGACGGCACAGGGCCTCAAGATGCTGACACTTGCGTCGCCATCGCTCGAGCTCCTCCTGATTCCTGGTACGCTCTTCGGCCATTTCAAGAATGTTGCGGTTGGTCTGTTCATGCTTCCGGTTGAGGGTGTGGTTCTCCTTTTCCAAACGCTTGGTCTTTTTCGACATCTCTTCCATTTCCTTCCGGAAAGTCAGGAAAAGCTCATTGCTGTTGTTCAAAGTATCCTCGACCTGTTCGCTGTTATTTAAATGAAAAGCAGAAAAGACACTGAGGGTTCCCGTACCTGCTTGAACTTCTCTACGTAGATGTTAAGCTGACTGCGAAGTTCTGCTTCTGTATGGGAGAAGGTAGAGACCTGGGCACTCAGAGCTCGACCACGGACAGACTCGTTGTCGGCAGATCGGCGCTGCTCCTCGAACTTGGCGGTCAGGCTCTGGATCTCTGAGTCCTTGCTGCGGAGAAGACCCTTGTAATGAAGTTCGCGCGTGTCGAATTGCTCACTAATGGTCTTGAGCTTTACACGGAGTCTAAATTTCGCACATTAGCAAAGCTTCAACTATAACCACTGCACCTGGGTGGGGGCAGGCGTACGCATCATCCAAATCCACATCCACTTTCTCATTACGAGGATTCCCCTTGGCAGCCATGACATCTTGAATGTCGTAGAGCAAAGAGTCCAGTCGTTCATTGACAATCAAGCGGGCCTTCTTTTCTGTATCATCGAGCTTCTTGTTCTCGTCCTGCAACCGTTTAGTGCATGCAATAAACCGGCCTTGAGAGGTCTTTCCTACCTTGACTTTCTTGTTTTCCTTGGTCAACTCTCGGCAGAGCTTCTCTAGCTTGTCCTTCATGGTGATAGTCTTGCTAAACTCAGATTTGCTTTTCTCTTGGTCCTTCTGTAGTTGGTCGGAGCGTTTCTTGCTCTTAGCATAGTCCCGGTCCAACTTTTTCATGTCCGCTAGCAGCTCTGTATACTTCTTGGAGACAGCCTCCAGGCGAGTCATTGGCGATTCCATGGTGTTGAGTAGTTGGTTCAGATCCCGGGTCGCCTTCTTGACTTCGCGCTCTATGTATCCCAAGTCAGTGACTAAGTCCGGCCTCCAGACGAAATGGTATGCGAGTGACGGGTCTCGAAATCTCAAGTTGGAGGCTGCGAGAATCCCGCGCACACTCTGGCATCACGCACCAATCTCTGCTTCCTGTTCCTTCTCACCCACGGCATCCTGTTCCAACTGCGAGATCTTGGCGGCCAGTAGTTTCGAAGTCTCACTGGGATCAGCGGTTTTCTTCCCCTTGTTTTTCTTCGCCATGGTGGTGGACGACATTATGCGCGGTATCGGCGGAGACTTGCGGATTCGACGAGGCCTCGATACGAGTCCCTAGTGGTCGCGTGGCCGGTATGAAGCCGAAAAATTGTGCAGGTTCGGGGTGGATACACTCGGAGGGGGAGGTGCGGGTTCAATCGGGGGAGATGATGGTGAGTCGTGGAGAAAACCCAGAGGCAAAGCGGGCCCAGTCAAGAGCAGCACCTCTGGGGCAAGTGAGTCGTGATTCGCCGTGCTTTCTTGTTTAAGCGGAGGTCAATGGCTCCTTCGGCAGAGAACTCGACGAGGGGGAAGCCTTAGTCATCGACCCAGCCGCACGACCAGCCACACTATGGTTTACCTATCACATACTATTGATGATATCCATACCAATAACATTTACGAGCTCATTTTCCCGAGTTGCCCCCAAGTTCCTTGTTTATAATCTGTAGTAATGGGAAAGTGTTGCTCTTCCAGCTATCCGAAGTCCAATATACTCCGGTGAGGTCATGCACATATGCTCTAAAGCCATCCCGACCTACCAACCCTAGCCCACTTGATACACTATTGTTTTCACTATAGTTGCTTAGGTTGATATCCTCGAATCTTGATTTCTGGACGAATATAAATATGCACTTTCTAAAGTAAAATCACTAACGTCTATGTTCCAGCACGATGTAATAATTTATGCTCGTGACTCATACATGTATATCAAAATGCTTACCACGAGTGGGATCTTACATGTATGGCTTTCGAACAACCTGAACCGTAAGAATGCACTGAGTTCAGTCATTTAAATGATTATTGCCACTGGTAATTGGTGATTCTGATATATACCTTACGTGCGCTCTTAAGAACGATGATGCTTGATTGCAATTTCAAGATTAGCAAAACAGCATGCAAACGTCAAGCAGTCATATATGATGGCAATCTCGGAAGCTTTTGAGAATATCAAATACCAATCTACTACAGTAACAGGTTTTTCCAAGATTGTTTCCTCCATTCTTAGGTAAAACTCACTCTATATTGGATCCCACATTCCTGTAACATCATGCAACATACTGACCACTTGCAAGTAGCACTTCAAATATCAGTATCGATTTCCCAGGCCTTTCATTAAGAGCCTGGTATGGAGTAGGGCCTATAAGCCAACCGCGGCTAGTACATAAGCGGGTCCGCTAAGCCCCCGCAGATAAGAAGTAGCACGGACTTCAATCATGCATCCTTCTCCAAATGTGACGCAAACCCCATGAACAAACAGATCAACATGGTCCGAGGTCCCAAGCCAACAAAGGCTTGTGGTAAGTCATGACAAACATAGCTATGAGGTCCAACACTAACGATGCAGCCAGTTCATTGTCGGCGACTAAAGGTAAATCCCATGCAGTTTTATATCTCCGTGACCAAGTGCTAATCAGTCTAGATGAAATGCGAAGTCACCGGAGCTCCACCTTGTCGTCGATGCCGACATACTCAAACGGCTTGTGTATTCAAGCCTAGGGCCAATGTATGTTCTAAGCTACCAGCCAATATCTGTACTTACTTTCTGTTGAGGCCTCTGCATTCCATGATTCACTTGACCAAGAGCAGATCCGTCCCTCAATGAGTGACCAGCAATCTATTCTGGATCGACTGGATCGAATTGAAGCTGCCTTGGGAATTGATCAAGATGTTCTAGAGGACTGTGTTGTTTCTTCATTCTCCCCAGAAAAGAATGACCAATCTATACCCGTACAAAAGGCTTTGGAAGCCATTGCTCATCTAAGATCCATTACTCGACCAGCACAGAATGAGGCCACCTGGTCTCAACCGAACATCAAGTGTCTTTGGACTTCGTAAGTCGATTTTTGTGGTTCAATGGTCGCCTCTGACGAACTTATCGTTGTGCAGATTTCTCAATAATCTACCACTACTTCATTTTTTGAAAGATCGAGATGCTTTCAGTTCCCCAACACCATTGTTACTCGCTTCTGTTCTTTACATTGCCGCTCTCAACCACCCATCTTCCGAGATGGGATCCCTTGAAGCGGGCTATTTTATGGCGACTTGCTGCGCAATAGCTGAGCTGGCATCGTCGGGTTTAAATCCAGGTCTTACACCCAGGAACAAACAAGAATCACCAGATACCAAGACACGGAGAGCATTTTGCAATATCCTTGGTTTGATCATGGCAAGTCTAAGCTCCGAGGCTTATGTTGACACGACGGGCTTATGGATCGCAATGGGATACCGACTCTGGTTGAACCACTGTCCCTCTGATCTGGACGATTCAACACTAGACTGGCGTGGATTATTCTCTGGTCTCCAAGTAGGATACCTCTATCATGTCATTTGACCATGCTGATGGTCCCAGGTCATAGATATCGAACATGCGTCAATCCACATGTCCTATCCTCTCATTCCTCGCCAGCCACCAATACCTGGCATACAGCGTCTAGACAGCTACCAAGGACACGCATTTCAAGGCCTGGCCGAAATGATGCATTTTGGTCTAAGCCACTTTGTCGGAAGAGGCTTACCGACAATTTGGTGTTCAATAAATGCAGATGTCTCTGACTGTAATCTAGCCGTTCAAAGTCCATTTACAGACCGGGACTCTGAAGTCATTCGCCTCTGGGCTCGAAGGCTCGATGACTGGCTTGTTCGGTACAATGGCGCGTCTCGTAAGTATCTGATATTAACACGGTAGCTTTCTCTCTTGCTGACAACATCTTACGATAGAACCATCTCCGTCGGATCGACAGGGTATTTTGATCTTGTTACAGTACCACCTACACAAGCTTTACGTGTTGTCCATCTACCACCCTGCTAGGGGATTTGATATCAGCTCAGCAAACATCACTCCCGTCGAGAGACATGAGCTACTTGTGTCCGCTAGGGCAGTATTAAGGCTACGTCAAGACGACGCCAGCATTTGGTCCAATTGGGATCTGATAGTAAGCCTATTTCTCAAAGACCTCCTGTAAATCTCACTAATAATAAAACCAAGATGATTACATGGGCTGCGATTTTGCTTCTCCGTGGCGTGGAGGATGGCATGACACACCAAGACGGTACATAGATCTCCTTGCTCCTGATGAAATTTCCATTCTTACCACTTTCAGACCTACACCTCATTCAATCACACCTTCAAAGTCTTGAGCGAAGTTCTCAATCTACGGTCAGCATACACACCGTTCTATCACAGCGCCTAGAATTCAGCATGCAGGCCATGCATACACCGCCAGATACAAGCTCTGCATTAGCATTCCCGGGCCCCAGTGCCGATGATTCATGGACGATCTTCGATCATGAAACCATGTCACTAGCAAACCCGCCATGGCTATTCCAGGACTCTGCTGCGTTCTCACAGGCCCAGAAGTCTCTAAGTCAGGTACCCGTCGGGATCTCTGTCCCCTATGACTCGGGTTTATTAGAAAGTGGTAACCAAACTTTTGAAGCAAGCACTTGGAGTGTTGCCGAGTAGACATGAAGTTCATACCGAGATGCAAATCAATCTATTTAATCCAAAAGGCCACACATGCATGAAATAAGCGCAATTAATCTACCATCTGCCCCTTTGAAACAACATCCGAATCTCGCATCTAAACCCTTCTCACAACAAACCAAATCCTAAAAGTCCCCTTATCTCCATGGTAATCCTTCATCCAACTACCAGCCCCACCCCATTCCTCTAACCACGCATCAACCTCCCACTCCGTCCCCGTTTCCGCCTGCACCTGCTCCCAAAGCATCTTCCACGTCTCCACATTATGCCGATAAGGTCTCGGCATATTTTCCTTAGCAAGCGGAGAAATAGGATCATAACATCCAATTTGACGCCCAATAATAAGAGAACCAGGCTGTGCATGAACTAGGCTAACAATACGCTTGGCGAGGACAACCTGCTGGTCCCAGGAGAACAGGTGGAAGAGCGAGGCCGCATTGACGATATCAATTTTACCGCGAAGGTCTTCCACGAGAGCAGAATTATCATCAAAGATGTCAGACGCAATGAATGTGGATTTGAGAGTTTCCCGGTCTTGGAAAAGGTCATAGCCTATGTCAAAGAAGCTTTGGTGGAGGTCAGAGGCGTAGAGGTTTTCTGATGGGATACCATTGTACACCTGGAATATATTAGATCATGGGAGTTGGAACCGTCATGATATGTATTTGCATATACATATTATGCTAGCACATACCAAGTTCCGCAGTTCCTGACCAACAGCACATCCTACATCAAGCAATTTCTGGCCTGTTTTCAATCGCTCCAGAATTTCGGGGTAGACTCGTGAATCGGATATACTCATATCCAGAAATCGGAATTCACCAATGCAAGGGTAGGGGAACTGCGGAAGTTAGAATCGGCTAATTGATATTCTGTAAGAAATAGAACTCGGGAAATATGTACTTACCACTTGAAAAGCGCGTTCTCTCTAACATTCATGTAAGAAAAGACACGTTAGCTCAAGACTGAATGGTAGGCAAGAAAGGGTAAATCACTAACGACGTCTTTCACGTGCTGCAGAACCTGATCCGGTGAAATCTTACTATACTTCTCCAGAATCGTCTTGGAAGGCTCAGGTACCTGCTCGAAATCTGTTTTGTACCAGGGTAGCTCGCGCGGGTCTGTACCCTTGGTCATATTGGTCAACAGCTCGGAATCCGGCTGAATCTTGGCTTCGACCATTGTGGAAGCGAGAGAGCAATGCTGTTAAGCAGCTTCTAGTGATTTTATTGTCTGCTTCCGTGTGCCAGAAATAGAAAACTTTTGTGAACCAGTGGTTTTTCATTCTAGTCAGTGTTACTTGGTATGGAGGCCAGGCGGATCATGGCGGAACCGGCTTTTGTGTGACAGGTATATCTTATACATCCAGATGTTCCCGCGGTGGGGAAATGTCTTTCCTATGATGCATAGATCCATAGAATTGATAGCATTGAGAAGTACGGTCCACTGGAGCTATCACTGTGGCGGTTTGCTTTTATTTCAGTGGTGGATGAAATGAACCAATTGAAATTTACTAGGGAGAAATATTTTCAAATTCTCGTTTCTGTCGCGCTACGTACCAGGTACATTACTTTTCCAGAAAGATTTGCAAGCAATCAAATATATTGCATCGGCATCAATTGGGTATAGGTACAGTCAAAACAAGGTTCGTCATATCGTGCATGAAAGTGGTAGAGTCACTCGACACATCACATGTCATCCCAGCAAAGTAAAAGAGCTTCATTGAATGTCAGTACCAGGACGACCGGTATCACCAGCCAGATCTACCCCGTTACCGGGGTTATTAATGGAGTTAGGTTTGGATGAGGTGATGGGAGATTCCGGTAACGGGAATGGCGGGAATGGTTCGGTTTGGTCGCCTGAAAATCGTCGGATGGATGACCCGACGGATCTTTGATCGGTATTATCATCAAGGTGCTGTTCGCCCGTCGACAAGAGCCTTCTGTGGGAGGGTAGCCTGGAAATTTGTTCCCTTGGTGATGGCGATGTTGCCTGTGAACAGAGTTAGTAACTAAACAGATGAAGTCCGGAGTGCCATGTACCATGTGGTTATTGTCGAGAGGAAGACCTCGTTTGGCAGCCAATTGTTGTGCAGCAACTCGGTTCTTTTTGATCATTAATTCTTCATGTCTAGCTTGATCTTTCTCGACTTGCAAATCCGCGATTGAAGTGTGATCGAAATCATGGACAATTTCTTGGTCTGTGCTCATTTGTGATTTTGTGGATGAACGCTTCTTTTTCTTGCGATTTGACTTCTTGGATGATGCATCCCCTAAGCTGGATGTGCCAGAAGCGGATCTCACCATTTCTGATTTTGAGCCCTGATCATCTGATTCCAAGCCAGTCCCACGACGTGCGAAAGAAAGTGCAAATTCATCGTCCAGCGGAACGGCGTCTTCTTCTTCGTCACTGGGCAGGAGATCCCCACGAGAGCTGAGGGAGTTAGAAGTATCGCGAGACGAGCCGGTTCCACTTCGATTTCTTCCATTATTATTGTAGGATATTCGCCCTTCAATATCATCGGTTGCCTCCATCAGTGGCTCATCCTCGTGCGCATAGCGTCGAGAGCTACCCGGATGTTCTTGCAAGTCCGCTGCTGAGGGATGGTATTTGACTCCCTTCGCACCAAATCTCCAGGGAAAGCGTTCTAGGAATCCTAAGAAAGAGGAGCTTGGAATGACCGTCGGATCGGTACGGTCATTTGCGACGTGCACTGTGCTCCGCCTTGTGTGACGGGTACCGTAACTCATCCTTCGCGGCTGGCGTGGTTGCTCCGTGCTTCGGCCCAACCCACTGCCCGCCAGAAGACGGTCCAATTCCCCTGTACCCCACCCTAGTAAGCCTTCCTCTTCTTCGCCATTATCCCAGTCATCGTAGAAGTCGAAGTTGGCCTCGGCCTGACCCCGGCGCCGGCGCCGTAGCTGATCCTCGGGGCTCGGAAAACATGGGGCGGTGCACACATTAATGCAGTTCGAGATAGAGCTCACACAAGGGGAGATGTAGTTCTGTAAAAAAGTGTATAGTCCTTCCTGAGCGGTCTCGTTGGCGGACTCGATGTTATGGGAGATCTGGTTGATCCGCTGCCGGATGCGCGGATCGCGCGATCGCATCATCTTGCAACACGGTCAGGATGAGCAAGAGAGACCGGAAAGGGCGGAAGTCAATTCATCGCAAGGGGGTAAATGGAACATCATCCAGGGCCGCCCAATTGTTGGGGTATGCGAACGATGTCATCTGGTTTATCTGGTTAGTCATCAAACACGTGATACCATCTGGGGTAAAAAGAGAAGAAAATTGAAGATGAAGATGAAGATAGGATGAACAATTGAAGGCTCGAACATTGCTCTGAATCATGGTTTATTACATTCGCTTTTTGAAGCCTCCAAAGTTCCACCAAGAAAAGAAAAATGCCAAGCTGTCTCGGCCACAGCAGAAGAAATCCGTGTTTATTACTGCTCTCATCTGCATTACCACTGATCTTGGGGATGATTTCCTTGCAGAAGATGTGGATCTAGTGGCAACATGGGCCCAGCGTTCACCACGTGAAACCATTGATCAAAGTTCTCTAAAATGGCAGGCTGGTGCGCGACAACTTTCAATCACCATGGGGCCGTATTCAATCGACCATGTCTCCCAACACGAAGCAGTGTTCCAGGTCCGGGCCCAGACTATGCAAGATATACTCGGCATTGATACTACCCCATTGGTGATATCAGGGTGCAGTGCCCCTTTTGAATGGCAGTC
Organism: Penicillium lividum; assembly: GCA_028828245.1. NCBI lineage: Eukaryota > Fungi > Ascomycota > Eurotiomycetes > Eurotiales > Aspergillaceae > Penicillium > Penicillium lividum. Next base: position 1,104,243 of record JAQJAG010000005.1, read on the forward strand.
CGAACCAGCCGAGAAATTGATCCAGCGAGAATTCAGCATTGCAGCTGGCCAATCCATTCCATCCTTGAAAATATGGGAGGAGACAGGAAATAGCATTGCGCGACACATCTGGTGAGTGGCGTTGTTTACTTGCTTATTCCAAGTCGGGTAAATCTACTCCGTATCGTTTTTAATCAAGTACTTAGGGATGCGGCACTTGCGTCAATTATCTTCCTCGATCAATCAATCAACGGCACTGCCACTGCCATCCCCATCCTCAGTCAGCTGCTCAAGGTCAAGCCACGCAGCTCAGCCCTTCAGGCAGTAGAATTGGGCGCTGGATGTGGTATCGTTGGCATTGCACTAGCAACCATGCTCGACCAATGCAATGTACTCCTCACAGACCTCCCCGAGGTCGAGAAGATTGTAACCCGCAACATGGATGAAGCTCGGCTCAAACCATCCTCCTCCGTTCGCTATAAAAACCTCGACTGGGATGAGCCACCATCAGATCTCTGCAGCCAACCCATCGACTTGATCCTTGTTTCAGACTGTACCTATAATGCAGACAGTTTGCCTACCTTAGTATCGGTTCTAGACCGATTAGTCCGGACTTCCCCGGACGCACTGATTCTAGTGGCCTTGAAGCGACGGCATGAGAGCGAAGCCGTGTTCTTCGATTTGATGAAATCTGCGGCATTTATTGCTCAGCAAACTACCGTGCCCCTCCCCTCGCAGCATGACCAAAACGATACAATTGAAATGTACTGCTACCGCCGTGAACAGGGCAACGTGTCATAATTCCCCTGACCGGGAGCTAACAGGTGTTCGTGTGGTCCGTGCACAAACCCACTGGTGCGTCATACCCGAGGTTCTCGACCTCATTAGCGTTAGCGCGGGGCCGTGAGCTTTCAATCTGAATGCCCTAATTAACTGAATACCGTCACTTGTTAGGGTTTTCTTGATTCAAGGAATTGATTTTCATGGGTTGTTGAAAGGCAAATCAGTAATTGAACATGGCGTATTGTCCAGTAAGAATGAACGTGACAGGGATTAGTACTCATCACACCGCAATTCTTTTTTTCTTCTTTTTTATTTTAAATTTTCCAATTTTTGTTTTTAGAACAAGAGTGAGGAATCCCGAGAATTACTGTAAGCGGTACATATGCAGTACGCAGGCACAAGAGTACATGCATATTAGACCTATACATGCAGATGACTTGTAAGTACGGAGTATTACATCGTGTAGAAATCGCTCATAGTGGATTCGTAGGGGATTTTATGGGTCTGGAGGGGGACAGGGAAGTCGTTTCTTCCTTGTGTGGAACCCTTTTGGGGCCTGGATGCCGTAAGCGGATACTTTTTTTCTCCAGATGAACTTCAACTTTCTTCTCTTTCTTCTGTGTTTCTTGGGATTATCATCTATAGGTAAGTGCTTTATACCTTCTATTGGTTCAATTCCTTGCTTGATCTCGGTTCCTGCGGTGTAACCCATGCATGGTTTTTTATTACCAATACACATGTACCCTATACCCTGTTTCATTATGCCCTAAACACCCGCCCCCGAGGAAGTTAAAAAAATCTGACCTCCCCCCCCCCTCCAATCCCCAAATACCTCACCTCGTTCTATTTTTTCTCATACTTGATTTTTGTTCACATTTTGACTGAGTGATAGCGTCACAGATCGTGTCCATTTGAGTCTTTTTTCCCTGCCTTAGGTCCAGCTAAGGCACCACCTGCATCACGGCTCCTGCCTCATTTGTGCTTCTCGGCCAAATTGTCTCCACCAGACGTCTCCGCGACACTCTTAACAACATTCCACCTCCTGCTTCTCTCTGAGCTTCCGTCGGGTGCGCCTATTTTCGTCCCTTTGACGCCCCAGAATATTCCCTCAACCTTAGAGCTGCCGCATAGGACTTCTCTGAAGGTTCTTCCTCTTGAGGGGGAAGGGTCTAGGAGGCTTGGTCCAGTCAACTTCGGTTGCGAAACTTTTCGTCCTCCCTAACGCGCAGTCGCGTAAAACTTATACCACTTTCTTTTTTTAAAAACAATCTTTGGATCCGTTTCCGTGCTGAGTCGCAGCTGTACGGATATGGCACCGACTGCGTGTGTTGTGCCTGCTGAGGCATGCATCTTGAAGAACGACATTGGTCGTGATCTGGGTGTGATCAGCAATCATGGGGAGGAAATGTTGCAATCTCGGTTGGCTGCCAAGGACCTGGTCCTGGACATTCTGAAGAAGCGTGCCGCCGAAGTGGATGTGGACCGTTGTGGGGCGGGAGAGGAGGATGCCTTTTATGTCGCTGATATGGGCGAGGTGTACCGCCAGCATATGCAGTGGAAGATGAACCTGGGCCGTGTGAAGCCCTTTTATGGTACGTTTCCACTCCGATTATATCCCCTCGAATCTGAACTAACTTGGTTCTTATAGCCGTCAAGTGTAACCCGGACCCCGAGGTCCTTCGTCTCATGGCCCAGCTTGGCAATGGATTCGACTGCGCTTCCAAGTCCGAGATCGATCTCGCCCTCCAGACGGGCATCGATCCCAGCCGAATCATTTACGCCCAGCCGTGCAAGACCAAGTCTTACCTCCGCTACGCCCAGGAGGTGGGAGTCAAACAGATGACATTCGACAATGCCGACGAACTATACAAGATCAAAGCCCATTTCCCCGATGCGGAGCTCTACCTGCGCATCCTGACCGACGACTCAACCAGCCTGTGTCGACTGAGCATGAAGTTCGGCGCCTCTCTAGATGTGGCCCACCAGCTGCTCCAGCTTGCTTACCAGCTTGAACTGAAGGTTGTCGGTGTGAGCTTCCACGTCGGCTCGGGCGCCGAGGACCCCCGCGCTTTCCTGAAGGCGGTCCAGGATGCCCGTCTGGTCTTCGACCAAGCCGCGGAAATTGGACACGAACTACACACCCTTGACGTTGGCGGTGGCTTCTGCCAGGATACCTTTGAGAAATTCTCCGGAATTCTGGGCGACGCTTTGGAAACCTACTTCCCGCCCAGCATCCGCATCATCGCCGAACCTGGCCGGTACTACGTCGCAAACGCCTTCACCCTGGCAGCCAACGTCATTGCACGACGTGACGTTCCGGATCCGCTGGATCCCTCTCGCAATGCGTACATGATCTACCTCAACGACGGTGTCTATGGCAACTTTTCGAATATCATTTTCGACCACCAGCACCCCGTTGCCCAGATCCTTACGTCTGCGGCCAACTCTGAGCAGGGCACTCCGAATTCTGCGACTTCGGACAACATCTCGTACTCGATCTGGGGCCCCACCTGCGACGGTATTGATGTTATCAGTGAGCGGATTGATCTGCCTGGTCTTATCAATACTGGTGACTGGCTCTATTTCGAGGAGATGGGTGCTTATACCAAGTGCAGCGCCACTCGTTTCAATGGTTTCTCTGACAACCACGAGGTGATCTACATCTCGAGCGAGGCTGGTGCTTCTGCCCTGCTCAATTACTAATTTGTTGCCTATCTTGTCTTTCTTCTTGTTTTATCTGTTCTATCTTCTTTCCGATCTTGCTTCATTCGCTTGCATGTCTTTCCACTGTCCCTTCACGGCCAGCTGTTTCCAAGGCTGAAATATCCTAGTTTGTCATGCCTTGGGAAGTCTACTTGATAGCTTTTCGCATTCGTGTTTCATAGAGCTAGTTAGACTTTTAGAGATTTGACGTGGGATTTTTCGGTTTTAATTAAGTCTGCTTCTTGGTTGCGCTCTTTGTCTAGATATTTCTTATTCCATGGCCTCACTTGCTCTGGATATTCTATTCTAAAGGTATCATCAATCATCTAGCTCATGGCATTTACAATACAAAGATGTATAACGAAGCCAGCTTCGCTCCACTCTCATTAAACCAGTCGCTCCACAGTCAATGCCGCACCGTCGGCTTGCACCAAGCCACCCGCCTCTAGCTTCTTCTGCCACTTGGCAGACTCATAGCGAGCGAGAATGAATGTCATGCGAACAATAACACTCTCCTCCGCAGACTCAGCCACCACAGTCGACGGTGTACAAGTCCACCGACCAAAAGCCCAGTTAAGAATGTAGTATCGACTCCCCGAGTCATCACTCTTCTGCCTCGATCCCTCAAGATCATCCGAAGTCTCACCCAAAGGTGTCGTTGAAGAGCATCTAACAATTCCCTTGATGCGATAAATCTCCTCTCTCTGCGCAGACGAAAGTAAATTCTCCAACGCCTGCACATCCACGCTCTCCGCCTCCCCCTTCAAAATAACAGACAAAACCTCCACCTCAGACTGATGATCATGCTTATGCCCATCATCATGCCCATGCCCATGCCCATGGCCATCTCCATCAATCTCACCCCCCTCCTTAGCAAACAAAGCCCCATCAATCCCCAACAAAACCTCCTTATCAACCCTCCCCTTCTCAGACTTAACCCAAGGCGTCTCAACCCCCAAATCCCCCACCCGATCCAAACAAACATCAAACCTCATCTCATCACACCCCTCCCACTTATTAAAAACGATCAAATCCGTATACTTCGCCTGAATCCGCGCCGTGTAACTCGTATCCTCATACCCTTCCCAGTTCTCCACATCAATCACACTAATCACTCCATCCAACACGAAATTGCCCCCCTCCTCCCTCGCGAGCCGGTTGACCTCCATTGCGAGTGTAGCGGGGAATGCGCTTCCGGAGGTCTCGATGACGATTCTGTCGGGACAGACTTCGGTTTGGAGTTGGACGAGAGCGTCGCTGAGTTGACCGACTAGGTTGCAGCAGATGCAGCCGTTGAGGAGTTCGCGGACGCCGGAGATGGATTTTGTTGAGGCGAGTTGGGAGTCTACTGCCACGTCGCCGAATTCGTTTTTGAGGAGGGCGAGTTTGTAGGTTGCGGGGAGTTGGGGGAGGAGGTTAAGGAGGAGGGTGGTTTTTCCGGAGCCTAGGAAGCCGGTCACGATTGTTATGGGAATTGGTGCCATTTTGTGTGTTTTTTTGTGTTCTTTTTCGGTGCAGAGAGTGCAAAGAGTTGGTTGTGGTATGTTGGAAAGTTGGATCGGTTTCGGTCTGGGATTGGGAATGCGGCGGGGCAGGGTGGGGCTGGTTGGAGTAAGTATAAGAGGGGACACTGTCATTGCAAAATATCAAGGGGATTGCAATGCAGAAATTTACATTATGGTGCTGTAAGCAATAGAACTAAACAGACATGAAATATCGATTGAGAGGTATCATACGCTAATAGTATACATTGATAAGATTTTCTATTCAAGCTCGTAATGGTGGCAGACCGAGCGGTGCACCGTAAAAGGCTAGGAGTTCCTCTTCCTCTTCCTCCAAGTCATAGTCATTATCAATCTCCGATTCCTCCTCCACCACCTTGACAGTACTACCTCGAGATGGGCGACTGCGTGCAGTTGAGGCAGCATTGATCGAGGCTGGTGTGCTCTCTGCTTCGAAAGCCTCACGCGCATCCTCGTACGGGAGGCGAAAAGCCAAGTGTCCGTCCGGAGCACGCTCGGCCCGATCCATAACTTCGTTCATGTACTTGCGTACTTCGTCTGCCGGCTTGACGACACGAGTCAAAGGGTCAAGGATCCGGTTGTCGGTGGCATGGATGCGGAAAGTGACCGGTTGCCAGTACTCTTTGAGTTTCACTTCTATGACAGGTTCACTCGGAGCAGCGGGAGTCTCGGGAGTTTCAGAAGGCTCAATCTTTGGCACCCCATCCGCAGAAGGACCGGCTTGGTTAGGGACCGGTGTTTCAGAGCCTTCCTTTCCTTTTTCGGCCTTGCCCTTCTTGTCTCCCTTCTTGGATTTTGATGTTCCTTTGCCTTTCGCACGACTTGTAGTAGGGTCTGGGGCAGGCTCAATGGGGAAAGGGGTGTTGGGATCCACCATTCGAGTGATCAGAAACGAGGCGAGGATGGTATCTTCACTGGGAAGCCATTCCAGAATCGAATACTCTGGGAATAGATAACGATCACCAGATCCAGCATGGCCAGAGGCACTGCTTCCATAAGGAGTCAAGGGGGAAGTGAATTCAAAAACGACAGCTTTGTATGATGGACGCACGGGAGTCGCGGCGGGGGGTCCAGGTGGGCGGTAATAGGGCACTGGTGAGCCATATTGCGGTGGACGTGACTGCAGTGGCAATTGAGAACCGTAAGCCGGCTGTTGGTAGGGAGGATAGGTTGGGCCTGGACGAGGTGTAGTCTGAGCAGTAGTCGGAGGTGTGGGGCGGACTGCAGGATTCTGCTGGAGCCCCGTGGGAGCTGGAGTGGACGGGCCAGGTACTGCGGCCGGAGTTGTCGCTGACTGTGGCGTAGACTGAAGTTGAGTGGGTCCCTTCCCAGCTGGCTCTTGCTTGATAGCTGGGTCGGAGGTCTGAGGTTGACTTGCAGATTGTAGTGTTCCATCAGCTTGAGACTTGGTCGGCGTTGCTGTTGGTAGTTTTTGCAAAGTGTCCTTAGAAGGAGTTTGGGCCGGAGCCGCTGGCTGTGTCTTGGAGCTTTGTTCTGGGGAGATCTTTGCGGCCGGATCTGGTGTGGGCTGAGAAACATTTGGCGAGCCCGCTTTATTTTGGGGTGCTGGAGTTGCCGGTTGTGGCGTTGATCCAGCTGAGCCATTCTGGCGCTTTTCCTGCGGCTCTCTTGCTTTGATTATTGCATTCAGTTCGTCGATATGGGCCTGGAAGGCACGTAACTGCTCTTGGGATGCCTGGCTAGACGCAACAACTCGCATGAGCGCTTTGAGTTCGGGATCGGCAGCAGCTCGGGTGGCAAGCATCTGGATCACAGGGTCCGGGCTAGGCTTCGCAGGCTGCCCTGGCTGATTCTGTGCCGGTGGACGCTGTCCAGCCTGCGGGGATGGGGCATGGCCTGGCTGATGTGGCCCGCGTGGCGCAGGTGAGTAATTGCCCTGTGGCCGACCAGGAGGGCCAGGAGGATAAGGTCTTCGCTGTTGGTTGGAGGGATGTGGTTGATACTGTTGGAAGTTGCCGGGGGGGCCATAGTGGACCATGCGTCCTTGTCCTTGCGGAGGGGTGTATTGAATCGGTTGCGGTGCCGCTGGATCCTTAACTGTGTATATCATTGCATCGAAGAGATGTGGGCCAATTGTCACATCACACAGTCCGACCTTTGACATGGTCTCTTTCGGTGGGTTGAGTTTCTCAATTTGTTCGCGTTTAGTCTTCTTCGGCTTCGTGTAGTAGCGGACCAAAATGCCATCGCTGAGCCATTTCTTCTTGGATCGTTCAAGCGCTATAAGGAGTACTGCGCTAGAATCACAAGTTTTATCAGTATTCTTCCTTCAAATGCAGACATCAAAAACCAAACCTTTCCGCGATTGACTGGTACTCTTTGTCCGACAAGTTCGTTGGTTGTCGTACGCGCCGTATCGGTAGAGGCTCGCCCTCTTTGATCTTTGACGGTAGGGGCGGCTCGACAGGCTCCAGGGGCAGAGATGGAGCTCGAGGTGTTGCGGCTTTCTTCTTATGAGACTGGGGTGCGGCCGCTTCGGAGACACGCTTTTTGTTGGCAGGCTCGCGTCCGGCGCGAGCGGGTAGCTTGCGCTTTTCAGCCATGATGAATGCACTTCAACCACAAAGAGGTTCAGCTTAATATATCTTCATCGTCTGTTGGATGGTGGTTGATGTGGACAGCTGAGGTAGAAGGGGGAAAAGCGTGACGCGATTCCAAAAGATCACGTACCCTGGTCCACTAGGTGCATTAATTGATTGGATTTTCTAGACCGCCCTTATCACCGCTCTCATTGATTAGTAGTAACATTTCATCCTTAGCCTAATTTTTGAAGCTTATATCAGCTTGTATCAGAATTAAAGTGGCAAAATCCAATTCAATTAATACGCCTAGTGGACCAAGTGCGCCGGTAAATAGCGGCCTTATATTACATTTGGATTTGGCCGGTAGAATTGAGTTTTACTCACTGCCTGAGTATGCAAAACCGTCCTGTTGTAACACTCTGACTGTAGTTCAAATAATTCAAGGCATTGCTTAATTCCTTGATTTTGATGTCTTGGTTTTAAAGCAGAAAACCCTTTTTTTTAGATATCCTTATTTAATAAAAATATGTGATGAGACTGGGGAGTAGTTGAGGAGAGAAGCCATTTGACTAGGAAACGGATCATAGTTGTACTTTAGTCCGGGGTCACATGACTTACCTGCATACTAGTGGTGGGTCTCGATAAACAGCCTTATCTCCACCACACCTGGGTCCTGCATCATGGTCGAGTTACAATCTATTTTCAAAAAGGCTTATTGGACACTCGCAGCTGGTGGATTGCTCTATGTCCTTTTTATCTGCGCTCTCACTTTCCCAGAAGCTCAGCGCTTGTAAGTTCGGGATTGAATGTCTATCACAACATGACTGACGTCGGTACAGCGTTCTTTACGCACACAAATTCAATCCAAGTTATTGGGAAGATCTAAATAAGGTTGAGCAATTTGGATTTCTACGTAAGACTCCCAGGCAATCCAGCCCCATTCAAATGTTGACTTGTCCTCAGAAGCCCAAGTTCAGCCTTTCAACTTGGTGACGCCTGACAATGAAACTCTTTACGGCTGGCATCTTATGCCTTTGCATCTTGTGCATGAACATGAGAAGGAGTTGATGGAAAACACGCCCTCTGGCCCAGCGGAAGACTACACCCAAACCATTGCTTTCAAGGCTTTGAATAACAACCCCAATGCCAGAGTTGTGGTAAGCTGTAAGTTCTGCCACCTTTGGGTACTAATCGTCAATGTCTAACTTCATGATCCCAAAGTCCATGGAAATGCAGCTCATCTGGGGTCTGCCAATCGACCAAATGGATATAGAACATTACTAGGCCTATCAACTCCAGAAAACCCCATTCATGTCTTTGCAATTGACTACCGCGGATTTGGTGTATCGACCGGCAGCCCTTCCGAGGAAGGTCTGGTAACGGATGGTGTCTCCCTGCTCAATTTCCTCACAGCAGCTCCACTCAAAGTTCCCACATCACGAATTGCCATCGTGGGCCAGAGCCTAGGCACGGCAGTCACAGCAGCAGTCGCCGAGCGTTTTGCATGTGGCTCGCCCGACCCAAAGGCGATCCAGCCAACCATCAAAAATGCCGAACCGTTTGCAGGAGTTATCCTACTTGCATCCTTCAGCAGCCTCACCAATGTCATCGAGTCGTATAGTATTAAGGGCTTTACGCCCCCGATGCTCTCGCCGTTGATTGGCTATCCTCGCTTTCAAAAGTGGGTGCTCAGCCATATTGCAGATCATTGGGACACGGCCGGAAGAGTTGCTCGCCTGGCAGGCATCGAAACAGCGGAACCAGATGCGTCTGGTTTGAGATACTCACAGAAGGATCTGGACCTGACGATTGTGCATGCATTGAATGATGCGGATATTCCCTGGTATGAAGGCCGTCGGGTTTGGGTGGCTGCCACTGGTGAAGATATTGAGGGTGCTCCTGGAGCTCTGATCTTCGAGAAGACTGATTCAGGGAGCTCCCATCAGATTCAGGTCTGGGAGAACAGATTCGTCGGCCCAGATGGGGCGGAAATTGTGAAGCAAGTCCGATGGGAGCGTATACGATATGGAGGTATGTCGAATGGCTGCGAAACTTGTTTTAAGTCATAATTACTAATCTTATGGAAATCAGGCCACAACCGCGTTGCTTCATCCTCTGTTGCTGGTCTTGCGGTTCTACGAGCCTTCGAAAATTGAACGAATTCTCTCTAATTCTTTAATGAAACACTACACAATTATTGCAGAGATAGAGCAATAGAAATTGAATACGTCGAAGTATATGATAACAAGGACTTGCTGAATTTCATTGCTGAAATATCTCTAACAAACAAAAGCATTTCTTAGCCAAAGCCTCGTGTGCTCTCGGTATACAATTTTTTGGCGCAGAAACTGCTGGCATGTTGTCTGGTCAGCAGCTTCACAGGCTTAATGTGCTCCAATATTAGCTTCTCATCGCCAAGAAATTTAAAGGCGAATCTCTCGGACTGTGAAGCTTAAAGCAATGCCAAACCCACCCGGAATGACGTATAGGGATTCTAAAAGGCTAGTATGTCCATCCCAACGCAGCCAGAGTAGCAGGTACGTGAGCGAGGATGTAATAGATTCCATAACTAGAAGAGACTTGTGTCTTCCAGTCCGCTGAGCAAAAATACCCGCAAAGAGACCACCTACTGCGTTACCCAGCACGGCAGGAACGAGTATACATACTTCGGATCTTCACATGCAAACCTTTGGAACGTTTGAAGATCAAGTTGAGCAATTGGGAGTTGCTATGAACACATATTTTTTATTTGCCCACAAGTTAACACATATATACACTTACTATTCAAATTCCAATCTGTAGAAAGAGTCATTCAAGTTGAAATAATTCCTCTATAAACATTTGAGCCTCGGCTGCGTCGCTTAGTCATCAGCCCTTGCGGGGAAAGCTGCAACTTAAACCGGACTGAACCCGTTGCTCTCTGCAGAATATATAGTGTGATCCAGTCTGTAAATTACCCTGAGCTAATCATGGCTGTTCCAAAAATCACACTTTACGTGGATATTGTCAGTCCATTCGCATATATCGCTTTCCACATTCTGAAGGTACGTCCGTCCAACTATCAGTTAAGAACAGCTCTAACCCAAGACCAGAACTCACCTACCTTCGCAAAATGCAACATTACATGTGTACCAATCTTTCTGGGTGGCTTGATGCATGCTTGTAGCAACACACCACCAATCAACATCAAGAGTAAGTCCCCGCCAGGCAAAGTTCCAATCTATATCGAGCAGCACGCATATTGATTCATTTCCACAGACAAGGACCAGTGGACCAACAGAGAGCGACTCCTATGGGCCCGGTATTTCAACGTGCCGATCGCCGAGAATATGCCAGATGGCTTCCCAATCAAGACTCTTGGAGTGCAACGCGCTCTTTGCGTCATTGAGCAGAAAGTCCCTTCAAAATTATCCTCGGCCATCGAGGCTTTGTACCGCTCTCTCTGGATTGACCGGAATTCGAAAATCGGAGAACTTGAGGGCCTTACCCCGGTATTGGAAAGCGTCCTTGGAAAACAGGCTACGCAAGAAATTCTATCGGCTGTGAGTCTCTTTCTAGTCTTTCTTCTTTTTCTTTCAAAACTAACCAGGTTCCATCAGATGAGTCAACCAGATACCAAAGCTCTTTTGAATGCAAATACAAATCGCGCTTTTAGGGTTGGAGCTTTTGGTCTCCCATGGTTTGAGTGCACTGACACAAATGGCAAGACGGAGGGATTCTGGGGCGTGGATCATCTTGGACAAGTTGCTGACTTCTTGGGCTTGGATCTTAGTCGAGACTCTGGTTTCAGAGCTCTTCTGTAGCAGATTCGATGTTTGTCCACCATCTGCCGGATATTCCCTCATTTATGCATGAGCGTCACCGCTATGGATACGCCCAGTAATATTAAGAATAATTTTGACATCTGTCCATTTCAGCATATATCCTTGCCACATATTCTGGAATTTTGACAAGAGAACCACCAGTCGATCATGCGGTTCGTGTGCAAGTAAAAATACCGCAGAATTATTAAAGTCTTCTTTCTTTCACCCCCAGAACGACAGCGCGGCCAAATTCCTCCTCTGACAATCAACTTGAGCACGTCGGCTACCCCTCTTCACGTCTGGTCTGAGCCACATTTAACCTCAAACGTTGAAGTTGAAGTCGAAAAGTCACAGAAACCTCGCTTGATACTTCAGCATGTTACCTCTATAGTCAGATCAACCGACAACATCATGCCTCAGAACGAGCATCAAAAGTAGGTCGCATTTCTTTCTCTCCTGGTAATTAATCCACAGAATTAATGATTTTACACACTCATTGGATTATTTAACTCATACGGTAAGAGAGAAGGTAGGAGATATCAGAGAATACTAGGTAGGAGACTGGTAGAGAACTGGCTAGGTGATTGGTATCGGAGGTACATTAGAATTTTAAGCGCCGCGCGAAACATGCGGCGGAAAGCCTATAGTAATATCAACCAGCTATAGACTAGAGATGACCTATCGTGATAGTGTGAGTTTAAGGGCATATTCTTAAGATAGACATCTTCGGGCTGCTTAGGACGTGCAAAAGCCTGAGAAGAGAATAGCTTATCAGCGTCGAGTGAAGTCACTTGTCCGTCTTGACTTTGTTGTATCCCCTTGACTGCTATGTGTATGTATGTCTTGAGAAGATGATAGCCCAAAGGACAGTATACATGTATGCACATTGATAAGCACTTAAACAACACCCAGAGGGTTGCCATGATTCACATAGAATGAATTGTTCGCCCTTTGATTGAAGAAGAAATACCCATGAAAAGCGACTGGCGTCATCCGTAGTAGTGGAGGCATGGTCTGCAGCGCAGAATCACCGGAAATCGATATTCCGCTAGGTTTATCGCCAGTTGGTCACTCTCAATCGATATTCCCCGTGTCAGTGGCCATAGCCAATCCTCCGAGAAACTAGCCACAAACACGTTATCAAAGGGAAACACGATCGCCAACAAACGAAGTCTTTCCTCTTCAAGGCGCTGGACAGAGAGTTGGTACATCCTGTTATCCTCTGGTGTGACCCCGGTACTAAAGGTCACAAACTCTGAGCCAATGTTGCTAATGTTCGCCATCTGAACTCCTCGGCGCTTTCAAAGGGCTTCTTTTGACGTTCAAAGGTCCATTTTAATACCCCTCTGTAAAAGACGGTCTTTGCCCGAGTATGAAATGTGACGCAGACCCTTTCAAACCCAGACAGTGTATCCCCAAACTTCGTTTCCCACAGACGAAATTGGACAGTAAGCCTCAAGTGCTCTCGGGGGTTTTGCAGGCGGGGTGCGCACAAATTTCTGATTTATTGTGCCAGTAGGTGGGTGATTTTGAAGGGTACCTAAAACTATGCGTTGTATTTGGGCGATCAAATGACTTTGCTTGTTCGAATATAAGAATTTTCATAATCGATATATAGCTAGCGAGAGAGATTGCTATTCTGGTGAGTACCCGGAGTGAGAAGCGGGGGTCTTCGTACAAGTAGCAATAATCAGCGCACTTCACGAACCATCATCAAGTCGCACATACTGAACGGTATTCGAAAGTAGAAACAACGATTAGGCCCCTCAATAATCAAGGTATATATAACGAGCAAGAGGCAGCGGTCGTAGTGGTATCCTTTGTGATTTGGAAAGGCTGAATCTTAGAAGGTACTAGAGCCATTATTTGCCCTGTCTCTTCATCAACAAAGGGCTCTAAATGCTGGTGGCACCTGTTCAAAAAACAGCATGAAGTGTGCCGCTTTAACTTTCATCGAACTTTCTCTTCAAAGTTCATCCAACGCGATCCTAATTGAAGCTGTACAGTAATTGGGTAGTAAATTCCATCATGTATATAAATAAAAGACTCCAAGTAGGGAGCATAGAGTGTGAAAAGGAAAGTATTCGATTGCTTAAATTGAGATTTATATACACACATTGGGTCACATGACAATACCGCAAAATGCCGGTTTGACATGTCAATTCGAACCATCCATTGACATCTGGATGCACTTCTTGTATAGCTCCAATCGCCAGACCCGTCAAATCGAAGTCCTGGATCTCAATCCAGCGATATTAAAGTGATATGTGTCCCCTTGGTGTTCCAGATCCTTCGAATGTTGTAACCGTCCATATCAGTGGGTCCGACGACGTCATTTCAGACACGATCAGCACCCTGAATAGATATCACTCCACCATTCTGGACAAGTCACGCGCCATGATCTCAGCCGAGATCCTGTTACCCGGTTTACCGACCAAGGATTGATATCAATGGTCAATCCAAGCTATCCTTCCACGCTATCGATGTCATACTTCGACGCTAGAGCCGCCCAATCGTTACACAGTTTCCCCTCAGCCCTACGTCAAGTTCAGCCCTACGACCCTGCCCTGGAAGATTCTTTTGTCAAAATTATTCCCACTTATTGATCACGAAGGCTTCCTCGCCACGAATCTCGCACAATGAGCTCGAGCCGGAACGGCGACTCTGTCCCCAATGACGCGCAACAAACAACCCAAACGGGTGAATCGGAATCCTCGGGAATTCTTGGGGGTGTGACCGACCAGCTCAATTCAATGACGGGAAGCAGCTCGATCTCTGAGATCCCGAGAAAAGCTACGGCTGTGGCGGGAGAAAAGGTCGTCGCTATCAAGGAAACCATCATTGATAGCGCAGTCCCTGCTGCCGAAGAAGCCTTGCAGAATCTGGGAAGCCAGGTTCGGAAACTCGCGGGCAAAGCTGAAGAGACTATTGAAGATGGTAAAGACCCCAATGCAATGCTTTCGCTTGAGCTGTCTTGCTAATATTTGGATTCACTTAGATTTGGACATGGAGAGACATTCGGAACAAATCGATAAGATGGACACGGAGCGACTTTGTGATTTTTTACGAGAAAAACATAAGAGCACTGTGTCATCATTGCCGACAAATTAGGTGATTCTTTGAGCGCTGGAGTCTCTTGCTGGGATCGACATGTTTGGTCTTTCGGGCTGGGTTTGTTTTGCATTTTGCGGTGTCATACTTGTGCTTGGTAGATATCGACAGTATATAAGGATGAGATTATGTTGCATTGAAGTAATTGGTTAGACGAACACCTGCTGAACAGAATTCTCACTGCCAATTATGCCGGAAGGATACAGGGTTTATCAATTTTCCACTGTCGTCCAGTCCTGTAATTGTCAGAACATAGCAATGGGTCTTGCAACGTTTGGGATCCTGATAAATACTAAAGACTTATTAAGTCTATATAAAGTAGAACAATATAATGCAGAATGGGGCTCATGTCCTCTGTGCAACTACCGCATGCCTGAGCTCGACAGGTTGAAGCATTTATCCGCTCCTAAGATGGACGTCCAGAGTCACAGACAGATTGATACAGTTTTAGGATTGAGCATACTTTATATTGTAGTGCTATGGTAATGTACATGCTGATCATACCGAAGTACTCAACTTGAGACTCTCTACAGAAAACACAAAAGGATAAACTAAGCCCTGGCAGCAGAGGGAGGGGAAGGAAGCTTGAAGGCCAGAAGCAAAAGAGATTTGCTGCAGCGCCCCAAATCGATTCAAATCACGTCCTCAAGGCCATTCTTCCATGTTTTGCCTCAGGCCTACCATGCGTTTGTCTCGCTTATCCCAATCGTGATTCACTTCCTCTAGACTATAAATACCGGGAGCTTTTCCTCCTTTTCAACTCTTTCCTTTCTTCTCTCCATGTGGGTTTTGGGTTTTGGGATTTAGTATTTGGTTTTTGGCTTGGGGTTTGGGCTCTTTCCCTGTGAAACACTTGCTTGTTGAGTTCATCTCCCTGTGAGACATTCCTTTGAAATTCCTTCGGGGCGGGTTCTTGTGGCTACTTAGCTTTTCTTCTCTTTTCTCTTCGGTCCTTCGTGGCTATGCGTCCTTTGTTGTGACAGGATATGATGATACCTGCGTTTCGTTTGCTGTTCACAGCGCGCGCGGTCTGACTGAACACAACACTTGCACCTTCCATCTGAGATCTCCGAGTCTTGCTTCTTTATTTGAGAACAGGATGGTGACGAGTTCCTCATCCCCTTTGCCTCCTTCCTTTTTCCTTCCCAATTTTGTAACTCAGCTTCAAGTCAGGTGCCTGATTCAATCGTGTTTATCTTAGAGTACTATCTAGTGTCTGTCTGTATTATCCTTGTTGTCTTGTTGATGTCAGTGTAGGCCTGAATTATGTTCAAATGTAATAGAATAGCTAAATAAATCAAAATAAATTATTTGGTAATTTAAAACATCCAATTAACTTAAATTCCCATAACGTTGTCCTTCATCCCCAATAATCCCCGCCGTCTCCAAAAGCCACCGAGCACTCTCCTTAGCCGAATCACCCGCCCCGCCCTTCAGATTGATATTACGCCTTCTCTCCGCTTCACGAGCTTCAAACGCCCACTTCGCACGTTGCGCCTCAACAGCATTCGTGCTCGGATCGGAAGAGGACGCCACTTCAGGGTCCGGGACCACGCCCCAGATTTCAAGACTGTACAAGTCTAGTCGGATCTTTATCGGCTTATCGTTGACAGATAAAGTGGCCGGGGGCAGAAACACACCATCGGAACCGACTGGTTCGATGTGCAGCTCGGCAGATTCGAGGTTGACGTCGATGAGCAGACTGCCTGCGCCATGGGGAGTTGGGTGGGCTTGGTGAGTCCGGGAGGCTGGGGGAATTTGGCATCCAATTGCAATTCCGGAATGCGTGGAGAACCAAGCCGCAGGCAAATTGGATTTCTGGGCGATGGAGGGGGATGAATTGCCTTGTAAGACTTGGTGTGTTGGAGATAGTTGGAAGAGGTATGGTAAGGGGCTGGAGGAGTTGTTCGAGGTGCTGCTGGCTGACGATGACTTCCAGGATTGCGGAAGATATGCGCCTATTGTGACAAGTTCCTCAGATGAGCCTTCCAATGCTCCTTGAAGAATGAGGAGGGAAGCCGCTTGCCAAGTCAAGACGTGATGGGAGAACGAGGTGAGCGAGGAACCATGTGTGGCGGTTGAGAAGACTGGATGAAGACGAACACCACTGCGGAAGAGATTCAAAGGCGCTGCAACGGAGGGCAAGAAGAATGACAAGTGGGACATGAGCGTCGGAGTCAGAATGGCCGACTCGAAGCTGCCAGGGAGCATTACCGGTGCTGGAGGAAGAATTTCCTCATGCTTCTCAGGCGGTTCTTCTTCTACAGCTGCTCCCCTCTGTCGCCTCTGGGAAAGATTCAAATTCTTGCTAAACAGAAGATGTTCGAACAACGCCGTCAAAGGATCAAAGAGGTACGGCAGTGACGACGAGACCGTTCTAGCAAACGCCCGATATGAGATTCCCCCATCATTTTCCTCCGGTGAAAATGCCGCAATGATACTATCAGCCTCTTTTTGGATCGCATCAACCCGCTTAGGGCCAAAGTCAGACGTGTAAGTCTTCACAGACTCCAATGGTTTCAAAGGCGCAATGACAAGCAGCAGTATCAGCAGCCGACGGAACGTATCGATCGAAATCCTGGTTTCGTAAACAGTGTGATCAACTCGGTGATCATGCTTAAACACTTCAATTGCATCAAGCGACTCCAGCGCAGCAAGCGCAAGATCGTCGTCTTCGTCTTCATCGTAATCGTCGTTCAACGGCTCATCAATCAAGAAACCAGGCGCATGAGTCTGGACATCAGAAACATCCTCTCCTTCTACGTTATCCTCTTTCATGTTCTGGTCATGACGCCCTACCTCCTTCTTCCCAACATCAGCAAGACTCCCAAACAACAACTTCACTCGGTCCTTGCGTCCCCGCCGCAACGCTTTCCCATAGCGCTCCGTCAAAAGCACAACGACTTTCACCATCGCGTCGAAAGTCAACACGCTCGGTGCCATGGTATTCTGGAACGGAAAAGCACCAAGATACGAAACCATGCGGAACAGAACCGGTCCCGCATCGACGGGGTTCTCATGGGTATCAGCGAAGCTTCCATCGGGAATCCCCAGAAAATCAGACAAGATCTTTTCATTCCAGTACTTGAGACCACCCTGCTCCGCAGCGCGAGAGAAGAAATTATCTTTGAAATGCGTGAGCTCCAGGGGTGTGAAACACTTTGTTGCGAAACGTTCCGCAAGAATGTAGCTCAGCTCCTCTGTTTATTGTCAGCTACGGGTCCGGTAGTTTGTACATGAACAAGACATGGGTGTGCATGTCTCGGTTTGATCTTCTTCCTTTGGAGCTTCAAAGTAGTATGTCTGCTTTCAGGGATCTGGAATTACTGTCGTACTGACCTGGAGTTGCTCCACTATATTCGGTGGATTGACCGGCACCCATTGTGCAAGATGCGGGGCCTTACCCTTCTGTTTCACTTTGGTGTCTGTAGTTTTCAGGTAGTGAGGAGAGTAGTAATTGACAAATTAAACTTTTTAAATGCTCAAAAGCTAAATTACGGTCAAAGGGACTTCAAGGCGACAATATGAAGGTGGAGAAAGCGCGACGTTTCACATGACGACGTCAGATATGGGTGCCTGAGGTGTCAATAACCAAGTATCTCTAGACGTAGATTCTAGAGCGCATTGCTAGTTTCAAGCTTGCGATACGATATACTGATGACCTCAGCATATGAATATTTGCATTTATTTGGTTTCATTCTTCTCTTCATAGCAGCATAAGGAAATTCGTTTCTGGGTATTCAAGATTCAAATCCACTATCCAGCCAAACTTCTGCCAGTTTACAGCATGACAATTCCAACACCTCCCATCTTCTTCTCATCAATCTGGTTCTTCTCGTTGATGCCACCGGGGACAGGTGCCGCGCGGTAATTGTACAGATAGAAGTGGAGCTGGCCATCACCGGCACCGAACTTCAACTGCTCAAGGAACAGAGGATTGTCGTGCAAAGTGAGGGCATTGAAAACATCGAACTTGGCCTAGATATAGGGTTAATAACATGACATGAAGTAATCAGGGGAATAATGCCAGTCTTACATTCTTGGCGCAAATCAGACCATCATTGATCAACACTAGCAATCGCTCCTTCAGGGCTTTTTTATCGTTGGTAAAGGCCGTCTCGGTCGCGTAGTAGTAAAGGTAAGCGGCGCGGACAGTATCGTGTTTCGGGTTATTGATGACAGTAGACTCGAGGTTATAGAAGGAGACAAAGTCCGTGATCTTGTGGGTCTGCGGGTCTTCCACGACGTATGTCCAAACAACTTGATCCTTGCCTTCGGTTTCCTTGTACACGAACCAGTGCTCAATTTCCTCGCGGGTAAAAGCCTGGTTGAGCTGGAAGCGCTGCATATATCGCTCCAGAAGGTCAAAGACGGCGTCGATATCCTTGACCTCCATTGGGCGCAAACCAGGTAGCGCGGTGGTTTCGGGGAGTTGGTTCTTGGTAATCTGGCGGGCCTTGGTAGATCCGTGCGGGAGGAATGAGAAACCAACTTCGTACAGCTTCAGCCAGTCCAGCGGACGGTGGTAGTAACGGCAAGAGCTGACGGGTGTTGGCAGAACCACACCACCAGTGTAGATGGCCTGGAAGATACCATTGATGTAGCAGCGGCGGGTAATCTCCTTGATAAGGACTGGAGTCAGGCGCTTTGAGCGCAGCTTCTTGTGGATGCAGAGGAAGTTGATCTCCGTCACCTTGATCTTCTGTTCGCCGACCCGGATTTCGGTAGGAACACCGCAGATGGAGGCGACCAGCTTGCGCGACTTGGTAGCGCGCACACCAACATGCCATTCCTTCTTCCAGCCTGGAGACATCAAAGCCCTATAGATACAGAATGATTTCCATTGGTCAGTAACGTTTCACGAGACTCAAATAACAAGAACAAAGCGGGGTTATCGCACCAGTGCAGGAATGATTGAGAGTAGCTGAACCGGAACATTGCATTGTCATCCTCCACGTAGTGGTTGTTCAGCAACTCATACAGTTCCTTCAGTTCCTCGGGGTCGGTCAAGTCCAGAGTGCACCACTCAAAGCCCTCAACAAGCGCATCGGGGGTTCTCGAGACCTCGTCCGGGTTGATGATCTTAATCGGGCCCTGAGTGATGGCCTTCTGGGCCGCCTGTTCATCGAATCGAGGTACGGGCTGTGTCTGCCAGAATTTGTATGAGGCCATGTCTTTCTTGTTCTTGCCGTCGAGCGAGAGTCCCGTCAGCAGCTGAGACATGTCCATGTTGGCGAGCAACTGTGTAGCCTTATCCTGGTCCATGCTGGCAAGTTCGTTCTTCAACGCAGGGTTCATATTCATGAGCGATTCGATCATTTTCGGGGAGATCTTCTTGGTGTTGGAGCTGCCTGGTTTTCCAGTCGTATTAGCTGTTGTTGAGAGGGGTGCTTTTGGTGCAGCTTACTCTTGTTCGAGGCCGAGGCCTCCTCGCCCTCTTCTGGGCGCTGGGGAGCTTTGCCCTTGCCCTTGTCCTTTGATTCTGGCATGATCGGTGATTGGGGATGTTGAGTGGTGTTTGGGTGAGGTTGGGAAGGAGGATTTCATTTTGGCCCCACGTTTTAACCGTAACATGCGGATCGGTGGGGTAGATGAATTTGGACGCGTTTCCAGGTTTGCCCCATGTTTGTAGATAATCTATAGTGTTATAATTTTTGGGAGCTTAATTGTGATCAATTCTTTAATGCTAGGAAAATTACGTGGCAGAG
The DNA here is from genome assembly GCA_028828245.1 of Penicillium lividum. Lineage (NCBI taxonomy): Eukaryota > Fungi > Ascomycota > Eurotiomycetes > Eurotiales > Aspergillaceae > Penicillium > Penicillium lividum. The sequence goes on from JAQJAG010000005.1 coordinate 1,124,396, forward strand.
TAGTATTTAAAGCCCAAGGATCGATTCTGCAGCAAAATAGACCTCGGGGATAGCGCAAGAATGCTATATTCCCTTCTGATTGGTAAAATGAGTTGGGGAATCTCGAATTGTTGAAATCGGCCAAAAACTAAACACAATACACCTCTATAGCCACACCGTATATCATAGGAAATCTCAAGTGTTGATACAAGAATCACAGTCCCTTGGAAGCAACTAAGCCTCCTCGGAAAACGGCTTGGTTTCGATCACATCAAGGAACCCACCAACCAAGTGTAAACTACCAGTGACAAAGGTCATTACTGGTGCCTCATCTTTTTGCAGGACCTTGCGTTCCTGCGCGGCTAAATCCCGGGCAAAGTCCACAGCCTCTTCGATCGTACCGAACACTTGTGTTTGGGCATGAGGATCAATAGAAGTCCAGGCCTCGGCAAGTGACTTTTGCACCCGGAGATGGTCGACATCATCGGAATTGGTGTTCATGCTGACCAGGTCAGGTCGGTATCCCGCTTGTTTGTAAGTGACATTTGTACAAAACAAAGCGTGAGTGAATGGAATCGTGGAGCCAAGAGCCGAGGCAAGAGTCTCATGAAGGGCACGGGCCAGAGCAGTGCTGTCCCGAGTCTGTTGGTTGAAGATCAAAATCCGGGTCTTCTTCGAGGCCACATCACTGGAGGACGAGTCTTCCTGGATTCGATTGGCAAACCATGAACCGGCCAGCCGGATACTCTCAAGTGTGTGCCCTCCATCGATATACCATGACACATTTTTCTCAAACCGAGTCTCGCAGCGTCCACCAAGTCGTGTCTTCTCTAGACCCGCCTTGAATTTGGCAGGGAGTGGCTGGGTCATGATATCTTCAGGAATGTCTGCCACACCGGTCTTTCTCAGGTATTCAGCCGCAACTGCAGTAGCCAAGGATGCGTTTGTGTATTGGAAATCACCTGCCAATCCAAGCTTCACATCGGTGCTACCCACTCGAAGGTCGGGGTGGACGGACACCACATCCAATGATGTATTCTTCGCCGCAGCACGCTCAGCTAGCACCTTCTCTGCACTGGGAGCCTGGGGTGCGGTAAAGGCCCGAACCCCAGATTTGATGATGCCGCCCTTGTGCCATGCGATTTCCTCAATTGTTGTACCCAGCATTGCCGTGTGATCAATGCCAAGACTGGTGATCGCTGTCGCCTTCGGTTTCTCAACCACATTGGTACAGTCGTACTCCCCACCAATGCCGCACTCAATGACTGCAGCATCTACAACTTCGCTCAGGTAGGTATGGAACGCCATTAATGTCAGGTAACGGAAATATTGAGGTTTCGTTCCTGGCGCGGTCGGGTCCTGGCCCGCGAGCTTGGCGGCCTCCTCAAGGCGATCCCATACTTCGAAGAAATACTTCGCGAATTGGGGCTCCGATAGCGGCGTATTGTCGATCTGAATGCGCTCTCGTGCGAACCGAAGATGCGGGGAAGTGTATAGTCCGACCTTCTGCAAACGCGGTGTCGACAGGGCATCCTGCGGCTGGACATATTGAGAGAGAATGGTGGAGATAAAGGCTGAGGTCGATCCCTTGCCTTTAGTTCCGGCGACATGAATTGGGTTCAACCGATCAAGGTCGGAGGGCTAGACAAAAGTTATAAAGTCAGCCCCCGCATTCGCAAAAACCCCCCCCCCCCCCCGCCCAAGTCTCCCAACTTCAATTAATTGACTTGCACTAACCTTGTATCCAATACGCTGAAGCCATTCAACCGTCTCGGGAATGGAGCGCTCGTTCATTTCCTTCCTAGAGACAGATGCCCGGAGGGCCTCCACAATCGCATAGTTCGTCTGCAAAGAGTTGAGGGCCACAATGGCATCCTAGAATTCAAGTACATGATTAGTATCTGGACTTGAAAGAAGAAAGCTTCGTTGCTTTCAAGAGTGCATGCTTGCTAACGGGGAGCAATTGGCGGGTCTTACCTCATATGTGCGAGTCATCGCGGGCGAGTGAGTCGAAACTCCCCGCTGTGGAAAGGACCAACGAAAGGATCTCCAGATCCCTCTCATGGACAAGTAAGGCCCGTATCTGCAAATTTCCAGAGAGCAGATGGGGTGTTTGCAACAAAAAAAACCCCCGGTAGCTCGACAATTATCTGGTCCAGCGTCCCCAAGCTCCCCTCGGGAAAGCGTTGGATGGATCCGCCATCGGGAATCTCACGTGATGTTATCTTATCCTAGAGATAAGGCATGACCAAGACTACATAATATTGCTTATGTTGTGCATCCATGGATATGCTTAGGTGCAACACCATCATTCGTTGCCAAAAAAAACTACAGAATTCTTTCATCAAAGTCTGTATTCATATTGTGGGCTGATATTTCTACCCCAGATAACGTGTACCTCTTGAGCTGCTAAGAAGCAAAGAACATAAATGCCCTATCGTAGATGAAGGTGGTAACAAGCTCAAACTTGGAGCCATGCAGAAACAAATAAAAAATACAAATGTATCAGGGGAAAGTAGAAGCGAGAGAACAGGAAAGGAAAATGGTGTGAGAATGCCACCAGGAGAGAAGATATGAGAAAGGAAAAAGGCTGGTAGGGGAGCTAGAGAAAGCAAATAGTTAAAACATACAGCCATGAAGTGTACATGGGAAGGCAAAAAAGGCAGGTAGACAGGGGAGCCAACGGCAGGTTTTCACGATTATTCAATGCGAGTCTTTCCTTCCTCGAGGAAGACAAGGCGAGCATTGCTGACGCCACGTTGGTGTCGTCTTGAAGGAAGCCACTGGCCGATGATCGGGTCAGATCGGGCTTTGATCATAGCATCCTGATATCCTTCAGCGCCGGCAATGGGTGTGTTGAGCTTCGGCCAGTTGACCTAAGAGGCAATTAGTCATCCAGCGAACAAGAAAGTTAGGGTTAGAAGAATCAACTCACGTAAAGCATGCCATGTCCATGTATGAAGTAGAAGGAGTAGGCGCCGATAATCAGCCAGAAAATCATGAAAAGACGAAGTGGCCATACTGCAGCATCCGGCAACCGACGTGTAAAGGTTGCGACCAGGACCATGAACAGACTTGCCGCAAACACGTAGGGTATGGCTTGGATCACAAGCGGCCGTCGGTCGAAGAATAGCTGGATGTTCACTGCCATTGAGTCCGACGGGAGATAGGTTCCCAAGAAAACATCGAATCCATCCTGACGGGGACCATCCATGAAGTTGTTGCGCACATATCGTGTGATTGAGTTTCTTAGATCTTGAACTGCACCAGCTTTGGTACGCTTGCCTGTGCGAGTGAAATCGGTCTTCAAAGCACCAGTGCCCGAGTAGGACTTGGAAACAACATCAGCATTATCAGCCCAGATATTCCGGAATAAGTCCGCGAATTCTTCGTCATCGTTAGCATTTTCCCCAGTGCGAAGGATGCCAGCATCCGTCAATTGTCGGCTGAGAGCCCAGCGTCCGAGCATACTCTGTACAACATTGGTTCGGTCAAGACAATCCATACAATTGGTGCGCACAACGCTTCCTTGTGTTGACCGAATATCCAGCTGTCCACCTGAAGCACCAGGAGCTTCCACGCCACGGAAGTAACCGCCTTGCGCCAAGCCCTCTTGCAGGCGGCCCATGAGGAGTTCAGCGCGGTGCCATTTCAGACCCTTAGTCTCGTTATGGAAATCAAAATACACGTAGTGTAGGCGATCCATATCTTTGCGTTTCAGGCCCGGTTCTAAAGTGTGAATCTTTTCGGGCGACTTCTCATCAGCCCCGGTGCTTTCTTGAGCTGATGAGATTAGAGTGCGAACCATTTGCTCATATGCATTCTTAACTTGCTCCTCGCGGCCTTTCTGGTTGACAAGGTTGACAAGATAATTATCTCCGTAAAGATGGATCTGCTCGGCAAAGTGCTTGCGTGCAGCTTCAACAGCGGTATCTACTCCCCGAACTTGCAATTTTGGTGTGTACTTGAGGTTGTTGACCTCAGCCCAGAACACGGGGACACTACCACGAGTCTGTACGAAGGAGTACACCTGGAGATCCTGGCCCTTCTTGCCACTGGACATGGACTGCCCCCCAGCGAAGCCTGACATTCCACCGGTTGAATCGTTGAGAATCGCAATTTGCTCTGTTTCATTATAGTTCGCCACATGACCTTCCTCATCAATTCCGCGAGAGAAGTATCGTGTTCCCGCACGGTGTCTGGATCGACGGGTAATGAGTGCGAATGTGAAGGACGCAGACTTGACTCGAGCAGGGGTGATCCGAAGCATGCCGAACATGACAGGAAGGATATAGGGATCAACACCAGGTTGTGGGCCATACCGGATGCCGCTAGTGTCACTTTCTCCTAAACTGAAGTCGATCAAATCGGACTGGATGAAGCGGTTCCAGAAAAAACGATCATCAGCACATTTCCACATTGGAAGATCAGCGGGGCTCTGCGATTGGCGCTGGAAGCTGTTGGTGAGATCCAGGGAGTAGGAGAAGTACATGGGGCCGGTGCGGAGCAGGTTCTTGACCAGCGCAAGGTAGGTATCTTCATCGGTATCATGGAGTGGGCGATCACGCATCGGCAGGAATTCAGTAGCAGCAACTTTGTACACCATGTGGCCACGGAGTCGTCCCATGGGTTGCGCTTTGGTGATGACAATGAGGTATTTGTCTACTTGTGGTCAGCGCCATCACTTAAATCTCATATCCTCGGTCGCAAATTACCTAGCTTCAACTTGAGAATTCCAAGGATTCCAGCAATGCTAGAGATACGCTTTGCACCAGCGAGGGGTCCGTCATTGAGACGGAGATCGCCAGTTGGCCTGTCCACCACGAGGGTTGGTGCCTGGGGGGATGAGGGCGAAGTAAAGGCATAGTGGGAGGGGGATGCATGTAAATTGACATCCCTGAAAGGAAGGATTGGAGGCGCCATGGCGAACAGCCTCGAGATTGATTTAAAGTAGAATTAGGTTGTGGGGGGTGGAATCAATCTAAAAGGGGAAAGGAAGGTGGGAGTAGGAGTATGTTGTCGCAATTCAGGAACACATGATTGACCCGCGGCGCAGTCAATACAAGGCAGGCGCGGACTTTAGTATGGGCAGTAACGACAGTTGGAAAATGCACCAGTCATGGTTACAGTACCCGCCACACCGCCCCGCTGCTCATTGTGGCTGGACCAACTTCCGTCATCCACTTCAATCTGCCTCAACTTCTAACTTCTGATCTTCCTTTCGATAGTGAAATACCTTATCCGGCCTTGGGTGACGACTTACCTCTCTTTTTGCCTCGATCTGACTTGCTTTTCAACTTCATCCGATCAGCCCGATTTCCTCCCCTGAACAGTTGTCATGGCTTCTCGACCTCAAGCAGGCGCCCGCCCCGGGGCTAAGTTCGCTCAGTTCAAGCTCGTCTTACTCGGTACGTTCCCCGATACTGTTCTTGTATGATTTTTATGGGATATTTTCTGACCGTGCTTTGGATATTCTTAGGAGAGTCCGCTGTGGGAAAGGTTCGACTTCAGTCTTCCGATGTTTGATATCGGGCGCTAACATGGTCTTCATCTTTTAGAGTTCGCTGGTGTTGAGATTTGTCAAGGTACGTGGGGCGATAAGCGTGCTGTTGAGCTCACAGATACCTGGCTTAATCGAACCAAATAATAAAAATACTGACGGGTTTGTCCAGGACCAATTCGATGATTACCGGGAGTCGACAATCGGTGCTGCCTTCTTGACTCAAACGATCTCCCTCGACGAGAGTACCACAGTCAAGTTCGAAATTTGGGATACCGCTGGCCAGGAGAGATACAAGTCATTGGCTCCTATGTACTATCGGAACGCCAACTGTGCTGTTGTAGTTTATGACATCACCCAAGCGGTATGCCCGACTCCTTTGCGCTCTTTGTGATCGGCCCCCACTAACCATATGGATTTATGTGACGACAGGCGTCTCTTGACAAGGCCAAGTCCTGGGTAAAGGAACTTCAACGCCAAGCGAATGAGAATATCGTGATTGCTCTGGCAGGCAACAAGCTTGATCTGGTTACCGAGAGCCCCGATAAGCGGGCAATTCCCACGGCCGATGCGGAGGCATATGCCCGCGAGGCGGGTCTTCTTTTCTTCGAAACCTCCGCCAAGTCCTCGACAAATGTGAAAGAATTATTCACAGCAATTGCGAAGAAGCTTCCTCTCGACCAAGCCGGCCCCCGGAACCTGCGGGCGGCCCCACGACCTGGAGTCGACCTGCGGCCTGAAGCCCCTGGTACCCAAGGCGCAGGTGCATGCAACTGCTAGATTCCCGGTGCATCCTCTAATCCTCTACAATAACTGCGCTTTCGAATTCCCTCCCAACCGTCTCGTGCCAGGTGGGTATGCCCTTCGAAGGTTCGACTACTATACGGATTTGACTTCCGAGGCACTTGTTCGCAACTGTGCTCTCTTCCCCCACTCTTATCTTCAATCAAGAAGATGACACTCGGTTCGTCGTCCACCTAGTCGTCTCGGTTCGTTATGACTCTTCGATCTTTCGCTCGCCTACTTCTCCTTTCCCTCTCCTGATAGTTCTTCAGGTCCTCCGACCTGGAAATTTCAACTTTATTGACAGACGCATCTGGAATTTGGCTTTAGACATGCTGTGGCAGGACCCGCCTGCTTTTTTCCTGTATTTCTTGTCCCTTTTTACCCGGCGTCTGCATCTGCTCTTTCACCCACGTCTTGTTCGTCTCTTTACCAGAGCCTCTTCACTAGTATGCTATGCCCAGATAATACATTTCCCTTATATTGTACCTAAGAATCCAGTTGGGGTTGATGACTGTCTTTTCCGTATCAAATTATTCGGCTTCTATGATATCAAAGTGCTCACGCAAACATGATCGCGTGCCTGTAAGGAATGTTGCACTGTACAGTAAACATATTGATGGATCTCTCGGAGTTTGGGACAACAGGCACAAATCTGCCGAAAGGTGATGATATACATCGAACTGCTAGAGAGGAATGCATAGTGTTTAATATTTCTCACTCTAGTTGCTCTTTTACTGAAACTCCATCATCACATATAGAGCAAAAGCTCCCAGATGCGGGCCATGGATGAGGAAAACCGGACTGACCGCCCGCAGGATCATCGGGGCGGATCGCGAGCGAACATCGACTTCCCGTTTTCCTATTCATCTACCTTTCCTCCAATACCTCCCCGCTATTTGGCGATTGTGCGGCTCGTCATGCTGCGCTCTTCATTTGCACCGAGTCGGCAGTTGCTGTCGTCTCCTGTTCGCCAACGCATCCCGTCGCAATGGCTATCTAAAGCTGGTGCGAGCAGCCGTCTCTCGGGTCAGGTACGGCAACACCCTGCACATACATACCGGCACTGCCTTGCTAACAATTTATTTTTCTGTAGCGATTCTTTGCCGACTCCAAGCCCCCTACTGCCCCTACTGCCCCTACACCTGCTACACCCTCTGACTCGACTATCCCCCACGGGAGCATCCCGAAACCCACAGAACAAGGTACCACCAGCCTCTTTGCTTAGTCCACCACATATATTCCATGTACTAATACAGGCTTGTTCAGGATCCAAGATTCCTGAGTCACCAGCACCTGTTCGCAAGACCGGTCGCTTCCGTCGGTTCTTGCTATACCTGATTTTGACCTCCGGTTTCACCTACGGCGGCGGCGTCTTCCTCGCTTTGAAGTCCGACAACTTCCACGACTTCTTCACCGAGTACGTTCCATACGGCGAGGAATGTGTTCTCTACTTTGAGGAGCGTGATTTCTCCCGCCGCTTCCCCAATGCCTCCAGACAATCCAACCGCATCGTTGCTGCTTCCCGGGAGGAGGACAAGCCCGTCACAATCCCTAGCAACAGCGGTCTGTCGTGGAAGGTCGCAAGCGAGGACTCTGGTAGTGATGTTTCCAAGAGCGGTCCACACATGAGCTCCAAGCCCGAGGTGGCTAAGTCCGAAGATCGCAACGCGACTGTTGTCAAGGCCAAGGCGGATCAAGCCACAAAGTCTGCGCCCAAGGAAGAAAAGAAGGAGGAGAAGAAGGCCGTCTCTCTTGATGAGCCCCGGCAGCCCGCTGTTGCTCCTGTGAACACCATTGAGTTCTTGAAGACTCAGGACGGCGACGAGGCCGTGGTTCAGGAGCTGGTCAAGACCTTCAACGACATTGTTACAGTGATCAGCGCTGATGAGAATGCTGGCAAGTACTCCGGGCCGGTCGCCAAGGCTAAAGAGGAGCTGCAAAAAATCGGTGAGAAGATCTCCGCGATCCGCACCGAGGCTCGCACCGCCGCTCAAGAGGAGCTAAACAAGGCCCACTCCACCTTTGACGAGTCCGCCAAGGAGCTGATCCGTCAATTCGAGGAGATGCGTGCCTTTGATATTGCCCAGTTCCGCGAGGAGTTTGAGTCTGAACGTGAGAAGCTCGCTATGGCCTACCAGAACAAAATCCATGTGGAGCTTCAGCGCGCCCAGGAGCTTGCTGAGCAGCGCCTACAGAACGAACTTGTGGAGCAGGCCATTGAGCTGAACCGCAAGTACGTTCACGATGTCCAGGATTTGGTTGAGCGCGAGCGCGAGGGCCGTCTGAGCAAGCTGAATGAGCTTACTGCCAACATCAGTGAGCTTGAGAAGCTGACTACCGGCTGGAGCAATGTCATCGATACCAACTTGAAGACTCAGCAGCTTCAGGTTGCCGTGGATGCCGTTCGCTCTGTTGTTGAGCGTACCGAGACTCCCCGCCCCTTCGTCCGTGAACTGGTTGCCGTCAAGGAGCTGGCTGCTGACGACCCAGTTGTCGATGCTGCCATTGCCTCCATCAACCCCACTGCCTACCAGCGTGGCATTCCCTCGACTGCCATGATTGTCGAGCGCTTCCGCAGGGTTGCTAGCGAGGTCCGCAAGGCCAGCTTGTTGCCCGAGGACGCTGGTATTGCCAGCCACGCTGCTAGCATGGTTTTGAGCAAGGTCATGTTCAAGAAGGATGCCCTTGCCGACGGTGACGATGTGGAGAGCATCCTGGTCCGTACCGAGAGTTTGTTGGAAGAGGGACAGGTCGATGCCGCGGCCCGTGAGATGAATGCCCTTCAGGGCTGGGCTAAGATCCTGAGCAAGGATTGGTTGGCTGATGTTCGCCGGGTACTTGAAGTCAAGCAGGCTCTCGAGGTGAGTTATACCGTTTTCCCTAACACAATCATGATCTAACATATCTTTCTTTTTTAGGTGATCGAGACTGAGGCCCGTCTCCAGTGCTTGCGGGTTGAGTAAGCGCATTTTCTGAGCGATCCTGATTTCAATTTATCCTGTACATCTCCGTCTTGTCCACAGGAACTGTACGTCTAGTTGTACTTTTGCGTTAGACCCAAATACTAGAGGTTTTCCTATGTGCCAGTAATCATCAGGTAACATCTGTTCTAATATTTTTTCTTATTGTTTAGCGGAGTACTAGCTGTCGGTTTCTTTGTTCAAGTGTTCCTTGTCGAGAGCCTCAACAGCAAATAATAGAAAACATAGAGCTCCGTATTGAATACCCCTGGAATAAGGTCAAAAATCACCAATTTTCCCCAATTTTCCCCAAACCAGTGGCGACCGAAGTATAAAGTGCTTAGATAAGCTACGACGCGCAACGATGTAGATCATTACGTCCTGCAGACCCTGGCATTAATTAGGTCCCGCCAGTGTCACATTTCTTGGCTCTGAACTTGACCTTTTCTTTCTCGTATCCATGATTCATATTTGCTAACAAGTCATGCCTGTTGCCTCCCCAAAGGGCGTGGCAATCTACATCTCTCGCCCTTCCCCTGGCTTTGATGTCGTCGCGAGCAGATCACCCTCCCGAGCGGGATTCAGGGTCTCCGGCGAATGACCAACATTATGGCACATCTGAAGACAGACGATCGCCATATCAGCGATCCTATGGCTCATTCGGACGACGGGCTATACCACCAAGCGATGGCCGAACAAGTGGAGAGCTTGAAGGAACTACACTAGGCAGCAGTTCCCGCGATGGGGATCGAAGAACCCCGAACCCACGCAGAACACAAAGCTCGGGTGGCTTCTTGCTGGATTCCTTGCCTCGATCCAATAGCACCAGGATTAGTTCGCATCGCCTGCGTCCTTCGGTTCTGCCTCCAGAGAGACGAAATACCCCCGATCCTGGTATCGTCGTACCCAAGAAGCGATCTCGGTTTCCATGGAATCGTCACAAGAACTCCGACTCCGAGTCAGCTGCTGCTGCAATAACAACACCGCCAGTGACCCTACAGAGTTCGACACCGCCCCCTGATGATCAACGGTCTCAAAGCTCTTCAACGGCCGAGCCACCAGTGCATGATACGCAACAGAATACAAGGGGGCTTGATAGGGACTCCTTGCAGATTGTAAATTTGGCACTGAATTTGAATGAATCTCGAAGGAGGAATGTTTCTGGATTGCCTTTGGGATCTAATGGACGCAGACCATTATCTGTCTCGCAGCCTATCGCAGGACCTGTGGACCTACAGGGTCAATCTTCAATCGGAAACCGTGCTTCGTACGACTTGTCACATCGCAATTATACCCAGTTTCCAAACGAGTTGTCTCGTGCGCCACAGTCAGGTGGCCAGTCTCCAGTGGTAGAGTTCCTACCAGCTGCTGTGGTGAATGATACCCGGGCCTACGAGTTCTCTGATAGCACCCTTGCTCGTGCGGAGAAGGCTCGTCGCCATTTCGACCTATTTCATGAATACCTACGACTGCTTCCTTTGCTACCCCCTCTTCGGAACGGCCCGGCTACTGACGATGTAGATTCATCGTCAAATTCAGGTCATAGGTCGGCAGCTCACCGGGGCTACAATCCCTTGCAAATTATCCGAAACAGAAGAATCAGATATCGGGAAAAGTGTCCTATTCATGCAGAGGCAGAAGGCTGGCATGATACTGGGAAGGTACATGATTGGATAAGCACCATCGAAGAACAGTACAATCACCAGATCTACGATGAAACACAATCTATCAAGCTTCCTTCTTTTAAGAAAAGCCACTGGCAAATGTCACAGGGAGATCCTGAGGACATGGAGACCTTCGCCGCATCGCCACCATCGAGTTTGCGACGCGTGAGCCGTACAAACAGCGTGAAAGCGCCTCGATTACGACTTGACTGGAAGATATCGCCCGCAGAACTTATCGCAGATGTTGCTTGGGTTGAGGATTTATCTAACAAAGCCAAGATCGTCGACAAGGATGGCAACAAGATCTACCCAGACCCTGCGGAGCTTGCTTTGTTGGACCCCGAGGCCGAGCTCGCCGCTGCTCAGAAAGCGCACTTGGCGGTCGACCAGGAACACTCTGTAGACGATGGACACTCCTCTAGGCATACTTCCATGTCGAGTTCCCATCCTGCTCGCACAGCTGAGTTCAAGAGCTTGAATCGGGGCCGTCAAAGACACAGATTTCAAACCCATGCCCAAGGCTTGCGAAGCCGTAGTGCTTCTAGTTCGCGGAAGCGCTCACGGTGGGATAAGATGAAATCCCGCTCAGGCAGCGTTTCCAGTGATTCCAGTCGAGAGCGTCGCGGGTCGGTGGATCGAAAGAATTCGACGTTGGAGCATTCGCGCAAGGACCTTGAGAAGTTGCTGCACAGTAGTTTGGCAGACTCATCCGAATCTTGGATATCCCGCAAAAGATCCTCAGCGGCTGGAGCACACCCATCCAAAGCTATGAAAGGGAACTATGCTGCCAGAAAAGCTTCGTTGTCTTCGGCTGGAAGCATTGAGGATCGATTGAACACAAGAATGTCCTTAGAGGGAATGGACAGCTCAGCTCCCAATTCTCCCGCTCAAGCTAGTTACTTTCCCAGCATCGCTGTCAATTTGTCCCCGCCTTCGAGTCGGTCTCCCTCGCCTGCCAAGAAAGGTCTCCGCCACAAGATTGTCGCACGCCATGAGCGAAGCAAGAGCAAGCAAGGAGACCGAGATATTCGAGAGAACGGAGCTGAGGACTCACAGCTGGACAGTGTAACTTCTAATCCCTTGTCGCCTCCATCTGAGCAAGCAGAAATTGCCTCGAGGCTTGAGCCAAGCCCTCTTCCCGATATCGTGTCTTCCGTTTATAATGATGACGGTATGACTGAAAGTCACCGGGTAGACTCTTTCAGAGGACGCAAGGGTCAGTATCCTGCCGAGTCTAAGCTGCGTGGGATCCTCAAGGGCCCAGGTCGGATAGCAGAGATTGTTGGCAATGAAGTTTCCAAGGTTGGAGATCTTATTTTAAAGAAAGATTTACCCCCTGACTCCCGAAAATCTTCGTCTGCGGACACGCTTGCATCTTACTCTAGCGATTCTGACGAGGAAGAGAAAATATTGGATAAGCGGAAGGGTCTTCTGCGGCGCCATCTTGCAGATGAACCTGGGCGCCTTATTCGTCGGGAATCGGAGAAGGGAACTTCGTCTAGAAGCTTCATACCAACGTTACCAAGTTTCACATCCCCGTTGCGACAAGATGAAAGAAGCGGACAGAGTGAAGCAGTGGACTTTGGCAGTCCTCAGGAGCGTGGCACTGCATCTAAGAGAACAGGACTATCCCGAAGCAAAACACTTGATTTCGGTCCTGCGTTGAGTGCAAGCCGTGGTCGTAAGCCGCACGAAATCAAGGATCGCTCGGTCCCTTTCAGCCTCACTCGCCCCCCTGTCACTGGCCTTGCTCAGGTTTCCCCTGGATCTCCGACAAAGAAAAGGCCACCTCTTTCAAGTTCTACCCGCGCCTGGAGTATTTCAGGCCGCAGTTTGCAATCCTTGAACGACTCCGGCATTCCTGGGAGGGCGGAAGTTGAACGAACCCGAACCCTTCTCCTATCGTCCGGCATTAAAGCCCGGGAGATCATCCGGCGAGCGCATAGTGTACGCGACCCACCTCCCCATTGGCTTCAAAGCTCCATGGGTTCCACTGCATCTATCCCCCGAGTAGCCAGGATTGGTGAAGTTGACCTTGCCGCCCAGAATTTCCTGCGCCGGTTTGAGATGACTCAATACTCATTTCAGCAATCCATGCATCACTTCACAACCACTACCTCCTCCCCTCTCCACTCCCAGTTGAAAGACTTGGAAACTCTTATCGGCCAAACCCTGACGCCTCGTGTTCGAGCCACGGCTGATGAAGCCGAGAACTTGTGTGTTCAACTCAATACAACCAGCACGCTGGCCGTGAAATCACTCAGCGATGCGCTTGATCGAGGTCTTCGAAAGCGTCGCCGCCGATTGCGTTGGGTGCGACGTGCTGGATTCGTTGCACTCGAATGGGCTCTTGTTGGCATGCTTTGGTGGGTCTGGCTCATCGTTATGGGCTTCAAACTAGTGCGCGGTGTCTTCCGAGGAGCCATTTCTGGTGCACGGTGGATCTTTTGGCTCTGATTTCTTTCCAGTATGAGACTCTCGTATGGTGCCATATTTTATTCCATGTTCCATGTCTTCGTTTACAGGTGCCCTCCATTTAGGGTCTCCTGCATAGCGTGCTTACTTATACCCTACGGCCTAATGCTGCTGGCCTCCACTTCACTTCTCACGAACGACCATATCTGTCTTAATGAAGCTCTTGACGTATCCACCATTGTACATAATGTCTTTCTATGCTTTCTAGTCAATGTTTAATTAGATATTCATCACACTGCCTTTTGGCAACTTTCGGCTCTAACCGAAATTCTATGTCAAATAAATGGCTCAAAGTCAACAAAGATGTTGCATTAATGTCTGCTTATTGATATGCGAGGCAACATTCTTTTGTGCTATTCGAAGGTCATTCTTTCATCATTACAATTATATTCAATCTACTGATGAAAGAAATGGAATATGCTCCTCGGGCTGGCTTTGTCCTTTTGAAATTTTTATGCAACCGAAAATAGAAACATTAAAGAATGGTGGTATACTCCCATATATAGTCTCCAGTCTTCCTACGAAACAAGGTGTCTATATGTTGTAGCTCGATTTGTTCCACTAGATCTAGACTAGCAAACACTGAATCAATCTGAATTCCAATCTAACGCCTCTCTATCTAGCCTTAGACTGGGTACGTCTTCCTGATGAACGATCCTCAGCTCACCACCCACCCAGTTCAACTTCGCTCGTTCCCAACCAGAACCGGTGCAATCCGCAGATCAACTAACCCTCTCACCAGGTGTGCAGCATCCGATCAAAAACACGTTATGGGAAAGAACAAATCCCCCGCCAACTGCACACCCAGTTCAGGCAAAGGGAAACAAAAAGCAACAGACACCACTCCTTCGCCCAGCCCTGCCCAGGATCAAGACTGGGTGCTCTGCGAACCTATTAGCGTAAGTACTGAAAACAAGTCTCTCAGTTTTGGGGTTTCCACTGATATACAACTTGGCAACTCAGACACAGACACCGAAGCGTGACCGATATTGGACAGATGTTGTAGTCTGGGACCTCGACGACGTACGCAATCTTCGCGAAATACTCACAATGTGGGTCATTATGGGTGTCACAGCAAGCAACATCGGAGAATTCCTCGAAAGCGTACTCTATAACCGAGACGAGCATCTAGACAGCCGCTTAACCCAGATGACCAACAACCAAGAACCCCACATCAACATTGCCCTGGCTCTACTGAAGCACTACCAAATCCGTGACGAAGAAAACAAACCACTATGGGAAATCAAAGACTCCCAGCTCGGCGACAAGACTTCCTGCTCCGGAAAACACCGACCCGAATCCAGCGAGCCAAGCGAGCCAAGCTCATCTAGCAAGAAAGCTCGACCCAAACGTCCCAGGATCTCAATTCCCAACATCTTCCGTACTCCCTCTCGGACTGAGGCCACGAAGCGCGAACAGCCCCAGACGCCAACACCGAAGCGAAACTCCTGGTACCAAGTCCCCGCCCCTAAACCCCTTCGCCCCTTCAAAAAGCCCTACTTCCTGCATGACGAGCGGAGCCGCGAAATCGAGAGTGCGAACGATGTGTCTGGCGGGACGGTCTGCTGGTCATTTAATATCAGAGAGGATCTTACAATGCTTACTATCGCGGAGAGAAGAGCGTTAATGGCGAATACGGGGGCTTTGCCTCCGTCATTTGCGGCGGAGATTATTGATCCTGCTTCGGCCATGTATTTGGTTTCATTTTCTGGTACTAATCGTTTGCAGAAAGAGGAAATGATACAGATAAAAGGACAGCCGATGATACAGCGTGTTGATAGTATGGTATCTTATTCGTCTTCGGATTATGGAGGCATGTTTCTTGTTCTTTCCTTTTCATCGATGTTGTGATTGAAACTGACTTATTCATCTTAGATTGACAGCATTGAAATGGAATGTACCGCGCAAGATATCAGGGATAGCTGGCTTTGAACATCAGCATGAAAGGAAATGAACTCAAATTGAAACAGAAGACAATCACAATAAGCCAAATGCTCATGAAGAAAGTAAGATATCTAGACTACTATTGTTTACGGAGTAGGCCCTTGTAGCTATACAAGTAACAAAATCAGGAATCATCTCTGCGTTACGTGCCGATATTTCATTATGAAACTTGGAAAGTTAGGTTTCTATTAAGAGTTGCATATTATTACACACACAGCACGCATTCAAATTCCATTGAATACAAAAAATAAATTTGAACAAAGTCGGATATCGAGTGGTCATTTGAATAGAGTCAAGACTCAAGATATCTCATGGTTGTTGACACATGGAGATGTAATCTATCGCATATAACATGGTGTTTCCGGACTTCGCAGCTTACTTACCGATTACGTTATATGAAATTACTCTGCGTCGCTGATTCGGAAAGTTTCACTACTATAGGACTAGTGGGGAAATCATGTGATTTCAGCCTTAACAGCCGTTTGATAAGAATGTGATAAGAATGACAGTCCAATCCGAAATAGGCTTAGCTCCCTGTTCCCCAGACAGCCCCCATGCTTTATACTGCTAGCTTCTTATCCACCTGAGAAGAACCATACTCCAAACTCTGAGTTTGCGTCTGCCTTCCGAATCTCCGGAAGCGGGCTAGTTGAAACAAGTCTATTCAATCCGCTCAGCAGTCTTTTCAGTCTCGTTATCAGCCTTGTCATCAGAGGTCCTGTCAATCGTGTATTACTTTACTACACCACGACGTCTCTTTATTTTACCTTGGTATGTGATGGTATAAGTCCCTACGCCTAGAGCTACGCTAAATTCAGATAAATAAGGCACTAGAGGATCTACGTACCGACAAAATGCGCAAGTTCTTAAAGCACAGCGCCTCAGGACACGATTCGACTCAAAGCATATCAACACCTCCTACTTCTTCCTTTGAAAGAGAATACTGTTTTTTCTACGGGACATTAACGGATCCAGAAACACTTTCTCATGTCTTAAGAATATCAGACTCCCTTACTATCATGAGCCGTGCTAGAGTGATAGGCTATGATATTAAGCTCTGGGGCCCCTACCCTGCCCTTATTGATGGCGAGCCACTCCAACCGGTCGATGGGATGGTATTTGAAATCCTGTCAAAAACACAACTTGATCGACTTGAGTCCTATGAGACGGATAATTATCAGCTCCAGCCTTGCCTGATCGACATTCTCAATCATGACAACAGTGTTCTAAGTACTGTTGATGGAGTCACATTCATGTGGAATGGCGAAGAAGACGAACTTCAGGAGGGAACATTTGACTTGAAGCAGTGGAAGAAAGAGAAAAGACTTCGAGAGCTGGATTCACTATCGAAATAATGCGGACAGAAGGGGTTTTGTTATGTCCAGACTCTTATGATGTGGAATCTTGATTGACATTCAACGTGGAAGACATCGGATTGTTCAGACAGGAGAGTAGAAAGTAATATCTAATAATTTAAAGTACATATCCCAAAAAGCCGCGCGAGATGATATAGTGCCATGACGCAGAAAGTACATGAGTGATTTTGAGTCCACGCAACACCGCGAACGATGAACAAAAGCCCGATCTATAGAAAAACAACAGTCTATGCTGTACCTGATCTCCATTGTAGAGTGGAATTGGCCCCGCCGGGCCAGGTGAGAGTGATGGGGAATAAATTTTACATGTCGGGAGAAGGCGGGTGGAGATCAGACCGGACGATGAGTCTGGTGATGGGCTTATTTCTTGTTTCTGTCGGCCTGGGCCTTGACGTACTTGGCGATAAGTTCCTTTCTGTACAGCAAAGATTGATTAGTATAAAGAGATTAACAAGGGAGGGGGTCAACGTACTGCACCTGAGGAGGAGCCTTCTCGTAGTGGCTGAACTCCATGGTGTATTCACCCTTACCCTGGGTGGCGGCGCGGAGGTTGGAGCTGAAGCCGAACATGCCGTTCAGACTGCAGTCGGCGTAGATAGTGAACTCATCGACACCAGTCTCGGTGTCGTTGATGGTGGCACCACGCTTGTTCAGAAGGGCGATAACGTCACCCTGGAATTCGGATGGGGCGGTCACCACAGTCTTCATCAAGGGCTCCAGGACAGCGGGCTGACTCTCGGTGAAAGCCTTGCGGAAAGCCTGCTGGGTGGCGTTCTTGAAAGCCATTTCAGAGGAATCAGTCATGTGAGTAGCACCATCGTTAATGACCATGCGGGTACCAAGAATCTTGTGGCCAACGAGAGGACCCTTCTCGCAAGAGAGGTTGAAACCCTTCTCACAAGCGTACAGGAACTTCTCGGAAATGCTACCACCGACAATCTGCTGCTCGAACTTGTTCTCCTCCAGAGTACCAGTGGGCTCCATCCATCCCATGACACGGGCGTAATCACCAGCACCACCAGTCTGCTTCTTGAGCAGGTGGTCGAACTCAACACGGTGACCAATAGTCTCACGGTAGGCGACCTGCGGCTGACCGGTCTCGCAGTCGACGCGGTACTCACGACGCATACGCTCAACGTAAATGTCCAAGTGAAGCTCACCCATTCCGGAGATGATGGTCTGCTCGCTCTCATTGTCGTAGGTCACACGGAAAGTAGGATCCTCTCGCTGGAAACGGGCCATGGCCTTGGAGAAATTGGCAGCATCTTTGCTCTGCTTGGGCTTGATGGAAAGCGAAATGACAGGCTCTGGGACGAACATGGATGTCATGCTGTAGCCGAGCTGTCCATCGGTGAAGGTATCACCGGAGGCACAGTCGACACCGAACACGGCACAGATCTCACCAGCGCCAATCTCGTTAACTTCCTCCATCTCATTGGAGTGCATGCGCACAATGCGGGGCACCTTGACCTTCTTATCGTTGCGGGCATTGAACACGTTCGAGCCCTTGCGGAGAGTACCCTGGTACACGCGGATATAGGTCAATTGACCGAAGTTGCTCTCTTCCAGCTTGAAGGCCAGACCGACGAAAGGAAGGGAGTTATAGGGAACAAGCTTGACAGAGGCCTCGTCGCGCTTCTTGTCAAGTGCAAGGTTCTCCACCTCGGAGGGGTTGGGAAGGAAGTCAATAACACCATCCAGCATAGGCTGGACGGACTTGTTAGCCAGAGCAGAACCCATGAAAACAGGGGTGAACTTAAGACCAATCGTAGCCCGGCGGATAGCACCGCGGATCTGGTCCTCAGTAGGCTCAATTTCGTCGAGGAAAAGTTCGGCCATCTCGTCATCGACATCAGCAAGTGTCTCAATGAGCTTGGCTCTGCGCTCAACAGCGATATCCTTGACCGTGTCGGGGATCTCATCGGTCTCCTTAAGAGTGTCGCCACTCTCACCAACGTTGTAGATGGCCTTCATGCGGATCAGATCCACAACACCCTCAAACTGATCCTCCGCACCAATGGGCACCTGGACGGCAGCCGCGGGAATCTTGAGCTTAGTGTTGATCTGGTCAATCGCTTTGAAGGGGTTGGCACCCATACGGTCCATCTTGTTGACGAAAGAAATACGAGGAACGTTGTAACGGCGCATCTGACGGTCGACGGTGATGGTCTGAGACTGAACACCAGACACGGCACACAGGATCATGACAGCTCCGTCCAGAACGCGCAGCGCTCTCTCGACTTCAATGGTGAAATCAATGTGACCGGGGGTGTCAATCAAGTTGATGTGGTACTTTTGATCCTGTCCCTGCTTGTCCTTCTTGACCCAGTCACAGAAGGTGGCAGCAGACTGAATGGTGATACCCTTCTCACGCTCCAAATCCATAGAGTCCATCTTCGCACCGACACTGTCACGTCCACGGACCTCGTGGATAGCCTTGATTCGGCCGGTGTAGAAAAGGACACGCTCGGTACAAGTAGTCTTACCACTGTCGATATGGGCCTATCGTAGAAAGTTATTAGAGATGATCCAGCATCTTAAATGTTGTCAGATAGTACATACCGCAATACCAATGTTGCGAACTTTATCCAAACGAGCAGCCTCCACAGGATCGAGGTTGTCGATAATGGCGGCTTGCGACAGGGTCTCCGGGCTGGCGGCGGCGGCCTCAAGGCTATCAAATAAAGATTAGAACACAGTCAAGCCAGGGTGAGTATCATACGTACACAGCGGACGCAGAAGCAGAGGCATTACGTCGTTGTTCCCATGTCTTCAAAACCGACTGATAAGCCGGAGCGACGGCGGAAGACCGCAAAGCGGCCGTGGAGGCGCATCGCGAGTACAGAAGGCCCTGAGACTGGAAACGGGATGATCTGGCCAGGCCAGACACCGCACGGTACTGTAACCGTGCAAGGGAAGGAGACCTCATGGCGACAATCAATTCACACTAGAATTGATCGAATCAAGACAGATTGATTTGCACTTGTTTTTTCGGAAAAAAAGTTCGGGGAAGCCAGGAACGCGCGACACGTGACCCCTGACCTGTCAGGAACCGCGAATTACATGCCCCAGTATTTTGATGATTAGTGCATGTAATGGTTATTATATTTGCGACTGACATGCTGAATATGCTACTGAGTGTAGGGGTAACTGAAGGTTCATCTTCAATATACATAAACCATGTAGAGATCAATTGAGTTGGATTGATTCAGTATAGAGACCATACTCTGGTCCCGAGACTATTGTACAAGAAAAGACCCCAAGCGCCGCAATAATGTCCCAAAATACATCTGGACTAACACATATGCAAAGTTATAGGCAGAGGCGGAAATCGAAGGTATCAAAGTCGTGCATGCCGAAGAAAGACCGAAGTGGAAAATCACCCATCCACTCTATTTGCCTTGTCGCTGCTTGTGCTTGGCGTTTTTCGAGCTAGAAGTAATGCGTTAGTTAGTAGGTGAAACGACGGAGCATATGAAATGTGAATGTATAAATCGTACCAGATGATGAAGACACGGTTCTTCCGACGCACAGGCTGAACAATTGAAGTCAGTATCTCGTGTCCACCACTTAGGAATCCCTAACATATTCCAGCAGAACTGAATATGTTATTCAATCATACCTTGCAACCATCACACAGGCGCTTCACCGAAGACCGAGTCTTCATTCCCCGAACCTGCCCAATCTGCCGGGAGGTGCCAACGGCAGCAGAGACAGCATTGGTTGTCTGTGATTGAGCGCGCAACCTCGTGAGGCCACTCTGAATCATGTGCGAAATAGGACGGGTGGAGGCAATTCCGGAGAATGACCGGCGGGAGACAGAGGGGATAAGCTGGCGGAGAGCACCGGGGGCGCGGAAGACGGTTCGGAGGGAGAACATGATGGCGATTAGAATTGTTTCTCGAGAGACACTAGGGTGAGGTGCAGGTCCTCGTTGTCTCGCGCTGAGAAATAGACAGGTAAATGCAGGTCGACGTCGCTTGCTGCTCCCGGAGTTCTCGATCTTGATACTGGAAAGATTGTTGCCGGAGGTTGTGTTTTGCCGAGCCGATCCCGCTCCCATGTTGATTGGTGGGTCTGGAACAATACTCTCTAATTGCGACGATATCAACTTTTAGGTCAACACACATAAAAGAATTAATAAGTATGAATTGATATCGAAATAGCTATCAAGTAATATAAATCACAGTGCCATGGTCTATATGCTCGAAACCAGACGCCAAACTAAAGACAGACGGGGTTGCACTTTTAAGCCGCTGAAAAAAAAGATCGAAATAAACACTGTTCATCATATCCCGGTATGTCTCGATCACATATATACCAAAGCATCATATAACCATATGAATCCTTTATGAGCGAAGGAAGGTCTGGTAGGTAGGGGAATCAGTGTGCTCGCTGAAAGGATAGCCCAGGTCACGAAGGAACGATTCGAGCTCATCCTTCTCGGTAGGAGGGCACTGAATACCACACAGAACCTTGCCAACGTCACCGCCGTAGTTGCGGTAATGGAAGAGGGAGATGTTCTGGTTGGGGCGGAGAGTGGTAAGGAACTTGGCCAGTGCACCCGGTCGCTCGGGGAACTCGAACATAAAGAGACGCTCGTCCGCCACGTTGGAGCGGCCTCCGACAAGGAAGCGAACGTGGCGTTTCACAAGCTCATCATCACTTAGGTCCTGAACCGACATTCCTGTCTTCTCCAACTCCTCCATAATCTTCGCCAGGTCATCCTGCCCAGTAATAGCAGATAGCGAAATACCCATAAGGACATCAGCAACATTCTCCTGCGCATACCGGTAACTGAAGGCGGTCACGGCATGGGGCAGGATGTTCTCGATGAGCTTGGCAAAAGCACCGGGTGTCTCGGGGATCTTGACGCTCAGCAGAGCTTCCTTCTTCTCGCCAAGGGCAGCCCGCTCAGCCACAAAGCGGAGACGATCGAAATCCATGTTGGCACCGGAGGTAATAGCGATCAGTTCACGGTTGGCATCGGGGCTCGGGTTGTTGGCAACATATTTCTTAAGACCAGCAAGGGAAAGGGCACCGGCAGGCTCGACGACGGATCGAGTGTCCTCGAACGCATCCTTAATGGCAGCACAGATCTCATCGGTAGAGACCTGGACAATCTCGTCAATCACATCACGGCTAACACGGAAGGTTTCCTCGCCAACGGACTTCACCGCGGCACCGTCAGCGAAGAGGCCAACCTCCTTCAGGAAAACACGAGTGCCATCATCCAATGACTGAGCCATGGCGTTGGCTTCATATGCCTCAACGCCAATGACCTTGACATGTGGTGCAATGCGCTTCAAGTAGACACCAATACCAGCAATCAAGCCACCGCCACCAACGCCACAGAAGACAGCCTCCAGTTTATCCAAGTTCGCCTGGCGCAGCAGCTCCATTCCAATGGTACCCTGACCAGCAATCACGTATGGGTCATCGAATGGCGGGATATTGGTCAGACCGTGCTGTTTCTCCAACCGGTGGGCCTCGTCCTTGGCCGCATCGAAATCATTTCCGTGAAGGACCACGCTTCCACCAAGACGAGCAACGTTACGGTGCTTGATAGCCGGAGTTCCAGAAGGCATCACGATGGTCGCGGGAATTTTGAGCTTTCGGGCAGAGTAAGCGACACCCTGTGCGTGGTTTCCCGCTGAGCACGCAACTACACCCTTCCACCGCTGTTCGGCGTTCAAATGAGCCATTTTGTTATAAGCACCACGGAGTTTAAAACTGAAGACTGGCAGCAGATCCTCACGCTTGAGGAGAACACGGCTCTCCAATCGGTTACTCAAGTTGATGGCATGGTGGAGAGGAGTTTCTTCGATAACATCGTAAACGCGAGATGTCAAGATCAGGCGGAGATACTAGGCACCATAAGTCAGAAATTGGAAGGAACAGCGGATGAATGCAGTGATACTCACATCAGGGTAGCCATTGGGAAGTAGGCAGGATTCGGGAATTCCCCAATCTGGGGGCACTCCAGGGAAGCGGGGGTTGCGCTCTGAGGGAGGCGTCGGAGCGGCGGTGTATTCGGTCAAAGCCAGACCATTCATTTTGGGAGTGATGGGCCTGATGCCATTGGTGATGAGGTCGTCGGACATGGTGATCCTGAGAGGAATTGACCTATCCGAGGATACTCGAAATAATGTACAATGACTCAGAGGAGGAATTGGTAGTACAGAGAAATTCTTTGATCTCTGACTCTTTTTTTGGCGGGGATCCGGGATCGGTCCTTATGTCATCAACCCTGGTCCACAGCCCCAAGCATCTAATGATGATAAAAGGAACTAATTGGTGTTAAGTTCTTTTGTTTGGGGATGTTTGAAGAATTTCCATTCATTTAATGTAATTTCCGCTAAGCATGGTGGGGTAATTTGGATGTAGGGAACTCATCCATGTCAAGTACTCCGATAAAGGATAAAGATGCAGGTGGCGGTCAACGATACAATGAATGGCGACATCTGAGATAAGAATGTCATTGATTCAAATTTCAATGATATTGTTATATTTACATTACACTTCATAATTTGATCTGGAATGAAAATTAGATATTCATCTTCAATGTAATCAAATTGGTGCCCAGTTGCCACTCGTTCTAGAAATTGCCTGATAAGCTCATACAATGCATTATGCGGGAAAAAAAAACTCCTTGGCAAAACCTCGTCGACGTCATGCTGCACTGAACACCTCTCGTATGCTTCATATAACCACCATCGCTTAGCATCAATCAAGTTCTAACCAGGGTGGAAGCTATCCGACTACTCCGACGATCCATTGCGCACTAAAAACCCTTGCCAACCGCCCATTCCGAGCTACGATCCCAACCTCGGAGCATCCGCCATGAGTCGCGAACCCCTTCCGTCCTCCATGGACTCCACCCAGGGTAGCCTGTATGTGACATCCCATATCATATCTTGGCCGACGACGCAGTTGGAATGAGCGAATGCAGAGATGAGACCACTAACATCCAATCCCCAGCCACTTCGAGGAGGAAAGCGGCGCCCAGAAATTCACCCGACGCCTCAAAGAAGAGCCATTGGTCCCGCTAGGTACATCTACAAACCACCACAGACCTACCTCCAACCCCGTCTAACCCCTACAGGATGCGCCGCCACATGCTACGCGCTCTACCGCGCCTACCGATCCATGAAAGCCGGCGACTCAGCCGAAATGAACCGCATGTTCCGCGCCCGTATCTTCGCCCAGGCATTCACACTCGTCGCCCTAGTGGCAGGTGGTATGTACTTCAAGACAGAGCGTCAGCAGCGCCGTGAATTTGAAAAGGCTGTGGAAGAGCGGAAGTCACAAGAGAAGCGCGATGCTTGGTTGCGGGAGCTCGAGATCCGTGATAAGGAGGATCGCGAGTGGCGTGAGCGTCATGCTGCTATTGAGCAGGCGGCAAAGGAGGCTGGACAGAGGCCTCAGGAGCCTGATGCTGCTCGCGCGTCGATTGAGCCGGCGGATGAGAAGAAGGTTGGAGTTTTGGATGCTGTGAAGGTTTTGCTCGCGAAGAGGAACTAGTTTAATTTCCTGCACGTGTAAAATACTTGTAGTTGATCTGTATTATTTTTGTATATAGCTGCTCTCCAATCTTCATTAAGGTGTTTACTGTAAGCGGGTCACAATTTAAAAGAGAAGTTACTGGGCATATTTACTTCAAGGTTCCAAGGTAATCAAGCTTTCGGCTCCTGGCATGGGTTGTCTTCCACCTCTCTCATACGTGGGATGGTCTACCGTGAAAATCACGGGTTGAAGCTATGTAGTAGCGCATAGTCGGCCTAATTGAAGGATGATCGACCCGTTCCTAGTAATTCATTCGGCGATTCAGCCTCGGATTCATGTGCGCATGTGAGATCGACAGTCTAGCGTCATACTCAACCAACATACTTTTGACTATGCTTGTTTAGCAATCTAGCTGAAATTGACTTTTTGCATGTTTGTTAACGAAATCAATTACTTCAATCCATTCAATGTTTGCATGTTGGGTAGAAAACATAGATATAAGAGCAAGTGCATGCTGAGGCGGTCCCTGAACCAGGAACGCACCCATGAAAGCTATCGATCTTCCGAGCTCCACTCTCGGATTCGTTGAGATGCAGGGTCTTCCGTGAGGAATCACACCACATTTCGCCCTAGCCAACGGCCTCGGCCTAATAAATCTCTAGTGTAAACCCTAGAACATGCTGTATATAAACTTCGAATCTCCCCAGTGGATCTTACTTTTTCTCTTTCACATGATTATCTAGCACGTGAATACCCTCGACTCTACTTTACTATACAACCCTTGGAAACCACCCAAGCGAAATATTAAAACACCTGAGCATTGAACCGAACTACATTCCAGAAACCTCTTATACACACCATCCAACATGTTGTCCTGGGTCTACCCCGTCAGAATCGTCCAGGCAGTTTTTGCCCTGGCGACCATTGGTCTGACTGCATATAGTTCGTCGCTCATAATCCGCTAGCAATGAATCATACTAACAAGCCAGTCATCGGAACTCTATATGACGAGTGGTCCTTCTCCAGCGTGGTCTATTTCATGCTCTTCAACGGCTGCTGGACAGCTGTTGTCGCCGTTCCCTACTTAGGCCTTGCACCGCTTTGGGTTCCGCGCCTCTCACACGAATTCGTTATCCCCGCCGTCGAACTGATTACAATGGGCCTTTGGCTGAGTGGATGGATTGCCATGGCTGCGTTGATTCCCCGCCCGAGCGCGTGTACTTACTCGAGCTGTTATGCGCTACAGGCGCAGATTGTTGTTGCGGCTGTTGAATGGTGAGTACGGCCTTGAAAGATGGATGCTGGTTTTATGGACATTTCTGACATTTCTAGGGCGCTTTTCTTGTTTACTAATGTCTTTGCTATTATGGATATCAAGAACTCGAGGAAGAACCACAAGGCTCGTGAGCAGGAGCAGCCTGAGGTCTCTCAGGCAGATGCCGCTGAAGCTGTTTGAAAGGGGTGTCCTTTAAATCTGATGGCTTCAATCCTCTATATGAATCGCATTGGTGTAAACATGAATATATGATTCGATAGTTTTTGATGGGATATATGGGGACCTGATTGGTCATTCCTGGAGGCGTTCATGATATTGTTATTATTATAGCATGTCATATTACCATAATGATAGTTTAATGATTACTTTACGCAGAATTCCATGGCTTAGTACTGAATTTCAAAGTGCATTTGAATGACAACGTTAAGTAATTGACGCTACAAGCAGCTCTGGTATCAACGCTTGAAAAATCTAGATAGGCAAAGAAAGACAAACTAGGTATCAAAAAGAAAGAAATAAAGGAACATGTTCTCATCTCATCAACATTGAATGCCTTGTGCCAAGTCCATTCCTTCGAAATCTTGTGCAGGCGGTGGCGATACACCATCCTGGTGATATCCCAAGACCTCGGCGTACCTGTTCTCCGAGTTAGCTCTATTCCAGCAAGATAAGACCCGTAATACATACATAATAGTTTTCCAGATATCAGCTGGTAAGTCAGCATCGAGGAAAGACCAATCAATAGCCTCCGCCGCCACCGGCTCGTCATTGGGATCATGATAAGGAGCCAGGTACGGGGAAGCAAGAGCCTCAGTGGCAGTTATTCTCAAGTCAGGATCATATTGGAGCATCTTATCCAAAAGCATCGTTGCTGCTACAGTCAATACCATGAAAACGAACGTTAGACCGAAAATGATGCTTACCTTTCGAATTAACTCCAGGGATAAGGGTTGTCCACGGTTTCCGAGAGTGCTGAGGTAAAGAACGGACGAAACTCATAGTCTGTAGAGAAGATTAGCATTCCAACACAAGTTTTGAAACCGAAAACTGGCTCAGGCACTCACGTTCGGACTAGTAATATTGGAAACAACATGATCTGGTGGAGAGCCGAGTAGTCTGGTGATCACACAGAATTGATCAATATGATTCTTGCCCAGAAATAGAGGTTTTCCGAGTAACATCTCAGCAAAGATACAAGCTGCGCTCCAGATGTCGACTTTTTCGTTATATCGCTTCCAGGTGAGCATTATCTCTGGCGCTCGGTAGTATCTAGTGGATACATAGCCGGTCATTTGGGCCTCTTGGACACGAGCTAGACCAAAGTCACATATTTTGAGGTCGCAGTTTTCGTTGATGAGGATGTTACTTGGTTTCAGGTCTCGATGGACGACACCGGCTGAGTGGACGTATTTGAGACCGCGCTGTGATGAATTAGTAGCAGTTCATGATTGATGGTGAGAGATTTTTTATTACCATTATTTGGTACATAAAATATTGTGAGAATTGATTATCGACTTTCTTGGATTTCAAAAGAGTGTGTAGATCGGTTGCCATGAGATCTGTCACGAGATATCTGGATTGAGTTAGCCTTCAATGCTTTTTTGGTGGTATATGAGCAGGATGTGGGAAATCATACATATCTTCAGAGGGTGAGATGAATATATCACTCAAATGAATAATCTATTGAAAGGAATAGTTAGTTCAAGCATTTCGGAGATGACTCTGGAGACGAACGTTGTCATGTTTCAGTGTTTTCAACAACCTGACCTCCCGGTACATGTGCTTTGCAATATTTTGAGATTTGAAAGGTTGTGCAAGCTTCTTAACAGCAATGGTTCGCCTAGAAATCTGGTCTCTGGCGGAGCTGAGCAAAGGGGCAAAGTGGTAAGCTTCTATAAGAGTGAGTTAAACACTGGGTAACATACCAGACAAGTCCCGACACACCAATTCCAAGAGGCTCCAAATTTTTATACCTATACAAAATTCATTACTATACGTTCAATACATTTGTGTAGAGAAAAACAAACCTCTCGGTTGTTTCGAACTTCGAGCCTAGAACGGTTTTGGTGGTGAACCGGGCCATATCCTGGCCCATAGGATCTTCAGCCACACAGGGCGACATTATTAATATCTGATACTGAACAGCAGTTATCAAAGTTCCGACTTTGCTGATTTGATTGAGTGGTTTGTGAAAATGTGTAGTTTGTAGACTGAAGAAAAAAATAATTACGGAGAAAGCAAGCTGTTTTTATTAAAGGTTCCTCATGATCCACAAGCTACTCCGATCGCGTTCGGTGGCGGTGGCATGCTTTGATGTCAGTGGCTTTCAAAGTATTTGTGGCACCAAAAGTCTCCAACAACCAACAGACCGCCTTTATCCACACGTAAACGAACGCGAGGATCCAGAAAAAGTCGGAGAATGTCCTAGTAGAGTTCATGGTGATTGGTGCATTCCTCAGACCAGTTTTAACTCAACAGTTGACCCACCAGTCAAACTCGCCTAAACTCAACCGCCTTATACTCAACAGAAAGTGGAAGAAACTTACCTAATCAAAGGTCAGAGACTTTCTGGAATCCTCAGCCACAAGTAGACTTAGATTGTACTTTTTTTATCTCCACACAGCCCGCAACGAGATGTAATGCGATTGGTTGGCACTTTGGCCCGCTAATGAAGGTGGGTGGGTCTTATACACCCACATGTTGCCCAAACTGGAGAATGAATAGTTCTGCCATCCACATAGAGGATCGAGAACCATCCGGAAATACAGCGGTGGCGATTTATGCCCATTTTACACATCAGCTGCTCAAAGCGGATCAATGGAGTGTGAAACACCGGCAGGGCCTGATCTGATCACATTTACCTATAGCGGGACCAGGGGTTCCCTGCATGATCCGTGCAGCCCTTTCACACTGTAACTAATATTGAAGGTTTGAAATGAGTGTATACGCAATGTAGTATGTTGTACAGATGATGTACAGGTAGATGGTAGCCTGGCATAGCCGGAATACTTTGTATTTTGTCTCCCGTCGATGACGTCACGACAGTAGCTATAAGCTCGATATCCGCCACAATTACATTATGAACCTCAAACTTCAAACAAATGTCAAAGCCTAGAGCTAGTCCTAGTCCACCTCAATAAAGGTCTCGAAAATCGTATCGGGGTATTCGTCATAACTCGTTTTCGCTGACATGGTAGCCGGAACAGCTTCATGCGCGCTGGATTCCCTTCCACTTGAATTGTCGGAGCACGTGCTAACAGAAAACGTAGGTGATGGGCATTGGAAGGGAGCGGGATTATTTTGAGCGGCTTGTTCGGTGATTATGGCAAGCTGGAGGTTGATTTGGGGGTCGTCGCATCTTGCGTGGTCAAATATTGTATTTTTCAGTTGCCAGACCTCATCTCGGAGGCTATGCACCACGGACAGAAGGTGTTCATGTTTCGCGGTCTCATTGCTTAGTATTTTCTCGATTTCTTGGTGTTGCGCCTTTTTTTTTGTCGACATTTGTTTGCGGCGATTCGGTTGCGCTCGAGATGTCTGGCTCGCTGGGGAGTGAGATTGTCATGTGTGGGTCGGCGTCCCGAAGGAGCAGGTGAGGGGTTGAGAGTTTGGGGTGCGAATTGGTTAAGCTCATATAATGGCGGTTGTTCCTTTGACATGGATTGAGTCATTGGAAATAGCTCTGATTGTAGTATGGGGTCGATATAAGGGAGCTGGATTGGGGGCAGTGATGAAGACATTATGCTGGGAAGCCGTGGAGCTCCGGGGATCTCTAGAGATACAATATGGATTGGGAAATGAGTTTGTTCCAAGTTTCCGATATCGAAGAAGGTGAATTTTTGGGAACTATCGATATTTAAAGGAAAAGCAGGACTGGGTTCAAATATTTTCGTTTTGTCATCCGCCAAGTTTATTTTATGTTTATGCTGTCAACTTGGAATCAAGATTCTATGATGTCAATCAACCTTGGGAAAGTTTATAGAATTTGGCTAGTTCGGATACTTCTACCGCTGATAGGATCGCCATGGTAACACCCACCAATGAAACTTGAACCACCTTAATTTCAT
Source organism: Penicillium lividum (assembly GCA_028828245.1). Classification (NCBI taxonomy): domain Eukaryota; kingdom Fungi; phylum Ascomycota; class Eurotiomycetes; order Eurotiales; family Aspergillaceae; genus Penicillium; species Penicillium lividum. The sequence continues at coordinate 1,153,929 of JAQJAG010000005.1, forward strand.
GTATCACTCACATATCAGCTGACAACCGGCTTGTTGGGCCCGGCCCTTTTGCTCTAGGGATATACGACACCCCGTAATTGATTGGCCAGCAAGGACACATTTTGGTAGGGATCACAACCGACTCCTGGTCTATGATGAAATTTGTAAAAGTGGCTTGCCGGTATGCGTTTCCATTGGCTAGACATATCCAAAGGAATGTGATATTGGGTCAATTATTCTTGGTACAGTTGACTTCTAAAATATTGCAAGCAGCGTCAACCAGCAACCTGCTCATCAATATACCTCTTCATGGTATCGAACTCCGCTTTCCCAGTCTTGATGAAAGTCAGCATATTTCTCCAGCACTGTAGCCATCTTGCAAAGAAGACAAAGTTGATCATACCGAAAGTAAGTATCTTATATGTGGCTAGAGACCATGTTAGCGTTCACTCCAGTATATAAGAAAAGCACCTGGGCAGCCTACCACATCCGTCACACCTCGATGCCGTTCGAATTCCTGTCGAGCATACGAATGCAGCTCATCCCGTGTTGATGAAGGGGGGATTTCTAGATACTCGTATAAGCCAGTGCCATGGATAGCCTTTAGGGAGCTCGAGGCCAGAAGCATACTATTCAAAGCTCGGACAATTTCGCGCCATAATGCCAGGACGCGCTGTCTTTGGATAAACTATTAGATTTATTAGTGGATCCCCGGAGTTTGTCATGCCTTCCTTGTCTCATGGATGCATCTGGTGCCTCTACCTACGTGGTCTAGACTGATCGCTGGCTTTTTCAGCTTTGAGGGCTGGCTCCGGGCAACGGCAGCAAATAGGTTGAGTGAGGACCGCATGGAGATAGGATCAAATCATGTCTTGTGATAAGAAGTGTTTGATTTGATTCGAGCGTTGTTTCCGCCCAAGTTTGTCGCGGTCATGTTGGTTTGGATATCGAACCGATTGAGGCGGTCGAGATTGCGTGTATTCGTATTTCAGTATTTTACATATCATGTGACTCTATACCCACCATCAAAATCAATCAATACCAATACAGTGTTATGGAAATACGAATTTTGACCATCGTGGGCCATGTATGACTCGTGGATAATCAAAACGAAGGAATAGATTAGCAAGTTCATGAGGGTATCCTGAAAACTAAAAATAAACTATAAAATACATAGGTCTAGCTATTTGGATATCATAAAACGCAAAAACGCATCGCACACACGCCTTAAGTCTCTTTTTCGACTACGTCTGGGGTTGACTCTGGGATCGCCCAGGTGACTCAGAAACTCCCAACGCTTTTAACGCTCTGGACGCAGCTAACGTCGGATGCTTGATCTTAATGTGTTGGTTAAGATTCCATGTCCGCGAAAAGCCCTTAGAACTGCGATTACAGGAAGAAACAGGACAAAAAATGTCTCTCTGCCGAGAACTCGTGGAGGCTGTTCGTTTCTCAAAGCCAGGCTGCTTGGCGTGGGTGGGTTTAGGTGCCACTCTTTGGTTCGAAGGGGCAACGGAGACTGATACTGGGGGAGGTGCGGGCGGGAGCGCAGGAATAGGATGAAATTGTGGTGATGGAGATCGTGTAAGACCCCTGGAAGTATTCCTACTTTGAACCCTCCGCTTGAAACCCCGGCCAGCTTCTGTTTCGGAGTCGCTCTCGACATAGTCATAATCCCACATACCGTTCGGGAGACGAGCCACTTTCTCTATGTGGCCTTCATGGAATGTTCGAAATGTCATATCTTGTTCGAATAGATCTGCGCATCTTGTCGCGGCTCGTTTGACTGCGTTGGCTGGAAGGCCAGTCATTGAGGCAAGACCCATGACCTCGGCCCAGTCTCGCAAAGGAAACCTGCGTAGCAATTCTTTTTGCGTTGCCTTGAACGATCCGGCTCATTGTCAGGTTGCGGAGAGGACCGTAAATTCGATGCATCGCGCGACGATTGTCCAGATTGCTGATGCCCACGAGCCCGTTTGCGACCCCGCGAATGGCTCTGTTTCCGACCTTTATGTCGGGACCGTGATCCATCATCATCTGTATCGGTGGCGGAGTCATCGCTGTCATAAACATCTTTGGCTCGATGTCTTAGGGAACGATGGAGTCCCACTAACAGCTGATCTAATTGTGAAATGGCGGTGCGAGAGAGAGGTCGTAATTGCTGGCGAGAGATGTCATCGTCGAGCTGAATGGTTGGTTTTTGCCCTATGCGCTGACCAAGCTTTTGCCCATATTTCTCGTCATTATCGTTTGTTTCATCATCATCCACCATCGCATCGGGATCCGGAGTTTTTTTCTCTGGAGAATTTCGCCCTTCCGTGTCCTCCCACTGCCGAGCCATAAACCTTTCCTTGGCAGTTTTCATCATTGTTGCGATGATACACTCTTCCAGCTCTCCACTAGGGCGAACATCAGGTGGCATTCGAAACGTGTCGGGGCCGTCCAGTTTGCGGCGAATAGATTCGCCTGCACGAGGAACCAGAAAAGCTGGCATAGGCCACGCTATCCATCGTTTGCGAAAAGATTTCTCATCATCCTCTGAGTCTTGGGGATCACCAGAGCCGTCCTGCTGCTTGGGTTGGCGGCGAACCACGTAGGCATCGTAAAGATGAGCAGCGAGGTCTTCCGCACGAGAATCAATTATGGAATGGTATACCGCACTCTCTTCCGCAATAGCTCTTTGATAGTTTATTGGCAACCCTGTCCACCGATTTGGGCGCTTCTGCCCTGGCGGCAAGTCAAGCCCACGATCGAGAACATAGGTTGGCTTTTGCGCCACCCCTTGAGGTTCCTGCACGTATTCTTCAGATAGCTGTTTTTTGCTGGCCCGGGAAGCCTTGGCAGACGTGGTTTTTTGGTTTGACTTTTTAGCTTCGTCGTCACTGCTTTCTGCATAAGAGCTTTCCCCTTCAGAGCCATAATAAGCATCCAGGGGCCTTTCGCGGAGGATCACATCAAGATCGTTTTCTTCATGATCGGAAATGCTCTCGTCCATAGGCTCAGGCTGATGTTCTGGCTCCGATGCAACATCTTGAGAGCTAAAGCCGCCGAAGATGGATCTTCTGGGCCGGAGCGTCCTTGAAGACGGCGGATTGGCATCACTGCTGGGTCCGCCAAATAACGAGCCACGTGCTTGGGCCGACTGCGGTGGTAGAAACTGTGATGATGACGGCGGGTCTTCTGGAAATGAGGACATCCCTCAGCCCTGTAGTTGAATTGTAGGCACTTTAGAGAGGCTGATACTAGGCATATACAGGTGTTGGGTTTGAAGAACGCAGTTTGGACCGCGATGGGGGATCAAGCATCACGTAAACTCTTGAAAAATAAAATCTTGGAAGTAATTCAAAAGATTATGAACATTTGCTATTGATGCAAGTTCGTTGAAGATTCGAGATCTTCAAAAATTCAAAAGTGGATACATGTCACATGACACTAAATATGCAGCATAATTTGGTCCAACGACCTGGGTCAGGAACAAAGTTCCTTCACATATGCCTTCATAAGGAAGCGTTTTACATTTAATCCGAACTAAAGCAATTGGAATACATATGTTCTGTAGTAACTTTTGTGCAAAAAAACCATTAAATTCGATGGACATAAATTTTTTAGGACATGCATATACAGGGGACTTTCCCAGCCGCAAACGCCAACAAATAAGCACTCTAGATAGTTTGACTAATCGCTCGACTCTATTTCTGAGCCTTCTCCTTCTCAAGCTTGCGCCGCTTCGAGCGGAGCTTGGCAGCCTCATCAGATGTCTTCTTGTTCGAGTGCAGCATCTTCTCCAACAGCTTGCGCTTCTTGCGGCTCATCATCATCTTCTGTCTCTCGAGTTCCTCTTCCTCCTGGCGCTTCTTGGCAGCCAGCTTCTTGGTCTGGGAGTTCTTCTTCTTGGATGCCTCATCGGTGGCACCGTTGGATGTGAAGGGCAGACCAGCAGCCTCGGCCTCGAGCTCGCGCTGGTGCTGATTGCGAGCGGCCTCGTCATCGTCGTCCTCTGACTCAGAGGCAGCTGCGTTATCCTCGAATTCCTCAAGATCCGACTCTTCCTCCTCCTCGCTGCCACTTTCGTCATCGTCGGTGCCAGCGACATCCATACCACCATCGATAGACTCGTCCTCGGACTCTTCGGCGGCGGGGACGACCTCTGCGGGGGTCTCATCCTCCATCTCCTCGTCGCTGTCTTCAGCATCCTCGGCAATTTCAGCCTCGCCCTCCTCTTCCTGCTCAGCCAGAGTAGCCTTGGGGTCGTAACCACCACGGTTGGGCTTAACCCATGGGCTCAAGTGGGGAGGAAGAGTGGCACCAGGTCCGTAAAGATCAGGGCGGCAAAGCTTGCCATCGTTGATGCAATCCCAGACCCACTGAGGCTGGACGTAAGTCCGGCCAGGAATGCGAGTGCCGGGCTTGACCTTCTGGCTTGTACTATCCGCAGCAGGAATGGCGGGGAGAGAAGTCTCCGGGAGAGGAGGACGGTCGACAATCTGGTGGGTAATACGGGGGTCGGTTTCATCGTGGGTGAAAGCACCATCGCCCATCACGGCATCCCAACCGATACGCTTGCAGCCAAAGGCACGCAGGATGAACTCGATAGGAGCCTTGGGGGCCTCACGGGAGATATAAAACACGAAGGGAGCGAAGAGAGCACCCTCGTTGCCGCTCTGATCGGGCTGGGGAAGGGTGTCAGCCTCGGGGGCGGTGGGCTCGAATCGGTCGATCGCATCGGTATCCTCTTCGGCTGTGTCCACCATCTGCTCGTCCTCGGTCTGGTCCAAACCGGCAGCCTTGATGGCCTTGTCTACCTTGGCCTGAGTAGCCTTGGAAACCTCCTGGTTCGAGTTACCGGTCTTCTGGGGCTTGGCCTCCAGCGCCTTGGGGGCCTCGCCTACATTCCGGCCCTCCAGGGTGAAAGCAGCCAGCTCGGCGCCATTCTCATCACTTCGGGTGTCGAACTTGGGAGGGTATCTCAAGCCAATTGAAGAGTACAGACGGAAGTTGACGAAACCCAGCAAGGTGGTGTAGAAGTCGACAAAGGTGGCCATGATACGGTAGTCGACATCGCCATTGACACGCTGAACGAATCGGTAGGGGACCAGCCACATGATATCCTGACCCTGAATAGTGGCCTGGTAGTAGATACCCTTGATAGACAGGAAGGATCTGCGCAGCGAGTTGGTGGTAATCAGGTAGTGCTGGAACTCGTGGCAGACGCGCTGGCACAGAGCAATGGTCTTGTGAGGAACATGGGTGGTGGAAGGAAGTGTGGCAAAGAGGAAGAGCAGAGACAGAGCATCGTCAAGGTCTCTAAGAGCGTCGATGAAGGTCGGGTAACGCTCCTTGATGACATGGTCGAGAGTGAGCTTGGGGGTGTGGTTCTTCTCCAGGCGCGCGGCGTCGCTGACTTCACCACGACCCAGGGAACGAGCGATCTTCTTGGCAACAGACTTCTGGTCACGGAACTTGTTCAGGAGCGGCTCGTGCAGAAGGTACTGGATATCCTTTGTGTAGTAGAAAGTGGTGTTGGGGGTCGAGGTCTTGGAGGCCTTCTTCTTGCTGCGAGGCTCACGGGGGTAGATTCCTTTAATTCAAACATCAATCAGCATCGCATCAACCGTATCTATTATGGCCGTTCAAACTCACCCTTGAAGATGCAAAGTCGACGGAAATCAGGCAAAGAAATCTGAAGTTTGCGCACGGCCTGGGTACGGGTGATATAGTTTTTGGCCGCGCCAGAGGTACCTGAGAAAAAAACTGTTAGTGACAATGAAGGGAATTGAGGCTGATCAACATACCCTTCTTCTTAATCTTAGCCATGTTGAATTCTGTTAGAGTTCTGAAGTTGAAGAATCTAAACAGTTTTCTGCTGATAAGAAGAGGAAAAATTTATCGAATAACTTTTTTTTCTGTCGGAGGCGGTCAGTTGGCCCGTGCGGGTGCGGGCGTCCGTGGTTCCAAGGCAACGGGGGAGTAAAGGGACAAAGCGGACAGCTGGGATCTTGAGTTGTCCACCTCTCTTGAACTCCGAGTCGTCATGGCATTGGACCGACGCAAGGTTGCTGTATTTGGTGCAGCCTTTGTATTACGGCTACTTCTTGTATTTCTTTTCCCCTCCTTGCCCGACTTGCTCACAGGCCGAGTGGAGGTCTCGACTCCGGTCAATAGCTTCAAGCGATGTATGTTGAACCCAATGGCTTCAGTCACAACCTAAAAAATCGGTACTAATTGTGAATTATAGTGCAAGAGGGTCTCTTTCTCTACACCCGAAATGTGTCACCCTATGATGGAGGTGTTTTCCATCAGGTACGCCGGTCACAACACTTCCTTAAGACTCGGAATTAACACCCATGGTACTTCAGGCACCGCTCCTCCTCCCATTGTTCACTTTGCTCCCAGATGTGAAGAGCAATCCATTCCCTACGGCGATGTTCTACTTCCTCGTCGATTTAATAAATGCGCATGCCTTGATCACCATTTCGGAATCGGGCCAGTCTGTTCAGACCCGACTACACTCTGCTATGCGGAAGCATATTCGGTGGGACGGGGTGTCCATTGCAGCTTGGTAGGAATCCATGGACTCCATGAAGCCACACAGTCTTTTAATTCAACAATAGGTTCTTGTTCAACCCCTTTACAATTGCAACCTGCTTGGCCCGATCAACGAGCGTCTTCACCACCACCGGAATCCTTTACGCCATCTCGAATGCTGTCGATGGAAATAGTATCAACGCAGTGCTGGCATTAGGATTCGCATCATACTTGTCTCTTTACCCAGCATTGCTGTTTATCCCGCTGGTGCTGCTCTGCTATGACCAACAAGCGCAATCCTCCAAGGCACCCAACACTGTGGTGTTCTTTGTGCGACATGGTGCGATGCTACTGTCTAGCGTCGCTGGTTTACTAGGATTGTCATGCCTGGTCACGGGAAACTTCTGGGAATTCATGTCCGCCACGTATGGCTTTCATCTGCTGGTCCCCGACTTGACTCCTAATGTGGGTCTTTGGTGGTATTTCTTCATCGAGATGTTCGACTCCTTCCGGGAGTTTTTCGTGGGCGTCTTCTGGCTTCACCTAGCCAGTTACGTGGGAGGCTTTACTGCCCGCCTGCGACGACAACCTTTGTTTATCATTACTTCCCTCTTGGGCGTCTTTGCAATTTTTAAGCCATACCCTAGTATTTCTGACGCATCCCTCTACTTCGCCCTGCTACCTTTGTACCGGCACCTCTTTCCTTGTGAGTTCTATCTCGGCTCTCGTCCAACTTCCAACAGCAGACTAATCATGAACAGTGATGCGGTACACATTCTTCGCAGTCTCCGCACTTCTCTACTCCAGTCTTCTTGGCCCCGCCTTCTACCACTTGTGGATCTACGCTGGGTCCGGCAACGCCAACTTCTTCTATGCGATCACTCTCGTTTGGAGTCTAGGCCTTTCTATCCTGCTGGCTGATAGCATCTTTGCGGCTCTAAGAGACGAATGGGAGCAAGCCAACCCTGAGTTGCAAGGCCAGGAAGTGAAACAAATATAATATAATGAAATGCTTGCATTTCTATCGCATCATGAGTTCATTCATGCTGAAAACGTCATAACAATAAAGAATCAAAAATCAAAATCAAATCCTCAATCTTCACTTCAACGACTTCGATAAAATCAAATAATCAAACTCCTTGATCGTCCCATTGCGCAACGTCCGCGGCTGGGGAGAATATTCATCAACCACATACCCACCCTTCTCATAGAACCTGCACGCAACCACATTAGACTTAAAAACCGTAAGCATAGCCTTCTCCACTCCAATTGATCGACCGATCTCCTCCATCCGACTCATCAAGTACCCCCCAAGCCCGCGCCCCCGGGCAGTATCCGACAAATGGATTTCGTAACAGTAAACCACCTCTTTCCCATCTTCATAAGTAATCATAAACGACAAGAATCCAAGAACACCATTATTATCATCAACCCATTCATTTCCACTTCCATCGGGGCTACCCATCGCATTCGCGCTTCCCGTAGTCTTCGGCTCGTCGGCTTTATCGGCACAGGCATCGGGTTGCTGCATCTCAGCCGAAGACGCGACACAGTCGCGCAAAATTAAATACTTCATATCCGGCAGCTTCATTTCCTTCCGCTTTTTAGGCCGGGACCAGCCTACGCCGGAGGCAGCGTAAGCTTCGCTAGAAGTGAGCTCGATGAGATCCAGGCAGGCGTCTAGGTCTGCAGTGGAGATAGTTGCCGCGGAGTATACGGCCAGCGACGTATTGTGGGTTTCATAGTTCTGCAGGGGCGGTGGTTTCGGATTTCCCTCTTTGCTGGCAGGTGGATTTTTGGTGGGTGATGCATCTTTACGTGGAGACACGTGAGAAGAGATAAAGTCTTCGATACTTAGGGCATTTGTGCGCTCGACTAATGGGAGATCTGGGAAATTTTTAGCATGAGAATTGAAGATTGATAATGGAGATTAAGAAGACAAAATTAGATTGACGGTTGCTGGTAGATGTACGTACTTTTCTGGATGGCGGAGACGCGTCGTGCGGGCGTTTGAGATCGCCGTGCTTTGGATTTGGTGACTCGGCTCTCTTGAACTGGCATTGTGAATCGAGTGGCTTAATTGGGATTGTTGTACGTAGTATGCATCTGTGGTAACAAATTGGTCTGGCTTGTTATGCATCAATGGAAACGAAGTTTGAGTGGGTCGGATAACAAGAAGTGTCGGAATTGATCCATTCAGGACTGGGCGCTTAGAGGGCGTTATGAACTTTAACCACCAGGGCAGTTGACCACCTCTGTTCCTGTTATGAGGTTTTTTGTGGAACGGTATCTACATAGATAGGTGATGAGGGACTATTTATTTTACGCTATCTCCTCAACTTCAGCGCGGATATTAATGAACTGTACAGCACTCTGGTATATACGTAAATATACTTCTCAATTTGGAGTACCTCATACACAATGTCTATTAATTATCCAAGCCAGGGCATTTGAAAACTTATCGCTGGCTAGCTGCATGCTCCTCAGCCCGACGCTCAGCCTCTTCAGCCCCCAGCTCTCCAAAGACGTCAATTCCCCAGCGGAAGGGGTAGTTGTATCGTGCGTTGCGGTCCAACTTGTTGAGAGCCTCAAACTCTGCGTCGGGAATGACAAAATCTACACAAATATTAGCCTCTTATCAAAGCGGTCATTGACAGTCATCCTACCTTGGAAATTGCTCTCAATGCGCGAGGGTGTAACACTCTTGGGCAAAACCGCAGTGCCCCGCTGGATAGCCCACGAGATCAGCAGCTGAGCGGGGTCTTTGTTAAGCTTCTTGGCAATTTCCGCAACAGCCGGGTCATCGACAACACTGCGGGGCAAGTATTAGTACAATGAAATCCGAGCAACGTAGCAGGATGAAGTCTTACCGTGCCAGGCCAAAGGTGTTGTTTCCAAGAGGGCTGTATGCTGTGATAAGAATGTTCTATGAAGTCAAATTAGCACCCTAATATATCTCACGAATTGAATGAGAACAATGCTTACTTTTTCCTTCAAGAACTTAGTCAGTTCCGGCTGCTGGAGGTAAGGGTGCGCCTCGATCTGGTTAGTAGCGGGAACAATCTTTGCAGTCTCGAGCAGTTTCTTGGTAGCATCAATGGTGAAGTTGCTAATTCCAAGACTGCGGATCTTGCCTGTAGCGACGAGCTTCTCTAGAACGGCCCAGGTATCGGCGACCGGAACATCGGCTAAACGGAATCGCTTCGTGACCGGATCGATCGGCGTGATAGTTTCGTTTGTGTGCTCGAAGGCGACGGGCCAGTGCATCTGCGAAACTCAAATTAGTGGAATTCATTGAATTGTTCCATTGGGACGTGGGTAGCGTACCAGGTACAAGTCCACATAGTCAGTTTGGAGATCCTTTAGGGTCTGGTTGAGGCCCTCCTCAACGTGGTCGGGGTGGTGGTGAGTGTTCCACAGCTTGCTAGTGATCTAAATATTGAAAGATGATAGGTCAGTCTTCATTCAAGCCCCGAATATATTCGTAGTTGTCGGCCAACTTACAAAGATCTCTTCACGCGGCACACCCGACTTCTTCCAGCCATTTCCGACCTCGTTCTCATTTTGGTAGCATGCTGCAGCATCAATGTGGCGGTAACCGCTTCGCAAGGCGTGTTCGACTGCATTCTCAACTTCATCGGGCTTGGAAAGCTATCGCGCATAGATATGTCAGTTCCCGAGCTGTATATAAAGCGAGTCAACGTAGTACGTACCCAAGTACCGAGCCCGACGGCGGGGATCTCGTAGCCCGAGTTAAGCTTGTAGGTGCGTCCAAGAGACATTGCAATAAGTAATGAAGATGAGGTATTAAGAATAGAAGCTGGGAAGTTGTAGAGTACTCAATGAGAAGCTAAAATCCATAGGAATCGCGATCTATTTATCTTCGACCCCCTGCCCCTCTTACTTTACCCCTCCTCCTCCACGCCAATGGCAGACCACGAGGGGCTATGCAGACACGCGGTCTGTTGATTTCGTGCTTTTGAAACCCCCGATTAATACTCGTGTGCCATTGATTAAGTGGATATCGAAATCAATTGAGTAATCTTAGCTTCGGATTGCACAATTGTGAGGCCCCTCAGTGGATACCGAACTATATACTCCGTAAGCCCCCCGGCAGTCAACTGCCCCCTGGTTGGCCCAGCCTAATAAAGTTGCATGTCTGAGAATAGACGCATAATGCTTGACAATAAGACCGTGAGAAGAAAAATGGCATTGAAATGAAGTCCATACAAGGTTAACTATCCGCAGGTTCATAACGCAGTCCACCACCGAGCGGGCCACCCCAAAAGACCATAGTAAATGTGATTACAACTCATTATCTCAACTATGTTGGTCTTTAGGAGCTTTTCCTTGAAATTTAGTTGTTTTTATATGATATCTAGTCCCTTTAGGCAGTTTTGAGGATTTTCATGACTTGGTGACTGGAATTTATATCTCATCGACGGTGCAATTATCGATGTCGTGATCATCAGTGACAGAACAAAAGTGTTTAACACACCCCCCAAAGACCCGCCTTTCCCACCGCCTACTGTGCTTATCCCAATCGCGTATTGAATTCCTGCTAAATCATTTGAAACATCTCTGAGAGCCCCAAATGCAATCAATGATTCGATATAATGGGTTGCATAAGCCTGACTATGCAGTGGTGTATACAACTCGCCTGGTTTCAAAAGGTTTTTTGACTGGCAGAATATTCCATAATCAAGTAGGGGTGTTAATACTTTTGATCTGTCACTTGTACAAGTGTTCAATTTATTCGAAATTGATATATGCTTCTAATAACCCTTACCAATATCTATCGGTAAGTAATAGAATAGAGTAATAATATGGTTGTTGAGATATTTGAGTAGTAAATATCGGTGTTTTGGGGTGGCCCACTCGGTGGTGTGGCCCGCTCGGTGGTGAAATCGTTACGTTATTATGATTAGGACATTTGAATATTCGGGCAACAATCCCATTGTGATTATTCTCACACCATCTTCTCTCTTCTGTTCCTTCTCTTTTCATGACAAAGCAGTATGGGGAGACTTATATATGATATACAATCGCGAGGACTGAAAGTCACCGACCGGCTAGATAGCGGGTTGAATTTGTCCGAGATCCATGAAGCACGGAGACTTTTGTGCCTCTTTACTAATTGCCCAAGGCCTTCAAGGGAGCTGTGGAACGCGCACAAGTGGTCGTGACGTCAGTTATATGTAAGTAGGTAGTATTTAACGACTTCATATCCATTGATTGGAAATAGTTTTCTCGTTCGTATTCTTTGATTGCAAATAATTACCACATTAATACTTTCAAACTCAAAATGCCTGCAACAACCAAGCAATGGGTGATTGAGAGCAAGGACAAAGACTTCGACGGCCTGGTCTGCAAGGAGGCCGCAATCCCGCATGTTGGGGAATTTGATGTGCTGGTGAAGCTTGAGGCAGCGTCGCTGAATTATCGTGACTTGATCATTCCAAAGGTAAGTTCGCCAAGACCAATCACCAAGCATGGATCATTGAACCTTATTGTTTTGTTGGCAGGGCCTGTACCCGTTCCCAACCAAGTTCCCTGTTGTCGCTGCATCCGACGGTGCCGGTGAGGTCGTTGAGGTCGGGTCCAAGGTGACCGAGTTCAAGAAAGGTGATCAAGTAGCAACGCTCTTCAACCAGGGCCACCAGTTTGGTCCGATCGATATTCCAGCTACACAGACTGGGCTGGGAGGTGTGATTGACGGTGTGCTCCGTGAATACGGTGTATTCGCCGAAAAGGGCCTCGTCAAGGCAGCAAAGAACCTCTCCGCAATTGAAAACAGTACCCTTACCTGCGCAGCGTTGACAAGTTGGAATGCCTTGTATGGCTTGAAGGCTCTGAAACCTGGTCAATATGTCCTCGTGCAAGGCACAGGCGGTGTTAGTATGTTTGCTCTACAGGTAAGTCTTTGACAATAACGTCCATATGTGATCTCGATATCTGATCGCGTAATTTGTTGCGTATATAGTTCGCCAAAGCCGCTGGTGCGGTCGTGATTGCGACCACGTCCTCTGCAGAAAAGGCCAAGAAGTTGAAGAGTCTGGGTGCAGACCATATCATCAACTACAGGGAGGATGCGAACTGGGGTGAGACCGCTAAGAAGTTGACACCAGATGGTGCTGGTGTGGATCATATCGTTGAGGTTGGCGGATCGGGAACGCTCAAGCAGAGTTTCAAGGCTATCAAGTATGAGGGTGTGATCAGCGTGATTGGATTCCTCGGCGGGGTCGATCCGAAGACCCAGCCCAGTGTCGTTGACACGCTGGGCCATATTTGCACTGTTCGTGGAGTGTATGTTGGTAGCAAGGAGTTGATGAGGGATATGATTCGTGCCATCGAGGCCAACGATATCCACCCCGTTGTGGATGAGAAGGTTTTTAGCCTTGATCAGACTCGGGAGGCATATGAACACATGGTAAGCAGTTATTTTTTTGGGGCCCCTGCAAGGATTTAGATACTGACAAAATGCATAGTGGGCCCAGAAGCACTTTGGAAAGCTGACCATCAAGATCCACTAAAATGCCAAGTTCCCTTTTTGACACGGAGACTAACCGGATCAGAAACCGTTCTCTCTTTGATTTTAATTTATGAATTGAACAAATTGAACAAGACAATCAAAATTTTAAGAATCCAGCATAATTCTATTCTTTTGTACGAGAAAGATGGGATGATAAAGACGGGTAGTGCAGGTAGTAGACGACGTTGAAAGTCGTGGAAATACAGTTTCGAGGGAGCTTCTAAGCTTCCCCGCCATTTCATCATCAACACACTCTAGAAACCTTGAGCACTTCTACTGGAGACCAACATTCCGAATTCGACCATTTCGATTCGACATTAACTCAAGGTTCCCAATTTCTGTTATTAATTAGCCTCTTAGCGCTGCAGCTAACACAGCCCCATACCTATCGAAGTCCCGTTGACGTATATATGCATCTGCTTACCCCTCATAATTCCCAATGCACGTCAACAGAGATAATACATCTACCCTCCCCATTGTTGGTCCTGTCGGTCGCCTTAAACCATCTCAGACAACTTTCATCCGACCAGCCCAAATGAGTCTCTTTGCTCGAGTGACTTCTTACCCACCTCTGGGGCAAGTAACCTGTCTGCAACGAGTTCAAAAGGCGTTGCGGTCAGAGGAAGATGATGCAGTGAGTAAACCTGGGCAAGGACATGTTAAATTAATGTGTCATGCCAAATATTTGAAATGCCAACATGCAAGAGAGTACATGCATTTCCGGTATCATGCTGACTCTTCTACCAGGTACGCTTTACTGTCGTTATTGAGTCTAGCACTTCACTCCCACAACAATCATGGGAAGCACAGATCTGGCACAACATCACCAATTCCGAATGGGAAGCTCTTCCATTACGCAAAAAGGACTCCTCGCATGCACCATTGCTGACAGGCAATGAGGCTGACTATAATTTCTATCGCTATGTATTTTCGGAGGAGATTTCACTCCCTGCGGCTGGTGGTCATGCCCAATTCACCATACGCTTCCGAACCAACTCCGACACCGAATGGCAATGGGCTAACCAGCAGCATCCAGTGAAGAATGGTGAGCTGGTATTCGGCGCCCGAAACTCAGAGCTTGAAAGAATATCTTCTTGCGATGTATCTTCCCTGAATGCGAAAGAGGAACTCGCGAAGTATATCGATGACCTGTCACCCGACGTGCAAGTTAAATCTCGTCGCAGTGACTGTCCAGGATCTTTACTATGGGCGGTGTCTGGAGACGTCGACGCTGCTCAACAAGGCGTTTCTGGTTTGAAGCATCTTGCTCTCGGGACACCTTCGTCTACGATCAAGCACTTCTCGCTGGTGCGCATATGGAGCCCGTGGCTGGGTCCTCGGCATGGGAAGGACAAATTCCAGCTTACAGAGGATGCGATCTTGTGCTCCTTTCTGCGGAAAGATGGAACGAATCTCCTTCTCCTTGCCCTCTCAGGAATCAACGATGTCCTGACTGTGTTTCGATCTGGCAAGGACGGTGAAGTCATTGTCAACGCTAGGAGTGACAACACAGTTCTCTCTAAATTTCACGTTCTTGCTGCGGTGGCGGAGGACTTTGAGGTTGCTATATCTGCATTAGTTTACGAAGCAAGAAAAGTGGTCAAACCACTTTCTCATTCTCACAATGGCGCTTCAGATGATCAGCCGCCACTGTCCCCCCCGGGAGATGATACAGTGATTGTTGAGAAGGATGCCAACATACAGTGGCTCACAGAGTGGTTTGATGGCTTGACATACTGTACGTGGAATGGTCTTGGTCAGAATCTAACCGAAGAGAAAATCCTGGGTGCCTTAGATACCTTGAAAGCCCATGGAATCAATATCGTCAATCTGATTATTGATGACAATTGGCAAAGTCTTGACAATGAAGGCGAGTCTCAATTTAAACGCCGTTGGAAGCAGTTTGAAGCAAATCCAAAAGCCTTTCCCCGAGGCTTGAAACAGACTGTTGAGACAATTCGCCGATCTCACTCTAACATTCAACATATCGCTGTCTGGCACGCTTTGCTGGGTTACTGGGGAGGTATTTGCCCCGATAGTGATCTTGCGAAGAAATACAAGACCAAAGAAGTTAAAGTCAAAGACCCTGCCGCTGGAGGTCCGATTGCACATGATATCGGCGATGGCAAGATCCTCGCCATCGATCCCGAGGAGATACAGCGCTTCTACGACGATTTCTATAGCTACCTCACCTCTGTTGGTGTGGATTCTGTCAAGACTGACGCCCAGTTTTTTCTCGACCTCCTCGATGATCCAGCAGATCGAAAAAGGTTCATGACATCTTACCAAGATGCGTGGTCCATCGCTTCACTGAAGCACTTTAGCACGCGTGCGATTTCATGCATGTCATTGATTCCGCAGATGATATTCCATTCGCAGCTCCCGAACAATAAGCCGACAATTGCGCTGCGGAATTCAGATGACTTCTTCCCCGAAATTCCTTCTTCGCACCCATGGCATGTGTTCTGCAACGCACACAACGCGCTATTTACTCGGTACCTCAATGCACTACCGGACTGGGATATGTTCCAAACCAGCCACCCTTACGCCTCTTTTCATGCTGCTGCCCGCTGTGTCTCAGGTGGACCAGTGTATATAACGGACGAGCCGGGCAAACATGACCTAGAACTGCTGAATCAAATGACGGCGCCGACAGTCCAAGGAGGCACTGTGATTCTCCGCCCCAGTGTCATTGGTCGCACAATCGATATCTACCATGACTACAACGAGGGACATGTTTTACGTGTTGGAAGCTACACTGGATGGGCTAAGACTGGCAGTGGAGTCCTGGGTTTATTCAACATCCACTCTGGGGAGGCATCGTGCATGATCTCCCTGATGGATTTCCCCGGAGTCCACGAGGACTCGAGCGGCCAGTACATAGTCCGCGCGCACACAAGTGGCAAGATCACACAGCGAATGCAGCCACTGGCGCAGGACTCTATTGTGTCCGTCGTTTTGCAAGAAAGGGCATGGGAGATTCTGACAGCATACCCAACCCAATCATTCACAATCAAAGGGAGCAATACGTCCGCTGAGATCCCGACTAATGTGGCTGTCCTTGGTCTGCTTGGGAAAATGACGGGTGCGGCTGCGGTGATCAGTTCGGATATTTTCATCGTTGAGAATGGTCGTCTTCGGTTTGATGTTCATCTGAAGGCGCTTGGGACTCTCGGCATTTACTTATCTGATCTGAAGGACAGGCATATCGGCCAAAACTTTATGGTCATGATTCTGGGACAGCCAGTGCCCCAAAAGACCGTCTGGAAAGAAGGTGGAGACGATAGTCAAGTGCTGGCCATTGATGTTCTTGCGGCTTGGAAGACCATGAAACTGGACAGCGGATGGAGCAACGAGGCTTTTGTACAGATTTTTGTCAGTTGATAGTTGCACACGAATAGACTCATAGTTTTGCTTTCACAATAATTAGTCTTGCAAATGATTCGTTGAGGTCTGTTCCCCATAGTTAGGGATGCGCCGCATCAACAATATTCCGGACTTTCTTATCGATGTGATTATCGGAGTTCGCGAACAATTTCAACCGCTCACCAATTTAAATTGCAAGCTCCGTTGCAGTGAGCCAGTCAAAGATCGGCTCAATGAGGTCCCGGTCGGTTCTGCTCCTTCGAGCACAAGGGTATAACCCCCGTGCTCTCCAACCGACACCCCACGGAGCGCGCGCCTTTTCTCAAGCATCGCAAACAAATCTACTCCGCCGGGAGCTCCGTCGCCCGGTGTCGTTATCCCAACATCCTGAGCGTCTACTCCAGCAACAACAACGATGCATTTCACAAGGCTACCTCAAGCGCATGGAGGACGGGAAGAAGGAATGGGCGAAGCACGCCGAGGAGATCAAGGCGGGCAAGAGGAAGAACTTCGCTGCCCATTTGGAGGAGCGAGGACTGTTGCATGACGTTGTCGGGTATGTGTCACACATTTCTACCTTGAATTGGTTTCTATGAAGCTCTATAAAACCGAAAAGACCTTTAGCTTACTTCTTCGGGTCTCAGGGAGCGCGAAGTGCTACACAAGGTGTTCACGGAGAAGAGGGCCGGAATTTACGTCGGAATTGACCCTACAGCACCCTCGATGCATGTCGGCCACATGTTGCCGTTCATGGTTTTGGCCTGGGGATATGTCTGGGGTCTTCCAGTTACATTCTTGGTAAGTCTTTCATTTAGCGAATAAGGGCTGTGTTGGATCTATGACTAACGAATTACAGTTGGGTGGTGCTACATCTCGAATCGGCGACCCTACTGGCCGATTGAAGGGACGAGAGCAGGTTCACACCTCAGTACGAAAGGCGAACATGGCGAGCATGCATATGCAATTGAAGAAGTTGGGTACAAGCATCGAGCAGTATGGTAGGAGGCATGGCTATGAGCGGAAAATGATCTGGAAACGGGCTTTGGTGAACAACAACACTTGGTGGAACTCCACACCGTTTGTTGAGGTATTGCGCGACCTTGGGGCTTTTATGAGACTTGGCCCCATGCTTGGCCGGGATACGTAAGTCTTCTTTGCTTGCGATTGCTCTGGTGTATTTTTCTGATGATGTTTCCAGTGTTAAGAATCGATTGAGCCAAGGCGATGGAATGTCATTTGCCGAGTTCTCCTACCCGCTCCTGCAGGGCTGGGATTGGTGGCACCTATTCCAAACAGGAACCCAAGTGCAGGTGGGAGGTTCAGACCAATATGGAAACATTCTATTTGGAATGGATGCGGTGAAGTCCATCAGTCGCAACACTGCCCTTGAACAAGCTCGAAACCCTCTGGAATCGGAGTTGGACCGGCCCATCGGTTTCACGACACCGTTGTTAACCACGGCATCGGGCGAGAAATTTGGAAAATCCGCTGGCAATGCGATTTGGCTTGATAAGGACATGACCTCGACCTTCGAGCTGTACCAGGTAAGCTCGGTGTTTTTGCTCATTTTGAATTCGTGCCGTATCTGACTTTCGATCTAGTTCTTCGTTCGCACCCCTGACGACACAGTGGAGCGCTATTTGAAGCTATTCACCTTCATTCCCCTGCCTGAGATCACCACCATCATGGAGGAACAAAATGCCGACCCTTCCAAGCGAATTGCTCAGCATCGTCTAGCCTACGAGTTTGTGGAGTTGGTCCACGGCAAACAAGAAGCGGATGCCGTGTCCCTCCAACACCGCCAGCTATTCCGCTCAAGGTCCTCAAAGGGCGAACCTTCGCCTATGCCTCGCAGCTCCAGCCTTCCGGCTGGCCATGCTCAATCTCCCATGGCCGGGTACACCACACCGCAATCCGGCAACCCTTATGCTCCCCAGACCAACTTTGCCAACATGCCCAGCTCCAGAGTCATCCTTCCAAAGTCCCTAGTCTACAACCAGCCGTTCAACAAGGTCCTTTGGTCGGCTGGCCTTGTTTCCTCCAAGGGTGAGGGCCACCGCGTGATCCTCAACAATGGTGCTGCAGTGGGCAGCCGTCCTGGGGATAGCGGCACCATGTCGGATGATCTCGCATTCACTCCTATCCGGCCCTGGGCTGCAGAGAAGACCGAGGAGTTTATCATGGATGAGAAACTTCTCATGCTCAAGATGGGCAAGTGGAAATTTAAGATGGTTGAGATTGTTAGTGACGAGGAGTTCCTTAAAAGGGGACTGACTGCGCCTGGATGGCAACAATCGCCAGATCCCGTGCAATAAGTCTGGCCTCTGGACTTCGGAGCCCTTGGGATAACAATCTCCACTTTGTAATTTTAGTCATTCTACGTGTAGCGTATAGCATCTGTATATTCTATCATATCATTCCTATATATCATATTATACAAGTAGAAATACACCGTATTGATGTCTTGTACACAATTGTTCTGCATCATGGGTGGACGCGATACTGTAAGGAGGTTGTAATACGGGGCGCCAAGACGGGGCGCCACTGTACGCGTCGACGCGATCCGCGATCCGCGATCCGCGTGCTTATCTATCATTTCTCCTCAGGAAATCTGGACAGTCTAAATTCATTCATGTTTCAAGACGGCCGTTACATTTGCATTTTGTGACCCCAGATTGACCCAATTGAACCTGTATAAGCGAACTGCCAAAAATGGCCAAGGCATCGGCCTCATCGCCCACCGCGACGCCGCCCTCCACTGCACTGAAGCGAACGACATCGAGCACTCAAAACATGAAAAGCCAGAAATCCATCCTGGGATTCTTCCAGAAGTCATCTCCTGCCACTCCTTCTTCCGCTAAACCCCGCGAACCGGCATCGTCACCCGCCCAACGAGCCTCCGAGAAACGTGGTGCCAGTGCTAGCAAACAAACAACTGGAACCCAGAAAAGAAGCTTCTCGAGCTTCGCGGCAGACTTAAGTCCTGTCCCAAGTAGTGATCTGCCTGTTCCGGATGAAGAGGAAGAGGATGCCGCTGTAAAGGTTTGTTTCGGCTGATCTACCTAGTGATCCTGACGCTAACAACTGCTTTAAGACCAAAGCCGCCCCGTTGCAGGACACCACAATGTCTCCTTCTCGTCGCGTATGTGAACAATCATCAACCATGTCTATGACGACCCCATACTCACTATCACCCCAGGCCAAGAAGATGCAGGTCAGCTACAAGGAGTCTGATTCGGAAGGCGAAGAGGACGACGAGGTCATCTTCCGTCCAAGCCGGCAGAATGGTCGGTCTAGTAAAAGACAAAAGACCGTTGTGGAGAGCGACGAAGAGGAGTTCGAGGGTGGCGATATTGGATACTCGGATGATGGTACGCCCTGCCTTGAACCGTTCGTGCCCCGTGCTGCAACTGACTCTAAAACAGAAATGGATGACTTCGTTGTCGCCGATGATTCAGATGAAGACGCCGCACCCGCACCGAAGCGCAAGAGACCAGTCGCCCAGCCGTCACGCAAGACTTCCAACCAGTCACCATCGATCCCGCCTCCCCCAGCCGACGATGAGATCGATGTCGACATTCTTGAAGGATCAACTGGTACAGCTAAAAAATGGACATTTGACCCCGAGAACACCGAACCCCGAAAGGAGCGTGTCGTGCAAGAGAAATCGAAATCGAAGACACCTGCCAGAAAAGAGAAGGCCCATGTCAAGGAACCCGAAGATCGATACCCTTGGCTTGCGAATATCAAAGACATTGACGGTAACCCCCCGGGCCACCCCGAATACGATCCACGCACCATTTATATCCCCCCCTTGGCCTGGTCCAAGTTCTCGCCATTTGAGAAGCAGTACTGGGAAATCAAGCAGAAGTTTTGGGATACCGTGGTGTTCTTCAAGAAGGGAAAGTTTTACGAGCTCTACGAAAACGATGCCACGATTGGCCACCAGCTGTTCGATTTGAAACTCACTGATCGAGTCAACATGCGTATGGTAGGTGTTCCCGAGATGAGTTTGTCGCACTGGGCAAATCAATTCGTGGCCAAGGGTTTCAAGATTGCTCGTGTTGACCAGTCTGAATCTGCCCTCGGCAAGGAAATGCGCGAGAGGGACGGCAAGAAAGGTGGCAAGGAGGACAAGATTATCAAGCGAGAGCTCGCGTGCGTCCTCACGACCGGTACTCTTGTCGAAGGTTCGATGCTTCAGGACGATATGTCTACTTACTGTGTCGCTATCAAAGAGGCCATTGTGGATGACCTCCCTGCATTCGGCATTGTTTTTGTTGATACAGCAACAGGTCAATTTTCCATGTCTGAGTTCGTGGATGATATAGATTTGACCAAGTTTGAGACCTTTGTTGCGCAAACACGCCCCCAGGAACTGTTGCTCGAAAAGTCTTGTGTTTCGCAGAAGACAATGCGGATCTTGAAAAACAATACTGGGCCCACTACTCTTTGGAATCACTTGAAGCCGGGCAAGGAGTTCTGGGACGCTGATATCACACTGAAAGAACTTGAGGCGGCGGAATACTTTGTATCACAAGATGATGAGAACGTCACGGCTTGGCCTGAGACACTTCGCGAAGCTCGGGAGAAAGAGCTAGCCATGTCGGCTTTCGGTGCTTTGGTTCAGTACTTGCGTGTTCTGAAAATTGATAAGGATCTGATTACCATTGGCAACTTCACATGGTATGATCCTATAAAAAAGGCTTCTAGCCTGGTGCTGGACGGTCAAACATTGATTAATATGGAAATCTTCGCCAACTCCTTCGATGGAGGCATCGAGGGTACTCTGTTCCAACTTCTTAACTGCTGCATCACACCTTTCGGTAAACGAACATTCAAGCAATGGGTCTGTCATCCGTTGATGGATGCAAAGAGAATCAATGCCCGTCTCGATGCCGTCGATGCGTTGAACGCCGACCCGAGCATTCGCGACCAATTCTCCTCGCAGTTGACTAAGATGCCTGACTTGGAACGCTTGATCTCTCGAGTCCACGCAGGACAGTGCAAGGCTCAAGACTTCGTGCGCGTTCTTGAAGGCTTCGAGCAGATTGATTACACCATCGGTCTTCTTAAGGAGTCCGGTGCCGGCGAGGGCATCATTGGACAGTTGATTTCCGGGATGCCCGATTTGACTGGCCTTCTAGGCTACTGGAAAACGGCCTTTGATCGGTCAAAGGCTAAGGATAATGGCATCCTCGTTCCGGAACCTGGTGTTGAAGAAGATTTCGATAACTCGCAAGGGCACATCGAGACGATCCACAAGGATCTTGACAATATCCTTAAGAAAGCACGCAGGGATCTGGGATCTAGTGCTATCTGCTATCGCGACAATGGCAAGGAGATCTATCAGCTTGAAGTGCCTGTCAAGGTTAAAAACATTCCAAAGGACTGGGATCAGATGTCTGCCACTAAGCAGGTTAAGCGATACTACTTCCCCGAGCTCCGAAGCCTGATCCGTAAACTTCAGGAGGCCCAGGAAACCCACGGCCAGATTGTCAAGGAGGTCGCAGGCCGGTTCCATGCCCGATTTGACGAGCACTACGGCACGTGGCTCGCAGCTGTCCGGATTATCTCGCAGCTGGATTGCTTGATCAGTTTGGCCAAGGCTTCTTCCTCGCTCGGTCAACCTAGCTGCCGACCTACCTTCGTGGAGGATGAACGGAGTGTTCTGGAATTCGAGGAGCTCCGTCACCCTTGCCTTCTTTCGTCCGTCGAAGACTTCATTCCCAACGATGTCCGGCTCGGTGGAAACAAACCCAACATCGACCTGCTTACTGGTGCCAACGCTGCCGGAAAGTCTACCCTCCTCCGTATGGTATGTTACCTTTTCACTTCCCTCATCCCCCGCACTATTCACTAACAATCATAGACATGTGTTGCCGTCATCATGGCACAGATTGGATGCTACGTACCCTGCCAATCCGCACGACTCACTCCAGTCGACCGCATCATGTCACGTCTCGGTGCCAATGACAACATCTTCGCCGCCCAGTCCACCTTCTTCGTTGAGCTCTCCGAAACCAAGAAGATTCTCTCCGAAGCCACACCCAGATCCCTTGTGATCCTCGACGAGCTGGGTCGTGGAACCAGTTCGTACGACGGTGTTGCCGTCGCACAGGCCGTGCTCCACCACATCGCCACACATATCGGTGCAATGGGCTTCTTCGCTACACACTACCACTCCCTGGCGGCAGAGTTCGAGGGTCACCCCGAAATCGCGCCGAAGCGCATGGCTATCCATGTCGACGATACCGAACGCCGCGTCACATTCCTCTACAAACTTGAAAGTGGTGTTGCGGAAGGCAGCTTCGGTATGCATTGTGCTGCCATGTGTGGTATCTCGAACAAGGTCATCGAGCGCGCCGAAGAGGCCGCCAAGCAGTGGGAGCATACCAGTCGCCTGAAAGAAAGCCTGGATCGCCGCAAGGGTGGTGGTTATGTTGGTCTCGGCTGGTGGAGTGATGTTGCCTGGGCGTTGCGAGAGTCAACTTCTAGCACTGAGGGTGCCGATGAAGTTACTGACCTTGGCCTCGAGGTTCTACGCAAAGCCATTGAAGCCCTTTAAAGACATCATGATGATTATCTTGATGCGCATATGTTGAATCTGTCTCTTCTTTTCCCATTTCAACCATTCGACTCTTTCTGTCATCGTCTCTTTTGTTCTGATATCTCGGGTTCAGGCGTGTATGGAATTCATTCAAATACCTTTTAATGTACGATTATTCAAAAAAATTTACTTGAGATTTACAGTGCCATCATAGAAGTATCTGGTCCTTAAATAAAATTATGCAAAGTAGTTTACTCATCTGATCCTGAACCAGCTTCACCAGCACCAGCAGCTAGAGAAGATCAGTGGCTGGTTCGCCGGCTATGCGCTAGCTAAAATGTATAAAGCTCGCTTTCCAGCAGGCGGAACAATTTGAGTTTCTTCACAATTGCCATATATGTTCTGACATGCTGCAGTCTTCAAGGGGCTTGATTGTTTAAGTCCTGGATCATAGGCTGGATGTTTCCTCAAGTCAACTGGTGGGTTGAAGTGGTGTGATACCTTTTATCCACGTCGTCTCCGCGATCGTGGGAACGTCAATGAATCGTGGGGATTTTGATGAATTGTAGGGCATTGATGAATCGTGGGGACGACGCCTCAAGTGTCTCGATCACCACTTTCCAACCTTGTAAGGTTGCCAAAACCTGATTGAGAACACCTGAGCACAATAGAATATAATTGATTCGCCTGATCATTTAGTACTCATTCAGATCCTGTGCTCTACACATAATCTCTCTCCATCTATACCAGCAGATGCAATCATAACATAATGAAAAGCGTTAGGTGCTACGTACTCTAGGAATTATTGGGGTATGTCATACAACCCTTAAGCCAAGACTTCTCACTGCGGATGCAAGCCCGATGGAACACAATACTAGTCAACGAATTGATTTTTTCTTATTTCCCGGTCATCGCGAATGTTCAAGTTTCCAGGTAGCTGTGTACACAAAAAGTGATAATCACTGAAGCCCGAAAAGAATCAACATATGCTGCGGGCAGATAAACTGAGTGCAGGCCAGGAAACGAGATAAAACAAGCCTCGCAAGAGAAAAAGCTGAGCACCGAAGGCATGCCAGAAAGACTTTCACTCAACCGAAATCATGCTATGAAATAGGAAAATTGAAAGTCGAGCACCCATAGACATGCTGATTCGAACCACCCATCCACGAGGTGACTAGACCTCTACCTGGATGTCACCTCCCTTCTCCTCCTCGTCCATGGGCTGGGGCTCAACGGCGCCATCCTCAAGGACCATGGCCACGAATGAGGACTCCCCATCGTCACTTTCAGTCTCGGGAGTAGGAGACGGTGAGGCCTTGCGCTTGCGACCGCGCTTGGCTGGGGTGGGGGCCTTGGACTTGGCCGGAGCGTTAGCCTTAGCCGGGGCCTTGGTCTTAGCAGGAGCCTTGGCCGGGGCGTTGAGCTTGACCTTGACCGTAGTCTTAGCCTTGGGGACCTTGGGCTTGGCGGGAGCCTTGGCTTCGACAGGCTCAGCTTCCTCTTCGTCGGTAGCGTTGCCGAAGGCACCATCTTCGATACTCTTAAGCAACTTTCTGCGGCCACGGCTGGCCATAGTCTTGGCACTAGCGACGCTGAGGCCACCACCGATAGAGTTGCTGAATTCAGCAACCTTCTCCATATCAGGCTGGTAATGAGGGAGTCAGGATATTGAACATAAGGTTGTTGTATAAGAAAATCTCAAGTCAAGGGTGGTCGGGGATGGATTCCTGAATCAAGTGTTACGTACCTTGCCATCTTCGTAGACGCAGACCGAGGACAGCAAAAGAAGCCGGGCCTCAGTTGTCGACAGTCCCAGAAGCTCAGGGTGGGATGCAGATGCTTTCTTCACCGGGGTGTTCTTAGAAGAGTCGGCCATCATGAATTTTGATAGCGGGAAAGAAGAGAAAGGGTTGGAGTGAAGAGAATATTGGATTCGAAACTGAGATTCGAAGAGAAAGAAAGATGATAACCGGAATCTCCACCGGTTCAACCGTAGATGATTGAAAGATGGACTAGCGGAATCTGCGTATGACACTGCTGAAGTGTCAAGCGTAGATAAGTTCGAGTCGAAGAGGGTGGGAGATGAAAGGAAGACAAAATCAGTAGACAACCCGAGCAGAATGTAGAGACTGAGCGGGAGATCAGTACGGGGGAGGACGTGTCAGACGAGGGGCGCCTCATAAATCGTATTTAGTAAACGATGGACTTTGACTGGTGGTATTGAGCAGTATAAAAGAAGTATCAAAACGACTCAAAAACGACTCAAAAACGACTCGAGATTATTCTGTGAAAAAGCCCTTCACAATAAAGCTTTCTCCTCAAAGACAGTCCTATTGGAAGCAGAAGTTGGTTCTTTAGCCATGAATCTTTTGGCAGAGAAATGTAGATCATTGTGAACCCATAGGGTTGTTTCTTTGAAAGTGAGTGGTTAATGCAGTGGCATTGCCGACTATGTAGATTGCACTCCTAGTATACATAAGTTTTAACTTCAGCTGCCAGTAGTAACATAGAGCTTTAGATCATCACTTAGCGCATCCCCGGTCCTGGCGTTTTGTTCTGAATACGCTGGAATATACTGGGCCAAACTTCAGGATAGAATGCTGAAGACTGGCGTCCCGCTTGGCTGTGATCACCAGTATAGAACTGGGTTGGATGTTTCCCCATCCACCAGGGTCGCTCAATCGGCTTTGTATTGCGGAAGGCGACAGGGCGAAGTAGATGCTTATCTGCTATAAGATCACCGACGCGCACAGGAATTGTTCTAGGGATGGTGTTGAACCGCATGGTGTTCAGATAGAGCATTGCGGTTGGCGGTAAATCCTTAGCATAATGAACTGCTGCCTCGCGTGACCTCCGTGCGAAAGCAGGTAATGCCAGATGAACAAAGTTGACATAAGGTGCTGATGTAAAAGCAACAAACAGCATAGGCATTGCTCCTCCAGCAATCACTTTATACAAGTCAGTGAATATCCGGCTCAATTAAAGAATTGACCATTTTGGCCAGAAATTAGTAGATATCACATACCCAGCGGTGTAATATACCATTCATTGTCATCTGTGTAGCAAGATGGTGCCACAACTAAACATGCTGCACCAAACAAAAGAATGGTAGATACCCGTAACATGCCTAGGAAAATCGCTCGGCCAGTTCCGCCATAGTAAACTAGGATACGTTCCGGTGGCCCTAGAAACCCTCAATTAGCTTAGTTATGACTCAGTGCTTAGGGATAATACCTCTACGAATATTGGTTTTGGAAGCACCGGGAGCTAGTGCGCGTGCCGATGTTGGGTTGAGTTCTTTGGGTTCATGGCGCCTGGATGGCAGGGGAACCTGGGACTTAAATCGAGCCCATATTTGAATTCGCAAGTCCCGTTGAACTGACCTGGGAAAGGCCGTTCGCAATTGAGGGTGAAAGAGTATGTGTCGCATGGTGTTGGAGAAAGTTTGGTTGTTCCTCGTGTGGAAAGCGGTGGTTCGGCGATAATACGACGATTGTGACCGCCTTGGCATTCCTTCTGTTTGGAACGGCAAGGCTGCTCCTTGAATCTCAACCCCCATTGCTTCTCATTCCCTAAAGTGCTGAGCGATTTATCTCTAGCTGGGCGCCAAAAAAAATCCTTTAAGCCATGAGATCATAGCAATCCGGCCGTCGTCATGTCTTTGACTCCCCCTAGCCTATGTGCCCGTTTCATACTCCTATGCTTGAACCTACTACTCCTTCTACGACCCGGACAAGCATACGAGGAAATATCCGATGAGACCTTGAAGGCATTGCCACGACCGAGTCAAGAGTTCGATATTCACAATGGTGCTATTTTATCTCCTATCCTCCAGACCCGTGTCCCTGGCACCCCCGGCCACGATGCGGTTCTCGATCACCTAGTCAACTACATTCGAACAGCCGTACCTAAATGGGAGCTCGAGCTTCATAATTCCACGTCGACAACGCCGGTTTCGCAGGGCAAAGAGGTGCCGTTTGTCAATGTTATCGCATACCGTGATCCCCCAGGCGCCCCCATCGGAGACATTGAACGACTTACATTAGTGGCACACTATGACAGCAAGTTGACACCGGAGGGCTTCATTGGGGCGATTGATAGTGCTGCGCCATGTGCAATGATCATGCATGCAATGCGCACTATCGATGCCGCGCTGGAAAAGAAATGGGCTGCCATGCGGGAGAAAGGGATGGACCCTACATTGGAGGAAGAGCGCGGGATTCAGGTTCTTTTCCTTGACGGCGAAGAAGCTTTCGAGCACTGGACTAGCACAGACTCTTTATACGGTGCACGCTCTTTGGCAGAGACATGGGATCAACAGATGAACCCGGCCATGTCTACATTCAAGACAAAATTATCGTCTATCTCGCTCTTCGTTCTTTTGGATTTGCTTGGCTCCAAGACTCCTAATATTATGTCCTTCTACCAGACTACGCACTGGGCTTACCAGAATATGGGTAATCTGGAACAGCGTCTAAGGAAATTGGGTCAATTTAAGTCCTCGTCAACCGATCCGTGGTTCGTCGATGCGTCCAAGAACTCCCATCAGGTTGTTTCCCAGGGTGGTATTCAGGATGACCATATTCCTTTCCTAGCACGAGGCGTGGATATCCTGCATGTTATCGATTTTGCACCGTTCAAGGGATTTTCTTCCGTCTGGCACACCAATGATGATGATGGAGAACATCTGGATATGGCCACGGTTGAAGACTGGACCGTGCTTATCACTGCTTTTACTGCAGAGTGGATGGAACTGGAAGGTTTCCTTGGTCATTCAGAAACCGTGAAAGCACGCAGGGACGAGGACCTCGAAGAGGAAGCTATCCGTCTAAACAAAAAGACTGAGCTGTAAGCCTTCTCCTCCCCTTGCTGCTCTTTGGACTCCGGTTTTTACTTCGCGCATGATACCCCGATACACCAAGTTATAGGTCGTATCTCGTCTTGCATGAATCATGCTGATTCTCGTGTACAGCTCATGATTAAAGCGAAACATTAGTTTTTATTTCGGCATTACGCATATTATCATTATTATTTTATACACCCTAGGCTTGGAACAATTACTTTACAACATCATCATTCATACCTTCCCTCCAAAGGCCACTAGAACATGTTTCCAGTGATGTACCCGCTCATTGTGATCAGTCCCCAAGTGGGCTGGATGACAGCGCGCAAGATGGCCGGCCCAGGACAAACTCCCTTTAGACCCCAAGCGATTCCAAATGCCACAGAACCTGCGACAAACCGCCAGTCAATATCAGCCACTGTAGCTGTGGGAAGTCTCCATTTTTCAGCAAGCGTGGGCTTCATCTCTGGTTTTTCCTTGTTGCTTATCTGTTCGGGTCTGTTAGACAAGTAGGTTACCAACGACGGACCAATGCCAAACACAATGATCAATGCTAAAGAAGGATCAAAGCGAGAAAAATCCGTGATAAAGCCGAAGAACCTCAGAACTTTGGCTGAATCAGCCATCCCTGAAATCAACAGTCCGAGACCAAATTCGAGCCCGGCGAGATAGGAAAACAAGGTTCGTGATTCCTCGGACCGTGCAAGGATCTTAGGCACAACAAAGAAATTTGTGATGCCCGATACAATTACAGCACCAGACATAAACACCATATCTGCTACCGATGGATAAATAGGAGTATAGCAAGGGCCCATTTCACACCGCGGGATACCGGATCCTCCATCGAAGCTGGCCGTGACCAGAGCTGAGGTGAAGAACAACGCCGTCGCAATCAATGAACGAGGAGAAAGGCGGGATAGCCCACAGAGCATATGTCCTGAAGTGCATCCCCGACCATTCTGCAAGCGGAAAAACACATCCGTCAGCGTTTATGATCATCGACTCGTCAAAGAAAATGTCCTTACCTTCGTGCCCCAACCCATTAGAACGCCCACAGCAAATGTGGAGACTACCGAGGCCAAGGAACTGGGTGCAGCAGGGTTACTAGGGAGGAGAGAGGGAGCCAGCAGCCACACTGGGATCACACTAGACACCAAACCCGCAACAATAGGCACGTTGTCCGTACTCGGATGAAGTATAGAGCCCGAGAGTAGCGACGAGATACCAAGGACAGCACCATTGTGGAAGAGCAGGCCTGACGAAGCCTGGTAGAGCAACAGGGCCCCTAGCGTGGTGTGAATCGGCGTGAACATGATGTGTATTGGAGGAGAATCGAGGACAGGAAATAGACTTTGTCGGGAAATTGAGTGATTGATGTCATGAATGACGGATCCCGTGAAGATGACAAAGAAGTCGACAATGAAGAACGTCCAAGTGAAGAGTCCAAGTGAAGAGTCCACCAAGAGTGTAGTGTTTGCTAATTCATAAGAGTAAAAGATTGACAGACTTGTTTGCCTGACGATTTTGGCGATATCGAAGGGAATTGCCCGATCCGGGGACCATACTGTGGTCCCCGAGTGCCCCGAGCAGAGCCCGCATCCCCGATGTGGATCTGAAAAGGAGAATGGAAGCTTGGAAGTTTGGGTTGAAGTTGAGGTCATCGGGTATATCTGGACCGAATTAAAATGACCGATTGGAGGGTCTGAGGCTTGTTCCATCCCTTGGTTACACAGAAGCGCGTGGGAAACAGGGGTATACTCAATTGTACATTACTTTAAATCCCCGAACTATAATCCATTGGAATCCGGGATTTGTCTGCCAAAATTTTATGCTTCAAACTTGAAACCATGGCATAGGTTTCAGTCTAAATTCGAGGGGACCAATATGATCTGTAGCGCTGCAGCTTGCTCGGATATACCGGGTTTTACTACCGTTTTAGGTCACGATTTGCACGGTTGAAGTGTTACTTTAGCAAGGCAATCAAGCCTTCGGGGAATACGGTTATGCTAGGTCAGCACTTACATATACGTTATGATTTTTAACTAACTGGTAATCAAAGTACTAACTGAGTAGATACCGAGGACTTAGACTAGTAATGAGCCTAACTGCTTATAGAATAGCACACATCCGATAGCGGTGGCAGAATATGAGGGGCAGAATATAAACACGTGATATTTTGACACAGCGAAAGTCTATTTCAGGCTAGTGTTTCTCACCAACTCAACGCAGTCATGAACACAAACAAACAAACCCAAATCAACAACGGTAGGTAACCTTCAACCCTCAAACCTACCCAGCCGATGAAAATGGATTCTTTTCCATAGAACAAAACAACAAATTCAGCCTTCCAAGGCCTCTTGTAGTCACCGACATCAAGCCCTAATTAGCAGACAATGGTATTGTGCCACGTGAGATGCTCAAATTTTATCTTTTGTCTACAATTCCTCGATGCAGCGACCATGTCTTCATTACCCTGCATGATAGAGCACTCTTTATCAACCACAAGCCCGAAAGGCATATGGTGGATCACTTCTATCATGCAGCATACTGAATCTTTGGCCGCCCCGAGGAGAAGTATACGACAGATTTGTTGAACATGCCGCGCGCCACGGTAAACTGTCTATGGATTGGGATTTGGCCTCCACGGTTTCTTTCACTTGGGCATCTTCGTGTTGGTAATAAGTCGGGAACTCTGAGGCATACCCTCATCTCAGTGTTTTCATTTATTGTGCACCTGGCATTTCTTACTCCTAAACCTGCTTGCCTGCGTAAGTACCAGAGGTCTGTCCTTCCGCTATTTTGAACTGGGTAGTGCAATACGAAAAAGATGTTCTCTGGAGTTCATGACCTTTGACAAAATCTTGTACTGTTTATTTTTCATATGTAAAATGACAATGTCCGGAACCAAACGCGATAGTCTAAATAGAACAAACTCCTACATTTGCATTGTAAGGCATCTCTCTAGCTCAAGGAACACGAATGAACGCCTAATTTTGAAACAATGGCCTTTCAAAGATACATTGACAAGACCTTGGTATAGCCAACGCCTAAGTCGACGCCGAAGGTCCACGGGTATAATTATCAGAGTACTCGGACTTGTCATCATATTCCTCAGGCGTCAATCTGCGCAGGAATCCACCCGCCAGCAGCTCCTTCACACTCTTGTACGACAAAAACTGTGTCCCCATCCCAGGCTGCTCAAACCAGGATGCGATAGGTCCCAGTCCAACCTCAAAGCTCTTAGTCACCTGGTACACATGGTAATTGTAAGGATAATCACCATCAAATGTGTTCAGGTTGCTAGGAGGAAGTGAGCGCTCAATGTAGGGCGCGCCCAGAGGAGCCAGGAATGAGCCATACTCCGAGCCAAAGCGGTCGAGCTTCTGTCCAACAGCAAGTGTGGAGTTGCCTAGGATCGCTCGGCCAGCAGTGTTGGTAACGTAGCCACTCTGGGGTGGATATTCATATGAAGCTGTTGCGTTGGTAGATCCGGCCCATTTCTTCAGGAAGTCCACCGGGCATAGGGTGCCGAATCTTTCGTAGGTTCTGAGCTCGTTATGGAGAGGGAATTTCTTCGGTGTTTTCACCGGCCCGAGGCGGTAGTCTCCACAGACGTAGGTTTCGTTTGTGGAGACGATGCCAGCGCAAGGGTCTGGGTAGCAGTGCTGAGGGATTTCATACTGTTTGGCACCAATATTGTTAGGTTCTCGTCAAAATGGAAATAAAAATGCCTGGAAGAGAGAATCATACATCAGCTGGAGCCCTTTTCGCCTGTGGCAGCGCAGTAATCGGCGCGGTCAGAGTGCTCAGCACCACAATAGCGGTTGTAAACTTCATGTTGTAGTATGTAGAGTGAAGGTGAAGAAAAAGGGAACAACAAGAGCCAGAAACGGTCTGCTTGGGGATTCAAATAATTTATGTTTCTACCTGCCCGGATCTTGATTGTTTGTGCTCCACGATCAGCCCAGCTGAAGTCACGCCAAGCAGGGCTTTTGGGAAGATCCACTCCATGAATGCCGATCTGCAAAATATCGATCTTGCTTTGACTCCAATGGGAATATCCACCCGGGTCGACGCTCCAATCAAAAAGTATAATGAGTGAGGCCCCGTCATGAAGGTTCAACTGAAGTTCGGGCTCCCGCCGTAATTTTCCGACGTGATAATTCAAGTCTGAGTGAGACACATACGAGATCTTACTGTACGACCGGCCCATGCCGATGTCTACTTATATTCAGTTTTCCGTGTTCAATCTCAGATTAAACCAATAATTCATTCACCTGTCCGTTTCGTATAAGACACATCCCAATCAAGAGGTATCCTTGGTCTCTAAACACTTATTCAAACCCTAATTATAGCTTAACTGAGCGAACCTACCTGGCGCATTCTATTGAGTCTATAAGATAGAACCAAGCCCATGTAAGGCCTGACGTCAATTCAAAGGCAACGGTAGGGTTGCAGTTCGAGGACTCCAGGATCGAGCATCACCTAACTACGCATAACCCATCACGAAAGATACTGACTATCACCAATTAGTGTTGCGAATACTATCTAAGGCGGTTATATTATCCCTAGAGGTTCTAGTCTGAATATAGAACTACCAAAAACAGCCTTTACTATGGTTTTTGCGGTGCGGCGTTCGCCTGTGAAATACGTTTATCTATGTCTAATGATAGATAAATGCACTAATATCTTCACAAAAGTTCAGAAGTGAGCCCTGTATTTGCAGCTAGACTATCAAACAGTATGTACGAACTTTGTTATAGTGCCCAAAATGTTCTATTTTATGATTGCCAACTCTGTCAAAATGGCAGCTTCTAGTAATCGTCTCGGAGGCAACCTAGCCCCGTCCGATGACGAAAGAGAATCATCGGCTGGAAAAAGGGCATTTTCTTCAGGACTGCCTGAATCTATGGATGCGCCCGATTAAGCGTATACTTCGATTTAAAGTAGTAGTAGGTCTCATTATCTTCCTCCCAGTCATAACCAGGGTATGGTGGTAAGAATAGCATATCCATATATAGAACAGACTCAGACTTAGCATCCTTAGCTTTCCAGTTCTCTCCGCCACTTACTTATGGAGACGGGAAAAGAAGTGGATGCGATGAGCATTGAGGTCTTCGGAATGGGCAAGATCTTCAAGGAAAGTGGGTTTCTGCAAACCTTCACACACAAACACCGAATTCGATCCGCTGACATGCGATTCGGTGATTAGAGAGAATTGTGCCTGTCGGTGTTTTCATTATGCTGCCATCACCTGAGTGACCGCATTGGAGCAAGGAGTAAATTCTTTTAAATTGGACCATTCACTAAAAGGAATTGGGGTTCACGGCCGCAGTGCCATCCCGAGGTCGAGATTGATGGGGAAAAAATGATCCGGACGATTTTTGGGAGATATATCTCTAAGTCTCGCTCAGAGTGCCGCCCTTGAAATCCACGTGGAGGGAATTGTGGCTTCAAGGTCCAGCGCCAGGCAGCGCCATCATGAGTCATGAGTCATGACCACCCTTAAAATTGGGCATCGCATCGCATTGCAGTAGTGCTGGCTTGATTGCGAGATACAGCAGAATTACGCTCGGGATGAAATATGAGGTGGTGATGAGATAGAAGAGGGCCCAATGTAAAAATATGGCGCGACTGTAGTAATCTCGCCGCTCGGGGCGTACGAACGCAGGGTCGCGTCGAAAAGGAGATGGGTGATCCTCATATTGAAGATTTAATTCTACAGTAAAGATTCAGCGGATATGATGAGGGCTGGGCAGGGGGGAGTCTCTTTTGTGAGAATCATATTCTCTTTGAAGTCGTTCCTGTACCGTAGTCCCACAAGTTGATCGTAGACGATGCATTAGTCGCTGATGAGTAGATAAATGATGGCCTCCCAGGGCGTTAGGAAAGCCTATAGTGTATGTTGATATTGTTACCCTCTGCTCAGTGTGGTTGCGTCGTCTGCTTGGCCGACTTGCGCGAAATAAATGTACATTGGTCAAAACCTTGGAAGCATTGGGGGTGTGAAGCACAACATTTTTGAAATGTAGACCAGATTGTGGCCCGATTTGGATCGGACATGTACAGTTCACACTTTCCCCCAAATCTTTAAATTCATGCTTTCCTCTTTGACTTACCTACCATAATAATTGTTCATCCCTTTCTAGGATACATTCCTCACATCCCCAACCGAGGCGGGATACCTGGCCATTCGTCTCATCCACAGCTTGCTCTAGCTCTCTGCAGTATGGGTGTTGCCCATAGCTCAATCGTTCACGACTGCTTACTCTCTGCCGTTGGGAACAATTCCAACCTTCTCACCTTTCAAGGCGACTTTCGGTTTAATTCGAATATTCAATTGTACAATTTGGAATTCCCTGTCGTCCCTACCGCCATCACTTATCCAGAGACCACGGAGCAAGTCGCTGCGATCGTCAAATGTGCAGCACATCACGACCTTAAGGTTCAAGCTCGCAGTGGAGGTCATAGCTATGCGAACTATGGTATGTCTTGGCAAGCCTCGTGGAAACGAACGAAAAATTGATAGAACTTCGCAGGGCTTGGAGGAAACGATGGCGCTGTGGTTGTTCATCTGAAAAACATCCAGCATTTCTCAGTTGACGAGGACACTCAAATTGCGACTGTCGGCTCCGGTACACTTCTGGGTGATCTTCACTCGCATCTTTACCATGCAGGTAGAAGAGCTGTTGCTCATGGAAGCTGCCCTCAGGTCGGCATGGGTGGTCATTTTACGATCGGTGGCTTGGGTTTGATGTCTCGTGAATGGGGAATGGCTCTTGACCATATCGAAGAGGTTGAGGTGGTTCTCGCAAATTCCAGCGTCGTGAGAGCATCCAAGACCCAGTACCAGGATATCTTCTTTGCCATCAAAGGCGCGGCGGCCAGCTTCGGAATCGTCACGGAATTCAAGCTTCACACCCATGAAGCACCCTCGGAAGCCATTCAGTATACTTACGAGGTTAATTTCGGCAATATTACTGACAAGGCACAAATTTTCAAAGATTGGCAATCTCTCATTGCAACCAAGAACCTCTCTCGGAAATTCTCCAGCGAGCTTATCATTTTCGAAGGCGGCCTCTTGCTGTCTGGAACATTCTTCGGGTCCAAGGAGGAGTTCAACGCATTTGGATTGGAACAGCATTTTCCAATCAAGGATCATGGCACCACCGCGCACTTGACGGACTGGCTTGGCATGCTTACTAGCCAGGCTGAGGACCTCATGCTACAGGCCGTGGGAGGCATCCCGGCCCCGTTCTATGCCAAATCGATGCCCTTCACGCCGGAACATAGCATCACAGATGAAGGGGTCGATATGATGTTCAGATATATTGC
Source organism: Penicillium lividum (assembly GCA_028828245.1). Lineage (NCBI taxonomy): Eukaryota > Fungi > Ascomycota > Eurotiomycetes > Eurotiales > Aspergillaceae > Penicillium > Penicillium lividum. Next base: position 1,189,059 of record JAQJAG010000005.1, read on the forward strand.
CGCCGCAAAAAAGGACACTGTCGCCTGGTTTGTCATCTTCGACCTGGAGGGTGGTGCCGTGAATGACCACGCTGTCAATGCTACTGCATATGCCCACCGAGAAGCAATCATGTGGATGCAATCTTATGCAGTCAGCCTTATCGGTCCTGTCAGTTCCACTACAAGAAAATTTCTCGATGGTCTGAACGACGTTATCACCTCTTCTCGTCCTGGGGCTGGAGCATACGGTGCATACCCTGGATATGTCGACCCTTACATGAAAGATCCACAAAAGGCTTACTGGGGGCCCAACCTCGAAAAACTTCAGAAGATCAAGGCTAAGGTCGATCCGGATGACGTATTCCACAATCCTCAAAGTGTGCAGGAGAGCCTCGACATTTTTTAGGAGCCGGAGAAGGCATGAAAGATCAAAAAGGCGGATGGCTGCCGTGAGCGAAATTTTGTTTTTATTGATATCCATTATCGATAGCTTGTGAGCAATATTGTTTTATTTGTTTCGATACCAGAAAACCCGCATTCAAACAACGTATCAAACCCCAACTGCTACAGTAGTTGGGTGAGTTGCAACCACGTAGCCGTTTTGCTTTCGAGGTCGCGTTTATCCAGGGCTCCGGTCATGCAGCAGGATTTATTAATATAGACCCATGAATCCAGATTAAATTTAAAAAACGCTCTAAATCCAAAATCTGCAGATTTCCATGAAGAAAAGTCGTGTTAAGCCGTCGATGACTAATCTATGCAATCAATCCTCGGGACAAATGACAGTCGACGATCACATTCTTCCACATGCATGATGCCTTTTTTGTTGCCTTGATTTGGTATTCTTTGATTAATCGGGTCGAAGCACGTATGCAAAACTCCATGTCGGGCTGAAGTTTGTTAGACTCGCTTGCAGGTCTTCAAATATGAAACGCGTGGCTAGTTCCGACGTCCCCGGAGTAGAGGTCGACATTGATATGCCAGCGCGGCCTCAAAATGCACAATCATCAAATCTTCTATCAAGTCTCAGAGCTCCAGTATCTCCTCCACAAAGGAAGCGGAAAATTGCTCCCTCAGATATCGTCGAACCTCATAAGTCTTCAGCATCATCCAACAATGAGCACAGCCTTGCCGCCATAGAGGCAGGTGAGATCCAAATTACAGACCATCTAGACATATTCTCTGCAAAACTGCATCAGTATGCTCGCCCTGTCTCGGTATCTCGATCGACACCCCGTCTTCCGATCAAGAAATGGGTCGATTTGTACCAACGCAATGATCATCCCGAAGGACATCACTTCGTGATCCACCAGCATGACCACCCTGTTGCTGGTCCTCACTATGACCTGCGACTACAGTTTTCGAAAACAAGCTCTGTGAGCTGGTCAATCATGTATGGATTACCGGGGGACCCCAATAGTCAGCGACTGAACCGGAATGCAACGGAGACTCGAATCCATTGTTTGTGGGTACGTTATCCACTTTAGATATGCTTTTTATTTGACTAATGTCCACCTCAGAACCATCTCATCGAAACTGCGTCAGCAAAGACAGGTAGTATGATTATTTGGGATACGGGAGAGTATGAAGTCTTGTCGTATGATGCAGATGCGTCTCTACCGCAGACTGATGATTCGGCTTTGGAAGATTCCGATGATGCAAAGTCAGCAAGAGACTTTGTTTCGGATAGTGTCAAACTTCAAGAGGCATTTCGAAATGTATGTTTGAAGTCTATTCATGTGGTAAATTCGCTGACTTGAGAATTAGCGCAAAATACGGCTTCGACTTCACGGAACACGTTTGCCAAAGAATTATACTGTCATACTCCGAATGGATAAAAGCACAGATTATGCAAGACCAATCCGGAATGGTCCCAAACGTCGCAGAAGGCCTGTCAATTCTACACGAACCGCACCAAGGGCACCCTATACTTCCGATTCCGATGTCGAATATCCATCTATTCGAGCACATGAACCAACTTCGAAACAATTCGAAAATGCCAATGCAAATGCAAATGCAGCAACCAATAACGAACATGAAGTCGAACTCCAAATTCGAATAAACAATGCCTATCCCGGGTCCATAAATACAATTGGCTCGATTCATCAGCGTCGCTGGTATCTTAGCCTGGACCGACAAAACTGTGGGTTCGAACCACGTCCATCCAACGAGACTGGGACACCACCATCAAAAAAAAGACATTGGACCCCAATAGTTAGCCACGATAAAGTACGCGGGTTTGACTCGTTTTGTGTGCGAGGTCCAGATGTTGAGCGAAGTGTCTTGACGGGTCGTTTGGCAAAAGATGTACTTGATGACGAGAAAGTGGAAGAATTTGTGCCCAGGCGAGGATGGAGACCTGTTTTGAACTAGGATAGAATTTAAACAGAAGCAACTTTAAAACTGAGGTCAAGATCACATTCAACATGGCAACTACGAAAAACCCAAAGACACTCGGGGTCGGCTTCTCCCTCTGCATCCTTTCCCAAATCGCCTCCTGGGTCTTTCTGTTACTCTGTCTTTTTTCCTATCTATTTATTGTTAGGTATAAGAAAACGGATTGTTCTTGGCCCACACCTGCCGTATTTATCCTTATGTGGATAAGCTGCAATCCGGATCTTGTTTCTAGAACGGCAGCGTTACGTGTAATACCGAGTATTACAGGAAATTGTACACGACCCACCATTATGATACGTCCAAATACATCCAGCGGCATCTTCAGCAGATCTGATCATTAATCATTGTGATCACTCCGAGACATCTGCAACAGTCAGGGAATCCGACTCCGACACTCTCAGCAGTCATGGCCAGAATACTTGCTCTCCCTATTGAGTTGCGCATCTCCATTTTGCAAGAGTTATCCGATATTGAGGACCTTTCCGCGGCAGTGTCTAGCCACCGTCTACTAGCCGAGGCACTGCGAGAATCCCCTAGCATTGTTGGCCATGTCCTGGGAAACCAGATTGATCCTCGACTTTGGCCGGTCGCAGTGACTATATGGCAAATGCGGACCCTCAGAAAAGACACGAAGGTTCATAACGAAGACGACTCGTGGTCAGTCCTTGATGGATGTCAAAGAACCGCTCCCGAACAGGCATGGGAATTCCTGATCACTGTTGATTTATCCGAGGCACGTGAATACTTTCACCAGCTACATCGCGCTATTGACAAGTTTACAACCGATTTCATATCCACAGCCCTTGAATCCCTGACGGTTAAAGGAGTGCTAGGTCACTCTCCGCCCGCACCCTCACCTACTGAGGTATACCGTGTGCAACGTGCATTCTATTTCTTTGAATTTTTCTGTTGCCTCTGGGGCGACGGTTCGTATAATGTGAATTGGCCATGTCAATGGTCAATGCCGTTATATATTGGGTTTAACCCTTGGTCCAACGAGCAGCTCGCCTCGGTGTATGAGTATTTATTGAGACAAGTATCTATCGGTAACCATGTCCATTTCTATTACCAATTGATAGAGAGAGGAATAGAGTTGACTGATATCTTCAACCAAAGCTTTCAATGACGAAGTTTTCATCCAATTGGGTATCAGGGAGACGGCAAATTCAGAAGTACCAGACTATGAAAGTCCAGTAAAAACGTTTTTGGTCAGTGGTCAATCCCCAAAATGGATATGTAGACATCTACTGACACTTGAACATTTGCAGGTCTCTCGCGGTATAAATCATGTTTATAAGATTACTAGAGCACCGACACGCGAAGCTCGATCCCGACTACTAATGGCCGAGACGAACCCGGGACGGACCTTTTTGCTCAATGTCGCTATTGGGGATCTAATTGACTCCTACATACATGAACGGTATTCTTCTAGAGATCCTAAGTTTGGTGCAGCCTACATGGAACAGCTACAGCTGTTGACGCAGGACCCTGATTCTTCGACTTATGACCTCTTCCTACCAGATTTGGGCAAGTCCGGCCCGGCAGAAATTTGGTGCCAGGCGCATCTATCCGATAACCATGTCCAGTGGGGCTCGGATTTTGTTATGAGCAAGAACTTCATTGATGAACGGAAAGCTGGCTATGTGATGTGGGACGCATGTCGTATACGGGATTTTGAGAATTTTCGGAAGTAGATATGAATGAACACCCTTCCACCTATGGTATAATACGGTAATTACAATAGCCCATTAGTGTTACATACGCTATTACAGGCGGCTGAAATTTTTAATTAAAACCTCATCCAAAGGGCCAATTTTCTGCATTTCATTGTGTTGGAGTATATGCGTCGCGGTCACATGACCTTTTCTGACGCTGACAAGGGCATGTCCCATTCCCCTGTTAGACCCTTTCTCTGCTCTTGGTACCACTGCGTTCTGGCCTTTTTGCCCTCTTTCGTGTATGCGTAGCGTATCACGTCCAACACATTGTTAAAACAATATTTCCATACATTGACATTTCTACATTTAGTATATTCCTAAATAGAAATCCATGTTTCAAGCTACTTGTATGCTTGCATAAATTCTGTGATGTCCGGGCCCCACCCTAGTAGACTCATCTTGACAGCTTAACCCGAGTCAGCGGCCCGAGTCAGGGAAATCTGCGAATAGATATCTGATAAATGTATAACGAGAAATTGAGAGATCCCGAATGACGTTTACCGGTCATGTCCAGATCGAGGCTTTCTAGTCTACAGCGTGTTATGTCCCTGAATTAATGGGTTAATGATAATGAAGGTCTTTATCTGTCTAGCAAAATCAAGTAAAGCTGAAAGCGAGTGTAATTTCCCGGTGTTATCTATCTCCAGTCCAGACCATACCAGAAGTGGATCCCCCACCCCCTCGGCTTAGCCTGAACTGGAGCCCGCTTTAGCCTGGTCCCGCTCCTACGGAGTTCCGATCATGCATGCAAGCCAGACCCATGAGTCATTGAATCAACCAATGATACTTCTGCTTACTCCCTACACCGTTTCGTTTATGTACCAAACCTCCCTCGGACCCATGGCTTGACCACCGACATGATTGGTAGACATTGAAATTGAATAAGATACCGATCAAGCACGAGGGATCCGTGCCTAGACCAAACGTGGTGATTGACTCACAATTGCTCATTAAGAGCATAAGCATCGGCTAATCCCCGCTCGATTGCGTGGATGCGACCTTAGCAACGAATGGCGAATACGCTATGACTATTTGGTAGTTAAGATAAGCACCGCAACCCCATGGGATTTTTTGTTCGTTTCTTCTTTCCCTTTCGTTTTGCTCAACGGTGATGAGGCATGTCCCTTAACACCTCCATTGTGACGGGCTCCGTCGCCCTGGGATTAGTCGGTCTTGATAGTATCAAATTCATTAAGAGTATCGCCGATCGCATTCTTCGACCCCAATATGATGAAGCCAGTCTAGCAATCACCGCTTATCGCGACGAGGACGGTGAGGCCACTGAGGAATCCCTCCGAGCCTTTTCAGATAAATGGCAACGTGCAGCAATCGCACTATTCTCAATCAGTGGATTGTCGGTCTCTCTGGCTCTGTCAATTCTCTCAACTACAAACAGCAATCTGAATGAGCCACTGGTGAACTGGCTACAATTCGCTATCTGGGTACGTACAAACATGGACCAATCAACTTCATACCCGCGCTTGAGCAAGACACTCGATTTGAAAGGAACCTCCTAAATTGACATGCTGTCTCGCACAGGTCTTGCTTTCAATCCAAGGAATTGCTTTCTTCACTGAGCCGCGCCCAACCGCTCGATTCCGACTGGGTCAATATGCCTTCGCGGGAAGTCTCATATCCATCGCAGCAGCAGCCTTTGAACTCAGACAGGCATACATTTCTCAAAATGGCCTTCTCCAAAATCGAACTTGGGTCGCCCTGGTCGGTGCCAATATCGGCAGCGCTCTCCTTCGCGCACTATTTTGTATCCTTCTACCACGGCGCCCCAATGTCTATTTCGAAGGTCAAGTCGTGGATAAAGAGCTGACTGTCTCGACTTTGGGTCGCTATACTTTCGTGTGGGCTAGTGACCTGCTAAGCTTCACAGTCAACAATAAGAATCTGACTTTAACCGATCTCCCTAAGCTCCGAGCCGATAAGCGTGCAGATCGTCTTCGCGACAAATTTGAACGGGCCAAAGGAAGTGGAAAGCTTTGGAAGGGGCTGCTTCTAACGCACTGGCCCACTCTCCTCCTCCAGATGTGCTTGACAGTGATGTTGGCGTTTTTGGCATTTGGCCCCCAAATCGCATTGTACAACGTTCTCGGCTCCCTAGAGGGTCGGGGGAGTGTGGGTTGGACCCCTGAACGATCATGGATTTGGGTTCTGGCATTGGGAGGCTTCATGCTCGTATCTTCCTTCCTTGAGGCATGGCTCTTCTGGTGTGTTTGGTCTAAGCTTGCGATTCCTATCTATGCAGAACTTACGGCCCTTGTGTTCGCGAAATCGATGCGTCGAAAGGATGCAAAACACACAAAAAAGTCTGCGGAAAAGGACGACTCTCAACCTTCCAAGGCTTTGCTTACCGAAGAACAGAAAGAGGAGGACGATGAAGATGAAGAGGGCATGAAGAAGAGTCGCCAAAGCATTGTGAATCTTGCCGCCGTGGATGCTCGCCGCATTTCCGACGTGACGTCTTTCCTCTACTTGATTCCAAGTGCTATCTTGAAGATTATCATCGGGTGCAGCTTCCTAGTCAAAGTTCTAGGATGGCAAAGCGCGTTTGCTGGTCTCTCAGTTTGCATTTTGATTGCGCCGATGAATGTTGGTGTAACCAAGCGATACACCAGTGCGCAAGACAAACTGATGAAACACCGGGATCAGAAAATGGCCATTGTGACAGAAGTTCTTCAGGGAATTCGTCAGGTGAAATTCTCCGCTCTAGAGGGTCAGTGGCAGAAGAAGATCGCACTGGTTCGAGAGAACGAGCTGGGTGCGCTATGGACTTCCTTCTTCTATGATGTTTTCCTCATGGCTATCTGGATTCTGGGCCCTATTGCTTTTTCGTCCGTATCCTTGACGGTCTATGCCATTATCAACGGTGGGCTGTCCGCCTCGGTTGCTTTCACAGCCATGGCAGTCTTCGGTTCTCTGGAGATGGCACTCGCCATTCTACCGGAAATCATTACCAACCTGCTGGAAGCCGTGGTCAGTGCTGACCGGATTGACGAGTACATGGCTGCCTCGGAGAAGGTCGTCAATACTGTTCCAGGTGAGAGCATCTCCTTTGAAGATGCTTCAGTAGCATGGCCTGCAGAACACCACCCTGGAGAGGAAGAAAACGAGGAAGAGCGCTTCCTTCTACGCGATCTGAACTTCAACCTGCCGAAGAAGGGTTTGAGTGTTATTTCCGGTCGAACTGGGTCTGGAAAAAGTCTCCTTCTTGCTTCTATCCTTGGTGAATGTGACGTCCTGGGAGGTACTGTGAAAGTACCTGTTCCACCTACACTCGAGACTCGCTTCGATCACCTGGCCACAACAGCGAACTGGAATATCGACGACGCAATTGCATACGTTGCTCAGATCCCATGGATTGAGAATGCAACCATCAAAGCGAATATCCTCTTTGGATTGCCATACAATGAATCCCGCTACCAGAAAGTCCTCTTTGCGTGTGCGCTGGAAAAGGACTTGGAAATGCTCCCCGATGGCGAACTGACAGATATTGGTGCGAATGGTGTCAATCTGAGTGGTGGTCAACGCTGGCGTGTGTCATTTGCTCGTGCATTGTATTCCCGAGCAGGAATTCTTGTCATGGACGATATCTTCAGTGCCTTGGATGCACACACTGGACGTCATGTTTACGAACACGCTCTTACGGGTGAGCTTGGTCAAGGGCGCACCCGTGTTCTGGTCACCCACCATGTCGCCCTTTGTTTGCCTCTGACAGATTACTCTGTGCTCTTGGAAAATGGCCGTGTGAAGTACGCGGGCACGATTGATGATCTCCGAAAATCCAATCACCTAGAAGACATTCTTGGTGAAGAGCAGGCCGTAGAGGAATCGGATCATAAGGCTGCCGATGATCAAAAGGACGCCAATGATGTGGACGGTGGAACGCTTCAGAAAGTCATCTCGAGCACTTCGCGGAGACGCCAAAGCAATGCAGCTAATGGGGATACTGCTGTACCGGCCAAGGATGCTCCAAAGAAGTTTGTTGAAGAAGAGGGAAAAGAAAAAGGATCCGTTCGACTCACTATTTACAAGACTTACTTCGGGATGGGTGGTCGTGCTTTCACCTGGGCTGTGACAATCTCGGTTTACCTTTCCTATGCGATTCTGACGGTCGGACGGGTAAGTTAAATTCAAATATCTCCAGTGCCGTTCCTTTGGCTAACTCATACTAGTCTTGGTGGATCAGTGTTTGGACCGCCTCAACCTCCAACGCGCACGAACACGTCAATCCCGAATCGACTCAAGCATTGCTACAATACTCTATGATGCAAACGAATATGGTTACTACGACTCAGGATGATAACCATCTCACCATGTACCTCGGAGTATACATCGGAATCTCCGTTGTGACATGCATCCTCGGAACTATTCGATTCTATTGCATCCTGTCTGCAAGCATCCGCGCGTCAAGAAACCTTTTCGACTCCCTGTTATTCGCCGTCTTACGTGCTCCGCTCCGCTGGCTAGATACCGTCCCATTGGGTCGAATTCTCAACCGGTTCACGGGAGATTTCCACGTGATTGACTCACGATTGGGGTACGAAATGGGCTTCTTGCTAGGTGAGACATTAGATGTCTGTGGAATTATGGTTGCTGGCATCCTTGTCTCCCCGCTTGTACTTGTACTTGCGGCTTGTCTTCTTATCATTTCCCTGAAACTTTCTATGACTTACCTTGCCGGCGCCCGTGAAGCCAAGCGTCTGGAAAGTACAGCTAAGAGTCCTGTCTTGGAGCAATTTGGATCTAGCTTGGCTGGATTAGTGACCATTCGAGCATTCAGCAAGGCTGGTGCTTTTATCGATATCATGTACGGCAAGATTAATGCCCATGCTCAGTCCTGGTGGGCGGTATGGCTGTTCAATCGCTGGCTGGGAATTCGCATGAATGTTGTTGGTGCAATCTTCTCGACCCTCACTGCAGCACTGGTTATCTCTCTTCCTGGCATTTCGGCATCCATGGCAGGATTTGCGTTGAGTTTCGCCTTGCAATGTAACCAAGCAATCACACTTGCGCTACGACAATACTCCAATATCGAACTTAACATGAACGCTACCGAGCGAGTCATTGAATACTCCAACATCGAGCTTGAGAACCAAGGTGGTGTGGATGCACCGGCTGCTTGGCCTACTGAGGGTCGCTTGGAGGTCAATGACCTGGTTGTGGGATATGCACCAGATCTCCCACCTGTACTCAACGGGCTCAGTTTCACCGTCGAGAAAAACCAGCGAGTAGGTGTGGTCGGCCGTACAGGTGCCGGTAAATCATCTCTCACACTGGCACTCTTCCGCTTCCTCGAAGCGCGCCAGGGAAATATCTTCATCGATGGTCTGGACGTGGCGAAGATCAAGCTTCACGATCTCCGCAGTCGGCTTGCTATCATTCCTCAAGACCCGGTCCTTTTCTCAGGCACAGTGCGAAGCAACTTGGATCCATTCGACGAGTATAGCGATACCGAACTGAACGACGCCCTGGCTCGCGTGCATCTCGTCTCCTCATCCGATGACGAAGCTACTCTCACCTCCCGAACTGCGCCGCATCAGTCAGGCAGCACTGGGGCTACTACGCCCGATACCGCCACGGTTCAAGCAAACAATTCGAATATCTTCTCGTCGTTATCAGCGAGTATCTCGGAGGGTGGTCTCAACCTTTCACAGGGTCAGCGACAGCTCCTCTGTCTTGCCCGTGCCATTGTGGCTCGTCCTAAAATCATGGTTTTGGACGAGGCAACCTCGGCTGTGGACATGGAGACGGACGCACAGATCCAGCAATCCATTCGAGCTGAGTTTGGCCGTAATGCGACTACTCTGCTCGTCATTGCGCATCGTCTTAGCACAATTGCAGACTTTGATCGTATTCTCGTACTAGATGCGGGTAAAGCAGTTGAGTTTGCTTCGCCTCGAGATCTGATGGACATTGAGAACGGAGTGTTCAAGAGCCTCGTGGAGAACAGCGGCGAGAAAGATGTGTTGGATAAGATGATTTTCGGTTAAGGCAAAAGCTTTCTTTAGATTTTCGTTGCGGGGGTAAATTATATTATAGCATAGAATGGATTTGAGATGTGAATATATTATGTTGTTATTATTATCTATTTGATCGCATGTGCCAGAAGTCCAGAGACCGAGTACATTGTCATAAAGGAGTCCATGGATGTGGAGTTCCCGACCTGCAAAGCAAGAGGAACGTTCAACACTAGAAACAACCTTTCCATGACCCAATCTCTCCTACATGCACTTCATTATATCTGATCTACGGCATCTTGCCAGTAGATAAACACCTTCAAGTTGAAAAGGATCAGAGATGCCTTCATCGCGTCCGTTGTTTTAACAAGGTGGTGTGCCGAACGCAGATTTCAGTCTCCCTTCTCCCGAGTCTTGCAGCCCTTAAGCCCTCAAAAGAGGGAGAGCCACAAGCCTCAGGGAGTTGAGATATATCATATAGAACACACTAGGCTTTCATCATTCTTTAAAGGAAGTCAGTTTCAGGAATTCAAATGGAGAAGCAGGTAGACTCACGAGTATTAAACTTGGAAGGATGAAGAAAGAAGAAAAAAAGTGCGATGTTGGACCCGCAGTTATATATACCCACGCTAGGCTATTTTGGGCGGGCGGCTTCCGCGTTCTTTTTCTGCCGTTTCTAATCATCAGACAAATCGGTTTACTTGTTTGTTCCATACATCATGAGGGGTGTCCAGCTGTCAATGCGGCTTCGCTCAAGCTTACATATTTCTCCTTTGCTTCGTGTCTCCCCAAAGTCATGGGTACCATCTGTTGCCTCGCGGCGGTTTCATCGCCCGGCTTGTCTCCGAGAGCAATCCCGAGAACTGCCTAGCTTCCTTGAGGCTTATAAGAAAGCGGGTTGGTTATAGATTCATATTTACATTTGATGAATATCAATTGCTTATATACTGTTCTGTTTTGTAGTGGAGTTCCCCCCAGCCACCCATGACTTCGAGTCCTTCCTCTCGCAGGCCGAGCCCAACGCCGAAGTCGTCCTGCATGGATACCTAGGCCATAGAGCAGATCTCTCGAAGAAGCTCTCATTCGTCCGTTTGACGGACCCAACAATGAAACACAGCTTGCAGATTGTTGCATTTGCCAAGAACGAGGCCTTTGAGCAGCTTAAATCGCTCAATGCCCACAGCCCCGTCGCAGTGCGCGGAATTGTGCAGAAGAAGAAGGCAAAGCCCACCGACGGAGACACACCTGCCGAAGATACATGGGAGCTTGCGCTGGAAGAGATCCATCCTCTCAATTATTTCCCCAAGGAGATTATCATGACGCCGGAGACAGTGTTCTCGCCCGAGCACCGGTACCTACAGCTCCGTTCGGATGCGAAGCTACGTGAGGCGTTGAGGTTCCGGGCTCAGGTACACAATATCTGTAAGCAGGAGCTGGAGGGGAGCTGTCAACCGCCCTTTACGGAGATTGAGACTCCATTGCTGTTTAAATCGACGCCGGAGGGAGCGCGTGAGTTCTTGGTGCCCACGCGCCGACCCGGACTGGCCTATGCCTTGCCGCAAAGTCCGCAGCAGTATAAACAGATTTTGATGGCTAGTGGATTGCCACGATACTTCCAGTTTGCGCGTTGTTTCCGTGACGAGGATCTTCGGGCAGATCGTCAGCCTGAGTTCACGCAGGTATGTTGACAATCAACCATTATTAGAACCAACTGACTTTCTATAGCTTGATCTTGAGATGTCATTCGCCAAGGGCGAGGATGTTATGCGCACAGTTGAAGGTGTTATCCGTCGCCTCTGGTCCACTCTGATGAAAGACCCTGCCCCAGAGGGTCCTTTCCGCAGGGTTCCATACCAAGAAGCCATGGCTCGCTATGGATCTGACAAGCCTGACACCAGATATGGCATGGAAATCATTAAGCTGGATCATCTGCTACCCGTCGACCTAGTTGGCAAGATCTCAGACTTGAATGATCCCATCGTCGAGGCCTTCAAGCTTGAGGGCAACGAAAACGATCCCGCCGAAACACATCGCTTCATCAGCCAGTTCCTCGATTCCCCAGCCGGTGCTCCATTCAACAACAACCCAGACGGTGGCCCAGGCGTCTTCGTCTACAACGGCAAACAGCCACTCTGCGGCTTACAACCATTCGGCTTCCAAGCCGCCGAGCTAGTGGAAGAACTGCTAGATCCCGATCACGGCGATCTAATCATCCTCCAAGCCCGTCCTCGCGCCCCCTTCTCCGGTGGCTCCACACCAATCGGTGACCTCCGCCGCGCCATACAAGCCTCCGCCGTCTCATCAGGCTTCAAGCCCGCTCCCACCGGCTTTGACTTCATGTGGGTAGTCGACTTCCCCCTCTTCTCGCCCTCATCCGACACCGAGCCCGGCCAAGGTGGCGCATCCGGCCTGTCAGCCACACACCACCCCTTCACCGCACCCAAGACCGCCGCCGACGTCGATCTTCTCCTAACAGACCCAACAAAGGCGGTCGCAGACCACTACGATCTTGTCGTTAACGGCGTCGAGCTAGGCGGTGGCAGTCGCCGTATCCACGACGCCGCCGTGCAGGAATTCATCTTCCGTGATATCCTGCAGATGCCCGCTGAGCGACTCGGAGACTTTTCGCATCTCCTTGATGCTCTACGTGCGGGCTGTCCACCCCATGCAGGTCTGGCGCTGGGATTCGATCGCCTCGTCGCTGTCATGCTGGGTAAGGAGTCTGTGCGGGATGTTATTGCGTTCCCGAAGACGGGTAAGGGTGGTGATGATGCTATGGTTCGTGCGCCTAGTCCTATGACGGCTCAGGCGTTGGAGACATATCACTTGCAGTTGCGGAAGTAGTTGCTGTTGATATGATGTATTACTATGAGCATTTGGTTGCATTTGTCGTATGCTGGCAGCTTTGTACTATACGTGTACCATATATCTAGATACCCGGTCACTCTCCTATCAATCAATATATTGACTTTGTGTATGCACATATGTGGCAATTACAAATACCTAGGTAACTATGTATGCCTAATGTTCTTGAACTATTGATTCTATATAGTTAGAACTTTGGAGCGTTGATGGTTTCTCTGCCAATTGGAAGCGTCTTTTCGCTTTCATTATTGCTGATCATTCGATTGTTTTCCAAGCTTTCGAAACAACTTATATTCGACACGGCAGTGTCTAGACTTAAGATAGAAATCTTGATAGATTGAGGAGATAATTTGATTGCTCCATATGGACATGTTATACAAGAAAATGGAAATGGAAAATGGAAACAGAGAACGCCACTCCCAACCGCTGTATAAAGTTGAATCAGACAATTCAGAAAAAGAAAAAGGGCCTGTGGAAGGTATGTCTATACCTCTTTTCCAGTAATGTATACCTCAACACTGGTGAAGTCTTATACAGTAGACAAAACGCTGGCCCGTTTTGCTGTGGAAACGGAGTCTCGTGACTGGGAGTCAGTTTCGAGAGCTTCATCGTCATCATCATAATACAGATATTCCTCATCCTCCTCTTCGGGCTCGCCGAAGATGTTGCGCCAAACACTATCCCACAGGCCCTTCTTGGTGACTAGTCCACCAACGAGTAGAATTGGCAACTGCCAGATACTAGCCCAGAAGAGACCACGAGCGGTGCCCTGGGCACCTTGGTGTTTCCAGAAGTAGTAGGCTTTGTTAACCAGCCAACCATTGGCAACGGTGCTTCCAACTAAGAAGCCGTGGCCAACAACACCGACCCACCAGAGGCCAATGGAGATTGGGAACATCAGCACAGAATACCGCAATGCAACACGTGTATTCATGGCCGGGTTCACCCAAGCAAGCATTCTGTATCCAGCGCTCTTGTATTCGTCCCGGATCAAGTGCGAAAGGGCATTGAAGTGAGGGAACTGCCAGGCAAATAGTATACCACCGAGCAACCAACCACCGATGCTGTTTTCGCTAAACAGCATGTCGCGCCAGGTGTCATGGCCCGTGGTAGCTGTCTGACCTGCCGCCGCAATCCAGCCCATCAGCGGCGGGATACCACCGACCACGGCGCCGACCCAGGTGTTGATCACATGGATTCGTTTCAACGGCGTGTAAACGAAGGCATACAAGGCAATGTTTGCCCCGGACAAGGCTGTTGTTGTGGGGTTGGTTCCAATGTACAAGAGCCCCAGGCCGGTGACCGCAGTTCCAATAGCAAAAAGAAGAGCACCACGGGGCGAGACCAGCCCGCGGACGAGAGGGCGGTTCCGTGTCCGAGACATCAATGCATCGTACTTTGGTTCAAACATCATGTTGAGTGTGTTGGCACTGCAGCATGAGAGGAATGTACCCGCGGTCAAGTAAATGAAGGTCAAGGTTGAGGTGGAGAGAGTCGGGAGTGGGGTCATGGCCGGGTCGAGGGTAAGGAGCGACGAGATAGGGTACATTCCGTATGCAGATGTAGTGGTAAGAAGGACCAGGAATGAGAGTCGAGGTTTCGTCAGAGCAAGGTATGCAGCCAATTTGCGGCGAATGGAAGTGGTGGGGAGAGCGGATGAGAAGTTCGACAGTTGTGTTGATGCATCAAGTGGAATGGCCTGCTCCGGTTGCTCATTATTCGACTCCTCCTTCAATCTTTTCCTCCGTCGATGTGGTAGTTCACTTGGAGCAGATTCGGGCGCAATTGAGTCGGAGGTTGTCTCGGACGAGCTATTCGGAGTTGCGGGAGCATTCGGAGGTTGCGAGTTAGAGGAATTGGACTGGGAGTTAGCATTGGAGGAAGCCAATGACGAGAGGAGACCGCTTGTGTTATTCGAGCTGTCATAAAGTCGATTAGGGGAGAAGTAGGTCTTGTGGAGAGGCGAGGAGGATTGGTTCGCTATGATGCCGGTTCGCCGTGAGGACGATAGGAATCGAATTGTTGAAACGGCATGGGGTCGCGATTGAACCAAACATCGCGAATAAAGCGCCTCTTGAGGCGGCCCGGGCCTCAGGGCGGACCGTAACAGGATCATGGCGCGTCTGTGATCCTTGAGAGATGAAGGAGCGAAAAGTGGAACGATGTGAACTTTCCCCGGCGGCGGCACGGACCAAACCCGCAATTTGAGTTGTTCGGCTTCAATAGTAGAACATACGGAGTACTTTTCCGTTTCAAGTTCAATCAATATATGCGGGCTACTGTAGTGTTGAAGATGTATGTACAAATATTAAAATCAATTCCTATGACATGTTATCTACTCCGTGTATACATGCACTGTGCATAAAACCTTTGTTGACGGCTTTTGTACTTTGATTATGTCATTTTGTATCCGTAGAATGTCAACATTGAACAAAAGACTTTCAACCTTGTACACTTGTCCTCTAACTTCCAATATTCTACATCATGGATGCCTCTAGCCTCCAGACCAAGCTGGAACCTCTCCTGGAACACCTCCGCCCGATTATCGCACTGGTCCCTGAACCCATCCACAATGCCATCATCTCGCTGATCGGCGCAGACTGCCACCGCACGCTGCTCCTCGATCTCGATCTCTTCAACAACCCGGCCTGCACGTCCCTCGCCATCTCCAAAGCACTCGGCCTGGCAATCGTCGGCGCCAGCGCTGTGGTCAAGCTTCCCCAGATCCTGAAGCTGATTAATTCGCGCTCCTCCGCCGGTGTCTCCTTTGTCTCGTACGCCCTGGAAACCGCCAGTCTACTCATCACCCTCTCCTACGGTGTGCGCAACCAGTTCCCCTTCACCACATACGGCGAGTCGGCTCTTATCGCCATTCAAGATGTCGCTGTTGGTGTCCTGGTCCTGACTTTCGCCGGCCGATCGGCCGCTGCCGCTGCCTTTGTCGCTGTTGTCGCGGCTAGTGTTTACGCGCTGCTTTTCGATCAGAGTCTTGTTGATGCGCAGACTATGTCGTACCTGCAGGCTGGTGCGGGTGCTTTGAGTGTCGCCAGTAAGGCGCCTCAGATTTATACTATCTGGCGCGAGGGTGGAACTGGACAGCTGAGCGCGTTCGCGGTATGTTATTCTAAGTATATCTTTTTTTGTTTGTTCAAGACTGACTTTTATTTCCATTTAGATCTTCAATTATCTGGTCGGTTCCCTATCCCGCATCTTCACCACTCTCCAAGAAGTCGACGACAAGTTAATTCTCTACGGATTCATCTCGGGCTTCGCTCTCAATGTGATCCTCGCTGCCCAGATGGTCTACTACTGGAACAGCCCAGCGCCCAAGCAAAAGGCATCACGCAAGACTGCAGAGAAGCCCGTCTCGGGCCAAAGCACCGCAGTACCCAAGCCGAACTCGAAGTCGCCCACAACCCGACGACGAGGCTAGGTCTTGCATAACCGTATGCTGCGCGTCAATAGGCAAAATTCGTTGTAACTCGTTTAATTATACAATTTCGGATTCATGAAGTCATAGACTCAAATCCTAGAACCAATATTCCTTCAATCTTCCATCCTAGATACTGTACGCATTCCCGTAGCAATCTACGGCATCCGCCCAGTAGTCATATACCTCAAGATATCCCCCAAAGGAACAACAGGCACAGCAGCGTGCGCATGATGAACCGCAATATCAAACTCCAACCCCGGCCCACCCCCAGACTTCCGATGAACCCCAACGATCTCATCCTCTCCCTCACTCTCATCCTCATCCTCCTCTTCAGAATCCCCCTCATCATCCTCCAAAGTCCTCTTCAACCCTGTAACAACAGCCTGAACACCCCCAGGAGCATCTCGCTCCTCGAGCGTGAAATTCCCTCCCCAGTTCCTCCGGCGCGCTTCCTGATTCGCCTCGAACGGCGCCCATTCCCAAAGATCACTGAGTTCCTTCTCGGTAAGTGGCTTTCCCTCTGAGAATCCAGGAGCTGCGGGATCTGTACCGGCGACCCGGCCGCGCGCGACCCAGTCTTCGACGCGGGGATCGAGTTTTGTCCGCAGGAGTTGTTCGAGGGTGTTTGATTGCGTGCGGCCGGGGTATTCTGGACCTGGGTAGGCTACTAGGGTTGAGAGGAGGTCGCGGTGATCGGAGAGGTGCTCTGAGACGCTGATGAGGTTATTGGAGATGATGCTTGCTTGGGATTGGAGGGAGGACCTGGGAGGTGATAATGTTAGTGGTGGTTTTTTGTGGCTGGTTCTGGTTTGCGTACCATTGCGGGAGAGGGTCGCTTTGGTTTAGGCTTGCGATTAGGGAACCCAGGGAGCGGGTTAATTGAACTAGTCGTTGACGGGATTGTTCAAGGACTTTTATTTGCTCTTGGTTGAGGGTCGACATGGTTAAGGATGGGGAGGTTGTGGAAGTTTAGGTATTGGAGTTCGGAGAGGTTTAAGGAAGCTTTTGGTGGGTCTAGGAACTATGAATGGCTTATCAACATCTCTATACACCATTTGAATCCTACATCTATTCTTTCATGTATTACGAAGAACAGTCTCATGGAAATCAACAATTAATGTTAAAGAGAATTGAAGTTACTATGTCTCTTATATTCCGTACTCCCCCCACCTTACCTCTCAGGTCAACCCTATTAATAGATCCCACCGCGAGGAATTGCTTTACCACAAAATCTATACTTATTTCGCTAAGCAGCCCAAAGGATGAACAGATCCCAAAAATAGCCTCATATTACCCCCATTGGACCCTGAGCCCTTCCACCTCTTGGCGGTGCGTGCTGAAACGCATCGACCAACCAATCCTAGAGAGTTTGTGGCGGGACGGCAGGCTAAGGTGCGCAGATACGAGGGCTGATCGGTGGTAAGAAGGTTTGGTGTTTATTTTAAGAATGTCCATGTTTACCTGTGGGCGCTCTGGAGGAAAAGGGATAAATACATTGCTCTTTGCTGTTTGCTCTTTTCCCTTTTGTGCCTACTTTTATTTGCCAAAAACCCCGGATTTTTATGTTCGTTCTTCTACACCTTGTGCTTGTTCCAGCCAAGATTATATTCACTTCGGCTTCCACTTCCGTTGTATTCTCATGATTCTTTCATTTCATTTCACTTCTCACTTCTCACTTCGCTACTTCAGGTGCAAGGTTCAAGGAATGTCTTCGGTCCAGCTATCATCCAAGATATGGGGGATATATTCATTGCGCAAATCAGATCAGAAACACAAAACCAAACGCCATGAATGAAGGGTTAAGGTAACCCAAGAAGCCAATCATTATATACCGAGGTTCGCCTAGGATCTCTCAGGCCTCTTTTGCTGGCTTATATCCTCTGTTCAACTTCGTGCTACATCAGACTCACAGAGCATGCTTCTGGTCCGTGCCAAAAGCATGAGGAGCCTGATCACCCTGAGCAGGAGTTATCTCAGTGGCCTGCTGCTGAATATCCTGCTTGTTGGTATGAATACCATACATCTCATGAGCCTGGCCATACTGCTCATTGAAGCCATTATGTTGTCCGTACCCGGCAGCGTGCATCTGAGCATACGACTGGTAGTCAGAGTACACTTGCTGCTGGTTCCACTCTCCCTGCTTGGGTGTGGTGATGGTGGTATCGTTCCAGCGAGCATATAGGTGATCCTGGTACCTGCTCTGGCGGGTGCGCTTTCTACGGTAACGGATGTAGAAGTAGCAGCATGTCCCGATACCGAGACAGATGATGATGAAGGCTAGGACGGGGAGCGCGATCACCAGGCCCAGGTTTACGTGAGAGGAGCTCGAGCCGGGAGTTGTGAGGGAAAGGCTTGAGGGGAGGAGAGATTCTTTAAAGATTCTTGTTGGGGAGATGTCGAATTCATCGCCGCTAGTTGTTGGGAAGTGGCAGTTGTATCGGATGGACTCGAGGACTGCATCGGTGAGTACTGGTATTTTTCATCACTGACAGGGGATACACACAGTTTGCCAGGTAGAGTTGGTTGGTTGTGAGATTGTAGCAGAACTCGCAGGTGTTTATCACGTTGTCTGCGAAGGACGTTGTATCACACCATGCACCCAAGTTGTCCACAGTTGGGTCGTCAATCTCAAACTCCACGGCATCTTGGACAGTCCCGCACGCCACTGGACATGGGGATGAGACATTGGAGATACTCTCGGGGTATCCGAAAACACAGGTCGAGATTGCAAATCGCAAGTTATCTGTTCCCCGTTAGCGCTGCTATACCCAGTCCATGGAGAAACATACAAAGACCCCAGTTCACATCAGTCTCTCCGGTCGTATCATCCTCAAAGGTACTTTCTAACTCGCAGGTAATGCATTCTTTGAAGTCCCTGCCCTTCACTGTGTTGTTGTACGCAGCGTCCACGCATGAGATCTCGTCCGCGGTCGTGTTTGTCGCCGACCCCCATTTATTACAGCTGTCCGTACATGAGGAGCCAGATGTGACTCTCAAGCCCAGAACAGCGGGAATGAGACAGCTCAGCAAGGCCGCAAAGGCCAACGCCGATATCCTGGACTGCCAGAGTCCAAGCATGGTCGTCCGTGGATAAGAAGCAACAAACCCGTAGAGCTTGTTCTTCCGCCAAAAGAATGAGAACAAGCGCCTAAGGGTGGCGATCACGGTTTCATGGAAAAGCTGACAGAGAAAGCACAGAAGATGGTATTCGGGAGGAAAACCTTCTTTTTTCAGTGTCCGAGAGCTCTCGGAGTCGGGGTGGAACGATTGAGTGGAGTAACGGTTCGCCAGTCTCAAGGCTGGCAAGAGAGTGATTCCTCATGCAGTGTGAATTGACTTAGTGCCTGTCGAATCAAGCACATCCCTCGCAGGACGACCACCCGGCGCTTAGAGCTCATCGCAGAGAGGCTGGACGGGACCACTTATGAGATTGGTTGCAGGCCAACGGTTGGCTGCTGGAGCGGGATCGTCCAGTTAGCCTGGCTTGAGTGGATCACTTTGGGGCGTGATGAGTGTGATGAAGTTTGATGAGTGATTGGCGAGTGGGCGGTTGTGGTTGTGACTGTGACACGGAGCTGCAGTCTGCATGATGCACGGACGTCAACCCCTCATCTTTGGGAAATCTTGACTTGTTCGATGATTTATCCCCAAATCAAGAATTTGAGAATTTGAGAAAATGCTAAGCGCCAAGATTACGGTCGACAATTTAAAGAGTTGTACTGGAGTTATGCTAATTTATGCCGAATATCTAGTGATATAACGCAATTCTCGCTTACAGATAAACAATCAAGTGGAAGACTTGGACAAGCAAATTGACTGCCCGAGAAAAGAAATTAAATCCACTAATTTGTGCATTCAATGAGGTAGAGGAATCAAGATCGCCGCCCAAATAAGAACCGGTTCTAAATTGAAGAAAATAATAGAGAGTCCATTAGATCAACCATAGAGCTCATCATAGGAAGGCACCATCTCATGTTGCGTTGGCTTTGGAGTTGGCTCGGGTTCCCGAGTCTTTGGACGAGGCACCGGTCGCTTTTCATGTAAATGCATAGCGTGCGACGGAATTCGAGGAGTATCAGGTGGGAGAGAAGGAGCAGAGACAGAAGATGTCGCAGTATAGCTTGTACGTCTGGAACTACCAGCAACAGACGAAGCTTGCGTCGTTGCACTTTGAATACTGGTCCGACGCATACGAGATGTAATTGACAGTGCCGGAGATTTCGCTGCGATATCATTATAGCCGCAATCCTCGCGGCTCACATTTCGTGCGATGGGTATGTCTCCGGTTGGGTAGCCACGATAATTCAGCCCACGAGGGTCACCCAAGGTGTCGCGTTCTTCGTCTTCTTCGTCTTCTTCGTCGCAGGATTCGTCGACTAGATCATCCATGCTGTCTCTGCCCTGGGGCTCATCTCGCAATTCGTGTCGCGTATCGCCTATCCCCAGACCCTGGACTGGGGGCCTCTGTATTTTCTCAGGGCGGCGCCGGATTGTTGCATCAAAGTATCCTCTGGGAAAGTTCGTGCGATCATGGATCGGCTCTGGTGGGATGTTTTGGAGATGGGGATGGAAATCGTTCCATCCGTTTTGTGGTGGAACGGAGGGGGGACCATAGCGTCTTGAATCATCGGGTTTGAGGTGATGAGGGGTCTCTATAGAAGCATTGGCCACAAATCCTGACGTTTGATTCCACTGGTTCCAAGACCCCTCGTTAGGGTAACTGATCGCAGGATCACCCCAGCGGTCATGTAGCTCCGTTGACAGCCTGCGCTTCTTTTTAAACTTCTTCATGAAGCTCGCCATGACCTGGGACAGCTTCCCCATCAAAGGAGCTCCAAAGATAGATCTGCTGCTTGCAGAAAAAAAAAGATACGACTTTTCTCTTCAGTGGGAGGACAGATCACTCCCCAAAGCGATGCTCATTTCAGGGTTGATCGGATTCCTCCCACAGGGACCGTTGAACTGAGGCTCAAAGAACGACAGACTCAAAACCGTCACAAAGGATAGAAAATGGAAGATCGCCGGGTAGACGATGCGCCCGCATAGGTTGATATTATATCGCGAACAAGATTCTCCGATGAAAGACTGACAAAGTCCAGCATGTTTTGTTGACTTATCCCGGAAGAGAGAAGATCTTCCAGATAACCAACTGTTGGTACTGGAGGGCACAAATCCATCCAGCCAGCGTTGAGGAAATCAGGATTGGGGCCCGGCACAACGGGTCAACCCCTCTGGCGGTGGCTCCCCGGGCGCCTCTTGGGACGACGAAGATGCGGAATCTAGCAGCACAGAAGCGGCTCAGGTAGCAATGAGCGAACCACGATCGCGAGAAATGAGTGGATGAGAGAGGCCAACGAGGGCTGTAGTAAAGTGGGAATGCTTCAACAGCTGCAGTATGGGTGCATATAGGCTTGGCTCAAGAGGGGTAGAGCAAGTGCATGTGCCCGCCCCCAAATTTCATCACCCCGGTTCGTCTGATAGCTTGCTTTCCGGCGCAGGCTTGTGGACAGAGAGCATGGCGAGTCAAGACATGGGTTGCACATAGTATGGATGCACGTCGTCCGCCGTCTTCTTGGCATGGCGCTTGTTCTGGGATCTGCGCCTGCGCATTATGCCTGGCCATCCAGAAGTGGTCAGGCAAATCAGCCTACTGGATACATCTGGTCGCAGATTGGCCATCAATCCTCTACCGACTGTCTAGGGTTCTTGGAACAAAGCGAGCTGATGAGCGCTAGGGAAGATACATCCCGCCTGACCATCACTTCGGATGATGGGTCACGTCAAAGGAAGGGTGGTAGGATGAGAGCCATTTCGAACCAGCAGGGATTAGAAGAGGGGGTGGACCCCTCTTGAAGTTGACAAAAGGCATGATGTTTCACCATGGCGTATACCCCTGCCACTGCTGCCAGAGTGGGGTTTTCCCGAACCCGCAAAGTGGGGATGTGCGCAGTCACTCAAGACTCAAAGCAAAAGGAGAGTGCAGAAGTGTGGACAAAATATTGGTTCGAAGAAACAAGGTTGATCGACCCGTTCAGCTTACACAAGCTAATGGCTGGAAGAACAATCCTTTCCAAGTTATGGGGCAAAAAGATTGGAAAAGTGGCACATACAACGGTCTCGATCTCCCAAGTTATCCAAGTGGAGAAGGAAACTAGTTACAGTTCGGAGTACGTACGAACATCTGAATCACAATGTCATTCGTCCCATAAATAAAATATAGGAAATAAGAAAAATGAATTAAATTAAATGAAATTAAATGAAATAGCTAAATCCTGATTCCTGCAAGATAAACCACGCGTTTAACGCCTTTCCATCATAATAGTCGTCAATATCACCAGGTTCACTTTTAACCGAAATTGGTAATCAGCCGCGAAAGTACAGGCTTGCGGTTCTTTTGGCCCGGCATAGGTTCAGACCGACTTCTTTCCCGCTCTGATCGAACTCGTTCACCCGCGGCTGGTCGAGATGAATTAGGCATAGTAGATTGTCTTCTTGCAGGCGCCACCGAATCAGGCATTCTCGGTGCAGAGTACATGTCCGGCCCAGGTTGGTACATGGAGTTTCTTTGATGATAATGAGTGGCGCTTAAGTGAGAAGATTGACCATATCCCGATGGATATGCAAGTAGGTCCGATGGAATTGAATTTGGTCGAATGGGTTGATACTTGGATGGGTCATAAGTGGGTAGTGGGGGCTGGTCGCAGGAGGATCGCGGATAGGCAGACCGGCGTAAGTCCGGAGCAAAAGATGATAATGGACGAGGATGAGCGGAGCGGGGGCCGTTTGGCGCTTCATAGGGATTGGCCTTGTATGGTACTTGGCCCTGGGGTTGGAGCTGGGGTTGGAGCTGGGGTTGGCCTTGGCTTTGTGCTTTCCTCTTTGCTCTCTCCTTTCGGGAGAAAAGATGCAGGAAACCACCAGTCACTAAGGGGGATATCTTATTAGCGTTGCATTATCACATTTGCTCTTTAACTTACTTGCAGTCGTTTTCAACGCCTGCAGTGACCCACGCCAATGACAATCACGTTGGAAAGGGAAAATACCCTTGTCCAGAGGAGCTAGTGATCACAGTGCAGAGTCACCAGTAGCTCCAGGGGCAGGGAAATGAATCCAATCCCAAAATTAAGCAGAAAGGCATAATCAATCCAACAACATCAATGGAATATCGCTGATATATATGAAAAGCTTGACCCTAACATTAAACTCTGTTTCATAACAATTGAACATTTGAACTATTTTGAGACTCGAGAGTAAACCAAAATAGCATATTAAGTCCCATAATTAGTCCACAATTTACCCCATTTCAGTGACCAACGCATCATGCCAAGCCAACAGTTACTTAGTTCATCTTTAGTCAGAACGCCAAAGTCCATGCAGTAGACCCCTCGTGCATATCCACAAATCACATCCATGCGGCGAAAAACCAACAATCCGAATCTCTTCTGACTAGTCCATTCTAAGCGCTTCCTCCATGCAGCCAATCAAAACCCCCGTCTGAACCAACACGATACGATCGGTGATCACTTTGTGATCGGCATGGCTTCTTATCCGGGGAGCTGAGATGTGATGATCCGAATAACAATTTTGCTGGGCTGAAAGACTAGCACATGGTTATACCAAATGAATCAGTAACGGTCTCGCATCTTTAAGACCCTTAAGATCCAGACTCAAAGGCGTTTTGGATTTATGCATACGCGCGGGAAAATGCCACGTCCTGCTCCGTGCAGAAGGTTCAGCGCAACGCTTTACATTTGTACGAATAAATGTATAATAAATGAAAAAAAATATAGCTAGACCAGATCATTCGGATATGCCTTGGGTAATTCGGCTCGAACACTGGCCACCGGCATAAGATCTAACTAATTGTAGGAAGGAGACGCCTAATGCCAATACTTGTGTAACCCGACCGAGGCTTAGATGCAAATTTCCATTCTCAATTATGTAGAAGAAAAATTCATGGCGGACGCCGCCAACCTAAACATTTCAACGCCTGAATATGCCAAATTTCCCAACGCCGCGCAATGGCAACAAAGAAATCCATAACCCATAAACCGTAAAACCCATTAAACGTAAGCCGTAGACAAAAAAACCCTCAATTCATCAATCAAAAAGATCTTCCGGGTCAGGAACCATAGCCAAAGTCATAGGCTTCAGTAAAGAAGCCCTCCTCCGATCAGCCGGAACAAAAGGTGAAGTACGTCGCCTCGGCATCATTTCAAAATTGCGTCTCGAACTCGAACTATCCGAGCTATCACCCACACTGGAGCGAAGACTACGACAGTCATCTTCCTGATGCGAACCCCGTCGACCAAGCCGTTCTTCCAGCGACTCCGTAAATGAGTCCCGTCTGCTAAGAGAACTGCGATGGGACATAGCAGACTGGCTGCGCGGAGGTGCTGCGGGGATTTCTTCAAGGTATCTTCCATTCGTGGGGATATACTTGAACGGAGGCGTGGCGACGTTTTGTTTTTGTTTCACGGGCTTTGACTCCTCAGTCGACTCGAGAGGATAGTCTTGACGGATGGGTTTGTAAGCGAAATCAGTCCGATCTTGTTGAGTGTCTCGTTCTTGCTGTACTTCTCCCCGACGGTGTTTAGGGCGTGATGCAAGGCGCACGGAGAGACGACCCGGACGCAAGGCTCCCAGAGAAAGAGAGTTGCGGCGAGAGGTCGATGAGCGGGATGATGCGATCTTGTGGTCTTCATCGTTTTCATTTGAGGGGATGCCAGACTTGTCGGATGGGTGGCAGTGGGGGACGAATCCGGGACCGTAAGTCTGCCTCTCTTCTTGTGCTGGTCGATGAGGGTTGTCGTATTGGTTCCATGATCCCTCTGTGGGGACTGATATTGCCACGTCTCCCCATCTAGCGTGAAGAGGTCTGGGGGATTCGGGCCTACGAAACAGGCCCAGAGGTTTGTTGACGATGCCGGCCATGGTGGTTGTGGGAATGGACGAGGGCTCCACGAGCTTAGAAGTACATAAGACTACTCTCCGGTAGGAGAGCAGCAAGGGACATTCGAGCGGAAATATAAATGAATAAAAAAGTAGGAATCTCTTGAAGGAGGGGTAATCGATATTGTGCAACGCGGCTTGTTCAAATACAGAGCGCCACGGCCGGGGCTGACGACAAGGGATCAATAAACCCTGCTGAGAGGGTCTTGGCGGATGATTCCGTGTCCTTCAAGCCTGATAGTCTAGGCTTGAATGCCTGCAGGGTAACAAACACAAATAACGGGGATGCTCTCGGATTGGACACGGTCAGGACAAGGGTTGGAGGGGTCACTGGCCACTTGACTCGCTGCAACTGGGTACCCGGAGTCAAGATCAAGGCAACAGAAACAAAAAAAAAGACAAAGAACAATATTCCAATAAGCATCCCTTGCTAATTGAAAGTAGATTTAGGCCACTACTGCTCCAGATAATATCAGAGCATTGAGCAGCGGGAGGCGTCCGGATATAAAGCTTGGATGAGAGACTTGGCTGATGCTTTTTAGACCTCCCGGCGTGCATAATTCGAGGCGCCGGGAAGCTGCACGGCTTCGAGGGCAGCTGAACTCAACGAGAGCCAATGGGTATTATGCATTGCCGCTGAACGGTGATGCAACATGGTGGAGTCACTCTGTGCTTGGCAGGGAATTTGTTCCTTAATTAGCATACTTAAAATAGTAGCTAATTAGCCTGCATTGGCAAACTGCATTCGGATGTAACACATTAATGCAGGCAAATTAGTTCCATTTTTAGAAAGTAGCAAGTACATCCATTGAGATGCAGTTATGATCTTGACTAAACTACTGCATTGTTTAGTTACTTCTGTTCTAAGCATCAAATCCTAAGACTTGTAAATGTACATCTGAATCGCATGTACACGCTGGTTAATCCGATTAGGAACACATGGCTTCGAGGCAAGTACTTGACTTGGTCATGTTTTTTTAACCTACCCTCACCAATACGGTATACTGTAAATCTATAAAAGGGAGGTAGAAATGGATACACTGTGTAATTGTCGGTGTGGAAGATAAAGATCCGAGTCTGATAATCTTGGAAAGAAAAACAATATATTGCCTAGGCAAAAGAATGCATTGGGGTTACAAAAACCATCATTGAATGAAGTACTGTATTGGTGGTCACAGAATAGCATTGGAATCTTCAAACCCATCTATACGTATCAGTCCATCCAAAGTATGTCTCATCCATAATCCTGACATGATCCAATTTATAACTCAAGACGTGAATATTTGTACAAACCGTCATGTATAGACGTTTCTACCAGTTAGACTCAACGGCTGCAGGCTGTGTCGGCTCTGGCATGCGCGGGTAGTAGCGCGGGAAAACTATTTAAAAGGGAGTGGGGACAGGTTCGGTCGGGACGGGTCCAGTGGGAGTAGGTCCCGCAGAGCCAGAGGGAGATGGAGGGGGAGCACCGAACTGACGCTTCTCAAAGCCACCGAGGCCAGGGGTGGGCTCGGGGAAAGGAAGGCTGAAGGAAGAAGGGAAGCCGCCGAACTGGCGCTTCTCGAATGCACCTGTGGGCATAGGACCGGGGAAGCTGCTGAGGGTGCCAGAGGGAGGGGGTCCACCGAACTGGCGCTTCTCGAATTCACCGGTAGGCATAGGACTGGGGAAGCTGCTGGGCGTGCCAGAGGGAGGAGGACCAGCGGGAGGAAGGCCGCCGAACTGACGCTTCTCGAAGTCGCCGGTAGGCATAGGGCCAGGGAAGCTGCTAGGAGTGCCTGAGGGAGGAGGACCGAAAGGAGGGGGACCCTGGTGAGCGGGGAGAGCAAGGGCACAGCCCATCAAGCCCATAACAGCGAAACCGTACTTCATTATGAAAAGACTGGAAAGGATTTTTGAGAAAGAGAGGACAGAATTGGACCAAGAAACACAATCTTGATCAGATGTATAGTTGGATGGGGAACAGCAGAAACAGCGGACGGGTGCTTCTTTATAAAAGCATAGGTATATAGACTAGAGCCTTAGTTTGCTGGGTCCAAGACGCTTCATGGCTAATGGGAACTCCGGGATCGGGCAATGATCTCAAAATTGGCCTTTTGTTGTGGCTGGCCGCTCCATCAGGAGGCGGGTGTCGATCTATGGAGCCTGAAGGGTTGGTGGGTCAGGGACGAGACGATAGCCAGAAAGTATCAAAAATCGGCGCATTTTATTAAGATCACGTTTACTTTCCTCGACTTATAGCGTGTTAGCTACTGACCAGACAACCGGGCACCGGCTGGTTACCTGTTCCAGGTAAAGAAAGTACAGAAAAAGTGGATTCATCCTTGAACGGAAGGAGGCAAGTATCGTCGCTTCGCTTGGAATGCTCAAACGGGCTCCCTGGTACAGCGATAAGGTGACGATCATGTTCCGTGTATATTAGTGATGCCGAGTGGGCTGAGGGATCATGTTTCCCCATCGAAGATTATCAGGGCCACCTACCGAATTGGGATGGACACGCTCAACAAGCATCCATGGGCCCGGTCGAACGAAGTTAGTATGACCGAAGAGCTTAATATTTCCGAGGAACACGCCCTGTTTTTGGCTTTCAAGTTTGTTTCGTTACATGTGCAGAAGGGTCAGAATCTCATCGGAGTGGAATCTTCTGCAAGTCCAAAATTGCGCCAGGTAAGGTTCACCGGTGATTTCACAATTGAAACGTTGCCCAGCCACATGAGTTCATGGCTTGTGGGACTCCGACCTCACTTTAAATTCCATGAGGTCATTCAACTTTGCCACACTCTTTCCTGATACAGGGACTGTATCAGGGTATCAGGAGAAAAGTGGACATGTATTGAGACCTTGGTAGGGAAAATGATCGACGTTTCCACTGATTGATAAAGAGCCCGCCAATGAGTATCGCTAGTACGAGAAGATCAACATTTTGTGGACCAGCTCGGCAGCAAGTTGACTGTTCGGTATTCTGAACGGAACTGGAGACGAGTTCCCTTCCAAGGCTCACGGACACGTTTTTTCTTCCAAATAGCACGTAAACAACACATCAAGATAGAGACTGAGAGCTTCGAATGATGGTGGGGGTCTGAAATATGGTCCACCATTTGATTAGTCCATTTGAGATGAAGAATGTAGAAACACTGGTGGAACAGACCCTGTTTCATTGCGATCTGACAATTCTGGCTGGAGGACGTTGTCCAGCATTTCCACTTTTCCCTGAATCGTCGTCGTCAGCCTTTATTCCTTCGGGAATAGCGTGAGCGGGTCCTTGCAGTCTAAACCTTCCAAGGTATTTTTTAGCTC
Source organism: Penicillium lividum (assembly GCA_028828245.1). Classification (NCBI taxonomy): domain Eukaryota; kingdom Fungi; phylum Ascomycota; class Eurotiomycetes; order Eurotiales; family Aspergillaceae; genus Penicillium; species Penicillium lividum. The sequence goes on from JAQJAG010000005.1 coordinate 1,217,669, forward strand.
CATTTGTGGGTCCATGACTTCAGGGATCGTCTGGGGGCCCAGAGGTTGATCCAACCCATTCTACAGGCGGTTACGGCAAAATAAGAAGAATCTATCGAATAATAGGTAAAGGAGAAACACACGTGGTGTGCCAGCCTCCTTGAGGTGGAATATGAGTAATAGTAACTGTAGCTTCCTGCATGGCTTCTATCAGATAATTCTTCACCAACTATGGAGTACAATGACGATGCTTCCCCTTCCTGGATTGCCCGAACTCCACTTACGACCCTTTCTTTGGCCACTGCACGGGCGCAGGGTCGCCAAATTTTCTGTCGACGCACACGTTTGAATAAGTGTAGGCCATGTTCTCCCCAGAAGCTCGGTCCTTCGATCAAAAAGAGCTTAGCCTCTCCATTAAAAAGGCGCCAAGGGCGGAAAAGCTCGTACAGATAACTGGAATTGGCATGCCGATCTAGACTAAACGAGATTATTCTTTGACTAAAGTCAATAATCTAGGACCTCAGTATGTACATGGTCAAGGCTCATATCTGTCATGCCTTAAATGTTTGTGGGGGCTTTGCGAGACGTCTAATATCAAGAAGATGGTGTCCCGAAATTTGACATCCACGGAGTCATGAAGCAGTAATTCGTAGCAGTCACTTAGCAAGTAAAAGGATATGCAGTGGATTGTGGCCGTGCTGGGGGCTTGAATTTAAGGGAGACATTGAATTTGTTTCCCGCGTGCGTAACCACCCGGGGAAGTTGCTCGGGGGAAACTCCGCAAAGTTCTACAGGCTGCCTGATTGTTTCTCAAAGCGCGGTTGATAGGGTGTAAAGAAAACTAGTGGTGCGGTTTACGCGCAATAGAATCAGGAGAGCTCGGGTGAACCGTCGGCGTCATGCTAAGTAGGTGACGGGATGAAGGTGACAAGGCCATGGAGATCTCTCGAGCCGACGGCCCCAATACCTGCTTGGGGGAACCTTGTCGGACGGAGACGGACCGTTGTGACCTGCCAGATAAAGAGGATCGCCGGGATCGGGCAGGAGAGTGCGTCCCTTCGTAGGACGGTGCATCCCAGGAATCTCTGGCCTGGGGTTGCCGAGGGCGACCAGGGAAGAAAAGTTCAGGCTCCTCCTCTCCATCGCTACCCGAACCAATTGCAAATATCCCGCCACCAAATGATATTGAAGATCGTCGGTTGTGGGCCTTTGTGGGAGGCGGCACGGAAATTAGATTATTGGAAAAGGAATTTTGTGGGTTTTCAAGTGACACAGTGCTCCGTGCTTTTCGAAGTCTTCGCCCTGTTTGACTTCGCGATGCACCTCTTGACCGTCTTCTCTCTAACTCGTGGCTGTGAGAGCTCCTCCTGCGATTTTGCAGACGTCCTCGGTAAGCACTGCTGTCTACTGGGTCGTGTGGGTGTTGAAGGGAGCCTTGCATACGCAAGTCAACTTGACCCGGGCTGAAAGCCACACGGGCCCGCATCTGCTGAATGGCTTGATCAAGGGCAAGTTCAATTGCACAGTGGTTTCGAAGACGGCTTAGCCGGGGCCATGTTGCTCGTTCACCACTCAGACAAGCCTCGAGCATGAATTCCGTTGTCGGATTCTCCAATATCCGTGGGAAGTTAGAGGAAATCAATTCAGGGTAGATGTTAATATCGCCACTGTACTTCTGATTCACAATCGACGCAATTTTGGTCATGGATGTTGGGAAGATTCCGAGCTCTAGCAGGACGTTCATCCGGTGCAACACTTCGTCCTTTGCCAGGTGCGTCATTGTGTTTACCCACCGAGGCAGGAACGATGAACTCTGGAGATCCTTGATCGGGCCATCTTCCTTGGGTAAAAACGGTACGACATGGGGATTAACCTGTGACACAATGAAATGGTTCACGTTGAACATCTCGGATAACCGGGTCATTGGAAGATCTCCATCAACCGAGCCATCGATATATTCCCTGTGTAGGTCATTCCATGGAACTGGTAATCCCGTCATGGGATCCTTGGCCATCAGGGTGTATGGCCTAAAGACTAATGGTACTGAGCAGGACACAGCTCTGTCATTATGTTAGGTAAATCATTCGCGCCAAATCGAAGGGGTTCGAGACTTACACTGCAGACCAGATCATGACATTTGGGGCAGAAATGTAATTTAGCAGCCGCGGGAGCTCATACATGCCAGCACTTGATACGCAGATGTTCAAAATTCTCCGCGTTCGATTGTATGCCTCTTGGAAGGTGATGTCTCCTAGCCAAGCTCGCATGGTATTTGCCAAATGGGAGATGTCGAGAAAAGAGCCGAACTTCAAAAATCGCGCGACCTTTTGAAAAATGTTCTCTTCACGTCCTGCTTCGTTGAAAACATCAAATTTACCGTGCGCGTAGGTGTCAAGAAGCCCTGACAGTTCATCGTCCTTGCGGGTGCAAAATACAGCACACACAATACTGCCCGCTGACGCGCCGGATATAATGCGGGGAATGAGGTTGGCCTCGTATAACGCCTTGAGCACACCAATATGATTCATACCAAAGGTGGCACCTCCGGAGAAGAGCAGCGCGCTGCGACCGAATGCTTGCCGGGCTGCCAACAGCTGATCCAGGATATACTTCAACTCCAGCCCATCACAGCGGTTATGTACCGACAAATCTACCAAGTTCGTGATTGTATCTAGCGCTGTGGTGATATATCGATCGATCAGATCCTTAGTCCCAATATGCGAGTGGCGATAAAGAGACGCGTTGCTCATCTTCCCCAGGTCCCGACTGAGCGCGGTCCGGACTAGAAACAGCATCCGGCTCACATCACAGCTGATGCGCGCCTCCTCCAGCTCCCGCAGCCGTTCCTGCACCAACTTAGGATGGTAGTCAGGGCATTCAATAGCCTGTTTCCAGGCGTTGTTATCTTCTAGCACGTCGAGCTCATTGGCGCAGCTACACCATTCCTCGTACGACACTGCCTGCAGCCGAAGTCACGATTAGCACGGTGACGCAACAGATGCGACCGCCCGTCCAGGAACCAGTCCGGATCGCTATGGGCTGCCACACTTGGGATGAAAAATGACTGACATGTTTTATCTTCAAATAAAGCACCTGTTTCCGATCCTCAATATCCGCCAGTTGCTTCCGCTCCTCAGCCGAAGGTCCACCGCGATAGGCACCAAGGGTGTCGCCGGCCCAGTTCCATGAGTCCTTGACAATCGAAGAGACCGCTGGTATAGAGATGGCTTTGCGCAGGGATCGACGAGGTGGCGAAGGAATGCAATCCGAGTCATGATTGGAATAGCATTTTGAGACTATTGCGGAGTCACCCAATACCGATATTGAAGGCTTGTGCATCGGGAACGCGCCATTCGGGATCTGAGATGCTTAAAGACTAGTATGAATATGAAATAGATTCCAGACATATAAAGGTGAAAAGCGAAAAGCAAAAAACAAGAGATCAAGACCAAGGGCGGTCTGAAGAACGTCACGGGGACCAACTGTAATCCACCCGATGACCCCAACTTACCCCGGTGTTGCCCCAATGTGGGTTCCCCACGCTTACATTTTTAAGTTGCATTTTACATTACGGGGAAGTTGGAACTGGTTTTTTAAGATAGATAATGCATGTGTTCAAATGACCTGATAAACCACTATGATCTCATTCACAAAAGATGTTCACATGCATTGCATGTGAGAGCGGGACTCTTTTTAACGCCACGATTATGGAAATGCAGGGCATCATTCCGTAGATCTAGGTTATACTCTTAGCAGGATTCAAAGCCATATAGAGTTCAATCTCCTTATTATACATGGAAATGAATTCATTATTCAAATCATTTGAATCAAGTCAAATCAAATCAGGCTAGATTTACATTGTATATCCACGGAGCCATTCCCGTAGTATCTCCCTCGCCTCTTGCTCCACTCCATCTTCTCGCCAAAAATGCCCCGCGCCTTCAATCTCACACCCCCTGAACTGACTATGCGGCATGCGGCCCAACTCGGCTGACCACCGCCGCAGTTTACCCACGGAGGTAAAGGTGTCATCATCCCCGAACAAAGCCAGTGTCCGGTGCACACTCAGCTGGTCGGCTGGACGAGCGGGTCGGGCCTGACTCGCCTGAGCTGATCTTCCCCCCACTTGTACCGAGAGCGTGGTAAATGCTGTCAGGAAAGAACTCACAGGAGGCAGTAGGGGTGACACAAGAAGATAAGAGATCAAGGTTGACGCGCGGAGCCCGTCATTGTCCTCTAGCCTTGTTCCAGAATCTGGTATCGTCGCTGCAGCGATCTTCCTTGCCTCTCTGCTAATCTGATCAATGGCAGTACCTGGAGATATACTACCGGTTCCAGAGCCAAGTTGAAATAGGTCAATCATGACATCAAGGCTTGGGGCATTCGAGGCGATCATGGATCCGTAGGAGTATCCACCGAGTATGAGATCGATATCTCGGTCCCGGTTACTTTCTGTCTGGACAGGTTTCAAAGCATGCAGGTAGTGTAGCATGAATCCATAAAATGAAGTATAATCGCCCAATTCGGGTTTGGCGGTCCAGCTAGTCTGTCCCTCGGACCCTCCAGCTCCCCTGAATTGTGTTAGCCCATCGACCCTCCACCCAGAAAAATGTAAAATAGCGTTTTACCGGAAGTTGAACGTTCCCACGATAAAGCCTGCATGTAAAAGCTCGCCGCCGATAAAGCTGACCACGGGATCATCGTAGCTGCCACCCAGTGTTGCATAGGGATGGGCGAAAATAGCTCCCTGGATGTGCCTGGGGGTTGTCGATTCTATATTTTCATAGTGCCGGGGGAGATAAACACGACATTCGAGCTTACGTCCATCGTGGACTGAGGGAATAAGAAAGGAAAAAGTAGGTCGAGATAGATGCATCATGGATTGTTAGGATTCTCCTTACGTCTCTCTGAACTTCAAGCACTTCAAATGCGAGCACCTAGGCAGAGTGCATGACGAAGCTTGAATGTTCAAAGGTGGTTCGGTTCAGTTCCAAACGATGAGTTGGACGTTCCAGCTCCGCCCGAGCTACTAATTCCCTCCACTTTGGTATTCAACACTTCTACCTGTTTTCGAAAGTAAACCTTGTTTGAAAAGAAAATATGAATGGTTTGTTAAATTGATAACTAGGTATATGAATATATTTCATGACTTCATGATTCAAGGAGCCATGCTGGATCGGGCTCGTCATCTTCTGACCTGGATGCTGTCTCTGTATGCTGTTCATCCCCATCCTTTAACAAGTCTGCTGGTGGATCAGCATCGTCGCTATCTAACAGATCTACATGGGCCTCTGCATGCTCGCTCGGGGCTTCATCGGCGTGAGCTTGTTGAGAAGACGAGGCTGAGGCGACCGGCGCCTCAGCCTCGGGCGCAGGCAAGCCAAAGGCGGGAAGTAGCATGGCCTTTGCTTCTCGAAGAGCTTCCAGCTCTGCTGCAATACAACAGACGAGAAGTCTCCAATCCTTCTCTTCAGCATGTTCTAAGTGGGACTCCAGCCGCTGTGTGATCTGCTCCAGATCATCCGAGACGCTGGCTGCCACTTCGTCCTTGGTATCCCCAATTGGTACACAGTTTATTGCCTGCATATCCAACTGCATATAGCGGCGCATATATCCTCTAAGTCGTTTCTCAAAGCCAGACACGTCCGCCATGGCTTGCTTCCATACTCCACCTCCTTCTTCCAGCGCCAAGATCTCGGCATCTACCTCTTTTTGTCTCGTATGCAAAATCTCCTGTTCTTGTTTCCAAAGCTCTTGGGCCATCTCAAGCGTACGGCGTTTGGGATTCAATGAGTATAATGTGGATTCGCTAGACTGTCGCGAGAGGGGCTGAACCTGGGGATCACGGAGGTAATTTCGGATGTCTGCCTGCACGAGGGACAAGGATTCAGTATACGAGGATAATTTAGCGTCGACCGAGTTCTCGATTTCCGCGATTTCGCTGACGAGGTGCCTGTGTTTGGCCTTCATCTCAAACAGCTTGGTCTCCAGTTCTTGAATGTCAGTCTCGAGGCCCGTCGCCTCCTCTTGAAGCTGTTTAGCGCGCTGACTCCGTCGGTCATTGTGTATCATAGATATAGCTTCTTCCAGACCGTTTCGTCTCGATGTAAACCCTTGGATCTCGTGAAGGGCATTTTCTCTCTCATCTGACTGGGACGAGAGGATTTCTCGCTCTTCTTCGCGTAGCTTCAGTAGATCATAGATCGACTGGAAGATGCCTTCTCGTGCAGCTCTCAGTCCAATCTTCTTGGGTCGGGGCTGTCTTGCGGGAGTTGTAGAGGGGGACCGCGACCGGCCAGCTTTGGAGGAGGTTGGTGTGAAGCTTGCCTCAGAGGTATCGTCTGGTTGGGACTGAGAAAGTCCAGAGAGTAATCCCTCACTTTGTGCGTCAATTAGAGTCTGGAGAGAACGTTGGATGTGCTTTGATTGTCGCTCAATATAGAGCAAGGGGTCGTGATGGTATGTGGAAGCTGCTGCAGGTACCGGGGGCAGCCGTTTATCTCGAAACGGGAGTAGAATGGACATGGTGAACAGAAAGACCAGAGGCTACAGATATTTCCCAAAGAAACCGTCGAAGATTTGTCCTGCAAATTTCTCAGGGGAGGGAGAGGGATTTAAATGTCAGCCATAGTCATGATCTACTTGAAAGAAGAAGCACCAGACCTTCCTTCGTTCGCGGCCAGCTGATGCCCAGATCACGTGACCATACAGTCAGCTCCGTTGACGTTGTCGGGTCTCGCGCCTGCAAAGCTTCCGCTGTCTGCTTCCAGCTTCCATTTGTACCTCCACGTCATTTCATCGTGTCTACTCCCTTATCTTCATTTTTGTGCCTCCTGCCATCGTATTGCTCGGGGTTCAAATATCCTAACTTTTCGACTATTGTCTGTGCCCTGGGGCTTGCTCGCTGTCTGCCCCCAAAGCTCCCTCTCGGGTGACATTGCTTCGTCACATCGACAACAACATCATTATTGAAGCCTGAGCTTCATCTAACATATCTAGGCGCCCGCCATCTCACAAAATCAAGATGGTCGGAGTTATTTCGGCCGCCGGTCTGGTTGGCTTCCTCTCCGAGCCAGATCATGAGCTCAAGGTGTATGCCTTGAAGTCATTAGACTCACAGATCGACCTGCTTTGGACCGAGGTTGTGAACGCAGTTCCTGAGATGTAAGTTTTTAGCGTGGACAAACTTGTGACCTTGATCGCGGTCGATGCGACCTTGTCCGGGGTCCTCATTTTACTGGTGCTGACGACATCTCTCCAGTGAGGCCCTATACGAAGATGAATCATTCCCAGAACGCGAACTGGCCGCTTTGGTTGCCTCGAAGGTGTACTACCATCTCCAGGAATATAATGAGAGTATGGTTCTTGCTCTGGGTGCAGGCAAGCTGTTCAAGCTTGACAATGGTGGCGAATATGAGGAGACAATCATCGGTAAGCAAAACCACCGGCGATTGTATTTGTGTATGCCAATCTAACAAATCAATTCTACGCTTAGCGAAATGCGTCGATACCTTCATCTCTTTATCTGCCGCCCAGAACCCGACCGCCGGTGATCACTCCGCCCACCTGAACCAGTCCTTCCCTGCATCTGGCGAAGGTGCCACAAGCACATCAGCAAGCCTGACCTCTCCGATCACACCATTCTCCAAGTCTGCTTTGCCTTCGAAGTCCTTGCTATCACGCCAAGAGGTCCCTGGCATTGACGCCGCTCACCCTGGAGGCGAGGACATCAGCATTCAACACGAGGACAGCCCACTTATCTTGAAGCGTGGTGTTCAGGGTCAACTACAGGCTATTATTGAGCGATTGTTCGAGGAGTGCTTCCGCCAGAAGCGCTACCGCCAGGTCATTGGAGTCGCCATCGAGGCTAAGAGCTTGGATGTTCTCCGCATGGCTATTATCCGTGCTAGCGAAGATGAGAAGAAGCAGCAGGGTGAATCCCGTCAGAGTGAGGAGCTCATGGAATATGTTCTGGATATTTGCATGGGAATTGTCCAAGAGCGGGCGTTCCGCAGCGAGGTTTGTTCAGATGTTTCCTTGACATGGCGAGCAGTGCTAACTAGTTTCTCATTTAGATTCTGAAACTTATTCTCGAGCTTCTGAACGAGATCCCTGCACCTGATTATTTCTCTATCGCGAAATGTGTTGTTTACCTTAATGAACACTCGATGGCATCCGTTATTCTTCGCCAACTCGTCGAAAAGGGCGACCCACGGTCTTTGGCTGTCGCCTACCAGATTTCTTTTGACCTTTACGATAACAGTACCCAGGAATTCCTCCAGAAGGTTCGCCAAGAGATCGCCGAGCTTGTACCAGAAGACGAGGCCGACAAGGAGAACACACACGCAGAGGTTAACGAGTCGGACCCGTTGCTCGAGAACCAGTCCATCTCCATCTCCCGGCAATCGGGCGAGGAGGATGAGCAACGCACTGCATTTAAGAACATCCTTGCCATTCTGGATGGTATCAAGACCATTCAGTTGAACTTGGAATTCCTCTACCGGAACAACAAAGCAGATATCGCTATTTTGAATAAGGTTCGCGATAGCCTTGAGGCTCGGAATTCTATCTTTCACACTGCCGTCACACTCTCAAATGCTTTCATGCACGCCGGAACTACCCACGACAAGTTCTTCCGTGATAACCTGGATTGGCTGGGCAAGGCTGTTAACTGGTCCAAGTTCACCGCTACTGCTGCTCTGGGTGTTATCCACCGTGGCAACTTGAGTCAGGGTCAAAAGCTTTTGCAGCCTTACCTGCCCCGCGAGCATATTGCTGGCGTCGGTGGATCGGGCTCCGTATACAGCCAGGGTGGTTCTCTTTACGCTTTTGGCCTTATCTACGCTAACCACGGTGGTATGGCTGTGGATCTCATCCGTGACCACTTCAAGAAGGCTACCGAGGAGGTTGTTCAGCATGGCGGTGCCCTTGGTTTGGGTGTGGCAGGTATGGCTACTGGTGACGAGGGTATCTACGAAGACCTCCGAAATGTTCTCTACACTGACTCTGCTCTCAACGGTGAGGCAGTTGGTCTTGCCATGGGTCTCGTCATGCTGGGCACTGGCAACATGAAGGCGTTGGAGGATATGATTCAATACGCCCACGACACCCAGCACGAGAAGATTGTTCGCGGCCTGGCTATGGGTATGGCTTTGATCATGTACGGTCGCCAGGAAGGTGCCGATGAGCTGATCAACGGTCTTCTTGGGGATCCTGACCCAACTCTCCGCTACGGTGGTATCATGACCATCGCTCTGGCCTACTGTGGCAGCGGCAGCAACAAGGCTGTCCGCAAGCTGCTCCACGTTGCCGTCAGCGATGTCAACGATGATGTTCGCCGCGTGGCAGTTATGAGCTTGGGTTTCATTCTGTTCCGCAAGCACCAGAGTGTTCCCCGTATGGTCGAGCTGCTCTCCGAATCTTACAACCCTCACGTCCGTTACGGTGCCGCCATGGCGCTTGGTATCTCTTGTGCGGGAACTGGATTGGATGAGGCTATCGATCTTCTGGAACCTATGCTCAAGGACTCAACAGACTTTGTCCGCCAGGGTGCTTTGATCTCCCTTGCCATGGTTCTTGTCCAGCAGAACGAGGCGATGAACCCTCGCGTTACCAGCCTGCGGAAATCCATGATGAAGATGTTGGGTGACCGTCATGAGGATGCGATGGCGAAGTTTGGATGTGCGGTGGCCCTCGGCATCATTGATGCCGGTGGTCGCAACTGCACTATCAGCCTGCAGACTCAGACCGGCAATTTGAACATGCCGGGTATCGTCGGTGCTGCCGTTTTCGTTCAGTACTGGTACTGGTTCCCTCTTACTCACTTCCTGTCCCTCAGTTTCACCCCGACCTCTGTGATCGGTGTCGACCAGAAGCTGGAAGTACCAAACTTCAAGTTCCACAGCAATACTCGCCCCAGCCTGTTCGACTACCCCCCAGAGCAGCCAGTGAAGCATGAAGAGGCTCCGAAAATGGTCAAGACAGCCGTTCTCTCCACAACTGCCCACGCCAAGCGCCGTGCCCAGCGTCGGGAGAAGGAGGCCCGCCGTGAAAGCATGGACATCGATCAGACACCCACCACACCTAAAGTATCAGACCAGCTGCCTGAGAAGATGGATACTGATGAGAGTGTCCCCAAGGAGGGAGAAGATGGCAAAGACGGAGAGAAGACCACTGGAGAGGGCCAGAAGAAGAAGGCGGAGCGGGAGAAGGTTGGATATGAGTTAGACAACATGTCAAGGGCATTGCCTGCACAGCTCAAATACCTCACTTTCCCCGACCCGCGATATGAGCCAGTCAAGCGGGTATGTCGTGTCACTCCTGATATCAATAGTGCCCAAGCTAACTTTGTTCTACAGCCTACCGGTGGTGTTGTTGTTGTCCTCGACAAGCAGCCCGAAGAGCCCCGCGATATTATTGAGCTGAAGGCCAGCAAGGAGCAAAGGCAACCAGCCCCCCTGCCGAGACTCTTCAGGATCGCCTTCAGGTCGCCATGGACAACGCTGCTCTGCAGACCCCTCAACGGGCTGCCATGTCGGATGCCGCGGCTGGCGCTGCGGCGGCCGCAGGTGTCCTGACCGCTATCGATGAGGATGAGGAGGGTGCGGAGGATGCGCCTCTTCCAAATGATTTCACATACGAGTCAGATGGGGGAAATGAGTAGAGGGGTTCTGCAATTTGAGCCCTTTGACGTTGGATGTATTACTAGAGTTATCAGGATTTTTCGGTTCCTGATATAGTAATGCGGCTTCTGCCGCTTGTCATATGAAGTGAATCTTTCATTGTTGCTACATTGGAGAGTTGTAAAGAGTTGTAAAGGGTGAAGAGATTAAGTTTTAGATGAAGTCAGTCAACCTTGGAGTCTGACGTTGGTCCAATGTACCTTCCCATACATGCTCCAGTGCCTATTCCGGTACCTGCTTGGAAAGACTTATTTATGGAAATCTGGGTAACCTCAAAGTGATCATGATATACATATCTTCATCGATTGTTCATCATTCCGAGATCATCGGGGCCGATTCACTCAGTTCAGGTCTTCACATGCGCGACCGATTAGATAAGCCAATCGCCTCGGCATTTTTGTTTGCGATGACGCACATTTAACCAATCATGCGGCGGGCATACGGCGATGACCGATTTGATCATCGGCCGAGGACCACCTGAAAACCAAATTCATACCAACAAGCACAAGCTATGGCTATTACTCCGAGGCCCCCAAACAAGAAACCCTAGGGACATCGTGAACACGGGGTTTCCTAAACCTAGCGGCCCCATACCTATATAGCGCGCGGGCTCCAACTACCCCGGACTTGACCTTTTTTTTATTTTTGCACTGACGAAATATTTTTCTTCATCTGATTGTCTTCCTGATTATACCTTTCTTGAACTTCGTTCATCACCAATCCTATCACTCTCTTTCTCTTTAAACCTCGCCCACCATGTCAAAAACCTTCACTAAGGACGATGTGGCGTCCCACGGCAAAGGCAACAGCCTGTATATTATAATCGACGAGGATGTCTACGATGTCTCTAAGTTCCAAGATGAGCATCCTGGTATGTTATCCATATTTATCCGAGCCAGTTAGCGGCCATCATCGTGGAATATAAGTAGTGAGAAAAGCATGTGCTAACGGGAAAAATGCGAACAGGCGGGAAGAAAAGTACGTCATGGTCTACGGCCCGATGTCCGAGAGGTTCAATATTAACATTTACACAGTTCTCCAACGAGTTGCCGGAAAGGATGCCTCGAAACAATTCTGGAAGTACCACAATGAGGGAATCTTGAAGAAGTACAAGGGCCAACTGCAAATTGGTTCGCTGGATACCAAGGCTGCCCCGGCTGCCCCGGCCCCAGCTCCAGCTCCAGCCCCCAAGGCTGAGCCAACGCCGGAACCTGCTTCGGGCGATGTGAAGCCCCGTGCAACTGCTGAGCCGCAAGATCCATTTGGCGACTTGATTCCTTTTGCCGATCCTTCATGGTACCAGGGTGTAAGTTGTTCCGAGAAACGTCAACAATTGGCGTGGCCAGATATTAACATGTTCGCTATGTGATCGCAGTACTCCTCCCCCTACTTTAACGAGACCCACGCTGCTCTTCGCGAGGAGATTCGCGAATGGGTCGACACAGAAATCGAGCCCTATGTTACTGAGTGGGATGAGGGTAAGGAGGTCCCCGCCCATATCTACAAGCAGATGGGCGAGCGGGGATACTTGGCCGGTCTGTTGGGTGTTGAGTACCCTGAGAAGCACACTCCTTACCGGGTGAAGTCTGTGTCACCGGACCGCTGGGATCTGTTCCATGAGATGCTGCTGACTGATGAGCTTTCGCGCGCTGGCAGCGGTGGTCTGGTATGGAACCTGGTCGGTGGTTACGGTATTGGTTGCCCACCTCTCGTGAAATTTGGAAAGAAGGAGCTGGTAGACCGTATCCTTCCCGGCATCTTGGCTGGTGACAAGCGTATTTGCTTGGCCATTACCGAGCCAGATGCTGGTAGTGATGTTGCAAACCTTGGCTGTGAGGCCAAGCTCAGCGAGGATGGCAAGCACTACATTGTTAACGGCGAGAAGAAGTGGATTACCAACGGCATTTGGTCCGACTACTTCACCACCGCCGTGCGAACTGGCAAGCCCGGCATGAACGGTCTTAGCGTTCTGCTTATTGAGCGCGAGGCTGGTGGGGTCAGCACCCGCCGCATGGATTGCCAGGGCGTCCTTAGCAGTGGTACCACCTACGTTACCTTCGAGGACGTCAAGGTGCCCGTGGAGAACCTGATTGGCAAGGAGAACCAAGGCTTCAAGGTCATCATGACCAACTTCAACCACGAGCGCATTGGTATTGTCATTCAGTGTGTCCGCTTCGCCCGAGTCTGTTACGAGGAGTCCATGAAGTACGCCCACAAGCGCAAGACCTTCGGAAAACGTCTGGTCGACCACCCGGTCATCCGTATGAAGCTCGCCCACATGGCTCGCCAAATCGAGGCCACGTACAACTGGTTGGAGAACATTATCTTCCAGTGCCAGTGCATGGAAGAGACTGAGGCGATGCTCAAGTTGGGTGGTGCGATTGCCGGCCTGAAGGCGCAGTCCACCCAGACCTTTGAGTTCTGTGCCCGCGAGGCCAGTCAAATTTTTGGTGGTCTGAGCTACAGCCGTGGTGGCCAGGGTGGCAAGATTGAGAGACTTTACCGCGACGTTCGTGCCTATGCTATCCCTGGTGGAAGTGAGGAGATCATGCTCGATCTGAGTGTCCGCCAGAGCCTGCGTGTGCACGAGATGTTTGGTATGAAGCTCTAAAGGCTAGATTTGATTTGTTTCCCCTTGGCTGCCATGGTCGTGCCTGGTCTTACTTTTGCAGGCTTCATTTTCGTTGATTTTCTTCTCTCTTTTTTGGCTAGATATCCCGTCCGGTGTGGCGCATTTCCTTACCATCTTGTCTTGTATGATATAACATTGACTGTGCATATTGCTTTCTTGGGGTTTACACCAATAGAATACATCGTGCTCGGGGAACTCCCCAAATTATTTATGCAGTCTCTTCAAAGTAACTCGATCGAAAAGATCTTGATCACATAACCATGTTAGGAATTTTGCTATTTCATAGAAAACCAATGTCGGCCTCAAATCGGAGCAGCAAGTAAAAATAGAAGGATCGAGATTTGAAACCTATGCATTATGCTTGTCAGACTTCCATGTATGTTTATTGACTTCCGAAAATGATATTAAAACCAAAATATAATGTCAAACTATTAGCATACGAAGGATGAATGACTATTTTCAAGTCTATAGGAAATCAGTTGATGGTAAACAGTCTCCGGGTAGACAAAGAGACCAACTGTGCAGCTTCTGACCTTGACTTTCGGCGCGACTTACTTCACTTCAAGATTAGCTTGCCAACCCAATCTCTCACCTGACACAACCAGCGTTTCTGGGTATAAAAGCTCTTTTCCCCCCCAGATCGCCGTTACTCAATTTTGTCCAACTTCATTTCGCATTTGATGCAAGTCGGATTCTGGCCGTTTTCCTTTTAAGTCCCGTCGCTCGGTGCCCGCAAAGCCCGCAGGACCATTCTCCTTGCGCACCTAGTGGTGGTTTCGACTTTGATCCTCCCGAGTCCTTTCTTACTCAATCGACCCGCATTCGACTTTCCGATTGTCGCATCCCAGTCAGTCAGCTGACTACTAGTCGTGTCTTTGCCTCCGAATCCCACTCCTTTGATCCCGATACCTACCATACACAATGTCGAACCTTTTGAATCATGATTTCGGCTCCGATGAGGAGGAAGATGATTTCAACCCCCTCGCTGCGGACGATTCTGATGAAGAGTCCAAGGTTAGTGGTATCCCACGAAATGTGAATTTAATCGCGATACTGATATAATCTACAATGAATAGCCAGCAGTAAAAGCCGATCGGCCTAGCGGGAATGCTGCGAACGAGGAAGATGAGGACGAAGCTCAAAATAGCGAAGATGACGATGATGACGAGGAAGAGGAAGAAGAAGAGGAAGAAGAGGCAGTGGTTAGTGCTCCATTGCAAGTACAACGAGCCTTTCTAAACATTGATTCTTTTTAGGCCCGTCCGCACAAGCGCAGAAGAGGCGGTCTTAACCATTTCTTCGACGAAGAGGCTGGTGTCGATGCAGATGAGGAGGAAGCAGAGGAGGATGAGGACGAACTCGCTGAGTTCGGCACAGAAATGCACCCCGACGACCTCGATGCATTGCCTGCCGGCGCTGAGACAGACGACCGCCGCCACAGACAACTCGATCGGCAGCGTGAGCTCGATGCGACAATGGATGCAGAGAAGCAGGCGCAGATGCTGAAGGAACGTTATGGCCGGAACCGTGCCGCTGCAACGGATACCCTTGTGGTCCCCAAGCGACTGCTTCTTCCCAGCGTTGAGGACCCCAGCATTTGGGGAGGTCGCTGCAAGCCCGGCAAGGAACGCGAGGTAGTCTACTCTATTCAAAAACGTATTGAAGAGCGCCCCCCAGGCTCCCGCAACCCGATTCGCATCATTTCGGCCTTCGAGCGAGGAAACATCATGCAGGGTTGGTTCTACTGTGAGGCACGCCGACAAGCTGATGTTACCGAGGGCCTGGAAGCTATCAACTTCTACTATCCCTCCCAGAAATTGACCTTGGTTCCCGTCAAGGAGATGCCTGATCTTCTGCGAGTCCAAAAGTCAGAGGACCTTAACCCTGGTGGATGGGTCCGTATCAAGCGTGGCAAGTACCAAGGTGATCTGGCCCAGATTGAGGAGGTTGAGACCAATGGTCTCAACGTGACCGTCCGACTTGTCCCTCGACTGGATTACGGTATGAATGAAGATGCTGCTGCGATTGTTGACCCCAAGCGCAAGCGTGGTGGTGCGAGTGCCGTCCGCCCCCCACAACGCTTGTTCAGCGAGTCTGAGGCCAAGAAGAAGCACGCAAAATACCTCTCGTCTACCTCGGGATTGGGTGGTAAGTCGTGGAATTACCTTAATGACAACTACATCGATGGATTCCTCGTCAAGGACATGCGAGTCCAGCATTTGGTCGCTAAGAATGTGAACCCGCGACTGGAGGAGGTGACCATGTTTGCCCGTGGAGGAGAGGATGGCACTGCAAACCTGGATCTGGCGTCATTGGCTGAAACATTGAAGAACTCGACTGCTGAAGAGGCATACCAGCCCGGTGACCCTGTGGAAGTGTACCGTGGTGAACAGCAAGGCCTGATTGGTCGCACGGTCTCAACTCGGGGCGAAATTGTTTCATTACAAGTCACTGAGGGAGACCTGGCTGGTCAAACGATCGATGCTCCCGTCCGAACTCTTCGCAAGCGTTTCAGAGAGGGTGATCACGTCAAGGTGATTGGAGGCAGTCGTTACCAAAATGAACTGGGTATGGTGGTCCAAGTCAAGGACGACACTGTCACCCTGCTCAGCGATATGAGCATGCAAGAGATTACCGTTTTTAGCAAAGACCTTCGTCTCTCTGCTGAGATGGCCGCTGATGGTCAACTTGGTATTTATGATGTTCATGACCTTGTGCAGCTTGAGTATGTTTAATCCCAGGATTTTCTCCTATGATTACTAACATTGTTATAGTGCTGCCACCGTGGCTTGTGTTATCAAGGTTGACCGCGAATCCCTTCGTGTTGTGGATCAGAACGGCTCTGTTCGCAATGTGCTTCCTACCCAGATCGCCAATAAGATCACCCCTCGTCGTGATGCTGTCGCGACAGACCGCAATGGCGCCGAAATTCGACACGGTGATACCGTTCGTGAAGTTTATGGCGAACAAAGAAATGGTGCCATTCGCCATATCCACCGCTCGTATCTTTTCCTGCACAACAAGGCTCAAGCTGAGAACGCAGGCATTTCTGTGGTGCGGACAACAAACGTTGTCACTGTTTCTGCCCGGGGTGGCCGCCCTACCGGACCGGATCTGACCAAGATGAACCCTGCCATGGCGATGCAAATGCAAGGGCCCGGCGCCGGCCGCGGCGGTGCGATGCCGCCTCCCCAACGTGGCCGCGACAGATTAATCGGTAAGACTGTGACAATCCGAAAGGGCCGCTACAAGGGTCTAGTCGGTATTGTTCGCGACTCCGATGATACCACTGCCCAAGTTGAGCTTTACACATCAAACAAGCCTGTTCTTATTCCGAGAGATATTCTGACACCGAAGGAGTGAGTTACTACTGCTATTATTATCTCTACGGCATATTTGCTAACGTTTTCTAGTCCAATTTCCAAACAGCCATTAGACATGGGTCGTGGAAGAGGAGGATCGCGTGTTCCACAGGGAGGTGCCCCGGGATGGCAAGGTGGTCGTACTCCCATGGCTGCCGATTCTTCCAGGACACCGGCTTGGGGAGGTGCAACATCCGCACGCACTCCGGCCTGGGGAGGAGGTGGTATGGGTGGTTCTCGTACGCCTTCCTGGAAGAACGACGGAAATCAGACTGCATATGGAGACGGAAGTCGCACCGCTTATGGTGATGGAAACCGCACCGCCTACGGTGGTATGGGTAACAGAACTCCAGCATGGAACTCTGGATCCCGGACCCCTTACGGTGGCGCCGGTTCCGGTTCCGGCTCCAGTTATGATGCTTTTGCTTCTGGATCTCGTACCCCAGCCTGGGGAACCGCAGGAGCCAGCGCCGGTGCCGGCACCGGCAACCGTACTCCAGCTTGGGGTGGCATGTCCAACAGTCGTGACCAACGTGACTATGATGATGCCCCTACACCCGGTGGTTACTCCGCACCAACTCCTGGTGCCTATGCCGCTCCTACACCGGGTGCATCTGCACCAACTCCGGGTTCCTGGGCCGACAATGCTCCTACACCTGGTGGAGCTTTCAGCGCCCCTACACCAGGCGACATACCCAAGCGTGGCTACGAAGCCCCCACTCCTGCTGCATACGATGCTCCAACCCCGGCTATGGGAGGCGCCGCCGCTACGCCTGGTGCAGGCTACGGCGATGACGATGCCGGACCACGTTATGATGATGGTACCCCCAGTCCGTAAACCTTACTCCTTAACATGCTTGTTTTCACTCTATACCTACCGATACTCCAAAATGCGTGTCAGTTCAGCATGATCTCAAGATATCGGATGGAACTGGGTTAGCTTCGCCTATGTATTCTACTTTGAACCGAATGTAATTTCTTCAGAACAGCAAATGGCAATTCATTTGAATGCAACAATACAATTTTAATGTTCAAAACCTCCCTCGGTACGGTATCAAGGAAGTTGCCCTCGCATCTTTCCACCGCTTTGTCTTCCCTTCTTTAACTTGTCTCTTACAGCTCTTTTTGACCTCTCTTGACTTCTTTTGACCTCTTGTCTTTGACTTGCCTTCCACTTCTTCTTCTTCTTCTTCTTCTTCTTCTTCTTCTTCTTCTTCTTCTTCTTCTTCTTCTTCTTCTTCTTCTTCTTCTTCTTCTTCTTCTTCTTCTTGTTGACTCACTTTTCTTCAACAACTACTCACGAGATCATCTCCCGTTCAGAGTACTCAAGCGCAAACAATGGCAACCTTCGAGAGAAAAGTCGCTGCTATGAATGAGCCCGTCGATGGCCCCCAAGCATTCATAAAGAAGTAAGCTGCCTGGTCATTCCAGAGTCGCCACTGAATTCTAATATCAGTTCAGTGTTCTCCCGCTCTACCATGGACCTCGAGTCAAGATCCGGATTGGAAAATCCGGTCCTGACCATGAAGTTTCCCTGGACCTTCTATGCCAAAAGTCGCAATACTTTGAAAGCATGTTCAAAGGAGAGTTCAATGAAGCCAAAAGCGACGCGATCGTCATCGAGAAGACCAAAGGAGTCGTCTCAGAGAGAAGCTTCAACGCCCTTCTACAATGGCTTTACATTGAAAAGGTCATTTTCACCTCAAAGAAGCCCTCAGATCAGATTTCCGAGATTCTTGAATTCGTCAGATTCGCTGATATGTGCCATGTGACGGGGCTAGAAGCCCAAATGGCAGATCTTATCACCAACACTCTCCGCGCCTTTGAAAAGACCTTGCCTGATATGGCCGATAATTACTATTTCGATACGATTCTGCTTGAGCACATTCAATCAGTCAATATGTTGCCCGCGGGACATGCCGTCCGTCGTGCAATCGCTCGTGCTTCAGTGCGGTCCTTTCTAACAGACGATCATAATAAATATTTTAAATTCACCAACGACATCTCGAGAGTGCCCAACTTTGCAGCAGATCTCCTGCAGGAAGTTCAATGCATGTTGAAGACTTCTCGTTTCCAGAGGAATTGTTTTTCCTTCAATGATCCTATCAACGAGTCAAAGGTGGCGGTCCACAGAATCGTTGAGAAGAAATGACTTCGGAACCTTGGAATTGATCTTCTAATACGTTATTGAACATGAAAGACTGGGGGTCAAGTTTAGTGGTACTTCAAAGGATCCGAATTCGCCTCTATGCCTGAGGAACATTAAATTGCATTACATACACATATTTAATAGGAAGAAACTTCGCAATCTATACATATTTGCAATACGCAGCACCTGCTGAGCTATAGTACTATGTCTTCAACCTACAGAGGGTATAAGAGTAATTTAGGGAGCACTTAGAGTAATTAATCGTCAGTGTATGTTGCACCGTGCATATCGGTGGGCCATAGCCAAGCTGAAAAGTATTGGGCACATGCAGTAAAGGCAATAATTGTCGGGGCTATAATGTGTGAAGTGGTATCACAGGGAAAAGATCACGAGGTATTCAAGGTCCTTTTTTCCCAAGCTTGGAAACCATCCCAGTCAGTGGTTCAACAAACTTGACTGTCCCGTATAGAGACATCTCAAGCACAATTAGATGTACCTCCCAAAGAATATCATTTCTTACGAGCCAAAGTAAATGGGTTCCCTCAGAAAGTTGAGGTCCGTCTTTGAGGCCACAATTCCTCGAGCCATCATCTTCGCCATCATGATACGAACTGCGTGTCCAGCTGGTAGTTGGCTTGCATATTCAACGAATGACGAAATATTGTATCTTTATTTACCGTCTAGTTATTTCGAATGACTTGGTCAACAATCTCTGCAGCCCACAGACACTTCTCATCCTGGAAGCGTGGCGCAATGATTTGAATGGCACACGGTGCACCATCAACTTCATCCGGGTTATCTGTATCTCATTAGCCATGAATCATTAGCAGACTAGATTCACCTACAGTTTGGCTGGACTTCATCGTTCGTCTCCATTGTCTCCGAATCCAACTCTTTGGAAGCCTTGCCAAATGGAATGACACAAGCTGGATACTGAGTACGTGTTAGTTACCCAATCTTTGAAGTCCCAAAATTCAACTTACATCCAACAGATTCCACATCACCGTATATGGTGGCCACCCAAAGGTATCATGCGCCACTGCAGTGTTCTGTGATCCTGGAGTTAATACAACATCTAGCTTCTGATTAAGCCAAACATCGCGCCAAGCATCATTAACTCGCTGACGAGCTTCATGCAGCTTGTGGATCTTATCAAAAGTGTCCAACTCCATGTCAACCGGGAATGGACCAGTAAACATGGGGGAATCGAATCTGGCCACTGATTTGACTAGCGGCTCCCCACTGGATTTGATATGGTCTTGCGAGGGCCCGTAAATGAAATATTCGAATGCAAGGCGGGAAGCATATGCGACAGAAAGCTCTTCGCTATGATTTTCAAGGTGAATGATGCGATGGCCAGCACGAGTCAGCTTCTCAATAGCTTGGTTCAAAGCTCGCTTGATGGGTGGATGAAGCGGAAATTGCTTATCCTCAGCAAGTACTCCAATGTTGAGGCTTCCATTATGCTCAGTGCTTGTACGCAGGCTGCTAAGCCACGGTACAGCAAATGCAGCAGAGTCATACTCCGTGGGCTTACCATCACTAAGGACGGTCTTCATGAACAGTTGCAAATCGGCAATACTGTGACCCAACGGACCGGCAGCGGGTATCAGACCCGGTAGGCCTTCCATCGCACCGGATACTTGTCCCCCGAATGGAATACGGTTGGCCGTCGGTTTGAATCCATATATACCGCAGCATAGAGCTGGGATGCGAATAGATCCTGCAATGTCGGTGCCAACGCCTAGGATTGATCCACGGTATGCCACGAGAGCACCTTCGCCACCACTGGATCCACCAGCTGTCAAAGAAGTGTTGTGGGGGTTGAGAGTACGCCCAAAGATGTTATTCTCAGAGTCCGCTGTCTGCAAGCCATTAGTTTGGGCAATCAACAAACTTACACAGTGCCACTTACCATCATAGTCTGCGGGATGTTGGTCTTGACGTACAGAACCGCTCCTAGCTCCAACAGAATTGCGACCAAGGCGGAATTCTTCATCGCCGGGGCATTCTTCAAAAATTCAACATACCCCACGGTTGATTGAAGCCCTTCGATACAGAAACTATCTTTCACACTAATAGGCAAGCCATGGAGTGGACCGATCGGCCTTCTCTCTCGTGCGAGATATTCGTCTAAAAACCGAGCTCGGTCCAGTGCCTGTGGAAAGCACGTCTCGGTGAGGCATGATGTCTAAGCCATGATTAGAACTCGTTTTCCTAATGACCATGGATTCACAACTGACCAGCTGCTGCGCAATTGCAGCGCGTTTACACAATGCCGTCGTAAGGGCTAAGGAGCTGACGTGGCCTGACGCAAGCTTGGCCAGCAATTGGGTTGCTGTATAGTTCTCTGTGAGATCCAATTCCAGCTCCGAGAGCATGCCACTTCGACGGGGAACATCATATTCTATCAGATGCGGGGGTGTCTTCAAAAGATCATCACTCAAAATCCACTCGCGTGGGAGTTTCTCCTGGCATTCGTTGCGCTTGCGCGCGACTAGCTCCTGCCAGTCGGGGATTTGGGATATTTCGTTCGCCATTGGAATTGCAGTTTATGGACTATAATACCTGGAAAGGACTATACTTATATACACGATAGTATCATTGAGTCGGCTCTCCATGACCCGAGGCCCACTTCGCATAGATTAATGCGACGGTGCGTCCACATGCCTAATCGGGGTGACTATCTTAGCTCGGCTAGGAGTTTTATTCAGAATCATCTATTCGGCAACCACCGAAGTATCTATCTGCCGCAAATCTATGCTTTTACCATTACACTTTCCGGCTTGATGTCCGGGAAATTGGTCAGGTGGTACACATCTATCCAAATCTTCTCTCCTTCGCAAACCATAACGCCAAGACAAACCAGCCCGTTCAACCAGTTGTATGGGCCGGGTCCAGCCTCAACCCGGAGATGGGAAAAGAACTCCACATCGTCTTGCGATACGATCGGTGGTGGAATCATCGTCGGATTGCTTTCGACTTGTTTTGCATAGTTTGTGCCCGGCCCGGGACGATAGAGACCATGCGCGCGAATGTAGAGGTAGTGGCCATCGTTAGTTCGAACAGTGTAGCGGGCATCGAGGGTCATGGACTGTCCTTTGATCAGATAAATGTTAATCATTCACAATATTTGCTGGACTTACGTGAGTCCCTTTCACCACAGTTGCCCAGTCGGCTCCTCCCAGAGGTAGAACAGACCCCTCAATTCCAGGTCCTTTCATGCTGCCTCGCACAATATTGGCAATGCTTCGAATGACACCTGTATCATGTGGCGCGCCAATATCGATTTCCTCTTTGTCGATGTCGCATTCCAGTCGATATAAAAATGAGAGGGATGGTTGGCGCATTTGCGGACCTCCAACGAAGAGGTCGTTTCCAGGAGACATAGTCGAAGACATGGTAGCAATCCGGATGTTGATCTGCCCACCATTCGTCCGTTTCATCTCTGCTTTTATATTGGAGCTTTTTCTTTCATCTATTGAAGCGGGGGAGGGATCCCCGCGTGAGTCGGATCGGGTAGGTCGACGCACCTTATCAATAGATCAGGCGATGCGCCAAAACGAAGAAAGGCAGATTGGAAGTGTGGTTAGACGCGCTCAAACAGGGAAGTCCAAGAGACTGTATGTGATTCGCGATGGTATTAGTATTTCAAACTCTTTCTTCTACAGCACTTGTGTAACTTCATATCCCTCTATCTTTGCCATCTTCACCATATTACAGCACCTGAACTTCAGTCATAATGCCCTTTGCTCAGTTCCTGCTCAATGATCTTTCGATCCCGGTTGAAGACCGACAACAGGCCGTCAACCGCATCTATTCGGATCCAGGTATCCCCCAAGATACCACAACCTCGTCCTTTTGGACGCAAAACCCACACCCGCAGTTTGCGCAGAGTTCTGATCAGCCTCTGTCATCAAGCGCTGATGTTGTTATCATCGGCTCAGGGATAACAGGCGCATCTATTGCACGCACGCTTCTTCAAAGCCGTGCCAAACCTGCATCTTCAACCCAGTCATATCCGGCTGTCGTCATTCTTGAAGCCCGGGGCATCTGCAGTGGTGCTACTGGTCGGAATGGCGGCCATATTATGGAGACTGCGGATGAATATGCTGAGTTGGCCGATGTATATGGGGAGGAGGCGGCGCGCAAGACTATTCGTTTCCGGTTAGCACATTTACGGGAGATGCTGGGTGTGGCAGAGGAACTTGGTCTCACGGAGGAGACTCAGGCACGACAAGTGCAGTTTCTGAGTGCCTTCTTTGGCGATCAGCCATGGAAGGATGCGTTAGAGAGACTTCGACGTTTCAAGGAGGGCATGCCCGAGGAATCGGCAGACTGGACAAGCTATGACCGAGCTTCAATGCCAGAGGTTAGTTTCCTCGACAAGAGTTTACATTACAGCTCGCCCACTAATATGTGAATGCCAGGAATTCAAGCTCTCAAATGCAACAGGGATCATCGCAGGTCCTGCCGGTGCCCTGTGGCCCTACAAGTTCGTTACGGGTATTCTGGCCAGACTGCTCGCAGACTATCCAGATGAATTCCAAGTCAATGACCACACAGCGGTTACATCCATTGAAACCAACTCCTCTTCAACTTTCAAATACGAAGTTCATACAAGTCGTGGAATTATTTCCGCTCGAAACGTAATTCATTGCACAAATTCTCACGTCAGCCACCTAGTGCCTGGTCTACGAGGCCGGATATTTCCCGTGCGAGGCCAAATGTCCGCCCAAACGCCAGGCGACAAGTTTCCCTTCCAAGCATACAAACACTCCTGGCTCTTCAGCTACTATCGCGGTTTTGACTATCTTACCCAACTCCCGGGAGGACAAATGATGTTCGGAGGAGGATTTGCTCAAGGCCAGCTTGGTGGACTCGCAGATTTGGGCGTAGCCACAGACAACGAGCTATGCATCTACGTTGATATCCATCTTTCTGGGGCTTTGAGCGCAGTCTTTGGCCGAGACTCCTGGGGCCGTGTGCAGGGTGACCCAGTGCAGGCGATGTGGACGGGTAATATGGCGTTTAGTACAGACGGTTTCCCGTGGGTAGGACAGTTGCCGACCTCGGTGACAGGTCGATCATCTTCAGGTGAGGGCATTGGAGCTGAGTGGGTTTGTGCTGCATTTGGTGGGGATGGGATGGTACAGTGTTGGTTGTGCGGCAAGGCTTTGGCTACCATGCTGCTCTTGCAGGATGGGATATTAGACCCTGCTTTTGATGGGGATCTTTCTTGGGTTCCAGAGCAAATGCTCGTTTCTGAGAAGCGTGTTGCTGCTGCTGAGCTTCCGAGGACTGTGACTCCGAGGTCTGTGACTAGTACTCGCCAAGCGCATCTATAGGATGAAGATGAGAGAGGTGAAGGAGTTTGTATTTTGTAACTAGTGCTAGGCTCGTACTCAAATGATCGTTTCTCTTACGGGACGGAATATGACATATGATTGATGGTATGGTAATTCGTATACGATATCCCCGTTTGAGTGCCCGATGTTTCCATCAGTCAAGTAGCAACCTGTGTTGGTAGGTAAAAGTTAACAAGTATTAAATTATATAGAGAATGCCCCGAGACGAATTCTGGGCCCTGGTCGTGAATAGAAGCACCCTGGTGATACTTGTTCTCTGGTAGCATCCGATTATGGCTTGACTCTCTCTTAATTCTACTCTTAGAATCCTACTGTAGGATCTGATATTTTAACTCTTAATCTTAGAAACTACATCTACGTATACGTCTTAGTCATAACACCGAGCCCGATCTAAACTAGTATGGTTTCTGATTGTGATAGCTTTTAATTGGTACAGAGCGGTGATTCTTACGACGTAATCGCGTCTAAAGAAAGTATCTCGCTAGCGTCGCTGTATGCCTGGAACCCCGCCGTAGGGATAACTTGTGCGGATTTGTATTTAAGCTATTATATCTATATTGGTATAGAGCCTACTCCGATAACCACTATAGCAGATATTATGGCTAAGAGAACTATAATGCGTAATGAGGCTGATTCTATAAATACCCCGGCACTAAAAGCGAGATTCACCTAGTTAAGGTTCCAATTAATATATACCTACCTTGAATTTATTCTGCTGGTTTCAAGGTTGGAATTCTTAACGCATAAATTGAAACTAGTGGGTAATTCTGTAGAGATCTTAGTGAATCCATAGATGGTGATGCTACTGAATCATAATCATATGACATATACCCTCTTAGTATGGTAGCTCTAGGCAGCCCTAGGGGTGTAAGTTTCTAAGGTTGCCTAGGTAGATCGATTAGTATACATAGAAATCCTAAAATATAAATAGCGCCCAATGGGCCCCTTAAATCCATCTTAGCTGACAATATTTAATCTCACATATGCATACCACATCACCTATCTACCCGCACACCCTTACATCATGAATAGATCCTAATTACGATTTTATCCTGGTTTCCTTCACAGTAAAAAGGCCTCAACGCCAACAAATACCACATCACCCAGATGCGAACTGGGTTGGCACCAAACAGCCACCCCTCTTCTGGGAGCCTCTATCCGGTCATCCACTTGAGATCAAACTTGCAAATATGAGGGCGGCACTTCTTGCCGGTGCCGACCCAAATGAAATGGACCACGAACCGGACAATCGTCGCAGCTACGGCCGCCCACTTCATTGCGTTGTCCATAGTAATGGTCCATCGAATTTCCTGAAAGACAACATCCCGGTCATTGAGCCACTAGTCGAATATGGCGCTGATCCCCGTCTACCTGGCCCAAAGGCCAAACCCGTCTTCTGTGGACTAGGATCTCCATTATACCATGCAAAGCAATTGGCCACTTTCCCAAATCACGGCTTTGAGGAATTATTTGAGTGTGGTTTTTACCAGGAGGCCTATCGGATCATGAAGCAGGCTGCTGACGACTTGGATGGTAAGTGAGTAATCAGTACCTAGGTATTCTAAAGTTTCTATATGAATATTTGCTAATATTACTTTAAAGCTCGTGATGCAGCAAAGGGGCGATGGGAATGTGTGGAGTGGGTGCTTGGATTCTTTCAGTTCTGGTAATATGGTTATTGCTTGTGGGTTTAAAACGGTAGAGTGTTTATAATAGAACTGACTAGAGAAAACCAAAAGAAGCCACATAAACCATTGAAAACATTAGAGAAACAATTGAATACGCACGATTGATACTCCTCCACCAGGGAGACATCATTAGGAGCTGGGTTGGAGCTTAGAGTTCGCTGCGGAAGGGACACATTGACCTGAATAGACTGAGTTGCTAGTATGCTATGTAGCTACTACTATCAGTATTAAGACATCTGGACAACATGCCTCATACATCTACATGAATAATAGAGAGGAATCTATTGTCCTCTTGTTATGCTTCATGATATTGTTGTATATGCAAAGTTTTAGACGACGAACGTCCCCATTTCTGCGAGTCTTCTAGGGTCTGGCTCTTCCCCCGGTTGGTACGTAATAGACCTAGCAACACCGTCTTGGTTGAAACTCAAGCCGCTGGTCCCCGGAAGTCGGGTATTTGCAAGGTCCGGATTACACATCTTCATCCGCAGCTACATGATCCATCTTTTGAGGGATATATTTACTCTCTCAGCATCGAAACAGAAATCTATCAAGGATAACCAACCCCTAGTAGGATCGGAATAGATCTCTGACCAGCTGATCGAACGCCGCGCATTTGAATCCCGCTGTGCATCCGGCTGCCCGCGTTCCATATATAGGTCATCTTACAGAATGATCTCTCTTCCACGGTAACCAAGACTAGATAATTAGACAAACTATAGCTTAGGGCTATCTACCAACAATTCGAAGCTTCGCTTCCAGAGTTCCTAGATCTCATTAATGACTTCGAGAGATAGCGAAGAGCCCCAACTACTCCTCTCTTCTATAAGGGGGCCTGGATCTCGTGCTCCGATTATCGCATCTATCAAGCTAACGTTCTTCATACTCAGTCGCCTTAAGATTAGCGCTGCTGTCTGAAGAAAGCGCTTAAGATTCCCCATTATCAGCTTAATAGAATAAAGATGAAGTTCTTCTAGCTAGGAAAACCGGATATTCTAAGAGAGATCCTAGAAATAGAGAGGAGAAAACTCTTCCGAGGGGCTCCATTGAGCGAAGGTCAGAACCTTCAATTTGGGTGCGACTGTGACCAGCATACTAAGAAGATATTTGAAGGCGTCTTCATCGAATGTGTCGTTTTAGTTATCTTTAATACGAATGTATATATGTAGAGTCGTCAGATTAGTCAAGAGCGGTAGCAGTGATTGATACTGTGACTCTAACAGTTTTATAGACCCTAACTTCATACCATATGCGATATTACCGCACGTATGGAGGGCGCGGACCTTGTGGCTAGACTTGATTATAGCCTTGACCATCTATGAAAATGCTAAGCCTAGAGGTATAGATAATATCTTCTGCTGAAAATCTGTAAATGCTAAGTTACCACTATTTTCATCGGTATTGAACTAGTTCTTTAGTTCACGTAAGCCAAGGCAGTAAAATAAACGATGCTTGGCTTTCAGGAGGAATTCAATAGGGTAATACCGTAAGCTAACTGTGGTGGCGTTTTCGAGGCGCGGCAGGCATTTTTCAAGAACCGTAGTAAGTTCCGAGTCGAGAATAGCACGATGTTCTTCTAGTACAGCTTGATAAGAGGTGAATAGAGCGTTAAGCTTAGCCTCAGCCTTAGTGTTATTGAATGGTGGTACTTCCTTTTCACCGCGCATTATTCTGAAGAACCTGCTCTGTTGCCGGAACGCCAATCCCGGACTTATGAAACGTTCCTTATCCCTTTCTGGCCACCCCTCGAACAAATTTGGGATGATCCGAATTTCTCGAACCGAGCCTCGTAAGGTTTCACTTGCTGCAACACCCTCCAGATTGTCAAGGCTTTTACGGGTGAGAAGAAGTGGCAAAGTTCTGAAGTAGCGCGTTGCATAGGCTTCCAGTGTACTGCCATGTATTTGGTGGCAAGTGATTCTGAGCGCACCCCACTCCTGAGGCTCTAGATACTCGCAAATATGAGTTAAGAGCTCTAGAGGCAGGCTTGTAATAGACATCTTGCAGGGGTTTATTTGGGCCACATAAAGATATGCAATATCCTTAAACCCGGATTATAGTCACGTGAAACATAAGAAATGGTGTTGAAAAAGACTGGTGGAGGGGGAAGTCGCGCGGGAATTCGCATTCAGGAGACGCCGATCTTAAGTACCGAAGATTCCCCCTCCAGCCCCAGTTAGTCGCCCCACTTTCCAGGGCCCGCACTCAACCTGCGAGAGAAAAAGTATAGTTTTGCAAGCGAGTTCAACTAAATGCTTAGGAGACTGAGTAGAAGATATGGTACATTACATAGTAGGTAGGCGCTGCGTGAAAAGCG
Organism: Penicillium lividum; assembly: GCA_028828245.1. Lineage (NCBI taxonomy): Eukaryota > Fungi > Ascomycota > Eurotiomycetes > Eurotiales > Aspergillaceae > Penicillium > Penicillium lividum. Next base: position 1,245,847 of record JAQJAG010000005.1, read on the forward strand.
TCGCAAAAAGCACATGTGCATTTGAAGGAGGTACACATATGTCATCATGAAATGCTTCAATGTTGCATTTCAGTTGGTCCTATAACCTTCAATGTTCTGTACTATGACACATCTTCGGCTAGACAAAAGCCATGATGCGATGTCTGAAGATCTTTCAATGCCTAGCACTCCCCTGCTTCTGCACCAATCGATAGTAGCGTGCGGCCGACGCCCGCCGAGCATCTTTGCCCCAAAGTATCATCGGAATCATTAAAGAAGTAATCCCAAGACTGATGAATCCACAAGCAATAAACATGTTTTGGGTTCCATTCCGCTCTATCCAAGGGGTAATAGCAAACGGGATGCCAATACTAACGGCATTGCGCATAAAGGCAATTCCAGTAAACGCATCACCCGTCATCTAGATAATGCGATTAGATCGACAATTCCCTATAGGGCAGGAAATCTTGAGAAACATACCTCACGGTAACTATCAATAACCAACGTCAAGGCAGCATCACTGATACTGCCCAGTCCGAACCCGAAGAAAACTCCGGCAATACTCGGATATATCCAATGCATTCCCTAAATGGGAGAAATCAGTCAAAGAACTCAGATGATCAACCAGATCAATACTCGTAAGAGGAGTGAGAAGTATGCTCAGGTATTTGAGAGAACTTACCCTAGCAATAGAAGTGCCAAACATGATCAAACCCCCCGACATAAAAACTGCAGGTATAGGAAGGATATACAGACGCATCTCAGGCTCAAAGAAGCCCTTGTTCCGACGCGAGAAATACATAATGGACCAATCACCCAGAACACCACCGTATATGGAGCCGATCAGATTCCCGATGAAGGGGCCCACGCTCATGAAACCGATTTGCTCGGAGTTAAATGAGTATGGTGGAAGTGGGAATGTGAGTGATAACACACTGGAAAGTATGGTTAGAAGTACAACGCCGGAGGCGTACTGTAGAGCTGTGTACATGACGGCCGGGAAGGTCAGTAGCACGTAGAAGGGTCTGTAGTAGTACGGCCAGATGGTTTCTGGGGTTGGTGTGGCCAGTGCTAGACGCTTGCGCCATGTATTCATTGGGATACTGGGGTCTAATTCGTGAAGCAATGTGCTGGGCTCGGTGGGCTGTGTAGGCTTGGATTCTGGTTGGCGTGATTTCTTTTGATTCTCATCTTCGAATTGCATATCGATGTGCGTGTCTGGCTCATGTTGCAATTGACCTGTGATGAGAGGGACGTATTTAGTCTCTTCATAGACGAAAATGAAAAGAACTAGGAAAATGGCGTTGAATATGCCCATGGTTATATAGGACCAGCGCCAACCTTGGTTGGTTGCCTGTGCTCCTGCTGCCATTGGGGCTAAGAAAGACTAAGAATTATATTAGTGGAAGTTCCGTACAATTTTAATTGGATGGCATACGCCAATCATCACCATGGTCATGTAAAGACCATTCATACGGCCTCGGTGGTGCACGAAGAACAAATCCGCAATCTGTGCAAAGTTAGGCATATAATCAAGGTACTTGAAAACCTGACTCACCGTGATCTCAACGATAGCTTCGTTGGTTGCACCAGCCAAACCTTGCAGTAAATTGGCGACATAAAGCCCAGTCAAGCCGTGCAAGCTAGCCGACCAGAAAGAGGTAGCCACCATGAGAATTGTTGATATAATGTATATAGGGCGACGGCCATATTTCTTCGCAAATGGAATGAATAGGAAACATCCCGAGGCTAAGCCGACAAAGTTCACAGACCTTGCTTTGTTGAGATCTGCGTAGGTGGTGTGGAGATCAACGACCATTTCCTGCCAGAAAATGGTTTGCACAGAGAGGCTAATCGAGTATTTTAGCTGGGATCATACTTGGACATGATGTTCTCTTACGCTGCAAAAATCACGACAGTCATACCGAGGACGATGGTGAAATTGACGGTTTTGCGAGCGGTGCTCCAGTTCTTAAGAGGCATTTAGCTTCAAGAACTCGCTGATCTCAAGTAGGAACATACCAATGGCTCATTTGGATCACTGGTAGGAACTGGATCGAGCATCACGACACGACTGTGGAGATCGTAATCATCTTCTATGGAGCGGGTTAATTGGAATTCTATGTGACATTTCTGGCCAACGTACCTCGAATTAACAAAAAGGTCCCTGGGGGACTGCTTCTCTCCAGAGAAGTAACTTCGGTAATATTGGCCATGTTGTAGTTGAAGGTCAAATGTTCCAGAGGAATGTGCGGGGGTTTAAGCCATCTTTTGTACCAGATATCGATGATACTGTGCACATGATGAATACATAGTTTACTCCTGAGTTCCACGATAAGATCAACTGCACGTAAACTGGGGGAAATGTGGACCTCGGAAGATCCGACAAATTGTAATTCGCCAATTGCGCGACGCTTTAATCTGGGGCAGTAAGGCGTCGGCCTTCCTCAATTGGTCTAGACTGGTGATTACATGCCAAGAATAGATAAGTATAAATTAAGTATTAGCTTCATACACGGACCTTCATGGCATGCTAGCTGAGAATGGCAGGTTGACACGATGCGAGTGTATAGTGCTTCTTATCAAATCCATCTTGTTCTCGCGTAAATTTCCAGCTTCCAAATACCAAAATTTTCATACTTGAACGTCTTATCAAATTATTAACAGCCACCTCGAAAGCTATCTTGATTTCAAATTGTTGGCGAAATTCGGGGTATCAAAGCTCGAGCTCAAAGATACCATGTTCAAGTCGATCAAAGTCGACTTACGTCAACTTCAGAATGGTCTAAGCTGCTTCAATTCTCAACCAGTTTCAAGAACCTGAGCTAACATGTCTTATAGTTACGTCAATTCCAGCCGTAATAGGAACTGTGAACGCTGCATTCTCATCCGATCCCCTGATTCAATGGTTGCGCCCAAATGCAGCGCCTTGGGCCCAGCCAGACGATTCAGTATGGGAATGGCAGTATCGACGAATCCAGACAGTGATGACTTACGGCAAGGTGCTTCACTCAGCCAGTGTTCAAGACATGGCGCTACAGTTCCCGCAGAAGCAAAATGCTTCTACCGAGTCAGTTGATACGTCGCTGACAAAGGATCCACAATCCTCAATTACAAGGGTTTCAGGCGCTGAAGATGCAGGCGCGGTCGTCTTCTTGTTTCCGCCCAAGGAACAACTATGCTGGTCTATATCAAGACTCTGGCATGTGTGGAAGTTGTTTTTGCTCGATATTTTGAAGCCGGTGCATGATTCAGGGTCCAACGAATCGGTAATTGAGATCGATTCTTTTTTGTGCAGCTTTTTGCTTATTCCAATTTTTTGCCAGCGAGTCGATCAACTGCTTGCGGCGAACAAAAATGGTTTGCAGAGTGTACAGACCCAGTTCTCAAAACAGAAGATATGGTATCTCGAGGTCATAGCTGTGCATCCGTCCTTGCAGTCGCGTGGGATTGGAAGAGGTGTGATGAGATGGATTCTGGAACATGTTGGAGACCAGCCAATCTATCTGGAGTGTACATGTCGGGAAAATATCGGTTTCTATGAGAGCTTTGGGTTCAAGATTGTTGAGGAGGTCGAACTCATGGACAAGGAACAGAGTCTGAAGTATTGGGCCATGGTTCGTTCGGAGAAAGTATCACCAGAATAATATCTATAGGTGAAAATCATGCTATTCAGCACCAATCGTAAATCATAATAATCCCATTTCCAAATCTCTGGCCCTGGCCAAATCATCAACACTAAGAGTTGGATCCCTCTTCTGCCACATTTCCTTCAGCATATCCAACAAAATATCATCTTGCCGGCACCCAAGCATGCATTCCTGAATATTCAACTGCCACTGCGGGTTCTCACATAGAAGCGGAACCTCCAAGCCAGCTACAACAATGGGGAACAAAACTGCATTCTTAATAAAGGCATCCTCAGTCGGACGTTCCAAACATGCAAGTCGAAGCGCATCAAGATTCGCCAAGATCCTAGTTACAAGCATACTTGCATCAGCCGGACACGCACCCGGCTGGCGCCACGCCGAGAAGCTGCGTATATCTTGCGACTGGCGCTCTTCCGCTAGTGCATGGCGACGGAGAGTCAGTATCCCAGCTAAACGATACGCTTCCCACAAATAACACTGTAGAAAGCTTCCCGCTTCGCCTGGCCAGTCCCAGAATCTCTGTTCTGTCGTATCAATATGGATCCCGGCAAATAGATCAATCAGGGTCCGTGGTAAGCCGCTAACTGGCTCGACTCCTTCTCTGGGTGTAGCGAGCTGGCAGTAGCGGCGCCAGATTCCGATACAGGGGGTCTGACGGCCAACTGAGAAGAATGGCAGGTCCATTATTCCCATCACTTCGACTAGGTGGGTGCGGAATGGAGTCTGTGTGGCTGTGCGATGTATATTGGCGAGACCGTGGCTTTGAAGGATATTATGCATGCCTTCTAGATGGACAGTCCAGGGTAGACCGTGTATCAGCTGTTCGAAATAAAGGGTTAGAGCGTATTGTGGAGCTGGAACAAGATTCTGGGATGACGCACGCCAATGCTACACAACAGTAGTCCAGCTGTTAGTGTCCCATCCGACAGGATGGTGCTTTGGGTCAGTTCGGATCGGAATTCCCTTAGTGCTGCGTCAAAGTATTCCATGAAACGAGGGGAATGGGCGGATGACACGGAGATTTGAAAAGCCAAACATATTTTATACAAGGCGCTGGATTCTTGACATAATTGAGGTAATCGAGGTTGCAGCATAGAATCTCGAGTAGTTGTAGAATGTAGAACATTGATACCCTCGTTCATGACTTTGATCGTTAGTCACGGAATCCCACTATTCATCAAAAACTCACATTCATTGAACAACGTCTCATCCTGTTTAGATCTCTCTAGCCGAAACGGCATAGATTCCCCGTCAGAAATCATGGCGTGATCATTGTTCGGAGATTCATGGAAACTCGAGCCTGAATTCACAGGACTGGTGAATTGGCTAGAATCACTAGATAGTGCTTCTAGTCTCTTTCTTTCCCTGTTGAGGTCTCTTTGGCGACCCTTAGGCTTCGCAGGAACACTCTCCTTCAGTGGCTTATCCGCACCGGTGAACTGACCACGGGAGGCAATTCCACTGCCCCAGCGTAAACGTACCTCATACCCTTCACATTCAAGCCCCCGCTGCGCACAATTCTGACATACCGGGCGGGTCTTATCACAGCCCCTGCGACGACGCTTGCATGTCCAGCATCCTGTAGACGAGCGGGTCAACATTCCGAATCTGTATCACGGAAGCAAGTGTCAATAAAGCAAGCGCCCTGCATTATGTACAGCGAATGCGGGGAAAGTCAAGAGTGGAGTCGCTGATAACGGGTCGGCATTCCTATTTGAGCGATAACGAGAAGCCGAGACTATATAATATCAGTGATGTGAGTAAAGCCAACATTCAAATGTGAGTATGTCTTTTCAAGAGCCCGTCGGATTTTGTAAAGCCACCATCCCTGGACTGGGGATGGTGGACGGATTGGAGTTTGCCAATGGCGTCCAGCAGTTCTGTGGTATTCCTTATGCGCATCTCTCCAAGCGCTGGACCCGATCCACATTGAGAACGAGCTGGGAAGGAGGCCATCATGATGGAACAAAGCTAGGGTAAGAAAATCTTTGGTCGAGTGGGTTGAGATATTATATTTACATCTAAATAGCAATGATTGTCCGAGTCCAATGGTCGATGGAGATGATGCCGATGACTTGGTCCCTGTTCCTCCACCGGCACACTTCTCCGACCCACGAGTTGTAGACGAAAAGTCCGCACTCGTTATGAACATTGTGATTCCCCATTCCTGGAATCCTGACAAAAGCTATCCCGTCTTTGTCTACGTCCACGGCGGCTCTCTGCTATACGGGGGCGCAAATCTCCCAATCTTCAACGCAGTGAACCTGGTTTCCCAAAGCATCTCAATCGACTTGCCAATTATCTGCATAAACTTCAACTACCGAGTCGGTATCGGTGGTTTTCTCGCTGGGAAAATTATCGCCGATGAGCTCAGAGGAGACGGATATGCCGGCAGTGGAAACTTCGGCTTCACAGACCAACAAGTCGCCTTTGAATGGGTCCAGCGATACGTCCAATTCCTTGGAGGGGATCCTCATAATGTCACTGCGGTGGGTGAGTCTGCTGGCGGTATCTCGATTAGCAACCAGTTGCTCGCAGCGAATCCGTCAGTATTCCATCGAGCGGTATGCATGTCCGGCCTATCTGCAGCTATTCCAGCATGGACGATAGAGCAACATGATCGCTTCTTCGAAGCCGTTTGCCGTCATTTTGAGATCGATTCTTCGACGCCCGAAGCTTTGGATCAGCTTCGTTCTATTCCACAGCAGGAACTTGCAAATGCAACCCCAGCTATTCAGGGTGTTCCCTCAGGCACGGGGAATCCGTGTCTAGACGGATGGTTCTATAGCTCTGAACTCAATCCCAGAGATGTCAACAGCCCACCAGCTTGGCTGAAAAGTTATATGTTTGGCGATACCTATCATGAGGGTGTCATATTCCATTTGAACCTGCTGGAAGATAACTACCAATCTGTCCGCCTGGTTCTTGCAGATTATATCAACGATGAAGCTCGTACGGTCCAAATCTTAGAGGCGTATGGGATCACCATTGATTCTCCACAGGATGAATTTTTGACTCGCGTGGAGCATATGTGTGGTGACGCGATTTTCAAAATCCCGAACTACCTACTTTCTCGGACAGCGAAACAGTCATCGTTTTTCTATCACTTTGATCAGCGGTCACGTATTCAAAATGCTTTTCAGGGCACGGCTTATCACGCTCATGAGCTGCTTTATCTTTTTATGAACTTGGAAAATGAGTTTAATGAGGAGGAGAAGCGGATGGCTCGTGAATTTTCCTCAGCTTGGATTCGATTCGCAAATGGATTGGCACCGTGGGATGTGGAGACTGGGGAGCGCAAATGGATGGTTTGGGGGCCGGCCAGTAAAGTGGAATTGAAGAATGAGTTTGAAGATCAAGAGGTTCGTGATTACAAGCGAATAAATTTGATTCTGCAGTTGGACGAAGGGAAATGTTGGAAGAGGTGGCTGGCCGGGGTGGATGCATTGGTCAATCATAGGTGGAAGCTATTTGGTAGGGCTCAGGTATCAAAATGAATTCTACATTCTGCTGATAACTGTGGAATCCTAGATGTTCTACTAGTAGGTTGAGGGATTGAAATAGTTTTTGTCGAATAAGTTGTTCGAAACATGTTTTCTCTATTGCCCCCGTAGGATGGGCCACAGTGCCATGGGTACCATGCGGACAGATGGGCTAAATCACACTCTCTAATTCTGTTTTGTATTGTACTTGGAGATCCACAATTGAATCATCCGTAAAACCCACCCGAGTCTACACAAAATCGTAGTAATATTAAGTAACTGATAGGCTCATTAGGTAAAAGGTGAATGCCTACCTAGGTAATAGGTCCTTAGTTTAAAACAGAAACTCTTATTTGCTTTCGTAGCTTATGTTTTTTTGGCCATATAATCATAATTATTAGAAGATCTGAATTATGACTAACGCGCTCTCCATACCTATTTACTTTCTACGTGCTCTTCTTCCCTTTTAAGCCTTGATTTCTCCATAAATGGACATAGTATACTGCATGTTGTCGGATTGGTGGAATATAGATGGGAAGATGTCTGATTTGCTGACTACATGTAATATTGGACGCTTGCTGACATTCGACTTCACGATTTTATCTAAATTTGCAAGTTTGTAAATTACTGCTGCTGGAATTTTGGTATTTTTGATTTGCCATTTGTATATGATTTTAGCTGATCTGTCCGCATGATACGTATGGCCCACCGTAGCCCCCGGAAATGCAAATAAACCAGATCGGCACAGATAAAAGGATAAAAAGAACTGATCGAGTAACCCCGAATCAGTCTAAATAGATGTTACAGGATATAAAACAGTTCATCAAGGTGGCACCGCCCGAGCTAGCACGCGAATATTATCCACAAAACCCTTAACCAATTCCTCATACTGATTCGTGGGGTCCCCGTTCATCGCAAGTTGACCTTGTCGGCGAATTTCAGCACCGGATACTTCGACTTCGAGCTCGTGTTCGAACTCGTTTTTCGTCGAAGGCTATTGGAAAGGTCAGAAGACTGTATGGTAACACAGGGATGGGGATGGGTAGTAGTGGCACTTACCTCAGCTTTGGCTACTTGCGTCAAATCCACCTGGTAAGCCAAGTGTCGGTAGCTCATGCGGTCCTTGTTTCGCTCGCCACGACCTCCTTTGGATGTGTCCACCAAGGGCAAGTTGCGATGGTCGCCTTCGTACTCCATTTCTAGGTTCACACTCACGCGCCAGTCGACTGTTGTGCGTGGGCTACACACGTCAATATCCGCGACACGGCATTTCACGATCTTTGCAAGCACTTCGCCAGTCCGTTGATCGGTTGTCACCCGAACTTTTGGTTTGTGACGAGGGTTCAGGTTCTGACGAATGACGGGAGGCAGATCGGCGGGTGACACCTCGTAAAAGGTATCACGCTCCTTTTTGTGTGCGTAGGAAATCGGGACACGAGTGGAATTGGGACCGGGAAGGGATGCTTTGACGGCGTTATTTAGGAAGTTATTCATGGCACGATGTTGTTCCTATAGAGAAGTCACGGTCAGTATTCTCTCGGCTTTGTTCATGTCAATGTAGACTTACAACGGTCATGCTGCTTTCGAAAGATGTTCGGAATCGTGGAATGTCTCGGTTGACGACAGTTTCAGTAAGAATCGGCAAATTCAACCTCTCTCCTCTATCCATGTCCATGATATGTCCCAATTTCCCTTCAATTTCGATGATCGCACCCTGCCCAGCGGCCGCGGAGCCCGCTGGTCCAGCTGCCACGTCGTTCCTCATCACCACATGTTGAAACAGAAAATCGCAGAGGAGCTTCGTAATTTCTTCGTGAGGAATTAATCCAGTGATGGATGGCTCCCACGGACCCAAAATTCCAACCGGCTTGTTGCTGGTGCTGTTGGTGCTCGGCGCGGTTACCACAGCTGGAGTCGGCGCTGGAGGCGCAGCTGGTGTGGGAGGACCGTTGTTGCTTGGTGGTGGTGCAGCTGGTGTTCGAACAGAGGTAGGAGTGACGGCTGCGGCTAAAGGTCCGGTTGCAGAGGATGCCCGGCGACTCAGTTGTTGCGCTTCGTATGACTGCCTGGCATGTTTCGGAATAGGGGGTAAAGGGTTTGGGATCACCGGGCATCTGCCTTTCGTGCGTGCGCTTCGCTGGGCATAAATAGGAGGCTCGTTGTATCGCCTCCTTTTCGGTTTTGGTGGCTGGTTCGACATATGCTGACTTGGCTCGTGGTCAATCTCCATCTTGAAATGGGAACCGCTGCGTGAGGCGGATGGCGAGCTGTTTATCTGCGTGTGGGTTGTTGCAACAGGTGAGGCGCGTGAATCTGACCCCGGTCCAGAATTAAATAGTGCTGTGGGACTCTCGTTCCACTTGTCCTCAGACGAGCGACGCGGACCAGGCCCGGCCGAATCAGAGTTTGCCGCGGTGCTGTTTTGTCGAGAAAATTCAGGACTTGCAATCTCTGTTTGCTCTTGCTTCACTCCCGTGGAAGGGAGAGGGGGTGGAGGATCGATCGGGCGTGACTGGGGAGAGAATTGACGTTGTCTTGATGGCGATGCCAATTGTGTATTATTTCGTGATTGGACGTCTTGAACAGTTTGGGGACTGGAAAGAGAGTTTCGGGAAGAATCGTGGCCAGAGGATTGGGGACGGGCAGAGGAAGGAGATTGACGCGATATGAAGGCAGGTGGAGGGCCTAAATGTGTTCCCGGGACCGACTGGTGGGCGGAGGGAGAGAATTGATGCGATGGGTGAGGCTGGGGGACGGAAGGCGGACTGTCTCGGGTGATCGGACGCGGGTTTGTCATAACACTGTGAAGAGAATGGGAGCGTTGTTGAGCAAAATATGATGCCGGCTCAGAGTGTTGGACCCCTGCGCTCATGGGTTGCGGTGTATATGGTGAGGCCAAGGGGCCCGCGGGGTGTTGAGGATGCGGATGGTATGCCGATGCACCATATGGGTCACGCGCCCCGGAGCTATAGGGAGTGGAGACATGTGTAGGGCTTTGACTTCTTTGAGGTTGTACTGCTGTATTGATCGGATGAGGTCCCGCGTTGAACTGCTGGTATGGCGATTGGGTAGGCCCATAGGGCGAGGATCGTTCGGGTGAGGCATGGGGTGGATGTTGCAATGGAGGCTGTGGAGGACGTGGTGGATATTCAGAGTAGGCCGATTGAGCGCGCTGTTTATTAGATGGATCGGAGACAGGACTAGACGACTGGTTGGACGGTGGTGCGTTGGCTTTGGATGCGCCGCCAGCGTCGGTGTTCATGATGGTGCGCAAATCCATGACGATGGTATTCGGAGGTTGCGACCACGACCACCCAAGAACTATCGAAAATCGTGCGCAAGCGATCGCGACATCCAGACGAGGACAAAAGGAGTCGCGAAGGTGGAGGGTGGGATGGCTCAATGAAAAGACAAAAGAGGAAGGGAGAGAAGTTCTCGCCCCGAATCGCGCGAATTAGGATCTTGGGAGGATCATCGCCGCTTCGGGGAAGTCCACTGGCAAAGAAATTACAGGATTTTTGTATAGTAGATTATAGGTTCTAGGCTATAGATTGATTTCATTTGCCAAGCATAGTTTGGAGGATCTTGGTCAGTTGTTTTCTTCGGGCTGGAGCTCTCAAATGATAGGAAGCTGAGCTAGTATAGCTAGTATAGAGCTCAATCTAGTATGAGATGATAATCAATATAACAGTAACAACCTTTAACTTTGAATTTCCAGGTTCCACCTGGAAAAAGGTGGATTTTAAACATACAATATTTCCGTTTATATCAATAATTCATTCAATTAACATCAACATGAGAAGTACTATATCCAACAATTCAGGCAGAAGAGCAAAAGGCCACAAATCGCCTATATCATGTGATGAGTACATGCTGAGTAATCATTTCCGGATTTGTCAGGCAGTAAGGCACCCACAAAGTATACTCAGGTGAATGATGTATTACCGGTACTAGGTACCCTACGGAGTATATTATTTACCTATCCTACCACAGCCTCCCACCTAGTATTCTACTTTATCTCTCACCTTCTTAGTCAAATACTTGTCTCTATAAAAGGCTCTTGGCTCAATAAATAAAACAGTACTAGAAAGAAGAGAAAATAAAAGTGGAAGGGGGAAAGAAAAGAAAAGTCGAAGCTAGAGGATTCGAATGTACGTGTACCCAAGTAATAGAAAGTGTCCTGGTAAATGAAGTTTATGCGTTCTACTATAGCATATTCTTGGTATAGATGGAATATTCAACTGTACATTTGGCTGCAAGTAGCATAGCCGAACACGGGAATGTAAACCGTTAAAGGAAGGTGATCGCTATGCTTTTGACACTTTTACAAAGTTTCTTCTATGACTTAATTCTCTTTCTATGCTTTTTAATTTTTCTTTTTTTGTAAGATTATATCTATTCCTGTGTGTCTAACCTAGGTTGCCAAGTGGACATACGGTTACACCACCCGCTGACGTACTACGGCTCAAAACGCCATTATGGACACGGCAACGTTAGCTTCTCCGCGACCCTGACCCTGACCCTCTTCCCGGATCGAGCTCATCCTTTTCTCTCCTCTCCTCTCCATTTGCAGTCTACTGCAGTCACACATACCCACTCGATGATTATTTCGAAATAATACCCCCCTTGTCGCGCTCCACGCGGCACCAAGCATTCCTCCCGAGGCATAGCGTATCCCATACTCCGTACCACCATGGCATCTCACCTCGAAAACCGCGAACACCGCACCTCAACAACCTCAATTCCCCTAGAAGATCTCGAGGCCGCCTCCAGACCTAACAGCACCGATCAATCCTCCCGCTGGAACGGATTTTCCCAGTTTCACCCGTCAAATATACTAGCCAACCCACATGGATCAACGTCGCAAGAGGACTGGCTGGCCAGTGCGGAGGAAATTAGGCACAGATTCATGATCGCCCTCACGCCTAGTTTTTTACAGAAATATGTCGGCGTTTCGCCGGATCAACCGGCGAAACTACATGCGATCGCTGCGCTCGATGGGCTCCGAGGCTGGGCCTGTCTGCTTGTGTTCAACTTCCACTTTCTTTTCGCGTATACATGGAAAGTTGCGATCGGATGGGGATTCGCGGGCGAAAATTGGGGAATTCACCAATTGCCCTTTGTTCATCTTTTGATTTCTGGCCATATCATGGTGGCCATCTTCTTTGTCATCTCGGGCTATGTTCTTTCTTACAAGCCTTTAAAGACTATTCGGTCTCGATCTTTTGATCAGACCTTTACTGTGTTAGCGTCGTCGACTTTTAGACGGGCATTGCGCCTTTACATCCCATCTATTATTGGCCTTGCGTGTGTTTTTATCGGTGTGCGGCTTGGTGTCTACAATTATTCTTGGGGCGTCATCAAGGAAGGCCGCACCATTGTCGGCACGAATGAGCAGCATCCGCCAGTCTACAAATCCCTCTACAAACAGTCTTGGGACTGGTATTACACGGTGGCGCGTTTGATGAACCCATTTGATTGGTCTCTCTACTACAATAACTATAACCCCCATCTATGGACCATCCCGGTCGAGTTCCGCTGCTCACTCGTGCTCTTCCTTGCAACCCTGGCGACCTCGCGTCTGGTTTCTTCCGTGCGCATGGCTCTCATCGCTATTCTGACTTGGTTCTGTATGCGCTACGGCAGATGGGACGTTGTCTTGTTCTTGGTGGGTATGCAGATGGCCGAAATCGATCAAATCCACGGAACCTGGGAGCGGCCAGCTTCAGCAAGAGCAGACGACAACCTTCCCATCCGTTTCCACCCGGGCGGCAAAGTGATCTTCAGTGTCTCTCGTCGGCGTCTGTGGATCGGAGTCTTCGTGGTCGGCCTTTACATCGGCTCGTGTCCTAATCTCGGCTTCAAGTGGACGCCAGGCTACAGATGGCTCTGGCATATCACACCTCATACCTACGGGGAGCTTCACCGTTTCTCGCAAACAATCGGTGCAGCGCTGATCGTTTTCAGCATCAATCACTCGCCCGACATCCAGAAAATCTTCACCAATCCTCTATCCCAGTACTTGGGCAAGATATCCTACGCTTTCTATATTGTCCACGGCCCTATTCTCCACTCGTTGGGATACTCAATTATGCCTAACATCTGGGATATCACGGGCAAAGAAACGAATTTCCAGTATTGTTTTGGTTTATTGATTGGTTGGCTGATTTGTCTACCTATCTCCATCTGGGCGGGCGATGTTTTCTGGCGTGCTATTGATATTCCTAGTGTTAGGTTTGCGCGTTGGCTTGAGGATCGACTTATAGCCAAGGGTGCTTCTGCAACTACAACCCCGAGTCTATTGACACCGAGGGCGCAAACCCCACGGAGGCAATGACTCTTAGGCAAATATCCTTGTGTTGACCGTTTCCATCAGTCTGCTCGCTGGTCGAGTAAGCATGAAATACCATATTTTTCCAGACAACAGTGTATGTTTCTTTCACGGTTCCATGTTTTGAAATATGTTCTTAGAACAACTAGAAACAATAAATACTCCCGAGGTCAGCCCTCAGCTCACTTTCCGATGTATAGCTTACAGCTCAATGGTGAAGAGTCATAATGTTTTGTTTGCTCTACCCTCGTGCCCCTCAAGTCTAGAAAGGGATAATTCATAACCTGGGGTCAAGACATCAAGATGAGCACATGAAATGGACAAGGCGCTCCACAACCATAATTCCAATGTATCATTCATTCATTCATTCACTCGTGCCAAGATCAAGATATATTTCGATGATCACATCCATCCCGTATCACCCAGTGTGGATCTAGTTTTTTCAGCTGATGGTGCTAGGCGTGGTGATCAGGCAACGGCAGTAGGCGGCTAGCAGGATAGCAAAGGATGCAGGATGGGAAACAGCGGAAATGCAGCCACCAAGACAAGATTGATGGAGATCAAAGAAAGAAACCATCTAATGCAGTCGGATATGCTAAAAACAAAACAAATCCCAGAGCGCGCGAAATGATAAGGCAAAAGATGACAGCCCAGTGATTACAACCAAACAACCCTCTGAAGCTAAATATCTTTTTTTTTTGTTCATACTTATGGCGTTTCGATTTCGTTTCATAGTGCAACGCCCCAAAACCCACGTCCGCCACATACACCGAGCCATTCCCGAGGTTGGCCTGAGGGGTTAGATCCGCCCTGCGGAGACCAGCTGATATTGGAGATTTCATAGTCGCATTGCCAGGCAGCGGTAGGGCCGCGTTCAGTGGTGGTGGAGGATTGGGAACCAGGGTTGTTGACAGGAGATGACAGAGGCACGGCATTGTGCTGATTAATAAGATCCCAGAGGAGGACGAGACTATCATCTCCACCGGAAGCAAGATGACCACGTCGACTGGGGGACCACTCAACACAATTAAGTGCTGCGGAATGTCCTTTTAGCTCAAGCAAGGCTTGTCCTGGTTGCCGCACATCGAGAACACGGACAACGCTGGAATCCTGGGAGAAGGTAGCTAGGAGATGGGCGTCATGTGGTGATGCTAAAGAATAGTGTGAGCTCATGCCATGGCTAATACGAAATAAAGATGACCTACCGGCAATTCTCAATAATGGTGGCGGCCAAGCTCCTGCCTGTGATCCAGGTGGACTGGTGTTGCCAGGGCTCATCACCGCTAGGATGTGTTAGTTAACCCGGTCTTGCGCAAAGAGGCCAATATAAGACTACATACGCTTAACGTCTGTCTTCTCAGATGGCTCGTAAATGATAGTGCTGTGCTCCAGGCTCCGCAGATCAAACATGCGGACACTACCATCTGCACCACAGCTGACAAAAACATCAACACTGTTGGCACAGAACCGAACATCAAAGACTTCCTTATCGTGAGCAATAAGCTGTGTTTTGGCTGTCAAGGTCGGGATATCCCAGATTGTGCAGGTTGTGTCAATGCTGGACGTAATTATCAAGCTGGGAGAGATCGTATTCCAGTCCAATGAGGTTATCGGGGCAGTGTGCTCGGGGGATTTGGAATTGGATAGCAGCGCCAACGGGGACAGCTTAGCACAAGGAGCATCCCGTTGACTTGAAGACCGCGTTATACTGTTTGAGCTCGGTAGCGGTTGGGAATTCGGAAGTGACCACAGACGAAGGTGATCACCCGAGGTGGCGAGCAAATCAGTGGATTGTTTTTGAGACGATGGTGGCTCCCATAAAATTCGTGTGACGGGATATGAATGTGTCGCTTCGGCTGTTTTGACATATTCTAACTTGATCTCCCCTGCTGCCGCATCTGGGGTATCAGGGTCGGGCTGGGCCCAGTGCGTATCAACAATTTGAATCTACGGGACCAATTGTCAGCAGAACACTCCTAGTCACCAAAAGAGATTTCGCACATAGTTGTGGTTGTCTTCGAGATGACTTCCCAGGGCCAATTTGCCTCCAAATGAACTCGAGCTCCCTGAGATTGGCCATTTGCACCAATCAACCGCGTATATAGGCCACGGTGCTATGTAGTTGCTGTTGGTGGGCACCTGATTATCGCTGTTGTACGGAGCTGCACCTGGGCTCATAAGCGAGCCCCCTAGGTAATGGTCACCAGGAAGACGAACGTCGGCCAGGCCGAGCGGCGAATACTTGGAGCCTTGCGGGGTCTGAGGTGGGTATCCAGGCCCGGGGGATGTAGGATACGTGTTGTCCTCAGGTGCACCGTGCTGCTTGTACATGGGCTGGTCGAATCCAGCCGGGCTCGATCGTGAGTGTCCATGAGAGTTGATCATGCTCGATCGGTGGCTGGACTGCTGTGATGACGGCAAGGTGGGGATGGTCGACGGGGCTGTATTGGCCGAGACAGCTGGAGGGCGGTTCTGACCTCCTGGGGTCAAGGCGCCTGGTAGAGTGTTATTGCTGTTTCCACTTCCGCTCCCATACTGCAAAGATTGCGATGGTTGGACATTGATCGAGGGGACCTGGGCCGCGCCTGCACCTGTATCTGGGTTCGTGGGAAAGTCATGGGAGGGAGGCTGACGGGACAAATTCTGATTTATCAGGCCCGTAGATGGCATATGAAGTTCCTCCGGCTGGCGAGCAAACGCAGCGGATCGTCGGGGGGAGTCGAAAGAGGGATTCGACATGGTGTGGAGGGACTGGGGTCGTTAAGGGCGGTATTGGATGGGGCGTAGCTCCACTCCCTGGGATTCTGAAGACTGGTGGGAGGGAGGGGCCCGAGGATGGCAGTAAGCTGCACAAGCTTCACAAGAAGCTCCCGAGGCACGATGAGGCGTAGAAGGAGGAGCGACTTTGGATGTCGCAGCTTGAGAGTTTCAATGAAGCTGGGGGTGCCCGCGCTGAGTCAGCCAACCCCGGGTGACACTCCCGCCTTCTTTATTTGGAATACAATTGGTTTCTTTTGCTTTCGCTTTTGCTTCTCTACGATCTCTTTGTTGATATTCTTGCTTTGTTACAATTGTACGTAGTTGCACTCATGTCATTCCACATCAAATCCCCTTCGGCGCTTTTGTTACTGCCCTCGCCTCCGTCATTCTCGTTTGGCGGGGTCAAGGAAGCATTCGAGGCCTCGATATCGGATGTGTTCATGCAGCTGTCTAAGTCGTTGAAAGGCTCTGATCGGATTGCAACCCTCGATATTGCTTTAGCAGTCCCAGGCTTGCTTTCACCATCCAACAGGCCGCGTACAAAGATCTTTACCGAGGTGGAACATTACGTCGGCAGCATCTATACTTTGATTGGGGCTGTGGGGACTGCTCGAGATATCGAACTTGACTCACCCGGGGGTATAGATGCTCGCCTAGTTTTTGTTGATTTTCCGTCATCCGACGCTGCAGCCTCACAAGTCACTGGCTCAAAGATTGGGCCAATTCTTGACATTCAGTCCCTGGCAACCTCGGGTCGACAGTGGGACCAAATATTTTTTCCAGGCAACCAAGTCGGCCGGGATTTGGCCGACTCCTTCCTTAGTAGTTTGACCGGTGCCTCCAAGGATCACACCGCATCGATCCTGCAGACAGTCTCCAGCGAAGAGTGGTCGGCCCCGCAGTCTCCTCTGGTTCCTGAGGACCAGCCGTCCCTTCAGCCCCACTACTCGATTGCGGTTGGAGGAACATTCGATCATCTTCACCTCGGTCACAAACGACTGCTCACAGCACTGGCACTAGCACTGGAGCCGCTTGATGACACTAACCAGGATCGAAAGAGGATTTTGACGATCGGTGTGACTGGTGATGCGTTGTTAGTGAACAAGAAGTTTGCCGAATACCTAGAAAGCTGGGAAGAGCGGTTCCAGTGCACTGCAGCCTTTTTAGCCGGCATTATGGATTTCTCGAACGGATCTCCCCGAGTGGAACGCAGCAGGACCTCAGATGGCAAGGGACAAGTGGTGGTCATGCAATTTCAACCCAACCTGATCTATAAGTTCGTGGAGTTCTTCGATGTCTGCGGCCCAACCATTACCGATGAGAACATCAGTGCGTTGGTGGTATCGAAGGAGACGTCAGCTGGAGGGGTATTCGTCAATGAGGAGCGGGCCAAAAAAGGATGGACAAGACTGTCTATTTTCGAAGTGGATGTTCTGGTGTCTGGAGAGGCCAGGGCGAGCGCCAACGGGTTCGAAGACAAAATCAGCAGTACTGACATCCGCCGACGACGTATGAATCGGGCCAAAGTATGAAGATCTGGAACCTAGGGGAATTTGGAATTACAAATTAGGGGGGCCGGGGGATAAAACCAGGGGAAACAATGAAGACCTGTAGATTCTAATACATTCGGATTTCGGCCAATTTCCCCCCAATCGCGTTGGTGGCTTCTCCACCACACGCGAGCCCGTCACTCTGCAGAGATGTGACAACTGGAGCGGGGCCTGCATATACTTTACAACCACCAACTATCTTCCCCTCTCAAACTACTCGCTCTCCGATGCCTAAAAGTCTCTGCAGGTTCGCGCTGTTTCGCACTGGATGGCCGCAGCCTCGATCAATCATGTGATTACCGTGTGAAAGCCTCACCAATGAAACCAACGTGATGCGAAGGCCCGTCAGCATCCAAGCGCGCTAAACCAGGGTCTTGATGATCATCCCGGTCGCGTCGAATTGTTAGGGTGAGAACTGTCGCCATGCGTCTATGGTGAGACAGGACTATGGGGGTCCGACGAGTCCAATTCCATTCGATACTTGTGCTCCTCATCTTTTCCCTAATTTTTCTATTTTCTTTTTTTTATTTCTCTCTTTTTCCCGGGTTTATAGTGGGACTGGTGCCCCCTCAATCGTGCATCCCCAACTGATCTTCCCCTTCTGCCGGTCTGTAAGACTTGGTGTAGGAGTTTCCTTTATCTCTTCTCTCTTCCTTTTCCCTTTTTCCATGTCGCTATATCTTGTACAGGCAGCCGGATCCTCGGCTGCGAAGCGCCGATCATGGACCAGTCACTTTGTATTCAGGACCTCGCCGATGAGCTGTTGAGTGAAATTCTGGCAATCTTATCGGAACCTACGCGAGCCCTAAACGGAAAATTGTATACCAACGGGAATCATAGCAATGGGGAAGGTCAACTCAAACTTGTTAGATACGGAGAGACTTCCGATCTGGATCGATTCCGCCTAGTCTGTAAGCGGTTCATGCGGATCGGCACACCTCGAAAGTTCGCGCGCTTCAACTTGCGATTTTCGAATGATGGGTTCCGGCGACTTGGGGAGCTACTGGAAATGCAGCGAGCCTGCTACGTTAAATCGGTGACATATCTCGTGCGACCCTTCTATCAAGGCGGCGGTACCCACTCCATCGATTCACAAGCCTAGATGAGACAGATCGGCTGACGACAAGATCACAGGGTGGACATCAGTCTTTGAGCAACTCGGCACCGAGAACCCATCCATCGCACAAGTTCACCGACGACGATTGGACGAACAAATTACTCTCATCCAAAACAACCAAGATCTCATCCAGCTTCGCTCGGGGATTGCCGCATTTTCAGAACTCCAGGAGATCAAGCTGCTGCGTCTGCAAGACGAAGCCGACGAACACTTGATCGATTTTATTCGCGATCATTCCATTCGCAATTCTGAGCGCACCAATCCAAGCACTGCTCGTTTCGAGTGGGAATCGGCATGTTTGCGCGCAGTTACAAATCTTGGGATCGCCCTTTTAGGCTCTCAATGTACCGCCATCAGGTTTATCGGTCCCCAAATCAGCCCCGAAGCTACCCTCAAACTCCTGCAAGCGCCTTCCTCCACTCTCGCCGCAATGGGAAGCCGTCTGACCAGCCTGGATGTCAATTTTCATTCCAATACGGATATTACCGCGACCATGTCGGACCTATCTAGCGTATTTCACCGCTTCTTCATCGAAGCCAAGAACCTTGTCGCTATACATATCGGCTTTCCTCCTAAAACCCCACTTGACTTAGATCTCGATGCTATTTTCCATGATATTCGTTGGAAAACACTTCGCTCGCTCAGTTTGCAGGGATGGCGTCTGAGCGCCCACGAGATCATCTCCTTAGCCCGCCGACATCGCCACCAACTTCGCGATTTTCGCTTATGTGCCGTCTATCTTCGCCCTATGGGGCGTTGGACAGACGTACTCAGGGTTCTCCGCGAAGAAATGGAACGTCTAGACCGAGTGGAGCTCTTCGATATAGACTATGCAGATCATTTTGACGCATTATCCATGACTAGCGGGATCGAAGTCTTTGATACAGACCTCGCACCACCGTCGTCCCTTTCAGTTGATGCTGCCACGTCACTTCCAGAGCAATCTTGGGTCTCAGGGTCTGTACCTGGTGCTTCTATTTTCTCGCCCTTCCATGGGAGGCGACTACCCATCCGACGCACTTCGTTGGAAAGATTACGCAATCTTTCAACGGATGATCTCCAAGACAATGGATATAGTGTTCAACAAGAGCAATTGCAGCTCTGGGCGACGTGGGTACTGTCTGCGCAACAACGGATTCACAGCAATAGACATGGAAATCATTGGAATGCCTATCATATTTAAATCGATTTAAGTTATACCTGGTGGTATCTTGCTCTAAGACGAGAAAAACACTCTGCCATCGGAGGGAGGTATCGTGTTTTTATCGGAGTTGGAGGCTGTTTGAATTATTTTACATCTAGAATATGAGGACCTGTTGGATTGCCGCCTAAAATGACCCGTGCACTTTTGAGGCCAGGAACGGCTGCCTTTCCACCCGTAACTCTGCTCCGTTTGAAAGCTTGGAAGCTCTCAATCCATATTTCTTTGTCCGTACTGCCTTAGTTCGAAGTATGTCTGCTGCTCGGGCGAGGAGGCATGAATTACATTCGGATCTTTTTCTACCGTGGGGATATTTCGAGTCGGCAATGTTGAACTCAAGACCAACATATCGGTTTGCGTGAGTTACTCGGGCAAGCCAAACTGTCGAATAGCCTCTAGAGCCAGCTTTGTCTGCAATTTGATAACTACCATGTAGCACATCACCGACCATGATTGGATGACAGCCCCAGGGCGCGTATCTAAACAACGACTTCTTATCTGGAATCCAGTTTACTCGATGCGATCGTTCTCAGCCGTTGTGGTGAGGCGCCGCGTAAACCCCCCTGAATCGAGCTTTTGAGGATACAAAGTGAACTGTAGAAACGGGTTCGAGAATTGAGAGATGGGTAATAGTGAAGATTGAGCTAATTTGTGGGTATTTCAAGGTAGCGTATCATCGTCCCAAGGTTTACGTGCGTGGTTTGAAGACGCTGGGATGTCCGCTGCGCGGTGCACGCGGCGTATGTATAGGTCTTGATGGTGAGATGGATTATAAAGGAGTTCAAGCAGTCCCCTTACTTTGTAAAACTTTAGAAAGTAGATTGTGGAGAAAAAGATGGCGTAAGATAATGGGCAACTGGCCAGTCCGGGGCCCGATCAATGAGAGGTATTGGAAAGAGAAGATCCACTAATTTGAAGCAAACTGACCAATCAGATGCTCCAAAAAAACACTTTCCCAAGTAGTGTTGATGTTGATGTTGATGTTGATTGATTATGATTGCATGGCTTGAATGAATGAATCTTTACCTTGAAATTGTTCTGAATAAACTCAAATTGAACCTTGATATCGAATACACAATTAATGTGGCAACCTAAGACACCGGTTGGTGACCGGAAATGATATAAATTCCACTTAACAACTGATCGATATCAATTTTTACACTATCATACAACAAGAAGCTCAAAGCTTGCATGTACAAGATGTATGTTCTCCGAAAAAGTCAAAAGACTATGAAAATGTCTAATAACAACTCGCCCAATCACCACCCTCCTTCGCAAAGCTCAACGCATCAATAAACTTCTCCTTCTGGCAACGCCCCAGCTTATCAACCCCACACCCCTGCAACGGAACAACCCGATCATTAACCAAAACCCGTACAAACTCCTCTTTCTCCTTACCGCACTCCATAACTTCGACATACGCCCGCGCCGCAAATGGCACAGTCCACGCAGCAGAGAACCCATCCGCCGCACTATCTGACTGCACATGAGTAGTCGGCAATGTCGCCGTAGCATTATACAAACCCAGCGCGAAGAAAATGGGAATCATTCCATTATCGTGCGTGAAGTCCGCATACAGGGTGCGGTTCAAGGGGAATGTAGTGGCGGCGTTCGATCCGTTGTCCAGTGTATGGTTTGTGGAAGTGTGGTCCTGTACCGGGGTGCGGGTCATGCGGGCGATTAGCTCGTTGACAAAGCCTACGCCTTGGGTTGGGCCGAGAGGGTTTCCGGCGCCGTAGCCGTAGTATTTTGAGAGGGTTTGGAGGTAGTTGTAGTCTGTCCATTCGGAGTCTGTGAAGAGGGCGCAGAAGGGGGAGATTGTGCTTCCGTCGTCTGTGTTGGAGAGGGTGTCGTAGGAGCACATGTCCATTAGGTAGGTTACTTGGTCGAGGGAAAGAGACACGCCTGGGAGGTGGGATTGGAGGCGTGTTCGGATAGACGGGGCGAAGATCGCGGTGTAATTGTCTGTGACATCGTCGCCGATTGTGCTGGCTTCAAAGGCTGGACAGGTATTGTGGTTGAGAGTATTGTTGGAGCCCGTGTCTTCGGAGATGAGGACGTTGATGGTTGGTGATGATTGTGACTGCAGAGCTTTTTTGTCTTGTAGCTTTGTTTCCTGGAATCCTTTGATGAAATATTCGCCGGACTCTATCACGCGTGAGGAGTCCGAGGAGCGCATGAAGGGGATGTTGTCGCGCGCGAGAGTTTCATAGCGCTCGTAGAATTTGATGCCCGAGTTTGTCATCTCAGACTGGCCGAAGGTGGTGAGGTCATCGCTTCCCAGCGTGTAGTTGTACGAACGAAGGAATGCGGTGTTATCCTTGTACGCGGTGGCGTTGGCCTGGATGACTTCTATGAGCTCTGCATAGCTCTTGCTCTTGGATGCGGTTGGGTACCGAGCACCGTGGCGGGAGAGCACCTGCACGAAGGTGACATCGCATTGCTGTGGAACGTCACCGGAGATACTTTCCGCTGCGAGGGAGAAGTAGGGCGAGTATTGGCCCCAGCGATGGGAGATGTCGGAGAAACACTCGTATCCGTCATCTACGCTGTTGCAGGCGTGGCGAGGGTGCACGGCTTCCTTTCTGGACCTGTTTGACACAACCAAAGGCTGGTCAGGGTTTTTGTGTACCACATTCTTAGATGAGGGTTCGTACCCGTTCGTCAGATAGAACAGTGCCAGGGCCAGTGCGCTCAGAAGAGCTGCGACGAGGCCTATGATGCGAAGCCTTCTCCACGTAGGAGAGGAAGACTTGTGAGATATCGGCTTGGACCTGTCACCTAGCAGGCTTTCCTCCTCCGGTGGAGCGTATTGGTTCTTGTGCCCCGCCATGTCAAGTCTCACCCTTGTTTGATATGATGTCAAGTCCTTGAAATGGATAGAGTCCGTGCTCACTTGATATCAATCCAAGGAGCATTATGAAAGGGAAAGAGAACTATTAAGTAACTAAAAATCCTCAAAAAAACCCACCGGAAATCTAAGGCCTAGATAGAGAACATCGTGTGCTTTGCATTTGGTCCAGGGCAGACATGCAAGCTCGTGAGCCCTTCCATCACTCTGATTGGTCATCCCGTGATCAGCACGTGGGGAAATACCAAATCGGTACTCGTCGGTTACTTCACTTAACATAGAATTTAACCCGTGAGTTCTCGTACCTTCAAAGTACACAAATCCAAACCTTGCACCTGACATTCTTGCTTTTCTGTAACAAGCTAATCACATCCACTCAACCCTTCAATCATCTGCAAGTCAGCCTTTACTGTATTGTAGGAGACACAAAATCTCCACACCGCCAGTCCGATCGGATCCCAATCTCCACACCTTAATCAAATCCATTTTGGATACATCCAAGCTGTCAAAAGTCGATCATTTGAACCGTTGAATCCCAATTACAAGCAAGGGGGATCCCATAACCCGACAGCTGTTAGCTCACATCCAACCCATCTGTAACTGTAGATCAGTCGCGGGATTAGCCGAGTGGACCTGTAACGGTGACCAAGACTTAGCTACTGCACGGCGAGTGCAGACCGAACATCCGACCCACGCCACAGGTATCAGTAGTGATATGTACCGACTTTCTGGTATTTTCTTAATTGGCGATCCTGCGGCTATGTATTGACTTGGCTGCATGGATGTGGAGAGCTAGAGGTAGATCGAATAGATTAATTTAGACCATGCAATCCTCCTGTGAGACGCGGCTAATCCATGTCGCTTTGGTCGGGATTCGGGAGAGAAGCTTACAGATCGACAGATCAACGATGTCGCGGGTCGGGAATGCGAGGAGAAGCTTGATGTAAATTGGACATATTGATTAGGATTAGCTCTATTGTCAACTCCATGTCACATTGCGCCTGTGAGAGATAGGTCAAGAGCAAAGGGGACATCTGGAAGGAATAAAATAAATAGAAATAAAAATCTTTTCGGCATTTCACCAGAAGGACCAGGCACTATGAAAACCAGACACAAGGGTCCTCTCCATCAACAAATAACCGGTTAAACGTATAGAGGGTAGAGGGGCGTAAACACTTTTCTTCTTGTAGGACATTCTCGATCTTAATCTTCGGAACCCTTGAAATGAGGTGCATAAGAAGACGGGGGGTATGGTGCAGAACAAAAGGAAAGAAAACCACAAATGCAGATACTAATACACCTAACCAAACATTGGAGGTAGAGGTGAAGGCGATTTTATAAAATGATGGCACCCGCTGAAATTATCAAGAATGACAATATTCACCACCTGCAGCCAAACCAGTGACTGCGTGCTCCAGACCAGACATGAGTAAGAGATATGACATATGAAAACATAGGAAAGAAGAAAAAAATATAGAAAAGGGATCTGGATAAATCCCTATTGCTGCCCAATGCAATGCTTGGGCAGATTATGGTCGAGGCCATGAGCCCTGGAATGGCGGCAAAGGCCCTCCAGCAACCGGTCCAGAAGGCGCCACATCTCTTCCTAAAGGTGCAGATCCATGGGGCACAGATGCGTAAGGTGCTGCCGAGGTGCCTGGCCAGCTTCCTTGCGGCCTTGGGGCTGTTTCAGTCGGAGCGGGTAGAAGTGAAGCAGATGGTGCCGGACGTGGTGAAGGTGGTCTCGGTGGTAAGGAGCTAAGAGAGGTTGAGCGGCCGAGGTATTCACGGAAGAAATCGCGCTCAGATCTATAGTGATCTCGCTGTTGGGCGAGGGCTCGGATCTCCTCATTCTGACGACGGATCTCGTCTTGCTGGGCTGTGAGCCGCTGTTCGAGTTGGACCTCATTGCGCTTACGATTGCGAAAACGACGAGAGGCGTCGCTGTTTGCTTTGCGCTTTTCGGCTTGGCTGCTGGATCCGGATTTTAGGTCCATGACGCATGGTATTAGGCCGCCTAAAGAGGTTGTGCTGCCTGGCGTACCTGGTACCGGGCTTGCTCTCGCCCCGGTCTCCTCTAGACGTGGTCCAGCTGTTGCGGGAACTCCCCGAGTCATAGTTTCCATTGTCATGTAAGGAGCTGCTGCGTAGGGAGCATTTGGTGGGATGGATGCCATTGAAACGGCCGGAGACGCACGTCCATATTGGCTGTAGATTGAATGAGGTGTGGTTGGGCTTGTCTCCTGAGATTTATGGTTTAGGCCCGGCCCTGCACTAGTTCGTCGCGAATGGAGGCCAGGCGTAGAGTGTAAGGGCGCAGTTACGGGAGTTTGAGTGCCCGGTAATGAAGTAATAGGTCGTAGTGCCGAATCCAGCGGCAGGGGAGAGCTAACTGGAGTCTGTCGCAGACCCATCAGAGGTTCATGAGGCACTAGCGGCGAGTGAGAAACACTCGAATGACCACTCCTCCCGCCCCCCACAAATCGCGCTGACGGTGAGCCAGGGTTCATCACTGGCCGCATAGACTTGGGGGAGAGCGGCTGTTGCAAGTGCATGGAACGAGGAGCGGGCGAGGAACCCTTCCGCGGTCGAGAGGCTGTTCCAGAAAAACGCGAATCCCGACTGCTTTCCATTGTCTGCGCCGGATTCAAAATAGCATGTACCCCAATGGGCCGTGACGAAGCGTCCAGCGGTGGTTCTACCGGCCCATATGGATGCCAGGACTGTGGTCGAGCCCGAAGCGGTGGGCGACGGGACGAATGGCGACTGGCCGGACCAAGCTCATTGTCAATTCCGCTGCGATTTTGGGTCGCATCGTCTGACAATGGAGCAGCACGTAGAGGCTCCGGCATGGACGGCTCTCTGGTATGAGGATTAGGGCATGGCCGAGACCCCCCTCTCTCAGAGTCAGCGGGGGGCTCACGAGTGGAATGAGAGGAGGAGGCCCGGTACTGTGAATCTGCTGGATAATGCGACAGGTTTGAGGTATGTAGCAGCCCCGGGTAAGGCGCAGTCAACACGCTGAGCCCAAGAGTAGCCACGATGAAGGAAGTAAACGAGTTGGAGGTTTAAGAATGAGTTCGAGCGATAAGAACTACCGCACTAACTCCAATTGAGATCAAGTTGATTAAGATCAGAGGAATTTCCATGAGCCACTGGGGTCAGTTCCCGGGTAAGAAGTGTACAGGTCCAGTGATTAGGGCCTATGCATGTACCGAAGAGGATCCGAGGCCCTTGGGTGTGTAATGTGTCAACTAAGGTTGTACTATGTGAAAAGGAGTAGAGAAAGGTGAAAATGTCTTCAATTAAAGATCTCCAGACCGTTAGAAATGCAGCGGTGAAGGGGAAGATCCATTGATCCATCAACTTTTTTTTCGGGTCTGGGATAGACAAGTAAAGTTGTTGTCCGACCCAGAACATCGGGTGTTGGGCAGGATCGCCCTGTCTTTTTTTCCTTTTGGGTTTATTTTCTGATTTTTCTGATTTTTCTAGTTTTCTTAATTGGTATATATTCTGATTCATATTAATTCTGATTTTATTATGAGATTTACTGCAGGGTACCCGGGGAACCACTAACAACGGAGGTTTTTTTGGCAAAAAAATGAAATGATTAATTAAGAAAAAGAAAAGAAAAGAACCAGAAGTGGAGTAACTAATGATAGCAGTACTGTAGTCCATCTCGTGCTAAGTGGAGAAAGAGGGGGAAAAAAGAAGCAGGGGATTGGGTATAAATCATGGAGAAACAGCTGCCTGAAGTTGATTTCGTTCTCCACTGGTAATGGTAATTTATGTATACTAGTCTAGTATACACGGGGAACCAAACTAACGATCGCCGAACAAATCATGGGGAGCTGCAAGTGCGAGGCCGTCACCATGGTCTTGGTCAAGGGTTGAAGTGGATCTATGGTCGAACGAGATGACGACTTGGTGGCTTTTCTAGGTTACCCTTTTTCCTTTTTTTTCTTTTTTTTTCTTTTTAATTTCTTTTTTTCTCTAGGTAGGAGACACGGATGAATTCCCCCCCTTGTGTACGGAGTACAGGATCCGTACTTTGGTATAAACGGCACGGATCCGAAGGTTTGTGCCATGTGTGAAGTGATAAGGGGAAGTGGATCCTCTACCTCCTTCGATCCATGACGCAGAACACATGGGGGAATCTATACTGGGTTTAGTCTGGGGCTATGATAGTTGTCGTTAGTGTTAGTTATTTTTCTGTATTTTTTTTTGGTTTGGTCTGATGCAAAGGGAAATGTAAAATTCTCCATTTCGTGGTAACACGTCCCCCTTGCCCTGACTCCGAAAGGAAAGTTTAACAAAGATGTTGTGCATCATCACTCAATTCCAAAAGGGTCCGCCGTTGGTGAATGATGCCTCCACTGTCTGATTATTGAAGACCCACTTTGGTTGAACATGAAGCAGTTAGTGGGTAGCTATTTAATTATTAGTCAATGCTCCCGTACTCCGTAGAAGGGAATGGAAAAGTTAGAAAAATGGGCTATACCTTTTTCTATTATAGTGGCATTTGTTTTGGTTTTTTTTTCCTTTGCGGGAGAGCGTTAAGAAAAAAAAAATGAAAAGGGGAGGGGGCGAGGAAATACGGAGTAGAATGATTCGAGAAACCACAGACCCATTCGGACGAATCTCTCCATCTGTGATGAACATCCTTTAGCTCATACGTCACCCGAAAATAGCTAGCAGAAATCCCCAGCCCAACTCTGACATCAACTCGTGTCACCATGATCTGCAATTGCATGATCCCCTTAAGCAGGAAATTTCGAATTCCAATCAATGTTGATACAGAATCAGACAAAAGAACCAAACAAATGTCCAAATCCACCTCGTTCGATCTATCAACCGGAAGACAAAGCCGAAAGCTCTCCCCTGGGGAGCTTGCAGAAGTGGGTAAATGGGTGGGTAAGCTCAAGATCCCAGTTAGCGCGAAGGCTTCCGCGTGACAAAGGTCAAAGTGAAGATCCAAACTAGCGCGAACAAAGTGGAGTGAACAATCCTTCCAAGAGATCACGATGTGGGCTGAGCTGAAAAGCTTTTTGCCTAGTCAATTATACTGTCATGTCTTCATTAGGAAAGGACAAACCCACGATCATCGATAGGCGATAAATCCGATCTAGCCTATAATGATTAGCGCGTCGCATACGCACAGATAGTCCTGATCTGGTAGTAGGGGCCAGCACACGGTACATATTTAACTACTCAGGCCAGATAATACGGTAGGGATGGGGATAACGGGGATAATCTTGGAAAGAGATAGATCGTTCTGCATATCTCTAGCTGTCACAGCATAACTTTTGCCTAAGCAAGGCGTGCATCGTTAGCCGCCATTATGGAAGGCAGCGAATCACCACATTTGCCGAGGCGGTATTTGCGGTCTGATAGATCCGACGATCCTGACTGGTCCGATGTTGCATTTTCCTGTCGTTGGGGCGAGACAGGGGGCGGGATAGAAATTTAATTTCTGTAATAAAGGTGGCTTGCTTTCAAACACTCGTTCCTAGTGCGGGTCATTGCACGTAATCAAAGAGTCCGAGTCCTAGTCCTCGGTTTTCCATTGATGCGTGTCATGGCCATGTGAAATGATGCGGGTCAAGGGGCAAAACAAGAGTTGATGGTTGCTAGGTTGTCCCAGGTATCTGGTACGCGGGTCCATGGGATACTAAATCGAACTGAGTAACACAACGACACACGTTTGACTCGGGCAGAATTTGAGATCTATTGGTCTCGCCACTTAGATCTACATGGGCTAACATCTGGAATTGTCTTATACTGCATTATCTCATGTCCGCTGTAACCGCGACCGACAAGGCAAAAAGCAAAGAAGAAAAGATCCCCCAAGATAAGCCACCATATAATGGATCTCCGCGGCCTAGAACTAGCCTAAGGATTCTCTGCTTAACGTATCATTTTTTTCGAAGGTAAGGTGAGTCATGTAGCTTTTTTTTTCACTGTACTCCGTACTCCGTACTTCCCTACCACCTGCACCATGGTGCACACCAAAAGACATAGGGCCAACCAAAGCCGGTGCCTGCATTTCATCCTGCAGGACCGGCCCCGTCTAAGCGGCAATCCTGGTGGGTTACATAGCAGGGAAACATTGTGCAGGATACAGAAGTACTGTGCGTCTTAGGGATAAAAACATCATTCTAGATCGGGCGGATTTTAAAATTGACTGGGTTTATGGTCTACATACTCCGTACACGAATCTGAGATCAGCGGAAGGGCCAAATGAAGATTGATTCGACGTGTAACTTTCTTTCCAGCCTTGTTTTAGGCTGGTTTTTTCCCCTTGCTTGCAGAATGAATCCATGGGAATGACAGCGAGCCGGTCCGTCATTTCGCCCGTTTGGTGATCGACGTATCCACTTCAGTACTGGAAACCCATTCTTTTGAGTTAGCCAGGGGCTAGAGGTAAAAAAAAAAAACTAAAACAAGGCAGCTCGTGTTCAGGATTCAGGATGCATCGAAAAACAACAGTGCCCGAGCGTGCAGGAGACAATCCTCGGAAGCATATGGATTAGCACAGCCTCGGTGCTAATGCAACTAAAGGAATTTAGTTGAGGGAAAAAGTAATTTAATGCGAGGAGAGAAAGAAAACGCAAAATCAGAAATGCAAAATGAAAAACGGATTAGCTCCTGCTGCATGGTCGATTGTTTTAGCTACATGTGAAGTATACAATTTCAATGTACTCCGTACAGCACCGCGAAAACGTCACCGCTGGTCGAGGAGTCACTTTTCATGATCGACCGTACATATTCGGAAAGAAATATGATAGTTCTATCCACAAGTGGAGTCTAGACATATAGGACAAACCTAGAGACACGGAGTCCTCTTCCACTCCGTTTACTCGAACCGGAATTCATTCTTAGCCTTCCCCCGGACCCCAACATCAACTCGGAAAAGTCGGCCCCCATACCGCACAGATTGCGGTAATCGCTCATCATCATAAGTATCCTTGGCAGAAGTGATGAACAGCTCGGTGCCCACAAAAGCGGGACACGTCGGATTCCGCGTAGGCAGGTCGATCTGCCCGATAAGCTGACCGGTCGGTGAGATCCGGATCACCTTCCCGCCGCCATAGATTGCGGACCAGATACATCCCTCAACATCGATGGCGAACCCATCCGGCTCGAGCGGCTCGCCGAGATCATAGTGCACGCGCCGGTTACTGATGGCGCCTGTTGCGGCGTTGAAATCAAAGGCGAAGATCTTGCCTGTCGGTGAGTCTGTTAGGTACATTGTATCATCGGCGTCGTTCCAGCCGATCCCATTAGGGATCGTCACTGGGGCGAGCATGCGGTGCAGGCTCAGGTCTGGGTCCAATCTGAATAGGATTCCCTCGGGGCCGGGGGATTTGATCTTAGGGTCGTTCATGGCCCCCGCCCAGAAACGGCCGTGACTATCGACAGCGCCGTCGTTGAAGCGCATACTAGATTGTGGGGTTCAAGTAAGTCGGTGTGGACTTATGACTTGTGATTCAGTACTCATTTTTGGGGGAGGGGGGGTTCACCCCTTCCCTCTCTTCTCTTCTCTCTTTTTTCCCGTGCGATTAAGGATCTGCCACTTACATTTCTGCTTTCCCCGGGCCATCATCTTCGCCCCAAGCTTCGCGGATGTAGGACAGTTCCCCGGTGGTGCGGTTCAGGCGGGCAAATCCAAGCTTGGCACCGACTATCAGTTGATCGGCCTCCGCATTAGCAATATTGGCGGTGACACTAAAACTCCATTAGTCTTCCTTTGGCGTTCCTTTTTTGTGATGGTTTTGATCGGGAAACGGGAAACAGCGAACGCTGAACCGTGAACGAAAAAGCCACCTACCCGATAGCTGTGGCTGTATCGATTGTCTTGAGAGATTCTGGACCTTTGTCCAGATCGAGACGGTAAAGTTTATGGTCCCAGATATCCACAAAGCGAAACTCGTTGTTAGCTACATCGTGGTAGGGGCCCTCGAGTAACGTTCCCGCTATGTCGATATAAGGCTAAGGGGGGAATCAGCAGGATGTTTGTAAATTTGTGATTGGTGTAATTTTTTCTTTTTTTTTCTTTCTTTTTCCCCTCTCGGTCCCGACACTTCATGTCTTGATCGAAAGAAAAGGAACGAAAGAGCCAATGAGAAAAATCGGCTGGCCAAATTCCGGGAAATTGCAGGGGAAATAAAAAATCTGACCTCATTGACTGTCCATTTCTGAATTTCCGACATGTTCGGCTTTAAAAAAATAGAAAATAGAATAAAATAGAATGGGGAAATAGAAAAGGGAAAGGACCGGAAAGGTAGACACCGCTACTTCGGCTTGAGTAGAGGTGTGGAGGCGTCTTTAGTCTAGTCACACAGGGACGAAAAGAAAATAGCTCTAAGAGAACCCCTGTTCATGAAGCGGACCTCTTAAAGTCAAAAACTTGCTGGCAGCGATGATCGCGGGAACTGTCCGATGAGCGTGATGGGGTAAGGAGAGTGACAGAGAAAGGGAACTTTGCCAAGCCCTCCCCCCACAATCGGTTGAGAACAGGAAAAGTGGACAAAAGTGGACAAGTGGATCCCGGACCTTCTAGAGAAGATTTGCCGTGTTGGAGTCTAAGGTCTAAGGTCTAAGGTCTAAGGTTGTGGACCACGTTGCAGGACTTGTGACATACTAAACTTATTGGTGTCAAATCCCGCTTCCCTGCACATTCCTGCAAGGGAAACTAACTTATACATGACTGGACAAGAGTATTTGCTCCCCAGGTCTCCACATTTAGCGGGAGGAGAGTATAAATACTTTCATCATCTATCCAGTCATTGTATCTGTCGAGATAGTCTCACGAATGATATCATCCCTGACTTATACATCCCAAATCAGTCTAGGTAGCTTCACATGACCAACTCTGCATGCATCTGCAAGAGATTGATGTAAGTGTGTGCTGGTATGGCGCTAAAGCCATTCCGCCCCAACCCAATTATCCTGTCTTCCTGCCTGAACAGCAAATTGGGCATAAAAAGACCGAGAAAGAAGAAAAGCTAGAAACCTTAATTGTCCTTGAAACCAACACATAGAAAGTGAAATGAGATCTGCCAGTACGTTGGTCTTGTCTCATTCAAATATGGCCTGATCCACAGTTTACCACAATCACACGAAACCAGGAACCAAGCCAAGAAACAACCATCAAATCATCAAATCAAAAGAGAGACCCAGAAATTACAAACAAGGCTTCTACCGAGTATAATGGCACACGCATAAACCCACAGACACACATACGACGCCCCCTAAATCTTGCTCTCACATCCTCCAATCAAAACCCAGATCCGAACCAACTCGGCTCAATGTAAAACAATTCAATGCACCTCATCACTGGTCAGCACTTAGGCCCGTCGGGGCTTTTGCCAACTAATGCTTGCATGCAGGTGGATTCAGATCCTTCGGGACTGTACGGGTACATGTGGTGGCCAGCATACCATGCGGACTGCGCACCACGCACTGCCTGCCTATTAAAGAGACGGCATCCATATACCTACCTGGGTATAGCATGAACGCTTCCGGGATGATCCTGCATCAGGATGTGGGGAACACAACGTGATGGCAGGAATTGGGCATCAACCGAGTCGACATCGTGGCTCTCTGGGTATTTGTCATTAAGCCTGAAGCAGGTGAAATCATGATGGGCAGTAGGTAAGGTTTGCAGGCACATGTGCAGGTTCCTGGATGACCTGGCACCTGTACTGGATGTGTACAGCCATGCTTTGTCTGTCGGTATTTGGGGTTATGATATCGGAGATTGTTGAACAAGCAGGGCATCCCTGCCCTCATGTGATCTTATGAGCCGACTTCCGAAGTTTTCCAAGGTTATCACAAGGCTATACTATACGTATGCTATGGTACTTTGCCTGGGCGGGTGTCAGGAATCTTTACACGCTGCATTTGCTCCTGCGCAAAGCCACTTGACGGGCCATATTGGGGTGAGCGGGTGAAGGGACGTTTTGATTCTTTCTGGTCCAAAGGTTGGGGGTAATAGGTTTAACTCGGGGAGTATCTTTAACCTGCTGCCAGTAGAGATCGGTGCATATTTGGAAGAGACGGATATCTCTGAATATCTTATAGACTAAAGGGGAATGTTTATCTGTCTATCTCGATTTCAATGTGAGACCAGATCTACAAGCGCTATGATAAGACCACGCAAGTGATATCTGCCCCTTTAACAGACTTTCTGATACCATTGTCAACAAATCTTTGTTCTTCTAGAATTTAAGCCCTTTTGATGGCAGTATATCCTAAGGAAACAGACTCTCAACACTTGAGGTCATATCCCTTTGATGCGTGTCGAGACCTCTAACATTGTCATTTGATGTGATGCCTCCCTTACCCGATCAGTGTCACGGGCGATGGATTGGCAGATTTTCGTGGTTGCAGTTTCATCGAAACGAATTCCCCTTCCTAGATTTGAGATTATAGCACGTCACAATTCATTGATCCAACTCACAGGCCACACCTCGACCCCTACCTCGTTTCGAATCTTTTGATCGAACCGCCAACACAAACACCTTCGAAATCCTCCCAGTCACCGGCTTAGCCAATACCAGTGAAAACAAACTATTGAGCGTACAACTACCGACCATTTTTTTTATTCAGATTCGCTTTCGTGCATTCCTCGTTTGGCATGGACTTCTTGCCCCTTTCTACCGGATCTCTCCATCAGTCATGGTGATTGATGAGCGTGTCCGGAACCTGAGGCATCACTAGGGCTTAAATGAGACGTCGACGCGATTGTGGGTTCTAAGGCAGATCAAGTGATCTGTCTGGACATACATATTCTCCTCCATCCCGCGTGCGATCTTGGTCTTGTACACCATGACTCTTATCACCAGCTCTTTTTGACTTCCAAAGTTTTCACCATGAATATTTCCCGGCCATCTCGGACTGTCTTAAATTATATAGTCAATTGGATCGTCCGTCTGAAAGGGTTCCATATAATTGAAGACTGGGAGTGTTCAAGAGACAAGAACTGAATGAATGCACATGAATGTTTATCTAATATTCCAGTTCGCTTTGAAAAACAGTGAGACTTTTGAAGACGCTTTAGTCAAAAATAAGTTGTCAGTTACAAAAAACAACAAAACTTAGAAAATACCAAGCAGTTACATGTAGATGTTTGTTGTTGGTGGGTGCCGGAGAAAAAGAAAAAAGAAAAAATTATAGCGAGCGACGCAGGGATCGAACCTGCAATCTCTTGAACCGAAATCAAGCGCCTTGCCATTAGGCCAGCCGCCCTACTATGAATGGAGACGCCATAAAATAAAATAAGTACCAAGAAAGCTGAACCCAAAATGTTTTAACCGCATTATGTTGGTCGCAAACTTCTTACAGCGGTTGTTTTTTTAGTGTCCCGTGGACTAGCCATTAATCAGGAAGTACAGGAAGTTCTATTCAATAAGATACATATAGGAATTTACTGGTCATCAAGCATAAATTTAACATTTAGTAACAATTTACAATAGAATGGAGCCCAATGATGAAATACTCATCTATCTCTTACAGCTCCTAGCTTACAGCCGGCAACCCATGTTCACATGAACAGCCTTGACCTGCGAGTAAGCCTCGAGACCAGCCTCACCAAGCTCACGACCAATACCGCTCTGCTTGACTCCACCGAATGGCACACGGAAGTCACTGTCATTGCTGCTGTTGATCCAGACCATACCGGCCTCGATCTCGGAGGCGGCACGGTGGGCGCGCTCAATGTCCTTGGTGAATAGGGCAGCGCCGAGACCGTAGGTGGTGTCATTGGCGCGGGTGATGGCCTCCTCTTCGGTGACGAAGCTGGAGATAACGACGAAGGGACCGAACACCTCCTCGCGGTAGATGCGCATGTTGTCCTTGACGTTGGTGAAGATAGTCGGGGCGATAAAGAAGCCACGGCCATCACCAACGTTCTTGTAGGGCTCGCCGCCAGCGACGAGGGTAGCGCCCTCGGACTTTCCAGCCTCAATGTATGACAGCACACGATCGTACTGTGCCTTTGTGACCTGGGGACCCTGGAAAGTGTCGTCGGCGAAGGGGTCACCGACCTTGCTGGTGGTGGCGACGACCTCCTTGAAGAGGGAGACGAACTTGTCGTACACGGAGTCGTGGACCAAGATACGCGAGGTGGATGTGCAGACCTGGCCTTGGTTATACATGATACCGATGTGGGCCCACTTGGCCGCCTGCTCGAGGTCGGCATCCTCGAACACAACCAATGGGGACTTGCCGCCGGTCTCGAGAGTGATGTTCTTGAGAGTACCGGCAGCCATCTTCATGATCTCACGACCGGTGAGGGTTGAGCCGGTGAAGGCAACCTTGTCAACGTCGGTGTGCTGCACCAGCGCAGCACCGGCCACACGACCGTGTCCATTGAGAATGTTGATGACACCAGGAGGGAAACCAGCCTCCTTGATCAGGCCAGCGAGGTAGAGAATGCTAAGAGGGGTCTGCTCGGCAGCCTTCATGACAATAGTGTTACCACATGCAAGGGCGGGGCCCAGCTTCCATGCGGCCATAGCGAGAGGGAAATTCCAGGGAATAATCTGGCCAACCACGCCAATAGGCTGGCGCAGAGTGTAGGCGAACTTTTGAGGGGTGGTGTTAATGGTCTGGCCAGTCACCTTGTCGGCCCAGCCGGCATAGTAACGGAGGGAAGAGAGGACCTCACCGAGGTCATCATTCAGAGAAACAGAGTAAGGTTTGCCTGTCATCGATCCGTCAGTTACATCACCCGTCACCTGGATATGTTGGAGGTACTAACCATTATCCCAGGTCTCAATAGTAGCGAGGGTTTCCTTGTGCTGCTCAATCAAGTCGGCGAACTTGAGCATCAAAACACCACGGTCGGTAGCGGAAAGTCCCTTCCAGGAAGGGTCCTTCAGGGCCTTGCGTGCGGCCTTGACAGCGATATCAACATCCTCCTCGCCAGCGGCGTACACGGAAGCGATCTCCGCCTCGTTTCTGCGACAAGGTCAATACTCTGGGAATTTAAATAAGGGCAATATCCACTTAATAACATACGAAGGATTGATAGAAGTGATCTTCTCGCCAGACTTGGATGCAACAAATTCATTGTTAATGAAGAGGCCAATCGGCTGGGCGTAAGTGCGCCCGTTCGGGGCCGTCAATTGCACGGAGAGGTCAGACATTGCGGTATAGAAGCGACGAGTACTCGAATGAACTGGAACAGAGAGATACCGCAAAGGCCGGAGAGTAAAGGTAAGCATTGGAGGGGGAAATGTTGAGACCTTAAGGGACTTGAGCAGCAGGTCGAGTCCCCGCTCCGATAACGATAAGGTGGTATCCACCGGGTCGGGTGCACCTTCTCTTCACGGGCAACCGCTGGAGCTCTAAATCCATTGGCGTCGCTATTGGTGCTGGTTGGCTGGGCTCGCCGCAAGGTATGAGGGGCCCGAAGTAGATTATCAATCATTAGATTTGGGGTTTTCTGCACCTCTCTAAAATAGGATCGGTGTTGTACCCCCGCTACCACTATATCGGTCAAAAACCTTTAGTGGCTTCATAGCCGACTTGAGGGGTCGGTGTTTGGGGACGAAATCTAAGTATATCCTGTTACTGAACTTAATGAGATAACGGTAATGGTATTTGTTTGTGCTGTGCGTAATGATGAAAAATCACGGGAAAGAAATGCCTTACATCCTCAGAATACCTATTGTCCAGCCGCAACGCCCAGGTAAAATATTTCCGATAACATACGCCATATCTTGCTATTTCATGTGGTTAGATGGCTTATTCACTTTGATCATCGACGAATTCTGTCCTCAGAAGCTGGTCTGGGTCTTCGCCCGCCAGCTCCAGGATGTATCGCCATTGTGCCGGAGTCACCGAGGAAACGCTGAGACGTGATTGTTTGATGGTCTGCAAGTTCTCTAGGGGCTTTCCAGACTGTGCGTGTGTCTTCAGATCCTGCAGGGTGACCTGGTTCTTCAGCTTGCAGCGAAATTCAACGTGCACGACGACCCACTTTGGGATGTCGCGACTGGCCTTGGGGTCGTAGTAGGGGTGTTTGGGGTTAAAGGCGGATTCTGCGAAATTCATCAGTAAGGTGCATAAACCAAGTTGAGTGGATTGAGAACGATCGAACCATCGGGTGAGTGCTCATGCACGATTTCCATCACTCCCACGATGCCAGGGGTTTTGCAGTTGGAGTGATAGAAGAAAGCATAGTCTCCTTTCTTCATGTCACGCATAAGATTCCTGGCTGTTGATTTGTAAGTTCGGTCATTCGGATTACTTTTGTTGGCCCATTGGAGTCTTACCAACAGCGTTGCGGACTCCTATTCAATTATTAGAAGTATTCATCAACAATGGCTGGGAATGTCTTACCGTCCCATGGCTCTGGGCTATCCGCGGCAGCCAGATCATCAATGGAGAACTTGACATCTACACCCTTTTC
Organism: Penicillium lividum; assembly: GCA_028828245.1. Lineage (NCBI taxonomy): Eukaryota > Fungi > Ascomycota > Eurotiomycetes > Eurotiales > Aspergillaceae > Penicillium > Penicillium lividum. The sequence goes on from JAQJAG010000005.1 coordinate 1,283,190, forward strand.
AATTCGTGATTCAGGCTCAGCCTTCATCAACCAGTAAGAACGACCACCATCCTCCTCAGGCACAGTTGACGCGGAAGCCTCGAGCTTCGATGTAGGCTCAGCAGTGGTATCCGCACCGTTGGCAGGCAGATTCTTGCGGGGCCTTCCTCGGCGCTCAATCTTGTTCGGGGTAGTGGTTGGGTTGGTGGTTGGGGTTGGCTTTGCCTTCACTGATTTCGGAGTCTGGCCTGCAGGGTAAAGTGATTAGCTCTCCGTTTCCAGTCAACAGTCTCAATAGAAACATACTATCCTTAGGAGGACGTCCGCGCCCTCTCTTGGGGGTTTCAGAAGCTAGCGCATCCTTCTTAGTGGCGATGGCTGTAGTTTCTTCAGCGGGAGTCTTGCGGGGACGTCCACGGCCACGCTTAGGACCATCGGTACTGGGCTTGGGGACAGTGCCCACAGGATACTTGCGCGGGCGACCGCGCTTCCTCTTGTCACCGGTCTGGAGGGTGACCTGCATGATCAATGCATTAGCATCGCGGACCCAAAGATGATTATCGGGCGAATGCGCGCGATCAGCCTCATGTAACATTGTAACTTACCTCATCTACAACTTCGCCTTCAGCATCGGAGCCAGAGTCACGCGCCCGCTTTGGGGATGTTTCGACAGTATCAGTCATTGTTGTTGCGGTCGACTTCCGTTTGAACGGCATGTAATCTTGGGGTTCGGGGGTTAAACGCTCTTCACCGTGGTAGTTAAGGGGTAAAGCGAAAGGTTTAAATGGGCGTTACTATGAAAAGCCAGCTTTCCAAGAATAATCAATTGCGATCGGCTTTAAAGCCAATACAACGAATTTCTGCGCACAGAAAATTGGAGAAATACTGTAGAATGAAGCTTCTGTCTGTTTCAAGCTCGACGCGACGGTGGGTCCAAACGGATGATCCACGCGACACGTGATCGACAGATCTTCACGCAGTTCCGGGGGAAGATGTGGGCGGGAATGAGCAGATCAAAAGTATTATCGGGATGTTGCGAGGTGAGAGAATTGAAGTTGTTTAAAGTGAGAAACAATCATGAATGACTTCTCAAGTTGTTTGGGTTGAACTCTACTAATCTGTGGGAAGTATGTATATGCACACTGAGAGCTAAATGACGTATCGAAATTTACACGACCACTCAAAAAGTTGATATTTTACTAATGAAGCTAGAATTTCCCCAAATTCACTCAAGTCTCAGACGTCTAGCTACTTACTTATATCATTTATTTTTCCGAAAAGAAAGCCATAATGAACTCCTCGCTAGCTTATACAGTATGAGAAATTATTGCCAAAATTGAATAGAAGCTAGAAATTGAGTAAAGCAGATCAACCTTGGAAGAACCTAGCATTCAATAAGCCAATGGCAGGCTCGTGCCTGAATCAGTGCGGCTTGTAGATCAGTTCAAAAAACAGAATACTCTGTGGCTATTACCCATACACGTTTATTTACTTTCATATAAACTGACTGGCAAGTACCATACTCAGCGCGTCCACGGATTGATCCGGGGAAGTTCCATTACCCCGCTTTTGGTTATATGTTCACATTTAATTTTTGATACTGATGTCGCACTAAATATTAGTGAATATAGAATACCCTAATTTACCTAGCAGTTACATGAACGCCTGCAGGGTCGTTCGGATTGAGCTCAAGTGTTGGAAGCGAGCTGTTGAAGGTCAGCCCCACCTAGTAGCTTGACGACGGAGTACTCCGTACTCAGTACTGGATGTACTGTATGCATATGGTCTTATCAATGTAGACAGATCTCTGCACGTGCAATTCCGGGGATCGACTGCGGTGGCTTTGAGATTATTAATATTGACAAAGGGAATATGGAATTGCGCCATCTCGTCGAGCCTCCATTGGCTCCATGGCGGGGTAATTATCGGCCGACTCGACAATAATGCAGCTCGGCCGACAACATTTGGAAGAGTGATTCAACTGCTGTTTGGAGGCGGGTTTCAATAATATTTTCAGATAATTATCAACAGAACAAAAGCTGGGAAAGGGATGTTGATAGTAACCATAGAGGGGTCAAACTGTAACCGAGAAGATGAACCTTGGGTAGTTCACATCACATACGCACCTGTACTTTGTAGCATAAATGACCCATGAATGGCATCAGGAACTAAACAGCCCACCAAGTGCATTCCGCCAATGATGTTCATTATGCCACGGGCGGTCAATAATTGCGTGATAGACAACAGCCGGATGAGGTAAGTCGATCACTGCGACAAGCAGGTGGTCCATAGCAAGCATGAGGGGCAGCTCCCGTATTTGAACCTTCTAATTCCCCCCCCCCCCCCCCAATCCTCAACTTCCTTCCATATTCCTTTCTTGAAAATATATCACCAATCCTCCACAATGGCTGAACAGCGTGCTCCGTATGTATAACCTCTATAGATATTAGAGATACAAATGATGATCGAAGGACTGACCTCTTATTAGCCTCCGTCTGGGCTCTACCGCCCCTAACTTCGACGCCGAGACCTCCACTGGTCCCATCAACTTCCACGAGTTCATCGGTGACAAGTGGACTATCCTCTTCTCCCACCCCGATGACTTCACCCCCATCTGCACCACCGAGCTCGGTGCCTTCGCCAAGCTCGAGCCCGAGTTCACCCAGCGTGGTGTTAAGCTCATCGGTCTGAGTGCCAACGGTGTTGAGTCCCACCACCGCTGGATCGCCGACATTGACGAGATCTCCGGCTCCAAGCTCAAGTTCCCCATCATCTCCGACCCCGAGCGCAAGGTCGCCTACCTCTACGACATGGTCGACTTCCAGGACACCACCAACGTCGACTCCAAGGGTATGGCTCTGACCATTCGTTCCGTGTTCATTATCGACCCCGCCAAGAAGATCCGTCTGATCATGACCTACCCCGCCTCCACCGGTCGCAACACTGCTGAGGTCCTCCGTGTCATTGATGCTCTCCAAACCACCGAGAAGCACGGTGTTACCTGCCCCATCAACTGGTTGCCCGGTGACGACGTTGTCATTCCTCCCCCCGTTTCCACTGCCGACGCCAAGGCCAAGTTTGGTGAGATCCGTGAGGTCAAGCCGTAAGTGATTCAGCAGATCATATGATACCTGAGAGTACTTTGTTTCTAACCTATATGACAGTTACCTCCGCTTCACCAAGGACCCTTCCAACTAGATGGTGGGCTTTACGATGTAACGCGAAACAAAATATTTGAGATTTGGCCGGTATAACCCTTGATACCAATATAAAATGACTTATCCCGCCAATCGTCAACCTTCTCTTTACCCGTAAATACTCCGATGTTGTGTAACTTGTAGATGTCTTACTAGGCTTGCGAATTACGTCAATATGACTGGACCGTGACAGAGTTTCCGATCAGATATTCAAAATGTTATGTACGACACATTCAATTTTCTAAGCTTCCAAATAAAACAGCAAGATATCCACCTAAAGGAGTGTTCTAGAAAAACGATTGAATTTACTAGAATAGGGTTATCTTTTCACTCGATCGGCCCATTTGCCAAAACTGTATAGGGCGGATAGGACCGCCGGGCAAGTGTTGAGACCGCCTTTTTTGTGCCGATCCAACATCCACAGTCTGACACTTTTATCTATCTCCACTCGTTTTTGGTCGACTGGCACGGCGAGAATAGTCCCTGGCTCGAGTCCTGGCCTCCTTCGTGCCCAAAATCTGACCTATCTCAACGCGGGGAAAACCCACCCCCTGGTTCTAATCCATCACCCGCAGGGCCACATTTCGAGCCGCAACGGTACCTGCGATCAGCGCCCAGCAAAGACATTCCGATCGTTACACACCTCAAATCGACCCGCTCTTCGTCTTATGTATACCGTCTGACAGTGACGAAATCGCGCGGGAAAAAAAGGGGGGCAGCTTTTCTACACCGTTCATATTTTGGACTTCGTCGTGTCTGGATTTGTACCAGTCATTTCGCCCACAATGATGTCCAGGAGCCAGTCGAGTTTGGGCTTCCTAGATGCAGGCCAAGAACCTGCCGCAACAGGCGGTGTTTCGCCGTCGTTCAACCAACAGCCCTCGTCTGGACCGATCAACTTGTCCGGGTTGGTGTGCAATGTGCGTCGAACCACCGGCAAGGAGCCTCACCCCCTGGTCGGGGCTACCACAACCATTTTGGGAGACAAATTATATGTTTTTGGAGGCCGGATCCTCTCACGAAGTCGCCCCAAGTTGACAGCTGACCTATACGAATTGGATCTGATCCGGCGACACTGGAGTAAGATTGAAGCGACAGGAGACATCCCCCCACCACGCTACTTCCACAGTGTATGTGCTCTCGGAGATAACAAGCTGGTTGCATATGGTGGCATGTCGCCTGCGCCTGCGCCCAAGGAGTCAAACCCTGCGTCTGGATCGGACACCCAGTCGGAGGTTGTGGTCATGTCAGATATCCACATTTTTGATGTCCCATCGCGGACTTGGACTCGAGTTGCGTCACATGAGTCACCGCAAGGACGATACGCTCATTGTGCCACGATCATCCCATCAAGTGCTCATTTCACTTCTGCCCGTGCACCGCTGTCGGCTATTCATCATAACCCTGAATCCTCCAACCCCCACCAAGGCTCAATAGGGGTGGACATTGATGGCTTCGGTGGGGCTGAAATGGTGGTCGTTGGTGGCCAAGACAGCTCCAACCATTACATTGAACAAACTAGCGTTTTCAATCTTCGAAGCCTCAAGTGGACCAACACTAGTCCTCTCGGTCGCAGCTGCGGTGCTTACCGTAGTGTCGTCGCGCCCCTGGTGGGTATGGGCGTCTCCGAGATTGGGTCTGCAGCCCCTGACCGAGATACCCATGAGCCGATTGAGGAGTCGGAGTCGCCAGGTTGCCCCATGCTGATCTATTCCAATTACAACTTCCTCGATGTCAAGCTGGAGCTGCAGGTGCGCTTGCCGGACGGGCGCCTTGTTGAGCGACCGATGCAAAGCCAAGCATCCCCCCTGGGCTGCGATTTCCCAATGGTGGTATTATAAACGGCCATTTCGTCGTCAGTGGTACTTACTTGACTTCTTCGAAACAAGAATACGCTCTTTGGGCTCTTGATTTGAAAACTTTGACATGGGGACGTATCGACGCTGGTGGGTCCGTATTTGGACATGGCAGCTGGAACCGTGGTATTCTTTGGCCACGCCGCAGCTCATTTGTGATCCTTGGACACCGCAAGCGTAGCCTGGTTGATGATTACAACCACCGTCGGATCAACTTTTCACATATTTGTTTGGTTGAGCTCGAGGCCTTCGGTCTTTATAACAACCCCTCTCGTACATCGTCAACATCAGGATATAAGTCATACAGCTCACCTTCGGTTCCAGTCTCTCTACAGCAGAAATTGGCCCAATTGACGACCGGTGGACGACCGCTGTCAACCGCATCCGATGAACTGGGAAAGCTGGCGCTTTCTATGCACGAGTTGTCCGACATGGAGCTTCAGGCTGTTGGCGGAGAGCGCATCCCTGTGAACTCTCGTCTTCTGGCTCGACGCTGGGGACCCTTTTTCATCCAGCTTCTGCGAGAATCGTCGGAAGGTGGAATTGCGGACGGCGGTACTCTTCGCCCTGCCCAGATTCACCCAAGTCGGAATTCCAGCATCACCATCACCCCGTCCATTGGCCACAATAGCCTTTACTCCAATGCAACGACCCTGGTCAATCCCTCTGCCCCCTCTAAGGCTCTTCTTGAAAATCTGGAAGCACCTTCTGCCCATGGCCTCGCCCCGACCGCCAGACCCCGCGTACTCTATCTTCCTCATACCATTCTTACACTTGAAGTTTTCGTTCAGTATCTATATACATCCGCTCTTCCACCTCCCGGATCTTCCCTGTGCACACCACAGATCCTCTGCTCCCTCCTCCAATTCGCACGACCTTACCAGGTAGATGGTCTCCTGGAAGCCACTGTCGAGCGACTGCATCAGGTCCTCGATGGTCGCAACGCGGCGGCAGTCTTCAACGCAGCAGCCATGGCAGCAGGAGGTGGCCGAGGCACCGGCTTCACCGGCGGGCTAGGCGGCACATTGGAAGCCCTTAACGGCTCGCAGATTGGCAATGGCTCCATGCACGATATTTCCGAGGGCACAAATTCCCATAGCAGTGCCTTAATGACCTCTGATTCGTCCGATACCGAGCATGGCGCTATGCCTCCCTCCGCCGCCAGTAGCACCGGAGATCTCACAAGCCACACACGGGGCATTCCATCCCTCCGCATCAACACCAATCTACGTGGTCGACAGCACCGTAACGCTCACCACGACCGCGAACGCGAAGAATCCATCAGTACTGCAAGCACTGCCACCTCAGCCTCCAGTGCTAGCTTCAGCCACTCTGACTCGGAATTTGTCAGCGATACGGAAAGTCGCTCACAGTCCCGCGCTCATCAGCGCCGTGGCACGGATGCAAGCCGTCCATCCCGTGAGATCTGGACCGGCGATCTGTCAAGTGTCATCGGTCTACAGAAGCGTGGTCTGCGTGGCCTAATGGAGGGTCGTCGTATGCGTGAGCGAAGTGTGAAGCCCCCCAGCGTGAGCAGTGGCTCAACTTCTGTACCTCCATCTGCGGGCTCGGGAGAACACCAGTTCCCCATGCAAGGCGTGGCCAGTTAGGAAAATCCCTGGTTTCTCTTCTCCATTTCATGTTATACTTGGGTAGCTGGTGAATAACACCAAACACATATACACAACCACATACTTGTCCGATTCTTTACGATTGCTCTTTACTTTTCACCCCAGCAGGCTGACGAGGTGGAGAGAATTATCTACCTAAAAATCTAGTTCTTCCAAGAATTTCTGGGATACATAATAAACGGAACCTTACTATGTTACCATTTGGAATCTTTTCCTGTGAACACTGCTTCATTCCTGATTTTGATTTGGTCCACCGTAGTACAACGAATCATGAATTTGGACCATTAATATACTGAATCTAACTGTGGCTCATCTAATTCCAATCAGTGCCGTATCCATCACACGTGCCACACTTAGTCCAACGAGTGTTCCTGCACGTTTGGCATGACAACCGCCCTGTACCACGGCAGATACCACAGGTAAAGTCAGGCGTCCATTTCGTACTCTGTTCGTAAACACTATCGACGCAATTTCTAAAGTTGCTGCTTTTGACGTTATATCCTATCACGGGTCATTCTCCTTCTAGGATTTGAGTAAATTCTTAAACAAATCCAGGAATATCATTGTCTTCCCGCCCGGTCAAGATGCATCGCTTGTCCCTAAATAGAGTAACATAACATAAACGGCATGACCACCTTAAGAATCAGGATGCATCTCACTCCACTCGCCATAGCTAAGACTTGGATCCAAAGCCAAAGTAGGGTCCAGCACAAAGTCGTCCGAGGTACCTTCAGTGATGCTACCATCCCAGCAGTGCTCCTGAAAGCATTTTTCACAAACTGCAGGTCTTTTAATATCCATTCGTTGTAGGCTCCGATCGATGGCCGCACACCCGAGGCAATCTACCCAAGAATCGCTGAGAGTTCCATTCCCCCGAGTAAGCAGGTTGAAGCTGTTCTCCAGGATGCCGTCAAATTCTGTGTTTGACATATTCCCAGTTGCCCAGGAGTAGTTACTGTACCAGCTGTAGGGTGAGTTGGCAAAATAAGCGACAATAGGAGATGTAGCATCGCGAGTTGTTGTCAGGTTTGTGTCGCAGCCGAATAAAACGGGTTTCAACGTGTAGTTGCGTGCCAACAGCTCTGATACCGGCGGGACTTCTGGAAATGGAAGACCATTTTCCCGGGCACGATTGTAAGTATTCCAGATATTGGTGCCGTTGTTCCAATTGTATGGAGCAGAGTCAACGTCGTCGTCCCAAGCCATACTTTGTGAGCGTCAGTAAGAAGAAAGTTCAAAGGGGTTGTGACGGCTTACATGAAGTCGACCTTCCGCTCGGGTTGTATAAGAGGCCAGAATGGCACTGACTGCCCTGCTTCGGAGCCGTCGGCAAAAGTGATGTTCTCCTTGCTGCTGAAAGGATTGGGGATTGAGGGATTGCTAATTTGTGCTAGCGTGTAACCGAAAGCTTCCTTAAAATACTGGTTCAGATAGGATAGCGATGAGATCCCCAAAAAGCTATCTGAACCTCGCTTCTCAAGGTCATGACGTTTTGAAAACTGCCCGAGGGTCCCGTTCGAAATGGCTCCTAACCACCACCAGTTCCATGCACTCGCTGCAGAGCCCATCACGAAACTTGGAAAATTAGCATTTGGTAGGTATCTAGCCATTCATGTCACAAACCTAGCTTGATCGAGGTTTTTCACGCATTTTTCAGCGGTGTTATTTCCATTGGGAATCGTGCCAATGTACTCCGTGGGTACAAAACCAAAGTCCCATGAGCCAAACTCGAAAGGATTCCATTCAAACTGTTTCAAGTCAACCAGATGGAAGGGAATATCAAAATCCTGACATCGCTTACCCATGGAGAAGATTGCGAAGGAGAATAAAGGCCATCTAGGACTTCTGAGCTCTTGTTAATGCTGCTGCAGATGAGCATTGGCATCGGTCCAGAGAAATTCTTGAAACCCCTTTGTTCAGAGATAGACGACCATGTGCGATTGACCCCAGGGACAAACTGATAAGCAAACCCGCGACCGAGAAAATCGGCAGTAGACACATTGAACCCAGCCTCAGCTTTTTCGGCTATCGTATTGAGATATGCAGTGACGGGGGCAGCATAGTCCGTGAAGTTAGGCGCGTCAAATCGATTGATATCTACACGCCACTCCTTGACATGTTCGTGGATTGGGGCATAATCACTGAATGCCGTAGAGGCAGTAGGCCAAGACCCACCAGAAAGCCCGGCCATATAAGTCAAGCTTTGGAATAGACCGCCAACCTTGGCTTCTTTGGAGCCTGGAGTCCGCTCATCGATGGCTTGAAGGCCACCAATGCCGGTGTATGCTGAGCGCCAGCCACCACCACTGGTGGCCCATGCAATCACTGGCACGTTGTAGTCAGGATCTCGCTGAATTTTCTCTACATAGTCTATCAGGTCAAAACCTGTGAGGTTCAACCGAGATAGATAGGCACTGAGAGAATGGGCAACGATTGCTTTACGGCCGTGAACCCATTCGGACTCGGCTTGGGAGATTTGGCGAGGCTGGCGAACAAGTTGTATGTCTGCGGGGCAGTCAACGTAGTACGGTGCATAGCTTGGTGTCTTGTTGCTGCCGTTAACTGATCCACTACTAGCTGTCGCAATGACAGTAACAAAAAAAACTGACACTAGTTAGCATTTAGCATATATGGCCAGTACTTCATGCTCACCTGAAAAGACGATGTGAAAAATCATTGTTTTTTTTTCAATGAACATTGAATGGTTCAAATGTTGTTGAGAATGATTTCAAAATTGAAGATTTGACAGGTATTTATATACCTCGAGCAATCTTGGGAGCTTCAAATATTTGGTACGTATAAGCCTGGCCCTGCAGCCTAGGCAATGCAGATGAACATTCGTACTACATTGCTTGATTGGGGTCCATTCCTGTAGACTACGTCAATACTATTGTTCCAGGATCCGCCCGAGGCTGAGCAATTTGATGCGCTCTATGAAACATTAGATCTGAGATTATCGGATGACTCTATGGGTAACGTTCGTCGTGAGTATTAGAGTTTGGGGCCTCGAACCACTCGCCATGTTCGGAAAACCTTCATCAATTAAGGCCAGCGAACCTCAAAAGGTACTATGGAGCCTGTAGCCCCAGCCCCGTATGACGATGCTAGTTTAAGTGAGCAATTTAGTATATTTGAAAGCCATTCGTTTCTAGACGTCGAATTAGTCAAGGTCTACCTTCCACATGCACTGTCTATTAAACTGACCCAAGTGGAGGGACGAAAATATATAGTATATACATATTTCCGGTTGGGCAATACTTTTTTTTTCCCTGTCTGATTATTGTTTAATCCCCAAAACCAGCCCTGTTTTAATGATCCAAGTAACCAAGGGCCGGGTCGAAAACCTTGATTGCTCTGAAGAGCATGCCAAAAAAGGATAACAGATCGCACAGGGGCGGTGTGGGGTGGGATGACTTTGACCGATCTGGTTGTCAAATGGGGCTTAGTGCCATGAGTTGCTTAAACGGGGTAGTATTGGGCTCTTGCATGGCTGTGTTGATCCTTAGGTTTATAGCCATGTATCTTTGATCTTTTCTTGTCATTATTATGATTGTTGGTTAGTTTAGATACTTCAACATCAGGGGACCTCCAGGGAATGTGTCACGTGACTTCAAACGCATGTCGGGTACATTGGATTACGTAGTTTATATTGATCACATGATGCTGACAACGCGGCGGTCTATAGTGGCAATTCAGGTCCAAATAAAGGCACGTGATATACAAACATCTAGAGGGGATATTTGCGACTCTTGAAAACACCCGCAATGAATAGAATGAAATTATGATCTTGAAAATTGAACGTGAACACTTAATGTACAACAAGACTCGATCAACCAACCCCGTGAGTCCCCTTTTCTGTCTCTCATCTAGGAAGATGCAGAAGAAGACTCTTCATCCTGGACCTTTGGAGCAGGAAAGTGTTTCTGGCTTTTCTCGCCGTAGGCTAGAAACAAATATCAGCATTCAAGAACGTAGCCGGCCAACAGGAACAGTTGTCGAATTTCCCAGGAAACGAATAGAAGAACTTACTCCGCTCATAGAGAATGTAAGATGTATACATAAGAAACGGCAAAGCGACAATAGTTGATGTCCACCTATTCATAAGATCAGTGAATTGTTCCAGCAAATGATGAAATCTTCAAGTTCTTAGAACTTGTCTTTGTGCAAAGCAGATCACAACGATATCAAATGAGAACGAGAACAGGAACAAGAACGCAAGTAGGACTACAAATAAGACACGCGAAAATTTGCATATTGAACAAAGCAGTAAAGGGAAGGTTACATAGGGTAAGATACATACCGCCGTGCAGCAACCTTATACTCCTTTGTCGATCGGATATCCGGGTGTCCCTTAAGAGACGGAGCCGGACGCTGTGGGCGAGGAGCAGGGGTCGGTTGACCAGGACGGAATTGTTCGGATGGGTATATGGGCATTTTGAAATGGGAAATATTTAGATGGATGTGAGTTGGTGGTCAGTGATATCCTGGGGGAAAGACACATGCAGGAAATTGGATGAGGAAATCGGGAATATTGATGCCTCAGGCAGAAATGTGGTACCGATGAACGAGTTGCACGTTAACGAACGAGGCTGGAATATTGTAGATGCGTGTTTTGAAAATTAAATGAGTGTTTGGATCATAAAGACTAGTGTTGTAGTAGTTGTTGAAAGCTCGTAGATGGATTGACGTTTTACTTTGAGCAATATTTGTCATTTTTGATCGTGAAGCAAGGGAGATAGGACCAAAATAAAGATCGCTTCTCATCAGAACCGAGAGGGAGCTGGTAGTAATTAAAGGGTGATCTGGGAGGATACCGAAAGTAAACACCACGCTATGCAAAACATCCTATCATGCGTTTTTGGAATGCAGACAATCAACGCTGAACAATGCTCAAAAGAATCGCTTTTGGTAGTTGCGAGTAAAAAAGATAAACAAATTCAATCATGATACTTGACCGAAAAACAAAAACTCTTCAATCTCCTCACACGCAGCATCCGCTCTTCCCTGATTCCACTGACTTGGTCCACAACCTGATATACACCCATATCCCAGCCTCAGCCACGGCCTCGTCCACGACCACCGCGGCCTCGGGTGCGACCTCGAGAGGGGGTTTCCTTTCGGCGCGGCGACTCCTCGATTTGGTCCTTGGCCTTGAAGACAGGCGCCGACTTCGGTGTCGTCGTGGTTGCCACGCGCTTTCGTCCTTTGATACCAGATTCCGCGTTAGTACCGACGAGGCGAGCGCGCTTACCAGCAGCAGTCTCTTCATCGCCGTCCATGGAATTGGCAGCGCGTTTCTTTCCCTTGCTAGACGTGGGAGATACCACTTGCTTCTTGACCTTTGGCGCAACTTCGGTATCTTCATTCGTGCCGTTTGTCTTTCCTTCAGGACGAGGAGCAGTAAGAACGAGACGAATGGGTCTGAAAGGAGGATCGGATTCATCCTTGCCATTTTCAGTCTTGGCGGGGGTGAGAGCGGGGATCGTTTTGGAAGCTGCTTTGGCGGATCGAGCAAGGGGTTTCTTGGTAACCACGGCTTTGCGAGTGGTGGGTGCTGGCAATGAAGCGCGTGCCGCGCGTCGCTTTGGCTTGGGCTCTTCGGGTTCTGCGGGGAAAGCGGAACCGTCAACTGCGGATGGTTGAGCCTGACGCTGCTTGGCAGCTCGAGGTTTCCTGGGTTCACTCGGAGCAGGGAGCGCTTTCTGACGCGCTTCACCGCGTGCCTGGGCCCGAACCATCTCTTCAGAGACGTCCTCTGGCTCGAAATTAGAATGGGCGTCGAAAGGAATGTTGCGATCGCCCATCAAGGGCGGGAAACCGAAGGAGACATCGTTCTGAGTCTCCTTTTCGGACCGAGAGCGAACAGGCGGATAGGGTAGTGTCTCGTCATTGTATGTGTGAGGCGGCCAATATGGGTTATGGCCAGAGGGAGGAAAGATAATCTCTTCACCATGATCATTCACGCGGCCGACTCGCGCCCAACCAGTTTCGTCAACCTGTGGTTTCGCCTGAATCTTGTATTGTCGAATGCTTCCACTGTCAGTCTCGCTGTCGTACAGATTGGGTTGGTTCTCGTCTCCAGCTGAGGCCTCACGAGTGCGCTGCAAGCCCTCTTTGGCCTGGAAATAACAAAAGCGAGCGTTGGTCAGTTCCCACTCAGGATCGGACGGAAGCTTAAAGTCGGCACCCAATGCCACCAAAGTGATCTCATACAGTTTCCGTCCTGCGGTTTCCGTGTCGATATCAATACGACAAAGAGGGGCTTTCTTTTCCTGCAAGGGCTTCTTGCCCTTGCCCTTGCCAGATTTGATAGTGGTCTTGGGACCTTTGGCAGACCCATTGGTCTCATTCTTTGCGGATGTGGGGGTGGCCTTCTTGCGGGGTTTCTTCTTCAATGCCAGGGCTTCAATCGCCCGAGAGGTTGGCTTGCGGAAACGAGCAGAAGCTCGAGTTCCCTTGGAAGAGGCAGCACTGGGAGAGGTAGGATCCATTGTTTCGTCTTGTCCACCCATGTATTGATCGTATGTCCAACCAGTGGAGCCAATACTTTCAAGATCTTCGGGATCGGACAGTTGGTTTTGTGGGGTTTCGAGAGCAGCCGTACGCCGAGTCCTTCGGCTACCTTGACTGGAAGAGGTTGGAGTATCTACCACCGGGGTGTACACATTGGACAGTCGAGACGGGCGAGCTTGGAAATTGCGGCGGACAGATGTGGGTGCTTCGGGAGACACTTTCTTTGGAGGAGGGTCTTCAGTAGGTGTTTTGGGACGGTAGTATCGAAATGTGACAAGATTCTCTGAGGAGGGGTCGGTAGAAAAATCAATAGCTTTGGCCGGGTAATCACTCTCATTTATAGCTTTGGAAGGAGTGGGAATTCGCGGTGAACGTCGAGATGGCGTGAATGTAGCGTCAATGCGCGCAGGCATTGATTTCCGCTGTACTTTTTTGGGAGGCATAGTGAATGAAGTCTAATGTTCCCAATCTGGAAGTCAGTGAATAAAGTCCAAAGAAATGTCATGTGGCAACCGGGAACAAAGGAAGCAAACAAAGTGAATAAGAAATTAACAATGAGTCATTGACTTGGTTTGGTTTATAGGAGAATATAGGTTGTGGAAAGATAAGCCCCAGGTGCAAGGGAGTCGACGTTGGAAGCCCTGAAGTGTCGCCAGGGCTGAAGTCGGGGTTTAGGGCCCGGGGAAGGAGACCTCAAAAAGAACCGGGTTTAGTAGGACTTACGGTTGGTTCAGGGGTGACTCCATCCAGTAAACAATAATGCACAGGTTTCTTGAGATTTCTTGGTCGAGCTTGTAGGTTTGCGGGGAGACCTGGGGGCAACGAGGGCGATTTATGGGGGAGAGAGAGGTGAAGTCCCAGCAGAAAAGAAATTAGGGCTAAAGTCGATCGGCGCTTATCGGCCTCCGCCTTTATTCTGCAATCTGTCAACCACCAGCTTCTCCTCCTTGCTCCTCCGATCTTCCTCTCAATTATTGTTTCTTGTTGTTTAAATTGTTTTCACTATGCATCTGTGGCAGGCCACTGTTCCATTCTGCCTGTTGGCATCTGCCGCTTTACCTCTAGCTGCCGCGTCAGTATGGGGCTTTACTGATGCCACCGTGGCAGTCCAACCTAAGGGTGCCGGCATTAACGGTGGATTCAAGGAATCGTGAGATCAATGAAACTCAAGTGGTGCTTGCAGTATTATTGGGGGCTAACAGATAACTCTCGATAGGCTATCTGTCTCCAAACCGCTCTCGAAACCTGTCGCGTTCGCCGGCGCTGATACATTGCGCGTCACCTTGACTACGCAGGAAGGAAGCTCCGCAAAGCGTCCACAGCAAGCTTTCCTTCTGTTGAAGGATTCCCAAACTGGATTGGATATCTCCTACCCCTTCACGGTCAAAGAGAATGGCAAGTCACGAGTGGAATTGGTATGTGATCTGAAGCTCCGTGGTTAGATGAAGCTAAGGAACTCGCTCTAGACCCAAAAGGACCTCCCGATCCAATTCCTCTCTCTTCCCTCCCCTGTTGACGCTCGTGTGGTCATTGGTTCTTCTGGAAGCTCTGAGGCCTACGATTCCTCCGTCTTCGCTCTGTCGATCGAGCGCAACCCCGATGTTCCCGTCCCAACCGCCGAGGTCGAGAGATACGGCAAGCTGCCCGAGATCCACCACGTCTTCAAGGATGCCGCCACCAGCCCACCTATCGTCATCACCCTGGCGTTTGTAGCACTAGTTGGTGCTGCTCTTCCGGTTCTGGCCGGTCTGGTAAGAGTCAAGGTTGTCTTGTTACTGAATGTCGCTAACTCAGATCTAGTGGCTCCTCCTCGGCGCCAACGTCAACCACCTGTCAACTGCCTTCAAATCTGCCCCCCTCCCGCACGCCGCCTTTGTCGGATCTTTGGTTGCTTTCGAGGGTCTCTTCTTCCTCTACTATACCTCCTGGAACCTGTTCCAAATCCTGCCTGTGGCCGCGGCCATTGGTGCGGTCGCGTTCGTTAGCGGTAGCCGCGCATTGGGCGAGGTTCAAGGCCGTCGCCTTGCAGGCCTACGCTGAGCGTTTAGAATGCTTTCAAAAACACAGGTGTTACTCGCCGGGCTCTTTCGATTGTCGCGAGCTCGGGTGGCACTGTATCTTAGCTGTGATGATATCCACCTTTTTCCGAAGAAACAGAACTCTTAATGAATTCACCTTCAGTACATATTAAATTAGATTACAAGCAATTGGAAATCATAGGTAAAGTTTATACCTAAGCTATCGTCAACGATATGGCCTTTCAAAGTTCAGCGATCGTCTGCGCGTCACCAAAATCATCATTTTACATTTATCCGGTTCGTATTTCTATGAATTTGATGCAATCGCTCTTCTTAACGCGATTATTTTACATGGCGATGGTAACTATTTGATTATATTTTGACGTCACTTGAGTGGCTCTATCCCGTCCAAGCGCCAAGTCAACTCCGCGTTCTTCTCCGATCTCCCGCCGCAGAAAGCTTACAACCATCTCAACCCACCGAACCAAAACACAGTCTCCAATGGGCTCCGCCGCTTCAAAACCTGCCCGGTCGGCTGCTGGAGCAGCCACACGCCAATATCCTAAAAAGCCTGCTCCTCCGCCAAGGACGCCCGCCGCAGTGCCAAAGAAAACCCAAGAACCAAAACCTACATCTGTGCCAGCTTTTACACCACAAGCTCGAGCCCCAGCTCCAGCCCCAGCTTCCGCACAAGGACCAAAATATCACTCAAAAGAACAACCCTCCAGCACAAAATCCAACGGTATGTCGTGAACAAGCCCGCGAACCTCATCCAGCAACAAGAAAAAAAGAGAGAAAAGCACCAAAACCACTCTACTCCAACTCTTCCAAAGCTAATCTTTAACATGTACAGCAATCGACCTCGACGGCCGTGACCCCGACTTCGCCGCCTCCCTTCGCACCATCGGCCCCGTCGACCCATCCGGCAACTTCTCACATCCCAACCCTTTCAACCGCGGCACCGCCCAAACCGTCTTCCCTACCGCCTCCAATCCAGCTTTGCTAGTTATCACAGCGCGCCAGCGCATCACAAAAGCCGCGCAAGAGGAGAGCATTGCTGTTGGGAATGGGGACTTCACGGGCCGACAATTCTTGGATTCGTTTACTATTAGCCAGGCGCTGGCGATGCGTGATCAGCAGGGGTTGTCAAGTAGGGAAGTCGAGAGGACATTGAGGTTGAAGAGTGGGACTATTGAGAAGCTTGGGAGAAGTGGGATTGTGTCCCGGGCTTCTTAGCCAATTTTCTCGCTGCTCTCTGGTGACATTGGTGTTTGTGAGGTGGATGGCGTTGGGTGCCTCGACTCATGCATATTAGTTGATATGTTGTATAATATCTGTACTCGAATAATACTCCTTTCTACTTTTGTGGTACCTGCTGCCGATATACGGAGTACAGTGCTCTATAATGTACTATCTCCATCGCATCGTTCTTGCATTAATCCACAATTGGAAGTTAAAGGGAGAGTGGCTCTTACATGTTATTTGATATCTTGTATGATATCTGTATTCGAATAGTATTCCTATCTAATTTTATGGTATCTCCTGCCGATGTACGGAGTACAGTGCTCTAAAATGTACAATATCCATCGCGTCGTTCTGGCACTAATCCACAATTGGAAGTTATTGGGAGAGTGGCTCGGAACCGTTCCGCGGATACAGTGCATTAGTCAATTGACTCATTCTGATATGCCAATCCAAGGAAATTCGGCACCGACTACCAATCACAAAACCCAGATCCGTGATGACAAACGGAGACGATAAGATCTATAAATTTGACAAGCGTCAAAAGAACAAAAGCATCATAAGCCATTCAAAGCGTTTCAAAGAACCTCAACCAGAGTACTTCCACCACCATGCATCTCCGCGCTGACCACGCGGAAACGAACATCCCGGCCCTCCAACAACTCATCCACGATAATCCCCTCGGCATCCTCACAACAGCCATCAAATCAGAGCAGGCATTCATCCAATCCAGCCACATCCCATTCGTTCTCGACGTCCCCTCAAACAACGATGACGACTCCGAACCCCCACTTGGCGTCCTGCGCGGGCACATGGCAAAACAAAATCCCCAAGCCAAAGCCCTAATGGAAGCTCTCGCCCAGCAATCCCAATCCCAATCCCAGGATCCAGAATCCCTCGAACTCCCTGACGAAGTCCTAGTCCTGTTCAACGCCCCACACCACCACTACGTCACGCCGAAATTCTACACAGAAACCAAACCCGTCTCAGGCAAGGTCGTCCCAACATGGAACTACGCCGCTGCACAAGCCTACGGCAAGATCCGCATATACTGTAACTCCAAATCAGAGGAGACGGGAACTTTCCTGCAAACGCAAATAGAGGATCTATCGCGGCATGCGGAAACTTCTCAGATGGGGTATACGGGTGGAGAGAGGCCGACGGCGTGGAGTGTTGATGAAGCGCCTCTCTCGTATGTGGAATTGTTGAAGAAGAATATTATTGGGATTGAGATTCGGATTGAGCGGTTGCAGGGGAAGTTCAAGATGAGTCAGGAGATGGGGAGGGGGGATAGAGAGGGGGTTGTTAAGGGGTTTGGGGAGTTAGGGACGGATATTGGGGATGGGATGGCTAAGATGGTTAGGGAGCGAGGGGAGATGAAGGATCGAAGGTAATTTATAGATCAACATTGAATTTATCAATGTTCCAAGCTTTCAGAATCGAAATACATATTGATCGGTAGGGTATAGCTATTATAGACAGGAATATCTTCTTGGCAATGTATTTTAGATTAACGACGTGACATAGATCAGTTTAATGTTCAAATGTTAGGTTTGTACACATGCACTCCATTACATCCAAAGTATTAATCATCAGAGCTCGTTGCCTAGTTAAATCCCGAGGCAACCTTAAATAACTAAGCCAAACTTGTCGAATTTCCCTTGCATGATCCGTATTTACACGGGTCAGGTGAAACTGTGAAATAATGCAGATCATCCTTACCTCGGTCAACAAGGCTGAACTTTCCGATCCCTGAAATCTGGGTCAAGATTCAGGGTCCTCTTGGCATGGGGCTTGTACAAAGAACCAAGGGTTGGGTTGTATTAATCTAAGAGCGTACAACCTTGTTTACATGGTTATTTTTGTGATTTTAGTTATTTTTCTTCGTATTCTAGGAGATGAATCGGGTCCCGGCGTCCAGTAGATCACTGAAGGAAGATCACGTCAGAAAATCCACTTATGAGATAGATCGTAGTTACGGAGTAGTCCGGCCAAGACATATTCAGGGTCTCAGCTGGACTCCATCGACCCCACTGGTGTGAGGCGCGGATGCAAAAGAAAGTCCGATGGGGTGGGATTGGTGATTTAGGGCGATGGCGTCTTGGCTATGTCTTTCCCCGGACTTTGTTTATGCGAGGCGCAGATTTTTCTCTGCCCCTTTTCAGGTTGTGTAGCGATGCTAGTCCATATATAGGAGCGCCTTGGTGGAGACATGGATGGAAAATGTCTCAGCTATAAGATCGATTTGAGCAAAAACTCCAGGCAACAAGGGAAGTTATCCAAGGTTCATGTGGAACGTGGGACCAGTCTTTTTTTGGGCATGACTCTTTTCCCGCTTGTATCCGTTTAGATATCCACTTGATGAAAATATGATGTGGAAATGATTAATGTTCGAGTGATTGACGGATTCATTCGGTCGCGTGCTTCAATACTTGTTCCAGCCTCCACTTTTTTCTTCCTTTTTCTCCCTCGTTTTGTACAATTGGAAACGGGATCCACTGATTGGTGAATTCGACTTCCTGTTTTTACTTCATTATTTACTCAACATTAACTTTCGTGCTTTTTTTTACTTCTTCCTTCTCTTTGTCGACATTCCGGGGTGTTTGTGCCCCCATTCCAATCATTTTACCTTTTTTTTTCTTTCTATCCAACTTCATCCCTTCCTACTTCTTTACGCGCTCAACCTCCACAAACCATGAGCTAACATGGCCATCCTCGCCTTTCTTCCACCGGTCCCACCATTCCTTTTCTCGGCTCTGGTTGTAGGCAGCCTCGCCTCCAAGGCCTTACACATCGGCCTTCATTTTCAATCGTTACCCTTCCTCTATCTCGTCCTATATTCACCGACACTCATTTTACCAGAACTGCTCATCATTGTATTTGTGCGAACACTATTACAATTCCCCGCTCCCGAATCGTGGCGGCAATGGATACCGACATGTCTGGGTGGATTCCTTTCGTATGTTCCTTTCGGGACCTGCCACTATATATAGACCCGCAATTGCAAAGCTAACCGGTCCTAGCTTAATTACCTGGGGGGCTTCCTCTGTCCAATTCGGCTTCTTCCTGCAGACCGGCGCGGAGGTCGCCTGGGCTGCCAGCAACAGTTTTCTTAGCGATCCCGCCGCCATGAAGATCTTGTTGAGTGGCATCTCAACCGTCTCCGCCGCAGCTACCGTTTTGGGCCTGGTGGCATGGTTAATCCATGCCCATCTTTACAATCTGACCGGGTTGGCGTTACAAGGCATGCGAGAGTTGATGGTGGGGGCTTTCAGAGCACGACGCAATGTGTTTTCCATTCCCAATAAATCTTGGATTGCCTCCTTCGACCTTCGATCTGCTCGACGTGCCGCTATTGTCGTTTCCGCTTTAACCTCGCTCTTATTTTTAGAGCTCTCACGACCTTCCATACCTTACGACCATCTTTCTGGCGCATTGCCTTTGACTCTGCTTGATGCATTCACCAAGAAGACAAGTACAGTGGAAGGCTGCCGTAACCCTTCCAAGCCATTCCCTCTTTGGCCTGTGGAAAAGAGCTCTCCGGATTGGTCTCGAGCCTCATGGCTGCCTCAGGATCCACCACCAGGGTTTAGTCGCTGGGACATGAGTCCTATGCAGCGTGCGGAGAAGGATAACCCTTCTTACTATCTATGCGGTGGTGATGAAAATGCGTTCTTCAATCCGACAGCGGATCCCCTTAAGATTTCAAACCTGGGGGGTGACATTTATGAACCGTTACAGAAGGCCTTCCAGGAACATTCGGTAGAAATCAATAACATCGTTCTGTTGACCCTCGAGAGTGGGCGAAAGGAGATGTTCCCCATGCAGCAGGGCACACCCATGTTTGATGCTCTCATCGCCTCCCACAAGGAGAAGAAAAGAGACCAGGCGATTGACCGTCTTGTCAAGATGACCCCGATTGCGCAGATGCTGACCGGTGAGTATGTCACGGACAGCAAGGGCGAGAAGGTGGATCTCAGTGAGGCGAATTGGCAGGATCCCGCGGAGGAGGGTATGGGTGGCCTCAATGTTCGGGGAGCACTGACAGGTAGCTCATTAACCTTCAAGAGTATCCTGGGTAGTCACTGTGGTGTCCATCCTTTGCCGGTTGATCTCTTAGAGGAATCCATGCTTGAAATTTACCAGCCCTGCTTGCCGCAGCTTTTGGAATTGTTCAACCAGAACAAGCTGCCAAAGACCATTGAAGCGCGGACTAATGGGTCTACTTCCGAGGCCTTACAACACCAGTGGAAGTCCGTCTTCATGCAATCCATCACCGATGACTATGACCGTCAAGACATTCTGGATAAAAACATGGGCTTCAAACATAAGGTTGTGAAGCAGACCATGAATGCCTTCAAGTCCAAGTACAAACCCAAGGGAGAAGAGATCAATTACTTTGGGTACGCCGAGACAGAACTACAACCATACGTGCGCGATCTGTTCTATGAGGCAGCAAACAACAAGACCCGCGTCTTCCTCTCACATGTTACCAGCACAACACATCACCCCTGGGGAACCCCCAAAAACTTCGAGAAGGAAAAATACATGGGCTCCGAAGGCACCACGAACCACGACCTAATGAATAACTACCTGAACGCCGCTCGCTTCGTCGACAATTGGCTCGGCGATGTCCTAAACCTACTCGATGAAACCGGCATCGCCAACTCCACCCTAGTCGTCCTAGTAGGTGACCACGGCCAAGCCTTCGGCGAAGACAACAAAGATATGACAGGCACCTACGAAAACGGCCATATCAGCAATTTCCGCGTCCCCCTCGTCTTCCGACACCCCCATATGCCCCGCATAGACATCACAGCCAACGCAACCGCTCTCACAATCATCCCCACCATCCTAGACATGCTCGTCCAGTCAAACTCTCTCGACAAAACCGATGCCGAAATTGCCTCTGCTCTCCTCCCTGAATATCAAGGTCAATCACTCATCCGCCCCTTCGTCCAATTCATCAAAGACGAATCCGAATACCCCGACAACGCCCAGATCAAAAACCCCGACGAACTCGAAGAACGTGCCCCGCACAAGACCCGTCCCCGTACCCGGCACGTCTGGAACTTCGGCCTCATCAACGCCGGTGGCTCCATGATCTCCGTCACCGCCGCTGGTATGCCGTACCGACTCATTCTCCCACTCCGCGAAGGCTTCGAGTATGTCTTCACACACCTCGACAAAGATCCGGGTGAGCTGCGACCCATCAAAGCGTGGACATTATCTCAGCTTGTCAACGAGGTTCGTTCAGATTACCACGAAGAGGCAGTGGAGTGGCTTGAAGAAGCCGAGAAAGTAGGGAAATGGTGGACGAATGAACAAAGACGGGTTTGGGGGTACAGGGAAGCTTAGACTGTTACCGGTCTAGGTCCATGTTTCGAGTATACATATGCTATTCTTTTCTTGTTTCAGCTTTACATTACGCATTTCCCGAACCTTTCATTTTGTTCGATCTTTCGAGATCTGGTTTTTTATGTTATCCTGACGATCGGGGTGGCGGCTCATTGGCTACATGCTGGGTCACGCTGTTATCTTATCACTACTCCCGACATGCTATTGTACATATTCAAGTTCTCGGTGGGACTTGTCGGCGCTTGACTTTACGGGGCATGTTTTTGTCAATTCAAGATACTGACATAGTCCAAAAAAGAATTACCATATTTTTTCCAATGTTTGCATCTATCAAAACTCGGGGGTCCAGCCTTGGTCCAGCCTTGGAAGGCTAAGTCCGATTTTAGTGTAGTCTCTTTAGAATGGCACGTAAATGACCACAGCATTACATGACTAGCTCTTTGTTCCACAGGTCATCGGGTACGACTTATAGAGTCGGAACATTCCAATTTGCTCCGGATAATTATCCAAGGGAAATGCTGGAAAAAGAAAAAGAAAAACACTGAAAGTCAATCCCCCAGGCACACTAACCCGGAGACTGGGTAAATCCCGAGATTGATTGATCACGGGGATGGGTACGGATACATAAAGACTGAATCATCCTCACCGACATATCCGGGGAAGGCGGATCAAGCAACCCGCGTACTAGTAAATAGGGAACCGGGCCGCACGGCACACTCCATAGAGACGAACACACTGGCCATAGCTTAAGCTCTGCGAATGCAAAGACCAATATATATATCTGTTTATAAATGTGCATTATCTATCCAGATGTCTATCTTTAGATAACAAAGGGAAACAAGGCAAGAACATTGGTCCAAGAATTTGACAAAAAAGCACAGACCCAGATCTGGATCTGGATCTAGTTGGGCCTAGAACCGGAACCGTTCGTACATGTGCGAACATGCAGTCGGGGGTTGAGCGACCAAATTCTAGAAGATCTTGTCAATGTTTATTGCTATTTAGGTGCTGCTCACGGGAACAATGGAATGAGCTAGCGTGGCAATAATTAAGCCGGTAGGGATCGTATTGGTGGAATAGGCAGGGGGTAACTCGGAATCACCCGAATGAGTAAGTCACTTCTGCTAGACAAAATTCTGCTGGTCACACGGACTTGGAGATACCAAAAGTGCTCTGCGAGGCACGGCGCCTCTGCTAGTGCGAAGGACTAGTCTGTTCTTATTTGATTTGATTTGAGTTGGGGCTGTAATTGGAAATCTTATCCGAAAGTTTTGGTTCAATGTTTTTTTTATCCATTCAAATGTTATCTCGCGGTCATGTATATATCTACACTTCACAAGTACACTCCGTATAGATCGAAGTCAAGTCTAAAATCCCACTGAAGTTAAGGAATGTGCCGATAAAAGAAATAAAAGATTTTCCAGCTATACGGGCCATTGAGTTTCCCCGGCATTCAGGAACAGGTACCAGGGCAGCGAGAGCGAGCACATGATGAATACTATAAGCGTAATAGAGACTGATCTAGCTTTGGGGGAATTGAAGGTCACCTGAAGTCCTAAGGTCCCAGTGGCGTGGGTCCCCGGATCGGCTTACCCAATTTGGGCATCCGATCTACATTTTAACTTGAACCTCGTAATTATGATCAAGATCTTTAACCGATTTGGATGCGAAATATGGTACTTTTTTCAGTCCTAATTGTCACTATGATGTACTTTTTAAATTTCTAACTTGATTGAAAAGAATATAAAGACAAAAATAGACGAAAAAATGGGGAAAAGGGTAAAAGTGATGAAAGCGTGAAACCAGAAACGTGTTGCTCCGTACAGATCAAGTTGGTTTCTCGCCACGACCGTTAGAGATGCCGCCAATGCCATTTCTTCATTCCCCGGGGAAAGGGCCGACCTGGACCGAGCGTAGCTTGGCCCAGGATTCCCTGTTTGGGATTCTTCGCCAGTCTCTTCATGTTCACGAGACCTTCGTCCGGGATGGGCTGCCGCTGGGCTTGGTTTTGGCTTGATATCTCCCGTTCTCAAACAATTTAAAAGGGAGCTTCAACCCGTGGTTGACTTTCTTTTCACACATCTCTATTTGATCTTCTATATTTTAATCATCTCTTCCTAATTGTCTTTTGATTGTATATCTACATACATTTTTTATTATACCTTATCATACCTCTCACAAACATACACAATGTCGGTCTCCATTGAAACCACTCAAATTCCCACTGCCCCTATGACTTCTCAGCCTGTTATTCTGGGCCAACAGGCCCGGATGCCAGAATTTAGCCTGGCTGGCAAGGTTGTGCTGGTCTCCGGCGCCGGCCGTGGCCTGGGTCTGACCCAGTCAGAGGCATTGTTGGAGGCTGGAGCCAAAGTCTACGCCCTTGACCGTTTGGACGAGCCGGTATGTGTCAAGGCATCTACATCTTGTTCAGAACATCCACCCTAATCACAAATATAGGCCGCGGAATTCTTAGTGATCCAGCAGCGTGCCAAGGAGCTCGGAACCGAGTTGCACTACCGCCGCATTGACGTGCGTGACACAGAACTGTTGAACAGCGTCATCGAGGCCATTGCCAACACAGAAGGTCGCATGGATGGCCTGGTCGCCGCCGCCGGTATCCAACAAGAGACTCCCGCTCTGGAGTACTCTGCCAAGGACAGCAACACCATGTTCGAAGTCAACGTGACTGGTGTATTCATGACTGCCCAGGCTGTTGCCAAGCAGATGATTCGCTTTGGAAACGGTGGTAGCATTGCCATGATCGCCTCTATGAGTGGTACCATTGCCAATCGGGTACGTTCCCGCCCCTCCATGTCGTTCTCACCCCCCCCCACTTGACAATCCACCGGCACATCTCTCTGTCCCTTTATTTAACTTCGCCCCCGCTTTGATGATGTCTTTGGCTGACATGACACAGGGTCTTATTTGTCCCGCCTACAACGCCAGCAAGGCTGCTGTTATTCAGCTTGGCCGGAACTTGGCTGCCGAGTGGGGCCCGTACAACATTCGTGTCAACACAATCTCTCCGGGCTACATAGTCACCGCGATGGTGGAGAAGTTGTTCATTGATTTCCCTGAGCGCCGCGATCAGTGGCCAAAAGAGAACATGCTCGGTCGTCTGTCTCGTCCTGAGGAGTACCGTGGTGCTGCTGTTTTCCTGCTTAGCGACGCTAGCACCTTCATGACTGGCAGCGACCTGCGCATGGACGGTGGCCATGCCGCGTGGTAATTTGGATTCCCAAGGGAACCTCCTACGCGTGAACCTTGTATAGGTCTTCCATTGCATGGCGTTATAAACTGACCTCTAATATTTCATTATCATGTCTCGGATCAGCAAAGCGTTAAATTTGGATTTTGATTTGTCGCATGCTTGTCCTGATGATCAGCGAATTTTTCCTTGTGTTTTGTTTGAAATCCCGTCAAAATGATGTTGATTAGACTAATCGATCGCTCGAGTTAATATGCAATTTCCAATAAAATTTGACCCACTCTCTCCACTTACTGTACATGGTAGATCGGGCTCCACAGGTCATTTGCCGGCATCAGCAGTGATCATTTCCTGTTTCGATTCATAGACAACGTGTTTGCATCATCGTGAGTTCAACAACTTTGTCTTCCGCATTCAGCAGGATCTCTACAGCACATCCCTACGTACAAAATCCTGCATCTAAACCTGACGCATTCCACGCCGACCAAGTCCCCTCTCGGGCTCCCGAGTCCATGATGTCTGCCACGACACCACATAATCCCGGCACCAGGGATCCTTACCATAGCAATTATCTGGGACAACCCATGAGCCTGGCGCGCGAACAGTCTGGGGAAGATGCGGAGAGCTCATCCAATCAGCTCGGTCTCTCGCTCGGTCCCCCAAGTAAGCGACCGGATCTGGCGTCACTGTAGGTTTGCGAGACAGTGTTGGATGGCCAATCATATATACTGTTTAGCGATTGCTACCAGTCTTGGCAAGGCTATTGGGGCTAGGTGCGTCGCCATGCAAGGGGTGAAATTTATTTTGTTCACGATGTATTTGAATCACCAGACCTGGCCAAAAAAGGGCCCTACATCGCTCAAGTACTGGGTAGGAAGGGCGGCCAATAGCGGAAATTGCGCTGCTACTGTGGTGAAGTCATTGACCTGCGCCCGGTACTCTCGTCTAGTATTCGTGGTGCGCTGGAAAACCGAGACTGCTCACGATGTCACGATGTCACATGGGCAGGTCGCTACAAGATACAAACTTAGAATGATGCAAAGAATCTAATCTTGGAAGACCAAAAGACCCACAAAATTGATAATTTAATGCTTACCCAATGGTATACAAGACACATGTAGAGTTACGTTCGGTCACATAGTTCTAAATATGTCTTCCATGAGGCATCGGGTAAGTGACTGATTCAGTTCATCTTACTATAATCCTGATTTGGAGTTATGTTGGATCCAGTTTTGAAGTTGTCGTCAGAGGATGGTTCAAGCCGACCATACGAGGTTGTCGCCACCAGGGGGGCAAAATCTCCATACAGTATATTGAGATGCCAATGATTTTGAAAATCTATTCTCGTCTACAGAGCAATTATTACGGATACGACAATAAATAGATTGGAAGGAGAATTTAAATTCCATATTATACGTCATGAGTACTGACTAGATCAGTTATTGGCCCTGACAGACCGAGCCACTCATGTCAGGTCACTTGAAACATTTATACAGGTCCTAATGCTAATTTTAATTAAATCAAACCTTTTCGAGTTTACTTCCATACATTGAAAAAATGCACCGAATCACGGTCATCGTGTTTTCACTCGGTAAGGCCATTATCAAAGTAGCCTATCAGATGGGATCTGATACGATCTAATGTCTAGTCTCCCTTGTTCGGTCACAAAGCAGCGTGAACAAGCTTGATGAGTGCAATACATGGTGTGAGCAAAATTACCCAAGCCCAGAGCTCGCCTGTGTACTTCCTGCTCTAGAAGAAAAAGGCCCATGTTATACCTGTGGCCCATTTAGGAGCTCTCCAAGTAAAAAGCTATGCAACGGAAAATGCACCGAGACGGCATTTGATTTCGAAAATTGCGGAGCCTGTGGGAATTTGTGTTCGCCAGGGACAACTTGCACTTTTGGAATATGTCAAGGGATACCTAAATGTGAAAATGGATGTGTTGAAGGCTGTACTGGTTTTGGTGGATGCATTATCGACTGTGGTTGTGGAAACGGTGGACCATGTCCTCCTGCTTGCGGTGGTTGTAGTGGTACTGCTGGTTGTACATGTACAAATGGCCTTTGCGGCGTTCCTTGCGGTCTGTGCAGTGAGTATGGAGGTGGGCGTATTGATCTTCTGCGATCCTGATACTTCTGAATCTAATGGTGACCGTGTCAAGTTGCATGATGATAAGATGTCTTTGCTTATACAGCATTAGGGCATACGCGTCATTATGGATGTCGGCTCAAGTGCTTATAAAATCGCCCTTTGATTTACACAAACCGAGTAGGAGAGGCAATACATCGAAATTGATTCATTCTCGGCTTGATGAGGTCTTATCAAGTCCGAAATGGGGTGATACTTCTGCCTAATGCGGGGAAGCACTTTTTGGCTATCATGTGATTTTGACTATGATAAGGACTCTTTCTACGATTTAACACTTGCACCTATTGATCTCTTTAAATATCACTTCTCTAAAACCGCCCTCTATTATACACCCCAGCAGCAGCTTTACCATGGATGAGAAGCATTTACTTGGAGATTGGACCCGAAATCATCGAAAAAGGGATTCACGTTTCAAATCCTGTGTCATCATTGCATCCATCATATTGTGCTTCTACATTCTTTCCAATCGCTTGTTAAGCAGCTTATCACCGACTAATAAACCAAGGGTCTTCAAATACAATGGGGAGAGCATCAGCTGGGAGTCCTGCGGAGATTTTGACGGCAGTCCCCTAGAATGCAGCAGTGTCGATGTCCCCATGGACCAATTCAATCCGGAGAATTCCGGAAAAAAGAGCTTTACCATCCCTCTCATTCGAATGCGAGGCAGCAACGCGACCCAAAACCTCCTTCTAAACCCTGGTGGTCCCGGGGGTAGCGGATTTGAATTCCTTTACCGCAGAGGCGGGCAGCTAAAGGCCATTATCGGCGAAGGTTTCCACCTGCTCTCGTTTGATCCTCGCGGGATTAACAGCTCAACGCCAACAGCCTCTTGCTACCCCGACGAGAAGACCCGGCAGGAATTGTCCCGCGTTCGATCTCTAGATTTACTGGGCGATAGCCCTGAGGTCTATGCGTGGGCGCAGAACTTTGCCAAGGCATGTCCTGAGACGATGGGCGAATATGCCAAATATCTCAATACCCCTCAGACAGCTGCCGACATGAACAGCATTCTTGATGCTCTGGGTCAGAAGGATATGATCTACTGGGGATTCAGTTATGGCAGTCTACTGGGTCAGACATATGCAGCGTTGTTTCCCGAGCGATCGAAGCGCGTTATCGTTGATGGGATTGTGAATCAATTTGAATGGTACGAAGATCTTTTTGAAGCAGAGTCGTTGGTTGATACGGATAAAGTGCTCGATGGCTTCTTTGATGAGTGCATCAAGGCCGGAGCAGAGAATTGTCCCCTGGCCTCGTTGGCTACATCCACGGATGAATTACGTGATACGGTGCTCTCATACCTGGATGCGCTTAAAAAGCAGCCCGTCAGTGTGTACATTGACAACTCCCTTTACGGCTTGCTTGACTATGGGAAGGTCTGGTACAATGGATTTTTCGAAGCCCTATACAAACCTCCGACTTGGACGACCCTTGCAGATAACATATACAAACTCATCCAAGGAAATGCAACAGCTGCATTTCTAGCTTATGGGATTGAAGAAACTCGGGCCACGCATCATGAAGGAAATGATTTTATCACCCTCAACGACGGTATTAGTGGCCCAGACCACTGGCCTAGGGACAGACAGGCGCTCCTGGATGAGATCGTGCCCTTGTTCAACCTAAGCATGTTCGGCGGTTCGCAGAGCAAAGGTTACCACGTTCGGCAGCACTGGGCTGTACCTAAGACACATTCGTATGTGCCGCGCAAAGGTGTTAAAACTGCGCACCCACTACTGATTCTCTCAACTACTTATGACCCCGTGTGCCCACTCGTAGCCGCGCGGTCAGCGAACGAGGCATTTGAGGGCTCGCGGATCGTCGAGCTCAAGGCGTACGGACATTGCTCTGTTGCAGTACCGTCTCTGTGCATTGCGAAACATGTGAGAGCGTTCTTATACGAGGGCAAATTACCCGAGGAATACACGCAATGCGAAGTGGACTCACCTTACTTCCAGCAGCCCGACAAGATCGGGCAGTTGTCAGCTCACAAACACTTTGATGACGCGGAGGATGCCAAAATACATCAAGCGCAGGTGGTGCTAGCAAGGGAGTGGGATTTTGCACCAGTCAAGTAGCATGACCAGTCTTGAGGCACAGATAAGGATTTGCCACAAGGCAACCTTTTCGTTAAACAGGGGTATCAGCTAGGTATAGGCGCCACCAACAAAAATGAACTGCAATAATGAGCAATCTTATTGGATGATACAAATGATACATCTGTTGGCTTTGGCCTCTGTCAGGATTTAATACAGAATTCCCTGTATCGGCAACACCGACCTTTCGATTGAAATTCCAGAATCTCCCCCGA
This sequence comes from Penicillium lividum, assembly GCA_028828245.1. Lineage (NCBI taxonomy): Eukaryota > Fungi > Ascomycota > Eurotiomycetes > Eurotiales > Aspergillaceae > Penicillium > Penicillium lividum. The sequence continues at coordinate 1,312,657 of JAQJAG010000005.1, forward strand.
TAGGCGATGCCAAGACGAACTAATGAACCAATCAGTGATCACAAGATGCCAAGATTTTCAGTTCTGATAAGAAGTGCCAAGACCAAGACCAAGACGCGGGCTGTCCGTGGGTTTTCTCTCTCCGTCGGAGTTCCATGTCCTGACCCAAGTTTTAACTTGTAGCCAAGGATTTTTTGTCTTTCTCGTACTCGGCCTCTACTTTCCTAATGATTATCTTATACAACTTTGAACTAAGAGTAGGAAGCTTTCGGCATTGAATGTATTAGATGGTCTCAGGACGGCAGGACCCCAGGTCTAGGCTAAGCTTCTCTTGCGGGGGCCGTCTTGGCATTCGATATCTTTGAGCTTTTATCGCGACCACTCACAAGGAACTGCATGTCAAAGTCACACTAACGTGGCTCGGGTTACATGAACTAGTCCAAATATGACTAGTGTTTACTTCTTGGTGGCGGAAGGTCTCCAATAATAAGCCAGTATAGCGTGGATTCGTGCGACTAAAAAAAATAGCACCTCATGGTGTCAACAGATAGGAAAATTAAAAATCTTGGCATGCAGAAGCCAATAGTAATGGATATTTGTCCTTGTACTCTCATCTGGTCCGAGGCAGTAAGTATATGTATAGGGACGATCACCCCCCTGTTTGTGTTCCGTTTGCCCCTCAACTGTTGATCTTTTAACATATTCCCCTCACTGTTCCCCTCTGTCCTGGGTGCTAGCATCTTCGTTCGTCTTGCATCATGGCGGATTTAGAAGTATCGCGTTCATCTGGCTCCATGGAGATCCACGAGGGTAGTCAGGAAAAGGCCGTCGCAAAAGCTGAGGCCATCGACCCCCACAAGCCTGAGAAGAGCCTCGTCTCAGCGTCATACCACCTGCAAATTGGCGATGAAGACCCAACCCCGGAAGAACTGGATGGCCCAGCTGCTCTACGACGCGTCTCAGCCCCGATTCCTTGGGCTGTCTATACGGTCGCTTTTGTCGAGTTGTGCGAGCGATTCTCCTACTATGGAACTCAAATTTTGTGTATGTGAAGATCAATCATCCAATATAACTCTGATTCTAACATGATGGCAGACTCAAACTTCGTGAACCACGCACTTCCTCAAATTAACGGCCCCGCCGGCTCAAACCATTGGACTGGCGCAGGTGGTGGAACTTCTCAAGGTGTTTCTGGAGCTTTAGGAAAGGGTGTCCAGACTGCCAACGGGGTCAACACCTTTAATACTTTCTGGTGCTACTGTGTTCCATTGCTCAGTGCTTACATCGCCGATGAGTACTGGGGCCGATACAAGACCATCTGCTGGTCTATCGGTATTGCCATCATTGGCCACATCATTCTGGTTGTCTCTGCCGTTCCATCAGTAATCACAGACACAACGGCCTGCTTCGCTGTCTTCATGCTGGGTGTCATTATTATGGGTCTGGGTACTGGTGGTTTCAAGCCCAATATCTCGGCACTTGTTGTCGAACAGATCCCAGTGGTGAACCTCAAGGTGCGTGTTCTGCCATCAGGCGAGCGTGTTATTGTCGACCCCACAATCACTCAGAGCCGAATCTACCACTACTTCTATCTGTTCATCAACATTGGTGCTTTGATTGGTCAAATTGGAATGGCGTACGCAGAGAAATACGTTGGTTTCTGGTTGGCATTCTTGCTTCCCACCCTCATGTTCCTGACTACTCCTTTCGTGATGTGGTGGGGACGCAAGCGTTACCGCCAATCTCCTCCCCAGGGCTCAGTCACCTCCAAAGCAGTGCAGACTCTCCTGTTCGCTCTCAAGGACCGCTGGCACTGGAACCCCGTGAAGTTCTGGAAACGCACCCACGACGGCACCCTCTGGGAATGCGCCAAGCCATCCAACATCCCACCACACCTGCGCCCTAAGTGGATGACCTTCGACGATGCCTGGGTCGACGAGGTGCGCCGTGGTTTTTCCGCCTGTGCCGTCTTCTGCTGGTACCCACTGTACTGGCTGGCATATGGCCAGCTGACCAACAACCTGACTGCGCAAGCCAGCACCATGACCCTACACGGCGTGCCCAACGACGTGATCAACAATCTAGATCCCTTCGCCTTGATCATCTTCATCCCCATCTGTGATGCCTTCATCTATCCCGGTCTCCGGAAGATGGGCTTCAGATTCACAGCCATCAAGAAAATTTTCGTCGGTTTCATGCTCGCTGCGCTAGCCATGGTCTGGTCCGCTGTCGTCCAGTACTACATCTACAAGACCTCGCCTTGTGGCTACCAAGCCAACAACTGCTACACAGAAGATGGCTCCGTTCGCGCTGCTCCTCTGAATGTGTGGATTCAAACGGGCGCCTATGTCCTCATTGCCTTCTCCGAGATCTTTGCCTCAATTACCTCCCTCGAGTACGCATACTCGAAAGCTCCTCGTGGCATGCGTTCCCTTATTCAGGCTATTTCGCTCTTCACCAACGCTATCTCCGCTGCTATCGCCGAGGCACTGAACCCGCTCTCTGCAGATCCGCTCCTTATCTGGAACTACGGTATCTTCGCCGTGTTGGCAGCCTTTGGTGGTGTGGGACTCATGTGGTCATTCTGGAGCCTGGACAAGGAGGAAGACGAGCTCAACAACTTACCCGAGGGTCGCGTGATTGCCGACGAGAAGGCTGCCATTGGTATCCTGGAGGCCGCAGAGATTGGTCCTGTTAAAGGTTAATAGCTGAGCATAATCTACAACTCAATTTGTTCCTTTTTCTTTGATGTTACTATCGACGTGGCATGACTGTATGCTTTCATGTTATCACTAATTAATTGATTGATGGTCTCTGACATGGAATTCCAATAAAAGTAATAACCAAATCAGGCTATTGCCTCGCCCGCCACGCCTTGAGGGAATGTTGACAGAGATTGTATAGCCCCACGACTATGTCGATCTTTCGGGCCGTTTTAGAGCGCCGTGGGGTCCCAATCACGACGATCCTTTTAAGTCCTGAATTAGTATCGAATTGATCGGCGTATCCATTGTGATATTTCCTATTCTATCTATCCAGGGTTTTGTATTGAGAGTTAGAGCACTACAACTGTCCTTGGTTTCTCACGTGCTTATTGATGACTGGGGAAAGAAAACCAATAGCAACGGACAAAGATGATATCTACTAGTACATATCTGTTGTTGTTTCAAATGGAACCGAATACAGCATTTCTCTTTGTATGCCTTCAGCCGCCTCATCTTCATATGCGTAAACGACTCCATCTCTGCACGTGCCTTGTCTCAAGGCGGTCCATTGCTGAAGCTGAAGTGGAAATTGAGGCTAAAAAAGCAGGTGGAAAGACCACGCAGACCTTTTGAGGTCACACTATGGTACACCCAGAAGAGAACCTACGCAATATGTAGGAGAGGAGAAAAACAGATCGCAGGGTGACAAGAGGCTATGGTCACACGAGGCTAGTCTGAATCGGGATGACAACAAATGTATTCTTGATGCCTGAAGTGTAAGGCGCTAAAAATGTGGATTCAGTGGGGGTACACCATGGACCCCTGTTTAAGCAGCTGGATGCCTAAACAATCGAAACGTATACCCGGTCAGGCCCTAGTGCATCGCCCCCGATGCATTCTAATGTAGCTGCCTGGAGGAAGTAAGCTAGGGTACTCCGTACTCGTTTACGGATAAGGGTATAAGATTTTCTCGGATAGTTCGGTGTGGCTCATTTCTTTACCCCCACTTTATCCACTAAATCCTTCGGTTCATTTTTGCTAGGGTCTTTGGTGGATCGACCTATCCGTTCGCCCCAGACGAATCAGAGATAGAATTACGAGAGATAACTAGTCTGTATAAATCTGCGCCACAACTTTATGAATTGATTGGGTTTATTCTCTCTGGGTTTGCACAGCTTATGCCAGATCGTGGCTTAGACACATTTTGCTACTGTAGCTGCAGACTTCATTCAATGATGTTTAGACCAATCGGTCCCTTGAAGTAACTACAGCCTGTGGAGACCACAAATCCCACGGACTTCTCCTGCAACTTTCCACTTCAGCCTTGTCGGCCTAAAATGGAATTCGACCAAAAATATCTATTCTCGGTAGATTTTGGGGGGCCGTAACTCGAGAGGGAAACGGAGAGTTCGATTCCGACCGGGATTGACATCATTAGTTCCACCAGTTCTCCACTATGCTCAGATGCTCCATTTCATGATTCGCTTAACATTGCACTACTGCAATGGACATACCGCAATAGCTCCCAAATATTGGGGGCTCCACTTGGTTGGCCTTCCGGCTTCCCCGGAGCATAAATAAATTCAAGCCCCTGGCTTCACCCCTTCGACCATTGCAACTTTCCTGAGGTTGTCAACGATTCACCATGAAAGTGTCTACAATAATCAGCTCTTTGGCGCTGGGTGCTCTGCCTGGTACGTATATCCGCCTTTCCGCCTTTCCGCCTTCCCGCGGTAGCATATCAGCTGCAAGAAGTCCACCCGGCATACCCAACAATTGCTAACCAAACGCGATTTCAGCCGTCAATGCTGCATCGAGCACAGATTTCGAACAGGAAAGTGCCGCTGTTGTAGCAGATATTATTCGTCGCGCTCTTCCCAATGCTCCTAATGGATATACCCCGACCAATGTGAGCTGCCCGGCTAGTCGGCCGACTGTTCGCAGTGCCGCGAAGCTTTCTACCAATGAGACTTCTTGGCTCGAGGTCCGTCGCAACAAGACTATTACTCCTATGAAGAACTTTTTCGACCACGTCTCTGTTGGTGACTACGATGTCGGCGCATACATTGACAAGCACTCCTCGAATGTGTCGAACCTTCCCAATATCGCTATCGCGGCTTCTGGCGGTGGTTACCGTGCTATGTTGAACGGTGCCGGTGGTATCAAGGCGTTTGATAGCCGTGTGAATAACTCCACTGCCTCGGGTCACCTGGGTGGTTTGCTGCAGGCAGCTACTTATGTTGCTGGTCTGAGTGGTGGTAGTTGGTTGCTTGGTTCGATCTATATCAACAACTTCACGTCCATTGCGGACTTGCAGACTTACTCCAGTGGTGAGCCATGGCAGCTCGGAAATAGTATTTTCGAGGGCCCGGATACTGGTGGTCTTCAGATCTTAGATACGGCTGATTACTTCAAGGATTTGGCGGAGGCTGTCGAGGATAAGAAGAATGCAGGTTTCGATACCTCTATTACAGATATTTGGTATGTATCTCATTTCGAGGTTAAGAAAATCGTCGGAACAATGCTGATTCTTATCGCAGGGGCCGTGCTCTGGCTTTCCAGATGTTCAACTCCAGTAACGGAGGATTAGACTACACTTGGTCGTCTATTGCGAAGACCCCAGCGTTCATCGCTGGTGACTACCCAATGCCACTGGTTGTTGCTGACAGCCGTACCCCTGGCGAAGTTATTGCTTCTTCCTACTCGACAGTGTTCGAATTCACCCCTTGGGAATTTGGTACTTTCGACCCGACCCTTTATGCATTCGCACCTCTTGAGTACCTCGGTTCTCGGTTTGAGAATGGTTCGATCTCCAGCAACGAGACCTGTGTCCGTGGATACGACAACGCTGGCTTCATTATTGGAACTTCCTCCACCCTCTTCAACGAGGCCATCACCGAACTGGGTAGTAACTCATCCAAGATCACCGAGTGGGCAGAGGATGTCTTGAAGGACCTTTTCGCCAAGTTTGACAGCTCAGACAACGATATCGCTTCGTACGAGCCCAACCCATTCTACGGATGGAACGACGACTCCCTGGCCTTGGGAGATGCACTGGATATTACCGACGGTGGTGAGGATGGACAAAACGTTCCTCTGCACCCGCTCATCCAGCCCGTTCGCGCTGTCGACGTCATTTTCGCTATTGACTCCTCCGCCGATACAGACCTCAACTGGCCCAACGGAACCTCCCTCGTGGCCACCTACGAGCGCAGCCTGAACGTCTCCGGAATCGGCAACGGCACCGCTTTCCCCGCCATTCCCGACCAGAACACCTTCATCAACCTGGGCCTGAACATGCGCCCTACTTTCTTCGGCTGCAACAGCTCCAACATCACTGGCACAGCCCCTATCGTCGTCTACCTCGCCAACACCCCTTACAGCTCTCAGTCCAACACCTCTACCTACCAGATGACTTACGAGGACTGGCAGCGTGACAACATCATTACCAACGGTTACGAGGTTGTCACCATGGGCAACGGTACCCTTGACGGTAACTTCACCGCCTGTGTTGGCTGTGCTATCCTGAGTCGCTCTTTCGAGCGCACAAACACCGATCTCCCTGAGATCTGTACTCAGTGCTTCACCGACTACTGCTGGAACGGCACCACCAACTCCACCACCCCTAACACATATGAGCCGGTGGATATTCTGTCATCTTCGAACGCTGGCATGTTTATGCCTACCGTGCTTTCTACTGTTGTAGCCGGCAGTGTGGCGGCCCTCTTCACCATGGTGTAGTTGGACCTGGAGCACTAAGTTTAAACTTCCAATATTTCCATTTTCTTCATTTGGATCTTGCGAATTCGCGCCATAAATTACGGGTTTTTCGATGTACGAATATTTGAACCATAATCTGTGAGGCTTAGGTGCCTCGATTGAGGTACCAGGCTCTGTGCAGTGACATATACCCATAAATAAATTTCAAAAGATTTTTCATGCCAGTGACGAGTACTTCAAGTACCCTTTTAATTTGAAAAGTATACCTCGTTTATCCAAAAACAGTGAATTCATAATGTATTACCCATAGCTCTTCTATACTGCAGATATCCAATCAGACATCAAGCCACAACCTTATTACTCAGAGCCTCCTATATCCATACATTTATCATTCATCACTTCGTATTCAATGCCAATTATCTAAAAGCGATTTAAATCAAGCCCCGACTTTCTCGGGATGATCCGCGGGCAAAACATCCGCAAGAGTCTCGTCGGTACCAGCGAGGTCCTCCTCCACATCAACATGATCCCGAATCTTCATGAAGATAACAGGAGCAGCGACAACGAGCGACACAGAGAGGAGGACCCAGTTACTGATGAATTCCTTCTTGTAGGAAAGTTTGCGCGAATCGAGATTATTAACGATCGCAGCGCCGACGGACTGAATGCCCTTGTAGAATCCAACATAGTTCGCCGAACGGCGACCCGAGTTCGAAAGCGAACCCATGAACCTATCATTATGTTAGTCGTAACTCGTAGGATACACTATGATGTACTAGTACTTACCAGTAGAGACTGGCCTGCCAAGCTGCATCATAAAACCCGTAAAAGATATACAAGAACATGGGACCGACATATCCGTGCGTCGTCCAATCCGTTGGTGAAAAATCGGGGTTCAGCTTCGTATTCACAGACTCTCTGGTATAGGTCTTCTCATAGGCATACCCACCACCCCAGATCACCATGGTCAACACGAAAAGCACCGCCCAAGTTACCTTTGCACGAAGCGACCGCTTCACACGCTGGATATCGAGGAGCACACCCCAGATAGCGGCAGCGATGATTTGAGCAAGGTAGTAGAGGAGATTGTTCAGTGCCTTTGTGCGCGTATCGAAATGTGCGCTGTTCATGCCGTTCTGTTGGTAGACGTAGAACCAATTGGAGGAGAAGAACATGGGGAACAAGAGGATGACGAAGGGCTCAAAGCGAAGGGTTTCCCAGAGTCCGATTAGCTCGGATTGCCAGCTTGGGTTCTTCATCAGAATTACGCGGGTGCCGTCTGGGCGGACGATGTCGTTTGCGTTACAGAGGCAGAGGGCTAGGAGAGCGCCGATGAACATGAGGACAATGAAGCCGATGTAGGTTCCTGGGGAGACGGTGGAGTTTGTTTTGACGTTCATATTTTGGCCGAGGGGAATCTATCAATAGCGTAGGTTAGAAATGATCATACTGAAGATATGGGTTGGCCTACCAAGCTACCGATCACGGCGCCCATGTTGAAGATTCCCCAGAACCAGGCGAAGTATGTTCCCTTTTTTTCCTCCGTTGGGTATGAAATCATGATGGTTCCCTGCGCGGTCCAGAGAAGACCGGCGCAGATACCGAGCCAGGCACCGGCGAAAATGTTGAATCCCGTCACATCGTGGTAGAGGGAGACTAGCAGACTAATTGCGTAGAGGCAGTATCCGGTACCTCCAAATGCGAGGGTCCATTTAACTCCGAGCCTGTTGACGAATGTACCACCAAAGATACCGAAGACTGCAAAGGTACTATAAAGAGCGGTGTTCTAATCCCATTAGTGACTAGTCAGTAGTAGCTTGAGGTTATGATCACGCGACTCACCATGTTATCCGCCAAAGTCGCATCTGTCTTTCCACCACCACCCATTCCACCGAGCGCATTAAACATACCCGGGCACATAAAACACACGAATGCGACCATCACCAATTGAACTCTTGGCGATGCATACCACGGGATGTTGAGACCAAGTACTCGTCGATGTCTGTACATCCACCCCTGAGGCAGATCCGGGACCTCGGCAACAGTACTTTGATCATGATCATGTTCATCAGCCATGGCTTCAACGCCAACAGATTTATTTTCCGTAGTCATAATGCTAGCCTCACAAATTCTCAAGTGAGTGAAAAGGAAAAAGAAAGCGGGAGGGAAAAGGAGCTTTAAAAAGATGAACTAGAACTTTCACCAGATCCTGGACCTGGTGAACCAGCATCAATACATTAGCCAATCAGAATGTGTAAATTGACCGACGGAAAGGCTAATCTTACCATCCGGCAAGAGTAGCTGATAAGCCGTAAGCTCAGCCCAAATGCTAATTGGCGATCATTGGTCGCCTGATTTATCCCAAGTGGAAAGCCCTGGGGCTGTTCTCCACTCGGCACATGGGAAGCTCCATCTCAGATGGACTGGTGGTAGATGGGCGTTTCAGGGATGTAACTTCATGGTGCGAGTGGGGTCGTGCGCACTCACATGGCTTAGAAGTGCGGGGGTGAAACCGGGGGAGTTGATTAACCATTCAATTGAGGGTGAAACCTGATGTAACATTGGACACTAACAAAGCCCTATACAAGTCATGTTTTGATATTTTGATGGTCGGGTTGTATGTACATTCAAATGTTGGTATCATTTGAAGTGGCCAGTAAGCGCTAAATGGTCAGAACTGATAAGGGGGACTGCCGATGTTACACCCTCGATAATGTTGAGAATATCTTTCTTTCCCGCTTATCTATGCGGGTCATCCTCTAGTGTTACAGTGCTTACTGGGTGGCACCAGCTGCTACCTAATTAGGTAGGTACCTGTTATCGCTTTATCACTCTACTTTTCGGAGTATTTATAGTCTACGGGTGACTGCAGTGATCTTCCCTGAATCTTGAGGCCTCCCAAATCTCATCTGCAACTGATCATGAAATGTGATCATTTGCTTAGCCGTTTTATGTTTCATCCTATTTTTATCTGATTTTTCCGATTTGCCTTGGAATAGAGATTCCTGTCAAAAGAACCTTGAGACTTCCAAGATTTCTTGAAAACATCCACCTGTGCATTTGGATGTCGTGGGACATAGTACACGGATGTGTGCTGAGATATCGGAAACATATATAGCCAGGTCAAGGAGACCAGCGCTTGGTTCAATATTGACACAAATCCCTTGAAATTGGATGATTTTAAATAGACACATGAAGGAGAAAGCCAGTACATATGTAGATAGCTTGACATGCGCTCTCAATGTATTCAATTATTGATTATAAACTTCCAATGTCAACATTGAAGGGTTGTTTATTGCAGAATATAGTTATTGATCCCTTGTTGTGGATCATCAGGTGACCCGTTACCATGGAAACCACGCGAGTTCACCAAGCTTCAACCAAACACGCTCCACCATCTATTTTGCATTGCAGCTTAATGCATTCCGCACTTTACCCGCCACCCGCGACTACTTGAGACAGAACCCGCCATGAGCGCAGGTTGGTATCGACACCATTAACCGACCATAGACAGCCTTGACGCGCGACACGAATTTCGAAGGAATAACATCGCCAAAATGGCACGCGCGGCCGTCCTCCCACCGTCCCCCGCCAAACGGGGAGCTCGGGCAGCGCCTCGAACGACAGCCAAAGCAAAGACAGCAGAGGTCAGGAAACGAGCCCCTGTCAAAGCGACCGCGCCACAATATGACTCGGACGACACAGATGATGAGCTAGGAATGATGATGAAGGAGCCAGCGCAGGTCGCTCGCCCGCAAGGTAGACCTCCACGCTCTGCGACTGCAGCCACTGCTGCGTCCAGAGGAAGGAATGTGACACCGGCTACCTCCGAACAACCTCATGCCAAAGCAACAAGCAAGGTCGAGCCGAAGAAACGCGTTGGAAGACCGAAGAAAACCCAGGAAGATCCCCCCGCCAAGGTTGAGAGCGCTCCCAAGCCGCGGGGACGACCAAAGGCGGCCACGACCAAGGCCGCTACAACGACGCGTAAGACGACCCGAGCAGTGGCCGAGGCTGAGGCATCCGTTGAGGATACAGGCACCAAGAACATTTTCATTGCGACCAATTCAACAACCATGCGTTCCAACCTACTGCGTGGCCCTGCAAAGAAGAAGACCGTCACTTTTGAAGATGTATCGGATTCCGAAGAGGATATCGAAGAGCCAGCAGCGCCCGTAGGACGCAAGAAGGCTTCTGCAAAGGGGGCCGCGGGCAAGGCTGGTCTGAGAGCTACACCGATGCGCAAAGCCACAGCAACTGGCCGTGGGCGCAAGCCTGCAGCCAAGAAGAATGCCACAAAACCGCTGTCACCTAAGAAGGATAAACAGGTGGCTAAGTCGCTTTCGGCTTATGCCAGCTCTGATGGCGAAGAGGATGAATTGAGCGCAGTCAAGGACAACATCAAGAGTCCCGTCAAGCTGATCATTCATTCACCTGTCAAGCATTCATCGGAACCCTCCAACCTGAGCTCCCCTGTGCGCAAAATCAATTTCACACCTAAGAAAGCTTCAAGCCTTATTGACGAGAATGGTGAACCAAAGCTCCCTACACCAAAACACGGATCATCAACTACTGGTTTAAGCTCACCAGTCCGAAAAATCAACTTCACTCCCAATCGCAGTCAACACACCGCCACAGACAATGATCACCTGGCGCTTCCGCCTGGAAAGGCTATGGAATTCAGCGACTCAGTTTTCATGTCCAGCCCTGCTCGACGACCAGAGCAATCGTCACCATTCCGGTTCTCATTCAGAAACACACCGAACCGCGCTTCTCTGTTCCGTGATGACTCGGACACTGCCCCTACTTTTGACCTATCCCATGGCGCATCCTCACCTCTAAAGATGTCCGCACGAAAGGGCCTCTTCCGTGATGAATCAGACACTGCGCCAGCCTTTGATCTCTCTCATAGACCACCCTCACCCCTGAAGATGTCCCCACGGAAGGCTCATTTGGGTGCCTCCTTTTCCCAATCGCCAAGCAAGACCACGACTCCGTCGTTTCCTGCTCGCTCCTCTTTCATCCAAAGTCCTGCAAAGAGAATTCCCTCCCCTTTCAAAGGCTCTATTTTCTCTGCTGAATCCTCCGCGAACGAGTCGACCACACCATCTGGCGATAGCACCGTCAGAGCACCTCTATTTGGCTCAACCAACAAGCGCCTGTCTTCCTACCAGGAAGAAGAAGAGCCGGTTGTGGACGAGGATCTTGAGATGGTGGAGGAGGTTGCTCGTGATATCTTTGGTATTGAGTTGCAATCTTCAAGCAGAACTCCAACGCAGTCTCCCTCACCTCAACAAGTTCTCGATACCGAGAAAATACCCGAACCACAAGGAGACGAATCTGAGGATGTCGAGACTGAGATGAGTGAGGCGGAGGAGGTGGATATTGAAGAGAAGATCGAAGAGCTGCAGGGGGAAGTACCCGAAATAAAAGTCGACGAAACTGAGGATGTCGACTCTGTGATGAGTGAAGCGGAGGAAGTGAGTATTGACGAGAAGATCGAAGAGCTGCAGCGGGAAATTCCCGAACCACAAGAAGACGAAGCTGAGGATGTCGAGTCTGTGATGAGTGAGGCGGAGGAGGTGGATATTGACGAGAAGATCGAAAAGCTGCAGGAGGAAATTCGTCGCGAGCCAGATGACTTCGGAACCATATGCTTCAACACCATGGAAGACCTGCAGGAATCCTTTAGGAATCTTCCTACAGAGGATATCACTGAGCCTACTGCCTATTCTGATATCGACTCGGTCGAAGAGGACGAGAGCGACGGGGACGATGAATTGGCAGACGATTTCGTGGAACAATCTTTTGAACCCATCCTTGAGCTAGCTCCTTCACCTGCAAATGAAGTTGAGTATTCGGTGCGTGGTATCTCCTCGGAGTCACCACTTGATTTGGCTATCTTCGAGGATTCTGCCCTCCAACAGCCCGAATCCCCGACACCGGTACGAAACTACGAAGTTGAGAGCATTGAAGATGATTATGAAGAAAATGATGTTGAAGAATCTGGCAGCGTTGTCCACAGCACATATGAGGAACAAGAAGCTGAAAGCGAAGAGGATGAAGTAGTTGATGATGGGCCCACTGCTATACCATCTGAAGCTACTCTTGCAGTCCCCCAACCTCAATCACCGTACGAAATGAGGGACCGCGAAGAAAGCCCACTCTCCAGGATGGGATCGGCCACTCCGCGGGCATCGACTCCAGCACGCCAGGCTACCCCATTGTCTCTGCTGGAAAGTGCCAATTCTCGCACCCCGTTTTTCGAGATCAACAACACCCACGAGCGTATGGATGTAGTGAACAGCCCCATGGAAACAACCCAATCGGATATTCCTACTCCCGCTCCACTGAGCTTCTCTGGTTCGCCGATTGTTCGAAGGCGACGATCTGGCTTCAACGTTAACCTGGGCTTCACGCCACTAGCAAGCAAGCTCGGCCGCTGGGAAACCAATACTCCATCACAGGAGAGACCAGCACGTCCGCGTCGCCGAGGTGTCTTTTCTCTTGTTGGCCCGTTGGAGCGATCTGCCCAGACCCACATTCCGGACGAAGGCGATGTTCCATACCCTGATCTCTCGCGTCGCTCTCTTGCAAACACGCCGCGTCTTTTCTCGGAGCTGCCTCTACAAGACTATAACGAAGATAGTTTCATGACATCTGGACCTCACTCGCCTGAAAAGTCTTCTTCCGCCCAGGAAGACGATGAAATGATCAATTCACCCAGTAGAAGTGATATTTTTGAAGACCTCGAGCCCATCATCCCTGAGCATCTTCGCCCTCAAGAGAGCCTGCCCCATAAGTCAATTGATAATCACAAACAAGACTTCTCGGAAGAGGACAAAGAAAATCTGCCAGCCCCTTCCCTCTTACCAGCCACCCCCATGAAAGCGGCACCCGAGCACCTTCGCACCTTCCACACGGTGTCTAAGGTGCCTTTGAAAGGAGAGGGAGAAGTTTCTCCATTAAAATTTCCTCGCAAGCGTGGTCTTTCACTCTCTGGCACATCCCCCTCCCGATCCTCGTCGCGGATTCGAAACTCCATCTTCCCCCCTCGCAACAACAGCGCCCCCGACCTTTCCCCTAGAAAGGAGATCCAAGTCCCCCGAAGCCCCAGTCCGAAACGTCGTTGCAGCGAAGCTCGGCGATCTAGCGCAAGAGTTTCATCTATGGCTCCGCCAAGAAGTCCTTCCGTCGTGAGCAGTCCCGGCCAAACTCCTCGCCGGAAAGCAAGCCCCAAAAAGCAAGCACTTCGTGGCGCAGTGGTGTACGTCGATGTTCATACTACTGAAGGTGAGGATGCCTCTGGTATCTTCATTGAGCTTTTGCAACAGATGGGTGCCCGTTGCTTTAAGTCGTGGTCTTGGAACCCCAGGACTAGCATGTCCCCTGTTGATGGAGTTGACCCCAGCCACTCGGTGGCCAAGGTTGGCATCACTCATGTGGTCTATAAGGATGGTGGTCTTCGAACTTTGGAGAAGGTCAAGCAAGCCGCCGGCTTGGTGAAATGCGTGGGCGTTGGTTGGGTTCTTGAGTAAGTTGCTGTCCGAGCTGTGCATTTTCATTTACTAACCTTTGTAGCTGCGAGCGAGAAGGCAAATGGGTTGACGAGACCCCTTACGCCATCGACCGGTCCATAATCCCCCGAGGTGGTGCTAAACGTCGCAAGAGCATGGAGCCCCGTGCGTTGAGCAACATCAACGGCACGCTTGTTCGAGTCGCCGAACCTTCCACACCCTCTGCTAGCGGACGTCGCTGCGGTGCCGACCGTGGTGCCATCGAAGGCTTCCGCAAGATAACACCCCCAACTCCCGTCGTTGAACCATCCACCCCCACTCAACAGTCTTACCGCTCCCACATCCCACAAACACCGGGCTACAACTTCTCCAACCTTGATGCCATTGGCATGTCTCCGGCCACCCCATACTTCCTCTCCAACCGCAACAAACTGGTTCAGCAATCGTGTCCACCAAAGCAGAGTGGCCGTGGCTTGTTCCCAGAGAGCAAGCCGACACTGAGTTTTGAAGAAGAAGAAGACGACCAGGATGCTAGACGTCAGCAACGCGCTCGTATGGAGGCGGCGCGGCGCAAGAGTCTTTTCCACAAACCTGCTGTTGCAAGCCCGCTTGCACGATGATACTTTTCATGAACATTGTAAATACATTTTGTCTCCACTGTACATATGGGGCATTTCTTGATGGGCGTTTTCCTTTGCATTTACTGTTTGATTGAGACAATGGAATTGGTGTGCCAAATTTGAGAAATTGCTAATTCGTACGCTCTGAACCCCATCTTGTACCCTCTACTTCCTAATTGAGGTTGTTTTTTCAAGTAACCAAAGTACCTTTTCCTACACTTAAGATATCATGTTTCTATTATCTGCTTGGTCATATCTTGATATTAATACAGAGATACATGATTATTAGTGCATAACACGGAGATGAGCTTAGAGTCCTTGTAAAGAGAAGAGGACTCGGAGGTATTAGGGGAGGTATTAGGGAGAAGACTTGGCAAGTGACTTCGAGTCTTCAAGCAAATGCATGTAATCAATCCGTTTTGTAGCTGACCAGGTAATACTATATACCATGATCCTAAAATACAAGTGTGAAATTACTGCTTGTTTGTAAAATCCGCCACTGTACATCATCATTTCATCCTTTCAAATCTTATCAGACACCAGCGATATTTGCTAATCGCTTCCGGCTCAATCTGCCTAGGTTTCTGACCCCCACTTCAACAATGGCCAATAGTATTCATAGCGACGATGGCTTTCAACCCCGAACCGGGCGCATATGGGATAAAGATTTACAATGTTCCCCCACTCCTAGTCACTTTGGTTATACACTATCTGATGCTTGCTGTGGCTGATGCCTTATAACAGTGATGTTGATGGGTTGACTACCTAGGCCTATTAGTATCGTCAACCAAGAGTATTAGTTATTACGGTTATCTTGGGTTAGGAGGAGTATAAAGCTACAAAGGCTGAGCGTAAGCCCACAGGTTCTCAATGTCTGAGTAGACTGGACTAGACCTTAACATAGAACCGCCAAGACTTAGCTTAGCAGGTTATCGATATTGAGCTCGAGGAACCGCCAAGAAATTTCCTTAAGTATAAATACCCTAAACTAATAGGAAATTCTTAGCTTCTAAATCTTGTTTAATACACTTTCATACTTCTTGGCGATTCTCTTGGCCTCTTGGCGGCCCGGCTATAGAGCTATGGGAACGAAACCGCAACCGGATCTTATCGCGGTCTAGACTGAACGCCGCCACATGGTGATAAATGAAACAATTACGGAGGGAACCTTAGCTGCCGAGCCTCAATTATCAAATTAAAACGAAATAGGCTGATAGGGAAACGTCAAGCCCTCTACAGTGAAGCAATTAAGAGACAGAGGAGGAGACTTACTAGATTTCTGGTGACTAGTTTGCTCTATTTACAAAGAGCGTCTAGATTATGGAGACTAGAATAGAGCAATTTGGGCTCTACTTATTCTGGGCCTCTGGTTCTAGACCCTTATGATTATAGGATATCATGACTATAAGCCAATTTGACTTAAAGCAACCTACAGGAATCTACCGCATACATTATGAAATCATCACAATACGAGATATCAAGCCGCATTAGGTAGATCCAGCAAATTCCAACTATCACCAGACTCAATTAGAACATCCAGACAACTAAAATGAATGGAAAAGGTTTATGACTGCCGATATACAATATTTACAGAGGGGAAAATATATGTTCTTTGATATACATTCATTCGTGTTTTGACTTAGAACGGATGTGTAAATTTGTGTCGAAGAAATCCAAATTTATGTGACCTAGAAAGATAAAATTTGGTGGCCATAATCACTAGATAAAAAGATAAAATTCACTGGAGTTAGCTTTTTGTGAGCCATATTCAGGTTACCCTCAATGATGTGATTAGGGTGAGATGACATGGACCTCAGTGCTCTTGGAGCCGGTATTGCTCTTTTTGATGGCAAACAAATCAGGTTTTCCATCCTGGTTCCAGTCACCAATAGCAAAGTCAAATATACTATCCGTCTCGTGTAGAGGAGTGCCAGTCTGAAGGATGAACGACTGGAAGTTTGAGGCACCAGAGAGTATATGGACCTCAGTGCTCTTGGAGCCGGTGTTGCTCTTTTTGATGGCAAAGAGGTCGAGCCGCCCATCTTGATTCCAGTCACCGATAGCAAAGTCGAATGTGCTATCTGTCTCATGTAGCGCTGTCCCTGTCTGAAGGATGAATGTTTGGAAGTTTGAGGCACCAGAGAGTATATGGACCTCAGTACTCTTGGAGCCAGTATTGTTCCTTTTGATGGCAAATAAATCAGGTCTTCCATCGTGGTTCCAGTCACCGACAGCAAAGTTGAATGTACTATCCGTCTCGTGTAAAGGAGTGCCAGTCTGAAGGATGAACGTCTGGAAGTTTGAGGCACCAGAGAGTATATGGACCTCGGTGCTCTTGGAGCCGGTGTTGCTCTTTTTGATGGCAACTAGGTCGAGCCGCCCATCTTGATTCCAGTCACCGATAGCAAAGTCAAATGTACTATCTGTCTCATGTAGCGATGTCCCTGTCTGAAGAATGAACGTTTGGAAGTTTGAGGCACCAGAGAGTACATGGACCTCAGTGCTCTTGGAGCCAGTGTTGCTCTTTTTGATGGCAAACAAATCAGGTCTTCCATCGTGGTTCCAGTCACCAATGGCAAAGTCGAATGTACTATCTGTCTCATGTAGTGATGTCCCTGTCTGAAGAATAAATCCTCGGGTCGCTTCACCAGTAGTGGTGCGTGGCTTTTTCGGTGGCAAAGGTTTGGTAATACGTATAGCAATGTATGGTTGATGGTTGTTTGGTAGAGGATGACTGGCAACCTTTTTACCCCAGAGAAAATAGTCCATATGGCGTTTGTAGGTGGCAAAGCCTCCTTTGACTCCCAATCCATGAATATCCGATTCTCCAGAGTGACCTGCCTTCATCAGACCTTGCAGATAGTCAGTTGCTGCCACAACAACATCATCAGAGACATCACTCAGACTCTGAGAAAACTTCGTCACCTGAGCCTGGATCTGCTGGGTAACCCAACCTCCCACAGTTCCTGTAGGTATCGAAATGGCAAATGTAAGAATGTCTCCTTCATTGATCAGATCTCCGTAAATAGCGGTCCACCCCCCGGCTGCAATTCCAGCTCGTACTTCATTGCGGTTGGTAACTTCTTTTTCTACTGTTTTGCCCATCGTTAGAATTTGAGAAATAGATGTTGCTGCAAGGATGCAGAGACTATTCATGGGTATTTAACTATCACCTTCCCATAGGTAGCCTTCTTATACAGAGAGGCGAACGTAATGGTGACGTTCGTGACTGGACTTACCTACCTGCCTGCCATCAGCCTCGAAGGCACTGACGTGACTCAACTAGAATGCTTCTTGCTGCGCCATGTAATGAGTGACTCTTGTGCTAACATCATCATGGCGTAGCCATCTAGTTTGCCAATAGTATTAAGCCTCATCGTAGTCTAGATTCTCCAAGATATATAGATATCGCTGTAAAAGGACAAATCTAGGCCAGTCGATCAAGTTGCCAAGCTCTAGGCGGGGTCATCGACACCACAGATACCTTACATAGATAATTTTACTATGCTTTTTCTTGTTCGGTATTATATCATTCGGCCTTGTACCCTCAGAGCCTTCCATTTTGACTACCAAGTCCTCCAGGAGGAAGAAGAGGGATGGTTGACAGCTTGATTTTGAAAAGTCCATTAGTAAGACTCAATAATAACAGAAAGGGCTTACGGTCTTTACCAATATCAACCCAAGACACAGGAAGGTCCACTTCTTCAAGTGAAAGCATAGCCAGCATATCGTTCTTGAATCTATGGTCGAATGTTTTAATATGTATTATTCAAAAGTATCTGGATTATCTGGGCCATATTGAGGAGTCTGAAGGTTAGACTGGGCATCCCCACATTCAGAATCGAGGTCTGAGTCAAAGGACTCATAGTTCCTCAAAATATAGTATTATAGGACAAACAGTCCTCCAGAATGAATAGGTCTTCCAAGGAAAGAAATATATCGATTTCGGCTTCCGCGTAAATTCTGACCGGAAAAGCACGAAGGATTCGATCAAATCCTAGCCACAACAGCTCAGAAGGCCTTTAGTATTTAGAATCATAATCTTGGACAGTCCAGAGTAGTATGTTAGTCACAACAAAGGATAAAGAAAAGCGAAAATAATAATTCTCACATCCGGATCTATTGACAATAAATTTGCGGAACAAGACATGTCTTGTTTGTGATTTTCAACAGCGGCTCAGCCTTGGTGGCCGTCCGAGTCTCTTGGATGTCTTTCAGGGTTGTTTCCTTGTCCATAACAGGGAGGCAGTGGATTTACGCGTCATAAGTTCAGAAGGGTCGTGCGTAGACTCATCATAATCATGCCTCTGTGGTTCATTTCAAGGTCACGCTCGTCCTGAGTGATGATTCTCAACGGCAATACATCGCAAAGAATTGGCCGAGTCACATCTGAAAGGAACTGATGTTGGGCAGGGTTTGTCACTGTGATACGTAGCGCAACAGTGGAGTGCTCTTCAGTGGCAAGCACTTGATAACTAGAGAGATTCATATTCATGCAGAATATTCATCACAAAGCTCCAGCGGTAATCGTCACGATGTGCCGCTTTGACGCGCTCCTGCTGACCTCGCATACGAAGGCAATGAGTAAAGGGAAGACATTCATGAAACATTAAACCATCATAAGCCACCTCAAGTAGCTAACTGGAAAGAAAATAAAAGAGAAGTGGAAGGATAGGGGTCGAGCGAGTGTCACAAAAGCCTGCGTTGTGCCAAAGTAAAAGAGGGGTTGACAATGGGTCCGAGAGAGGTATTCGAATTGATACTTGGGAGTTGGTCCTTGATGGTTGGCTTGATGCTTGTGCTATTTCTTGACCCTGGAACAAAACTCGGGTACACCACCATGTTGTGTGTACTAGACCATTCAACACAATGGGCAGATTAAAGAAAACAGGAGAAAAGGAACCGAAATGTCATTTTCACAGACCCGGGAAACCTACTTACCCAGGTCGTGCACTACATTGAACTATTTAATCTTCCTCCTCCTCCCGATAGAAGCCTGCAACAAGGAAGGCGAGCTCAAGAGCCTGCTTCTCATTCAAACGCGGATCGCAAAACGTCGTGTATCGCTCACTGAGCCCATCCTCCGTCAACCCAGCCGCACCACCCACACACTCCGTAACAGCCTCTCCAGTCAACTCAAGATGCATACCACCAAGGAACGACCCAGACGCACGATGAATCTCCAAGGCCTGGCGTAGCTCCGCTAGAATGTCAGTAAAATGTCTAGTCTTGACACCTGACGGCGTGCTCTGCGTATTCCCATGCATGGGATCACATTGCCAGACAGGTACATGGCCCGAAGCCTGCACAGCAGCAATATGACCAGGTAGGAACTTGGAAATCTTATCAGCACCATACCGCGAGATCAACGTGACCTTCCCGATTTCCCGAGTTGGGTTTACGACGTTCAGGAGCTGGACTAGATCGTCTGCTGCCATGCTGGGCCCGATCTTGATGCCGATAGGATTGGCGATTCCGCGGAAGAATTCCACATGAGCTCCGTCCAGCTGGCGGGTTCGGTCACCTATCCACAAGAAATGGGCGGAGGTTGCGTAGAAGTTAGATGTTGGCTGGTGGGTGGTTGTGCCGGTTTGTTTTCGGTCAGTGGGGTTACGGAGGAGTCTTGTGAGTGTCTGCTCGTATTCTAGAGATAGACCTTCGTGGCTGGTGAAGATGTCTGCTGTCTCGACGCCACGGTCTTTATCGATACCAACTGTGCGCATGAATCGAAGTGCATCCTTGACGGCGCTCACGGTCTTGCTGTATTGCTCTTTGATAGAGGGGGTGATGACGTGACCGAGACCCCAGTCCAATGGTGAGTGCAGGTCTGCTAGGCCTGACGAGAGGGAGGCGCGTAAGTAGTTAAGTGTTGCAGCAGAGTGGAAGTATGCTGAGACCAATCGAGATGGGTCGGGTTGTCGGGACGCGACATTTGCATCGAAGCCATTGATATTGTCACCCCGAAAGGAGGGCATCTCCACTCCATTGACCAATTCTGTAGGGCTTGAGCGTGGCCTAAACGTGATGATTTGTTAGTTTTAATTAACAATGTTAATGTAAAAAGATGACGAACTTAGCAAATTGGCCAGCAATTCGAGCAATACGAATGACGGGTTTGTTTGCTCCTGTGCTAATATTAGAATCTTGCAGGAAAGGTTTTTCGTGGAATCTTCCATACCCCAAATAAGAACCAAACTCATTTGTAACAGCAGCTTGACTTTGGCTTCAATCATTTCCTGGTTGCAGTAGTCAAAAAGCTCAGCACAGTCGCCTGCAGTCTTCGATTAGACATGCATATAACCTGGAAGGGTTGAACACATACCTCCCTGCAAGACAAATGCTTTCCCCAAAGCGACATTTTTCAAGCTAGCCTTGAGATTATTGATCTTGATCTTTGTTAGCATTCGAATTGTGGATAAATGAATTCGGACATCTACACACCTCCTGCGTGGTAACTAGCGGTGGTAACTTCTGCAGCTTCTCAAGCGCGTCCTTGACGCCCTTTGTATCTTCATACACCACATCTTGCTTGATGGGCTTAGTAGTCCAAGCTGGAATTGATTAGCAAGCAACCTAAATTTGACGCACGATACACCCATCAAAATTAGTCACGTACAGCTGGGGTTCCAATCCGCCATAGTGCCGGTGTGGCCGATAACCCCACTTAAACAAGGTGGGACAGGGTCAACAAGCCAAGCAAGCAGCGATGTCAAGAAGTCTCCGATAGCGCTCAGACCAATTGACTAGAGAGCAGATTAGAGATTAGAGATATCAACAACTGAAAAGCAACAAAGAAAAGAAAATGCGACCACAAATACCTAAAGTTTTTAACAAAAGCGCTTATTCTCGGATGCTCGGTGAGTCAAATTGATACCTGATTATAAAGGCAGCAAATTATGTCATTTGTTATCGTCTTTGCTTATCAGAGAGCTTTGTCTACCACAGCATTGCACTCCAAGCTCACGGTAGCTCCACAATCATCTACGATGTCCGACCCTATTCCATCTGCAAGTGCAGATCACGAAGGTCTGGATAATTCACATCCAGCCAACGCCGACGACCGCAGTGCAGCCGCCGCTCTCTCCTCCCTCCACTCCAATGAAATCGGCGCCACAGCTAGCCCCACAAGGGGTCCATCCAGTGCGGACCAAGAAGCTCTAGGTAGGGCTATGAGTCGACTTGAGATTGCTTCAGGACACGGAACGGGAGAAAAGCATCCAGGCGCGGCCCTGAACAATGGCGTGGAAGTGAAGAAGAAGGTGGTTAAGATTTCGGCGGCGGATGTCACGTTTCTGGTATGTGTACGGACATTGGTGTTTGTGTAGGGCGGGACTGATGTGTTTCTCTTGATAGGTCAATCAGTTGGAATTGTCAAAGAATAAGGCAACAGATCTGCTGAGAGCTAGTGAAGGGGATGTTACACTTGCCTTGAGAGCTTTTCTTGCACCCTCATTTTAGGAATCCGGATGGACGTTGTTTAAATGGGGAACAAAAGGATGGAATCTGCATTGCTTACTGTCTTAAGCCAATAATATATGAATAAATGATTAGTTGATGAACTGAAATGAATCCAAGGATTATACATCCTGCGATGGAGGGCTTTCAGATGGCATAGCTCGATTTCAAATGCACATGGAAACTACTTGGAGTAACTAGGGATGGCTGTAAGTGTGAGGTGCTGCTTGAGTGGTTTTTATATGGGTAGTTGAGAAGACCAGCTATCTCATTTATATTGTCAAACATCATATGTACAACTTGGGAAGTTGAGCCCGAGCAAAAGAGCAAAATGTAAGAATGAAGAGTATGGTAATAGCTTTTCTTAATATGTCCAGAGTAATATCATCGCTCCTCTTCCTCAGCCTCGTCCACTGGGGGCTTGGGCCGTTCGATTCCCTTGCCTTCATATATAGTCCATAGCACCATATATCCAAGCAAAGCCTCCACAGCCAAAGCCCACCAAACAGCTCCAACCATGTTGTGCATAAGTCCCAGACCAAGACCCCATCCACCAAAGAGCGGGCCCAAGGTACGGGCGGCACTGGAGATACTTTGCGCCACACCATGTACTGTCCCCAGAACGTTGGAGTCGGTCACGCAATTGTTGACAAGAATGATCGCAGCGGGTAACACGAACGTGCGAGAAATGACTTGCAAAGACACCACAAAGGTAAAGGATGGCCACACAATGTAGGGGACGTGAGGAAGAATAACAAGGAAAGGCATCAATAGATAAGCCAAGGGGGAGAGGGGAAGGAAGGCACGGAACGATGTGAGTGTCCCCAGTTTCCCTTGGATGCGAGGATATAGGAATATCTGTAGGGGAAGACCGATGAAGCCGATGATTGCGGTGGCGAGACCCACCCGGGCAGATGGCAGACCTAGTCCTCCACTGAAGTGGAAGAAGCCCGTTCGGGAGTCCTCCGGGGCACGGGGAGTAGGCAGGAACACAAATATCATGGAGTTGAATGCACTTGTATGGAATGCGAGTAGGAAATGAGTCAGGAGAGTAAGGAGGACATTACGAGAGAAGATTTGCCGGAACCCTGCCCGTTTGCGCGGAGCCGGCAGTCGCGGAGTGCGGGTACGGACTGGACTTGATGGCGCTGACATCTCCCTATTTTCATCCATATACAAGGTAGCATCGTGCCCGGAGCGGGTGAGCGGGCTGTAGTGTAAGGGGCGTCGAGTGAATGCGCGGACTATTCTCTTTCCAAGTACGCGGCCCCAGTCTTTGCGGTGACGTGTGATTTCATGGGACTGTTCTTTATTAGCAGGTTCCACATAGAATGCTTGGTAAACCACATACCTCATCCAAACCAAAGAAAATCGCAAGGGAGGACATGAATATGAAACAAGCACTCAGTAAATTCGGCAGGGCATAAGGCCAATGCTTCATCCACCATACGCCGTTTTCACCCCCAAACAAAGAGCCAGGACCAAAGAGCCAAGGTAAACTCTTAACAGGGTCTGCTAATGTTCCTCCTAATACGGGGCCGATGATCACCCCAATATTGAAGCACATGGGGAGAAGGAGGAACGCCCGTGATTGGTACCTGATTGGCATGTTAGCGTTGACATCATCAGCTACAGGTAATGAACGTACTTTTTCTCGGCGATAATCTCAGAGATCATCGTGCGCATAACGCCCTGGTTGCTGTTCAGCATACCACCCAGTGTACGAAATATGATCGCAGTGGTAAATGTCCTGGAAAAGCCGAATCCAAGCGCCGAGATACAAGTGCCAAACAGACCGATCAAGAGAACTTTCTTACGGCCCATCCACTCTGCATCGGCCAGCCGACCCCACCAAACCGCAGTAAGAAACTGAGCGGCGGTGAAGCTACCTTGTAGCATACCAGCCTGCGCTGAGATGGTCGAGTCTGGCAACGATGGATCAAACGACTTGAGCTGGTAGAACATGTATGCCAGCAACGAGGTCTGAGTGAGCGGCTCAGACAGCCGTGCCATCGTCAAGATAGCCAATTGGCCTTTCTTTGGCAACGAGCTCCATGTCACCGGTTTTTCTTCCGCTATCTCCTGCTCTGGCTCGGGGAGGGTGACATGGTCTGCGTTGCTTTCATCGATAGACGGAAAGCGACGATGTTCTGTGTGGATCGGGGGTAGAAGGCGTCGAATACTATTATCATTGTTCAGAGCCGTTGTCTCGTCATCGGAATTAGTATCGCTATCGCTAAGTATATCTGCTGGTGGGAGTTCAATGACGTCTGCATGGTCGGGGTCGGATTGGCCCGTGGGCTCGGGTGGAGGATGCCCCATCAGCCAAGACCTGAGGGAGGGGAGGCACGCGAACTGGTGTAACAAGCTAAAACGGGGAGTTTGCAGATCATACAGGGACCTTCAAGATGGCATCCCCTGGAATAGAAAGCTTGATATGTAAAATATGTCTGATTAAGACGTGGGGTGAAAATGATGAAAAGAATACGAAAATTGCGTACTCGGACATATTTCCCCGAAGTCGGATATAATGCCGACTTAACCGCGTGATGCCAAACCCATTCCCCTTGGGTTCCATGCACCGCATTTGCACCATATTATGGACTTTTGCAGTATAGAAACTCATGTGAAGTTGAACTTTTAACCGATAGATAAATAATAATTGGGAAGGCCTGGAGAAGAAACAACATCTGAAGTTTGAAGATCGAACTAGTTGATGTGGATTATCTCCACTTTGATCCGTGGTTCATCATCCTAAAAGGGATTAACAACAGGGTCTGATTCTATCACTTAGAATGGAGACCTGTGAACAAACGCTTGAGTAGGGATTAGCACGCAGAATTCCCATTTGTGAGTTCAGTCTGAGTCTCGGGTTCAAATCCCGGCACTTGCATATATTTTTGTGCCCCCGAGGCATTTAGAACGGCTGCAGGGCTGTACGCTTCTGGGTATACGGGATAAACGGGCCAAATAGATAAGCAGCAGTGATAAAAGTTGATAGAAAAGTTGATATTGCGCGAATGATTAATTGGCCCTGGTCCTCTTGCTTTTCTTTGACAGCTTGGACAGCGCGCTTTCATATATGGCCATTGACTCAGGGCTTGTCAGCCTCGGGTCCTCCAGATCCCCAAAATAATTATCATTATTATTCCACTGTTCCAGTGGATGGGCTTCCACTCGATGTAAATCTTCCATGAAATCGTCAGACGTGTGGGCAATAGCCTCCTGGCTGGATCGATGCGTGTCAACCTGTCGTGGAGTATGATCGCTCATATCTGGTTTCTTGAAAGCTGGACGAATGAAGTTCAGGGCTCGGGGAAGGGTGAAAGAAGGACGGGAGCCAGACTGCGAGTAGCCGCTACTATCCTTGCTCTGGTTTATGGGGGCTTGTCCTCTCTGACCTCGGTTGCTGTTGTAGGAGAATGCCGTCAGACCGAAGAGCTTTCTCAGCAACGGCCACCAGCACATGAGGTTTGCGACGTAGATGGCGGTGCTGGCTTCACGGATATACCAGATTTGATAGGTTGTGGTAAGAGGGGATGCGAAGTTGAAGTATTTGTTGAGAATGGCGGCAATAATAGTAAACAGACCTAGGCTCATCACACCGAGGAGGAGAATTTTGCGGTGTTTCTTGAGTTGGGCTCGGATAAGAAGGGGGATCGGGATGACGAACATCACTGTATCCGAGGAGATGTTGAATACAGCCTGAGTAATCGAGTAACGTTGATAAGTGGCGCA
Organism: Penicillium lividum; assembly: GCA_028828245.1. NCBI lineage: Eukaryota > Fungi > Ascomycota > Eurotiomycetes > Eurotiales > Aspergillaceae > Penicillium > Penicillium lividum. The sequence goes on from JAQJAG010000005.1 coordinate 1,338,391, forward strand.
TTGCATGTTCTGTACTGGCATGGCCCAATACTGGGAGAAAGGCCGACAGTAGACAGCATAGTAGCAGACCATGATAACCACGAAGCCCAGTGCAACATAGATCGACAGGATCTTGATGTAGAGATTGGAACGCAGACTTTGAGTAAGCCTCCAGTAGAAGATCAACATGCATGTCTTGACTCCCCATGTTGAGAAAAGCATGCACTGCTCCAGCCCGATGACAACCTTGCTCCCGTAGATTCGATCACGGACTTCCTGTGGGTCTGACAATACTCTACCATAATCTTTCGGGTCCATTAGGTTGGTTGCGTAGCGCGAAGATATTTGAATTAAGACCAGTAGAGTTGTGTATATCATCTATCAGTTGATAGCCAGTCAGTTCGGCGATTCTTTCCAAGGTGAAAAATCCTCTGCGATCAGTGCTCACAAATGTTGCTGTCATGACATAATCATCCCCTATACAGCAGAATTTCATTAGTACCAACCTCTATGCCTCCATGATCTTTTGTTCGTACAGAATAATCGCTTGATTGATCCATTTGCAATGGTCCGGGAAATCCTGTGCTCGATTAGTATAGCTCCTCCCATCACGACTCGTTACAAGACATACATTCTTCCCCCATATATGACAACACCTATACTCCAAAATACGACAGCCTCAACAAAAAGCTGATGTGGAGTGGGTGAGATGTTCCCCATCCTTGGGAGGCAGCGAGAGTCGCTCTCTGAAAAGGCACCTCAAGACCTCGGTAATGAAGGCTCAGTCTGCCATATGCAGGTGGCTAGAATTTTGAGATCAATGTCAAGAGAATTCAGAAAGAAATGATCAGTTCCAAGGTTCTTCAAGCAGATATGCGAGATGCACTGCGCGAGCGGAGGTGGTCCGGAACACCGCTGCAGTCGGTGAGCGATATTAAGCTCAAGTCCACCATAATTGGTACAACGCCAGACGAGGGCAGGGCTGCAGCGTCATGCATCTCGGCCTGCAAATATGTCATGGCTGGCGATGGGGATAGGGTGACAAGTAAGGAGAAATGTCGATCACGCAAGGGGGGCGTATCGAACCAGATCTTTGGCAGTTCGCAATGGAATGCAGATCAGTCTTGGATGATCAGCTTCCCGAGGTCTCTTGGCAGACTTTGCCTTCAAATCCCTTATTTGAACTCCTTGGTACCAAGCTTGGAAGTCTCTTCCTGTTGCCCTGATTCCAATGTTCGTCATAGTCCAATAACTGCCTGAATAGACCGCATGATGTGACAATGTATTTGAATATGCAGGGTAGGTACCCTTGAATGGTCGCATCATATGAAAAGAAAAAGTCTCTGGATTCCTTAAATTTTCTTTCCTCTAGCATGCTCCTGGTGATATGGATGCCTCATGATGAAAGCATGATGACACGTCATATTCCGCAGTGGCTGCGCAAAAGATAGGTTGCGGTGTTTGGAAATATTGGAATCTTATCTATCTGCAAGGTGATTCTAGGAAAATAAATAGCTTTTTCAGATAATCCTCAGTCACAAGGATCTACGGGTTGAGTGAAATTGGGTTTTGACGCGGCATCCGGAGAAACATAATCAATGAGCTTAATTTCAATGAATTATCGCTTCACATCCAATAAGGTCCAGCACATGTGTTCCCTCTCAGCGGTCGGCCATATCAAATTTTGGGATACCAAATATTTTTCTATTATGACAGGCTAGGCTGCGTTCTCGACTTGCTGCATGCCAGGCTTTTCATCTTCGGGGTGGTTTCCATGATTCAGACGATCTAGAACTGCTTCGTCCTTAGCGAAGAGGGCGTCTACCTCTTCAAGTGTTTTATTGGTAGGCTATATGAAAGTCAGTCTTGACCTCAAGATGAGGATGGGGTGTACTCACGTCTGGACACATGAAGTAGACGAATAGAAATGCCACAACATTGAAGACGAGAGGCCAAATCCAAATCCTCGCCCCAACAGTTTCAAGTCCAATACCCCCGCAAAAACAGTCAGGAATGTGAAGACAAACACCCCGAGGATTCCAGCTGCGGATCCAATGTGGCGGTACCGAAGCGGGGCAATCTGTCAATTCAGAGTCAGTAATGATCGAGTATCGATTGACAGGCAGATAATACCTCCGGCCCATACAACCATGGACATCCCACCCAGCCCCAGCCGTACACAAACAGATAGGGAAACATGATAGCCACAGCAGTCCATTGCGTTGCCATCGTCTTGTTTTTTATCAAGTTGAGGACGACAAAGATCAGCATACAGCACGTCTCTATGGCGGACGAAATCAACATGATTTGACGGCGACCAAATCGTTCAATCGTCATCACACAAAATATGGAACCGAACCATTGAACCGTCAAGCCAATTGCTGCTAGCAAGGATGCCATGAAGTTTGTTAATCCAACTTCTTCAAAAATTTGCGTCATGTAGTAGATCAAGATATTGATCCCCATTGATTGCTGGATAGCGAGAAGGATGAACGAGATTCGCACCCGTCGGCCCACACGAAGAGGTGTGTTGTCCCAGATCAAACTCAGGAGTGTTAGGCGGTTGCTTGGCTCTTCTTCCACTTCGAAGTTCTCCATGATGCTTGCTTTGATGACTCGGATCTCTTCAAAATCGTTGCTATTGTTTATACCTGTGCGATGGACGCCATAAATACGAGCGAGTGTTTGGTCGCCTTCGTCAATTCGGTCTCGAGCATAATACCATCTTGGTGTGTCGGGTAGAAATGTCATGGTAGTACCAGATAGAATGGCGAGAATGCTTTGGATGGCGACGGGGATTCTCTAAAGTTTATCAGCAAGATATGAAGAACTTGATTATAGAAACGCACCCAGGAAACTTGATTCGTCATTCTTGTGAAGCCAAATGTCACCCAGTAGGAGAAGGCGACGCCAAAAACCAGGGATGAACAATTGATAGCAACTTCTGGGCCACGTCCGCGAGCGTCAATGCTCATTTCCGACTGTTTTGCTTATTAGTCTCTCTTCAAAGTGGTCACTTGTTGACACATACCATATACATAGGAACATTGCACGTGATAAACTGTCCTGTTGTTAGACATAATAAATCTAGCAGATTATATGGTGATGTGCTTACTGCAATGCCAAATCCCTATCATCTGGTTAATATTCAGCTGTCTTGTCTTGAAGTTCTTACTCACAGAAATTACCCTCGCCACGATGATTTGTGGGATAGAGAATGATGCAGCCTGAATGGCACTCCCAATTGCAATGAGAACATTTCCAATGATGATGCAATTTCGTCGACCAAGAGGCATTCCGACAAACATAACCACACATGCCATAAATGCAGCTGCCAGAGTATAGGAAGATGCAATCATTGGAATCGTTTCTGTTCCAGTCGGATTCTGTAACCATATCAGCATAGCACAACAGAACACAAATTCAATTAAATGTTATAGTAAATACCCCGATAGCATTAAGAAACGGAGCTGTTGATTGTACTCCCCCAAGAACACCGGCTTGGTATCCCTCAATCATGAAGCCCTGTTTATCTGTAAGTAAATTATGCATGACCTACTCATCACACCAGTGGACTTACCACAGAGCAACTGAAACGAGAAAGTCGACGCAGAGTCTTGCCTTGAATACATTCTTCAAGCATGATGAGTGACTTGAATGTTACTTTGTTATAATGTGAGTGACAATTGAAGTATGGGGAGTCGTGAAGGGATCACTCACCCTTTATCTGTATGGGATGAAGTTAGGGTTCCAACTGCCCCAGGAATGCGGGGGATTAGGTTTTGCTAGTTCAATTCATGACTCCGTGCCAGTCTTGACGTCGAATGCTAAGGTAAAACTATTCGTGTTTTGATTGGTACGATTCAAGGTCGGGGATTTAATCTGGGTACCGTGCCAAGTTCGGACACTTATTCAAAGTCGAGGCCTCCTTTCTAGTCCTAGCATTTGGATCACAATACAAGTCAATAAGGACCATTCCAAGTAAATATACGAATTACACACAGAAAGCCTTGGAACAAGAGTATATTAAGATTTTCACCCAGTATGTCAGAATATTTCAGTATTCACACGTTAATCGGATTCCATCTCCGGCCTTCAAAGCCTTATCGCTACCACACAAACTCTCACTGCATTCAACCCATCCTCCCCGGATGATCTTGCCTCTGACCTCGCCCCTTCAGACTCCGGCCAGATCCTCTACTGTTGCTGAAATATAATATCATCGGAAAAGGCCAACTCTTCAAGGAGGATAGGAAAATTTCATCCAACCTCCTTTACAAGCTGCTTTGCATGCTCTCTATCTTAGCGCCAAAGTGTACCATCCGGCTCAGTCAACTTTCCTTGTGTGCTAGAACTTGACAAGTAACCAAATTTACTGGTGCCGGTGGATATAGAGAATTATCACCAGTCGCAGCCCCTTTCGAGAATAGTAATACAGAAATATGCTCATCTAGGGGTGGCACACCGATAAGGAAGCTATTAGATGGCTGAATCATGAAAAGATGAGCCCTGGGCGCGGCCTTGAAGATGGCTTCAATGGAGGATGTGAGACCAGAGATTAAGCTTGTATCTTCTAGTCGTCCATTCATGTCATCCAATGCATTCGAGCAGTCATCAGAGCAGTCGTTGTGAGTAAGACTTGGCGTGCAGCCTGCGCATCCCTTAGCATCTGTGAAGCGATAGACACACTAGACCGTCAGCATTTTCTTTTCACGACGCTTGTGAGGTTGAGGTAACAAATTAGACCTACTCCGTCCATAACACTGACAAAATCGGCATCGTTCCCCCCAATGCTCAATGTTATCATGTCGAAGTTTAGATTCAAATCTGCGAGCTGGTTGGCTTGGGAACGCTTTGGTTTTCCATTGCCTCCACAAGAACTCGAGCTAGCACCTGAATCTTGATAGATTTGCTTGGCCCTTGCCCCTGAGCATGCGATAAATTTGAAGTCGATCGGTTTGGGGCCATTAATTTCGTCGGACAGTGAGAGCTGAGGGCCAGCTGCCTGAGTAAAACGACGGCACGGCGTGTCGTCGTACTCATCTCCAGCGCTCGGACCTGAAGCAAATGAGTCACCGAGTGAAGCTAACACTGATACGTCGAAATTGGCTGAGGTCGTGCAGGTGCTGCTGGGGCAATACCCGCGCGTGCAAGCGAAATTACAAAGGTCCGAGTCTGGCCCGACAAGGGAAATACCGATGTCAGTGCTTGTCTGGGCCGGAGGTTGGATGAGGGGGCCCTCCGAGCTGCAGGAGCAGGAGTTACGTGGGCAGAAGCCAAAGTTGCACGCATAGCTGCACAGGCCTAAGAAATTATCATTGGTGCTGTTGCCTTCCGTGCAGGTCGGCGGATCAAAAGGCGAGCTGGTCGGTATATAGGTCACTATACGTACTGGATTTTCTTTGACGGGTGGGGATTTCCTATCCTGGTTGCCGCCGCTTTTATGAGGGCGCTCAGACTCAGGCTCACTAAGTAATTTTCAGTCTGGGCTCGGGCTCACTGAGCGGCTCACCATCATCACGGGATACCAGCGACGCTCAGTGATCATGATTGGCTGCTCACTAACACCCATACCCTGTTGATTATATACTACACCGGTAGCCAACGTAGCCCCATGGCATAGGCTGAGAATTCACAATGCTCCTGTGGCCTTGAACATCAGATGATGTCGTAACTTAACGAACCTGAACTTCCCACCATATTCTTCTTTTCTTGACATACGCAAATCTTCATTTCCAGGAGGGCTTTGGAGATCCTTGATTGATGACGGTATCATGCCCTTAATGCTGATTGGTAGCTTTCTGGCAGTATCGGAGATCCTCTGGACTTTCCCTAGGAGAATTGAACCCATGTTAAGGCCATACAGTCAACTGGCAACCGTAGAGACCTGCAGACGAGGACCGCAGGACGTAGACAAGATCTCACGTACGATACCCACTGTGACCAGATTGCACCGTCTAACAAGAGTATAGATAACCCAACTATATATAGAAGAAGGATTCTTCTAACCCAACAAGAACATGGGAACGAATTGAACACTGCCCAAGAACTTCAACCCCTGGGTTGGCGAGTAGACTAACTCAAGCTCCCTTGGCGACTGCATTCCATTCATCGACAAAGCTATCTTCGAAGTCTTTTCTGCTCTTTGTTGGTCTCCAGCCAAGCTCATGGGCTCGATCAGCTGATGATCGAGCACGCGATGCAAATGCAGCCTCCATGTTTTCCGCAGGCAAGCCACCTCCAAACTTTTCAGATGCCTGCTGAAGGGTGATCTGGCGCACGGTATAACTCTTGAGATAGCCTAAGGCGTGTCCTACCTCGGCAATTCGTTCGGCAACTTCCCGCCACGACTGATGACCTGACTGACAGAAGTAAATTCCGTTCAAATTGGCCTCTAAATCATCTCCAGCGAGGATGCGTGCGACCATCAGCTCATAGAAATTGGCCAGATCAACGACGTGGACATGGTCCCATTCCGCCTCGCCCGCGCCAACACGAGAAGCGTAGCCATCCTTCAGAGCAGCGCGCATCATGGTATTGATCTGAATAGAACGACGGTTGAAAAAGCCAGTCCCCTCGCCATAGATGGTAGGGGCCATAATAACGTAGGTCTTTATACCAGCTGCCTCTCCTTGTTCGCAGACCAATAGATCAGAGGTACGCTGGGGGTATACCTCTATGCTTTGCCGATAGCGTTCATAGGCATAAATGTCGTTTTTGTCGGATAGGACAGCCGATTCAACATAACCGCCACTGAATGGTTTGTCTGCAATATTGGATGTACCAGAAGTCTTATAATATCAGTAAATTCAAAAAAAAGGCCGTGATAACTGACTTGGATAAGGTGCCCTGATTTGCCGGTCTTCTTCTGGCGGTCATCGAGCCCACGAAGAAGGGCCTCAGCAGAGGCAGTGTGGTAGGTTATCGCAACATTGATGACAATATCGTGCTCACTAGCAGCCTTCCTCAAAGCCTGGAGGTCGTCGAGCCCATCAAACAAGATTGCGTTGACACCTTTCTCCGAGAGGAGGTCTGCTTGGGACTGTTTACGGACAATTGCAGAAAGCTTGCTAGCTTTGACAATTTCATTGGTGGAGCTAAGCAACGTAGACAGGACAGTGCCACCGCTGTTTGGGGTTAATAACTCTTCGAAAAGCGTGAATTGGTGTCACAAACATGTAACCGGTAGCGCCAGTGAGGAGGATCTTGGTTTGAGGCATGGTATATTCGATCTTTAACTTCTGCGAGTAGGATGCAAATGGCGATAGTATTTGGCTTTTTTAAGCTATTTATATGAAGGTATTTTAAAATTCCGATTGAGTCCATTACGTTATTCCGAGTAGCCGGCTTAGTCAAATGCATCTCGCGGCTGTGCGGTTAAATTTCGGTTAAACCCCGGGAATTAGTTCAAGACGGCGACTTGAGCTCCTGGGACTGATACGCCTTAATTGTAATTTTTAATGCGGTCGATTTATGGTTCCTGGGACCTTCTATAGATACCAAGCATACTTTAGCGAACTACTTCCTAGGCGCACTCGATTTATGTAGGTAATACTTGAAGGGTAACGAGAATAAATGAGTAAAGCCGAGTGTTGCTGGGAGCGAAACGCTAGATAGAAGTTTATAGGCCAAAATCTTGACTTTCCCTTTTTTTTACCCCCCAAATTACTACTGCCAGATTATGAAATTACGTAGTCATGTGGAATAAGCCACTCATTTTTAGATAGAATAATGGACGCCGGTTTGAGCAAGTGGGGCTTTCGCGCAGAAGTAGTGGACTGCATTTTATTGAGGCAGCTCATGCGTGCCATTGGCTTCTGTGGGTTGCGCTCAGTGAGCGAATCACACCACTCAGGGCAGGCTCACTGAGCATGAGCGTGAGCTTACATAAGGCGCAGTGATTCGATCACTGCCGCCTGAGGCCTTACTCAGATCTACTCAGTGAGTAAAAGCGGCGAGGGGGTGAGCTTGAACTTCCAGAGAGCAGTATTTGCATGGACAGTATCTCGCCGTCTAGGCACCCCGCGTAATTAGCGTCACCGTTGGCCGGGTATCCGACGGTGCCAGTCTGGTTGGCCTGTTCGAGGATGATACCCATGTTGGTGCATACGCAGGCACCGACGGGGCAGTATCCCCACGCGCAGGTGAACTCGCACAGGTCGGTGAAGGCGTCAACGCTGTATCCAGCTATGCAGGTCTGCAAACTCAGATTGAATGTCGAGTACACGGGCTCTGGCAGCGTGCCACCCGAGCCCGAGGCCACAAACGCATTCCAGTTGGTCAAGCCGTCAACGCAGTTATCCGGGGACACGTTCTGGCCCGTGAAGACGGAGAAGATATCAACATCGTCGCGGGTGATGACGCTCTAAGTGCTTTAGCACGATACTGCCATGGTAGAGGCCAGGACCCCCAGTCACCAGGGGGCCGGGGGGCAGGAAGTCCCACTCGGCTGTGTAGAAGTCTCCGTCAACCATAACCCCGACACCCGCGTCATCTGACAGCAGCGCGGTGAAAAAGAGCCGGTCCTGCGAGACCTCCTCAGGTGCGAACTCGAGCTGCAGCTGCGAGGCTGTGTTTCCGGCGGTGTTACCGTTACTACAATCATCGGCCAGCGAGGTACGGTACCACACCACCAGCCTCTCATCCGTAACCAAAGCCCGCTCGTGCTTGTAAGCATCGATCATGAAGGGCAACAGGTCGCGCCATCCGTCATGCGGCATGTTCTCAGCGTAGTTGAACGGCGCCTGTCCGACGGTGAAGGCGTCAAAGGAGCTGTTATCGAGTGGTCCGATGTAGTGCGACTCGCCAAAGTCGTCCCACGAGATGATCTCGACAAAATCGGGCTGTATACGAGGCGTCCACGAACGTGGTCATGTTCTTGTCGCCCCAGGGCCAGCCCGCCCAGCCTACCTTCGTTAGCAAGTGACTTCGACCGGGAGAACGTGGTGGCAGGGAGATTTACTGAAGAGACTATCGACGACACCATCGGCCGCTGCAGCCGCGGGGATCGCACCCAGTGACGACCATTCCGGAATGAAGAAACAGCCCGTCTGGGATTTGATCTCGACCCAGTCGTCCGCATTATCAGGCCCTTCAAATGTCGAGACGAAAGGCCCGCCGTTGTACTGGAAGTAGGAATCGGAGCTGCCGTACTGGGTGATGAGACTGATGACATCTGCCTGGGACCACGACCCGTTGCCGGCGTAGTCAACAGAGAAGAAGAGCTGGAAGTCCAGACTACTTGCGGCCTCGAATGCCAGAGCGAGGGATGCATCGTTGGCATACCAGCCGTTGGCGATATTCAGGGCAAAGGCATCAAGGTGGGCATCGACGGCCAACTGGATGTTGTTCTTCCAGTCGGACAGTTCCCACGTCGGAGTATTTCCAACCTGGAAGAATAACTTTAGCTTTGAAATACCGATGGTGAATGGATAAAAGTACCATAAAATGAGCAAAGACAGCCTTGGCCTGCACGTGGCAAGCCTGCAGCAGCAGCGCACCTGCGGACAGGAGAGAAATACGCCTGGTGCTGACCGTAGGCTCTGACTTTCCATTTTGACGTCTTCTCTCAATGCATTAAATATCTTTCCAGTGCCATTTACTGGGGGGGGGAAACAGCGCAATTTCCTGGACTTATTAATGAGGCCGCTTAGTGCAATCTCCACCTTCCGTAGCGTGATCCTTTCGTCGGCAGACTACACGTGGCAGAGGACGAATCTGTCAGGCACGAAGCCATAACCAACGAGGCTCCACTTGCACAGACATGACCTGCTATCGGAGTCCCTGTGAGCCGGAAATAGCCCAATGGTGCAGATGAAGCGAGAGGCGCTGTGTATATCCAGCTCCATGTGGGGCAGTATCCAGCCTTGCGATGGTCAATTTGGTCACTTTCTGTTTCGGGGTTTTCGACCGAAATAAAGAAGAGGACTCACAACTGGTCGCTGCCGGTGATTGTCAAATGGTGGCGGATTTGGTTGTCCATTCTGTACCTGAATGAATTAGGTCGGTCTGCTAGCGTAGGAGACGGCGGTGTTGTCTACTACATATCTCGGATATCAGGGTGGGCAGTTAAAGCCGCTTTCGCCTATCATAATCGATCCACTGGAAAGCGCCCTGTGCGCGGTGGCTTGGACCCTTTTCCCTTGGACTCTGATCATCTCTGATACCGAATGCTGATTCTCTGTCGATCAGCAGTTCCTCATGTGTATAAATTCTCATTCTTCCGATTCTTTCATAACATCCACACTGCATCATCTATGAGCCGCGAAAGAAGAAAGAAAAAAGTAGGCCCCTGGAACCGGCTCGGCTAGCGTTCATACGGAATGTCCTAAAGTTGCCAAGGCCCGCTATCAGCGCAGAAGTCGTAGACTAAAGGCTCCCTCATTTATCAAATCCAGGAAATTGCGCCATTCGGACCACTGGGGACGGCTATTGTAGCTGGGGGAAAATGAATTGCTCTGGCTGGGGGGCAGGATTGGGCCGTGGAACTTGGAACATGGGGCTGGCCCTATTCGTACACCGTTATTTGCACTTTCTAGGGGGGTTAGGTCATGTAGCTAACGAAAAAAAATTAAAGTCGCAGCTAAGGGACGAGGAAGGAGCATCTCAGGAAGGAACTTCGAATAATTGCCGGGAAGCCACTCATCTCTAGCCAGGTCATTGCTGGTACTATCACGTTTGTGGGAATGATTATATCTACACTGTTCGTGTTAATGGAAGCAATGTCGGGGATGGTCAGGAGCCACATTCCCATAGATTAATATATCTGTCTGATATATATATCAGGGTCCTCGGATGTCCACGTCGATATTTTAATATGATAATTAGTTGCTAACTTCTCCTACTCGATTTAGACCAGGCAGGGACGTTCCAAAAGAGGGAGCATAAGGCCTATATCGCCAATATCTCTCTCTCTCTCTCTCTCTCTGTTGTATTCCTGAAGAACACATCAACCCCAAATCTTCATAAAAACTCAAGTTAATTCCATAATAGCCACTCTCCAGGAAAGTTCCGCAGATCCCCTTGATGCAATAAACTCAGACTTGGATGTAACTATTTGAGTCTTTGGTACTAATCTTCCCACCTTCTCTCGAATAGCCTCGTCTATAGCCTCATCCCTAGTCCCCGTCATGATAACTAAGACCTCATCAGGAAAGACTAGACTTCCGTACCAAGGACTTAAGAACTGATGAACGAAGTCTGCCACACGGGACGCATGGTTATCAACCCGCGAATTGGCACCCAATTGAAAAGAAGCTATTGCATGAGGGTCAGCATCCCCAAAGTCCACATTCACTGCTGTCTGTAAAAGTAATGTGTGTAGTAGGATGGCTTGATCAGTATATTCAACCAGGAGTGTTTCGTATTCCGGTAGTTGCTTTCCCTCATCCTTGCATCGATCCTTATTCTCAAAGTGCTCACATAATCCTAGCCCGTGTCCCGCATAAGCAGCGTAAGCTTCCCAGGGATGAAATCCGTAAAGGCCTGTGAGCTTTGGAAGACCTAGGTACTCCGCCATTTCGTTGATATCTTCTTTGTAAATTGCCGCAATTCCTGGGTAGCTTATTACGACGTATGGAAGGGTGGCGGATTTGCTTAAAGAAAGGAGCTTTTTGACAAGCTCGCTCATGATTTTGACGTCTGAAGATGCTGCAAGACCTATTTTTTTGCGGAAAGATCGCCACGCGTGCCGGGGTATGTCGTCCCACATATCCTCCATTGAAGAGTAGGGGGGACTATTTAGGTCAATATTTTAGCAGTTGTATGTTAGGAAAGAGGTCGCGTTGGAAATGTACCTAGGATGGCGTGAAGCACGTGACGATAGTCGCTTTATCATTTCGATATAGCTAGAGTCACCTTCGACGCGACCAAGGTCCTCGAATGAACCATCAGAGTGACGAAGAGATATTGTCCTGTGATATTTGTGTGAGTGTGATTTCATTTCCACAAAGATGGGTATCACCATACCCATATGAAGCCGTGAGAGAAATGCCTATTGATGGGTTCGATAACGTCGGTCGATCCATTTCGTATGGTACGCTGGAAGGCCAAAGGTAGTAGATGAGAATGAAGGTCAGTCCTGTGATGAGGTATTTTGAAAGCGTCCTTGTGCTTGGCCAAGTTGGCGTAATCGATGGACTGTGGGATTTGTTTTGGAACATCGGACGTTGTGGGCGCCAGGAGGTACTGGCTAGTATCCGTACTGGTTGCTGGTAAGTACGTCGCTCTGATTGAGTATCGATGGGGTAGAAGATTTCTGGGTTAACATTTGGCGGTAGGAATAAGGTGGCTAAAAGAAATGTGGAAGTAGGCAGCGATAAGTAATCTTGAGAGCCAGCAACGACAAGGATTTATCGCCTCAAAGAATAGCTCCTGCGGTCCATGATCAGGGTCATGTGACACAGACTACCATTACAGACATATTTTCGGAACGTCATTAGGGCGGTGGATCATGGATCAATGGGTGTGCATTCGAATATCAAGCTGTCTGTCTATTCATCTACTTTTCTGTACGCACTTTGTCTGTGCGGACTAAGTATCACATGATCAATGTAGATTCCACCATCCAATATGCTGACACATTAATACCCTACCTGTCACCTCTAGTCAGTTAACTAAATACTGGCATATTAGGTTTAGTCACCAACAAAGTCTATTTTTGACGAGGAAGTGACTATCTAGAGAATATAGGTACGTTACAAGGTCCCCTGGTCCCTGGCAAATCGTTATATGACGTCTATTCCCTAAAGCTCTGGGTCAAAATGACCTCTACGGGTGAAGAAAGAGCCACCTGCGGTAAAATGGCATGACTGTGGCCTGAATCACCGCGAATCTTTTGCTCCCGACAGTGGCTGCATTACGTGCTAGCCAACATTAGATAGGACGACCTTGGCGTCGGATAGAGCGGCAATATCCGGCGGGGAAAAGGGGCAGTGCATTGTCCTTAGCGCCAGGTGGGGGCGGAAATAGAAAAGAGGGACAGCAATGGGTGCGAGATAGAAGAGAGGTGGAGGAAAGAAGGAAAGAAACAAGATATCACTGGGGCCGGGCGAGCTTTCATGTCGGGGCAACAGGAGACGTTACAGAAGCGACGTATGGAAGCGCTAGGCTAACCGTATGTACTGTAGTAACTCACAGATTCTTAGTTTACTACATGCTAGACAGCAAAACTCAAAGCAAGCTTTACTCATGCAATACCAGATTCATCCGCAACGGCTGTAAGATTTTGATTCCCTTACATAACATACAGCTTTTTAGGAGAGAGTGTGAGTGATCCGTGGGTAAGTGCTTAGCCCAGAGCATCCTAACACGCTGAGCAGCATGGGGTATCTTGCCAAAATCCTTAAGCTGTCAAAATATGATCAGATTGCATTGTTTTTGATAGCTAGGAGGATCAACTTCGTGGAAGAGTTTTGGGCTGGAATCACGCCGACACGAGATCCTCAATGGCCTTTTTGAGGGATTGGCGTGAGTGCGACTCAGATGATCATTTGCATTACAATCTTATTGACGAGCAGGTCAAGGTGATCCTATAAGACTGCTGCGCAGTTGGTGCCATACCCATTATAAATGAAGAAATATTGAAGCGTTGGAAGCTGAAATAGTTGGTTATTTTCTTTGTTCCTGCAGCTCGTGTTGGCTTGCGACCTTTTCTTTTCTGTTCTTATCTTATATGCAATAATCTTTACAGTGGAGACCTACGTACATCGTGGAGGTTACGGCTGATTTAGTCAATCTCATGGAAGGTCGCTGTATCTTAACCCTAACACATGTTAACATTTGCCATCTCAACTTGAACATTTTTTTTCACCCTATCAAGATGTCCCCCTTCGAGCTACCCACTAAAGTGACTATTCCAGGTTGAAGACTCATCGTGGGCTAGAACCAGACTATACTCCAAAATGTGGACCATTGATGTATCGCCACCGATATCGACCAAAATACGAGGATGTAATCAGCCGGCGTTTAAAATAAAGGCCGGCGCCAACATACTCAAATCTTGGCTTTTCAATTTTAAGCCACTACCCCCCTCATAGGCAATTAACGCTCGGAATATTACGCGACAAAAAAATGGATATCCTACACAACTCCTACGTGTATGGCAAGTCACCTCTGACCTCTTCGTCGCTCTCGAATCCATTCAACACATTCTTGTTTGGCGGGAACATTTCTCGTTCCCTTTCTCCTCTTCTTCATGGAATTCTTTTTCGATCTATGAATGCATCATGGGCGTATCATCTGGCACAAACAACGGACAAAGCCGAATTTCTCACAAAACTTGCCGATCCCACATGTGTTGGCGCGTCTATCACCATGCCCAACAAGGTCGCGTTTGGACCCCCTTTGGACAGTTTGACTGCAGAAGCGCGAGGCATCGGAGCGGTGAATACAGCCTTTGTTCGTCTTGACTCTACCGGAAAACGACGCTGGATCGGTACGAACACTGATTGCGTTGGAATCCGCGAAGCCATTCTTCAACGTGATCCTCACGCCGTTTCTACGACAAAGGGAAAGCCGGCTATGGTGATTGGAGGAGGAGGTGCAGCGCGGAGTGCCATTTACGCACTGGGAAAATGGTTCTCACCCTCTGAGATCTATGTTGCGAATCGATTGAAATCGGAAGTTGATGACATTGTCAAGTTTTTTTTGACAACAATGCCAGGTATCAAGGTCCGATATATTCCGGACTTAGATACTGCGCACAAGCTACTTTCTCCATCTTTGATAATTGGTACAATTCCTGACTATCCGCCTTCGGTGCCGGGAGAGGTTCTTTGTTGGCAAATATGTGAATGTATCCTTGAGAAGTCCAAGGAGGGATTGCTGGTGGATATGTGCTATATGCCATCAACGGAGACTCGACTTTTGTGTGCGGCAAGAAATGCTGGATGGAGTGTTATTCGGGGTACAGAAGTACTTGTGCGTGTATGTGTTGCTCAGCAAATCTTGTGGTTGGAAAAGGAGTCGAACGAAAAGGGGGTGGAAGAGGCTATTGCAGCTATTGCCATGCCAAATAGTAATGTCAAGCTATAGTTTCAAGATGGAGTAGAATATGACAATTCCTTTACTGATAGACGCGCTGTGTAACGAATATCAGATAACGCGACCATTCCGAATGTGTATAAGCAAAGGGAACCAAGATCATATTCCCAGGTGTTGAGCACAGGACTTTGCACGTATGGGGCGATTGGTTCCCACTAACATAAAAAATACATTCAAATAGTAGCATGATCATCTCATTACGGAATTCCATGGATTGATGCTGAATTCATCCGTCAGCCGACATGTTAATATCCCGATGACAAGATTCGCCCCCACACTTTCCACCCCCGCAAACCGGAGCTCAAATTAATGTGACGGAAAAGACCTCATTTCTATAATCATATCTTATATAACTTTTTCACTACAGCAACATTTTGAAACCTTGGAACTTTTGAATACTAGCAACACCTACCTTCCATCGTAACACGGTGTCGTGAAATCTACAACATGGCTCACACCGGTCCATTGGCACAGGTACGCACTTTTCGCCACTCTCCTTTGGCTGAACTCATACTGAAACTTCTCTACGACAAGCCTATCACCCTCAAGCTCTCGGGCAAGGTTATTAAAAATCGTCTATACCGTACGCCACTCAGTGAATACGCCTCGACATACGACGAGAATAATGTTGAAAATTGTGGAAAGCCCCTCCCACGTTACGCAGACCTCTACCAAGGTATCGCAGATTCACAGCGAGTTGATACTATAAGCAACTGACTAGGATAGAAATCGCCGATGGCGGTGCTGGTTTAATTTGTACTGGCAATATCCCCATTCATCGTGACAACTTGGAAAACTACAACAACGCAGTTCTCGACATCAACAACCCCTGGGATCCAGTCGAGGCATTTCGTCCTGCTTGCCAGGCCGCGAAGTCCCGAGGCGCGATCTTTCTTCCACAGCTGCAGTTCCCCGGTCGCCAAGTGCCGGAATTCCTAAATGCGAACCCGAAGTCTTCGTCTTCTGAGCAACTGGAGCCTTGCCTGAACAAGACTTATGGTAAGCCCTCGCCGTTGACTAGATCCGAGATTAAGGATTTGCAAAATCGGTACGTCTGGGCCGCAGAAGTACTGTTCAAGGCTGGCGCCGATGGTATTATTGTAAGCTCTGTTGATTCACGCTGACTACATCATGCATGTGAGAATGAGACTGATCGCTACAGCTACACGCGAGTCACGGATATATCATGCAACAATTCCTATCACCCTTGATCAACAAGCGAACTGATGAGGTGAGATAAGTTCCTTTTGAATTTTGAACACTGTCCTAATCATCAATTTTCAAATGAAGTATGGTGGAAGTCTGGAAAACCGCGCCAGATTCATCCTCGAGATCGTCAATGCAATCAAAGCCAAACTTCCATTGAACGAATTCGTTATCGCCGCTAAGCTCAATTGCCACGACTGTATGACGAAATTCCCTTCCATTCTCACAGTTCTCCACTAACCTTCTCAGTCATCGAGGGAGGTGCTAGCTTCGCCGAACAGTGTGTCGTTATAAAATGGCTTGAAGATGCTGGAGTGGATTTCTTCGATATTTCAGGTGGAACCTACGCCTCCCCTGCATGGAGAGGAAACATCATGAAAGAGCTGGCAGATAGACCCTCACAGAAGGAGAGAGGAAGGTATGGACCACTGTGAAAATTTCACTTAGGGCTATTGGTCGCTGACTCCCACAGCTACTTCATTGAGTGGGCGCAGGAATTGAAGAAAGTCTTGGTAAGTCCCACTGTCGCACGCGTTGTCAACAAAGGCTAATTAAATAATAGTCTCGTGCTGTTATTGGAACGACAGGTGGCTGGAGGGATAGCCATCGAATGTCTGAAGCTGTCGAGGGAGGTGACATTGATATGATCGGTCTTGGACGACCAATCCGTGAAGATCCGGAATTTGTTAACCGAATTCTCCGAGGAGAGGTTAGGAAAAGCAACCTTTGATTTTGGAGAGAACGCCTGATTTCAATCGTCAATGGTCATCAAAACGGAGGTTGATTCATCCCTCTCACTGTGCTTGCGTTACATATATTGCTATAGTTACGATATACTACAGATATTAAATCAAAATACTGCCTATTTCAACTCTAAAGTTCTTATTCGTGTCCTCAAGTGCTTCACTCACTTTAAGATAATTTTTCAAATTTTTGCAATATACAAAAGCACAGGATAAACTCGAACGAGGTCAATATTAAAACCTCAGCTGATGCCAAGTGTAGCCATTCAGACCTGTACATTTGGGCTAACTATGCCCCCCGTATACCTTCCTCTTTCTTTCCAAGATTCAATGCCAGGTGCTCTAATGCAGAATCCCAAAATGTAGTTGCTCCCTCGGCTATACAATTCTAAGATGACAACCCCTCCCGGCCTCTTGATATACACGCCGGTAATTACCCCAGAAAATCAAGGAAGCATTCATCATCCACTCAGCGATTTCTTTACAGAATCAAATCATCAAGCAATTGAGAGGTATTCTAAGTCTGCCATTCTCAGAATGTCTACAATCAAAGTCGCAATAGCCACCAACTCCTTAGGCAAGTCCGCTGCCGGCCACACAATTCACCGGAAACTAGAGGCCGCCAAATCCCACGGATTCGACGGCGTAGAGGTTGCCTTTGAATGTCTCGAAGCACACGCTGCTACATTCACCTCTGTAACAGCCCGTAGCGACAAGCTACGCGCCGCTGCCTCGGATGTTTATGCTAAGGCAACTTGTCTCTCTCTCAGTCTCATTGCCCTGAATCCATTCCGGGATTACGATAGTCTAAAAAGTGCACAAGAGGTAGATGCACGACTGAAAGAAGCCGAGTTGTGGTGCCAACTATGCCAAATCATGCATATTCCAATTTTTCAGGTAAGCAACCTCCATAGCATCATTGATCGCCAGTATTCAAGCTGACATTATCAGATCTGCTCAGCACTCTATCCCATTGAAGAATCCAGAATCACCTCAGATCCAGCCGTGATAGCTGCCAATATGCGAAAACTCGGTCTCCTTGCCCAAAGGTACAATCTCCGGGTTGGATATGAAGCTCCTGCATGGGGTATTCATAAGAATACTTGGCAGCATATCCAGGAGGTGATTGACATAGTCAACCTTCCTAATGTGGGACATTGTCTCGATACATTCCACATTGCTTCGAAAGAGGCTGGGGACCCGTTTAATGCGGCTGCGCCTGTTCGAAAGGATGGCTATGAGAGACTTCAGAAGAGTTTGGATGAGTTGAAGCGAACTATTGATCCAAGCAGCATTGCTTATCTGCAACTGAGTGATGCGATTGTTGCCGATCCAGAGCAGAGGGAGTATGTGGTGAAGGACTTGAATCAACCCCCTTTTATGACTCAGTCGAGGAACTGTCGCATCTTTCCTTGCGAGGAGAAGCTTGGGGGTATATTGCCTGCTGTTGAGGTGGCCAAGGCCATTTTTGATATAGGGTATAAGGGTTGGGTATCTATGGAGGTGTTCCATACTGATATGTTTGATAGGCGGGCTTCGTGGGTCTTTCTCATTCTAGTAGCCGAAAATGGGTAACTGATGATTTTTATAGGGTTCCCGATGACTGGGCGGGAAGAGGAATGGACTCATGGCGAGAGGTTATTACTCGCTGTGGACTTGATCGTCGTAAGTGGCTTGGTTCTGCATTAGAGGGCCATGCGACTAACCTATTGCAGGCGCAAACATTTGAATGTCTAATAAGAAACGCACATGAAATAAACCTCTAACTTATATTTCTCACGCACAACCGGCCACGCCGCCGTTATCTCTTTTCCTATTTATTGTTTCATACCGTCATACCAAACGTCATGGCATGGATGCTGAAATAACTAACAAGTTTGAGAAGTTATTTTGTCCTTCGGGGTCGCTATTCACCGGCACAGTTCGTTCTTAGCTTGATGTAAATTGTTCAATATAAACCGGGAATAATATTTGTTTGGCCAATATGTAAAATATCTGAACAAACTGCCTCATTACAAAAGAAATGTCAAGGGAATGAATCATACTACATGAAGGTAAGGTAAATCAGAAAGAAAGGAAAGTAGAAAGGAAGGGAAGCAGAAATGAAGGGAAGCAGAAAGGAAGGAAATAGAAAGGAAGGAAAGGTAGAGC